>JARDYH010000001.1:375535153-376785153 GCA_029215795.1 Anniella stebbinsi
TCACCGTTACTTATTGACTCTACTTATTGTGGCTAGCTCTAGACACTACAGATTTGGGTATTGCTTCCTTAATTTTTCAGTGTTATGGCTAAAGTTAATGTACTAACGTGGGATACAAATGGGCTCTCTTCACCAATTAAGTGTAGGAGAATTTGTAAATGAATGAAACTTGATAAAACCTGGATGTAATTCTGATCCAGGAAACCTACCAAAGCAAAAAGGAGCCTCCTGATACCCTGCTCCTTTGCCCTCTGCAGGGGGGCAATAGTTTTCCTCTCAAGGAACATCAAAATCAAGGGGTGTTGCTGCCTGGGTCTCAAATAAATTAGGTTTAGAAGTCAAAAGACATTGAGTCTGACCCAGACGATCGATATTTATTTATTAAAGGCTCTGTTGGTAACTCTTGGTTGACCATAGGATCGCTTTATGCCCCAAACTCACTACAGGAAGCCTTTTAAAATGAAACACTTTTTGACACCTTCGAGCAAGGCAGTGTGCTCCTGGGTGGGGCCTTTAACCTAGTCCTAAATGAATACTTTGACAGAAGTAAAAATACGATGACTGGTCAAAGACTAACTCGCTTTCCGTCATTTAAAAACCCGCTATATAAGATGCTTTAAAAAAATTCTTTACATGAGGCATGGCAGACGGTTCATCCCCATGATCGTGATTATTCATGCCACTCACCTCGTCACCTGAGCTCTACTCAGGAGCAATCATGTCAACCGACTGGGTCATTTCTGCATTCCACAGATCAACCAGGGTTTCAACAGGAGCACCAGCCCTATTAGCTGGAAAACTCCCCAGAGCCCTTTACAAACCATGCTATGCCTTCTAACACCATATTACAAGCCAAAGGCCTTTTGAGACCATAAACATCTTTATTAAGGGCCTTAAATTGGCTACAGATTATAGCCTTAATAAAAAATGGGTTTAGCTGACAGCAATTTTTCCTTGAGACATGCACAGCTCATGATTGGATCATATTCTGAGCAAGCACATGGGCTGGTAAGAATTTCTCTGGACTGTTACCTGCTGTTTCCTTCTGATCCATAGACACTGCAAAGGATTCTGGTATCCATGCAGTCTCTGCCAGCCGTGTCAGTGGAAGACTCCCTTAAGTCCCTGACGAGCCGTTCTAGATTTGAAATCTTAGATGTTCATATACATGCTACCAACTTCCTGTGACATGATTTGAATTTCAGCTGGCCAGTTCTAGGCCAGGCTTGCCAAGTTGTACAGAAACCTGCAAAAATGTATTGCCTGCCTATGTGGCTTTTTAAAAAAGAACTGTCCCTTGATTATTTGGTATGGGGGAAGAGGCAAGTGGCTATTCACAAGCCTATTCTAGGCTCAACCACTTAGACCACTCGTACTCTTGAAAATATTCACTCCAATTGTAGCATTCAGGTAGCTCACCTGAAGGCAATGTGCAGCTCCATTTGTTCACCCTCGGATCAAAATTCTAGGGCAGAATACTAGTCTGCCTCACTGCCCTGTGAACTAACCCCTTTCATAGAATAGTAGAGTTGGAAGGGGCCTATAAGGCCATCGAGTCCAACCCCCTGCTCAGTGCAGGAATCCACCTTAAAGCATCCCTGACAAGATGGCAGACTAGCTGCCTCTAGTGTAGGCGAGCCCATGATCACCCTAGGTATTTGGTTCCATTGCTGTGCTGCTCTAACAGGAAGTTTTTCCTGCTGTCCAGCCAGAATCTGACTTCCTGTAACTTGAGCCCAATATTCCATGTTCTGCACTCTTTCCAAAGTACTGAGCAACCCTTTGGGCTTGTTCTTGGACAAACCTCACGGAAGTAGGAAAACTTCAGGTTTTCCTTAAGAATTCTTCACTCATGGGAAAGTGATTAGCAGCAGAGGCACCACAGAGCATTGGCTGTTTGAACAGTGCTTAATTGAGGATCTTCCTGAGAAGAGGCTCCTATAGGAGATGGTTCAGCTCAGTTTATTCATCTCTAGGTCTCTGCATGGGCCTTTTCCATAAGGCAAGCAGGTGCTTTCCTTGATCCCATTAACTATAATCTCACTAAAAAATGATGGGCCTACAGCAAATAGACAATTTGTACACTTTTCTGCAGGCCTCACAAGCTGATATTTTTGTCTGAGATTAGTGCATGAACTGGACATAGGTGGAATACATGCAAGGTTTACATATGAGCACTCCGAGGCAATAACAGTCCCCAGCACTCCAAGGAAGCCGTTTACTAGGAACTTTTAAAATCTAGGCTTATCTAAGTTTTATGGAAATGTAACAGTTGCTCATGAACACTGGGAGAAATGAGGGCAACAGGAGAGGGAGGGAAGCTGTGCACTTAGATTATGCCTGCTGACTTCTGAGGCCCCACTTGTGCCTGAAGTGTTACTGGTTATTTGAAATGGTTCTGAAAACATGGCCAGGATAGCAGGTCTTGTAAAAGTGGTGCTTCAATCTTTTGTTCAAGATTAGAAGATCTGAACAAAAGTTGTTTGTACAGCAAATGGTCCTCTAATATCTTCAGGCTATTTGCACTACAGGGGGCGGGGAAAGGTTACTGAAACACATCCCACCATTTTGTAACCTGGAAGCTCAGATACAGAGCTTCAAGATCAGATGTAGGGTGTTTTGTAATGTGTAGTTTTAAGTAACTTCTGGTTCCAGCAGAAGGATCCCTAGAGAGAAAGTCAGCTTCCAATGAGAAATTCTTACATACAAATGCAAGTTTTATTCAATTCTGACTTCAGAAATCAATATTAATTTGAAACCAACCCTAAGGTTAATAATCCTCCTCACTGTTTAGCATGGTTGATGGAAACAACGTAGTGTGTCTTCTTGAATGTTTCAGATACTGAAAATCTAACTGCTTCTGCACAGGCTGTTTCTTCTGGTCTGTTTTAAGTTCCCCACAGCATCAGGTACAGCTCCAGCTCTTCTTCCAGTGAGGCAGAGTCTAGTTTGCCAGCAGGTCACTCAAACAACAACCTGTTTGGGCATCCTTTAGAAGCATGTTCACTACGTCATAGAACTGGTTGTCATAAGCTAGCTTGTAATACACATAGATATCATCACAATAGGTCAAGAGCTTCTTCAGGTTTTTTAGAGCCGGTTCATTGCCTGAACGCTGCTTGAACCTGAAAGAGATGGTCACACTGTTAGCAGACGTCCTCGCTCCCTCTCCTCGGATAGAATCCTGCTTTCATCACATGGCCAGCCTTCCCCATTAGGTCAACCCAGTGCCAAAAGACGGTACACGTTCTGAAGGACTTGAAGACACGGAGCCAGTATCCTAACGATACAGAAAACCTGATTAGGGGGAAGTCTCCCCACTGGAGAGCTGGGCTGCAAAGAGGACTTACTTCTGGGCAATTTCCTCAAAGGTGCTTGCCTTGAGCAGGCCGCGTTGCTTGTACTCCTCCAGGTAGTTGAAACCGCCCTTCACAATCACTTGCTGATACAGGACTTCAGCCCAGTCTGGAACAAAGTCATAGGCCTCAGCCACAATGGCAGCCTGGAGAGAGATTGGGAGTGGGGAGGGAAAAGGCATTCCAGTTGGCACAAGCATGCTAAGGGCTGCACGCTGCCTCCTTCCATCAAAAGGACAATGCCCCCTAAGGCTCTCTGCCAATCCCACTAAGACCCTGGCCGCATGTTACACCGACTGCATGAAAAGCAGCCAGGCGCTCAGAAAGAACAGGGGAAAGTAACTGGGCACATGGCAGGGCAGAGCTTGTCTCCCTCCCGCGTGTAACAGGCCCCTCCAATCATGCTCTTGCAAGGAAAAACACTCGAGATCCAGCAACAGTTGGAAGGAAACAGCGGTGAAAGCCCTCCTGTCCTCACCTGGTAGAACCTGGGCAGGGACATGACACATTCCAGCAGGCTCTTCTTGCTCAGGTTGATCAGCCTGGTTCTGTGGTTGGTGTTCAGGAAGTGGAGCTGCAGGGTAATGAGCTTTGTCAGCCTATTGCAGCGCAAGGACTGGCGCACACAGAAGTCCTAAAAGAGGAAGGATGGAGAGGAAGGAGTCAAGTAAGCAAGGAGGAAACAGCTGCCGCCAACGGCAACAGGGCAGAGCCTTCCCAACCTGATGCGCTCCAGATATTTTGCACTAACTGTCACCAGCCCCAGCCAGCATGGACAATGGTCAGAAACGGTGGGAACTGTAGTGCAAAACATCTGGACAGCACCAGGGCAACTTGATACGTGCAGGATTTGCACGGATAGGGTAGGGTGTGATTTGGAGCTGGAAACGTGAGTTTTTTTCCCAATGACAAAAGGTGCCCCACGGGTGCAGCAGGCAAAGCGGAAGACAAGAACTTGGACCTGAGCTTTAGACGCAAACAGGAGCCTCTTCTGCAAATCCTGGATGGAGGCTCACTAACCTTGACTAAGAATGCTAAGGCTTTGCCGAGGGGAACCGTTGTCTGGCACGGTGGTTTACCATTGCTGGGCTCAGACAAATGGGTGTGCCCAGGGTGGGTGGGCGCAAAAGGACTAGGCATCAGCGTGCGTCCTCTTCGCCTCCTGTGTGGGTGGAAAGGCAGCCACACGAGTCGGCGTAGATGTGCCTCGGGTCTCCAAGCCTTTCTTTGCCTGATGCGCCCACTCAGGCGCACTGGAATTTCTAGAGTCCAAGTGCTAAGCATGTCCTGAAAGCGGCAGCAAGGCAGAGCTCCTTCGTAACAGATCACAACCCTTTTCACATATCTGATGCCATAACTGACTCCACAGAACACATGGAGCAAACACTTTGCAACTCACCTTTAATTTAAATTTAAACCTGTTGGACTACAACTCCCAGCATCTGTGACCAGGTTGTCTGGAGCTGAAGTCACGCAGAGGGCTACAGGCTCCCATCCCTATTTTAAACCTTCCTCCAGCCCCATTCAGTGTTCCATTTTACCTTGGAATAGCTTTCAGCAGCATCAATAAAGAGGGTTAGGGCTTTCATCAGGAGCTTCTTCAGGTGTGGCACGTTCTGAAGGCACTCCTCTGGAAAGAAGAGAGCGGTGTGAAGGCAGTGATGCCGCCTGCTCTGTGTCAGGGGACCACAGGATATAAAGAATCAGCCACATCCAGAGGTGGGGGAAAGAGGACGCAACAAGTGAACCAAAGGTGAATGAATCAGGCAAGGCGATGCACGGACTGAAATGACAGGCAATACCAAGCAGGTAACTCAGGGGTTCCTAAGTTTTTTGTGCATTGTGGGCACATTTGGAAATTTGAGAAGCTGTTGTGGACATCACCACAAAATGGCTGACGTGGGGCCTGACTAGTCATAAAGGAGAAGTAACTTGTCCAAGAAACTGAGCAGAAACCATGCACCAGATCCATTTTGCACACACCTATGCACACATTCCCACCCACCCACCCGCCCAATCCCAGGTCGCTCGACTGCCCTCCATGCCCCTCCCTTACTAGAGAACAGTCCCTTTTCTTTTGCCATTTCTATCCTGCCACCCACCACCTGTGTCTCCTCAAAAAGCCTCTGGGCCATTCGCAGCAGGCCTAGTGGCCCGGCATAAAAATAAATAAGTAAATAAAATGCTTTTATGAAATCACATTGGGGAAATGCATGTTGCTTACCTGTAACTGTAGTTCTTCGAGTGGTCATCTGTGCAGTCACACTGTATGGGCTCGCGCCGGCGCCGAGCCTCCAATCGGAAACTTCTAGAGCTTAGACTTTTGGCGGGAACCCCTCCCCCCACCGCCCTATCGCGCATGCTCGGGTTCCCGCCTACCTCAGTTCCTTGAGACCGACTAGCCTCGCGAACCAGGTAGCCATAAGTAGATAAGAAAAATCTGCATGCGACGATAACACTCCGACCAGTGCATTAGGCGAGGTCTAGAGGGGACGGTGGGAGGGTTGTGTGACTGCACAGATGACCACTCGAAGAACTACAGTTACAGGTAAGCAACATGCATTTCTTCTTCGTGGTCTCTGTGCATCACACTGTATGGGCCAATAACAAGCAACCACTTACCGGAGGAGGGTAGAGCTCGCTCCACTTCATTGCAAAATGGAAGACAACACAGCACGTCCAAACGAAGCATCCTGCCGTGCTCTAACATCCAGCTTGTAATGCGAGATGAACGTCGAAGCAGTAGACCAAGTTGCAGCCTTGCACAGGTCTGGGATCGAAATTCCTCTGGCTAACGCTGTGGACGTTGCAACAGCTCTAGTGGAATCAGCCTTGAGGAGGTTTGGCGGGTCCAGGCGCAGAATTTGATAAGACAACTTAATGGTCTGCACAATCCACTTAGCAAACCTCTGAGACGAAACAGCATGACCTTTGGCTCGTCCCCCATAACAAACGAACAGTCTGTCCGATTTACGGAATGATTTAGAACGGTCCCTATAAAAAGCTAGAGCGCGTCTAACATCCAGAGAATGCAGCCTGGTGTCGAGAGGATTCGCAGAAGCCTGGAAAAAAGTTGGAAGGACAATATTCTGGTTTATGTGAAACGCCGACACAACTTTGGGTCTAAAGGACGGTCCGGGGCGGAGAACCACTTTGTCCTTAAAAAACTGCGTATACGGCGGGTCGATCATGAGAGAGCACAACTTGGATGCCCGACGTGCTGAAGTAATTGCCACCAGGAAAGCCACTTTCAGAGTAAGCAAGCGAATGTCCACGGTAGCCAGTGGCTCAAACGGTTTGGTCGATAACGCTGTCAGCACCACCGACAGGCTCCACTGCGCGACCAGCGGTCGACGAGGCGGATGCAAGTTCCGCAATCCCTTTAAGAAACACTTAGAGAGTGGATGCGCGAAGACCGAGAAATTATCAATGAGATTATGACGAGATGAAACTGCTGCCAAATATACTTTAACTGACGAATATTTCAGGCCACTTTCGTGCAGCGAAGTCAGGAATTCTAGTATCTGTGTGATCCCGCAGGACATTGGGTCTATCGCCTTGGCGACGGCACAACGTAAGAACCGTCCCCATTTTCTATTGTAAGATGTTCTTGTACTCTGCTTCCGTGACTCCTGCAACACAGCTCGAACTGGAGAAGGAAGATTCAAATTCAACCAGTAAGCCGGATTCGCCACGCCGTTAACTTTAGTGTGCTCACATCCGGGTGGCTGACCCGCCTGTTGCCCATCGTGATGAGATTTGGAGACGACGGGAAGCGGTAATAAATTCCTTTGGATAGGCGGAGAAGAGGAGCAAACCACGGCTGACGGGGCCACCATGGAGTTATGAGAATGGCATTCGAGTGATGCCTCTGTAGAGTCGTGATGACTTGTGCGATGAGAGGGAACGGAGGAAAAGCATACACCAGCGTCTGACGCCACTGGGTATTGAAGGCATCTCCGAGAGACCCTTTGCCTAGTCCTGCCCGTGAGCAAAAGTTCTTGCAAACCGCATTGCTTACAGAAGCGAACAGATCCACCTCTGGGTGACCCCATTCCGAGAACAGGTGACGGAGAGCTTGACGGCACATGGTCCACTCGTGTGTTTCCGGAAAGCTGCGACTGAGGCGGTCCGCCTGAGTGTTGTCGGCCCCCGCAATGTGAATTGCAGAGAGACGGATTCGATGTGCCAAAGCCCATTCGAACATTTCCAGAGTGTAGCGAAGTAGTTGTCGTGACCTCGTGCCTCCCTCCTTGTTGATGTACCAGACTACAGCAGTATTGTCCGATACAATCCTCACGTGATGGCCACTCAGATGCTCCTTGAATGCCCGCAGGGCTTTGCGCACCGCGATCAGTTCCAACAAGTTTATGTGAAAACGCTGTAGACTGGCCGGCCATCTGCCTTGGACGACGAGATGATCGCAATGAGCTCCCCAACCTATTAAGGACGCGTCGGTTGTCAGAGTGCGACTTGGTCCCATACTGACAAATGGGAGACCCCTCTGGAGATGCCCCGAGGATGTCCACCATAGGAGGGATGGGTGCAGCGACCTGGGCACAACCAGACGTAAACGGCTTGAATGCACCTGTGGATCGAAGTTTTGCAGGAGAAATTGCTGCAACGGCCTCATACGTAGCCTTGCCCAGCGAACGGTGTAGACCGAAGAGGCCATCAGGCCAAGCAGCCTCTGCAACGTCAGAACTGTCACCGTAGCCTTGGCGACGACGGTCCGGGCTAGCTGCTGGATCTTCACCGCTCGAGCTTCCGGAAGAAAAGCTCTTCCCGATCGAGAGTCCAGTAGGCCCCGATGAACAGCAAAGACTGGGAAGGTAGGAGTTGTGACTTTTTCCGGTTCATGACTAACCCTAGACTCTCGAGAGTATGTGTTGTAAAGGCCACATCCCTTTGTGCCTGACGACGAGACGGCGCGACGATTAGCCAATCGTCTAAATAAGGGTAAACTTCTATCCCCTTTGCTCGAAGAAATGCGCATACTGGCGCCATGCATTTGGTAAACACCCTGGGTGCTGTCTTTAATCCGAAGGGGAGAACCGCCAACTGGTACGCGGATTCGCCTATTATGAACCTGAGGAAGTGCTGGTGAGGTTTGAAGATCGGTATATGAAAATATGCGTCCTTGAGGTCGATTAACGCGAACCAAGAATTGCGCTTGATCAACGGTAGGATTGTCGCTAGAGTCACCATTCTGAATTTCTTGGTCACGATATAATCGTTCAGGTTTCTCAGGTCCATAATAGGTCGTAGGCTGCCGTCCCCCTTCGGGACAGTGAAATACCGGGAATAGAACCCTTGGTGTATGCAACGCAGTGGTACCGGGGAAATGGCGCCCTTCTGCAACAGCGTTGCAACCTCCTGGTGAAGTGCCGACGATGGGTGTGTGTATCGTATGGTCCCTAACGGAGGCTTGGAGAGGAATTCTAGCCGGTAGCCTTGGCGTATGATGTCGAGCACCCAGGCGTCCGATGTTATCGAGGTCCAAGAGTGGTAGAAGGGCCTCAGGCGCATGTTGAAATGCAGGTCGGGAAGGGGAGTGGCCGGGCACGAGTCAAACTCGCTGCTTCGAGGGGGGATCCTGCCTTCCACGTTGCTGACGTGGCCTGCCCTGCTGAAACGGCCTCCTGTGTTGGTACGGGGGTCCAGTCGCCGGCTGTTGGAACCTGGGTTGCCTGGGCTGGAACGATCTCTGCTGATACGGGTACGGCCTGCCCCATCGCCTCTGCCTGTAGGCAGGAGCTGTGGTTGGTGCGTAAAAGCCCATTTTCTTTGCCGTAGCTTTAGCTTTCTGAATCGTGTCCATCGCCGTATCCGTTGTTGTATTGAAAAGTCCCTCCCCGTCAAACGGGAGATCTTCGATTCTGGACTTCGATTCCTGCGGCAAATTCGACGAGCGTAGCCAAGCATGCCTACGCAGAGCTATCCCCGCAACCATGGCCTTGGATAGACAGTCGACCTGGTGACGGGCCGTGGTTAACTCCTGTTTTGCAAGCGCAACTGCTTCCTGCTGGAAGACTTGCGCCGCCGACCTAATGTCTTCCGGGAGATGTGCATGCAACGACCCCACCTTATCCCAGATGAACAGGTGGTATCTCGCCATCATTGCTTGGTACGTCGCCACTTTAATCCCCAGCGCTGTGGATGAGTAGACCCGCCGGCCAATGGTGTCAAGTTTTCGGCCCTCTTTATCCACTGGAGTAGAGTGTGACCTTGATGTACGTCCTTGGGCTGACTCCACAATGACAGAATTTGGCTTGGGGTGTGACATGAGAAAAGCGGCATCCTTTTCCTGCAGCTTATATATAGCATCCAGCCTCCTGGATACCGGCCCCAACGTGGCTGGGTTCAGCCAAGATTCCTGAGCTGTGTGCAGCAAAGTTGGAATGAGTGGTACAGCCAGCGTAGATGACGTGTCAGCATACATAACATCGTAAATATTGTCAACACACTGAGGAATTGGCTGCTGCGGCTCCACGCAGAGAGATTGAGTCATGCGGAGCAGCAGATCTTGAAACGATGCCAGCTCTACAGTAGGCGATGCTCGTTTATCGGTACCGACGGCGTCGCTCGGTGACGGAGTAGCCGGAGGGGTTGCCATCGACGCCGACGAGTCAGAAGCATAGTCCTCGATGGAGGTAGGTGATGTCGGGGCTCGCACCGATAGCGGTTGCAACGGCTCGGGCATCGGGTCCGGTACCGAGTCGTCCTCCTGCGCTCTCGACACCGTTGCCGTTGGCGGGTGCTTGGGTGGCAACGGCGGGACGAAACGCTCCTGTGGCTGCAGCCTGCGGCCCGTGTAGGGATCGAAGACGAAGCGCTGCGATGAGTGGACCGAAGAATGTGCCCCTGCCGAGTGATCAGAGAACCTGTCCCAGTCTTGTGGGGGCGTCGGCGAGCAAGGTGGTGAGCGATGCTCCGATGTCGAGTGCAGCGGGGACAGCGGGTCAAACACCGAATACTCTGTTATCGACCCCGGTGGCGAGAGGGAAAGGTGTAACCCCGAGGTGGCCGGTGATCGCCCCCTTGAGCGTTCCGATGGCCCCGGTCGTCGCTGTTCGATGGTTTTCTTTGTCCTCGGTACCGACGGCGGTACCGTAACCTTTTCCGCCTTACGCTTCCCCGTCGCCGACGTCACTGTCGGAGGCTCTCTCGGTACCGTGGGCTTAGTTAGGTGTTTAGATGTCTTCGACCGTGCCGGCTCCGGCTGGCTACGTCGGCTGGACTGAGGTGCCGGTATCGAGACCGACGCCGGCGGTGATGGCAACGGAGGCGCCATCGGTACCGGAGAGCGCATCGGTACCGAGGAAGGTTTTGCCGGTTTTGATGCCGAGGGCAATGGCGGCAGCCGCGTCCGATCCTTTTTAACTTTTCCCGACTTAGAGGAACTAGATTTCTCTTTGTCCTTGCGGGAGCCCTCAACCAGGGACTTTGACGAAGTCTTCTTTGACTTCTTTGCCCTAACTCCGTCGTCTCCGTGTGGGGCCGCGAGACTCGAAGGAGCTGCTTGTTCAGCGGGAAACGGCCTCTTAGGGGCATCCATGGTTTCCAGGGCCTTTTTCCAAAGTAAAGCCCTTAGCTTGTTGGCCCGATTTTTTCTCGTCTGCCTAGAAAAGTTCATGCAGTGCATGCACGCGTCCATGACGTGGGTTTCCCCAAGGCAAAGGAGGCAGCGGGAATGGCCATCAGATAAAGTGAGTTTGGCCTTGCACTGCGTGCAACTCTTAAACAAGGCTGTATTCGCCATCCTCTATCGGGGAATAGTTTCCACAGTAGATAGAGAGAGGGATAGATAGAGAGTCAAGAAAACAGAGAACAACACTAACATTTTTTTTTTTTTTAATATATAGGAACGAAGAAGACAAGAAGAAGAGAAAGGAATATGAGGAAAGAGAAGAAGAAAGAAGTAGTCTAAGCCAAAAATACGAACAATACGTAGAGAAGTCTCCCGCGAGGCTAACTGCACAGCGGTCGAAAAAGAACTGAGGTAGGCGGGAACCCGAGCATGCGCGATAGGGCGGTGGGGGGAGGGGTTCCCGCCAAAAGTCTAAGCTCTAGAAGTTTCCGATTGGAGGCTCAGCGCCGGCGCGAGCCCATACAGTGTGATGCACAGAGACCACGAAGAAGAACGTAATGGAAGGCAAATGATGTCTTCTCCTACTTCCAGACCAACTGAGGCTGGTCCAAGGCTAGGCAGACCTTCAGGTTCCTGAAAATTCTCCATCAAGGGAATGGAAATGTGGCTCTCTTTCCATTCTGCCTAATGGGTCCTGTAAACCTTACCAGCCAGCATAACTGCTGGACTAACCTAATTGGTTCAATCAATGAGAATAATTTTGCCAACACAGGTTCTTCTGAGTTTCCACTAGTAGGGGTCACTGTCTCAGTTTTAGAAATATGACGACTGTAAAAACGAAAAAAAATAATGCACAAATCTCAAAATGTTTTCATAAAACTGTCCTGGATGGACCAAAGAAGATAGGAAAGTGAATAATCTCAAAGCAATGTCCTGCGCTAGCAAAGGGACGCCTCCCCACCTCCCGCCCCCCCCCACACACACAAAGTGTCCTCAGGGCAAGTGCTGCACCCACCCAGCCCGGGAGGTTTCGGGTGACCCACCCCACCGCAGAAGAAGGGCCTTCTGACCTAGGCCCAATGTTCCATTCTGTCTCATTCGGGGCAATGAAGACTGGAGCACGGCTGGCTGCAGGGAGCAGGGATGCTGCCGCCTAGGGTTGCTCCAGCAAGCTTAGAGAAGCCTTTGCTAGCGTCTTTGTCACCCCGCGCTGAATCCACTCTGCCCTCCTTGCTAGCCCTAGACACACCAGTGCAAACCAAACCAACCCTTCTCCAAACCAAACTAGCCAGAGGAAGGAGGAAGAGAAAGAGAGGGAGGGAGACAAACACTTTTAGTGTTGCTTTCTAAGCCCTTTGTTTCCTCAGGGGAGGCCGGGTGAAAACAGAGGAGGCAGCTACACACAGGGGAAGCTTGAAGCCTTTGCAACACTCCTGCCTCAGCCAGTGGTGAACGGATGGCGTCATTCCCCATCCACCACAACCCCCCAGACCCGCCTGTGCTGCACGGCCATCCTCCACCTGAGATCGGGCTCTCAGAGACATTTCCCCGCTTCCAGCTCCTGGTGCTCTCCAGGAAGAACGGCGCCGCTTACCCCAAGGCTGGGATTCAATGAGCTTCAGCTGGATGTGGGCCGCCGCCTCGTGGTTCTCCCCAATCTCCCGGCACATGCTGAAGCAGAGGGCGATCATGTTGTGCTTCTCGCTGTCTCCTGGGCGACAGCGCTTGATGTAGTCCAGCAGGGCCGTTTTGAGAGTCCCACTCTGCCAAAGAGGGAGGAACGGAGTGTGAAGGGAGCTGGCGCCTTGGCCCCATTCTCAGGGCAAGTGAGCTCTGGTGCTGAACAGAGCTCTCCCCTCCCAAGGCAAAGCCGGATCTCACAGCTGTGTAGTAAGGAGTGTAAAGGTTTCAATGGGCTGTCAAGAAAAATCTGCCCTCAAAGCAGGGGTGGGCAACTTGTGACCCTCCAGGTGTCTTGGTTATGCTGGCTAAGGCAGGTGGGAATTTGCAGGCCAAACACCCAGGGGTGAGAGCATGGCTGAGTTCCAGACAGTTTGACCGCATGGGTCTTCTGTCCTGGGAGTGAAGGGATTGGGGTGGTTATTTTGGAAGAGGGAAACAAGCAGAACAAAGGCACTGATGGAGGCTCTACAATCTGGAACTCTTGGACTGGGAAGGGTGTGGATTCTGCTGTTTGTACCCACCGGGTCCAACTTCTTTCTCATCAGCACCTCAAAGTGATGCTTCTCGTGCAGCAAGTCAAAGATGTACGTCATCTCGTTGTACCTGCCGATGCCAGTGAGAAGTCGAACCTTTGGAGAGAGAAGAGCTTGAGCTTCAGGGCAAAGGGGCAGGCCCCACAGAACGCCATCACACACTTTGCAGTTGGAACAGCGATGCGTGTGAAGTCTCAGGACATCAGCAACTTCCCCCAATTTCAGTGGGGTTCCAGACAGTACGGACACCTGGCTCTCCCAGCTTAGAGACCAAGAAGGCAAGAACTCACCAGCTTAGAGACCAAGCAATGCAAGAAGTGAATGAAAGGCCAGGAGGAAGCAAAGGCCGGACCGCTGGGACTGCTTCTCACAAGGGACACTCACTGCATGTGACTTGCTGCCATAAATCAACATACAGCACCCCAGAGCAAGACTTGTGTCAAAGCACAGGCCCGCCCTGCGCAGGTGTCTGCCCTGTCGCTGCCCTTCCCTGCGCAGTGAGTGGATGTCTAGGAACCAGCAGGGCCCCTAACAGCCTGCTGCTCCGAAACTCCAAAGACCACGGGGAGGGAGGGAGGGAGGGAGGGAGGGAGGGAGGGAGGGCACTACAGCCAGTCGACATTCTCCAAAGTGGGACATGTCAGGGCTGCTGCTTACCACTAGGCCGTATTCTTCATTGGGTGCTAAGTGTTCATCTGTGAGCATTCGGGCAGCTTGGAGGACGCGAATAATCCCTTCCATGTGACATGTCAAGCTGAAGCAATTATGGGCTAGGATCAGGAGCTCTGTGGCTAAGGAAGGAAAAAGGACTTCCATCAGTATGCATTTGTCTTAAAATAAAGCTCATGTGGCCCAAAGGCCAAAGAGCCGGATTTCAATTTCCTGTCTTGTCATGGACTGCATGACAGTCAGTTGCTATCTGCTAAATGGGAACACTGACAACCAATCCCTTAGCTGTGGGAGACAAGAGACCCAGTTCCCAGACTGGAGTCATGAAGGTCAGAGGCAGAGACCACCCCTTTCCCCCTTCTGGAAATGTTCACACATTCTCAAGCCATGAACCCGCACTGCTCCCTAGACACATGTGCATGGAAAATTGCAGCAAGTGGCCAAGGCCTCCATGAACAATATAGCTCCTGGCGTGATCATGGTGGCACACACTTTCCAGACGCCCCCACGCAAAGAGAGCAAAAGGACAGGAAACGAGGCCTCCAGCACAGCCATATCTATGTTTACACAGACATGACGCCCCACGGACTCTAACGAGCATGTCTGGGATTGCAGTCTGAATCACAAGACCCAAGTCCTCATGAGCGTGATATTACAGGACGTTCAGAGATAAAATACTTACTGCAGGCAAGCTCCCCATGGGGTACAGATGGAATTTTATCCAACAGCTTCATGCCAACCAGAGTGGGTTCCTGGCACAGTTTGGCCAGCTGCAGGAATGCCTGGCTCTCCTCTGCTCGATTCAGGATTTGCTTTTTTCCTGTACATGCAACACACACAGAATGACATACAGGCCACAGCATGTTCTTCAGCTGACCACATGGGCCGGGAAGGCAGCATCTCTCTCGCATCCAACCCCAATTCTAGGAGTTCTTTCCCCATAAGTTACATGAGCTTCTACCCTTGGTCCAAGAAAGCCATTTAAACTCCATGGCCATGGTAGAAGCACTGATTTATTTTTTTAAATTAATTTAGCATGTTTTCATACTTGTTGCAAGACGTTTTGGGTCTCTCTCTGTGAAAGATGTCCAGTAATAAACAAACAAACAAATAAGGTGATGATAATTAAAAAAGGGTGGGGTGGAGGCACTCACAGTGGATGGCAGCCTGAACAGGAGTTACAATGTAATGCAGCAAAAAAGAAAAAGAAAAAAAAGGGGGGGCCTCTATGATGTTTTGGGTAGCATCAAAAGGCACAATGTCAGCAAAACTCTGGGAGTGGCAATCAACTGCCTAGAACTGAGCAGAGAGGCCAGCAGAAGTGAGAACTGGAGCCCCCCCCACCTTTTCCTTGGGAAGGCGCCAGCAGCTCTCGTGTGACTTCCTCGGCCACAAGCTCCGCCACCGTATTTGCCTCCAGCCCCTGGGTGGTGATGAAGGCTTGGGCTTTCTTGCTCCTGTCTGGCTGCTGAGAGGACAGGATCACCCGAAGCAGCTTCTCAGAATCGTGGGCAGAGATCTCGCTGAAGGAACAGCCCAGCTCCTGCAGAGCACCACAGAGAAGGAGAGGGGAATGCCACACCTCAATTCCTCCACAAGAGGGAACGAATTCTGACGCATCTGCCGCCTGGGAGAACAGCGCCCCCCCCCCCCCCCCCCCGGCCTGACCCCATGCCAAATGGGACAGGCAAGACGCTTGGGGAAATCCCGATGCTTTCTGGAGCGCCCCTACCTGGCTCCAGACATGCGCACAGACCTACCTTGGACAGTTCATACAGGCAGAGGACCTGCCTGCAGTAGCTCCGCCCATGTACACATTCCGCCGTCAGAGCCTGCAGGCTGCCTACAACCTCCTGGTGCGGACACGTCCCCTCCACAAAAGACCGCCACTCTAAGCTTGAGGCTGAAAATAAATGCAAGACTTCAGGTAGCAAGGAACAATCACACCCAGCAGGCTGATCAATGAAGACAAATCCTCCAGGAATTGCAGGCCACAATTTACAGGAAGAACCAACTGAAGGTTGGTCAAGGGCTCTTCTCTCGCCATGCTAATGAGCTTTAATGCCATGGAGGGTCTAAAATGCTCAGAGAGCTTCAACTGCCAAGTGTGCCACCCTCACTTCTCTCTGGCCAGTTCTGAAGAAACAAATTCTGAAGACTCTGAATGACAAACTTTGCATTAGAGACCTTGTACTGCCCACTGCGTCTCCCACCACACCCACTGCTCCATTACAGAACAGCATGGCTCCCCCTCCCCACAGAATGGCTGGCAAGGAAGAACACGTTGCAAAGGAGGGGTGTGCAGAACTCTGAGAGGGACATTGGACAGACTCCTCCGCCCCAAGGCTATGGCCACTTACTGCTCTGCAGCCGCTTCTTCTGGGAGCCCCCTTCTCCGTGTCTCTTGCCCTTGCTTTCCTCTTTTTCTCGTGCTGCAAGGACAGTTTGGATATCTGGGTGAAACCAGCTCAGAGGAGTTTCTCCAGAAGCCAGCGCTCTGCAGTGCAAGACCAAGGAGACGTCTCTACTGTAGAAGTTAAAATACTGGCAAACACGGCTGGCCTCATGCACGCTGCCCTCGTCGAGAAGGTGCCCGATTAGCAAGCTCAGAGATCCAAATTCAGCCTCAGAAAGCGTGGCGTGCAGTGGTGCATCTTGGGAAGGCAAACTCTCAAGCTGCAAGTACTTGGGCACATTTAAAGCAGCTATCTTAGAAAAGGAGAACTCCTTTGCTAAGGAGTCGAAGGACAGTTCGGCACTCATGGAACTCTGGTGGGAGAATCTCTGCTTGGCCGGCCCAGCGCCCTGCCTCAAAGTCTCTTGCGTGATGCGGCAAAGCCAAATTTCTCTTTCGATCTGCTCAAGTTCATCAAGTGGAACTGGGTCACTTTTAGCTCGCCAGTGGCCAGCCAACGTAAGCAAAAGTTGCCTCTCAAGGACGCTAGACACCCTCTCAGCATCGAAGGACTCAGCAGAGGACACAACGTCTGCCTGAGCCAAGAAAAAAGCAGAGGCTGCTTGGTGTGAGATGGCATTTCTCATGTAGTTCTCGTGACATTTTTTCCAGAACTCGATTCTTGTCCGCTTTTGAGACCAATGGCCAATCTGTTTCAAGAGCTGTACATTTTGGAGCACCTGCAAAAGACAGGTTAAGACATTTCTCAATCCCTTCTTGACAACAATGAGAACCAAAGGAAATCTTAACTACATGGAAACTGAGGACACAGTTAAGTGTCTGTATGCAACCTCTATATGCCTTCCACTTCCCAATTTTATCATAGTTAAGAGATGGAACACAACCAACCGAAGCGTAAAACCAAAAGTGCTGACTGAGCAGGTCCAAAGTGATTATAGCGCACCTCTTGGATAACAACATTGTCCACAGGCAACTCTGCGAGTTCTGCCACGTCCCGTGCCACGGAAAACGCGTTTCTCTCCTGCAGCTGTTCCAGAATTCTTTTGCACTCGTTCTGGAAATTCTCAACAGTGTAACTGCTTAAAATGGCACGATCAATTACGACAGAAGACTCCTTCAAGGCAGAGCTGAGGGCACTTAGCTTCTTCATATCTGGCCCTACATACAAGGGGAGCATAAACCATTAGAAATGGCAAGAGACAGCAGGCAACTGCTGAAGACAGGGCACAATCTGCCCTTTAAAGACGAGGGAGCCTTGGGAAAGGGCAGCCACATCGACCTGCCCAAACCCCCTTTCATCTGCTGAGTGCCCCCCTGGCCAGAAGTGCGTTGGGCAGCAAGGAGCGAGGCTGCCTTTCCAGCAGTTGCGCCAAGCCATGGAAGGGTCTCCTGGCAGCCCTGCTGCTACCTTTCAGATGCCAGGTGTAAACCTCTTCATTTACCCAAAATGTAACTTCCCGAAGCGAGTTTCTTTTAATCTGCCAGTTTATTTAACCACTTCACTGTTTTAAAGCATCCTTGTATTTTAAAATTTGTAAACCATCCTGGAATCAGTTTAGACCACGTGTTTTAAACAAATGAACAAATCCACCATGTCTCCGGCTGATCGGCAGCTGGGGGTCCAGCCCCTCCCCTTCCACGAGTGACGACTACAGAGGACAGCGAATGGACTTGCCAGCAAACCATGGAGAGGCGGGGCTTGGCCTAACATCAATAAGGACAGGCTTTTGAACACACTTGCAAACTACTTCCTGCTCTGCCAAATTTCTGTTGGTTTCCCATCCCATTTCTATGCCACAGTCAATGGTTCTATTACATTTAAAAGGAGAATGGATTTGGCAGCTAAAGTCTTTTTTTAATCCCAGCTTGCACTTAAGGGCTGCCTGAGGCTAAGCGCCAGCTAAAATTCAAAAATGTAAATCAAGTGACTAGGCTATGTGGGCAACAAATACCAACAGGAAACACACACAAAAATGGTCCTTGCCGTGAGGAAGAGCAGCGTCCGTATCTGCTAGAAGCTGAAGGAGTTTTCCTAACTCGTACTGGGTCCTGCATTGCTGTAGCATCACTTCAAGAAGAAATGAAGCCTGTGACTCCAGCCAGGGCACGGGGAGGATGGGAGGTGGTACATCACGTGTGGCTTGAAGCTGTGGAAAGACCACCTGAAGTAAGCAAGCTGGGCCACAACACGTTCCTCCTCTGTGCCATCCTGACTTCAGGTCAGACACATATTTAGGCAACTTGTCCCAACAGCCACCCTCAGCAACAGAGGTTTAGGGAATTAGGAATTGTACACACAAGGGGTGTGTGTGTGTGTGTGTGTGTGTGTGTGTGTGTGTGTGTGTGTATGCATGCCTGGATTAACTGTTCTTCATCTGGTAAAATTAAATTTGAGCTGGACTCTGGCCCACTTACATTGGTTGCCTGTATGTTTCTGAGCCTGATTCAAGGTGCTGGTTCTAACCTACAAAGTCTTATACGTCTCGGGACCACAATATCTGACGGAACGCCTCTCTCGACATGAACCTACCCGTATATACTACGATCGATATCTAAGGTCCTTCTCCGGGTGCCTACTCTGAGGCCTGGAAGACAGCAACAAGGGAGAGGGCCTTCTCTGCGGTGGCCGATTATGGAATTACCTCCCCATCAAGGTCTGCCTGGCACCACCATTGTTATCTTTTTGGCGCCAGGTTAAAACTCTTTTCTTTTCCCAGGCATTTAGCAATATGTGATGAGCTTCATTGATCCTGGATCTGTTTTATAGTTTGCTACAAAGTTATTGTTTTTAGATGTATGTTTCTGTGTATGTTGCATGTTTTTGTGGTTTTAAATCTTGTATATTGTTTTTAATGGTTTTAATCTTATGTAAACCACCCAGAAAGCTGCAGCTCTGGGGCGGTATAGAAAGGTGATGGTGATGATGTCACCTCTGGTCCTCCCTATCTCATTCCTCTCCCCTAAGTGCAGCAATAGCTTTGCCTAACTGGCTGATCCTCTTCTCCTCCTGCTCCCATCCCAAGCAAGGCTGGAGTGGAGGAACAAAGGGCCTCTAAGGCTGATGAGAGGAAAGGGCCTGTTGCAAAAAATGAAAAAGATAAAAGCAAACCAATTATCTAACATTAACAAATGTATCTAAATCAAAGAGAAAAACCTTTAACATAAATCATTTACTACACATTTCTTCGAACAAACTTGCATATGTGCTTTCTTCTTTCTCCCTTTTGTAAATTGGCCTCATAGTTTCACCACTCAAGGAATATTCTCCCATGTGCCAGATCACTTGGTTTATGCTACAGGCTTTGATCCAAGGCAGAAGAACGGGGAAACGGGTGAGAGGTTCACTCGGGAGACTCGCCTGCCAGCATCTCTTCTCCCACTGAGAAAGAAGCAGCAGAGTGTAGTGCTTACAGTGTTAGATTAAGACTGGGGAGAATCAGCTTCAAGTCCGCATTTGGCTATGAAGCTCTCAGGGTGACGTTGGGCCAGTCGCTGACTCTCAGCCTAACCTACCAAAGGTTGTTGTGAGGGTGAAACAGGGGAGGTCCGTGTAAACTGCCTTGGGCTCCTTGGGAGGAAACGGCGGGATATCAATGCGACCAATATTTTTTTAAAAAAGCAATGTTCTGTAGTTTCGAGGATCCTCTCACCACAGAAGCCAAGCTGTCTTCAGAGTGGTGGCAGAATTTTAGAGAGAAGCAGCGTTGCCCTCAGCCCATCTAATGCCGCCCGCTGCCTTCACAACAATATACAAATTAGAGACACCAGAATAAGCCTCATTTATTAAAGACATGGGCATTTTCAAAAGTTTTATCAAGTGAATTAAGCTTCTGCTTACTTTTGAAATGCTAGCTTGAAATGCAAGGAGCCTGGCCTGGGCTTCGCTGTAGTTTTTGTATTCCATGCACAGTTCATACACCTCCAGCATCAGCATCAGAGGGGAATCCTTCATACAGTAAACATACACACACATTTATGTATAATATTCTATTCAAAGTAGGTTGCACAATTTGTAAAACAAAAATGCACCCATTAATAAATATCAAACACACACACTCACACACCCCAGTCCAGCTCTTGAGTCTCCAAAAGTCTAACCACAAACGCAGCAGGATTCAGCACGGGGACTGCTGCCTCTCCTGAAAAGGAGCAGGGCTGTTCCATGTTCAGCCTTCCAATTCGAAGAATTCCTCCCAACTCCCGTCCATGAAACTCTCCATTTAACTTTAGAAAAGGCAATGAAGTGCAAGCAGGAAGAGACGTCAGTCAGGTATACTGAACCATATTAGGTCTTGCAGACTGGGAAAGCCAGCACACACAGTCCAGGAGACCAAAAAAACACCAGCTAGGAACACGTATGTGGTTACCTTCAGAAAGAACTGAAAACCATGAAGAAGTGTCCGGATTTTCTGCCTCCTTAAAAGCATCTGCCAGAGAGTGGCCAAATCCAGAAGATCCCACTCATGGGTTTCAACTGAGCCTTCAATGTGGTTTATCACCTCATCAGTGGTGGAGCTATCCAAGGAAGTTATTATCCAAACACAGAGGCAATGGATAAGGTTGGCATCCTGCCAAATGGGAGAACATGGGCAGAGATAAAAGGGTGAGGAGGAGGAGAAGCATTTCTTTCAAATAAAGGAGGAAAAGATCTATGTTTATTAACATCCATGCAAACTCTTCCGACAGTGCCCAACAAGGGTGTGCAGAGGGGGCCCACGGAAAGGCGTGAGCAGCCACATCAACTGACCTGGGCACACTGCGTCTGCATCACCTGAAGAGAATTCATACCTGGAAGCAGGCAGCAAGCACACTTAGGACTGGAATGCGGTGCTTCCCTGTTTCAGCCAGAAGGTAACGCCAAGGATGCAGCTGCTCCTGACACAGGAGCAAAATGTGGAATAGATCATTCGTGCTTGGCTTTTGCTCACATCTCAGCAGACAGGCGTTGCCACCCAGGCCTTCCAGCCGAGTGTCCGAGGACTGCAAACTCTCCAAGGCCAACCTCAAGTGACCTTGCAAGGGAGGGGAGAATTCCTGGAGGAGGGGGATGACCTAGGAGAGGGAAAGAACAAACATGTGTTTAGGCACAGAAAGTGAGCGCAGAGCTCAAGCGGACAAACAAGCAATGGTTTAAAAGCCGGACATGTGCATATTACACACAGATGTAGGAAACGTACAGACAGCTGGAACCATGACGAGGGGAAAACTGCTGGTCCCTGTAAGGCACAGCATGGGGGATAGTATGCGACTGAGGAAGAGAGGGAAGTAGATCTCTCCCTGCCCCCGCAGTTCTGTGGGACTCTCTCTCTCTTTCACACGCAGACAAAAAGTGAGGCAGGGGAGATGGGAGGAAGAAAGTGGGAGACATGAAACCAGGGAACAAACAAGACTGTCAAAGCTCAGGCAAATTGATATTCTCTGTAAAATCAAAATGCTTTGTCAAAGGACATGGGCTGACAGCATCAAACCAAAGGGTCGAGAGGGTCCTTGGAGATCGTCTAGCAGTCCAACCCCCTTTGCAACGCCATGTGCAGCTGCAGCATCCCTGAAACCGAGATGGCTGCCCAGATTCTGCTTAAAGGCCTCCAGGGAAGGCGAGCTCATCACTTCCCGAGGCAAAGGCTGCGCCAGTGTCAAACAGCTCTTCACCTTGGGAAGTTCATCCTGACGTTCACCTGAAATTTGCTTCCCTGCAACTTATAGTCGTCATTGGTCCTGGCCTCGTCCTCTGGAGCACAGGGAAGAAGTCTGCTTCAACTTCTGTATGGCTGCCTTTCAGATTTTTGAAGCCCGCTATCGTGCTTCCCCTTCATCTTAGGAATGAGCCACACCAAGCCCCTCTTCACCAAATGAATATCCGTATAGGTTTCCCTCCATCTTTCCACTGCAAGCCCAAATCTGTTAGGATTTTGATGCACTGCACTCTCTGAGCATGCATGGAGTGCAAGCACACACCAGCGGAAAACAACAGAGGCCACTGGTAGCAGGCAGATCTCCTGGTTGCAAGAAATATTCAGACACAGTAGTGTTTTAAACTACCTGGCTAAGTTTACTATACAAGTATATACAGAGCAAGACAAAAAACATTTTCTATAGACACACCAACTAGACACAAACTCTCTCAGCCTCTCCACACTGTTTCATCACATGTCATACATTTATAGCATTATGAGCCTATCACAGTGTTGATTGCATATCCCCTTGTGTGTTGCTATGCCTGAGAGTCCAGAGGAAGAAAAAAAACGACCTTGGTCAGAGAGCTATCCAGCTGCACTCTATTTGGCAACTTTACAAAACCTTGAGATGGCAATCTCGAATGGTTCTTACTTTCTTAGTTCCAGAAAAAACTTCTTACTGGACATTTTACCAAACAAAAACTTGACAATCAAGCCACAATCCCCCATAGGAATCAGATTTTCTGCTCAAAAGAACTGCTTCCTCCCGGCAGCAAAAGCAAAGACCAAACCGTAAATCTGGTAGATACGGTAGTATCACCTTTGCCTCCAGGGGATCCTTACCTCAGTTGGTGAGTAGTTGTACATTTGGGATACAGTAATAAACTGCAGCCATTCACTGGATCTTGCACACACTTTCAGGTACGACGTACTCAGCTTGATGTTGTGAAGCCTGCAGAACTGCACGACCAGGGACCATTGCTTTCTTGCATCGACGGATGTCCTGCAAGGAAAGGCAACATAAATGCCATTTGCACAACTCATAACTTAGAAACTCAGAAGCAGCAATCCAGAAAACCACGTGCCAGGCAACTGCCCCCACCCCCTGCTCTGATGAGAGTCCCTCTCCTTCTCTTCTTTCTAGCTCAAGTGAATAAGAAGCTATAGGAAGCTAAGCAAACCATGCTGAAAGAGGGATCATGTTTCAAACTATTGCCTGGACTGAGAGTTCAAATACAAAAATAAAAATAAAAGAGCAAGCGAAGAAAATGGTAATTTCTTTTCCTCGCTTTGATAGGGTCTCTAGAATGTCATTCGCTCTGGTTAAACTGATGACCATTTGGGGGGGGGACACAAAATCAGGGCCCAACCATCCCCCTCACCAGCATGTCAGGGGTGAGTCGCTTTCCCCTTTTGGCAAGTGCCGTCCCCCGTGAACTACAAAGAATACAGAGGGGGAAGTATCTGTCTCCCTTCATAAGGCTGATCTGCTCAGAAGCACTCTCTCCCATCTGTATGGGAACAGTAAGGTCTGATTTACAGGGTAACCTGGAAAATAAACGAGGGTTTCACTGAAAAAGCCTCAAAGGACATTTAAAGCATTCATTATGAACACTCAAAAATCCCCTTCCCCAAACCAAACACATCATGTGACCTTTGGAGAAGGTGAGGGGGATAGCATCAACACGTGGGAGAGATTTGCTGGGTTCAGACACAACAACCCCTACTCAAGGCTGAGTTTGGATTGTCACTGAACCACATGGGGTTGTTGTTGAAACATGGGGTTGTTGAATTGTGTGAACCCAACTGCACTAACAAAGCACAGTTTGTAAAGCACAAACAACTCACAAAGAGAACCCATGGTTTGTTGTTGGGTTGTGCATGGCCCATTGTTGTGCGATATTGGGAAAAACATAAAACTCCCACTAATGAACAAGAAATATTTGGCAAAGGGTACTTAAACATTTTATAAACAGATATGGGATGATTCAAAATCTGACAAAGACTAGTGCAAAGCCCATGTCAGCATGGGTGCTAGTAGTCTGAGGGCAAAACATGGACCTGTTCATGCTATGGACCTGTTCAGAGAACACACCTAGCCATGGTTAGGCCACTAACCCTTTTGCAGCAAATGGCTAATGAGCATGTTTAAACCGTGGTTATGCATCCACCATGGTTAGGAATGGTTTACATGAGACACTAAGCCATAATATTTAGCTCAAAATGCTTAACCACCATGGCTTAGTGTGTCGTCTAAGAAGAGTCAGAGTCAGTCCTCCAGGAGCTGTATGGAGGTCAAGGCAACCAAGGACTTTTGGCCTTTGCTTCCTCACATCCATTGCAGCTGAATGACGTTCGCTTCTTCCCCTCAGGCCTCAAGGCTGCCTCCTTCCCTCTTCTTCCACGTTTTAAAACCTGGCTTTTCTTAGGGCTGCTTCTTTTCCTCCTCTGCTGCCACATATTGAAATTATATGAAAATGTTAGAATGTTGAGGTCTTGAATGCTGCATAACCAAAAGAGCTTTGGCTGTTGGTTGGTTTAGAAATGTAATAAAAATAAATAAACAAACAAACAAACAGTTGCCATTTTGTGGCCCAATTGTCAGCTATACTTCTACTTTATGAGTCATACAATGCCCCTTTATTTTATATTTTAACGTATTGAATGTTGTTTGTTATGACGGGTGTTTAAATGTCTTTTTTTAATCACTGTTCTTTTATTTTTAAAATTCAATCAAATATTTCAAACCAGGACAAAAGGTAGCTTGGGAAAGGTGAGGGGTAAAAGATGATGAACGATCCCATCAACACAGCCCCCATGAGCCCTGGCAGAAAAAGATGAAGACTGATTTCCTGCCAAGAGCCATGGGGCTTTCTGGAGGGAACCCTTCATCACCTGCTGCCCTCTCCTTTCCCCTTTCAAATGCTTTCACCATAAAACACTTAAAATAACTTCCCCACGTTATTCGCATTGATTAGTCAGAAAGTTATTTGACTGCAGTTCTTGATTTTCACTGTCATTTAAACAAACAGAACAAACCTAAAATATAGAATAGTGACAGATTTTTGGCCTCTTAACTAAATTAACACCTTTGCCAACAAAAAAAACTTTTACTTGAACTTATTCACAAAGTTTCACATATTCACACTTGTTAGTCCACCATCTTGGAAAATGAGAGCTTCATAATTAATACGATAGAATCAGCATGTCTACCTAAGAACATTTTGTAGCTATGTGGTCCAGAAATGCATACAAATCCTTTCTTCGCCTGTGATCAAGTAATTCCTTCCATGAAAGTGATATGGTCCTAGGCTGATAGAATTCTGCATCTGTTATTCACACGGTGCCTTAGTATTATTTCACTGTGGCCCCGTTCAGAAGACAAGAACAACAATGCCCTTGGGCACACAGCTGTAGAGGTATCACGTAGCAAATATATATTAAACAGCAATTATACTATCAAAAAACAAACCTCACAGTCAAAGTCAGTTTATATAAGTACCGAGGACGTGGACAAGCTGCTTGGTCGAGTGAGGGGGACGACTTGCCCTCTCGATCCCTGTCCTTCTTGGCTGGTCGCCCAGGGAGGAGATGCAGTTAGATCACAATTACAATATATTATTAATGCATCTCTCAGGGAGGGGAGTTTTCCATCATGTTTAAAAGAAGCGGTAGTACGGCCACTTCTAAAAAAGCCCTCCCTGGATCCCCTGGACTTTAATAACTATAGGCCAGTATCAAATCTTCCATTTTTGGGCAAGGTGATCGAGAGGGCGGTTGCCTTCCAACTGCAAGCAGTTTTGGATGATACAGATTTTCTAGACCCATTTCAAACTGGCTTCAGAGCAGGATATGGAGTTGAGACCGCTATGGTCACCTTAGTGGATGATCTACGCTTAAGTATTGACAGGGGGAGTGTGTCCCTGTTGGTACTCCTGGACCTCTCAGCGGCTTTCGATACCATCGACCATGGTATCCTTCTGGAACGCCTGAGGGAATTGGGACTCAGGGGCACTGTGCTTCAGTGGTTCCGGTCCTACCTCTCGGGCAGGTTCCAGATGGTGATGCTTGGGGATAGTTGCTCTTCAAAGAAGGAGCAGCTATGTGGTGTACCACAAGGTGCCATCCTATCCCCAATGCTGTTTAATATATACATGAAACCGCTGGTAGAGATCATCCGGAGGCATGGGGCGGGGTGCTATCAA
The DNA here is from genome assembly GCA_029215795.1 of Anniella stebbinsi. Taxonomy (NCBI): domain Eukaryota; kingdom Metazoa; phylum Chordata; class Lepidosauria; order Squamata; family Anniellidae; genus Anniella; species Anniella stebbinsi. Next base: position 375,561,282 of record JARDYH010000001.1, read on the forward strand.
TACGCTGATGACACCCAAATATATTTCTCTATGCCTTCGACAACAGCATCAGCTAAGGATAGTGTGTCTCCTCTGAATGAATGCTTGGAGGCGGTAATGGGCTGGATGAGGAAAAACAATCTGAAGCTGAATCCAGACAAGACGGAGGTGCTTACTGTCAAGGGCCACAACCTGGGGTTGGAGGTGTGTCAACCAGTTCTGGATGGGGTTACACTCCCCCTGAAAGACTGTGTTCGCAGCTTGGGGGTGCTCCTGGATCCGTCGCTCCAAATGACAGCTCAGATAGATGCGACTGCCAGGAGTGCCTACTATCAGCTTCGGCTGATACGCCAGCTGCGCCCCTTCCTAGAGTTGGAAGACCTAAAATCAGTAGTGCACGCACTGGTAACTTCGAGGCTCGACTTCTGCAATGCGCTGTACATAGGGCTACCTCTGTGCCTAGTCCGGAAACTTCAATTAGTTCAAAATATGGCAGCCAGGTTGGTCACCGGTACATCTAGGGGTGACCACATTACATCAGTTTTAAAATCTCTTCACTGGCTGCCAATCAGTTTCCGGGCGAAGTACAAAGTGTTGGTTATTACCTTTAAAGCCCTACATGGTTTGGGTCCAGGTTACCTACGGGATCGCCTTCTCCCATACAATCCGCCCCGCACGCTCAGGTCCTCTGGGAAGAATTTATTACAGTCAACAAGAACTAGACTGACAACTGTTACCCAGAGGACCTTCTCTTCTGCCGCTCCCAGATTGTGGAATGACCTGCTGGGAGAGATTCGCCAATTTACTAGTCTTCAGGAATTTAAAAGATCTATAAAGACTGATCTCTTCCGGCAGGCCTACCTAGATGAATCTTAAAGTGTTTTATTGGTGTTTTATTGGTGTTTTAATGATGTACTGGTTTTATCTGCTTTTAATCAGTTTTTGTATTTTGTGTTTGGTGTTGTTCCCCGCCTCGATCCGTTGGGAGAGGCGGGTGATAAATAAATATATCATTATTATTATTATTATTATTATTATTATTATTATTATTTAAGGTAGGAGAACATGTGTACAATTTAAACATCATTGTTCACGTAGATGTACAAAAAGGCAAAAAGCTTTATTCACCACGGATAAAGGTGTCTTCTGAACAGGGCCTATGAGAGTCAACCAATATCTCCATAAGGTTGACCTACCCTCCCACTGCCTGGTCAAAAAGTGCTAAGGTTACGGCTCTACTTTACTCTGCCTTGATAACAAAGCCACGTGCCAAGACGGAAAAGGGCACAGATGCATGAACTTAGCACGCACACACCTCCTGGTATTTGGGGTCACCTACTTCAGTAAAATCAGTAACTGGTGAGAAAATCCATTTAACAAGTCATCCCATGGGAACATTACCGCTTTGTAGCTACACATACAGAAGACTTAAGAGTTCAGTGTTCTACAAATCAAGTTGCAAATGCCTACTGCTTCAGAAAAATCTATCAGAAGACTTTTCACAGAACTCAGCAGGCCCCAAAATTCCAGGATAAGGCTCAGCACTGCACTCGCAAGCTATGCCAACTACTCCAATCCTTCGTCTTCATCGAAAGCAGTACAAGGCCACAGACTGTGTAACAAGCGCCTATCAGCTTGATGTGTTGTGAATACCTTACTAAACTCCCCAGCAAGAAGAGGCATTCACATCCTCTCCCACTCTTGGATTTTAACTTTCTGCTGACCAGCCAGTGTGAGCTCAAATGGTTTACTCACTTTATCTTTTGATGCTCAATCTTATCCCAAACCGCTTCCTCTAAGCAGACAAGGAGCTCTTCTGCTGCTGTTTTTTCTCCATCAGCTAGCTGTGTTAGCTTTTCCACTGAAAACAGAACATGCAAAACATTTTGCCGAGATTGTAACTTCATGTTGATGCAGCATAATTAAAACACTTCCCTTTCAATAGTTATCTAATAGTTTACAGCCAGATCTCCCACATCCTGTTTTATCTGTCTTTAGATCTGTTTGATGGAAATGATTTTAAAAGATGTCATTTCATCTCTTACAGAGCCTCATCAGGAAAAAATGCTTAAAATAGGCATAGAAAGACAGCAAGCCTTTTCTTTAAGTACATGTGTATAGTATAGGGATCTCCAAACTTCTTGGGCCCATGGGCACATTTGGCATTTTCAAAAAATGCCCTGGCTCCACCACAAATTGCTTGCTGTAGGGGCTTTGGTGGGAGCAGGGAAAGAACGAAAATGCTAGAAGAGTTTGTGTGTGAATGTCAATCTGTGTGTGTGCTGCCCACTCTGACATGATAGCACTCTTCAAATACTTGAAAGGTTGTCACACAGAGGAGGGCCAGGATCTCTTCTCGATCAACCCAGAATGCAGGACACGGAATAATGGGCTCAAGTTACAGGAAAACAGATTCTGGCTGGACATCAGGAAAAACTCCCTGACCGTTAGAGCAGTACAAGAATGGAACCCATGACCTAGGGAGGTGGTGGGCTCTCCCACATTAGAGGCCTTCAAGAGGCAGATGGACAACCATCTATCAGGGATGCTTTAAGGTGGATTCCTGCATTGAGCAAGGGGTTGGACTCCATGGCCTTATAGGCCTCTTCCAACTCTACTATTCTATGATTCTATGATTCTCTGGCTATTTTCTCTCTCTCGGACTCCTTTCTTTTTCCCCTTCTTTCCTTCCTTATATCTCTCCGGCTTCTCCTCCCTCCCTCCCTCCCTCCCTCCCTCCCTCCCTCCCCCTTCCTTCTTCCTCTTCCTTCATTTCTATCTCAGGCTCCTTCTCTCTCTCGGTCCCTTTTTGCCCATGCAACTGAAAAGAGCAATTTCTCTATTCACTTGCATGGAATGAGAAAAACACCCCCTGCCCAAAATGAGCTGGAGGGGGAAAGGGTGAAGCCAAGGGCCCTGTTACCTCAAGGGACCTGGTGGACATGTCCCCCACACCAGCTGTCTTTCAGTGGGAACTCTGTCGCTGCCTTTACAAGCCTATGGAAGTCGCTCCATCAGTTTGTATAGACAACAAAAAAGCCCCTCCCCCACCGCAGACCCTGTTGCCTCAAGGATCCTTGGTGGGGGCTGCACTTTGCCCCTCCTCCAGCCCTTGGCAAGGAGGATTTTTACCTCCACAACAAATGAACGTAAGAATCCCTCCAGCCACTTTCAGAGAGGGAAAACCGTGGTTCAGCCTGGCCTTGCAGCCACAGTGGGGGCCACGAGGGCTGCGCTGAGGGCTGCCTTGTATCAATTCTGTCTTCACCACGGATATGGCCTTCCTGGAGAGGTTACAGGGGCAGTAATAGAAGGGCAAGTGGATTTTCTGTTCTTATGCACCAACGGGTCCAGAAAATATTAGGTGCACTCCCCCCAAATGAAAGCAGGATACAAATACAGAAAATAAGTAAAGAGAAGCATTACCCAAAGACTGCCTGATAGAGTTATATTGAGGCTCCTCGCTCCTAGACATGAAGCTCAGAATTACATTGGCAGCTTTAATATCCACCCGGAGTTTGAGGCTATCCAGACCCAGGAATTCCAAAAAGCAGATGCAGGCCGCAGCAATAGAAGGCACGTAAAAGAAAGAGAGGGCCAAAGCGTAGGCGTCATTGCCGACTTGCTGAATCCTAGAAAAGAAAAGGCAGCAATTGGCGTAATGCATCTGAAACTCCAGGGAGAGATTGGAGTGTTAGGACCTTTATGGATCAAGATGAATCTGGGCCCCAACTTATGGTCAAGTGCAGGCAACAACCTTGTGATCAAAGAAGAGTCACGATTTGCAGGAGGAGCCACCTGCCTTCCAGGGACAGCAAGGGTAGAATTCCTGGCTCTCATTGTTTCTGTGAAGATGCTGGTTGTAGTTAGACATTCTCAGCTTCAGTTGTGTTTTATACTAAAACAAACAGTTTAAAGGTTTAACTCTATGCACGTTTAGACAGAAAAAAGTCCCTCAGCATGGCTGGGTGGGACAGGACTTCTTTCCAGATAAACATGCATAGGATTGCACCCTAAGGGGCAACCCTATGAGGATACCCATCAGGCTTGTCCGAACCCGGAGGCTAACCGATATCCTATGTAAGGTGGGAGGAGCATGGAAGTGATCGTCACCTGCATTTTCACTGGACGGGTGATTGTGTCCGTCTAAGGATAGGGAGGGAAGGAGCCTGGGACAACTGGAGGATTGTTCGTAAACCGGTTGCCCTGGTCTCCTCCCCTCCTCGCCAGACTCATGTTTGCAGCTGACTGTGACGGGGCGGGGGAAGGGTGCTTGGACTCCTGGGTCAGAGGTCAGAGTGCTGTCTCTGGCCTCGGATCCAGGAATCTGAAATATCCTATGACCCCCAGGCTCTTACCTAGGGACCAAAGGACTGTGGCCCCCCTCCCCCATTGATTTCTAAAATGATGTGTCTGTTCTTAGTGGAAGCCAGAAACTACCACTGAATCTGATTACAAAACAAATCTGTCTTTACCTTGGCCTTTGCTTTTTGGTACTGCAAAGTACTATTTATTTCATATTTATAACTTGCTATTTAGGATAATCCCTTACGAAATATCTTACATATATTTAAAACAGTAAATGGCCCCTTACTATGTCGCAACAAACATTTTCCCAGTGAGCAACATCAATGCTGCTCACCCTGCCCACTCCAAGTGCCTCTGCTCCTTTTAGATACTCACAGCTGCTTTGGGGTTTTGCTCATCGCCAGCTGCTGTACTAAAAACATCCCAAAAGCAAATGAGGGGCGTTCATGGCGCAAATAGTAGCTGAAGTCCAGGCACTCAATGGCGGCGTTTTTGTTGACAAGCACAGGGCACGAGAAGTGAGGCAGGTCGCTGCAAATCTCTGGACAGGATGGAGAAGAGCTGGATTGCAAGTGGACTAAAACAAAGCATGACTTGCATCGGATGAGGTGCAGATGCAAGGAAAACCGGGGCCTGAAACTGTGCTCAAGTGCAGGCAACCGTCCTGTGGGGCGTGAAAGGCTAAACAGCTGTGACTTCTGTCCCTGCTGCTCTTGACGTGGCTACCGGGACATCTACTGGATCAGAGAACTGCACAACGCACCTCGGTGCTTTAAGCCCCATTCATTTCCGTGGAGTTGATGCATTCCAGCCGTTTCTGGTGGGGATTTTTGCCCCTCAGTTGCTGAATCAAGGAGGCAACTGAGAATGTCAATGAGTGTTCCATGAGAACACACCAGGGGAAGCCAGCCTGCCTGCCTGCTGTAGCACAGGGACACATGGCCCATAGAAAAGGTTAGATCTGGCACCTCCATTTCAGGGCCCCTGTTTCTAACCCAGGAGAATCACACCTGAGTCCACTTGTACCGATACACTCCTTGGTTTGCCATTTCAAACAGGGATGGGGAACCTTCCTCATGTTGAGGGCCACACTCCATCACGGTAAACCTCTCAGGGGCCACATGCCAAGGGTGGGGGCATCTCTTCCCTTCCCTTCCCTTCCCATTGAAAAGCTGGCCCATGGGCTGGAAGGTCACCACACCTACTTTAAAAGACCCACTAGCACAGTGAGACCGAAGTAGGTCTTGCTTGAAGCCAAACCTCTCCGCAGCTTCAGCATCTCAATTTTCAGAAGAATTACTATAGTGCCATCCAGGGCGGGGCTGCATGTGGCCCTCCAGATGTTGTTACACTGCAGCGCTCCTCATCCCTCACCGTTGGTTATGCTGGCTTGGGTTGATGGGCGTTGCAGTCCAACAACATCCCGCACCCCTACAGTGGCATGATACATGGGAAGGTTCTACCCACAGGCATTTTATTCTGCCTTAACGTGAAAGCTACTTACCAGGAACGGCAAGAGTATTTGCTGACTGCCAGCCAAACAATTTAGCGGGATCAAATGGAACTAATGACTAAAAAAAGCAGAACACGACATTAATTTCAGAGACATTTTAAAGCAAAACAAGAATGAACAAGCCCATACTTCCTGGCATTTCTTGCCTATGCTGTGCAGTAGCAGACACTCAATGGCCCAACTATTTGGGATCAAACATCCTCCACATAAAATTCTAATCTAGCCTCAGATGCACAGAGGAGACTGCAGCTCAAGCAGATGTCAAATTAAGCCAGCCTAAGAGGAGAAAATTACCCACAGAAATAAACAATAATAAACAAGATACAATAAACAGCCATAGATAAGGCAGTCTTTCACTATTAAGCACCCAGTACAATGTGGCAGTCCCATCCAGGGCTTTTGTAGAAAGCCACTCTTCCACGCAAATCAAAGTTACTCTCGTGACTCAGTCCTATCCTGAAGTTATGCCGACTGAAGGAGGATCCAGTTGGTAAACTCAACGATAGGATTGAGTCACAAACAAACCCTTTACACCAGCGCAACTCCAAGGAAGGAACACCAGCATAGTGATGCTTTTACGCTGTCAGTGCAATGCAGCAAAAACTAAGATGGTGTGTGTGGGGAGTGTCAGAGATGGGTTTGTGGTATGGGAGGACTGGAAGAGCAGTCAGCTGAGCCCCCCCCCCCCCAGACTAGGTCCCACCTCCTCCAATGGCACAAAACGTATCAACAAACAAACTGTTTTAACTAGATGCAGCCCCACTGTAGTCCATAGGGAGGCCCAGACACACATCACACCCCCTGCAATGTTCAAGGCGAGGCTATGTTGTGACCACAGCTCCCATCAGCCCTGACCACTGGTTATGCTGGCTGTGGCTGACGGGAGTCAATGGTATTATCTTTGGCCACAGATCAATGTTCAAATGTAATGCTGGGGGGAACTCAGTGAGTGAGTGCATGCGCAAGGGCAGAGTAGCCTGGGAAAGGAGCACCGCACATGCTGCGCATACTGGAGGCCCCAGGTTCAATACTTGGCATCCAAAGGGATTGATCAAGAAAGATTCCTGCCTGTAACTCTGGCGAGCCATCGCAACAGAAGAGGCAAGGCTGAACTAGATGGACCAATTCTCCGACTCCATCATGTCAAGCCACTTCCTCTACTCTTCAGCCCACCCACTTCACACCTCAGATATCTTTAGGGGAGCACATGACATCAGAAGAGCGCTAGCAGTAGTGATGGAGCAGCTGTAACAGCTCAGCGCTTCCCTGTGCTGCTGGGCTGATAAATCAGAGCAGCAAAGCTGGGGTGGGGGAGTGGAATAACTAGCAGGTGCTAGAGGCACAACTGGAAAACATGAAGGGGGCTGGGCAAAATGAAAGGCATCCAGGGGCACGGATAAATCAGAAAAAATTCCAAAACAAGGCCATTGGTCCACATGCCACCCATTGAAATTGGCTGTATGTGGAAGGCAAGGAGGCATGCCATGACTTAGCAGCTGGGAGGCCACAAATATTCCACCATGAGTCTTTTGTTGTTGTCGTTCTGCTTTGGCCATGTGGTCAAGGAGATGCTCTCTGGAGCGGGACCTTTTCAATCCAAACTTAATGTTGCTTACAGAACATCCAAAAGGTAGGTTTTGTCTTGTAGAAGCCACCTCACCACATTGCAGGAGTGGGGATCCAATCTACGTGTCCTGCTGCCTATTGCAACTCTCTGCCCCGTTATGCTGATGTGAGCTCTGGTCTAGCAGTGGCGATCCTCACTAGACTGCAGCATTGCAGTACCCAGGTCTTTTTTGTTCTGGTGGCGTTTATACCTGAACAAGATGGTAGAGAGAGATGTCTGAAGGTAAGATTCCATGAGAAGTGTACTGGGGGAAGAGGGCTGCTTTGAGCTTGGGATAAGGAGCCAGCGCCATCCTGAAGAGCTGCGTGTCCACTTTCTCACCTTCATCTCCATTCTGAAGAACCTACAATGAAGAAGCAGCTAGATATCCTTGCAAGGAAATGGGAACACAAACCATGTCAGATTGTTGATATCTGGTCTGAGCCCTTTTCTGGCATCTTAGGAGATGAGAACATGTTCTAAACTTTCTGAGGCAGTTAAACGGATGACATCTTACAACAGCAGGACAGGGCTACTGCCTGTTTGATCTGGTGGTGGGCTTGTGGGCTTCCCAGGCAGAGCGTCTGGTTGGCCATTATGGGATACAGGGCAGGTGGGACTTGAGAGTCCAGCTTCAGTGCTCTTCTTATGTCCTCATCTTTTGTACATTTTCTGCCATTTTAAAAAGGAACCGTACACTTTTCATCATCAACAGCTTACAACTATTCTATGGGTTACCTGGTCAATGCCTCCAGGGGTGTACATTGTAGTGGCAAGGGCAAGGAGTGTTCTTCCCTCCAACAGCATAGTGCTCACACTGGCCTGGTTGCTGGGAATCAAGATCTGGGCATTTGCTAGACTAGCCTGAAAAATCATCTTTGCTTCTGGGGTGGGGAGGAGAGGAAACAAAGGTAGTATTATCAATAAGAGAAAGTCCACACACAATAAAGCAGCAAAACCTAAGAAGGCCCAACCACAAAGTAGCAAAAGTAGTTTTAAAATAATCACTTTTAAAAATATATCCACAATACTTGGAATATATATGTGTGTATGTATGTGTGTGTGTGTGTGTATACATGTGTGTGTGTATAATCCATCCCATGGCACAAACAACCTTCCCTCTCCCTAAAGGTTTCTCTAATGTCTTTACAAGTCTACAGAAGAAGAGAAGGTGCCATTCAGACCTGCCAGGGAAGGAATCCCCATGCATGGGGCATCACAAATGAGAAGACCCTGTGACGAGTACCAATCCATTGCACTGGTGGGGACACCCAGAGCACAGCATCTGGGGATGACCTGGGCAGGCATATCCTGGCCCCTGACAATTTAGGGCTTTAAAGGTCAAAACCAACACTATGAGTGTGGTCAGAAACCAACTGGGAGTTAGTGGGATCATTAAAAAGGTGCTTCTGCAACAACCACCACTTGAGCATCCAAAAGCACCATCCTTTCTGCTTTGATCAGAATTGCACAAAACATTTGTCTAGAAGAGATGCCCCAGGGGTTCCTACCTCCGGGTTTGCTGGCAATGCTTCGGCACCGCACTAAAAATTCAAACCAAGGGTGAGCTTCATGCAATGCTTTATCTTCCAAAATGGGGCAGTTTGAAGAAGATAAGCTGAAAAATCAAGAGCAATATATCAACTTCATACAATATAAAGAAAAAACAAATACTCTCCATTCCGAAAATATAGCCCAGTCTGTAGGGACGTTGAACAGCTGAGCCCAGCAGTCACAGCTGCATTGTGAGAAAGAGCCTTCTGCTGCCCTTTCCTACAGGGTGCTGTGCAAGGAGAAAGAAAGGCTGCTGGAATGTTCTGACGCCACCTGACTCCATGAATCCCACTAGGCCAGTTCTCTCTCTTGTCTTTTCCCCTTCAGGTCATGGACCGAGACAAGGCTCCAAGTGCAGAGGCCACACCAAAGCCAGTTTCTTCCTAGGGGACAGCAGTTCTACTGCTTTTATGGAGGAGGGGATGCAGAGTAAAAGGTTGAAAGCAAAACGTATGCCAAGTCTAGATAAAAGGACTATGGCTGGAAAAGTTTTTCAAAGCAAACTCCAAAACTTTTAAGTTCAGTATGCAAGTTGCTGAAGAGAAAGTGCCAGGACAGACAGACATTGGGAGTACTCTTCATGGATCTCACTTCACTGAGTTGCTGCTATTTTTATCTTCTACACATCTGCACAAAAACAACTTTTGGAATGTTTTCCTACCTGTAGTAGTCTAGATAGATATAGAGAAGATGATCCAGCCCATATTCTAAGCAGTAAAGGATAAAGCAGACATGGAAATCTAAGCCACCAGTGGGCATATGTTCTGGAACAAGATGAGGATTCTGCATCACTCCTCCAATGAGAGACAATCTTTGGAGAAGGCATTCAAAGTCTTCTAGTTCTGTCGGTACAAAAGTCCCATTCCTGTCAAGAAAAACAAAGCAATAGTTGTATGCAACGCAGGCAGTGTTCTCTTCTCAACATTGCTAAAGAGACTTCTACAACGCATGACAAAACCTGATAATCAGTATAGACACATCACATACCTAGCCAGGTGGTCCAGTATTTCATGGCGCATGAAACAGCTACACAATGATTTCTGATCAATGGCCTCTATAGTCAGCTGTGGCCAGTTTGTGCTGCTCTCCTGAGGCTGAGATTCTATAATCCATGAACTGATACTCATCCAATCGTGCCAAGATGACAGATGCATCCAAAGAACCTCTGGATTACATGACTTGAATTCTACATTTTAAACAATACATTTAGTCGATTCAAAAAACGGTGCGGACACTTGTAATTATTTCTATATATGTGTCTGTAATTATGTGTTCTAACGGTTTCAATGCTTTTATTAATGTTTTATATTAATGTTTTAGCAATTATATATTTTGATCCACCTCATGATGTAATTTAATGTTTTTTTTTATTTTCTTGGAAACTACTTAGATATATTAACTATGGACAGCGAAATCAAAATCTATTAATAATACTTTGATAAATATACTTTCTAATATACTTTCCTAAGTCTGGAATGCTTTATTTTTATATGTGTTCATACATTATTTCATATGTATGCCCCAAGCTCTATTGACGTTCTTCTCCATGTCCTTTCCAAGGCTGTGAGGCGTGATTAGTCAGGAGGAGAGCAGGGCCTTCTCGGTGACTTCACCCCATGCGAGGTGTTTGCCTCACACTCATATTGTTTGGTTAAGACATTCCTGCTCTGGCATCTGCATCTACGAGACTGGGCAGGTTATTTTTATGTGGTGGACCCTTAGTTTTGGAATATTTTTATTTGCTGTTTCTATTATTATTATTATTATTATTATTATTATTATTATTATGCTTTTGCCATATTTTTATATGACTGCGATGTTTAAATTGTTGCAAGCCACTCTGAGTGATGTAAATGCATTGGACTGGTAAGGTACGTTTTCTAAAATAATTTTTCATAACATAACTAAAAGTCAACACTACGTGGGAAAGTAACAAAGGGGTTTCTCTTCTCAAGCACGTGGGAGACTTTAGTTTTCCTTATCCAAAACTGATCTCTGCTTTTCTTTTAAAACAGATGCAAAAGCACATGACCTCCTCCTTTAGGAAACTCTTTCCCTTTAGCCCTTTAGCCTCATGGCTTGTAGGCAGTCACAAAAGACATAGAACCTGTGGCAACAGCATGTTTACACCAGAATATCAAATACTTACCACCTTCAGGGAGGAGAATCAACTCTCGTGTAACCTGATCCCACCACTGAGCCCAGTTTATCATAACTCTGTGTTCCCAGTTATGAACTTTGTCTTCTTTGCAATTCAGAAATGCATTCAAAGCAGCAACGTGGGTAAAAAGGTCTTGTTCTTTTGTCCAGCAGCTGAAAATGAGAGCAGAATACCTCCATGAAACCTATTTCATTTATTTACTCTTCCCAAATGAGTTCAGATTTTCATTTCCTGAAAGGACACCATTTCCAAGTTCAAGAATCTCTCTCACATGGGAACACATGGCAGATCATTCAAAATCAATGAAGAGTAGAAGACTGTAGTCTACAATCAGTTGGGCTGGAATAGCCAATAACCAGTTGGTCAGAAAGATAATCATACCTCTTCCACAGAATGAAAGCTTGCAGCTGGAGCAAACCAGAGAAAATAAGGACTCACACTTGATTCACTGCAAGGCTGAAGACTCAAAACTTCATACAGTTGTTCTCAGCACATCACGCTTTGTTTTGTTTTGAATGCGGCTGAAGATGAATTACCTGGGTTGGGCTGTATTTTTTCCATTCTCCTGGAAGGCTCCTGAATAAACATTTTCCACCTGATGCACAAAGTCTATCGTTTCCTTCTCAGTTTCAGAAAAGTAGTTTTCCCCTTGCAGCATGTTCACCTTCAGAATCAAATCAAAACTTTAATTTGTGTCTTATCAAGCCATTGGAGATTCAACTTTTCAAGAGAAGTTTGTTACCAAATTCCAAATATGATCAAGGATAAAGGCAAAGGACTGAACGTAAAATGGAACAATCCATCCAATCTGGATCCCATATCTAACACCAATCAATGGTATTATCACAATGGGATTTCTGTTTCAGCTACTAATGTCAAAGAGACAACTCAAAAGCCCAGTCATTCCTGGGACCTGGGTGAAAACAAGCCCAACTTGGGCAGGGCAGGTAGTGTCAGCAGAAGGCACCAAGAATCGCACCTTAAATGCATAGGCAGGGTTTGTAAAACCAACCATCACAAGAACTACTCACCAAGAAATCACGGACATGCCGATCAGTTATATAGAAGCATATTCTGTGCAGTTGCTCCATCACATTGAAGCCCTTTTTCAAAGGTAAAAAGAAGTTCTGCTGTATAAAGGAAGGCTTTCTGCCATAGCACTTCTTACAAGAACCAATGTATTATTATACATGCAAAGGATTTCAGGACTTGGCTATAGCTTCCTGAGGGCTGGAGAGGTTTTAATAGGAAGTTTCCCAAACAGACTTTAAAAAGCTGACATTTGTTGGATTACGCTCTGAAATATATTTCCCCCTGCATCAGCTGCTTCCCCACTTCACTGAACAGAACATGGAGAAACGAAAAATGAAAATGCTAATCAGTTTGCTCTACATTGTTAATTTTCTAAAGTACACCCAGTGATGTTTGGTGTACAAGCAAGACAGGGATTCTGTTGATGTACAGTCCATGCTGCAGCTGCAGCTGCCCCACAGTTTTCTTGCCTGAACAGGCTATTGGTGCTGGGAGACTTTCATGTCCAGGCCAAAGCCCCTCCATAGGTGGCAGTTCTTATGTTTTAAGCTGCTTGGGGTGACCCCTTTTTTGGAGGGGAAGGCAGGGTAAAGATTTCTCAAATAAATAAATATTCTTGTTAAGCATACAAAGAAACAAACTTTGCATATATATATAAGCACACCAAAACAACAAATCCAGAATGAGCTGCACTTTGGGTATGCGGTACTCACCATGTTCCTTAGGAGTTTGGAGGCTTCTTTGATGTCATCTTTCAGAAGGCTTTTGTAAACCAGATCCTGTCCTATCCGCTTTAGCTCCTCGAGATTGTGGGCAGGATTGCCAGCCAGCCGGAAAAAGGCCTGTGCCTCAGGCAGCTTGTTGCTTACAATGGCCTCGGCAATAGTTTGCTGAAAGGACAACAATGGGTTTACAATTCAAGTAGCAGCTTTTGTTGATGCCCTGTGGACTGAATACCTTTTCTGGAGAGTCAGGAAAGCCAGGGTGGGAATGGTGGGGGAAAGAGGGTGCCACGTTAAAAGAACAAGGGCACAATCCAGTCAAAACTAAGCATTATTTTGTCATTAAGGGCATAAGAAAAGACCTGCTGGACCAGAGCTCAAAGACCCATCTAGTCCAATATCCTGCTTCTGACACTGAACGACCAGCAGATGCCTCTGGAAAGACCGCAAGCCAGGCAGGAAAGCATCCGCCCCCATCCCAACACACATTGTGAGTACCCTCTCCCCAGAAACAAGTATTCACCAACCCTGAACTTGGAGGGTCCATATAGCCATCATAATTAAGAGAGCAATCCGACGGTCCTCAGGTGAGCATCCCAGGGACCATAGGATGGCTCAGGTGGGAGGCAGCACTCCAACCTCAGAAGCGTGAGCTGGAGATCTGACCCCAGAACCTCACCTACTGCTTCTCCAAGGTCAGAAAGGCGACCTTGGACAAAGAGGAAAGGGGGCGTTCTGGTAGTCAGGGAGTGGAGAAGACTGGAGAGGCCAAGCTGTGAGGCCTTTCTTCGTCTTCCGAAGTGCCATCACTAGATGGCCTTCTTAGCCTGTTTAGCAAAAACTCAGGAGATGGGAGGGTGGGGAGGCAGAGATCGCCTCTGTTGCTCCTCCCACCTTGTTGGCTTCAGCCCAGCAGGGCAAAGGAATTTAGGACATTTGGGGGTTCCGAGTGGCAAAGGCACAGTCCACAGGGTTGCGCTGTAAAAGCCATGGAAATGCCTATTCTACATCAATGAGTTCAATCCACTTTTAAGGGTAGTGGCTATCAATGCATTCCGTGGCAATGACTTTCGTGAACTGATTATGTTATGGGAAGAAGTACTTTCTTCTGTTTGTCCTGGATTTCTTGCCGATCAGTTTTCACTGGATCCCAACTTCTAGTTTTATGAGTCAAGAGAAAAATTCTCTATCCACTTTCTCTCCATGTAAAGAAGGGGTTCCAACTAATCATTCTGGTGGCCCACTTCTTCACCTTTTCCAGTACTGTAATATCCTTTTAGGAGATGGGGAAACCAGAACTGTACAGAGTGTTCCAAATGTGTCCACATCATGAATTTGAATATGGGTATTACAATACTATCAGTTTATTGCAATCCCTTTCTAATAGTCCCTAACATGGAATTTGATTTTTGACAGCTGTTGCAAGTTGATATTTCATTCTGCTGTCCACTGCTGATTTAAATGGGAGAGTTCAGACATGTGCTTAGTCACTGAAATCAATGGGAATTACAAATGCTTATCTTTGGCTGAATTGTGTCCTAAATGTAGATCCAGTTCGAAGCATGTGTGTATGCATGTGATTATATAATGAAATTGTTTAGAAGTTGATACTATTTGCTCAACGACATCTCAGGAGCTGAAACTGATGATCTGGTTACCTCTATATTGAACTTTTCCCACATCTGACTTTGTTCTATTTGGGGCACATCGTCTTCGAGATCATAAGATACGCTTACAACACTGGGTGGCTTGCGAGGGAACTTTATCATAAATGTCCTAAGTTTAGTGATGTAGCTGGTTAAAATCACGACACATCTGTCCAAATTTTCATCCAGTTCTGTGAACAATATCAAGAAGACATTTAACTGAAAGGATGGCTAAAGAATCTCCTTGGGCGACTGGCAAGACTAAGAGCAACCCTGCCCACATTAACAGGTCCAAAAACATCCCTCTGTTCTGTTTCCACTGACAATACATTGCAACCAGCAATGGGAACTGTCAGCATGCCAAAGGAGCAGAGTTGGACCATAGAGACCAGGGTTCAGATCCCCATATAGTCGTAGGTAAGTCACCATCGCTCAACCTGGCCTACCTCGCAAGACTGTGAGGATAAAATGGGGGGAGAGAAATCATTTGTGCCACCCCGAGCCCCCTGGAGAAAGGTGACCAATAATAAAGCACAAAACAATAGGAAGATGTAAAGGCCCATGGTCCCAACAGGACAAGAGGTGGCACCATCTTGCCTCAGTACTGGCGCAGCTACCCCTGATGAAGAAGTGACTCAGCCAGCTGAAGCCCAGAAATACTGGCTCAACTGTTTCCTGAATCACAGCTTTACAGCCCATGCGGTGAATGCGATCCTACACGTTTATTCAGAAGCATATCCCATGGAATCCAATCGGGTTTACTTCCAAGTAAGTGTTCATAGGATTTTAGCAGCTTTATGGGAGATACCTATGACACGCTGTTTGTCGGGGTGAGACCTGCATGCTGATCATTTAAAGTATCACACTCCTAACTCCATGAAGGAGCACACAGCTGGCCAATGAAAAATCAATCAGAAAACAGGAAGGTCTCGTTGTGCGTTATAAGAAGGGAATAGAGCATATGCTAACTCAGGAAATATGCACACAACCAACCCTACCTTCTCTATGGATAAAAATGTCACGGAGCTGCTTATTCAGGAAAGACATGGTGAGATTCAACAGCTGCTCAGAGAAATGCTTGCTCTGTGCTTCCAAGTCATTTTCTCGGATTGCCATGCAAAGCAAATCCAAGGCTGGCCTCAACTCTTCCACACCTGTAAGAGGAAATGTAAAAGCAGAGAAAGTTGGGGAAATTGCTTTTAAAAATAGATTTTCAGAACACAAATAAAAATTCCCTCCATCTTCAATAAGGCATCAAGAAGTCCATGTAATTTACCCCATTCGGCATTTTGAAAACACAGAGAGAATCTGTTTCTGTCCTGAGGACACGACCCTGGAACTGCAGAGGCTCTCTGCGCTCTTGTACAAAGGTGGCTTGTGGTTTGTGCAGTATTCACTACAAGTGAATTCTATCTCCATAGCACCATTCTTCCACATTCCCACTACGTTTTGCAAAAGTCTGTGACAGAGCAAGGTCCATATGAAGATTCACATAGTTTTACTTACTCTTCAAGTAAAAATCAGACATTTCTCTTGCAGGGTTATCTTCCAAGGAGCAAGTTGAGAAGTCACTGAAGAGATTTTCCTTGTTCTTTAAAAAAAAATCTACAGTGTCTAACTGACGGTTTTCTAAACCAGCCTAAATTAAAACAAAGTTACTGTTAAAAACCACCTTCTAGTAGAAATAAAGTTTTCACCTGGAGAACTTCTGTTCTTTCTGTGATTATAATACATTCCTAGATCTATTAGGTCCTGAGCTCAGGACCAGGAAGGCAGGGCTGAAAAAGTTATTTCCTATTGGTTAGAAACTACCCGCCAATCTCTAGGGCAGTTAAACAATGAGGCAAGAAAAACACACTGCAACAAAACAAAACAAAAACAGTCAAGAATACAATTAAACAGCCCCCAAAGCCATAAACAGCAGGAAAATGGGAGTCCAGTGTTCCCTAGGTATTACATTAAGGACATGGAACCAATAAGTGAAAATTCAAGAAGACGACTATGATGAGTGTAATTATCACCTTTCCACACTTGGTGAGAATGGGTACTACTGAACTAAGAGATAAATGTGAGGCTGATTAAGTTCTAGAACCTGGCATAAAACAGTCAATTCTCCGCAGGTTAGGTAAGCTCTAGTGAAACACTTCAGGCAGTCAAGAAAGAGCCTCTAGTAACTGAAAGGCCCCACCGGTACCAACACCAGAGGTATGGGAGGCACTGAATCTCAAAGACCACATTTGTTTCTTTACCTCCAAGGCATGTACTGGAATAGAGCACCTTTCCCATTCATTGAGCCGGCAAAGGGAATCGACGGTGCCAGCACTTCCGTGGATTATAAGCCTATTCAAGAATTCCCGTTGAGTCATGCCAAACAGAAACAAGGAAAGACCAGGCTCTAAGGGTTACCAGAAAGAAAGAGGTTATTCATATATCGTATTGCGTATTGTCAACATACATAGCGCTTTATGAAGCTGGATACAATTTTCTTGAATAATTTTCACTGATTCAAGTACTTCTAGACAATGCACTCTTCAGCCTTGCAAGGTTTCTAGAAGGCAGACTTTGTTTTTTAACTTCACGCAAAGATGCTTTGCTCACCTGAAAAGATGAGACATAATTGCTCCTCTCTGCTACATTCCACAAAAAATGAGTTTTTGCCCACGTAAGAGCGCATCATGTCTTGAGTCTCCAGATCCCACAGAACAAGGTTCAGTCCTTCACCCTCACTAGAGATGGTGAATAATGCACTAAAGGCTGTCACAGATTTACACTCAAGCCTGATACAATCTTTTTGATTTCCTAAATGTATGTTCTTCCATTGTCTGTCTCTTATAGTTGTGCTTTTATGCTCTTTCCCTCTTGAGTTTGAAAGGACATAAGCAGGACCTTGAGGAAGGGAGATCTCCGAAGCTTCACATTGCTTTTGGTGCAGAAGACACTGATACCAAGGCAAGTAAATACTAGCTGCCAAATTGGGAGATTGAAATCTTTTTGTTGTATCATACAAAGAAGACAAGTGTGCCTTCCAGGACCTGGAAAAAGGAGAAAAACCAGGCCAACATTTCAATAAACTAAGCTGTAATTGTCTCTGGAAAATGTAAATGTAAAAAAATGTATTATTTGACCTAAGTTGGATTTATAACACAAAGATACACATATTGAACTAGTATCAATAATAGTGTGCTATCAAAATAGTCCTGGGAGTTCCCACAATGAAAGTACCTAGACATACTTGTGTCTCTGTTAGGAAAAGAGCCCAAAAATCTAAGCTTATTGTCAGGATTTTGCCCTGGCTAGTGGGCCTTGTTGCCTCTGAACCAAGTCTGATTCAGATTTTAATAAGCATAATGTAGAATTCAATACAGCTAAGGGAAGGTGCCTGCCAGGAGCGTGAATCAGTACGCCTTATCACACATCTGCATTTTTGGCCTTAAGCTTATTTCTGCATTATGACCTAGGAAACCTTTTATGGGAACTGAACACAGGAGGAGGAGAATTGTTTAGGGGTGTGATTCAGCTTGCAGCATCAACCCAAGCAGGCACAGTAGAGACACCCGGGTTTAAAGTACCGTCTATGGGTCTGATGCAGTTGTCAGAACACAGTCATTATTGAGCTTAGCAGCCACACTCCTATTTATAAGTTGATGAATACCTGAGAGAGGCTTGCTGGTTCCAAAGTCTTTCATTGCCTAGAACTCTCCTCCTTCATCTTATATGGTTTTCTTTTTCTGACTGGTCTGTTCGTGTTTCCAGAGAATCTTGTAACCAGAAAACTCCAATCTGGGCAACTTTGGAACTCTTGTCTGGCTCCCCCAGTTGCTCTGTCTTTTACTGCCCGTTATGCCTTCTGCCTGAACTAACAAACGCACTCTCCCCTGGACTTGTTATCCATTCTAGAACTTCATCTGCTTAACCTTGTATTCTTAAAAACCTGTTGTGGAATATAATATGGTTTCCTCAGAGACCAGGGATTTATGTTTGCCATAAACTCAGTCTCTGACTATGACTATGGACTTCCTCCTAGATGTCTCCTTAATTTAAGCCACAGGCTGTTAGTGCTCAATTTAACTGATTTGTAACTTCTAAGATTAAGTGCCATGAGTTCTGAAGTGTGATCTGTGTCACCTGATTCACCTTTGAATAAAGCTAAGTCACTGTATATCTCTGTCATCCTGTCCTTATGCTGTGGAAGCTAAGCACACCTAGACACTTATACCCTTTCATCCCAATCTTCTAAAGCTATTTTACCTGCAACAATACAAGTAACAGCTTGGGCCAAATCAGATAAAATAGCCCCCAGATTTGAACAAACACACCCATCTTTTCCATTGTCCCTGATAAGCCACAACAGCAGTTCTGTAAACTTACCTGTCTGTCCGAAATGCATGTTGCATAAATTTCATATTGTAATCCGAATTTTTGAGGTCATCCTCATCTGTGCCCTCCAGTTGTTCTATGGGAAGGTTGTCAAAGTTCCTCTTGCTAAGTAAGTGGTCAGGATATTCTCTGTAGGCAAAGTGGTGTTTATTTATAAATAAGATTTCTATCCTGCCTTACAATCCTCAAAAGGTTCTCATAGATGAATAACATCCAAAATAAGAACATTCTGGTAACACATTCATCTTAATTGTAGCAATTCTCCCAAGGAGCGACAATTGAACCTTATCCCATCTTTCTAGGTCTTTTTTAATTTCACTCCAGACCTTAACATAGTTATTACCAAACAGCATACAATTCTTATCTGTCAACGTAATACTCAAGTATTTTACCTTCTTCTCAATCTTAAAGCCTGTTTTTTCTATCAGCTTTAGCTGCCCTTGAGTTTCATATTTTTTGTTAACATCTTGGTCTTCTGTTTATTAACCTTAAAACCTGATACTGCTCCGTATTCTTTCAATTTTTTTCATTAAAATTTCAATTCCTTTTAGGGGTTCTTCTAATGTAAACACCAAATCATCCGCAAATGCTCTTAATT
Organism: Anniella stebbinsi; assembly: GCA_029215795.1. Taxonomy (NCBI): domain Eukaryota; kingdom Metazoa; phylum Chordata; class Lepidosauria; order Squamata; family Anniellidae; genus Anniella; species Anniella stebbinsi. Next base: position 375,580,778 of record JARDYH010000001.1, read on the forward strand.
TATAAGGTTCTTTTTTTATAGTCACCCCTCTAATTCTCTCGTCTTGCCTAATATCTCTGTTCAAAATTTCCAAAGCCAAGATGAACAATAGTGGTGACAATGGACAGCCTTGTCTTGTTCCTTTGTATTTCCCATGATCTTGTCAAATCTCCATTAATAAGTATTTGCACATTTTGAGAACTATAGATTGAGTTGATCCATTTTATAAAGTTTGTCCCAAAGTTCATTTCCTCCAGAATTTTAAATAAAAATTTCCAATACAAATTATCGAACGCGTTTTCTGCATCCAAAAAGATCAGTGCCGCTTGCTTTTCCGGATGTTTTTCCAAGTACTCCAAAGTATTTAGAACACTTCTCACGTTATCTCTTAGCTGTCTTTTAGGTAAGAAGCTGCCTTGATCCTCATGTATAAATTCTTGTAATGTTCTGTTCAGACTTTCTGCTAAAATTGATGTAAACAATTTGTAGTTATTATTCAGCAGTGATATTGGCCTGTAAGTTTTTGTCAGTGTCGGGTCTTGTCCCTCCTTAGGTATCAGCGTTACATAGGCTGTCCTCCAGGTCTCCAGGATCTTCCCACTGATCAATATGGAGTTCATTGTGTTTTGTAACGGTTGTAGGAGTTCTTTCTCAAAGTTCTTGTAATATGTTCCTGGTAGCCCGTCTGGTCCTGGAGTTTTTCCTGGCTTAATCTTTCTTATCGCTTCAAATGTTTCTGCTATTGTTATGTCCCCATTCATTACCTGCCTCTGTTCCTCTGTTATTTTCGGTAGTTTTTGCTTTTTAATGTATTCCTCTATCCTTTCTGGTGGAACTCAAGCCCTCTGTACAAATTCGAGTAATACTGATGAAAAACCCTTTGTATGGCTAAATTGTCTGATAATTCCGAGCCACTCCCTTGAATTTTCACTATTATCTTCTTTTGCTTTTCTTTTTGCAATTTATAGGCTAACCATTTTCCCAGTTTATTTGCAAATTCAAAGTCCCTTTGCTTTACATAACTTTAGTTTTGATTCCATTTCTCTGATTGTTAACAAAGATAGTTGCTGTTGTAAAATTCTGATTTGATGGAGAATACTCTTCTTCCCTGGTCTATTATTTAATTCTTCTTTTTTATTTCTTTCAAAACACTTTAACAATCAGGTGCTCATAGATGAATAACAGCCATAAAAATATTAAAATATAAACTGACAATAAAGTATAACAAAAAAACCCAGAGAACATTAAACAATCATTAAAAACAATCAAAACAGCAGAACCAAACCACAAATGGTTGGCAAAATCGAAGTTTTACCATTTTCCTAAGCTTACAAGCGATGGAACCAACCAAACGTCTCTAGAGAGGGAGCAACATACCCTAGGTACCACAGCCAAAAAGGCCTTGTCCCACATCCCTGCCAATCATACTTCTGAAGGCAATGGGACATGGAGGAAGGCCTCAGGTGATGAATGAGGTGAGAAGGTAGGTACATGTGGGAGGAGTCAGTCATTCAAATATCCTGCTACCAAATTGTTTACAGCTTTCATAAGTGAGAACTATCATCTTCAATTGAGTCTGGGAACAAACTGGAAGTCAGTGCAGATTGAACAAAAATAGAGTTTTATGTTCTGTAAAGTGAGCCCCAGATACCATTCTAGCTCTCTGCATTTCATGCCAACTACAATTTCTGAACACTTTTTGTGGGGAGCCCTATATAGAGTGCATTGCAGTAATCCAATGTGGTTGTGACCAGGATATGTGTGAGAATGACCGGATCTACTTTATCCAGGAAAGAGCACAGTCCATCATCAGTCCTGCATTAGCCCCAACACCCAAAGTATGAAAGATAAATAGCACTCAAGACTATGGCATAACTCAAGTTGAAGTTAAATCCAGAGAAGAGGGAGGTGTTGATGATTAGCAGAAAGCTTTAGTTGGGGATTAGGATTGAACCTGTTCTGGAAGGGGTTGGACTCCCCTAAAGGATGGTGTCTGTAGTTTGCGAGTGCTCCTTGATCCTACGCTGTCCCTGGATCTGCAGGAAGCAGCGGTGGCCAGGAGTATGTTTGTGCAATTATGCTTTGTACACCAGCTGTGATCTTTCCCAAGTTTGTCTGGCTCAGCAACAGTTATCCATGTCTTAGTTATATCACACTTTTCCAATGGGTTCCAAAAGCTACGAATGATGCAAAATGAAGCAGCTTGGCTGGTATCAGGACCCTGTTGCACCTGTCTTAAAAGGCTTCTGCACTGGTTGCCAATTGCTTTCCAAGCTCAATTCAAGGTATTGGTTGTAACCTTTAAAGCCCTAAACCAGAAGTGCAGAACCTGAGCCCCCACCCCAGGTCCTAATCCAGGCCTCCAGAGTTTCTCAGATGGACCAAAGTTTCTCTGCCCATTTTCAAAAATTGTCATCAACCTACTTAAAGTATAAATGGAGGTCAATAGCTGCAACACAATTGGAGCAGTTGGCAATCACAGCAACACTGAGATCATGTGAAACATTTAACAGTGTCAGGGGAGACTGGATGTCCAAGTTCTTGTCTTCTTGCCCCTCTGCTTGATAGAGGGAGACATTAACATGGGCCAGATATGTACCATCTGTAGCATCAAAGATATCTTTGCAGCAATGTCAAAGAAAGTCACTAGCCCAGTTACATAACAGGCACACCCACCAAGGAAAAACATGCCATCCTCACAGCACAATCCTATGTATGTTTGCTTAGAAGCAAGCTTTATACTATGTTAGATGAGCAAGTGTGCAGAGGGTTGCAACCTAAGCATATTTACTTGGAAGTAAGCCAGGCTTTCAATAGAATTTACACTTAAGTATGCTTAGGTTCACAGCCTTTAAAAGTACTTTTTACAACACTCCAAATTTGACTTGTCTTCCCATGCTCTTTGATGACAGATTGTTTCTACTGGATGGCTGCTAATCTGGATTCTCTCCCCAACATTAACACTTGCGTGCATATTCCCCTTACACCGCCCACATTCCTCCTTGCCCTTCACATACTTCAGTTCATCTGGTTAAAACCCTACTCTTTAGACAGGAGCACCTCGATGAAAAGGCATGCTGTGTTTCCCCCAGCTGCTCCTAAAGAGCTACTTGGGATGGAAGATGCTTTGTTTACATAGGAGACTCTGCTCACTGCTGGGACCATACATTTTATTTGGACCGGCATTTGGTTTTCCATATGTTTCTGTGGTTTCACTGGGTGCTTTCTAGAGTAAATGTGGTTTACTTCTTGGCATTAACAGTGTCCATCTCCCTTGTCAAAATATGAAAGAATATGAAGAGGAGAAAGAGACTAGTTAGCTTTAGTTGAGTGAGAGTGTGAAAGAGAGGGGAAATGTTTGTGAAATGGTACAGTGGCATTTTAAAAAAGATATTCTAAGAAAGTGAATTAAATTATGGAAGGGGGAGTTGCTCAATTTCATACCACACCCATGAAGAGGCAGAGGTAAATGGGACAGGAGGGGAAAAAAGGGAAAAACTAGAAAACGGAATGGGTGCTATCTGCTGGGTTTTGACAGATGGACCTTTGCTTGCAAGGCGGAGGAAGGGAACCTGCTGTTAGCAGGCTTCTGTTTTGAGTTTGTTATTCTTTCTCCATGGAAAGAGAAGCAACAGCAACAAAAAGGGTCTTTCAAGGAACCAGCTCCTCTGAAACGGTACCAGGCTCTCCACCCATCCCTCCTCCAACACAAGCAAAAGCCTTTTGCCACCTTCAGACCAGCAGATGCCAATGTGCAGTAACTCTCCATCACCAACTCCACAATCAGAAAAAGGATTTTGCATCTGTACAGAACGCAAACTTCCCTCCTGTCTTTAATCCCCTCTCCCCCACTTGTCTTTGAAAAAGCATCAGAAATTACACTGGACAGCGGGAAGGGGAGACTGGCAGAGCCACTGAGCAGAGCTGCTTTTCCAAGAACACTGTGGAAAATGCAGAACTTCTTGCAGGAGCAGCAGGACTTCAAGTGGGCCCCACTGCTCCTGGGTACAGTAAACAGCAGCAAGTCAATGGAATGTGGTGAGGCTCTGTAGAAGAGATTGCTGGGTCATATGCAAAGGCCTGGTTCCCAACTCATGACTTAAAGGATACAGATCCATCCAGACTCGTTTAACAGGAAGAGTATGCCTCTACAAAAGGTAACATCTACTATCTTTTCCAAATCCTGCAGTGACAGGTCAAGAAGAAAGCAGTCCTCCAGCTCTTCTGTCTCCAGTTCTCCTCCAGGAAAAGTAAGGTGTGCAACAATACAATTGTTGAGCAACAACAAAGCTCTGCCATTTCTAAATGATAGCAGCCTCAAAGAGGAGACTGAAGATAAACCTGCATAATTAAGACAAAAGGAATCTTAGCATATTTTCAGATGGAGCAATAAAGTATGCAGAGAAAACCCCGAGGGGGGGGGGACAGTCCTAATTAAACACCTATCCTGCAAGTGGCATAAGCCAGTGCCAGGCATATCTGTCTGCATTCAATGTTTGAAAGAGTCCCACCAGTATTTTTGAATAATATCTGCCTACGCCTAGTTACAATTCATCCCATCCCCCAGGCTAGAGTACAAAGTTAAGTACATACAAAGAAGACTACACACAAGCAGTACCTGTAAAACATTTACTCTATCAACCACTGCAGAAGGATACTCACTATTATTTTTAGATGCGATCAGCTTCTTCAGTCTATCTTCGCTGCAGGTCTGTAAGAGTGTCACGTTGTATTTTCCAAGCTCTAGAATGACTTCATATATGAAAAGATCATACGTCTTGCTGAGAGCAAGTAGTTTGAGACTGTCCAGTGCCGGATCCTTATCGTCCACGCTCTCCCATGTGAAGCTATGACAACAATGCTTTAATATATGCAATCCTTACTTCCAAGTGTTCTCTAAGCATACTGTGGCTTTTAAAGACAGCGGGATGGATCCAGGCTTAGGTCATACTTAAAGCAGACCCATTAAAAACAAGTGGGCATACATTAGTCATGATAATTTACTCTAACAAATTTTAGAGGGGACACTGCCTTCATAAGGCAACTTACAAGAGTAAAACACACCTGAAAGGAAACATAGAAGGAAAAGCTTTGTGTTTTAGCCCATGTGGTGAACAAAACCCAGGCAGATTATCGCACTATGTTCCTTTTCATCATGTTGACGCTTGGGTCTATGGAACTCCCTGCTGCTCTATAGTGATTTGGGCGATTACCGCAACACCTCGCTCCCCGTTTCTCTAAAGCAACAAACAAAAGCAGCACGCGAGTCCATGTCGCAGCCATCGGCCAGGCGGGCTTGGCAGGGGCCCGAAGGAGCTGCAACTCCTTCCGAGCGCCTGTGGGAAATATAATAATGTTGCTTTTTCAAAAGCAACAAGCAAGGCTAAGCATTTATTAATCCAAAAAGCACATATAAAATGCTAAGGTACATATTAATCAAAAAGCAAAAAGCATTGCTAAGATAGGAACAGAGTGGCAATGGAATGCAAAGAAGTGCAGATGGACTGTGGTCGAGACTAAGGCCTCCTCCACACGGGGCGTTTAATGAGCCTTGAAGGCTCATTATAAATTTTACCTACACACGAGCGGAGCGCAAAACGGGCGTACAGGCGCGTTATCTCCCCGATAATGCGCATTTTCGAACGCGCGTTAAATAGCGACTTTTATTTTGCTCCTGCCGTTAAAGCGCATTTTCGCTGTGTGAACAAGCGATTATGCGCATTAACTACCTGGAAAGCGCTTTTTGGGCATCTTTTAATGCGCTTCGCCGCTTCTCGCCGCCTCCCGTGCAGAGGGATTAGGAGTAAATGCGCCTCCGCGATAATGCGCATAATCGCGGAACCAGGCGCAAAGGCGCATTCTTGTGGAGGGGGCCCTTATGCTCGTGACAGCATGGAACCAGTCGAAAAATAACTTTGGCAATTAGACCAGAAACAAAGGAAACAGCTTGCTTTAACAAACGTGAGTGGAGGCGCAAAAATGTGAGTAAGGGGATATGTAAACAAAGGCGGGGATTTTAGTAGTTTAATTAGGCGGTCATGATAGGTTGTAACCTTTGGATCTCCTCACCAATAGGAGACAGGGGAGGGACCTTCACTGCTGGGGCAGGGAATAAATATGTATGCTTTTGATGCTCAGGGTGTGCCTGCTTCCATAGCTACACCCAATCTTGCAAGATTGTATCTTCAGTAAAGAAACTTGCTTTTACAGTCCAGATTGTTTTGTCCTTTTGCTGACTGAATGGTCAACCTGAATGGTCACTTCTAACAAGCCCGCGGCAGCCCACGCACACCTGCATGCCACAAACGGGCGCAGCCCCCTCGGCAGGTGAGGCTGGCGGGGGGGGGGGGCATTTGCACAGGGCCGAATGGCGCCCCTTCGAAACACAGGCACATCCATGGGGGGAGGAAAAGAGGAGGGCTGAGTTCGGACGACACTTTAGGCAAGGGAGGGGGGGGAAGAGGCAACTGATCGTTATTTCTGCAGTGCCCGAGGCACGACATGTGGCCCGGCTGGAAGTCTCGGACTCATGACAAGCAACGAGTCTCTATTGCACAACGGAGCAGCCAGTTGTTTTTCCCTGTTGTGACATAAAATACTGTCCGTTGTGTCCCCCCCCCCGACACAATAATCGACACAAGGGACAGTTGCCTCTTCCCTCCCCCTCCATTGCCTAAAGTGTAGTCGGAACTCTGCCAGAGATGTTTCTCCAGAGGACTCCACGGTTTCTGCGAGTGCCCGTGGCCGCGGGTTCAGACGAGTAGCTGCGTGTTGCGCACTGACACACACGGGGGGGAGGCACCCCCCCAGGGCACACTTACTCTTCCCAGGCGCCCGGCACCGGGATGCCGCTGGGCCCGTCCTGCCCTGTGGAGGGCCCGGCCGAGGCCAGTCCCGTCAGGCGCAGCTCCGCCCCCGCGGCGACCCCCAGCGCTTCTGGGCCGCCGCCGCCGCCGCCCAGCTTGGCCCGGACAGTGCCTGCCTGCGGGCTGCGGAGCGGCGACAGCACGAGCACCCGTAGCGCCGCCGCCGCCGCCATGCTCGCCCTGAGGAGGAGGAGGAGGAAGACGCTGCTGCCGCCGCCTCAGGACCCCGCGCGACCGGCCGCTGCCGCCGCCGCCATCTTGGAGCAGCGCTCCGACCAGGAAGCGAGGGCCCGTGCTCTCGCGACTACATCTCCCAGCGTGCCTGACGGAAGAAGGCGGCGGGTGCGCGGGCGGCGGCGGGAAGCGTAGTTCCCCCGAAGGCCGCCGCCGCGGGGCTCGCCTGAGGCGCGGAGCGGTCGATGGAGGGCTGCTGTGGCAGGCGCTCACTCGCGCCCGAGGCGGGGGCCGTGAGGACGCGGGCGCCGCCATGGCGCAGGACCGGGCGCTCGAGGTGTACGGTCAGTAACGGCCGGGGGCGGGGGGGGGCCTTGGCGGGGCTTCTGGGGCCGCGGCCGCGTGAGGCCCCGGCCGAGCAGGGACTCGCGCGCACGTGCAGCCGGCCGCCCCCGTGCAAAGCGGGTCTTGGTGAGACGGCAGCCCGTGGCCGCAGGCGGCGTGGCCGGCGGAGGGAGCGCCTGGCCTGGGCAGAGGCCGCCTGGCCCCCCGCCCCGTGTGCCGCTCACGCCCGGTTCCGCGGCTGGGCGGGGACTTCTTCACTGACGCCTCCGCCCCTGCCGAAGGCCGCGGAAAGAGGCCCCCGCTGTTGCTGCTGCTGCTGGAGGAGGAGGAGGAGAAGCCGCCGCCCGGCGGGCCTCCTCGCCCCCCTACCCCCCCCTCCCGCCGCTTGCCGGCCTCCTCAGCCGAGCCGCGGCCCCTCCGCCCTCCCGCTCCCTGGGCTGCGGGATTGGACGCGTGTTCGCTTCTGCTCAGATCTCATCCGCACGATCCGCGACCCGGAGAAGCCCAACACGTTGGAAGAGCTCGATGTGGTCACGGAAAGCTGCGTTGAAGTGCAGGAGCTGGGCGGAGACGACTGTCTGGTCACCATCAGGTTCACGCCGACCGTCCCTCACTGCTCTTTGGCCACCCTCATTGGTAAGAAAGAGGGTGGGGGGTGGGGGGGATAGGGGGTCTCCCTCCGTTTCCTTGAGTCGCGAGCTGACGAGGCGTGCTGTGACCTCTGTCGCCAACAGCGGCCTTGGGACCGTCATGTTGGGGACTATAGGGGCTGTGGGCCGGGGGGGGGGAGGTGGACGCGTTTCTCGCTCCGGGCCCCCACAGCGGAAGGGAGCCCCTGCCTGGGGAGCCGTGGAGAGCGTAGCAGCGTCCCCACTTCTGCTCATCAGCAGGCATTAGTGGCCAGTTAGCTCTGGAGGGTAAAATCCTAAACGCTTCCTCGGGCAGGGCCGATGGAGAACGGTTGCAGGGCAGGGCTGCCTCCTGGGGCTCACACACCATGGCCGGCCTGTTGGGTGTGCTGAGTTTGGGGCCCTATTGGATGGGGCCACAGCCTGGAAGAGAAGCTGGGGGAGGGAGGGAGGGAGGGAGGGGCGTCTTTTCCTAAGCCTTTCCTAGGGGGGAGCCCATTAGACATAGGCCTGGTTTGCACAGCATGACAAGCCACCCCGGCAGCCATGGTGGATTGTGGTTTTGTGCGAACCTAGAGTGGCTTTTGCTGGATGGCTTACCTTTTACAAACAAGCTACCCTGAGGACTCATGGCTTATTGTTGGGTGGTTCAAGGTGGCTTATCATGACGTCAAGCCTAGCAGGGGAGCGTCCTTGTGCATTGCCAGAACGGTTTTGGAGCCAGGTGGCAAGGGTGGTGAAGACCCCTGCCTCCCTTCACGGTCTTGCTAGTGCCACCGCCATCTTCCCTCACCCCTTCACCACGTCCTCCGCCTCGTGCTCCTAAAAGTAGTGAAGGAAAGGCACTAGGGAGTCACCCAAATGCCACTACTGTTTGGGGGGAGGGGTTCTGCGCAAGGGTGAATGGCAGCTACTAGGAATCTTACACAATTTCTTCCTCCGTTTTACTGCTCTGCCTTGGAATTTGTGTAACTTTTGGACAGTTTTACTGTCTGCCACAAGATTTGCACAATTTTCCTCTCTGTGTTACTGTTCTGCTATGCGATTTGCGCAGTTCCCTCCTCTGTGATTGCTGTGCCTTGAAACTTGTGCAGTTTTCCACCACACTTTGCTTTTTTGCCATGATGTTTGTGTATATGTACCAGTTCCGCTCACTGCTCTGCAACCCATATGTGTATGTGACAGCTAGCAACAGAGGGCAGAGGGCACAGAGAAGGATGAGGGAGGATGGCGAGAACCAGCCGCTCTTGCCAGGAGGCTCTCTGGCCATTCTTGAAAGCGGTTTTTGAAAGCAGTTCCTTCTCGCTGCCTTTCTGAGCCTTTTGCTAAATTCAGAAAAGTCAAAACTTTGCCTTGCATAAAGAAAATGGGATATGGGGGTAGAAGCCAGCAGGGAAATTCTTCGATAACCAAAGTCAGTCCTTCCTAACATGTTTACGAAACTGAGGTACAAGTGACTGGGTAAGGCATTTTGCTGCCTGACCACTTGTCATCTGTTTTGGAAGTCAAGGGGAGGGTTGTGTGGAGAAAGAAAACTGATATATTTTTTCTACAAATCTAGGGCTATGTTTGAGGATCAAACTTCAGAGATGTTTACCTTTTAAGCACAAGGTACGTCACTCCTACGCTTTGCCTTGGTGTCGAAAAATGCACTGTAGCTATTGAACTCTGGAAACCTATGCTTAGAAGCATGTTCACAAGTCACAAAACCGCATTCCACTCCCACCTGTCCCCACAGTCATCTTAAAAAACTAAGGGAGGGAACGTTGGAGGATGAGGACGTGAGGGGATGTTGGTGTGTGCTGCTGTTCGTACCAAATGAGATCTTGGAAGAGGCAGCAAAAGGTAGAACCAAGTATTCGCGCTGTTGGGTGACCGTTTTTATTTGCACTACTTCAGTTGTCCAGATTGCAAGGGGCGTCTTCCTTGGTCCTAGGTATTTTGTGTGGGTTTGTTCTAGAGAAGGGTAAAATGGGGAGATCCTTCGTGTTGTGAGCACTTTTGAGACTTAACAAATGTAGTCAGCTGTCTAAATAGCAGTGAGTGTGTATGCTGTACAGATACATTTCTGTGCTGCAGGAATAAAAAATCTCTAAGCAATCATTTTCTGTCCCATCTAGCTGGAAATCTACATATCGGAGGGCGCGCATTCCACTGAGGAGGACAGTAAGTATGTCTTGAGATCGAGCCTGAGAATAAAGTAGCCTCTTGTACAGTTAATGCAGCAAATTGATTTTCATTGGACTGGGCAGTGCTAGGGACAAAGCTGAGCGTGTTTCAATCTTTAGGAGCCCACCTGCCCATATATATATCTGCACTTGGTCATTTGTGGCATTCTGAGGCCTACGTGGAGTTAAATCAGCCAGCAGATACGTCCACAAGAGCTACTGGCCTACAAACAAATGATTCGCCAGCCCTATGTAAATATGTGAGCCCTCCTGGGAATATTGTATATTGAAAGGACAACTTCTAAGCTTTTTAAATACATGCACATTTTAAAAGCACTCTTGAACAAAATAATATCTTAATCTCCGACCTCTGGAAACACAGTTTTTAAAAGCCCAAACGTTCTGGGATTGCACATTCTTTGAAAAGTGCATATGATGGGGTGAAATGTTTGAAGATCTTGTTTAAAAAAACAAAACGTAGTGTAAGTTCCAAGGACCCGAAAGGAACATCTATAAATATCATAACTACAATTGGCTATGTTTTTATTGTTAAGGGGCTAAGTTGATGCAGCTGGGAAATGTCCTGAAAATCAGGAGCTCCAAGCCATTGCTTGGGAGGCAGTTTTCCAGTTAAGTCTGATTTAAATCGTCTGTATGACAGGCTGGCTGTGAAGACCTGACATCTAACAGCAGGTAGGAAGTGGTGCTTATAAGATAACCACACTGGAACACGTAATCACTGTTAATCTCAATAGGGCTTGTACCACAACTACCCACTCTCCCCCCCCCCCCCATCTTAGTGTGTTTTGGGATATTCTGGTGAATTTCTTTGGGCCATTAGTAAAAGGCTTCCTGGTTGTTTCCCCACTGTGTTACAGTTAACAAGCAAATCAATGACAAAGAGAGAGTAGCAGCTGCCATGGAGAATCCTAACTTGCGGGAGATTGTGGAACAGTGTGTTCTGGAGCCAGACTAGCTGCCATGACAGCCATTGACCTGGGACTTATCTGGCACATTTGTATTAAAGTCTTTGTAAAAAATGGAGGCTTTGGATATAATACTGGAGAGTCTTTTGTACCTCCTACATATTTTTAAATAACCATTTTATTAAAAAAAAACATTTAAATTCAATCTTTGATGACCGGTAAAGGATTGTGAAAAATAATCTTCACTTAAAATTGGTTTTCTAAAATAATTATGAACCAGTCTGTTGCCCTCCCATAAATATGTATTGTAATTTTAAAAATATGTTTTTGAATTTTCTCACTTGAAGTGACGGGGTATATTTGAATAGCTGCTGTGTGAAAGATGAATAAAATACAGAGTTCTTGAAACTGGTGTTGTCTTTAATATCATTAAGACTTCCGTAGAGGTTAAACAAAACAAAGATAAGCCAAAGTTGATTGAGAATAATTCATTGAAGCTGACACTTCTGGAAACAAGGGGCAGATACAGCATTTCAGCTGCAACCTCTAATGATTCTATTCTGTTCGAATATCCAGAGCGGTGGCCGTGTCAGTTCGATGCAGGAAAAACAAAGCATTGGTCGCAACTTAAAGACTAAAAGATATATGATGGCGGAAGCTCTCATGGACATGGTCCATTTCATGAGATGCATGAAGTGTTCACCTCAAGTTGGCAGATTTACATGCATTCTGCACTGTGAGGTCAGAATGAATCAAAATGCGGAAAACAGAGACAGTGATCATTACCTTACCAGTAGCTTTTCACAAAATGTTGTGTGATAACACAAACATGATTGCACTGATGAGCTTAGTCTACACATGTTGTGTGACTGGAATCTGCTACATGGTGCCCACAGATACCCTTGGCAGGCACCTGGCCCTCTGGACTTTTTAAAAACTATTTTTATAAACCACGATACATCTTTTTATACCTCTACTTAAAACAGTGCAGTTTCAGCCTCCACCCACCCTACCCCGTCGTGAACTGGCCCTTTCCCTAGGCCCTTTCATGAACTAGCAACCTGACAAGACACTCACGTCGGTGAGACTTCTTTTATTGATGAAATTACACAGTTACAAGCATAACAGTTTCATTTTTTGACACCCACACCACTTAAAGCTGAAAACAGAAAGCTTTAGGTTCCAGCCTTGATGCGATCCTTTAGGCAGTCGCTCGGGGGAAAGAAGTATAGGGTTAGTCCCTGTCTTATCTGAGCATTTTCAGACACCTCATATGCTGGCTCCTCAAAGAACTTGGCTAGAGCCCAAGGAAAGAGCTCCAGGCACAGGGCTTCCTGAAGCCCGGCAGAGACAGATCGATCCTGCACCAGTCATACCCAGCCTGCCAGAAATGCTGAGCTGAGCAAGGTAAGCAAGACCCCAGGGAAGGAACTTTGTAGGCCTAGGAAACCTCTGCATGAACTTTAACTCCGGGGAAGCTCTCTCGCAGGCCACGCACACAATCCAGAGCAAACGCAAGTCCAAGTCTACGAAAAGCCTCAGAGTAATTTCCATGACACAATCCTTAGAAATTCAGAGTCCAAATAGCAAATAAGCGAGCATGTACAGAGTGCTTCCAAAATCTCCAAACAGGTAGAATTCAAACACTAGGGGTTTCAGGCCAAGAGTCTAAAGATTACCTTTAGCAAGGGTTCTTCACCCTTGCTCCCCCCTCTTATAAACTAGTGAAAAATGGGCTAGATGGAACAACTATTAGGTGGATCTACAGTTGGCTACAGAATCGGACTCAAAGAGTGCTTATCAATGGTACTTTCTCAAACTGGGGGGGAGGTAATGAGCAGGGTACAGCAGGGCTCAGTCCTGGGCCCAGTGCTCTTCAACATTTTTATTATTTGGACGAGGAGGTTCAGGGAATGCTTATCAAATTTGCAGATGACACAAAATTGGGTGGGATCGCCAATACCCTGGAAGACAGAAACAAACTCCAAAGTGATCTTGATAAACTGGAGTGCTGGGCTGAAAACAACAGAATGAAATTTAATAGGGATAAATGCCAAGTTCTACACCTAGAAAAAATAAACCAAATGCACAGTTACAAGATGAGGGATACTTGGCTAAGCAATACGACAAGCGAGAAGGATCTTGGAATTGTAGATCACAAGCTCAATATGAGCCGACAGTGTGATGTGGCTGCAAAACAAGCAAATGCTATTTTGGGCTGCATTAATAGAAGTATAACTTCCAAATCGTGCGAGGTACTGGTTCCCCTCTATTTGGCACTGGTTAGGCCCCACCTTGAGTATCGTGTTCAGTTCTGGGCACCACACTTCAAGAAGGATGCAGACAAGCTGGAACGTGTTCAGAGGAGGGACAACGAGGATGATTAGGGGTCTGGAAACAAAGCCCAATGAGGAGAGACTGAAAGAACTGGGCATGTTTAGCCTGGAGAAGATAAGATTGAGGGGAGACATGATAGCACTCTTCAAATACTTGAAAAGTTGTCACACAGAGGAGGGCAGGATCTCTTCTCAATCAACCCAGAATGCAGGACGCGGAATAATGGACTCAAGTTACAGGAAAACAGATTCCATCTGGACATCAGGAAAAACTTCCTGACTGTTAGAGCAATATGACAATGGAACCAATTACCTAGGGAGGTGGTGGGCTCTCCCACATTAGAGGCCTTCAAGAGGCAGCTGGACAACCGTTTGTCAGGGATGCTTTAAGGTAGATTCCTGCATTGAGCAGGGGGTTGGACTTGATGGCCTTATAGCCCCCTTCCAACTCTACTATTCTATGATTCTATGTCAACAGACACACTTGGCAACATCCGCCCTGGCTTAGAATTTGCTCTGATGGGGTCAATGATACTCCACTGGGAACAAGTAAGCTCATCTCAGCAAGAACATTTGGGTTCCTCAGCAGAAGTGGGAAGGACAGGAGCCATTAGATGATACAGGTATAAAGGAGTGCTGAAGAAAGAAAAACCCCTGCAGAAAACTAAATGCATTTTGTGGAATTCAAACAGAAACAACAAAACCTTATGGCACAGAAGACAATATTACCTTCCTGAGGATGCCTGTTGGGAAAAGGTATGTTGACATTAGTAGGTGGTAGATTCAGGTGTAAATTTGGTTCTATTTAGCTTGAGAACTTACATCAAATGGGACTGAAACACCCCATTAGGCAAACAGTGCTAATTGAAACAGACAAACATCACCACAAACAAAATTGTTAATAGGAATCTATTTATTATAGAAAATCACAAAATTAAAAGTAAGCAGTGGCATGGTGGTTATATGAGCGTTAGGAACGTTCTCTATAGGTACAAGGAAAGAGAATACAACAAAAATATAAGATTAATTAAAAGAATTGCAATTGCCAAAACTGGTAAGATAACAGTTTGACCTAACATTGTTGTGACTCAGTATCCTTGTGCTTACTACTTGGAGTTTAAAGTTAAACTTAAACATAATTGTTAACTCTCTTTCCTCTTCCTGCACATTATATGGATATATAAACTAAGCTAAAGCATTGCTAAGTTGCTCTAGGCAAGTGAAGAATAAAATAAGAAGTTAGAGTGAAAGGGAACATCCAAGACTTGGAAGTAATTCTAAATTCCATCTTCAGAAATAACTTCCAAGTCCCAAGCTCAGAAAATATTCTAAAACCTAACTTCTAAAAGTCCAAATAGTTACCAAATCCTTGGGTCCATTGATCCAGAGAAAATCACAGGCAAAGCAGCCAAAAAGTTAAGCCAGCTGCAGCCTGAACTACCTGTACTTGCATACACTTGTTCTGGTCAAAGGTGGAGCCCCAATGAATTATGAGATAAGCATCTTCTAATCAAAATGGAGTAAGTGGGTGGGTAGACCATCCATTTACCAATTAGAAACAAGGTGTCTTATCTACTCCAACAACAGGACATTTTATCCTCACATGGTTTGGGACTCTTTTAGGCACTGCATAAAAGGCTTAATCAGAGGATCAGGTCTCTCATACCTTCTTCTTGAGCTCACGGCCATCTTTGGACATACGTGGTCATTTCCAGCCTGAACACCTCCTCCCAATTGTCACTCATGCTCAGGGCTATGACTTTCCCCACCCAGCTAGCTTCGAGTAGATGTTCTTTTATCAGCAGGTCTACACCTTGAGATGTCAAAACAGTGTTTTCCTCCTCTTAGTAGGCATCTGAGCATGCTCAGTTCTTCTGTTCAGCTTGCTCATGCTCTCTGCCAGCACACCATGGCCTTGAACGAGCTCTGTGGAACTGCTTGTAAAGTCAACTGCATTTCCCACCCACCCTCTTTTCTTCAAAGCCAGCCCTGCAGGTCTTAGAGTCTTAGCTAATGAAGTAAAGTCAATTAGCCATAGAACCAAAACTTCAACGTTTCCATGCCCATGGCTTAGGGGGCGGGAATATAAGTCTGGGGCCTTGTAAGTCTCCCCAAAACCCTCATTCAAGTCATTCAACCATTCCAGATCACATATGCCGTCTTCAGTTTGAAGTAGCCTCTTTAGTGCAACATGATTTGACTCCTTTAGTCTCAGATTAGCATCCAGCTTCACCTGGAACTGCCACACCAGTGGAATAGGGGAGGGGATGGTTCCCCCTCCACTGCAGTCCCCTGTGCAGCCTCAAAACCATCTCCAGAGGGTTGGGGGACCTCCAGCAGTAATCCAAAATTGTGAAGGCTCTTACCAAGGTTTAAACATTGTAGATCTGAACCCCTGATGAATGCTGCCAGGTCATTTCTTCCCTGTGTTTCCTTCCTTATGGTTTACCCTTCCTTCACCACCACCTGCATACACCTTTCCCTTTGCCCTCAAAGACCTTTTCGTACCCACAAATCCACACTAAGTTCTGCTGTTACCCATATACCTTCTAGAACCTACTCAATGGCATCACAACTACCCCAAAATTCCTTGACTGGATCATAAATGTGATGGTCTTCTCACCTATATTTGGACAGATGCACAAGGAACCAGATCCGAGACAGATTCACAAGAAAGTGCATGTTTTTTGTCAGGCTTTGTTTCCCAGATACTTCCTAGGATCAGTAACATCTATGGTATTGGGGGCTTTTTGTCATAGCAACAAGGTGGATAAAAATCAATGATATAGATATAGATATAGATATAGATATATACAGATTTTTTTGATTTAAATTGGATTTTTTAAATTTAAATCGGATTTTTTTATTTAAATCGGATTTTTTTATTTAAATCGGAGTTTTTTAATAAAATGCTTTTTGAGAGAAAATCTATCTAAAAATAGTTTTCTGTTTAAGATACATTATAGTCCAAAGGTTATTCATATGAAATAAGGATTAGTTTTTAATTATGTAGCATGAGGCTGTAAATTCATGCAATGTTTAAATGTTTTGGTAAATGAATTCCATTAATCCATTCACAATGTCATGCTCTTCCAGAGGTTTCTGTAAGATTATTGGGCAGTTTTTCTATCTAGAAGATATTATCACAGATGCTTGGTTTTACAGTTCTCAAAATTGTGAATTTGTGTCTGCAGAGATCACAATCCCATTGTTCCTTTGCAAATCTATGTACATAGAATAAACCCCTTACCTCTTAAGTGCTAAGTTTCCAAAAATTCAATGAATAGATTGCTGGGAGTGAAACAGATCTGCACAAGAAGCTAACAATGAAACCTGCATCTGCTTGTAAATGTTAAGATTATACCAGCAAGAATGAGTCTTTGGTAACTCTGAGTTGTGTAAAATATGTATTAAGCTTATAGCGAGGAAGAGTGCACTTTGGGGGGGGGGAGTCACATGATTAAATCGAGTGATTAAAATCGTGATTTAAATCATGATTTAAATCAAATTGATTTAAATCAAATCCACCCTGGTAGTGATTTAAATCATGATTTAAATCATGATTTAAATCAAATTGATTTAAATCAAATCCACCCTGCATAGCGATAAATGCTGGCTCTCATTTAAACATCATAACCTTAACTTTTGATATATTTTAATTGTTACTAAATAATTCATATTATTCTTTCAAAATCTTTGCTTCTCGTTTCTTGATTCCTCTAATATCAAGATTCACTTATTCATATTTTTATACTACCTTTCCACAGGAGGCACCAGGGCAGTGGACAACAGATCAAAATAAAACCATAATATTTTAAAAACACAAAACCATGCTAAGACATCAAAACAACATTAAAACTGCTAAAAGCAATTTCAAAAAATAGTTTGAAAAGATGTGTCTTAACACCTTTTTGAAAAGCTGAGAAAGTGGGACCAATTATAACTCTATCTATGCTCCCTTATACGATTTCAGGCGCACATAAGTGGCCACTTCTGTGTTGGCCAATGCAAACGTTAACAACGGCCTCTGAAAACCAGTTACCGTTGTGCTTGTGAGGTGTGTATCACTTTAGCAGTCAGCTCAGTATCTCCCAAGAGTATCCCTGTGAACAGAGTGAAATGTGAAAAAGGGAAGCCAAGGCATGACACCGCAGTGGCAAGAGACAGACCTTAAATCCAGCCTCCTTGGAGAGGTGTTTGAGCTCGTGGCTGAGCTTGAAGGTGGTCAGCAAGGTGTCCTCACTGGCGATGGAGAGGAGAACCCAGCCAACAATGCCCTTCTCAGTGTTGCTGTGTGAAAGCAAGAATTTGAGCAGGTCAAACTTGTGCCTGTTGGAGCATAAAGCACTTGCTTCCTGTCCCTGGAGGGACCAGTTGTGTTCAGGTTCCGGTCCACTTGGCAAAGCAGCTTTACACACAATAGATTGACATGGCTGCTCTACTCCTTTGGCTCAAAGTGGTTTACAGCAGTTTCCCCAAATGCGAAGCCTTCTGTCCCCCAGGGGATCACAAGCCAAGGAATTAAATGGGATGGAGGATAAAAGCAGCCAAGTAGGACAGAATTAACACTTTGTGGGCATTTTTCTCACCTTAAAATGTGGGATGCAGCTCTGGGAGGGGAAGGAAAAGGGAACTGGCACAGTGGAGAAGTGGAGATGGCCAAGAGCCGTCGGTGGCAGGGCTTGCAGGGCCAAGCACGGGGACCTTTTGATTAGCAGGGACGGTATCTGCTACCCACCCCGGACTTCCCTGTTCCTTCTGAGCTTAGCTGTCATCCTCATAGTAGCTGGAGGAGTGTGTGTGCGCAAGCGTGGAGCACGCAGATGGGTGAATGCAATATCTGGAGGGCGAGAGGCTGGCCTAAGAGCCCTCCTTATCATTCTTCACGCAATGAATGCACAACTGCTGTTTCCCCACTTGTCAGGTGCCTTCCTCAAGATGCTACTTCCGTTGCCAGGATGTGTTTAAGCGCCACCATTCTCTCTCCTTTCTATTACAGCTGAACTAGACAGATAGGAACTGGTGAGTCTACTGAATGGGGGCTAAGCACAAATTCAGTGCTTGCCAATTTTAAGCCTGAGTGATGCCCCCCAGTCAGAGTGGTTTTATTATAAAGACCCTCCCCCCAGACTTCCCTGTTCCTTCCCAGGTCAGTGCGTGGGTGGAATGGATGGATGGATTCTCCCAGCAGCAATATATTGATGAGAATCACTATCCCTGTTATATCCAATTGCTTTGGGGAGGTTTGGTCTGGAATGGGAAACTAAGACCTGTTCACTGTACAAAAGACCTGCTCCGGATGGAGAGGAAAACTGGTAGAATCAGCTTACTGATGTGGATCCGCATAGCGGCTTGCAATGTTCGCCTCGCTCTCCTTGGGCGGGTGGCTATGGGGACTTCAAAATGTTGTAAAAATGTTGTAAATAAATAACATTTCCCAGGACAGCACCGGTTGGAGGTGAGGAAGCAAGTGACATTGGTATTCTAAAACTAAATCTTTGGCTGCTGGCCTGTCGGGCTGTTGATTTAGGCCTGCCACCAGATGGCGCTCAAGTTCTTTGAAGAACGACGCCCAACTGCCATGGCCGCCTAAATGCTGCTGGCATCCCCGGGGGCAGCTGTGTCTCTGCATTCCAGACACCTCCTAGCGGGTCAGGCGGCTCTCGACATTGTCCTCCAGCGTAGCTCTGAGTTTCAGGTGGTCACAAGATTCATCTGGGATTGCTAGCATTTTCATGGGAGTTTTAACAGGGTTAGGTGGGGGGGGGGGGCTGATATCGATTCCTTGAAAAACAACTTTTAAGGTTTAGAATGGAGGACAAAGGCAACAGCTGGAGGAAGAGCCCTCCCAATCCACTTTTAGCACAATGAAGGTATTACTTCAGTTGTCAGGATGCCTTTAAGCACCATTACTCTCCTATCAATTACATCTGGACTAGATAGACTGGAACTGGCATTCAGGGTATTGCGTAAGGGTATTATTGGATGCAGTGGTTGTCGATCTTAAGCCTGAGTGGTGGGCACCAATCAAAGGTTTTATTATGAGAATCATCATCTTAGGTGATTTGTGTGAGAATTCCCCCCTCCCCACTATAGGCAAAGCTTCAGGATCTCCAGTAACAACTTAGTGTGGGATTCAGGGCTTCTTTAGGGCTTCTCCACATGACCATTTCTTCCCGGAACTGTACGGCTGTTTCCGCTTCCTGTTTCACTCAGGGCCCTTTACACAGGCTGGTTTTATCCTGGATATTTCCATTTGTTTTCTTTACATGGAGAGGCAGCACCTCCCCTGAGCAGAAATGGTCCTGCAGAGAAGCTAGTCAAAATTATCCTCTATTGAGTGCTGTGATGGTTTCAGGTTGCATCTAGGACTCTCTCAATGGTTGCTAGGATAAAGAAAGAAATGCTTGATGCACCATTTTTGAAAATACAATATTCAGCTGCTACTCAGAACCAAATGCAGGCTGACTGCATGGCTTGAATATCAGCCCCTCCCCTCCCCCACCATTTTTGCTTTGGTTATCATCTTGCCTGATGAAAAGTTCTGGAGAATTCAAAAATTTGAATGTTATTTTGTGACATTGAATTGCCTAATAAATTTGTTGCCCTAATAAGGATTTTGGATTTTTTTTTCTTATAGCCAACAGGGCTCCCTTGGCTTTTGTCTGCCCTACTTGTGTTTGTTCTGCAAAACTAACAAGAACCTGATGATCAAGAAAAACAAAAGTCCTGTTGATCACTATAGTGACCAGATGTGACTCAAGTGCTTACAGGAAACTGATTTATGGAGAAAAATCTCACGAGAATGAATGATGGAGCTAGCAGAGAAGGGATACTGTCTACCAGAAAGCTGGTCCAGCACGACAGATCCAGTGGAGATGGGCAGGAGCTGCACTAAGGTGGAGAAGTGGTCTTCTGCAGCTTCCACTGGTTTCAGTGGGTCTTTTGCCAAAGAACCCTCGGTGGGTTGTGCCCAGGAGCCCTGGGAAAAAGTATCTTCCAAAATGAAGCTAGTTGCTGTGTGAAGATTTGGGTTGAGCTAGTGGAACTTTTTGTCCTGTTTAATAGACACTTGAAATTCTTTCCTTTCCCCAGGAAAAATATATAGAAGTAGCATGGTAATATTATTTCAAAATGTGTTTTTGACACTGAGCTTACATCTCATTTCCATCTTGCAAACTTGAGAACTTCAGAAGGTATCACCTTTGCCATTTCTACAGACAATTTATGACATTTTTATAAAAGGGAACCTTATCCTTTCATTTAATCCTTGTATCCGGCTTATTGAAGCCACCTATTATTGCAGACTTTCTCCTTTGGACGCCTCCTTGATTTCATGCTCCATCTCAAGATCATCCAGTTTCTTATGTTGCCAACAATGAAAAAAAAAACCACTTTTGGAGCCCAGAACTGCGACTCCCAGCAATGCTGTGATGCTTTCCTGAGATTTCTGGTTTGACGCTACAACCTCTTGACACCGTCCCCAGGACGCCTTTTCCCTGTGTTCCACTGACTTTGTCTCCAAAGATAACCTTATCCCACCGGTTCTCTCCATTCCCCCTGGTGTCTGTTAGGACCTCTGTCTCTTCTTTAAACTAAGCCTAACCCTTTGCAGCTTTTTAGTTTAGGGGAAAAAAAGAAGAGTGGGGGAGGGGCATGTTAGAGGTGTCAAAATGTATATATGGTGGTGACAAAGGAGAGAGCCAGTTTTTCTTCCTCTCTCTCTTTCTCAGTACTAGCGAAGCTAACTAAATTCAGGACATTTAAAAAGCATTTCTTCACACTGTGCAGAGTTAAACTATGGAATTCACTACTATATGACATAGCAATAGCCACAAATGTCGATGAATTTAAAGGGCGATTAGAAAAAACATGGAAGAGCTTAAAGCGGTCAGGGGCTACTATTGATGGCTGTAGAGGCTCATCTGGTTGGCTACTGCAGGGAACAGGATGCTGTGGGGAACACAGAGGTCTGATCCAGCATGACTGTTCATATGTGTTAACCCTTCATCTATAACCCAGCAGATTATTTTGATCTCTTTCTCTCACACACCTGGAGCGCCTCTACATTGAAGCAAAAGCTCCACACCCTTACCGGAACTTTGTCTTCTGGAGTCTTTGTGGGATTATGATCGCACAAGACACATGCTTCACCCCCTTTTTGGGGGTTGGGGCTGTTTCCTTTGAGGGGAAGTTCAATTTTATCCACTTTGATGGTTGGATGCTGTAAGGTATCCAGCTTGGCTGGAATGTTGCTGAGATGATGGGTAGCTGCCCAGGGAGCCTCCACATGAGTTGCCCTGTTTGCGCACTTAATATATTGCCCTCCGAGTCTACTTAGTGTTCAGACATGAGAACATTTGCTTTTCATCTCAGCATCAGGTCCAGGTGTTGGGAAGCCCTTGGGCAAGATGTCCTCAGCTGACCCTTCCCTGAGCAACCCCCCACCCCCACCTCCTCCTGGCTGTTGCTGCTACTCATTGGGTTGCCCTGCTCCTCTGGGCTCAACCTCCCCCATGGCCCAGAGGGAGAAGGCAAGGCAAACAGAGGGTGCTGCGCCTTCCCCTTGCTCCTCTCCACCCTCGCTCGCTTGAAGAGGGCAGGTGAGAACAAGGCAGCAACAGCAAGGAAGTGAGTGCCATGGTCGCCCTGTGGGATGATGATGGTCGCTGCCAAGAGAGAGAGGTGAGAGAGTGTGGCCCCGGTGGCTCTCATGGACCTTCTCTGTGGCTTTTGATCCTATGGCCCGTGGTCTCCTTCTGAATCGGCTGTCCAGGCTGGGAGTTGGAGACACTACTTTACAGTGGCCACTATTTGTTTGGATGGATGATTGCTGTCTTCTGTGGCAATTATGTCACAGGGTTCCACAGGGCTCCATTTATCCCTTATGCTGTTCAACATCTACATGAAGCCACTGGGGGGAGGGGTTATCTGTGGATGTGGGCTGAGGTGTCATCAATACGCAGATGGCACCCAGCTTGACCCCTCCTTCCCCATCTAACCCGAGGAAGCAGTGGATGCCCCGAATCAGTGCCTGAGCAAGGTTACGAGGACCAAGCCAGACAAGATGGAGGCATTGTCAGTGGGCAGTCTGTCTACCCAGTTGAGCAGTGTTCAACCTGTTCTGGAAGCAGTTGCCCTCCCCCTGAAAGATAAGGTATGCAGCTTGGATCCCTCATTGTTACTTGAGGCACAGGTGGCCTCGGTGGCTAGGAGTGCCTTTACTCAGTTTAGGCTTATAAACCAGCTGTGACCCTATCTGGACACAGATATTCTAGAGACAGTTATCCACACTCTTGTCATCTCCTGTTGGATTATGCAATGCAATGTAAGTGGGGCTACGTTTGAAGGTGGCTCAGAAAGTTCAGATTAGAGCTGCTGGGCTACTAAATGGGATGAGCAGATATGATCATGCAATACCAGTACTTCGACAGGTGCACTGGCTTCCAGTCCGTTTCTGAGCCAATTCGGTGTTGGCTTTTAAAGCCCTATCTAATGGAATGTCAGGTAAGGCTTCCTCCTTAGGTCATCTTCAGAGACATTTCTAAAGGTGCCCCTGCCAAAGGAAGCTAGATGGGTGGCTACAAGGAGAGGCCTTCTCAGTTCTCAGTGGCACTCCATTTAGGGAATGGGTTCACCTGGGACCCGGCACCAGGCAAAGGCATTTCTTTTCTCCCAGCCGTTTTAGAATTTAGTTTTTATGGCTAGATTTTATTTTATATATATTTTAAAAAATATTTATTCCTGCACACTGTTTTCTGTATTAGATTTTATTCTGTTTGTAATCTGCCCAGAGAACATCTGTTATTGGTCAAATTAAAAATAAAATAAATAGGAAGGTCGGGGCTCTGGGCCCCCTCCGCTGATGTCCAACGCTGCCAAGCCCTAGTTCATTTCCCAGGCTATGTAGCACCATAGAGTTGGAAGGGGCTATTTAGGCCCAGTGCATTCAACCTGCTCCTCAGTGCGGGAATCTCTCTTACTGCATCCCTGCCAGATGGCTGTCCAGTCTCTGCTTGAATACTCCAGTGATGGGGAGCCCACTGCCTCCCGAGGCACTTGGCTCCATTCTTGGACTGCTCTGTCCATTAGGGAAATTCCCCTGCTGTTCGAGTGTCCTGCGCTCTTGGATGACAGAGGACACGTTGTGTCCCTCCTCTGTGTGACAACCCATTAGGTACTTGAAAAGTGCTCTCCTCTCCCTCCTAAGCCTTCTCATCTCAAGGTTAAACATACCCAGTTCTTTGAATATTCCCAATTTATCTGAATCCTTCTTAAACTATGGTGTCCAGAACTGGACATAGTGTTTGAATATATTGTGTACTGTAAGCCTCCTCTACATGTTTTTGCTTTCAGGACAGGGTTTTATTGATAGCTTGATGTTATGAGCCATCTCACTGGAGGCAGCCCTCGTGGGATGACACGTACACAGGTCTCAGCACCAATTGCAGAGGTGGAATTATTCTGTTGCCCAGCTCAGAAAAGTCTCCAAAGACTTCATTCCGAGCCCTTAGCGAGTCACCCCATGAATGGCACTCCACCATTCTGGGTCAGACAATACAGGTTGCTTACCTGTAACTGTAGTTCTTCGAGTGGTCATCTGTGAAGTCACACACTATGGGCTCGTGCCGACGCCGAGCTTCACCTCGGAACTTCTAAAGCTTAGAAACTATTGGCGGGAATCCCTCCCCACCGTTCCATCGCGCATGCTCGGGTTCCCGCCTACCTCAGTTCTATGAGACCGCACATCTTTTTAGCCTCACGAACGAGGTAGTCGAATATTATGGGTATATAACGGTATACCTAACGAAAAAGGAGTAGCATGGCAACGACCACTCATAGACCACAACTCAGCGAGGTCTAGAGGGGACAGTGGGAGGGTTGTGTGACTGCACAGATGACCACTCGAAGAACTACAGTTACAGGTAAGCAACCTGCATTTCTTCTTCGTGGTCTCTGTGCATCACACCCTATGGGCGAGTAACCAGCAATCACTTACCGGAGGGGGGTAGACTCGCTGTAGGAACCTCATTGTAAGACTGAGGACAACACCGCTCGACCAAAGCTGGCGTCATTCCTCGCCCTGACATCTAGTCTGTAGTGTGAGACGAAGGTAGAGGCCGAGGACCAGGTCGCTGCTCTGCAGAGGTCCGGGATAGAGATTCCTCGATCCAGAGCCGTGGAGGTAGCCAGTGCCCTTGTGGAGTGGGACCTCAGAGCTCCTGGTGGTTCTCTCCCTGCTATTTCATAGCTGAGGGAGATAGTGTGTACCACCCACTTGGCGAAGCGCTGAGCTGAGACTGGGTGTCCCCGCATTCTACCACCGTAGCAGATGAAGAGGCGGTCAGATTTGCGGAAAGCCGATGTTCTGTCCTTATAAAAGGCTAGTGCTCGTCGCACATCAAGCGAGTGAAGCTTGGTGCTAATGGCGTCCGTGGAGGCCTGGAAGAATGTAGGGAGTACAATGTCCTGATTCATGTGGAAACTTTAGATGATCTTTGGTCGGAAATCGGGGCCCGGTCTGAGGACCACTTTGTCCTTGTAGAACTGTGTGTATGGAGGGTTCAGCATCAGGGCACAAATCTCTGACGCCCTTCTGGCCGAGGTAATAGCCACCAAAAAAGCCACCTTGAAGGTGAGTAGGCGAATATCCACAGTAGCCAGAGGCTCAAAGGGTTTATCCGAAAGGGCCGTTAGAACCACAGATAAGCTCCGTTGCAGAATGATTGGCCGTAATGGGGGGCAAATGTTCTGCAGTCCCTTGAGAAAGCGTTTGGCCAAAGGGTGAGAGAAGGCAGAGAAGTCTTGGATGAGGTCATGGCGAGCTGAAATTGCTGCTAAATAAACTTTCACAGACGTGGTTTTTAATCCCGTCTCATGCAGAGAGTGGAGAAAGACTAGAATATCCGCAATCCCACAGGATTGAGGCGACACTCCCCGTAAACTGGCAAAATTCATGAACTTTTTCCATTTTCTGGCGTATGATAATCTGGTGGACGGTTTCGTAGCTTCCCTTAGGATAATGCGGACTGGAGATGGTAAGTTCAGGTGTTGCCATCGCGCCGGATTCGCCACGCCGTGAGCCTCAGTGTGCGCAGGTCCGGGTGATGAACGAGACCGCGATTCATGGATATGAGGTCCGCTGTCATTGGTAGGTGGAAGTACTCTCCTTTGGAGAGGCAGAGCAGTGGGGCGAACCAAGGTTGACGTGGCCACCACGGGGCGATCAGCATGGCTTCCGTTTTCCCTAACTGAAGGATCGCTACTACTCTGGAGATGAGTGGGAAGGGGGGGAAGGCATAGACAAGTCCCGGTCCCCACGGTGTGTTGAGGGCGTCTCCCTTGGATCCCACGCCTGCCCTTGAACAGAAGGCTTCGCAGACTGCATTGTCCGCAGATGCGAAAATGTCTATGTTTGGTGTGCCCCATCTGTTGATGATCAACGAGAGTGCCTGTGGGCAGAGGGCCCAATCGTGTGTGCTCGAAAACTGTCGGCTGAGGGTGTCTGTCTGCACATTGTCCGATCCCGCTATACGGATCGCTGAAAGGCGTATTCCGTGGGGGATCGCCCAGTCGAAGATGCACAGAGTCAACCGCAGTAGAGTGGTGGAGCGTGTGCCCCCTTCTTTGTTTAGGTACCAAACCACGGACATGTTGTCCGATGTTATCCGTACATGGTGACCTGTGATGTAGTCTTTGAAAGCGAGAAGCGCCTTTTTCACTGCTAATAGCTCTAAGAAATTGATGTGATGAGTTCTTTCCGAGGGTGTCCACTCTCCCTGGACAGTAAGGTGGTCGCAGTGTGCTCCCCATCCCAGGAGGGACGCATCCGAGGTGATCGTCCTGGAAGGGGTGTCGGTCACGAAGGGGAGGCCAAGTCGTAGGTTCTTTCGTGACGTCCACCATTGGAGTGATCGGTGTAGGGAGCGAGGGACCGTGATTCTGGTCCAGTTTGGCTGCTGCAGCGGGTTGTAGGCTGTCAGTAGAAACTGTTGTAATGGTCGCATGTGGAGGCGTGCCCACCTGACCACGTAGACTGAAGAGGCCAGAAGGCCCAATAGTTTTTGCAACGTGACCACCTTGTGCGAAGGGGAGTCCAGAACTCTCCGTGCGAGTTGTTGGAGGCGCATGCGCCTCGCCTCCGGGAGAAACGCTCTCCCAATCGTTGAGTCGAGGAGGACCTCGGTAAACTGCAGTGTCTGAGTGGGTTGAAATACAGACTTCTCTATGTTTATCACAAGGCCAAGGCCCTGGAGGAGCGTTGTTGTGGTTGTGACATCTATTAGCGCCTGAGATTGAGATGGAGAGACAATCAGCTAGTCGTCTAGGTATGGGTAAAGTTCCACCCCCAACGATCGTAGGAACGCACAGACAGTTGCCATGCATTTCATGAACACTCTGGGGGCGGTCTTCAATCCGAACGGTAGGACTGTGAACTGAAAGATCTCGCATCCGACTATGAAGCAGAGGAATCACTGGTGTGACTTGTGAGTAGGGATGTGGAAGTACGCATCCTTCAAATCTACGAGGGTGAACCACATATTGCGATGGAGGAGGGAAAGAATGGTCCCTAATGTGATCATCCGGAACTTCTTGGTCAGTAAGAAGTCGTTGAGTAGCCTCAGATCCAATATGAGTCGTAGACCGCCGTCCTTCTTCGGCACCATAAAGTATCGGGAATAGAATCCCGACTGCAGGTCTGATATGTTGACCGGAACTATTGCCCCCTTTTGGAGGAGGGAGTCCACCTCCTGTTGGAGGATAGCAGAGGCGGGTGTGAACCTCGGCAGTCCGGTTGGCGGTAGGCTGGCAAATTCTATACGGTAGCCCTGTTGGATGATATCTAGGACCCACTTGTCCGTCGTGATAGCGGTCCATGCCTCATAGAATGGAAGAAGTCGGTGGCCGAAGTGGGCTGGCGGTTGGAGACTCACCCGGCATGAGTCAAAGGCGTTGCTTTGTTGTTGGTTCTTGCCTGCTGCGGTGCTGACGAAATCTGCCCTGCGGGTAGGCCTTCTGTTGACGAAAGGAGGATTGCGTTGCCTGGAAGCGAGGTTGCTGCTGTTGTCTAAAATGAGTGTTGCGCGGTTGGTATGGGTGTTGCCTAGGCCACCTACGTGGCCGGTAGGGCTGTGGAGGTGGGGGTGGAAAGAAACCCATATTTTTTGCTGTCATCCTAGCCTTTTGGATGGTGTCCATAGTCACGTCCGTGGTAGTGTTGAAGAGGCCCTCCCCGTCAAAGGGAAGGTCTTCTATCCTGGATTTAGACTCCTGAGGAAGATTTGAGGATCGGAGCCAAGCGTGCCTCCTTAGAGCGATGGAGGCCACCATAGATTTTGAAAGGCAGTCTGTTAGGTGGCGTGCCATGGTGAGTTCTTGCTTGGCAAGGGCCGTAGCCTCCTGCACGAAAACTTGTGCTGCCATCTTAATGTCATCTGGCAGGTGGGCGTGCAACGAAGCCACTTTGTCCCACAGAAAGAGGTGGTAGCGCGCCATCAGGGCTTGATAGTTCGAGATCTTTACAGCCAGTGCCGCTGATGAATAGACCCTTCTCCCAAAGGCGTCCAGCTTACGCCCCTCCCTGTCCACGGGGGCAGAGTGGGACTTGGATGTTCGTCCTTGAGCCGACTCCACTATGACGGAGTTTGGTTTCGGGTGCTGGAACAGGAATCCTGCTTCCTTGTCCTGGACCTTGTAGAGTGAGTCGACCCGTTTGGAGACTGGCCCCAAAGTAGCTGGGGTCTTCCACGACTCTTGGAGTGTGCGCAGGAGAGTAGGGAGAAGCAGCATGGCTAAGGTGGATGCAGTGTCACCATACATAACGTCATATGCCACGTCTATGGTTGGATCCTCTGGCTGCTGGATTTCAATGCCTAGTGACTGGGCCAAGCGTTGCATCTGCTCTGTGAAAGTTGTCACTTCCACTGATGGTGATGCCCGCCTGTCAGTTCCCACCGCCTCCTCCGGGAAAGGTATGGATGGTGGCGCACCCGCTGAAGCCTCCGAGGACTCTGAAGCATAGTCATCATCAGACGGGGATTGCGAGGCCGTGATTTCCATGGCGGAGAGAGGAGCCAGAGGTGGTTCGGTCTTGGTGGCGCTATGAGATGGTGCCGACACTGCGGCTGATGGAGGTCGCCTGGGTGGCAGTGGTGGAATAAACGTTTCCGTGGCCCCGTGAATCCTCTTTCCCGTGAACTGGTCAAATAGAGGGCGGCGATGATGGCCCATGCTGGCAGCTTGAGAAGCCAAGGATTGGACAGAGCAGGCGGAGAAGCGGTCCCAATCCTCGATGGGAGCCGGCGAGTGAGACCGGTCTCCCTGGTCCATTATAGGGGCCGTCGGTACTGGCGACGACGAAGGTCGAGGGGTTGCCCATGGTGAGAGAGGGTCGAATTGGCGCCCTTCCGAGTCCGATGCCGGAGGGGATAACGAAAGGTGCAGCTTCGACGCCGACCTTTAGTGGTACTGTGGAGAAGTTTCTCCTGGTAGCGATGCCAGCTGCGATGCCAGCTGCGGTACTGAGAGGAGGTGGTGCCGATGCGTCGATGACGGGGGCGGTGCTGGAGACGGCCACGATATCGGTAGCGACACCAACGCCACTGGAGATGGCGGCAGGTGGGTCATCGGTACCGGTGAGCTTGTCGGTACAGACGCCGGCTTTGGCATATGTCTCGGTCTCGAGGATGGCTTCGTGGTCGCGCTTTCTAGCCGTTGCTTCGGCTTCGAGGCAGGCTTGGCTTTGTCCCTCTTCTTACTATGCGTGCCTCCATCCCCATTCTTAGGGTCCTTCTTATGCCTCTTCACCTTACCCACCTCGGTGGGAAGGGAGGGCTTTGTCTTCGGCGGGCGATCGATCGACTCCGTTGTCGGGGCCGCTGTGCTTGCGGGGCCCGAGGCCGGGACGGGAACGTCCACCGTCTCCAGGGCTTTCTTCCATAGTAGAGCCCTCAACTTATTCGCCCTGTTCTTGCGTGTCTGTCTCGAAAAATTGAGGCAGTGGGCGCAGGTATCAACAATATGCGTTTCTCCTAGGCAAAGCAAGCACTTGGAGTGGCCATCCGAGAGTGTTAATTTTGCCCGGCAGCCAGTGCAATTCTTGAAAAGCGCGGTCTACGCCATCTTGAAGGGCTGGACAAGGGGGGGGAAAAAAGGGCGCGTTAAGTTGGGGGGGGTTGGCCCTCGGGGGCTACCTCTCCGGAGAACCCCAACAATCCCGTGGCCAACACTAGGCCGGGGTACGACTCTCTCTCTCTCTCTCTCTCTCTCTCTTTACAAGACTAAGACTAATAACCATATATATATATATATATATATATATATATATATATATATAGGATAGACAGAAGGCAAAGAATAAGAGAACAAGAGGAGAAGAGAGAGAAAAAGAATCTAAGCTGAACAAAAGTATTTTACTATGAACGGATCAGAAGAAGTTCTCCGTGAGGCAACCAGCAAGGCGGTCGAAAAAGAACTGAGGTAGGCGGGAACCCGAGCATGCGCGATGGAACGGTGGGGGGAGGGGTTCCCGCCAATAGTTTCTAAGCTTTAGAAGTTCCGAGGTGAGGCTCGGCGTCGGCACAAGCCCATAGTGTGTGATGCACAGAGACCACGAAGAAGAACCAGAAGTGCCTATCTCCACGCTCTTGCTGGTTGCAGTGCTAGTAGTGGTATGAGGCTTCTGGCTCCAAACAGATTCTGGCTCAAACTCAGAGGGCAGGAGGGGTGGGTAGGTCGTGTGCAGGGCAAATATCACCTCCATACAAGAGGGAAATTCAGATAATAGCCAAAGTAGAGGCAAGTCAGCCTCGGAGAGGCATTTTTGGCAGGTCATAGCTTGATCTGCCTTGAAGGCCTTGTGTGAAATGTAGCTAAACTATGCAGGGGAGGAAGACGGAGCTCAGAGGCGATGTGGCAATGCTAGGGGCAGCTGGGCTCCCACTTAGGTGCATTTCCTGCAGATTGTAGCTGGGCTGAGATAAGCTGACCACAGATATGTCGAAGTAGGCTGACCCTATGAAAAGTAGGACAGGGCTCATGTCACTTTAACAGTTGTAGAGCAAAGTGAATTTCAGCCAGTGTCATTTGTATGCAATTAGTTCCTGGTGAAATTCCCTCTTCATCACAACAGTTAAAGTTGCAGGGGCCCTGCCTTCTTTTGTATATGGTCACTCTAGTATAGTGCCTGCAACTTTAACTGTTGTGATGAAAAAGGAATTTCACCAGGAACTAATTGCATACAAATGACACTGGCTGAAATTCCCTTTTCTCTACAACTGTTAAAGTTACATGAGCCCTGTCCTCCTTTTCATATGGTCAGTCTAGTATAAGCAGAACAAGAACAGCAACAAGAAAGGCCACAGCTCTTACTTTGTTATAGCAATTTAATTTAACACACTTGAGAGCTACAGCCATTAAATAAAATCAAAATTACAATGATATTTTTCTGTTGCATCTCCTTGGAGAAAGTGTTATTTCAATTCCCTTGTATCTGACATAAATTGCTGGGGGAATCCAATGGTGGGCAAATAAGGACCGAAGGGTGCACATGTGCAAAAATGTTGCATGCACGCTTGACTTTAGTAGTGCCCTGGCTAGAGGCAACCTTTATCTGGCGTTGACATACAACTAATGCATTACTTGCTCTTGGCTTAACAGTAGTTTTACCTACCACACAGTAATAGGAATTTAAAAAGATTTGGGAGAAATGTAACTTTGAGACAGAGGAGCCATGAAGTAATAAGATTGGTAAAATTTAATGGAATCCTACAACAGAAGGATTGTGGGCCTTGGTCTTTTAAGACTTGGATGTTCTGTTCATAACCCGAATAATAAATTTAGTAATAAAGTTTAATTACACAAATGTTAGACCTAAAAGAAGTGCGTAGTCCTAAAATCACCTTTGCACCTTTGAGCCACTCCTCCACTATCAATGTAGGTCAGAAAGCAAAGAACGGTTTTATTATATCACATGTATTCTTGCCAGTGTGGATATTGATAGGAATGAAAAATGCTGGAAATGCAGCCCCAATATGAAGCAGTTCCTGGGTCACAAAGGAATTCAGAAGCTGATCCCGATCGTCTCTGGAATTTTCAGTTTAACAATAAGGCAGTCAACTGGAAAGAGATGGCTGGCCCTAACAAACATCAAACTGTATAACCAGAGAAAGGAATCACAGGCAAATCAGAAGAGCGCATGGGTAAAGGATTAGAGTGTGAGTCCAGTTCTGGTCAAAATCAGTTTTGGTCCTCTAGGAACTATAGTTAGCAATCAGCTCAGCAAGCTTTCAATGAGGGATATTTAATTTCAGCTGCTTTGAGCTCCTCACATCGACAAGGAGGAAAATCATCATCATGATCATCATCATCATCATGATCATCATCATCACAATAAAGCAGCCCAATGATCGTATGGCACCATTTTGGAATGCTTGCTGTTCATTTTTATAAGATATAAAAATAATTGATTTTTGTAAATTAAAAAAAAACCCCATTTAGTCAAAAGAGGTTTGTGCTGGGCCTGCCAACACCAAGTGAAACCTGAATGACAGCCACATGATAGCACCAGAGACATTTCTGAGATCACCTCAGAATTATCGCTTTTCTGTGGTCATGCTGCTCCCCCCCTCCAATGTTCATTTGTAGGATATGATGGCGACCTCACATAGCGCAATTGATGCCTTGGAAGAGGGCTGTCGACTTCCCTTCGGCAGCCTTGTGTGTAGTTTGGAGAGAGACCCTAGTTAAGCACCACGAACATAAAACTTCCGCTTCTTGAAGGGCACCAGACAAGATCCCGTGGGTGGAGGAAGCCGACTGCAGCAATCGTATGGGCGCCATGGCCAAGTTGCATCTGAAAGCCCTGGCTTGGCCAAGGCAGACATTCCCCTTGAGGCCTCCTGCGCTTCCTCCTCAAAAGGGCCCTTGTGAACAGCAGCTATTACTTCCGGGAGGCGCGCTCGTTCCCACGGTCCCGGTGGCTGGGTTGGCGGCAGGTCTGGCAGCACTGGATGCTGACCGTGGGGAGGGTGCATCTTCCCAGCAGCCTCAGCGTTTGGCAGAAGCCGAAGGAGAGCCGGTCCCGCTCACAGACGAAACCTGGGGAAAGGACACATGGCTGTCGGACACTTTGAAACCACTTCATCTCTCTTCTCGCTCTGCACCCCAGAGTCCCCTCTACCTTCCCTGC
This sequence comes from Anniella stebbinsi, assembly GCA_029215795.1. Classification (NCBI taxonomy): domain Eukaryota; kingdom Metazoa; phylum Chordata; class Lepidosauria; order Squamata; family Anniellidae; genus Anniella; species Anniella stebbinsi. Next base: position 375,613,390 of record JARDYH010000001.1, read on the forward strand.
ACTACCACATGTCTCTCTGAACCCCTCTGCTGGCTCACTCCATGGGGGCCTCATGCTGCCGGCATGTTCCCATCTCCACTCTTACTTTTGGGGGCCACAGATGTTCCTACAAGGCAGCAAACAATGGATATAGGAATCCCCCCCAGTAGAGGACAAACCTTGTGTTGTGCAGAACTGGTCTCATATGTTCCTAGAGATGGACCAGAGATGATGGTCCAGCAGTTGCTGCTGGGGGAACTCAATGGCACACAAAAATGCCCCTCTGCAAACTGGGGCTGGCCTGCATTTCCTTTGCCCCCCATGTCAAGGCAGAGTCTTCAAGACTCCCCCTATCCCCACCCCACAAGAATGTCAGCCAGCTGCTAGCACTAAGCTCCCACCCTCCGTTCTCTTCTATCCCCACACACCCAGGTGAAAAAACAACAAAACCAAAATGGCTTCAACTAACTGGGGCCTTGCCTCTACGGATGTGGAACAGATGCTGCCCCACTGCACAGGTATTGCCACGACTCAGGTGGTGCATGCAGAAGACATGTTGTCTGGGGGGGGGGAAATGCAGGGCAATTAAAAGCCACATCATGGTGATGAATGTGAGGATCGGGGCTCACCCTGATCTCTCCTGGGGCAATGTGGCTTGAATGCCCAACCCATGAAGAGGATTACTGGGAGGAAGAGAGGTTTGTGCCCCTCAGTTTCAACCTGTAGACATGGTTCTCTCTCCCCCCCACCCCCACCTGCATCTGCTTCTTCTCACCTGCTACTGATCCCTCCGCAAGCTGTGCAATTGGCACACAAGGGCAGAGCAAGCCACTTACCACTGGGCTCTTGCATTAAGGGGGGGAGTGAAGTGTGCGTGGGGGAGACAGAAGCCAACTGGCCGGCTTACAGGACTGAGGGAAGGCAAGACTCCCCACCCCCTTCTTGGCTTCCCTCGTCTCATTCCTTGGCAATGTCGTCACAACTGAAGGCTTAACTACAGTCTTCCCTTTCAAAGGCCTTAATTTAAACCCAGGAGGGCTCCCCCAACTCTTGTTTCAGTTGTGGGTCAGCTGCCAATCCCCTTGGAGAAGTGAAACTTGGATTTTGGCTGCAGAGAGCCCTGCTGGGAGCGGACAGAGGAGGAGTGCGCAATCCTGCCATTCTCAAAGGAATCACATCGCTCACGCCATCCCAAATTGCCAGGGGCGCCAGATTAGTTCCAGGTGAGACTGGGCAGGCACCGCAGCAGGACGGAGGGCTTTGGGGCAGCGGCTTCATCAGATCAGGTCTGCACCCTGGTCATGCAAATGAGAATTTGGTGCTGGAAGAGGTCGAGGCAGCCTGAGAATGACCAGGTTTCTCGTGCTGAAAGGAGTAACTCCGTGGATGCTCAGGCATTGGATCTGGCTGCAGGAGGAGATGTGGGTTCACATGCTAGCCCTGCTGTGGACTTGGCGAGTGGCTTTGGGAAAAGCACTTCCTCTCTTCCACATCAGTAAATTGGGGAGGGGGGAATGGTGGCCACGGAGCCCTCAGCCACTCTCGGCAAGCCTCTCAGCACAACAAGCCAGGGAGATTCCAGCACTGCCCCCGAGACCACCTCCAGCTACCTCAAGAAGGGAGTCTGTTGGGAAGCCAGGCAGTGGAGGGCAGCACACCAGCAGAAGCCCGATTCTGCCCCAAACACCCACCTTCCAATGCACACAGCAATATCACCGGGCGCTGCATGCGTAAGAACGACACCTGCTGAAATCCCCTTTTCTATGCAACTGTGAAAGATACAGGTGACTGGTCCTCCTTTCCATAGGGTCACCCTACCAACTTTCAAACCGACAGCCCTGATGGCTTGGGGAGGTTGGCTTTGTAAAACTGGGTAAGTCTCTTGTCAAAGAAACAGCAGAACTGTCCCCCTTCATGCTCGAGCAACTCTTTCGCTTCTGACGTTGCAGAGACCCTCCCCCCACCTCCGGCCTCCAAGGTAAAGGGTTGTAATGGAAATGTAACCAGACCACCAGTTGACAAGGTCATGAACCCCCTGAAGCACAAGAGTGTTTCAGGCCATTATCTCGGGCACTAAAGCAGGCGAACCCATCATCCCCCAGCCCACTCTGGGGTTTGCTAATCATTGACATGCCAAGAGGAATGACCTCAGACGAACCTTCTGCCTTTTCAGGCCCTACTTGGAAAAGGCACAGGGATGCAAAAATAGGGATCAGGAGGCAGAGCCCCCACCCCCCATGGGAGCAAACGAGGTCTGGATGCTTTGGCAAGGAGCGGAGTTTCTACCATGAGCTCATTAGAAATTACTCTCTCAGCAACCGACCGGTGAGGCTTGGAGTGTAGAAATTAGGGATGTGTATTGTATCGGGTCCGATGTCCGATAACAAACCGATAAGAAAGTTATCAGACATCCGATGACCAATAACAATTATTCCCTAAGGAGGCCCTATCTGATCAGATCCCATATCTATATGTCCGATAACTATCGGACATATCGGATGTTTGGACCACCATTTCAGGTGTTTTCCCCATAGGCTTGCATTGGGGGAAAGAAAGCTTTCCCCCAATGCAAGTCTATGGGGAAAAACACTGGGCTGCCACTCCCTCCCTCCCCCCACTCGCGCTCCTTACCTGCCACCACCGCCGCAGGTCCGTAGTTCTGCGAAACAGGCTTTCCGGCCTGTTCCTCAGTAGAGAGACACACTGAATGATGAAATCACTCGGCGTGTCTCTGTACTGAGGAACAGGCCAGAAAGCCTGTTTCGCAGTACTATGGAATGACAGCGGCAGGTAAGGAGCACGAGTAGAGGGAGGGAGGGAGTGCCGACCCAGTGTTTTTCCCCATAGACTTGCATTGGGGGAAAGCTTTCTTTCCCCCAATGCAAGCCTAGGGGGAAAACACCTGAAATGGCAGTCCGTAATTGGATTGGAACTTCCAATATTTATCAGATATCGGATCCGATCAAATCTGGGTACCCCCAGATATGATTGGAACCGATATTTTTAATTTCGGAAATCCAGATCCGATTCCGAAATTTCTGGCCATGCACATCCCTAGTAGAAATATATTGCAATCTGGTGAGATCACAACAGCTTCCCATTCCTGACATGTCTGCACTCCGGCATCCTTAGACCACCTGGGAGACAGCATTGTCACAGGCTAGACAACAATACTCTTAGGGAGGGACATATTTGCCTGTCTGTTGTGTGCTTTCTGTAACTGCCTCGCTAGTCTCAAGCATATGTTTGTCCCTTCCCATTTCTGCATCAGTATGCAAATATTTCTTTTAAAGTCTGCACTAAAATCAGTATACATTTTTGCAAGCACTTTACCCATTATTCTATACTATTTCCCCTAACATACAGATTTGTATGCATGTTCTGATCAGAGAACTGCATTGTAAAATTTGGAGGAATGAAAAAACAAAGAATAATTGCATTCCAGTTCATGCATTAGCTTGGGAAATGTGGATTAGGTTTGTTCATGTTAAAATGCAAATCAAACAGATTTCTGCACCATTTGTACTGTTAGCTGAATTCACAGCGTTGAACAACCATACCCAACTCATTAATGGCTCTGTATCAAAATGGAAGGAGCAACAATCTGGCAACCGTTACCCTTACCTTGGTTACATCATGGTTAGATTACTGCAATGCTCTCTATGTGAGGCTACCCTTGAAGAGTGACTGGAAGCATCAATCGGTGCAAAATGCAGCAACAAGCCCACTCACCGGTGCATGGTATCAGGGTCATATCACCCCAATACTGAAAGGTCAGCACTGGGTGCCAATTGTGTTCCAGGCTCCATTCAGGGTGTTGGGCCCCCTCCACAAGGATGCGCTTTTGCACCCGGTTCGGGGATTATGCGCATTATCGCGGAGGCGCATTTACTCCTAATCCCTCTGCACGGGAGGCGGCGAGAGGCGGCGAAGCGCATTAATTGATGTCCAAAAAGCGCTTTACAAGAAGTTAATGCGCATAATCGCTTGTTCACACGGCGAAAATGCGCTTTAACGGCCGGAGCAAAATAAAAGTCGCTATTTAACGCGCATTCGATAATGCGCATAATCCGGGAGATAACGCGCCTCTACGCCCGTTTTGCGCTCCGCTGGTGTGGAGATAAAATTTATAATGAGCCTTCAAAGAGCATTAAACCTCTCTTGTGGAGGTAGCCTTGGTTTACATTCCGAATCCCTAAATGGCCAAGGGGGCGTGGCTACCTGAGGGACCACCGCCTATCTTCGTACGGAGCTGCTCAGTTAGTAAGATCAGCCTCTCTTACAGAGGCTCCACTTCTCAGGTGCTCAGGAGGGGGCTTTCTTCTGGGTTGCTCCCAAACTCCGGAACACACTCCCTGGGACGTTGCAACTCATCTGCACTCTCTCTAGCTAGCAATGGCTACTAGTCTTGATGACTAGGTGCCATCTCCAGTATCAGCGGCAGTATGCCTAGGCACACCAGTTTATGGGGAACATGGGTGGGAGACTGCTGATGCACCCACATCCTGTCTGTGGGCTTCCCGTGAGCAGCTGGATGGTCACGGAGTGAACAGCATGCTGGACAAGACGGTCTGATCCAGCAAGGATCTTCTGATGTCCTCCGCACTTAGGAAGGGGCTCAAGAAAAAAATAGGCGCATTGGATTGGTCAGACAGAAGTGCTAGTGCATGCTGGCTGGGGGTGCTGGGAATTATAGTCCAACACATCTGGAGGGCACCACATTGAGGAAGGCTGCACTGGCCCATACATTCTTTCTGCTTTCTGCACCAGTGCCCCTCTGTATTTGACTGATACTCTCAGAGCAATGGCTTCACAGAAAGGTTTATTTTGCCACTGAGAAAGAGCCTATACAATGGGGTGTTTTTCCATTCCCACAGGCCAGAGGTTAGGAGCTCTAAACCTTTGGCTTGCCAACTCTGTCTGTCCTGAGCTAAACTTCTTGTTGTTGCAAAACCCACACCAGGAAGTTTATTTTTCTCCAGTATTCAAGTAAATGCTTATGGCTGAATAGTAGCAGCAGCAACAGCTTGCACAGAACACTAAATGGCCTGTAGGTCAACCTTGAAAAGCAAATACACAAAGATTTATGTTTCCAGCTTGAAACAAACAAGTCAGCAGTGGCCATCCTGGCCCAGACTCAGCAGAAACAGGTAAGCTGGGATTTCAAACCAGACAGAAAGCTAGATTTCTGGAGGGGGCCAGTTGACACAGGGCCCACGATTTTGAGGGGGCACTCCAACAAGGAGGTCCCCCCTAGCTTATGCTACTGCTTCCGTAGTGTAAGTGGCCCATCGAGAAGCGAGAGGTCCGCCTTGTGGAAACAGCGCAGAAGCTGTCTGTCGTGAAGACCACAGTCAGACTACAAGCTCCAGAGGGCCATATGCCACATGTGGGGTGGGGATATATGTGCCTTGAGGTGTTGTAGAACAGGTTTAATATATGAAGGTGTTATGTAGAACGGACATGTTGGTGGGCACATGATCCCCTTGGGGCGGCCATGTTGTCCTTTTTTGAAATGGGGGGGGGCACACACTTCCCATCTGGCCTGGGCCTATGACCAGCTCCGCACGGCCCTGTTGAACAGCATTGTGTGGGATTTGCATGTTGGGCTGGGGACAGGAAGCTGCCCTGTACCAAGCTAGTGCATCTAGCATGGGTCCAGTGTCGTGTCTACTCTGCAGAGGTTGGCAAAGGCTGTGGATGAGCTTGAGCATGTGGATAACCTGGGCCAGGTAGCCTAATACAGATGTGGGCTCTTTAAAATAAGGACAAGTTCAGTCTGACACAGAGCTTTATAGGTTGTCGCCTCTGGCTGATGGGAGGCTACTAGGGCTAGTTCCCAATAGGCTGTTTAAAATGCTCCTGCAAAGACACAGTATAACTGAGGACCAGTCCCATGTTCTGGGAGTATCATTTACAGCCATGTTGCATAGGGTGACCATATGAAAAGGAGGACAGGGCTCCTGTATCTTTAACAGTTGTATTGAAAAGGGAATTTCCACAAGTGTCATTTGTATGCATGCAGCACCTAGTGAAATTCCCTCTTCATCACAACAGTTAAAGCTGCAGGAGCCTTGCCTTCTTGACTAGTGACAAAAGAGAGCAGGGCTTCTGCAGCTTTAACTGTTGTGATGGAATTTCACCAGGTGCTGCATACACACAAATGACACTTGCTGAAATTCCCTTTTCAAAACAACTGTTAAAAGATTCTGGAGTCTTGTCCTCTTTTTCATATGGTCACCCTAGTGTTGCAGCTGCCATGGAATTCTCGTCTGTTCGTCAGAAACAAGAAGTTCATATTGAGTTTAGGGCTACCAGCTCAAACAGATAATATGTGGGATAAAAATAGCTGATACATGGGATAAAAGCAGCTTGGGAAGGCTATTTGGATTGGTCAAATGGCAGGAAAGAGTTGAGCAACCCCCTCCCCCATCCACAGTTGCTTTTTGATGTTCCTATATGCCTTTTAAAAAAGGGTCATGGGACTGTTCACATGCCTCCTGTGTAGTGTCTAGATTGGTCCCACTCTGTAGCATGGCAGAATATGGCTTTTAGCTTCTGTGCTGAGCTCAGTATACTCTCAGGTGTCATTCTTTTAAATATCAACTTCCTAGCTCTGGCCCTTTGACCTCTGCGACTGAGTTTTATCATTTCTGGGCCAAGCGAGGGGCATAAGGGGATGGCCCATCCACAGTCACTGCCCATCAATCCCAGAATGCCCTTTTGTTGGAGCCCCGCCAACGGCGGAATTCCAGTCCACAAGTCCATGTTTGTCCCTGGTTGACTTCGGAATCAAGTGGTGGCTTGTGTGTGTGGATGGCCCAACTCCACACGTAGACCTTCTGTATCACCTCACATCATGTTGCATTTCCATAGAGTCGGTTCAATGTGAAGAAGAAGAAGAAGAAGAAGAAGAAGAAGAAGGAGGAGGAGGAGGAGGAGGAGGAGTGGTCAAAGGGAGAGAAGAATGCGTTTCAACCCTGAGTGTCTTCTGGAAATGGAGGAAGACTGAGTTGACTTGACTTTGTGCTTTGTGTCTGTCATCTGCTCTGGATCTTCAGAATGAGATCTAATAAACCTTTCCCACAGAGAGGGAGGGATTTCAAGAGCAGCCCCTGCTTTACCTCTGAAAGTTAAGTGTGGGCTGCGTAACACTACTACTACGTGGATCTACAGCTGGCTGGAGAACCAAACTCAAAGAGGCCTTGTCAATGTTTCCTGATCAAACTGGAGGGAGACATCGTGCGGAGTGCCACAGAGCCCAGTCCTGAGCCCTGTACTCCTCAGCGTTGTTATTAATGTCTTGGAGGAAGAGGTGGGGGGAAAGCTTACTAAATCTGCATATGACACAAAATTGGGTGGGACAGCCAATACCTTAGAAGACAGACACAACATTCAAACTGATCTTGATGGGTTAGAAAATTGGGCCGAAAATAACAGAATGAAATTTAACTTAGACAAGAGCAAAGGTCTTCACTTAGGAAAGAAAAATTAAACGCACAGGTATAAGATAGGGGATACTGGCTTCACGACACAGTACATGTGAAAAGGATCTTGGAGTTGTTGGAGTTGATCACGAGCTGAATCTGAGTCAGCAGTGTGATGTGGCTGCAAAACAGGCAAAGGCAGTTTTAGGTTGCATCAATGGAAGTGTAGTTTCAAAATCGTGAGAAGTAATACTTCCACTCTGCTCTGCTCAGACCTCAACGCGAATACTGAAGGAGGATTATCTGAAAGAGGGTTCAGATAAACTGGACGAGTTCAGAGAAGGGTTGCAAAAATGACCAGAGGACTGGAAACGACGCCCTATGAGAAACGATGGAAGGCACTGGGTCTGTTTAGCCTTGAGAAGAGAAGCAGCCACAGCGGTCAGACAACAGAACCAACTGCCTGGGAGTGGGGGTAGCCTCTTCTTCTCTGGGGGTATTCAAGCAAAGCATGGCCAGCCATCTGCCAGGGGTGCTTTAAACTGGATTTCTGCACTGTGCAGGGGGTTGGACGCATGGCCTCAATGGCCCCTTTCAACCGAATGATTCTGTGCTCCGTCACAGGGAATGTAAAGCAAGCTCCAGAGACCTTTGAGGCTGCCTCGAGTCCCAGAGGAAGTTGAGTTGCAAACCATGGACTGCTTCACACAAGCTCCTCTCTTCCTGGAGTCTGTAGAGACGAAGGAGTGTGCAGGCAGGAGGGGCTGAGGAGCCAAGCACCATTCAAAGGAGTTCTCTTCCAGCCCACAGTGGGCAACGGCCTCACAGGTCCCAGCAGGCCCCACCCCCAACTCCTGCTCCCTAAAGCACCAAAGAGACACCCTTCCTCCTCCTCCTGGTCTTCAGAAGTTGCGTGTCAAAGGAAGGAGAGGGCGGGGGGGGGGGCTTGGGGGGCCTTTGTGCCTTTGCTTTAACCCAAAGTCATCCGCATCCCCCCCCCCCCCCCGTGGATTTTGCATTATATTCAGATGTTTCCAAGGGGATTCCTCCAGGGAGGAAGGGGCTGGATACTGGAACTGGCTCTTGATTATTGCAGCCTGGAAATGGAGCCCCAGAACCAGCCCGGAGCTTGCAGGGTGGGTGGGGGGAGGGGAGCTGCTGTCCCCTTCCCCTTTGCCTTCAGCCCAGACTGTTCTCAACTCCTGCACTGAGCATGCCCTGAAAGAAGCCACAGAGCAGGAGGAGGGAGAAGAGGGGTGCCGCTGGGAAGATTCCCAACATGCTTTTGTGCCTCAGACGCGCTCCTGATATCTGGCCTTCAAGGGCGCTCTTTCACAGAGCTACTTAGGGCTCTGCAGAATGGGCTGCCTCGGTCTCTGCCAACCTCAGCAACTGAGAGACTTTAGCGGAGGAAGACACACACACACACTCCCCACGAAGAGATTCGTTTCATCTTCGGATCAGTTACAGGGACTGTTATAGCTCCTTCTTACCAGAGGTTCTACACTGTTTAGCGTGGATGAGGGCTGCATACCTCACACAATACCCCAAAATAACCACCGTGCAGCAAAGGCTGTGATATCTGAATGGCTTTTATGTTACACTTTGGCTATTATGGAGCACCTGGTTCTATATTTGTTAATGCCTCTTTGTCCAGAGAGAGGTACCATGCGCCAGGGGTTCTTTGTGAACTGGTGGAGCTCCAGCATAGTAAGAGTTCATGTTAAGGCTCAGAAGTGGCCCGAGTGATCCGTGGCCCTGCCCTGAGAGGTCTTCTTCCCATTACTTCTTTTCACAGTCTGGGTGTACACAGGATAGCTACCCATATGCGCACACCCCCACCCCCACCCCCACACACCACTGATTAAAGTTTTGAAGAAAACAAGAGCGCCACCAATGAGCAAAGCAGGAAGGGGGTTGTGGAGCAAATACCGCATTCCGCTTGGGTGAGTTGAACATGCTGCTTTCATGGCCTTCAATTAATTTCTCACTGCTCACTAGAAAGCTTGGCTTCTCGTGCACCCTCAAGCTGGAGGAAGCCAGCAGGCTGCAGCGGCTGGGAACAACCCCCCTCTCTCCCCCCCCCCCGCTATTCCTTCCTGACATTCTCTGTTACCAAGTTTTTATTAGCTTTCTGGCTCTGATAAGAAATGGGCTTATTAATAGGCTAACCTTTTGCGTAGAAAACCATAGATACTTTACCCTTTTCTAATGTGAGGAAGGAGGCTTCACCCCCAAAGACAAAGCTAACTTTAACATGAAGCACAGGGAGGACGCAGGGTTACCTAACGATGGCGAACGATGGCTGCTCTTCCCGCATTATTTCTCAAAACCTGAAAGGATTTAAATCTCTTTTCAGGTGGGGACTTGTCCCAAGACTCAGTTGAGGCCAGATAAGATATGACACAGGCCATCTACAATTCAGATCGCCCACATTTTATAGATTTTTTAAAAAACAAAATGGAAGCTGTGTCTTCCCACAAATTCGATTGCAACTCTGGCACTGGGCAAGTGGTTTTACGCCTTCACCCCCTGCACCATGTTCTCCAGGTAAAACTGCACTGCCCCCAAAGCTATTTGCTCCATGGGCAACTGAGGGAGAGACGGTGGGTGGTGCAAGATGCACAGTATCTATAGGGTGAAACACTACCTAGAGAGGGGGGGAGATTTTCAATGGGAAACCAAAGCTCCCTCCCAAACTGCAACAGTTCTGATCCAAATCCCCTCCCAGTACGGGCACTGCTGTTTATGAGCTCCAGCACACCAGCAATTTATCATACTGTTGCCATGGCTGGTATGTGTCTCTGCCCTGCACTCATCTCACCTCTTCCCCTCCATTTTCCATCTTATTTTGAAGTGGGGAAAGTCTGGTTTTCCCCCCTCTGTGCGCAATAAAGCCTCTCCTCGCTCCAGTGTATTGCTGTCCTTGCGCTATATTGGACCATCCTGTTTCATTGTTGGGGTCTCGCTGACAAAAGAGAAGGGCGGAATGGTTCTCCGCTCAACTGCTCAACCATGAAGGGGGAGGGAGAGAAGGCACCCGAACACCCCACAGAGAAGGCGAGCGAGGCCGCCGCTGCCTGTGCCTGGGACTCTATGCTTCTGAGTAGGCATGTCTAGGTTTCCTGACCAGAATAATGTCAGCTTTCCCTTGCCATGCCAACACTGACCACAAACTTCTCCAAAAACTAACTGTAATACTTTCTCTTCACTTATACTGTTTAATATGATCTTAGGAGAAAGCATAGTGTGTTATTTTACCATAATTGTGCAGTTTCAGGCTGCCATACTATCGTATTTGCACAGAATATATGTGTGTGTGTGTGTGTGTATAAATAAAAACATTAACTGCAGGGGGAAGGAGAACACAGGGGGCGGGAGATTTTGCCAGCATAGTAATGAGACAGGTGAAAAGACACATGAGCTGAAATAGCGCAGTAACGCACAGACGTGAAATTGCCCACCGCTTGGCTCGCTAAGGAAATGGAGGGGGAAACCCTGGACGCAAACCAGGCGGGGGGGGGAAGTGTGATGGAGCTCTATTTTTAAAAGAGCAGTATTGGGGGTGGGGAGAGATCCTACAGAAGGACCTGTCGTCACGCCTACTTTGGCCCAGAGACGTGCCTCTTCCATGGGGCTTGCTTGGGAGAAGTAAAGAGGAATTCGTATCCCCTTGATTAGCCTTACCTAGAATTGGCCAGTGTTACGACACAGCTGGGCAGCTGGATCCATCTCAGGGTGAAGGATGCAGGTCATCCTTACAGGGAGGGTCAAGGTGAGCATTGGTGTGCACAAGGGATGTACCAGACGTGCCCAGGCACACTCTAATATTTGGGGCCACCTCCGATTTCCTGTGCCCCTCCCCGCTCAGATTGGGGCTTTAAAGGAAGATGGGGGGGTGAATTCTACAGCTCTCTCCCCTCCGCCCCTCCCAAGAAGGCCAATCATTCTATTTGCAGGCGAGGGCTGGAGCTGCTGCCCCCAGCCTGCTCGCTCGCTCGCTCGCTCAACCAGCCATTCTCTCCCTTGCTGGCCCCTTGCTCTTGCCTGCCCGGCAGCTCTTGCCTCGTGCCTCAGCCACACACGGAGCTGACAAGAGTTAGCTGGGGCTCTCGTGATAGTTGGAGCACAAAGCAGGAGCAGCAGCGGTTGCACGTGCAGGAGGAAACCTGAGAGAGAGAAAGAGAGAGGGAGGGAGAGAGAGACGCTGTGTGTCATCTCTCCTCCCTGGTTCCTCTGCTGCAGGCCAGAAGGACTGGGAGGGAAAAGGAAAAGGGGGGAATTGTGGTGCCCCATCAGGTCTTTCCTGGCTGGAGAGGATTCTTCAAGGTCTTTCTGCATCCAGCTTCAGGTTTGCAACAGCGCAGGAGTGCTAAGACAACGCCCCTGCTCATTTTAGGGTGTCCAGCCCCTCCCTTTTCAAGTAAATACAAAGCAGTAACCAGCAAGCGGTTGTCTTCCTAGATATGGTTTGTGTATGTGTGTATGTGTGTATCTTGTGCCACCTTAAAAACAGAGTTGCAGCACAATCCTCAGTCTGTCTGCTCAGAAGTAGGCCCCACTGAGACCAATAGGACTTACTCTGAGGTAAATGTGCATAGAATTTCAGCCTGAGAAAGAGGGTGGAGAAAAGGAGGAGAAGGGGATAAAGATGAAGCCACTGCAGGAATACAATAGACAACGGTGGGCTTTTTAACCCACAGTTAAACCCTATATTAAGTGCAGCAACAATCAGTGTCCCTAAACATTGGTCCCCTCTACAAGCAGTCGCTTTGACGTCCGATTCCCCGATTATGCGAATTACCTTGCATGTGCGTTTACGCCTAATACCTACACACATCTCTGCGTGCGGGCAGGGGCGGCTGTTGCAGTGTGCGAAGCCAGCGAGTGCGGCGGCGGCAGCCGCTGAGCGTGGCCTTCCTTCCCTCTTCCCTTCTCCCTCCTCCTCCTCGGGCTCTGCCTTTCCTCTTGCCCATGTGCGGCCACGGAGCTGATCCGAACTCCCCCATTCTCTCCTGGCAGGGAAACAGGACCGGCTAATCCCCCAGTTGAACAAGCAAAAAGCTGGAGAGGACGGCAAGGTAGGGAAGGAAGGTGGGTGGAAGAGACTCTTAGGTCGGTGTGTGTGTGTGTGTGTGTGTGTGCGTTTAACCGAGCCTTTCCTAGGCAGCAAAAGAAAAGAAAATCATCTTCTTTTCAACGCCCCTCTCCCCGCTTTCCTTGCCTCCCTTCCCCCCTTCCCCGCCCGTAGGATAAGGCGGCGTAACTCCGGAGGGAAAAAACCTCGCTATTTAATGCGAATGTGAAAATGCGAATAAAAGGAGCTAAAACCCGCCTGTACTCCTGATTTGCGCTCCTCTCTTTTAGAGGTAATTTTTTTAATGCGCCTTGAAAGAGTTTTAAATCGCTCTTGTAGAGGCAGCCATACAATCCAAGGAAGGGTTAATTCGTGTCCTGGGAGAACTGGAACAGATGTGCGCCATGAGAACAGACTTTAATGAAATGAGATTTTCTTTCATAAAAAGCCAGCTAATCAAGGCAGAGGTGCTCAGTTGCTTTCACGTTTGTCTGCTTTTTGAAGCATAAAACAAAGAAAGAACTTTTAAACTTTATGCTGCTTTTGGGGTCACAGGCAAGTTTTGTGGCTACCCAGTACTTTTGAAAGAACATCCCAGAAAGCAACACGTGTGGTTGTGTTTCTACCCTGGGAGGTTGTTTTGCGGACAGTCTTTCCAGCGCCCCACGAGGTAAGACCCACCCAGAACTGTCTGCCCGGGCACGGTGCCAGAGACAGGGAACTTGACACCTCTGTGCTGGGTCTGCTGTCTTGGCAGCGATGTGACCATCTCCACATCAAGCAGTTGTGGGGAGGGGCAGGGGGGGTTGTTTTTGGCTTCGGACTTCAGCAGGAAATGTTTTGTTTCCTGTTGTCGTTTCCGGCCCGGGGCCATTGGCCAATCTAGGCCATTTTTAGACCCAAAGCGTTTAGCATTCTGCCACCCCCCAGAACAGCTCATCCAATGTTTATGCAGGAAAAAATGATGGCCTTACATATCAAGGCCATTGTATATTCATCATCACTAGGAAATGAATGCCCACTTTATCTCTGCGTTTAAACAAGGAGAATACTTCCTTATTATCATGAACGGAAGACATGAACGGAAGACCTGCATTTTAAGGCTACCATTTTCCTTAACCAGGGAAGGGCTATAGCTTTGCATACAGGAGATCTCAGGATCTATCCATGGCAGCATCTCCGGGTATGGCAGGAAAAAGTCCAGCCTGAAACCCTGGAGAGCTGTTGCTGCCAGTCCCTGCCAACCATACTGGGCTGGATGGACCAAGGGGCTGACTCAGTATCACTCAGTGTTTCAGTGTTCCATCCCCTACATAGAACCCCACAGTCAGGTCGGCACACAACCCAGGCTGCACTGAGCCCAATGTCAGCTGTGGCCTTTGCATAGTTGGCACCTGACTGTGTGCTGTTCTCTTTCCATAGAAGTGTGTCTGTTAAAGAGCTGGTACTGACACACACAGAGCTTTCTACCCCTCCTTTGACATAGATATGCTTCCAACAAATGAGAGACAAATGATTCATTTAAATCTGGCTCCAGGCCTAGTTATGGTTGCTTTGCTGGATGATCTCCCCTGGGAACTGGGCAGGGGTTGTCTGTCCCTGTTGGTTCTGCTGGACATGTCGGTGGCTTTCCATACCGTCAACCATGATATCTTTCTGAGCCTACAGCCAATGAAGTTGTTGTAACAAAGGCATCATGGGCTCCCTGTAATTTACCCCCACTCACAGTCTGTCCACAGTATTCTGGACCAGCTGAAGTTTCTGAAAGGTCTTCAAAGGCAGCCCCATGCAGAGTACGTTACAATAGTCTAAACAGGATGTAACTAAAGCATGTCACACAATGGTCAGATCAGACATCTCCAGGGATGGGTGGAATTGGTGCACTAGCCTCAGCTGTGCAAATACACCCCTGGCCACCACCAAGAACTGGGTATCCAGGTTCAGGGCTGAATCCAGGAGAACACCCAAACTGTGAGCCTGAGCCTTCAAGGAGAGGTGTAACCCCATTCAGCACAGGTTGAATCCCTATTCCTTGATCTGCCTTTTGACTAAGCAGGAGCACCTCTGTCTTGTCTGGATTAAGCTTCAATTTGTGTGCCCTCATCCAGTCCATTAGCGATCAGACACTGATTTAGAGCTATAACATCTTCCATGGATCTTGATAGAAGGAAAGAGAAAGAGTTGGGCGTGATCATCATACTGGTGGCATTGAAACCCCAAACTCCATACAGCTTCTCCCAGTGATTTCATGTATATGTGAAATAGCATGAGGGGCCCTGACGGAACCCTGAGGGACACCATAGGCCAATGGCCAGGACATCAAACACAAGTTCTCCAGAATCACCTGCTCTCATAAGAACCTGCTCAAGGTCTTAAGATCTTCCGGGGAGGCCCTTTTCTTGGTCCCACTACAACCAGAGGCCACGTTTGGTAGAGACATGAGAGAGGGCCTTCTCAGTGGCCGCTCCCAGGCTCTGGAACTCCCTGCCAAGGGAGGCTAGGTTGGCTCCCTTCTACTGTCCCTCCACAAAGTAGGCAAATAGGTTTTTAGTCAGGCAGAGGCCTATGGCAGGTCAGCTAGTCTGTTGCTGAATGGTTAGGGAAGGCACAAATCCTACTTTTCCCCACGGAGTTGCTGCTGAACTTTAGCTGCATACAAACCAGACTGCATTGTTAACGCATTCATCGTCAAGAGAAAAACATAAGTGCATGGCAGTGGGGGGGGGGGGGATATGGCTGTATATTTAACGTGTTTTTTTCTGGAGTCACAATAAACTCAGACACACTGGAAAGGGGAGCTGTTGAATGACAAGCGCTGCTCTCACTAGCATCTAATCTCCTTGTAAGGCTGTGCTTACTTTGTTATAGCTTGGAAGCTTCAGAGAGATCCCTGCAAGTGGGAGGAAAAGCACCCAGGAGCCGGCTTCTTTGACAGTGGGCAGACAGAGGAGATGGGATCAGGGCTGGCTCACGACATTCAGCTGCTTGGCATCTCCCTCTGACCCACTAAAATATGGAAAACGGCCTCTGTGCACGAAGACAACCAAGAGCCAGACTAGCTCACCAAGCCCAGAACTTCCTTCTCTCCAGTGGTCCCATCCAAGCCAGTACAGCCAAGATCCTCTTCACTGGGGAAGCCAAAGACTTAACCTGGGACCTTCTGGATGTGAACCACCTGCTCTGCTGTGGGCCCTCCTTGCAGCTGAATCACAGCCAGTCTCTCCTGCTTGTGACCAACCCAGGGGTTGGAGTGCAGCCCATACAGCTTTCTGCTCTGCCTCCCCCAAACAGGCCTACTAGAAAATTTGGTTCAGACTTTGAAAACACCATGCGATGTGGGACTTTGCAGAAGACCACACCATCTGCCTGCAGGCTCACCTTGGCCTCCGCAGGAGCTGTCATTTTCATCGGCCTCTCCCAAGCTACCACTACTCCAAGTGACTCTTTGGCCTCCTTGAATGGTAGGGCGGCCCTTCACAAGTAGGACACGAAACAGAAGTGCCAACGAAGCACACACACCATCTCCCAAGGCGCTTCTGGGACAGAGCAGTCAGGAAAGCAAGCCATACCCCATACCCCGCCCCCCCTCCACTTACTGGACTCACTGTAGCCGCAGTCCTGGGGGTTGCATTTCTGGATATTCTCTGGCCGTTGTTCATGGTCACACAGGCTGCTATCTTCTTCTGCCTCTCCAGTCTTTGTGTTCATGCACTTTACCTGCCTCCTCTGGATGCCTCCACCACATGTGGCTGTGCACTGCAAAAAACAAAGGAAAATCTCTGACTGCCAAGCCACAGCCTGCCCTATTCTGCATCAAGGGACTGGTACCTTCGTTCTGAAGACAAGAATCAAAGCAATCCAAGAATGGAACCCTAATCCATTTACATTAGTCCTATGTAAACCACCCAGAGAGCTATGGCTATGGCTATGGGGCGGTACAGAAATGTAATAAATTATTATTATTATTATTATTATTATTATTATTAATTTATATAGCACCATCAATGCACATGGTGCTGTACATAGTAAAACAATAAGACAGCAACACCCTCTGCCACATAGGCTGACATTCTGATAAAACCACAATAAAACAATAAGAAAGGGAAGGGGATGCACCAAACAGGCACAGGGGACAATAAAACTAACAGTATAAAATATCAAAATCAAGTTCTAAAAGCTTTAGAAAAAAGAAAAGTTTTCAATTGAGCTTTAAAGACTGTAATTGAACTTGTGGTCCGCAAAGGCTCTGGAAGAGAATTCCAGGCATCGGGGGCAGCAAGAGAAAATGGACGAAGCCGAGCAAGAGAAGTTGAGACCCCTGGGTGGGCAAGAAGTATAACATTCGATGAGCGAAAAGCACAAACGGGGCAATCATGTGAAATAAGAGAAGCAAGATAGGAAGGAGCTAGACTGTGACAAGCTTTGAAAGTCAACAGGAGAGGCTTATATTGGATTCTGAGGTGAACTGGAAGCCAATGAAGGGATTTCAGGAGTGGAGTGACAGGATCAAAGCGATGAGCCAAGAAGATGATTTTAGCAGCCGAATGATGAATAGAAACTAACGAACTAAGGTAAGAAGAAGGAAGGCCAGTCAGGAGAAGGTTACAATAGTCCAGCCGAGAAATGACCAAAGCATGAACAAGAGTCTTGGCAGAAGAGACAGATAAAACCAATCTGATCCTGGCAATATTATATAAGGAAAAACGACAGGACTTAGCTACTGCCTCAACATGAGGAGTCAAGGAAAGTGAGGAGTCGAATATAAAACCGAGACTACGAGCTTCCTCAACTGGATTAAGTGTAACATTATTAACAGTAATAGAGAATGAAAGACGGGGCAAAGGTTAATAATAATAATAATAATTATAATCCAGATTAATTTCCACCAGGAGATCAGGGGGTTGTCTTCACAGCCGTGTAATGACAATCGCTTCCACCTTTTCCCTGCTTTATTCTGATTTCAGCTCTGATCCAACAGGGTCCCATGGAGCTAAAAAAGTGGACTATGCCTCCCAAACCAGGTTGTTACAGCAGTCACACTGCACTCTACGCTTTATTTTCCAGCAGTTGGGCAGAGTCCTGGTTGCCTACATCAACATCATCCTGGGATCCTTGTTCTCTCGCCCCCCCACCCTCTGTTCCCTGCTCTGTGGAAAGGGAAAGCGTGATGAGAGGAATGAAGCATTCTCAGAAAAGAGCCTTCTGTCTGGAAACCAGAGTAGCCAGTTCCCCACCAAGAACTCTGCTAGCCCATTTTCTCTCTAAACGATAGTTAAAGATATCCTAAGAACGCTTCCTTGTCATTAGCAAAATGTTGATATATCTGTAAATTGATATATCTACACATTGAAATATTTATACGGTGATAGATCCACACATCAATATATCCATACATCCTTTTGTGTAAACGGGGCACCACAAGATCATAAAGGACCAGGATCTCTCTAGTGCAAAGTATCAATTCCAACCAACAGCAACAGCATCTAAGGTAGTGTTCAACCCAATAGAGCAATTTAGCATTATTCCTATGGTGCACAGTAATGATGTAACAATGTAATGATGATGTAATCATGTAACAAAATTGCTCTCTGGGGAAATCTGCTCCAATACTGGGAGTGGCTACTTGCAATAGCGCGATTTCTATGCTGTGCAATAGTGGTTTAACACTGAATCGAAGAGGGGGCCCTCAGCAGTTGTTTCGATATGCTGAGCTGAGATCCAGTAAATCGGAGGAGTATCATCACCATTTAATTATGCGGTCACAGACCCACTAGAAACAAGAACAGTCATCGGAGGAGTCAAGGATAGAGATAGATTAACAACGTAGTGAGTGGCGAAGTGACAGTACTGAGAGGTATAAATACAGGCAAGGGGGGGAAGTAGAGGTGGCTCTGACTCTGCCGTGCCCCACTGCAAAATGGTGGCCCAAAACAACCGGGGGTGGGGGAAACAAAGGGACAGAATCACCCCTTGACCTAGGTCACCAAGGTCATGGCCAGGTGAAAGACACACCCCAGGGAACACCTATGATGCTGACTGTAATGCGGAGGAATACGACACACAGCTGCTGAACCGCACGAAAGTCGAGATAAAGGAAAAACGGAGTAAAAGTACTCTGCAAAACTGTGGGTTTTCCTAAGATAAGCTCTGGCATGACTGCGGACCATCCACAATGCCATGTGTCCCAGATAACCTCAAAAAACTTCCACTCTGCATCAAATCACTTGTGAAGACAGCCTCCAAAGGAGACACTGCCTCCAAAGTGTGCTTACCTGTCCCCAGGACCCCACTGTCCACTTGGTGCAGGGGTGGACGTTGCAAGATCTTGTGTTGTTCGGTCGTACAGCTTCGTCACATCTTCCAAATTCTGGGCAGGTAACCAGACGCTCTTGTTCTCCTCTTCCACACAGCTCAGAGCACTAACCGGAAAGAGGCGGGGCCATTAAAGCACTCCAGAATCATCTGGAAGGAAACCAACCCCAACCCTCCTTGAGGCATGCTTTGTGTCAAGCCACCAGGGAGAAGTGGGGCATGTGCTAGTTCGGAACCAAGCGGCAAACATGGCAGCCAAACATGCGGTGGACTTGCTACATAGCTGTGCTCTGTGAGTTTCATTCAGGACATGGCAGTGTTGCAGCAGCCAGAAATTCCTGCTGGGTGCAACGGCCTTCTACCTGGGACATCTCTGTGCTCAAATCCAGAAACTAGCCACATTGGCCAGAACATCTGCAAACCTACTAGTTGCCCACTCTGGGTGGGAAAAACAACCTTATTTTCAGGCTGCTTTCTTTCCCTCCCCCTCCCCTTCCTGCATCTCGTGATGTTGTTGGGGCTTCTGGCTGGGTCTTTGGGCCATTAAGGCAATCTGCCTATGAGCTGAGCTGGGTATTTATTTTCATATCCAGTATTTCTGATATCAGTTTTCAAACCATAACATCATACAATAATCCAGTGTAAAATGGCATCCTCCTGCATCGAATGCACAGGAGATTAAGCATTTTAACTTAGCACTTAAATGCTACAAATATCAGAGCCAAACAGAAAGAGAATAGGCAGCAGGCGGTTATCCATAATGCTTCATTACAATTTTTGCACCGTTGCTGGCTTTTATCTTGCTTACTACTTGGATTGTTATTCTGTTTTAAAATTGTGGTTCTATATGGTATTTTACGATTTTATGGTATTTTATGGTTTTAAGATTTGTCGTGTAAAACACCAAGAGACCAATGGTTAGTTAATGAGTGGTATAGAAATGTATTAAATAAATGAAATGAACGAGCTCCCCGCACCAGAGCACCAGCAGGCCTGCATCCCGTGGGAATGAGCACCACCTGCGTCCACTGCTCAGCTTACCCTTGTATTGCACAGTCTGACCTGCCTGGGTGCCAGTCAAGTCAATGGGAAACTCCCTGAGGGACATCAGCAACTCATCCAGCCCATCAGCCCCCAGGGACAGACTCAGCAATTGGTTCCCCATTGCCGTGAAGGGCTAGAACTCTGTACGACAGCTCAGATCTGTTGCATAATTTTATGTAACCTTTAGCTTTAAATAGTGACGCTCTAAGATCTTGCAAGCAGACCTTAGCTGCTCAGGTTTAGCAAGACTTGTCACTGACTTGGTAAGTCACCCCTTTCACTGCAATCCAAGCACAGGATGCCCAGATTAAAAGGCACTTTTAAGGGTTTATTTTAGAACACTGTAAATAATGTGGTACGGAATATGGACAGAGTTACTTTTTATTCAGTATGACAGTGAAAGTGAATGAAAGCTTCAGAAAGCAGAACTCCAGGCCACGTGTTGCAACCCACCCAAGCTTGGGTTAGAACTAGCAAGAAAAGTGCTATTCTCCCCCCCCCCCCCCCCGCCCCAGGGATGTGGGGAAAGACTGATGAGTCGGACACTCCCTCTTGCTGGTGCTAAGGAGCTCTGGGCTGGGCTCATGGCCTACTGCCCACCTCCATTCACGCCCTGCTCACCTCTCTCCAGGCAGATGTGTACCAGCTGAGGCACACCTGGGTCTGGCACGGCATCTGCGTCGGTGGCTTGTGCAGGACAGCCTGGCAGTGAAACGGGCGAAGGGGGCGCTGGCCCCGGGTGTCAATGCAGTGCATGTCCCGAAACTTCACTCCCCCTCCACAGGTCTTGGAGCACTGGGTAACAAACAACGCAAAGAGCAAAGTGACAGCCAGCCTGGCGATCAACTCCATCAGCTGGATGGAGATGAGGAAGCAGCCTGGCCACTTTCAACAGGAGCCCATTTTGTGATTGCTGCTACCTGACTTGGCAGAGTTACGTCCACTACATGTTTGAGTCCTGAAACTATCAGAGTGTTGGGAGGAACCTTGGAGGGCTTCTAATCCAGCTCCCTGCTCAGTGGAGGATGCAATTACCGTATCTCTGGCAGATGGCCCTCCAGTCTCTGCGTAAACACTTCCAGCCAAGGACAGCCCTCTGCCTCCTGAGGAAGCCTGCTCTACTGTTAAGTAGCTCATACATTAGGATATTCCTTCTAACCTCTTCCTCCCGGACACTTCACCACCCTGATCCTCCTCCTCTGGACATGCTCCAGTTTGTCAATGTCCTCCTTAAAATGTGGTGCCCAGACCTGGACTCAGTCGTACAAATTTCAGTGGTGAAATATTCCTTAAGGAAGAAGTTGCCTTGCCGCAAGTCAAAAGAGGCCATCCAGCCTGGTACGGTGCTGGTCCTGACCGGAAACTGATCTCCAAGGGCCTGGATAATTTTTTCCAGTGCTGCTCCCTTATCAATGCCAGGGAATGAATCAGGGGCCTTTATGAGTAAATGTCTGTTCAGAAACCAAAATGAGGAGAGAAAGGATTGGCTGAGAAGAGGGCAGAAAGATGTGAGTGAATTGCAGGAAGGGACACCAACAAGCTGTGCAGCTTTCTGCCCAAGAGGACTGCAGGGGACGATTGGTAGAACCTGCCGCAAACCTCTGTCGGTACATTTTCAAAGCGATCTCTTCCTCAACCACACAGCCAAGAAACACAACTTCTGCTTTTGAAATGCAAGAGGGGAGATTTCATCAGACATGAGGATAATGAGAGCTCTGATTATTGTTCATCCCTGGGGGAAACCTAGATGGGCTGCTAGGCTAACTTGGCGTGGGACATGAGAAGGGAAAGAAAATAATTGGGAGAGATGAGACCCAAGGCTTCCTCCATAAAGGGCTTCATTTTGGATTAGGTTGGCTTACCTTACTCCAGTTTCCAACGCGCCAGGTAGAACACGGCCTCAGGTAACACCTTCGAGCAGGAACAGGCTTTCTGGCAGGGCTACAGTCCTCCTCCATTCCTGTGCTGCAGCGCACTGTCCTCCAAATGGCACCGAGGCCACAGGTGGTAGAGCACTAGAACAAAAAGGAACATGAACACCCCGCCCTGCTCAGTTCCATTAATGGAACCCAGCTCTGGCCCACTGCCCCGATGGGAATCATTTAAGGCCCTAGCTGATGCCTCTGCATTCCATCCCCACCTGCCATCTCTTGAAGCTCCTCAGCCTTCTCAAACTGTCTCTCAGAATCACTGCCGGCCAGAGGTTCAAAGGACATCAGATCCGGCCCCCAGAGACAAGACCGGATCCATTATACATCTGCACCCCCTAAATTAATCTACCTCCTCTATACCCTTAAGGTAGGGAAGTGTATCGTATCACGTCCAATGTCCGATAACGAACCGATAAGGTCGTTATCGGACATCCGATGACCGATAACGATTATTCCCTAAGGAGGCCCTATCTGATCAGATCCGATATCCATATGTCCAATAACTATCGGACATATCAGATTTTCGGACAGCCATTTAAGGTGTTTTCCTCATATGCTTGCATTGGGGGAAAGCTTTCTTTCCTCCAATGCAAGTCTATGGGGAAAAACATTGGGCCGGCACTCCCTCCCTCCCCCCACTCGCGCGCCTTACCTGCCGCCGCTGGTTCGTAGTACTGCTAAACAGGCTTTCCGGCCTATTCCTCATCACTCGGTGCGTCTCTGTACTGAGGAACAGGCCGGAAAGCCTGTTTAGCAGTACTACGGACCAGCGGCGGCGGGGAAGGCCACAGGTCTGGAGCGCGAGTGGGGGTGAAGGGAGGGAGACATCCCCAGGGGTCCCCCCTTACCTGTGGCCTTCCTCGCTGCCGCCGCTGGTCCATAGTACTGCTAAACAGGCTTTCGGGCTTGTTCCTCAGTACAGAGACGCCGTTGGCGCGTCTCTGTACTGAGGAACAAGCCAGAAAGCCTGTTTAGCAGTACTATGGACCGGCGGCGGCGGCGACGGTGGTGGCAGGTAAGGAGTGCGAGTGGGGGGAGGGAGTGCTGGCCCAGTGTTTTTCCCCATAGACTTGCATTGGGGGAAAGCTTTCCCCCAATACAAGCCTATGGGGAAAACACTTGAAATGGCGGTCTGTAATCAGATCGGAACTTCCGATATTTATTGGATATTGGACCAATCAAATCCGGGTACCCCTTCCTGATATGATCGGATACGATATTTTTAATATCGGAAATTCTGATCCGATTCCAAAATTTCTGGCTGTGCACATCCCTACCTTAAGGTGCTTGTAGTGCCAAGAGCTTCAGGTGAGCCAAGATCAGGAGGAGACTCATGTCCTGAGAGGTAAAAGCACCACTCTGTTGCACAGTAACAGGCTCCCTGCAGAACTTGCCTCACTCCAGTTTCCAGTTTCCCAGCTGGAATTGACACCAGCGGCCACCAGCGCGGAAGGAATCACTGAGGGCGCCTGGATCTTTTCCACTTCCTGGGGCTTTGCAGTTGTGAGGCTGGGCCCGAGACTTCCATTGCTATTACCAAATGTCCTGCGAACTCCATTGGGAAAGCTTTCTTTTCTGCCCCTGAAAGGTCCTTGGTCCCCAGTGGAAGAGTTATGTTTTGTGATCCTTTCACTAGCTCTTGGTGCAGCCAGCATTGAAGGGAAAGTGTGGGGGAAGGCTGGGCCTTGCTCGAACCAGGTTGGCTCAACTGACAACTGCAGCCCCCATGGGCCTGGAGTGCGAGATGTAAGGGATAACTCATAGGCAGAGGAGGGGGAGGAGACCACTGGTGGGAGGTCCGTTGCAGGGGGCAGAGCACCCTTGGAGGGGCTGTGCTGGTGGTTCTGTGCAACGTCTGCATGGCTCTTGTCAGTTTCCACATTGGGTGAACTCACAGTGTAATCAGGACCCTTGCTGTTTTGTGTGGAAAGATTAGGGGTGGCTTCAGCAGAACGAGTTGACTGTCGGGCAAAGGGGCCAGTTGGCCTGCTTGTTCTAGCAGCTGCTGTTGTGACTATGTTCATCTGGACATCTTTAATTCCGTGAGCAGTACTTGGGTCACCTTCACCACTAGCAAAGGCCCGGCCTGCATTGCTGGGCTCCCCATTGCCTTCTTCTGCCATAGCCCACAAGCCATTGTCTTTGCGAACACTGTGATCAGCCAAGGTTGAGCTTTTGGGGTCTTGCATCCTTCTGTTAAGAGCACCAGATTCACTTCCCTGACCATGGCTGCCCTGGCCAGAAGGTGTCCAAGTTAGAATGGCCGAGTAAGGAAAGCTGGAGGAACGAGTTGTGACCACCATGTTCTCTTCCAAAAATCTGTTTGTAAATGGGTTTTCTTGAGTAGCAGCAACAGGTACATGATGGTTGCTGCTAGCCGGAGATCTTGCTGCTGCTGTGGTGGATGGATGATCTTCCAGAAGTGATGGCTGAATATTCTTCTCTTTGACTACAATGGCGGAAGTGGTTGGGATGGCAATTGTGGTAACACCAGGATCATGCAAATTGACAACAGAGTTACTATCTTGACCCTTATTAGTTTCCTCTTCATTATTGTGCCCAATAGCTGGAGATTTTGTGCTTTCTATTTCCATTCTGTCCTCTGGATTTATAGCTGGGGGAAAACTAGGATGCATTTCTTCAGAATCCTTCATGTTGTTAGCATTCTTCACCCCAACATCTGGCTTCAAATCATCTCTCCTACTGTCCTTCTCATCGACTGGGTCATATGACAAATCTTCATGGAAGTTGATAAAATTATAATCATAGTAAAAATCATCCACAAACACATTTCCCTTTTTATTGTTACCGGGTGAAAAATCTTCCTCTGTTATGACATTGAGGTCTTTGGATTTGGGCATGGAAGGACTAAATTTGGGGATGTGATGGTTGGGAATGAAATTGATTTCATTAAACAGCTCACGGCTTGAAGAACCACTGCCGGACCAGTCAGGGATCGCGGTTTCTATCCTATTCCAGCAGGGCGGCAACAAACAGGCCGTTTCAGACACTGGTCTCTGCCCCAGATCACAGCTGGCTTTGGTATCATTGGGGCAGTAAACCGGGCGCTGTTGTGTCCCACTCCCACATGTCACCGAACACTAGAAAGGCAAGGTAGAATAACGAGTCAGAGGGAGATTGGAGGGCAGCACATCATTGACAAGATAGGCATCGTGGCTGTGCGAGGCTAGGCAGGAAGACCAGGAAAAATGATCATCAAAGGCTGTTTGGCCAATTCCACTCCCCCAGCCCGAGTCCATCCCAAATCTAACTCTCACCATCATCACTCTTAAGTTTCAGATCATTCTGGCCTGTCTGACAAACCGAGAGAGATGGGGACAAGGGGGGAGGGAGCGAGGGAGGGAGGGTAAACACAGGAGGGTTAACAGGCTGTTTCCACTGAGTCATATATGCCTTTCAGCGGAGAGAAATTCCTAGCTGAGGGAGGAGAATGGTGTGGATGTGCTCACTGGAAGAAACAAAGTGCCACAAGAAGCACATTGGTTGAGGGAAAGCAGAGAAGAGATTCTCTGACCTTTATCTGGTGTCAAAGCAGCCCACATATCAGCAAGGGTTTCACTGCCCTTCATTGCCCCCGAGAACGCAGAGCCCGGACGGTCATGGGAGCAGCGTCCTTTGTCTGACTACAGGCATCCAGCGATTATGCTGTGGCCCCGGGAGTCCCAGGACAAAGGGATGCAGGACAGGCCCCTCCTCCCCCCCCCCAGCCCCCGCCTGGACCTTCTGTGGGCCTTGTTCTCAAGAACGTTCCCATTTGGAGGCACCCTGCCGGCATCCACAGCTAACTCTGCATGCTTGGAGGACGGCCGCTGTTCATCTGGCAGGAAACAGCCAGGCCCTCGCCTGCCGTGATCTCTTGCCTCCTAAAGCACGGAGACTCTCAGGGCTTTGGCCCTTGGGTTCTCTCACCTCAGACCAGTTGCCTGTGACCCACCGAGCTGGGCAGGGGAGCTCTCGGTTGCAGGGGGCGGTGGCGTCTGGCTTGGGGAGATGCCGGCACCGGCTGGGAGGCAGGGCCTGCTGCTCGTCCAGGGCCACGCTCTGAATGCAGAAGACGGGTCTCTTCATCAGCCCCGTGTCGCCACAGGTGGCAGTACAGGCTTGCCATTCACCAGTCCACCACCTGAAGGGCACAGCGGGAGGGAAAGGGTTAACAGGCCAGGGATTGTACGCTTGGAAAGCCACAAAAGGGCCCTTTGCTGGAGGGAGGCAGAACACCTTTGAATCCGAGGGCCAAATTCCATTTTGGAGAAGGATTCGGAGTCTGCGGCGATCAGGGCTTGAGGGCAGTTTGTGGTTGAGGGAAAAGGAAGGGGCCTGGGGAAGGGGTGTGGCCATCCAGGCCCCTCCCCCAGGACCAGATTTGGCCCCAGGGCTGAGGTTCTGAGCCCCCACTGTAGTGCCCATGGCCCTGCCTGGCCCACAAGTTGGGCCCCTGGTCCAGCCAGCAGCTGTCTTGGGCAGGCGGGCAGGCAGGCAGGCAGGCAGCCCTGTCCTCCCACTTCATTCCACTGGAGGCTGTGCCAGGCCCTGCTGCATGCGGTGCTTCTGAGGGAGCAGAGACACTCCTCTTGGATTCCACTTGTGCCCCAACATCCTCTACAACCCTGCAAAGCTTCCCAATCAAAAGGGCCACTCCTGACTCTCCTCCTGGCGAGCAGAGTGTGCCCTTTCCTAAGGCAGCATCCCCCAAGGTGGGACAAACAGCAGGCCACAGTGCGCCCGGAGAGTCAGGGGCTGACCTGGCTGGACACGACTCCTCGCTGCAACTCCTCTGCTTGTCGTCAGGCCGGCTGAGCGCATTGCAGTACCGCTCCTCCACAGTGCCAGCCACCTTCTCGATGCAGCGCACGCTCTGCCTCTGAACCCCTGAGGACAGAAGCAAGTGGTGGACCGTCAGCCACCCTCCACAGGTACAGGCATGCGCTGGGGTGCCAAGAAGCAAGGGTGCAAGTGGCACATGGGTCTTGCGTGACAGGGGAAAGATTGCTTCTCCCAGGACTGCAGCCCCACCAGGAGTAACAACGGGGGCCCAACCTCTTACAAGCTGAGACATGGACTCCTTGTCTTTTAAAACCCAAATATCTTCATGCATGAGCGGTGGCAGCTAGTGACTAAAGCCACATGGGACCCCCCCCCCCGCGCACACGCACACACACACACACTTTCCTCTACTCCCCCCCAGATACCCAGAAGGAGCAAAGGAACATGGGAAACTGCCTGACAGCAATTCAGGCCATGGGCCCACCTGCATCTGGCAACGGCTTGCTAGACTTTTCTGAGCTCCAGCAGGAAATGCTGTGGACTGAAGCTGCACGCAAGCGAGTGCTCCACCACGGAGTTATGTCCTCGCCCCTTGCTAGATCTTAGCCCTCACCCTTCCCTCCGTCCCTCCCTCCTTCTTATAGACACACAGACAGGTTATTGGTATGGCCGACTGCATCATGCAAGGGCCCGTTCAGAGCAATTTAGAGATTCATGCCTGCAGAAGACCTCGCCTTCCAAAGCATTGCATTCCTGAAGCACTAAGCATGGCACCTGCTGCGAATAGCTGTTCCCCAGCCTAGACAGTTCAGGAGAGGGAGCAGCCGGAGATAGAGGGGCCTGGAATGCTGTAGTTCAGCAACCACAGAATGCAGCCATTGGGGGCCCCTGCTGGGGTCAGCGCATGTCAGGTTGGAACTGCAGCAGGCCAAGAAGCACACGCAGCGCATGGATCACCAACCAACCAACCAACCAACCAACAAGAGACCTCTTTGTCTGGTCTCTTAGTCCTTTGTGAAGCGAGAGCCTCAGCAGCTCCCTCGCCCAACGCCCCCGACGCACAATAATAATGCTTGCTGTGCAGGATGAGTAAAATTAATTCCCTCTACTAGGACCCTTGAAACCCTGGGGCCCAATTGCTCCATTCCGACAGGGGCCCTCTTGTTTCCTTAAGGCCTGAGCTCTCCCAGCCATGAAAGAATAAAGGAATCTAAATTGCAGATCCTACCTAACCCTTTGGCAATCCTGAATTTAAAAGTTTACAAAAGAAAAGCTGAAAGCCATTCATCTGTTTCTGTGTTTTATTTCTGTCACGATGGATTCCCAAGGCTGGGTGCAGCGCGAACAGGATTCCCAGGGAGCCACTTGTGCGCTGGGCAAGGCCACCACTCTCCCCCAGGCACGAGGCCAGAGCTCGGCTGCGGAACAAGAGCCCCATTGTGCCTGGAGCAGCTCAGCCAGCCCAAGGGCTGCTCTCCCAACCCCTGCATGAGACCTCTCCGGGCGGGGAAAGAAGAATCCTGGAAACGGATCTCCCGGCGCCACTCGCAGCCCACAGCAAGTCAACGCTCTGAAATACAGAGAGGCGGTCAAGAGCGCCAACAGCAGAGAGCAATCAGAGCAGCGGAAAGGGCCACACAGGCAGCCCCGCTGCGGGGGAGGGTGCAGCGCCGTGCCTGCTTCTGAGGCCGGCCGGAAGGGAAAGGATGTCAAGAAGCAGCAGCAGTTGGAATGGGGATGGGGGAGGGAAGAGAAGAGAAGAGAAACAGCCATCCAGCAAACTTTCTAACTCAGGCGGATTGATTTGATGGATCTACCATCCCAAGAGTACATTACATTTTCAGCCCGCTCTTCCTCTGCAGAGGTCAGGGGGGTGTACACAGTCCCCTGCACCTTTTATCTTCACAACAACCCTGACAGGTAGGTTAGGCTGCTCCAAGTCAACTAATTAACTTCATAAACTCAGTCATGAGCTGATCCTCTGGCCACTACATTGCCCTGGTTCTCTGATCTGTTTGCAATACAAAAATCAACAAGAAGACCATGATAAAGAACAACCATAAAAACAGAAAATCTCATTAAAACCGCATTAGAAAACAAGGCAAACAATAACAACGTAACGTCTAGAATAAAAAACAATCCGCCCAGAGAGGTCCCTCTGCAATAAAATAGCCTTGAACTGCCTTCGAAAGGTGAATGGGGAAGACAACGGACTAGCATCCCTGGGCAGGGCCCCGTTTCACAGTTGCCACCCATAGAGCATCAACAGAAGACATCCAAGTTGGGAGGAGGAAGAGGAGGGGGCACACCTCCCAAGAAACAGGGCCATGCCCATTAAAACTGTCACAATGCCCTCTCCCATTCCCAGTTTCATGAAGTGGCACCTACTCCCACCCCCCCGGCCCGGTTTGCATCCGCGGTTTCCCCCTCCATTTCCTTAGCAAGTCCAGCGATGGGCACTTTCAC
Organism: Anniella stebbinsi; assembly: GCA_029215795.1. Lineage (NCBI taxonomy): Eukaryota > Metazoa > Chordata > Lepidosauria > Squamata > Anniellidae > Anniella > Anniella stebbinsi. Next base: position 375,642,411 of record JARDYH010000001.1, read on the forward strand.
ATCTGTGCGCTGTTGAGCTATTTCAGCTCATGTATCTTTTCATCTGTATCGCTACTATGCCGGCGAAATCTCCTGCCCTGCCCCCTACGTTCTCCTTCCCCTTGCAGTTAATTTTTTAATATATTTATATATTTACACATATATTTTTCTGCGCAAACACAATAGTACAGCAGCCTGAAATTGTGCAATTACAGTAAAACAACATACTATGCTTTCCCCTAAGATCATATTAAACAGTATAAGTGAAGAGAAAGTATTACACTTAGGTTTTGGAGAAGTTTGTGGTCAGTGTTGGCATGGCAAGGGGAAGCTGACATTGTTCTGGTCAGGAAACCTAGACATGCTTACTCAAGAGTAAGAAGGGTAGAGTTGAATGGGACGAGTCCTGGACATGGGCAGGGGTGGCCACGCTCGCCTTCTCTGCGGGGTGTTTGGGCGCCCTCTCTCCCTCCCCCTTCACAGTTGAGCAGAGAACTGCCCCGCCCTTTTGTCAGCGAGACCTTTGCCCTTCAACACACACGCACTCAACAAAAACTGGGATGGTCCGATATCGTGCAAGGACAGCAATATACAGGAGGAGCGCTTTATTGTGCACGGGGGGGGGGGGGGGGAAACAGACTTTCCCCGCTCCAAATAAGATGGAAAACAGAGGGGAAGAGGCGAGATGAGCTCAGGACAGGCACGATGTCATGTGAGTACCGTGTTGCAAAAACACATATCCGGCATGGCAAGAGTGTGATAAGTCGCTGGTGTGATGGAGCTCAAAATCTTCCACACAGGGACACAGAGTTGTGCCCTGCTTGATCCTGGGAAAGGAAGATGGAGGAAATGCAAGGCCATTGCCAGGCCGACTTGCTTTGGAAGCCTCCGGCTACTGTTGCGCCAGCGCTTTAGGACAGCCCCCCCCCCCCTGTCTACAGTGTGGGTGGGTGTGGGAGAGGGAATCTGTGGGGAGACCGTGAGAGAATGCTGCTAGGGTTTGGGGCTTCATCTTCCCCTTGCAGGCCGTGGCTCTGGGGCATGGAGTGATGCACTTGCCCAGACCTCTCTGGCCCACAAAAGCTTCTTGATTCTTTTCAAGAGAGGAAGCCGATCCAGCACCTGCACATCGCTGTGCCACCCCAAATCTGTGCCCACACTAGGAATGAACGAGGCAGCCACACGTGGGAGAGATCCCAGGCACATGGACCTCTGAAGCAGGGTGACCCACGTGCATTTGAGTGTGGATTGAGACAAAGTTGTCCAAAGCTGTTGTGTTTATGTTTTCTTCCTTCCAGCCTCGGGGGGGGGGGGGGACCACGCTGGCTCTTCCTCTGTGCTTCCGGTGGGGGGGGGGGGAGAGGGGGGACCTGCCCCAGCCTTGCTCAGCTGGCACGATGGATATTGTCAGGCCTCTGAAGCTATTTTAGCACAATTGTTTGGACACAATGGAATATTAACTGCCTGCTAACCTTGAGAGCTTTCGAGAGGAAGCTTCTGGCGGGGGTGGGGTGGGGATGGATCAGCAACCCATGCCGTGCTTCCTTCTCGGGCCGGAGGGCCAGCAATACCGCCTCAGCTTCCTCACATTAGCAGCAGCTGAAACATGAATGGCTGCAAAGGCCAAAAGCAGCAGCAGCAGCTGGAGGAGCTGGAAGTGGCATGGAAGTGGTTTTAATCATTTACCCTGATGAAAAAAGAGTCTCTAGATATATATAGTTTTGGGCTATCACTAGGAATAAAACCATTTTTCCCGACATCTTGAGACTTTGTCTCCTTTACATCAGGTTGTTTTGGATGTTTACCAGTTTTGTTTGACACCATTTATTCTGAGCCTTTGCTACGTGGCCTGAAACCTAGGCCCAGATTGCAAGAAAGGGAAAGTAGCCCCTTCCTCTGATGAAATAAGTGGGGCAGGGCGCCCCAGGGCCATCCCTATGTAGGCAGGTGGGGGGCCTCCTCTTTTTTAAACTACTATTCTTTCAAAGTACAGGCAATGTGAAGCGTTAGCAGAAAAGTAGCACAGGCAGGTAAACAAGGGGCGGCTGATGGGTTGGTGCTCTTTGAGCCGGGCTGAGAACTGGACAGAGGAAACATTTGGCCTCCCTCTGGGGTGGATCCGTTTCAAACACTGGGGAGGGAGGGGAGTGTTCTGGGACCCAGTATATATATGTGTGTGTGTGTGTGTGTGTGTGTAGGGGTGTGTGTGTGTGTAGGGGTGTGTGTGTGTGCTGAAACAGAGGGGAGTAACACTGAAGCTTCCGTCTGTTCCCCAGCATACTTCCCTGGAAATCGAACAGCTGGCATTGCCTACAGCTTTTGGACGGTTCTGGCAAACAGTCACCGGTAAGCTGTAAGCAAGTATTCCAAATGGGGGCTGCAGCAGAAGGGTGGGTGGGAGTGGGAGGCAAACGTCCTGCTCGCCTGCACGGGGCCTCTCTGCAGGCCCAGCAGCAGCAGCATAAGCCCAATGGGGCTTCTTCTCCAGCCAGATGTTACTTCAGTTTGTGGGGAGCTGCCCCCCTCCCCTCCCCCCCACTCACAATGTCCCAGGATTCTCCTCCTTGCAAGTGCTTAGGACTATTTCATCCCAGAGCCATGCTGCAAGTCTCCCAGCTTGCCTTCTGGTGCCAGCCTAACTTAATGGCCCTAGGAAAATGGTATCTATCTATCTATATATATATATATATATAGGGTGAAACAGATAAAAGAAGCAACCCCCCTCCCCCGCATGTTGGAGAAGTCAACCCCCCCCCCCCCCCGTTCTGCTGGAGATATGAACTGCCGCATCTAGCAGGGGGGCGGAGCTTTCCCACCTTCCTCTGGGGTGACCTGGTGCCAAACCAACTGTGCTACACAGAACGTTTAGTCTGATTCGGAGGCCGGCTTATCACACACAAGTCCCACTAAACTCAGCAGGGCTTCACTCCCAAGGGAATGTGCACAGGGCGGCAGGCTTGGACAGTGTTGTGGATTCTTGCCAACTCAGGGTAAGGTAAAATATGCTGCTTTTGGAGGCGCCGTGAAGATCCCTCCCGATTACACCCAACGACGACGTGAACTTTACACACGGAGCCGCTGATCGCCTGCCATCTGCAGCAGCTGGGCATGGCTGTCAGGCCCTTCATGGGAGCCTGCAAGTGCCTCCCCCCTCCTTACAATCCCGCCAGCATTGCAGTCTCCGGACAGCCCCCTTCACAATCCCAGCCACGCTCCGCCAGCCAGCACTCCTGCCCCTTGCTCCTGCTGAGAGATGCTCTGGACTCAGCCCCCCGCCCATTCCTCCCCCCCGTCCCCGCCAGCTAACACTTTGCTCCAGAGCCTGACCTCGCGCAGGACGGCCCCTCCGTCATTCCTTCCACATGCTGGCCTCAGAGACAGGCGAGGCGCATGGTGGCCGGTGGTCGGGGCAGCTGAGGGGAAATGCTCACAGCCCCTAGGGAGTCCTGAAGCAGGAGCTGCCAGAGTGCATGTTGGACAACTCCCACTGGGCAGCCTCCTTGCCAGGATCAGATAGACCTCTGGCAGCCGTGCTCTCTGGCAAGGGACCAGAAAGCTGCTCGGCCGGCAAACGTTCCCTCCCAACCCAGCGAACTAAGAGATTGCCGGGGAGCCCCGTTCCTCGGCCAGTGACACAGCAGTGAAGCGGGTGGTGTCACTTTCCGGTCATCAAGGCCATCGCTGTCCCTGCTGCTTTCCCAGACCCGGCACATGCAGAAAAATCCCCTCTCTCAAAGGCAGTAGAAAACCATTCAGAGTGCCTGTCAACCACAAACGTCAGCAGTATGGCCGTTACACTGTAGGAGACGCCAATCGGGGCCTGGCTGCCTTTGGACAAGTCCCTTTCAGGGCCCAGGAATGGGCCGTTCTGCCTCGTCGGCATCTAGCTTGCTTGTGAGAGCTCCGTGGAGCGCAGGGGGGAAATCGTGCCCCCACCCCAGGCCCATCCATACCACCCACGCCACAACATGTTCAAAGCAAGGCGCTGGTGTACTGCATGAGTGGATGCCTGAGCAACAGATTCAGATGAATCATGTGAGTGAGCCAAGCTGGATGCTTCACAGAAAGGCCAAATAGCAGCTGATCACACCCAGGGGAAAACCTCCCCCTCTCAGTCCCATCCCAGCTGTGGGAATCAGTCAAATCGGGCCAAGTATGGTTTGAGAGCAAGAGCAGAACCCATCTATTGGGTCCTCATGAGGAACTCTCTTGGTCATGTCAAAGCTGCTTGATGACATCTATTGAAACCTGGAGTGGGGATACGGTGGCGGAGCACTAGAGGGCGGTCTGGTTCCAGGAACAGGGACGTTTCTCTTGGGATAAAAAACATCCCAGGAAGAAGGAAAGGAAGGAAGGAAGGAAGGAAGGAAGGAAGGAAGGAAGGAGAAGCACAGTGACATTTTGGCAGTGGGGCCAGCCAGCAGTTAAAATGAGAGGGCCTCCATATCAGGTCACCACATGTGGACCCTCCAAAACATCCAGCTTGCTGCCTCCGCAGCTCAGGCCCCTGGCCTCTGAAGAGCTGTAAACTGCAACAGAAGAGAGCAGAATGTCTCCGCTGTAGGTCAGTGGGATGGAAACGTCTCCCCAAGGAAGGGGTTCCATACCGAAAGGCAACCCTGGAGCACAGTAGTGAAAAGTGACTTGGGAGAATCCTGTCATTTGCACCTTTATTCAGGCTCAACATAATGTCTCCCTTCAAACTGCTGGATTCATGCTCATCTACGCTTGGGTCCCTCACAGGGATTTGTGGAAGCAGAACGTGCCTGTAAAACTCTAAGTATGAGCCGTTTGCCAACACAAGAGAGAATTGAGCATTTCTCGGGATGGAAACAAAGGCATGGATCTGAGAACATAAGCTCTACGTAAAACAGCCCCGCTTGGCCGTGTTGTGTGCTTCTGTCATGCAGTCGCCCTGCCTCATGCACAGAATAGCAGCATGATGCCTTCCAGGCGGACGGCTCCAAGCACTACCAGTTAGAAGCGCTTCCGTCTTTTCTTCCTTAATGGATTTTCAGTGGTAAGAAAAAGGGCGGACGAAGCAGAGGGAAAGCCCGGGAGGGTGATGAGCAGAAGCCATCGTTATCTGGGTCCCCATAAAATCCCATGAACGAGGCAGGGCGATGGCACGAGGAACGCATCCCCATGAAGAAGCCCCCTGGGGGTACCGCACACCCTCCCCCACTCTGACAAGGGCAGGAGAATCTACCTTTTCCCAGCTGGAAGCCTGGAAGGGAAACCAGCGTCCCCTCATCTCTTTCTTAAATAAACTCGGCTCCAGAGTAAGAATCTTTCCCTGAGCTCTGGAAGATGACATTCAGCAGTTACCACAGTTTTCCCATGGCGAGACAACACAAGTAACCTTTGCACGTCAAAGAATGTGGCAAAGCCTTCCGCTTTCTGTTTTTCAAACAGTTGGGCAGCAAGAAAGGAGACTGCACACGGCTATGCAAGCAAGCAAACATGCACATGTACACATGCGCACACATACACGGTGCTGCAAAGCATCAGCATCCTGGAGGCAGGTGCACTGCTAGGATCCAAAGGCAGCCAGCAGGGCTGCAACGTTCAAACTGACAAATGCTTCAAAGTCCACACATTATTAGCATCACCCGTATCCACAGTCCAATACAGCAGCCGCCTGCCTGCTTCAGAGACGCAGGATAGAACTGGACTGCACCCAGTTGGCCGGCCCTGCAAGTGATTTCAGCCAAGCACGATAACTCTAGCTGAAGCCAGCCAAAAGGAAAGGCTCTTGCCACTGCCTAGACAGGGAGAATGCCCAAGCCTGCACCCCACACATCTCGTAGTGCACCGTGGACATCATTGACGGGTAGCAAATCTTCATCGACTGAATTTATTACCATAATTAGTATCATTTCATTTGCTGTCCTGCTCCTGGGTTTGTAACACTTGCAATCAGTCTGTATTCAGTAGTGCTTCTTCTGACTTCACACACCCGATCTCCAGAAGACCACTCAGTGAGTTCATGATTCAGCTGAGATTTGAATTGGGGACTCTTCGACCCCCTCCAGATGGATTCTGTTTGACGCCTGGTTAGCCGATTATGCGCATAATCGCTGAAGCGCTTTATCGTAAATGCTTGTACGCAAGAGGTAATTGAGTGCACAACTGGTGGCCATACTGGTTGTTTGAAATGCGCTTTACAAGTAGTTAATGCGGAGAATCGCTTATTCACATAGGCAAAATGCGCTTTAACGGCAGGAGGAAAATAAAACTCGCTATTTAACGCACATTCGATAATGCGCATAATCAGAGAGATAAAGCACCTCAACTCCCGATTTACGCTCCGCTTTTGTAGAGGTAAATTTTTTAATGAGACTTCAAAGAGCTTTAAACGTCTCGTGTAGAGGCAGCCTTCCACTCAGGCTCTTAAAAGCCAGGCCCTGATGGGCGATTATTATAAAGGAGCCGATGGAGCAAGGCCTTCTGCCTGGAGTTTCCCAATGCAAAAGGTTTGTTCTTCTTGATCCTTGGCCAGAATGTTACAATTCCTGCTACTCCTAACGCAACAATTGAGAAAAAAATATGGCCTGCACAAATAAGAAGGCAGGCATTGTTACCTGTCCCACAGGTGGCTGTGCATTTTGTCCAGGACCCGTATTGCCAGAAGAACTCGGCTGGAGTGATCTCATTTTCATTATCAGATTCCCTTTGAATAGTGTATTGATAGCGGATTCCTGGGTTCTTCTCCTGGAATAAGAGCTGAGAGGAAAGAAGAACATTTATTACATAAATCAGCCAGGCTATATGAAAAGTGTTTAACCAGATGTGGTTTGAAGAGAAGTGCTGCTAAAAGGAAAGAGCCTTTGGGCACTAACTTCACATGGACTGCAAATCTGGAAAGTAAGCGCTTGTCTGGTTTCACAGGCTTGTCAGGATGTTATAGAAAAGGAAGAACAAAAGGGAAATCAGATTCTCTGGACCTACTGAAAGGTAGTTAACAATCCATGTTGGTGTGTGTGTGTGTGTGTGTTGGGGGTGACAGGTTGATGGGCTGAGACTAAACTTCAGGAAAGAGAGTCTGATCAAGCATCAACATTCACAGAGGTTTCTCAGAAGAGGCCGGGCATCAGCTTGGTGGTGAAGCGCTGTAGGTATATGGAATCCTGCCAGCACAACTAGGAGATTGGACCTGAAGGGGAGGGGGACGCACTGGTCTTCTCCATGCAGCAATGAGAGTCACATTGCACCAATTTGACTATGGCACAGTGCAGAGAATGAGCTCACCCCTGAAACCTGCCTGTAGTTGAAGAGCGGATTCATGGCAATTTGATGAAACAGACTTGACAGTTCTGGCAAACAGTGCATTGAGAATGCTTTGCACATGTGCAAATGAAGGAATACTGGAAAAATTCTGCTACTGAAGATATGTCTACACACTACAGTCTAGACCAGTTTCATAGCTGCTTGGCTCACATGACTCCTGGGAACAGCAAGGAGTGCCAAAAGGATTTCTCAAAATCTTCACAGCCCTTGGCTGTATGGGGAGTGGGGGTGGGGCAGGGGGAGGGGGAGGGGTAGGGAGGGAGGGAGGGAAGAGCCATGGCAGTTAAATCAGGCCCAAACTATATTTTCAAATTGATTTCAGTATGCAGTAGACAGATGATGCTGTAATGCAAACTTGCTCCAGATCAGCTCAAATATCATGCAACTGGAGCACAGCTCTTGAAAAGCCTTGCAGATTTAAGAAGCTTTCATTATTGCCAAAGCCTTGATGTTTGTGGAATGAAGGAGGGCATTGCTCCAAAGTCTTCTTGATGAATATCCCAAAGCTTTTAAAAAGAGTTTTTTCAATTAAGTTACAAATCCCAGGGAGCTCGCCAAGAGATTATCTGGTGTAAGTCATTCCAAGCCATTAACACAGACACAGAAAAATGATCATCTTTTAACAGTAGGAGAAAGCAACTTGACACTCTCTCTAATGTTTCTTCCTTAACTAAACAAAGGTGTTAATACTCATCCACTCGTTTGCTTCTCAAAACCTCTCCTTTTGCAATGCAACAGAAGCAGCAGAAGGATAGACATTCAAAGTCCCCTTTCTAACCCAGAAGACAGCATGCAAAGTTGCAAGTCAATGAGCAGCTAGTTTGGGAAACTAAAGGCCTCAAGGCATCCTTTCTTTGGTGTAGCGAAACGTAAGCACACTTCCACCCACCACAAAGATCGGTCTGACTCATGTCCATACTGGGTTGCAAGCTTTGGAAGGGGGGGGTCATGCACATTTCCCCAAATGTACAGATCGATTGTGCACATCATGTTTGTGTGCATTTTTCACATGTACACATTTTTTCATGTGCATTTCTCAAATGTGCACATTTTTCAAGCACAGCTTTTCATGCGCGAATTGCATTGCAAGCTTGGAAATGTATGGCCATCAGACCACAGATTTGTACTTTGGTCCGTGTTTAGTTCTGGGAGGGGCAAATTGGATAAATTCTGGTCAGAAATGAACTGAAATGAATTTCTCACTCATCCCTACTTTAATGCTCCAGCTGCTAGCAGCAACTGCAACAGCTTTCTCGCCTCTAAAATCCGGTGGAAAGTGTGGGGGGGTACCAGAGAGGCCTCCCAGATCTGTAAGAAGGGCTCACAATAGGATGACCATATGGAAAGGAGGACAGGGCTGCTGTATCTTTAACAGTTGCACAGAAAAGGCAGCAGGTGTCATCTGTATGCATGCAGCACCTGGTGAAATTCCCTCTTCATCACAACAGTTAAAGCTGCAGGAGCCCTGGGCTCCTGGAGCTTTAACTGTTGTGATGAAGAGGAAATTTCACCAGGTGCTGCATGCATACAGATGACATCTGCTTAAATTCCCTTTTCAATACAACTGTTAAAGATACAGCAGCTCTGTTCTCCTTTCCATATGGCCATCCTAGCTCACAGGTCTTAGAGCATGGCACCCAGGTACCAGCATTGGCCAGTTTCTTATACGGGGAACACAGAGAGTGAACAAAAGCCGGACCGGACAATCCTGCTGCTTTCCTGAGGGGGAGAAGGGGGGAGTTCTGGATTTTGTTGGAAACTGTGTGTGAGCTACTAAGCTATCTGTACTCTGATTTGCTTCAGAGCTCTCACTGATACTTTGATATTGAAATGATGGGGAAAACAGGGAACTTGGTTTTCTGGCAGAACAGGAAATGGATATAAGATAAGACCAAGCAAGCCTCCCGGAGAGCCCTCCTGGCACACATCAAATCTGTCTAAGGGAGGGAGGGAGGGAGGGAAGGCTGCTGGGTGGTGAGAAGGCAGAACAGCGTGGGAAGAGGAGAACTTGCTTGCCTGGCGGGTCCCTTTGTTGTAGAACTCCCAAGCAGCTGGAAGACAGTGTGGTGGTGGTGGTGGTGGTGGAGGTTGGAGGAGGAGGAGGAGGAGGAGGCGGCGGCATTCCCAGCCATCTGGCACAGAAGAAAAGGGAAAAGAATTCCTGGGCTGGAAGGGAAAAGGAAGGGAAATGCAAAGACCGCCCAGTGAGACTAAACGAACCCTGAAATGCATGAACTCCTAAGGGCTCTCCTAGAAAGCCTTCTGTCTTCAAAAGAAAGGCCCAGCTGGCATGGAGGACTTGCATCGGCCTTTTCGGAACTATCCATACATTGGTTGGTTGTATTTTGTCGTATTGTAAGAACTCTGCAAAACAGAGAGGCCTAAATGGGGTCTCCTCATGATCAGCTCCCTCTAGGAATGCAAGGGGGTGGCAGGGGCTGGACTGCCAGCCAGAGCCCCCTTGGTGCCTCACTGCTTGTGCCCCCCCTGCCCTCTGGCCCGGCAGATGAGGCTCTAGGCTGCAGTTCTAGTCGGGATACAGTCAGCTGGCCTCACAGGCCAGCAGGGACTGAGCAGGCTTTATAACCCCCTCCTATCCAAGTAAGGTCTTCAGTCTGAGAAGCCAGTCACAATGGGTAGCAACACATATTCCAGGGCCTGCCTTCATCATCTAAAATCTGACAGCCACGTCAACTGCGTCTGGCCCCGCGGATCCCTGCTTGCTTGCAACAGGACACACACACTCATACACACACACACAGAGTTGCATCCTGCCTCAGAACATGGCCAAGGCCCAGCAGTAAATTAGATTTCTTTGGATCAAGTTGCACCACTTTGAAGAAGGTTAATTGATTTGTGTGATGTGATTTGTACTTCGCCTTTCTCACAAGTAAAATGTCGGAATCACAATTCCAGGTACCATCGTTTCAGGTACAAGAATAAGTTGAGACAGCTGTTTGTTTTTCAGTCTCTGTAGAACTAACATCTGTGTGCAGCCCAAGTTAACGGCCTCGTCAAGCAGGGAGGTCCTCTTGACTTCACTTGAACCTTCCTTCGAGATGACCCCCGCCAAGGAAGCCTGTCTGCAAAAAGCAAGCCCAGACTGGGAAAAGCCAGCTGCTTCAGTCAGGCCATCTCCACAAACGTCCTGGTTTGCACGTCGCAGAGATCCGAGCAGAGGTGCCTGCATGCTTGAAGACCTTTTGTTGCTGGGTTCTGCAAAACGGGGAGCGCTCCTCCTTCCCCCCCACCCCACCAAATCCCTTCTCAGAGCAAGAGCCCGGAAAGGCTCCTCCGGAAACAAGCGTGCCTCTCCTGAGCCAGTTCTTTGAGGAATGCTGCAAAGTAGATCCATTTCAGCTGGGCAGGACAAAGCTGAGCCCATCTACAAAAGCCAGAGAAGAAATTCCAGAGCAGCAGGAACCTTTGACCTGCCAAACACAGCTGCTTCCAGCGGCTTCACTCTGCATCCCCACCCTGAAGAGGGAGACAGGTTGTGTGGGCTCTGCTGAACCAAAGTCACCACAGCAGCAGCAGATGCAAGAGGCAAAGGGGCGTCCACAGAAGCTGACCATCCGGTGGCTTGGGCGGAGAGAACGACTCCAGGAAGAAGCCAAAGCAAGGACATGGGGCTGTCTATACGCTCTCGAAGCCCCGAGGTTGTGCTGCAGTGGCCCTGCATTGATTATACGATGCAGCAGCCACCTCAAAGCCATCACGGGGCTTTCCAGAGAAGCCCCGCATTTTAAACGTTGGGGGCTTACCCCGACTTTTCAGAATGGAGCGAGGTGAACACGGCGCTTCTGCCATCTAACCTCGCTCTATCCTCAATGTGGAGGTGTGGCCGAGTGGATGGCGACTCCGATTGGTCACTGTCTGCCCAGGCAGAGGGCAGACTGTGAGGCGGCGAGCTGAATGGCCATCAAAATGCCCCCGCATTGCCTTCGGTGTGGGGAGAAGAGTCTTGCTGGGAAGTGTCCCTTTCTACAAATTTTAGGAGGTAAGGTTGTGTGTGAAGTGGAAAAGGGGGGGGGGAGCCAGGGAGCGGCTGCTCCAGTACCGCTGACTGCCTTAAACTTTGCGCGCACTTCTTGGCATGGGGATTGCCTGGCGCAACCCCACAGGAGTGAACCCGCAGGGATTTTGGGGGGGGGGGGGTCGCGATGCCGTCAAGATAGCCCCAAAGAAGCTAAACTGCCAGCCCAGCACCTTGTTAGCGTTTGGGGCAAAGCGAAGCTGGCCAGGGCTGATTCAACATGTACCAGAGCTCATGGCTTGAAACCAGGCAGGTCTGAAAACAGGCTCATGGCCTTGTCGAATTGCCACAGTCTTGTCTGGCAAGTTGCAATTAGTGCAGCGATGAGGGAATTTGCACTTGCTGGATTTCTGCCTCTTGAGCAACTCTTAAAAGCCACAGAACCTCAGGCAGGGGAAACGGTGGTGACCATCCAGGGAAAACCTCAAGAAGGGGAACCACAAACAAGCTGGCAGTGCCGGTCTGGCTTCAAGCCAGCTCTGAGTTCAAACTTGGGCATTTCAAAAGGCTCCTGCTGAGTGCCCCCCACGCCACGCCATGCCCCAGCCACCCCAACATCTTTGGCCAAAAGGGCTCAACATCATGACTCCAGGGCCTGAATGTTTGGCTGGAAATAGACTCCCTTGTGCAGCCCTCACGTCTAACCATGGAACATGTATTTAAGGCATTTCCGGCTGTCCTGTCATAGCCTATGCAGAACTACTAAGGATGAACATAGAACCAAATTTGCAAATAAATAAACAAGCCAAATTAAGGCCTCAGGCACGAAGGCACATGACGCAGCCTCCTCCTCCTCCTCCACCAGGTCAGTGGCTGGATGGGAGATGCCTGGACCACCCCCCACCCCCAATGAGCCTGCCGCCTTGAGTTCCGGGATAGAAGAAACGCAAGATGTCAATGCAAAAACCAATATAAATAATAAATCCCTTTCTTGGGTTCGACCTTTGTATGTGAGGCAGGTCACTCTCCTTCCCATTTTACAACTAGGGAACTAAACCAGGCCCCCACTTTTGCCTGTTCCCTGCACCCCAGCACTCTGCCCACTGTCAAGCAAAGCACAGCCAACCCAATTTCCAGTACCTGAATCCACACAGGCTCCTCCGTGGGCCCCGGAGAGGTGAGGTTCTCCCAGTTCCCCGTTCTCTCGTAGGTGAAGGTTGTCCCAGCCACCTTGTAGTTGCCATTCCACTGGATGGTCCAGTCGCCGTTCAGGAAGTATTTCTCTGGATCTTCACTTCTCAAGGCGAGGAAGTTCTCTGCTTCAGCCACCTCCTCAATCTGAATCTCTCGTGCTCCGGCCGGGATCAGCCCGACGTCAACATAACCTATTCAGGGGATGGAATTGCTTGTCAGCTGCAAGTAACAGGACAGAGTTGCCCTTTCCATAAAGTGGAATAAATTCCTCTGTTTCTTAATGTTGCCAGAGTAAGGTCCTCTTTCCCAGAACGCCTCTGCCCATTACTAAGGGACAGCCTGGCATGAATCGGATTTGGGGGGGGAGGGAAAAGGGAGGGGGAATGTGTTGTTGTACAGACCATGTGAACAGATCAACAAATTTGGCAAAGGCAAAGCCATACATTTGCATTTCACATTAAGTGAGCAAAAGATTCAACGCAAACAAGGCTAGAGCAACTTTCATGAGGTCTAGCCTCCTGCCGACAGCCATTCCTTTTCAAAGCAACCACCACCATTCCTCCCGGCAATCCACATTTCCCTACACCTACTATTGGCGGCATAGCAGATCTAACTCCCCAATTCAGCACTTCTCAAAGTGGTTCCAGGGGGAGAAGCCCAGCAGGCTCGGCTGAACAAAGGCCGCCGACTCAAAAACACACCCAAGAAAGACCACCTCACCCAGGCCCTCCCTCTCCTCAAAGGTCTTCTTGACTGTCTGGCAGGTTGACCCATCCCCACGGCACACACCGCACCGGTCTTCGACGGCATAGGAGTCGATTTCGTAGTCACAGCCAATGTTCTGGAAAAGAGGGAAGAGCCCCGAGAGTGCCGGTTATTCCACACGGCCCCCCCTTTCTTTCGAGTTGACCCATAACCTTGCTCCCTTCAGAGTAACAGATGAACCGACAATTCAAAGGCGATCCCCAAACGAGTTTCAGAAGACTGGCCTTGGAGGGGAGTTCAAAGACGACACTCCGCTTTCTGCTCAGTGTCAGGCTGGATTCCTGGCCTGCTAATGTTATTTCAGCAAATGTCATCTGTCCTTTTCAAAACTCCCCCCTCTCGTTCAGAGCAAATTCAGCTCAAAACCGCATGTGGTCGCTTATCACAGTCTTGCTTACTTTTGCCACAGACCGACACATCGTCTGCAGGCAAAGGACGGGGCCAGAGGACCCGGACACAATCCAAGCCACTCTTTGGGAAGGGCGGAAAACAGGCCACGCATGTGCTGGGCGGGAAAGGGCCTTCCAGGCATAGGGACTAAGGGTGCAGCCCTCTACACGTTCAGAGAGAAACAAGTTCTGCTGCTACTCCTAGAATTCCCCAGCCAGCCCTACGGCCTGAGGAAGGTGTTGTAGGACTTTTTCTGGCTGAACGTGCATAGGATTGCACACTAAGGCTGCGCTCCTTCACACACTTACCTGGGAGTAAGTCCCATTGAACTGAACAGGACTTATTTCTGAGCAGACTTTGTAAAACTGCAACCTTATGCACACTTGCCCGGGGATTCGTCTCCTTGAACTCAATGGGCAGTGTGGGCTTGTGGTTAGAGCGGGGGTGAGCCAGATGTTTTGGTCTCCAAATCCCATCAGCCCTAGCCAGCAAAGCCAATGATGAAGGATCATGGGAGTTGTAGTCCAAAACATCTGGCAGGCCGCAAGTTGCCCACCCTGGTTTAGAGGGTTGGGCTGGGACTGGGGAGATCCGGGTTCTAGTCCCCACTTGGCCATGAAACTCATGGGATGCTCAGCCTAACCTGCCTCACAGGCTTACAGTGAGGGAAAATGAAGAGGAGAATCATAATAATAATAATAATAATAACGATTTATTTCTTACCCGCCTCTCCGTCTAGATCGAGGCGGGGAACAACAACATGATAAAATACATAAAACTAATTAAAACATGACAAATATTATTAAAACTGCATTAAAACATCCTAAAACATCCTAAAAACATTCTAAAAATTACACTGGATATGCCTGCTGGAAGAGAACAGTCTTTATAGCTTTCTTAAATTCTAAAAGACTGTTAAGTTGACGAGTCTCCTCCGGCAGGTCATTCCACAGTCTGGGAGCGGCAGAAGAGAAGGTCCTCTGGGTAACAGTTGTCAGCCTAGTCTTGGCCGACCGCAGTAAGTTCTTCCCAGAGGTCCTGAGCGTGCGGAACGGATTGTACGGGAGAAGGCGATCCCGCAGGTAACCTGGACCCAAACCATGTAGGGCTTTAAAGGTAATAACCAACACTTTATACTTCGCCCGGAAACTAATTGGCAGCCAGTGGAGCGATTTTAAAGCTGGCGTAATATGGTCACTCCTAGATGTACCGGTGACCAACCTGGCTGCCATATTTTGAACTAGTTGAAGTTTCCGGACTAGGCACAAAGGTAGCCCTATGTACAGCGCATTGCAGAAGTCGAGCCTCGAAGTTACCAGCGCGTGCACCACCATCTTTAGGTCTTCCAACTCTAGGAAGGGGCGCAGCTGGCATATCAGCCGAAGCTGATAGTAGGCACTCCTGGCCGTCGCATCTATCTGGGCTGTCATTTGGAGCGATGGATCCAGGAGCACCCCCAAGCTGCGAACACAGTCTTTCAGGGGGAGTGTAACCCCATCCAGAACCGGTTGACACACCTCCAAACCCAGGTTGCGGCCTTTGACAGCAAGCACCTCCATCTTGTCTGGATTCAGCTTCAGTTTGTTTTTCCTCATCCAGCCCATTACCGCCTCCAAGCATTCATTCAGAGGAGACACACTATCCTTAGCTGATGCTGTTGTCGAAGGCATAGAGAAATATATTTGGGTGTCATCAGCATACTGATAGCACCCCGCCCCATGCCTCCGGATGATCTCTCCCAACGGTTTCATATAAATGTTAAACAGCATTGGGGAAAGGATCATGTAGTCTGTCTTGGGCTCCTTGGAGGAAAAGGCCAGATATAAAAGCAATAAATAAATAAATCTGACTCCTGAGTAGACATAGAAGGGATTGTGTTGGGAAGTAGCTAATGGCCTAGAGAGGGGCACACAACATTTTAGCCCCAAGGGCTGCATCATTTTATGCTGGCTTGCGGGGGCTACACATCAGCAAGGAAAGGGTGGTCTCTATCAGGAATGCTGGTGGAAGGGGCGGAGGGAAGGCTAGCAAACATTATTATTATTGTTGTTGTTGTTGTTATTATTATTATTATTTACATTGATATATCGCCCCATAGCCAAAGATCTCTGGGCGGTTTACAAAAATTAAAAGATTGAACATTAAGTCAATATAAAAAAATTAAAACCATGGAACATAAAAACAGCTACCAGTTAAAACAATTTTAAGCGTTCAGCCAGGCCAAAGACTCAAAGAACCATCCATAAGTATTCTCCCCCCTCCTCTCCACCTGCAGCTTCAAGGTACCTCCTCAGTTTGCATAATGGGGTGGGGTGGAGGGGTGGGGGTGCTGTACACCAGAACACGTCGTGGAGAGGAATGGCACCGGATCAGACAGGGAGAGCTCCCATTTCCAAGTGCTCCCTTACAAGGAGAACTCCCTGCAAAAGGAAAACCAATGCAGAGGGTGGGCTATAGCCTTTAACTCCCACATGCCTATTCTCTCTATTTGCAGGGAGGGCTGTTTCGTTTTCCTGCATTCAAGAGCGGCCTTCTACCTCTGCAGTTGGAAGTAGCGCAGCCTGCTCTGCCGCCTCTCCCGACATTTGTGGACGCAGAACGGCTCTCGGAGACAACGCTGGCACCAGTCTGCGAAGAACTGTGTTCCACATATATCAATGGCTGTTTTGCAAGCACACCCGTCACATGATAGCCAGAATATCCAGCGATAATCTTCACATGTGAATGGGCCATCACAAAACCAACTCACATCACATCTAATGCTTCCTACAACTTCCGTTCCATCAGCTTTCCCCCAAAGCCCACATGGTTTTCCCAGCCTTGCCGAGCAGCGTTTAGACATCCCCCCCTCCCGCCACGCTTCCCAGAAACCCACCTTACAGATTCCGTTGATGCACATGTCCCGCCTGGAGTTCCCTTCGTGACAGGGGGTCCCATCAACAACAGCGTCGCGGAGCTTTTCGGCAAAGTATTCCTTCTCTGGGCGACAGTGCAGCTCGCACGGGTGACCTGCAGAGGCCAGGGAGAGCACTCAAGAAACTTGCTGGGTCACTGGCATCCGGCTGAGTTCACAGTTCCCCACGCAAGGCTGGGTTGAGGTGCCGGGAGGCTGCAGTGCACAGGAACAGTTGTGCCCGGAGCGAGACCTGCAGGAGATTCCTGCAACCAAGCCCCCACCAGCCGCCCCCACCAGGTTCAACAATTGACCCAATTGTGACAATCAATCAGCCCCAAACTGGCAAAACACGGACACCTTGCTAGCTGGAGTGCCTCCCGCTCATCCACCACCCCATGTCAATCTACACAATCCACAGCACAACAGGCTCTGGGCAGGGAGCTGCCAGAGTCTAGAACCAAGGGTTCTAGATGTCTCAAGCCATCCAAGCTGCATGTGGCAAAGAGACAGCTGACCAGCAGCAGGGATTGCAGGGATACTATTATAAACACAATAAATCTCTGTTGGTTTTCTGACTCAAGGCAGAGAGACTTACTATTATTAGGGACCGGGGTCCATTTATAAAGCTTCCCTTTGTAGGGCCTGGCATCAAAGTGGCTGCATTGTATGTGCCGGAAAGACGGCTTGTCCATGGGGCAGGGCTGTCTGCTGCAAACCCGGAAGCGCTTCCGTTCCCCTAGGCAAAATTTCCCGCCATACTTTGGCCTGAGGTTGGGAAGAAAAAACAAACCCACAGGCACGTTAATGGTGGAAGAAAACCTTCTGCTGAGAGAGAGAGAGAAAGAGAGAGAGAGAATGGTCTAAAGGCATGGAGAACAGTTTTGCTGAAGCTGCCGAACCGCTTGGAAGACGAAGGTGAGCTGCTAGGAAACAGCGGGACACAAGGGGAGGAAACGGAGTTGGGAACCGGTAAGTCTGGCTGCAGTGTGGTGTATATGAGAGGGAGAGGGAGGTTTGGCCCAGTAGCCCTCAGCTGTAACCTACAAGTGGGCAACGTGTGGCCCTCCAGATGTTTTGGCATACAACTCCCATGATCCCTCACCGTGGGCTACGCTGGTGAGGGCTAATGGGAGTAGTAGGCCAAAACATCTAAACAACTAGCCCTGTGTAACTCCTCATCTCTCATACAAGAGAATGTGCTACTTTCCACATGTATCTTGTGCATCCCCCAGGGCAGGGGTGGGCAACTTGTGCCCTCCAGATGTTGGTGGACTACAACTCCCATCAGTCCTAGCCAGAATAGCCAGTGGTGAGGCATGATGGGTGCTGCAGCCATAAAATACCCACCCCTGTTCTAGAGTCTGATTTATCCATGTCACTCCGAACGAACAAATCAAGAAAAACTCTCAAGATGAACAAAACCATCTCAAACAGACATCTGGGCAGTGCTCAGCTGTGATGAAGTCAGCAATGCAATTAGTGCTGATAAGCTTGCTGATAGCTAAAGATGCCCATTATACAATTCCACCTGAGTAAGGACTTGACCTGCTGCTTGAGATGTGCTGCACTCTAATGATCCCAGGGAGCTTCCTCTAGGAGGACAGTGTAGAAACCTTGCATTTCTTGGCTGAGAGACCTCTGCCCTCGTGTGTGTTGGGCTGGGTGGGGAGAGGGCGATGGGGGCATCCACCCCAGCTTACACAGGAAACACGGTTCTGCTGACTTGTCAGGTAAAACACTGCTATCCTTCCAGACAAAGCACGCGGCTCGTCTTTCAATAGGATTTGCTAACAAGTAAGCCCAAACAATTCTGGCTGCACACCAATATATATATATAGAGAGAGAGAGAGAGAGAGAGAGAGAGACAGACAGAAACAGACAGACAGGTTGCTTACCTGTAACTGTAGTTCTTCGAGTGGTCATCTGTGCATTCACACACATATGGGCTCTGCGCATGCACAGGGCCTCAACTTGGAAACTTCTAGAGCTGCAAGACTACTACTTTGTAGATTGCAAATGGGCAAATAATGTTTTAATATTTTAATGGAATCAGCTGCGGTTTTACAGGAGTGTTTTAATATTGTGTATTTGTAAATTGATTACTGTGTTGGTTTATTGACCGTAAATAAACAATTCTATTCTATTCTAGGAACCCCTCCCCCACCATCCAGTGCGCATGTCCAGAGGGTTCCCGCCTGGTCCTCTGTTCTCTCAAGACCATGATGGCCCCGAGGCAAAGAACCAGAGGTACACCTCGGTATGGAGAACTGTCGACACCGAAGTGGGGATGGTGGGTGGGTTGTGTGAATGCACAGATGACCACTCAAAGAGCTACAGTTACAGGTAAGCAACCTGTCTTTCTTCTTCGTGGTCTCTGTGCATCACACACACATGGGTGAGAGACAAGCTGACTTACCGGAGGAGGTCGGTGGCGGCAGGCAGTGAAGGACAGAAGAGAGGACCGCTCTGCCAAATGCACAGTCTGCTCAGGAGCGAAGGTTCAGTTTGTAGTGGGAGACGAACGTAGATGGCGTTGCCCAAGTGGCAGCTCGACAAAGTTCATGGAGAGGGATGCCACGGCCGAAAGCTGCTGACGTAGAGACAGCCCTGCTGGAGTGCGCTTTGACAGAGGTGGGGAGGTCGAGGTACGCTAAGGTGTAGGCTAATTTAATAGTTTCTACGATCCATTTCGATATACGTTGAGTTGAAATGGGGTGACCCTTCTGAGGGCCAGCACAGGAGAGGAACAGTCTGGGGGACAGTCTGAAAGGCTGTGTCCTATCCCTGTAAAAGAGAAGGGCTCAACGGATATCTAGAGTGTGCAGAGAACACTCGAGGTCCAAAGAGGGATTTTGGAAGAATGCTGGGAGAATCAAGTCCTGATTGATATGAAAATCTGAGAGGACCTTGGGTAGAAACGCTGGATCAGTACGAAGTACGGCCTTATCGGTGTAAAAAAGGAGATAAGGTGCATCAACGCGGAGGGCGCCTAGCTCCGAGGCTCGTCTAGCGGTAGTGATGGCTACGAGAAATGCCACTTTGAACGACTGCAGCCGAATGTTGGATGTGGCCATTGGCTTGAACGGTTTGGATGTCAATGCCATCAGTACGATGGAAGGCTCCACTGAGGGGTGAAGTCTCTGATAGGGGGTAAAAGATTCTTGAGGCCTCTCATAAATTGTCTAACAGTTGGGTGGGTAAAGATAGTAAACCCCTGGATCGAGGGGCATGATGCTGAGATCGCGGCTAGGTAAACCCTAATAGATGAGAATTTTAGGCCAGTTTGGTAGAGTGAAGGAATTGCAAAATGAGAGGAATATTAACATCTCCCAATTGGCAGCCAGCCTGAGTGGCAAAGTCAGTGAAACGTCGCCACTTACGTGCATACGATATCCATGTGGATGTCCCGCGTACAGCTGTCAGAACTGCACAAACGTCGGCCGAGAGCGAATTTACTGCGTGGATGTCATGATCCTCCATGCTGTAAGGCAGAGGGTCCCGATGTCCGGGTAGAGAGTCCGGCCGTTGTCCTTGGTGAGGAGGTTGGGCCTCCTCGGGAGGTGAAAGAAGGTCTGTTGGGCTAACTTGAGTAGAGGAGCAAACCATGACTGGCGCGGCCACCAGGGTGCGACAAGGATCGCATCCGCCCCGTCTGAACGAAGCTTTGCGAGGATTCTGTGAAGCAAAGGAAACGGGGGAAAGGGCTACACAAATTCTTGGTTCCATGGACGTAGAAACGCATCTCCCAGAGAGTCCTTCCCTAGTCCTGATCGGGAACAAAAACGAGGGAGGATCGAAGTCTTGGGAGAGGTGAAGAGGTCTATCATTGGCATGCCCCATCGGTCGAAAATTAGACGGGCCACAGGCTTGCTGAGTTGCCACTCGTGGGTATCTGACAGGGTCCTGCTGAGAGCGTCGGCCAGAAGGTTGTCCTTCCCGGCGATATGTATTGCTGAAAGAGAAATGTGATGAGCTATAGCCCAATCAAAGATCTGTATGGTCAGAGAGATGAGGTTGAGGGAGTGTGTCCCACCCTGCTTGTTGATGTGCCAGAGCGCCGAAGTGTTGTCGGTAAGGATGAGGACCCGGTGACCACTGAGTATGTTCTGAAAGGAGTGAAGTGCCTTCTTGATAGCTAGTAACTCTAGAAAGTTGATATGGCGTGTAGCTTCAGTGACGAACCATGTTCCCTGTATAGTTAATGATCCGGAGTGGGCACCCCATCCTGAGAGGGATGCATCTGAGGTGAGCATTATCAAGTGCTGTTGTATTCCGAACTGCATACCTCTGCTGAGGTTGCGTTGGTGAGTCCACCATCGAAGTGAGTGGATCACGTAGGGCGGTAGCATGAGGATTGTCTTGTGTGCATTGTTGTGCATGGAAAAAGTTCTGATGAACCAATTTTACAGGATCCAAATTCGGAGGCGGGCCCACGGGACGGCATGCACCGTTGCTGCATTAATCTGAGGAGCTGCTGGACTGAAAAAGCCAAGACTCGCCTGTTGTAGAGAAGGCGGTTGGCTACTGTGGAGAGCGCTAGGGCCTGAGAAGTTGGAAGAAAGACCTTCGCGTGAACCACATTGAGGACGATGCCGATGAACGGAATAGCTTGAGTCGATGTGAGGTGGGACTTGTCGTGGTTGATGACCAGACCGAGCCGGCTCAAGAGGGAGCAAACCTTCAAGGTCGAGGTGATCGAGGCTGACTGAGAGTGAACAACAATGAGTCAGTCGTCGGTGTACGGATAAACCTCGACGCCGAGGGTTCTGAGATGGGCACAAACAGCTGCCATACACTTCGTGAAGACCCGAGGTGCCGTGGTAAGGCCAAAGGGAAGGACCTTGAATTTGAAATGCTCGGTGTCTATGGCGAATCGTAGATACCGGTGGTGTGACGGATGTATGGCGATATGGAAGTACGCATCCTTGAGGTCTACAGTTGTGAACCAGGAGCCCTTTTGGAGCAACGGAATGAGGTTTGACAACGTGACCATGTGAAACTTCCTGTGTGAATGAACGTGTTCAGCTGACGCAGGTCCAGAATGGGGCACA
The DNA here is from genome assembly GCA_029215795.1 of Anniella stebbinsi. Taxonomy (NCBI): domain Eukaryota; kingdom Metazoa; phylum Chordata; class Lepidosauria; order Squamata; family Anniellidae; genus Anniella; species Anniella stebbinsi. Next base: position 375,663,952 of record JARDYH010000001.1, read on the forward strand.
GACCACTGTTGTGCTTCGGTACCATGAAGTAGCAAGAGTAGAAGCCGCAAGGAGCATGTGCTGGGTCGACACTCTTGATGGCACCTTTGTGTAGCAGAAGGGAAGTCTCGACTTTGAGAGTGTTGGATAGAGGTGTTGCGTTCACGGTACTGAGTGGAGGGAGGCTGTTGAATTCGATGAGGTACCCCTGAGCCACAATCTGGAGGATCCAGGAATCTGTGGTGATGTGTGCCCAGTTGGCATAGTGCGGGGCAAGGATACTTCGACTATGGGGCAGTATACAAATGTAATAAATAAATAAATAAATAAATAAATAAATTGAGGTTGGTGCACAGCCGAGTCAAAGATGTCATTTGGCGTTCGCCATGGAAGTGTGGGTTCGATGTGAACGCTGTTGACCGGTGGCATTCCTTTTTTTATAAAATGGTGGAGCCTGGTAATGACAGAAACGGTCCTGTAATTGGCGAGGTTGAAATAGGAACGGTTGTCTATAGAACCAACGTGGTTTGCTGCCTTGTTGTGAAGGCTGCTGCCCTTGGCAAATGCCCATTTTCTTTGCAGTGGTTCTGGCCTTTTGGATGTTATCCATGGCCTCGTCTGTCTTTGCGTTGAAGAGGCCTTCGCCGTCAAAGGGGAGGTCCTCAATTCAGGATTGAGTTTCAGGGGTTAGGCCAGCTGAATGTAGCCACACGTGGTGTCGCAGGGCTATGCCTGCTGTCACTGAGTGCGCTGTACAGTCAGTTTGGTGGCGTGCAGTATTTATCTGTTGGCGAGACAATTTGAGAGCTTCAGCTAGGAAAACTCCAGCGAGCTTGCGTTGGTCATCCGGCAAGTAAGCTAGGAGGGATGACATCCTCTCCCATAGAAATAGTTGATACCTCGACATCAAAGCCTGGAAATTAGCAATTCGAAGGCTTAGAGAGGAGGAGGAATAGATTCGGCAGCCAATAGCATCAAGGCGTCTACCTTCTTTATCCACAGGAGCCGTGTGGCTCTTTTGGGGTTTGGATTGTGCAGATTCAACTATAATAGAATTAGGTTTAGGATGGAGAAAGAGGAATTCCGCTCCTTTTTTCTGCACGTGATAAAGAGACTCCAGTCTTCTAGGAGTTTGATGTGTTGATGCTGGTATGGCCCAAGACTGTTGAACAGTGTGCAGAAGGGCAGGAAGAGCCTGTGTCAATCTAAGGTTCTGGTCTGTAAACTGTGCCATGTCTTCAGTTGGAGAGGTGCGCTCTTGCGGAACAACTATATCGTCTGGAGATGGTAACGAAGGTGGTACCGAAGAGTACGAGGAAGAATCAGACTGATAGTCGTTGACAGATTGAGGCGACGATTGTCGGTGTCGATTTTCTGGAAGTGGTGGTTTAGGTGCTGATGTCAGAGTCAATGGAATAAGCAGTGAGGAGTGTTGACTAGGCGCCGGCGAATGAGAAGGAGCACGAGGCAGTTCGACTTGCTGTGGATTTTGTGGACAAAAGGGCGACGACTGGCGGGATGTGGGACAGGGTGATGGAACGACCCTGACATATCTATTTCTATCCCAGTATACCTCAGTGTAGGGAGGTTGTTGGCGCTGACTTAGTGACAGTGACCAAACAGAAGCAGAGTCCACTTGAGGTGGCCGAACGGATGAAGGCTGGAGACTCAGAACGCCGTGGCAACTCCCTTGGCCATGGTAGTGGCTGTGGCCGGGGGGGGGGGGTCGTTCGTGTCTTGAGGTTTGAGACGACACTGATGGTTGTGGTGGAGGGGCTATGACTGGTGAGGTATCACGTATCTCGCTCTCCAACAGCGAAGCAGGATGGTCAGATGCTGGCCTCGGTGTCGAAGGCGGGCGCTGAGGTGGCGATGGTGCTGGCAATGTCGAGCGTTGTTGTGACAGTAATGGCATCGCTTCTAGAGTCGGTACTGACATTGTAGTCTCTGTCTTCCTCCGTTTCTTATATTTGTCGGAGGTTGTGGAGTTTGCTCTTTTAGAGAGCCGTTCTGCTGTTGGCTCCAGGTCAGAGCGTTTTGAGGTCGACTGGTGGTGCACTGAAGAGCTACGCGAAGATGGCTGAAAGGGATTTTGTGGCGTAGAACTGGGTCTATTCGCCTGATCCCTAGGTGCCGGAGGCGGGGGACCACGGCTTCCAATGCCTTTTTCCACAAGACCGCCTTTAGGCGATCAGACCGATGTCGCTGAGTTTGTCTCGAAAAACTCTGGCAGTGGGCACAAGCCTCCACCATGTGGGTCTCCCCAAGAGAGAAAAGACACAAGGACTGGCCGTCTGTTGGGGGCAGTTTATTGCCGCACTTAACACACTTACGAAAAGGTGCTTTCAGTGGAATCGGTTTTGAACGACGCAACGATCTTGCGGAATGCAAAAATTAACAGGCTACTTGTTTTCAATTTTAGGACAAAAACGATGAGAAAGTAAAGAATGGAGTCTTGCAGCGGAGAAAAATGGTTGCTCAAGAGAGCGAGAAGTCCCGACGAGGCTACTATCAGCACGGTCGAAGAAGAACTGAGGACCAGACGGGAACCCTCTGGACTTGCACACTGGATGATGGGGGAGGGGTTCCTGCCTAGTAGTCTTGCAGCTCTAGAAGTTTCCGAGTTGAGGCCCTGCGCACACGCAGAGCCCATATGAGTGTAATGCACAGAGACCACGAAGAAGAAAGTCCGATTTACCAGAGGCCCCCCTTTCTCCCAGGCCTCCTCCATTCTCTGCCAGAAAACAAAAGCTGCTTTCAGGAACAGCCATTCCACAGAGTGAGTGGGAACGGAGTGAGGAAAGAGGAGGAGGAGGAAGAAGAGCAGAGGTGGCGAAGAGCAGAGGAGCCCACGGGCTGGCGAGTCACAATTACAGGAGAAGCAGAGAGAACATGGTCAACGTGCTTGTAATGCCGCAGCCCATGTAGATATCGTGCAAATTCTGCTTTGATGGAGTTTCAGGCTCAGATGTAGGCGTCCATGGACACAGGCAAGGATTTGGGCAAGTCCTTCAAATTCACTGGGGTCAGAGGGGTTTCAGCTGCCTTTAGGGCAAACGCCTGAGTCGAACGGACAAGGCGGCTGCTGTTGCTTCCCAATCCTTATTCAATACAGGCTGAGAGGGGCTTTTGTACAGAGAGAACCCTATGCTGGGAAGCGGACGCCAGCACCAGCCCTCACAGCTAAGCACACCCCCAATGTTTGCGCAGCCCGCTGAGGCTCGCATCTGGAGTTGAACATGTGTCACATCTAGTTTAGCCCAAATGGAGAGGAAGGGATGTGGCTGGTCCACTGGTCCCCATGTGCCCCCGGTCAGGCTTGGTCTATGCAGCAGGATAGAGGAGTCCTCAGGTGGCTGCTCCATGCTACAGGTGGAGGATGCAAAAGAACTCGCAGTGGTCCGAACGGCTCTTGTTGCTCTTAGGCCCTGAGCGTCATACGTGCCAAGAGCAAGCCTGACATGATCGAGTTCAACCCCCCTTGCCTCCAGTTCCCCACCTCCCTGATCTCTCCTCCTGCTTGGTGCTGCAATTTGACTTTTGGGATTCTGGCCTCTGTGTAGCCCCCTCTGCCATGGCCATTGGTTTGTAAGTGGACCCTCTTGATCCCCACCTGGGGGTGTTTCTACCTGCTGGGGAGGCTCTGGACAATAACTAGGTTGTGGAGGGTAGAAGCAACCACAGCCATCAGCCAGGAAAGGTGCACCTGTGCCCCACCTGGGGAGCCACCTCTGAAAGCCCAAAAGCCCTCCTGGAATGAAAGGGAGCTACCCAGCAGCCCAGGCCTGGTTTCTTGCACATCGTCGTTGATGCAGCCAACAACAATCCCTTTGGAGGCAGGAGCTCGAGTGACAGGGCAGCCCCCCCCCCCAAGCATCACGGCCGGTCACTTACGTGGGGCTGTTGCACTGCCGCTCCGCTTTCTGCACTCCAGCACCACAGGTCCGAGAGCAAGCTGCCCAAGAACTCCAGGCTGCCCAGCCGCCGTTGATGGACTCTGGCCGGTACCCCATGGGTACGCACACCCCATTGAAGCACCACTGCAGAGCGAAGGGGGCAGAGCGTCAGCAGAGGCTGGCCTGAGAACTGCTCAACACTAAGCAGCCTGGCCCAGCCGCAGCTGGCATCAAAGCTCAGCAAAGGGGAAGGAGAGGGGCTGCACAGCGGCGACGGGAGCGGCAACGGGTCGGCACATGGACTGGCAGCACATTGGCGCCAGGGGCCCAGGCGGGAGTCTTTCCCAGCACCATCTGGAAGGCACCAGAGATTGAACCTGGGACCTTCGCCAGCAAAGCAGTCGCCCCCATCTCCACCACACACCCATTGCCTCTTCAGGCCTCAGACCCGGGTTCTCAGCATGCCAACAACCAGCTGTCCCTCCATTCCCCCCCCTCTGCTTAACATCCAACCAATGAAGAGTGTTATGGATGAACTCCAAAGCTTGCTCACTCCTTACACATTTCAACTGAACCAAATACCATCCTGCCGCTTTAAGGGTTTTCTTTCTTTCTGATGGACCAAATATAGCAACCTGACATTTTTTTCCTGCTTTAAAATGATAAATGGCTGTCATAATTCAGTCTTAATGCATTAATATCTGATATTTAAATACACCCATCTGGGTGGTTTACAGTAAACATTTAAAACCTTATCAAAGCCAAATACAAACATGAAGACTAAAAAAGAAAAAACAACCCAGCAACTGCATTAAGCCAAAATAAAATAAACAGAAGAAACTGAGCTAGTGCAAGGAATTTTAAAAGCAGTAGAGGATCTTAAGACTGAAAGACTTGGAAAAATAGCAAAGTATTCACCTGGCACTGAAAAGATTACAATGCACTGGAAAGGAGCTCTCTCTAAGAATCATAGGCCTCACTTCATTTCACGGGGCCCCCAGAGAAGGGCTTCAGAAGATGACTTCAAGTGCAAGGTTGCCTGTTAGCTACCAAGCCATGCACAAGGTTATGTTATTATCCTATAAAGCCCTAAACAACTTGGGACCAGGATATCTAGCAGACGCCCTTCTCTTATACACACCCAGACGACATTTACGATCGTCAGAGGCGGCCCTGATGGTCGTTCCGAGACAAAGAGAAAGTCGTCATGAAGAACCTCGACGGCAGGGCCTTCTCTGTAGCGGCACCCACCCTCTGGAAAACCCTCCCTCATGCAGTTCAGGTGGCGGAAAGTGTAATATCTTTTAAATGCCTCCTAAAAACATACCTTTTTAGACAAGCCTTCCCTGGACTGTAACTTATTCTGGATTTATATGACATTTTTCAAGTTTTAAATCCTGATTTTGGCAGCTATACCAGGATAGAAGCAATTGCCCCAAGCTGTGTAAGGGAGGCTTGGAGGGCAACCTTGTTCCTGTCGACAGCTGGCATTCAGGAGCTATCTTCATGCTTGCAGGGAGCACAGCCAGAGTCTCCTTCTCCCTCCCTCCCTGCCCACCGGGCTGCTGGGGATCGCTCCATCCAGAGAGCTTCAGGGCTTTAAAGGTCAAAACCAGCACTTTGAACTGGGCCCAGAACCACACTGGAGGCTGGTGCACATGGCACAGACAGATCAGTTCAGCCAGTCAGAGTTTGGACCAATGGAACTTTCTGGACCTTTTTTAACGCAGCCACATGAACAATGCCTTGCAGGCATCCAACGTGGCTAGCAGGGCATGGAGAACAGCAGCCAGGTGATCTCCACGACCAGATGCTGTCACGGTGGGCATATAAGCCTAAACTGATAAAAGTTACTCCAAGCCACAACTCCTACCTCCAGTGACAATGCTGGACCCAAGTGCTGGATGCTAAAAGCAGTCAAACCCTCTAGAACAGACGTCACACCCCTCAGCTGGGCAGCCAAACCCTGTTCTAACAATACCTCCATCTTGTCTGGATTGAATCTCAGGTTACTGGATCTCAGCAGCCCTTACTGTGCCGTGGGGCTGATTCACCCAGTACCTCACTGGATCTAATAAAATGGGCAGATAGAGCTGGGTGCCATTCAGCAGCTCCGAATGACCTCTCCCAGAAGGTTAGGTAGATACTCAACAGCACGGGGGACAAAACAGTGTCTTATGGAATGCCACAGCATAATTACCAAGGGGCAGAGCAAACCTGAGCCACTTCTCAAATCCGCCGTCCAGGTAGGAGCGGAACCACTCAATGCTGTAACTTCATCACCCACCCTGGTCAGCCTATCCAGAAGGATATTATGGCTGATGATAACAAAAGCCATGGAGACAACCAAAGAGAGCCTCAAGGTGACTCTCTCCATCCCTGCTTTCAGCAGAGGTCGTCCCACAGGGCAATCAAGGCAGTTTTCCATTGCAAACCCAGGCTTGAAGTCCGATTGAAACAGATCTAGAGAATCAGCTTTATCCAATAATGACTCAAATTGACTGGTAACCATCTGCTTGAATGCTTTGCCCCGGAAGGAGAGGTTAGTAACTAGCTTACAAGTGTTTACGTTTTCCTGGTCCAGCCTTGGTTTTCATCAGGAGTGGTCTAATTATCACCTCTTTTACCCAGCCTCCCTGGACAGTTGCTCCTTATGAGCCAAGGAGGGAAAGAGTGAAGCTTACAGGTGTCAAGCAACTTGTCCACACCTCCGGGTCTTAGAAACTGAAAATCATCCAATAAAACCGGACCAGATGATGCTCTGAATACCTCCACTAATGGAACTGCATTAACTGTAGAGTCTAACTCATGACAGATGCGCATGACTTTATCTTCAAAGTATCTTGCAAACTTGTCAGAGCATAGTACACACAAACTGAAACTTATGAGAGACTGTACATGGCCCAGTTGAAAGGGTATTCTAAAGGCAGCTTTGAGCAGCATGTTTTCAGGTACAGCGCTTATGTCTCACGCAGCAGCCTTCAAGGCCTGCCCCGCACTGCCCACGGCTGTTGCCGTTGCACCGCGGCCGAACGCAAAGCCATCACCTTGTTCTCGTCACACTTGGTGCCGTCGACAGCTGCATCCAGCTTGGAATGACAAGTGTTCCCCACAGAGCACCAGAGGGTGTTGCAGACGCTCTGCAGGAAAGAAGGAAAGACGCACGCTTGCAGAGGATGAGTTTAAATCCAGCTGGAGTGAGGCTTTTGTCTCGTGCTCACAGTTATAGTAGTTTTGTGCTGCTTTACAACTGTAAATTTTATTTAGTGGTTTTAACTGTGTTGTTTTATTACATGGATGTTTTCAATTATTTTTCTTGTAACCTGCTACAAGAGCCTTATTGGCAAAGGAGCAGAATATGAATTCTGGAAACGAATAAATGTTAGCAAACACAATCACAGCTTGGAGGCTGCATAAGTAACCCCATGATTGGGTGGATCAGGGCCAAACTAAATGCAGATTAATTCAAAAATAAAGGGGGGGTTGACTGTTAACCCTTCCCCCTCCCATGGTCCTGATTGAAATTGCTTTCTCATTGCTGCATCCCCACCCCACTTTACCCCATACCAATAGTAACTTCCCTCCCAGGAGAACTAGCAGCTTCAAGGGGACGCAATTTTCATCAAGACTGGGAATGGGAAGGAAAGAATTAATCCCTCCACTCCCACAGCTCCAATTTTAACAGAAAAGACACATTACATGAACATGCACATCAAATGTATCATCTAGGAACATCGGAAGCTGCTTGTATTGAGACAGACTGTGGCTTCATCTAGCCCAGTATTGTCGACACTGACTGGCAGCAGCGGTTCTCCAGAGTTTCAGGCAGGATTCTTTCCTTGCTCTGCCTGGAGAAACCGGGGATCCAACCTGGGACCTTTTGCATGCAAAGCAGGGCCTCAATCACAAGTGCGCTACAGCCCTCCCCTAGAGTGCTTGCCCTTTGCTTGCCTGCACTGGCCTCCCCAGTAGAGCTGAGCCCCCACCCCCGCTGCACGTCTAGGGCCTGATTCTGCACGGCTCCTGCCAGAAACCAGGCGTGCCAGCCGTCCTTACATCCATATCGTCACAATAGGTGGAGTAGGTGCCATACTGGAGCCGGCACTGGTGGCTGACATCGTAGAGAACTCCTGGCGGCACAGACGGGAAGTCAATCACATCTTTGGCTGGCGAGTCATCCAGGCAAAGCCCCCAGCCGCGGCTGCAAGGAGACACACCCAGAGAAGAGAGGCGAGCGTGAAATGGAGCCCGTGGCATGGCGAAGGGGGTGCATCATTTACAGCGCCATCTTGAACAAGCGGGGCTGGCCTCTCCAGGACGCCGGGAGGCTGGCTGGGGAACAGCATCTGGGGCACCCGCAGTGACCCCCAAGAGAGCTTTGTGGTGGAGGGAAGAGCACGGGGCTCTTTCTCTGCTGAAGGCCCACGGAGTGGGGAGTGGGAGAAGACTGAGCGCTAAGGAAAGCCCCTCCCCCCTCCCTCCCCCCCACCCCATTAAGGCCAACTTTTCCTCTGTGTAAAAAAGGGAAGAGAAGCAAGTTCTCAGAATGCTACAATACTTTATTGTTCACACCAATGAATATCATAGGAGACGATCATCCTGCTAAGAGTTTTCTGCAGACATCTCTTAACAACCCCCTGAAGAAGGCCTTAAAAAAATAACATAGGCCGAAACGCGTTGGGCGTGAACAAGAAAGTCTCTTAGCAGTCTGAGAACGTGCTTCTCTTCCTTTCTTTACCCTGAGCGGATGCTTTCCTCCTTTTGGTTTAACCGTTCCTCTGTGCCATCTGGCTCATTCAACCGGTGTGTGAAAATGTAACTAAGACAGGAGTTGAGTGTGTTTGTTCCGGGAGCTAATCATCAAAACATTTGCTGCCGTCCTGTTCCTGACCAAAGGCCAGCTGCTGGGCGGAAGAGGAAGCACACCACAGTCACAACAGTTGACTTCTAAAGAGCAAGCTGGTCAGGCACACAGAGGGAGATGCCAGCCATTAAGGCAGGCCACTGATCCTCCCCCCCCCCCCCCGCCACGGCCCAGCACTGCCTGCTTGGCCACAGGGAGCAGCTCTTCTGCCCTGATGCTGCTCAGTCAGGCCAGGAATCCCACCTGGGACCTTCTGCATGCAATGCAGCCGCTGAGCTGCAGCCTCACCCCCAGGAGAAGTGGGAGTCAAAGATTTCCAGCAGGAGGGAGCTGGAAAAATATATGGTTGAATCTATTGTTTATGAACACTGAAAAATCTGGGAACTTTAAATACTGCAAAGGAGAGAGAAGTCAAACACAAAGGGAGGAGCCCAATTACTTGGCTGTTGGGCAGTATAAATACATAATAAACAAAATAAATAGTGGAGTCCATAGTTTAACTATGCGCCAGTGAAGAAGTACTCAAGTTGTCCCTTGCTGCCAACCTGTGCTCAGCAGCCAGCAGCTGGGCAGGTCTCCGTTTCCTCCCTGCCTCCCTTACACTGACTTTGATTTGGCAAAATAAATATGGGTGGTTGCACAAAGACATCTACAGCAATAGGAAAGAACAGGGGAGTGCCTCTGGGCACATGCAGAGTGCCCTTTTCTCATCAGTGCAAAGCCAGGTGCCAGTTTCAAAGGCATGGCTTCCAGACTGGCTTAAGCCCCAGAACCTCTTATCTTATAAATTAAACCCTTGAAGCTTAGGTAGAGCTGCAGCTCATTTTCTTGGCAGATTCCCTGGTGGGCTCCCTAGGGAAATGGATGTGGAAGGTTTGTTCCTCTTCCCCATGAAGGAGGGTGGGGTGGGACGGGGTGCAGACGGCACCTGCAACATCCATCCCATATATAATTCAAGGCCAGAATGCAATGAAGTGGAGCAGGTGACCCCTGGTGTTTGAATCCCAGGCCTGAAATCTATGCTAAGGTGCTAGTCCCTTGCTCTGTTGCAAGCCCCACCAGCAGCAGCCCTTGGAGCCTCTTCCGTTTTTTTCTTGTCTCTCTGTAAAAGCCAAAGGGAAGAGGGCACCAGTGAGCAGAGCAGAGGGACTTGAACACACACACACACACCCAAAGGGCCAAAGTTGGAGGCAGTGGAGTTGGCAGTAAGACGGTGCTAAAAATAAACAGATGCCAGAAAGGATTTGGCTCAGCTTTTCCAAGCTGGGCCCTCTCTCTTGTCCTGGCAAGGCTCCCACGGGGACAAGGCTGGGGGCTGGAACGCAGCGCTGGGCTCCATGCTGGCGAATGGAGGCGCCTGGTAGCAAAGAGCCAACTCCTCCTTGTAGCGGCCAGCACAGAGCCCAGCTGCCTGTTTACCAAGACGTGACCCTTTCCCTCTTAGTCATGAGGAAAGACTCACTTCTTGGCCCAGCCCCTCCGCTCTCACAGCTGCCCTTCCCCCCTACCCGTTTGTGAGGCTGAGTCACCCTCCGCCACCCCCGCAGCACCTCCTGGGCAGGAAGACACGTCTGCAAAGAGATGCAAGGTGTTAAGTAGGCAGTGTGCAGCTTAGCTTCTCTATACAAGGGAATGCGCGGGGGGGGGCATTCAGGTTGGGACCACCAAGGGCAGGCAGGGGAGGCTTAAATCTTCCTCACCCACAAACAAATTAAAAAAGAACTGAATAACAAAAGCTTTGTAGCTGTCTGAGTGCATCTAGAGCGGAATTTGTGAAAAACAGCAGCAGAGCTGGATAATACCCAGTAAGACGCAATGGTTCCATCCTGATCACCCGAACTCCTCTTCTCAGCTCTGACTGGTCAACAGAGAAGAACTCATCACCTTATTTCTCCAGAGCCTTATACACCAGATACATTTTAAATATGGTTATTTTATTTGTAACTACTGTTTATTTTCCCCCTTTGACCCAGAATAGTTGTTTTAAACGGATATCGTATTTGTACTCTGTTTTTATCCTTTTTAAATTCTGTATATCGGTTTTTAATGTTCAGTGTTTTCAATCTTTGTAAACCGACCAGAGAGCTTCAGCTATGGAAGGGTATATAAATGCAATAAATAATAATCATAATCATAATCATCATAATAACAACAATAACCTCCAGAAACTGGGCCTACCAGAATACATCCACACCAACATCCAGAAAGCATACTTAAAACATGCTCAATTGTCAGGAAATTCCTGAATCTGTAAAAGACAGCATGACTTGGCAAAGCCCGTCATGTCCGTCTAGAAAAACCGCTATGAGTGAGAAAGAGATGAATAATAACAATAATGTTCTGTGTTGTATTTTTGATGTTGATGTAGTTCTAATTATTGTAAACTGCCCTAAAATCAATTCTGGTGAAGGACGGTATATAAAGAAAGATAAATGGAAATATTTATTTAAAAACATTCCCTGCCTTTCCTTAAGAAGTCCAAAATGACTAATAATTCAAAAATAAGCAACATCACAACTAAAAGAGAGTGAAAACCCTAGAAATGGGGGAAATAAAACATAAAAAACAACAAAAAAGATCACCAAGGAAACCTATAGCTCGACAGAGAACTGCGTCAGCATTAACAGTACCAACTGCCAAGAGCTCTTTGGCCCACCCCTCCCTCTCCCCACAGAGTGAGCAAGGAGCCTTTGGTGCGGCCACAACGACTCAGAGAAGGCCCAGGGACTTACTCAAGGAAGCGGGTGATGTACTCCCGGCTGCAGTGGGACCAGGTGAGTGGTGACGTGTCGTACAGGAGCTGTGGAGACATGATGAAAGGTCTTTTCCCAACTGGCTCACAGTCATTGCCGCTTCCGTCATGCTGAATCCCAAAACTGCAAGAGCACAGCCCCCCGAAAGGGGAGGTGAGTCGCACACCTGGACACGACCGCCACAGAGTTTCAAACAAGCACGCCATGCACCTGGGCAGAAGCCCCATTCACACACCCTCCCGGGGCCTGTCTCCCCAAGCCCTTGAGTCAGGAGGGTTGGGCCTCAGGCCTGTGAGCCAAATCTATCCACCCCGCAGGGACCCCCAGAGGGCCACAGCCCCTTCCCCTGTCCCTGCCCCCTTGCCCCAACAAATGACCATTGTGCAGCTTTCCCCCATTCTAACAGGTTGAAATGTAGTGCCTAAGGCTTAGTTGTCAGCAGTAAGAGCTTGAAGATAAAACAGGCAGGGATTTTGGGTGTTTGAGGCCTTGCCCCCTTAGCCTTGGCCCTGTCCACTACTGGAATGTGGCCCTGAGAGCTCCTCTGAAATGGAATTTACCCCTCAGGTGGAAAGAGGTTCGACACCCAGGCTTTGAGAAGGGATCGACAACAAGGCCACAAATGGGCCAAACGAAACAACAACAGACCTGTGTGAATATTACAAATACATGGAAACCCAAGGAGGCTCTCTGAGGCGGAGGCATGCAGGCCGGAGCTTCTGCCTCCCTCGTATCTCAGGGTCGTTCATCCCCACTTAGAACTCATACTGTGCTGAATGTGACCTACACCTGAAAGCCCTTCTCTGGGCCCGTATCTTTCCAAGGCTAAGGTCAAGAGAGAGGTGCCCCGTTCCTACAGTACCTGTGTCCAAGTTCGTGGGCCACGGTGAAAGCCAGGGGGAGCCCGGTGTCCTCATTGATGTTACAGCTCCTGTGTGGCTGGCACATGCCCGAGACGTGAGACAGGCCCAGCGTCTCACACGGACGGTTCATGGCAGTGCAGAGGTCCTTCCTTTCCCAGGTGGGGAAAAACACACACATAACAAAGAGGTGGTTACAGGGCCTGGCAGGCTGCAGATGGGGGCTTGAAACAACACAGAAGAGCAGCTGAAGAGCCTTGGGAAAAGGGAGAGAACACAGCTGGAAAGTGGAACCAGCCCCGACTCCTCCTCCCTGGAGCCTGAGATAAGGGCTGGAGCAGAACCACCTCAGAGGGGGCAACTGAACCCCTTCTAAATCTGGCGCATGGGCACAACCTGCCCGACATGTTCTCTGGGGCAAGCGCCATTCCCAAATGGAGGCTGAGGAGCTTCTCACTTCCAGGGAAGCTTTGCCTGCTGGCTCAAATGCCAAGGCTGAGCAGAGATACCTTGTGAGCAGGATTGCAACATCATGGTGAAGCGGATGAGCGTCCCCCTTGACATTGACGGCTTTCTGCCATTTGCAGAAACTTCTCAAGGTGTTGTCTGCATGGTGGGTAACTTTCAGATCTTCCTACAGGAATGGAGGTCAGGATCTGCTCAGTTACTAGGCATGTGTTGCTGATACCTTTTTGCATTCCTATTAAAGTAAGAGAGCCCTAAATCTGGATCAGACCAAGGGTCCATCTAGTCCAGCATTCTGATCATACATTGGCCAACTAGCTGCCTGAGGGAAGCCCACCAGTTGCTGGGGAACATGGGTGGAACATGGGTTGCGCTCCTGTCCGGCTTGTGGCTTCCTGGTCAACAGCTGGTTGGCCACCGTGTGAATGGAATGCTAGACTAGAGGGACCCTTGGTCTGATCCAGATTTAGGGCTCTTCTGATGTTCTTAAAATTGCCAAATACTGGGCAGTTTTTTTTAACTTTTGCTCAGGGTTGGTCAGTTTCTGCAAGCAACCCTGCATCCCCTCCAAGGGTCCTGGGGATGCAGGCGGCATCACTGAGGTTTCTACTGTTGCCACAAGTAACTTCTAGGGTGGCTTGTGCCGTTGGGTCAGCCCTGCCTCTGAAGGTCCCCCTCCCCAAGAACTGTATGCATCAGCACTCAAGACCTCCTCCCAACACACCCTTGTTGCCAGAGTTGCAGAGGAACATGCACACATACACACACACACAAATTAAAAAGACTTCATCAACTGTCAGAGATGCTTTAAGGTAGATTCCTGCACTGAGCAGGAGGTTGGACTCGATGGCCTTATAGGCCCCTTCCAACTCTACTATTCTAAGATTCTATGATCATGATCATCACCACCATCCATTAAAAAGAGTCACCATGATCCTTGCAGATACCAGCACAGTGTGCAAGGGTATCAAAAATATCATACAATACTCCCTAAAGTCAGTATCACAACGTCAGCGTGGGCGGGGGGGGGGGGGGGGAGTCAGCATGCAAAAGTGTCTCATGCAAGAAGAATAAACCACCACTTGGATGAGCTTTCCAGCAACGGTACCTGCCTTTTGCAGACAGCACTGTATCAGTGGAGAAAACCTAACAAACTAGGGAAATTGCTACATGTGGAACACAGAAAAATCTGAATGCTTAGAACTGACAGAATGTACACAGTGAGTTTTCTCCACAGAGACCATGTCACCTCTGTGTCTTGCACACTACTAGCCTGAACAGAAAGCGTCCTGGGCAACGTCTCTCTCTCTCTCTCTCTCTCTCTCTCTCTCTCTCTCTCTCTCTTTTTACCTCCTCATCTTCCAGAAAGATAAGACGCACAAGAGAAACGTGGATGGGGTTCCCAATGCTGGCGTCATGGAATAAACCGGCCACCTGCATCATGGAATAAACAGAACCAGCAGAGGAATCATGCTAATGAGAACAGGAAGCCCTTCTCCCCTTGCCCTGCAAGTACACCCCACAGCACACACTTCAAAGGACCAGAGAAATTCAACATCTCTGGCTGTTGCTTGCTCCACAGCAGATAACAGATCCCCAGCAGTTTTGGAAAATCCAGCCCGTGGTTTCATGCTTCAGGTTGGAAAGAGCCTCCGCCAGCCCCGAAAAACACGGCAGCCAGCGCCCCCCCTCCCCACGGCACTCACCATGTTCATGACAGTCAGGACGTATTTCTCAACATTGACGCTGCCATGGTACTCCACCATCTTGGTGTCAGCCACCACCAGAGTCTCCACCCATTTCTCCTTGCTGACAGAACGCTGCTTGATCCGCCGCTTCCGCTGCTTCCGCGTCTGCTTCTCCCACGACTCTCTCCGCTTCTCAGAGTTCTCAACACTCTCTTGGAATTTGGGAAGGAGAGGGAGGAAAGGTCTTACGATGCCAGGAACCACACTGCAGCACTAGCCAGTCAGAGCCAGCCCTCAAGCAGGTGCCGCTTTAGACAGGGGCCTGGGACGCCCTCTTCCCCTGCTACTGCAGGACTGGGGTCCCTGCTCTTTCCCCCTCCCCTCAGCATCCAAGGACCAGGCTACCCCCCCCCCCCCCACACACACACATAGCTGGAATTTGGAACTTGTTCCCCCTTAGTCTGGTAGAACAGACCCCACCTACACCTTGCATGGACTCACGTGGGTGAAAACAGACTACAGCAATGGAATCTGCCCCCCACCCCCCGGAAACACCTCACCACCACCGCTGCTGCTGCTGCCACCGCCACTGCTACCGGATCTTCGAGAGCCCAGCGTGCAGATGAAAAGCTTCCCAACCCTTATGGTAAAAGGGGGCACTTTTCTCACACTAGCAACGCTGGCTTTGAAAGGAAAGAGTTGTCAGTGAGGGAACTGCATCCGTTTCAAATCAGGGTCATGATCTGAAGTAAATTCTACATTTCAGACACTGCCTGGCGGGGTGAGAGGCTGACGTCCAATCAAAATCCACCTGAGATATCACCCAGTTCGCTCCAGACAACACAGATGAAGATGACTGGGACCAGGAGGGCGCAAAGGAGCAATTGCCCTATGGGGAGTCGACTGCCACACGGCTGTTCCCTATTTGTACCCAGACTCCTCTCTCTTGCAGTCTTTGAACCACAGTCACAGTCAATTATAAGCTTGACAAAGAACTTTAGAAGAAACAACGCCCCTTCAAAAATTCAGAAAATGCTGCTCTGATTTGGGTCCAAATGTTCAGGCATTGATAACACACAACAGAGGCGTCACAATTTTACATTTCACTCAAAAAGAGAAGGCCTCTACCCTCTGGTCCCAAAATATAAGGCTTAAAAATATTTCTATTTCTACCCACTCTTTCCATTAAAAATGCTTGAAGTGGCTTACAAAACAGGAGAATAATACAAAACAATATTTTGCAATAACAATAAAATAATAAAACAGCAGACATACAAATTCAGATAAAATACAAGGAGAGTAAAATTTAGCAGATCTTAAGAAATAGCTATCAAACGCCTGTCAGGAAACTTTACACTGTATCAGGAGGCTAAGGAAGAGGGAGGGGCTTCCTTAACTAGGGTGTTCTAAAACCCAGGCATGGAGAATCATAGAATCATGGAATTGGAAGGGACCACACGGATCATCTAGGTCAACCCTCTGCAATGTGCAAGAAAACCAATTAAACCATCCATGAGAGGAAGATGTCCTGACCAGAGATGGAAAACCCACAACCTCCATAGGTAGAGTGTCCCACTGTTGTACAGATCTTACCGTCAAAATGTTTTTCCTTATATTTAATCGAAATCTAGGTAGCTGTAACTTATACCCATTATTCTGGACCCTAATTTCTGTGGCTATGGAAAATAGTTCTTGACCATCTTCCCTGCGGCACCCTTTGATGTACCTGAACGCTGCTAACATGTGAAGGCTTGATATTGGGGAGCACAGGAGAGCTTCTCCAGAAGTTTTTCATTAGTTGGCGGACAGCCTGTGTGGTTTCCTGGTCCTGAGCTGTTTAAGAGAGCAATCCTATGGCCCCTAGGCAGTACATGAGAAACCACAGGATAATCTGGATTCTTAGACAGTGCTCTGACCTCAGACCCTGGAGTCTGAGCTCCCCGCTCCTTCATAGCCAGTGCGGAGAGAACTGCGCTGGCTGCCTTTACAAGCTCACAAGTGTAGCTCAGGGGGGAGGGAAAGGGGGGTCTATGAGCAGGGAGGGGAGGAGACGGGGCAGGTGGCTTAGGAGCAACCTTCTGGCTGCTCCAGCCTGCGTCAGCCCGCTCCTCGACACCTTAGCTAGACAGGAGAAAATGCCCATCTAGCTAAAATGCAGGGTTGCGGGAGCACAGAGGCTCCTCCAGCTATGCGTAGGAAACATTTCAGCCTCCAAGTTCAGAGGTTAATGAGCATCCCAAAAGGATTGCACCTTAAATGCCATAACCAGGATCGGACCTGGAAACGGACCAGCAACCAATGAAGCAGCTGTATATTAAAAGAAAACTACTGTTGTGGCAAAAAGCTCAACCAGAAAACAATTTCTGGCGCATCCTTTGCTAAGCTCCTGACTTGTACTGCCCAGTTATCTGTTCAGACCCAATTCTGAATTGTCACTTGTTCTGGATCGGCTTCTGCCTACCTCCTACCTTGAAGAATATAAAGAAGAGCTATGCAGAATCAGGCTCATGGTCTCCCTAGTTCAGCATCCTCTTTCCCACTGTGGCCCAACCAGATGCACCACCTGGAAGGTCACAATCAGGATATGAGGGGAACAACCCTCTCCCGCTGTTGCTCCGCAGCACACTGCCTCTGAGACTGGAAGTCATATATAGCAGTCACAATTAGTAACCATTGGTAGCTTTACCCAGCATGAATTTGCCTAATCTCCCTTTAAAGCCACCCAAATTGGTGGCTATCACTACAGCTTTTGGTAGCGAATTTCACAGCTTAACTAAACATGGTGTGAAGATGTTTTCCCTTTGGTCAGCCATGAGTTTCCCACCACTCACCTTCCTTGGATATTCCTGGGTTCTTGTATTAAGAGAGAAAGAGAAACCACTTTCTCCACCCCAGGCATAATGGCAATACACAGATCTCAATAAAACTCTATTAGAACATCTCTGGAATTTCTGCCCTTAACAACTTTCAGTGTTCCTGAACCCGTCGGACAAAGCCTCATACTCCTGCATGCTCCTTTCCCTTTGATAGCCAGCTGTTTGGGTGAATGATGGGAAAAGGAATACCTTTGAGGCTCCCTTTTCCAGAGCCAATGTTTCTTCTGAACCGCAGTCAGGAACCCTTAGCCATAATCTACTCCTTTAGAGCAGTTTTCCCCAAGCTGGTACTATCCAGATGCAACCCAATCTGGAGGGCACCGGGTTAGAGAAGGCTGCCTTAGAGGTCCAAACCCACTGTTTTTAAGTTTAATTCAGATTTGAGGAATGGAGGAACTGGGTATATTTATTCTAGATAAAAGAAAGAGAATACCCATCTAGGCATAACATCAATGTTGTAAATGCAATTGTCTTCTACTTTTAAAAAATGTAAATAGCACAGGGGTTTAGCAAGTTTAATATGTTAACAAAAAATATAGCTTCACCAGTAGATTTAGTTCCCAAAGTTTCTGTCATGGGAAACATTTAATACTTCTTAGTAAAAATTGTTTCACACAAGCTGCAAAAAAAAACAAACCCCTTGTCCCAGCAATTGTAGTAAGGAGCATTAAACATTTCCCTTGAAAAGCATGTTGTGAAAAAATGATAACACAAAGACGAGAGAAGGAACAAAATATGGTATTAAAAGGTATAACGAGTGAAATTTATAAAATATTGATGGTAAAAGAGGAACAAGGGGATGGTTGCAAATTGGTGTGGGAAAATGATATGAAAACTTTAATAAGTAATCAGAATTGGGTGAAGTTATGGGGAGCAAAGAATTTGAAAACTTTATCAGTAAGGATAGAAGAAAATTATTATAAATTAATATGGCGATGGTATTTAACACCAGTTAGATTGAATCAAATAGATAAAATATATTCGGTATTATGTTGGAGAGGATGTCAACAAACTGGCACGTATGTTCATATGTGGTGGTCATGTAAATATGTACAAAAGTTTTGGCAAATGGTATATAAAGAGATAAAAGAGATAATGGGAATTGATTTGGAGTCATCCCCAAAGATTGCATTGGGGGATGAAATGTAATCAGAATATTAAGGATTTAATTACTGTGTTACTAACTGCAGCAAGATTAATAATAGCAAGGAAATGGAAGATGCAGGATAATTATCAAATGGATGAGTGGTATAAAGAGGTATGGGATATTGCTATTAATGATAAATTAACGTGTAATATTAAAGTAGAAAAGGGAATATGTAATAGAAATGAATTTGAAAATATATGGAAATTATTTTTAGAGCATGTATTGTTAAGAGGGAAAGGACACAAACCTGTGCAAGAAGTATCACAATTTTGGAAAATGTAATGAAGAGGAATTGGTCCTGGTGAGGGGTGCGCTTGGTGTATAAAGAATGGAAAAGAATGGGATCAATGTAGTTATGAGTTTTGAAATAATAATAATAATAATAATAATAATAATAATAATAATAATAATGAAAAGCATGTTGTGAACCAGATCTACATGCACAGTTGCCCTTTTTCCCTTTGGATTTTTCTACGACTGCAAACAGTCCCTCTTGATTTATGCTGGAGTGAAAACTCCCCTGCTCCCCCTTCCCCAGCCACGACTCACATTTTTAAAACATGCCCATGAATTACTTTTGCTGAATCAACGTCATCTCAACTTTGCCCACATGGGGGATTCACAGTGCCAGTTCTTATAATACTGGTGTCAAGAGTTCCTCACTCTGTCCATTGAGGGCAGGACAAGACGTGGTGGCTTTAAATCACAGGGAGGCAAATGAAAGCTCGCCAGATATGAGGCTTTGCCAGCATAACAGCTCTTCAGCCTGCAAATTATTTGAAAACTAGGAAAAAATTACCTTGGACTCCACATGTCCTGACCCTGGCCGGCTGCTTCCTGTCTTGCATTGTGCTCACTACTGAAATAAACTCTTCTGCCTCATACTCTGGAACATGGCGTCTATAGACCCTGTGGGAGTGGGCTTTCTTCTCCCCACTCAGGTTGCTTGGAGCCAGAGGCTCAATAAAGAAGTCTTCGTTGGCCAGCCGGAAGACTCCTTTCTGAGAGGGCAAAAAGTAATCAGCAAGATACATCAATCTGCATAGGTTAAGGGTTTGCAAAAATGGTCATACGATAGATAGGTTTCAGCCCACTTGGTCCAAATTAGGAGACATTAAAGAACAAAAACACTGAAACACCCTGGCTATGCTGCATCCCTTATGGAGAGCACAAAAGAATGGCCAGCCCCTTAGAACAAGCTGAGACTCTTTTGTTAACAAGAGTTGCTCAAGCTGATGGAGTACTTAGGAAGCAAAGGCCCCTGAACAGCTTCTCTTCCTCTCTCTCCAACCTAGCCTTGCCAACTTTTTTTAAAATAGGCATTGCTCCTGTGCCTGTAACAGCAGCACAACATGCAGAAATTTAGCAGGTGAAGTTTGCCTCACCAGCACCAAGAGAAGCTTTACCTATGTTAAAGGCATAGGAACAGAGTTGTTAAAAAGCTGGCAACCACATGGAATTCTGGTTCTCCCCCCCTCCCCCAACCCTCCATAGTACTCAGATTGGAGCTTGAAAAATCTGCAGAACCAGCAAGATAGGCTTGGATCTGCACCCGGCTGAAGAGGCTGGATTTTTTCCTCCACTGACTCCACTTCCACATTGACTCTCATTGATCCGAGCAGACCAGAAGAAATCTTTCCAGCTCAGACCTGACCACCAGTCCCTTGATTCTTTTCCTCCCTGGGGAACTAAGCAGGGTGAGAGCAGAATGAGGACTCCAGCATCTCTGGTGATGGATCCACATGTGTGTTTCATATTAAATCCTCTGCAAAAATTCCAGGGCATATGAGCAGCATTTTTGTTTATTTTTTAAGCACAATCTCTAAAAATGACACATGTGTTTATTAAAAACAGTCTGAAAAGTACAAGAGACATATAATTACAGAACAACCACCGCACCAGATGTTGAGCAAAAACGTAACAGTGGAGGAATGCTGAGTGAAGGCCAGATAACCGCACTTGATCTTGACACTGGGGAGGGTTCCAGGCCTGCAATGGACAAAGGCCAGGGAGGACCATGTCTGCCCCCAAGCCACAGAAACAGCAGAACCACAGACACTTACCAGCCCATCACATGTGCTGAGAGCAGCCAATCCACTTTCTTGCTCCTGGTTCTGAACTGACCCAATCATGTGACATGAGTTCTGGCTATAAGCCTGGATCTTGGCATGAGCAATGCCTCCATAGCGCCTCTCGCTAACGAAACCAGGAGCCAGGAGGTGGCTGTTCAGGCTCAGGTTGAACCTCAGCTGCTGCCCTCTGTGGTAGAGACTGTAGAAAGCACGTGGGTGCTTCGGGGCAAAAAGGGCCCTTTTGGACAGCAAACGGTGGTGAGACAAGTTGTAGGAGAGGAAGGCGCCTCTCTCATCCACCTTGACAGGGTGAACAATGTCATAGCCAGGGTCTTGCATGGGAACCGATCCAGTGTCTGCAGGAAAGAAGTTGAATGGGTCAGATGGGGAGAGAAAGCACCAGCATGCTCATTTTTCTGGGGCTGCAACACCCCGTTAAGGATGGGAACATAGCTGATATTTTAATATAAAAAGTGCCCAATTTGCTCCCTGCTTCTTAAGGAGACAAATGCACAAACATCTTCAGGCCTAGAATCATAAATATTATCTGGCGCACATAGTGGGAAAATTCAGGTGAATACTGGAAACAGACACCGTTGTTCAAACTGAGATCAGGACAACATCCCTCACTGTGCCCCCAAATCTCCAAACATCTGGGACAGCTACTGGGCACTGATTTTATTATTTATTTATTTGACGTGTTTTTATGCCGCTCCTCAGCCAAAACGTCTCCCAGAGTGGCTTATATATCCTCAAACTAGACAGTCTCTGATCATAGGTTCACAATCCAAAAAGACATGACACACAAGGAAAAAAGGAGGGGGAGGGAAGAAGGGGGGGAAAGTAATCATTTCAGCGTGGCTGGTGGGAGCCTCCTGCTTCTCCCTCTCGTTTTCAGATGTCACTTTTTAAAGACGAGAGGTTTTAAGGTTTAGTAGGTTCTGCTCTTCCTTCCTCCCAACAAGCTCAAGAAGGTGCTGCTGCTATCGGCACATCAACCAGGGTGCAAACTGTGCTTGGGGGGAGGGGCGGCTCCAGCCTCTTCCTAGCTAGCCCACAGGTGCAGCCCCAGCCTGGGAAGGGCTCTCACTTGGCTCGAGGAGCCTGGATGGCCCAACTGGATGGCCCATCTCCTCCCACACCTACGACCCGCTTCATCCTTTCATGAGCCAGACTTGACCCGGTGCCCTGAGCCTTCAGCATCAGAGTGCTGAAACGTGGGAGCCCCGCCCCCCACCCGTGGCCAAGAGGAGGTTTTGCCAAGTCCTTGAATTGTATCAGCTCACTGAGGAGCTTTGGGGGCCAGTTGCATGGGTGGGAGGGGGCCTTCATGAGCTGCTTATGGCTGTGCCGCAAATTTGGACTTCAAAAAGGGCTACATTTATTCCTTCATTCAGGCGATGCTTCTTGGAGAAGACGCCCTGCGCGCCACAGAGCAATCTTACTGCATGTGAAAGGGCAGGCGCGTGGGATGTGAGGAGGGGGAGACACCCCACCCCCCCCGCAAGCAGGAATGGCTACTGTTTGACCACAAATATTTGCAACTAAGCTGTTGCCCAACCAGGCAATCCGGGCCCAGGGAGGCAACGGGAGAGGCAGGCGGAGGAGGAGAAGGAGGAGGAAGGTGGGCTTTCAGGAAAGAGAGACTCCTTTGTCTCCACCAGAGCCCCAAACATCTCATATCCCGGAGAAGAACCCAGCAGACTTTTACAAACTCGAGAGGTTTTCAAAAACTTGCTTCTTGAGCTGGGCTCACCCTCGACCTGCGGGTCTCTCCCCAGCCCCTTTACAAGGGGAGCCCTCGTGCCCTGCCCCGCTGGGGTGAAGCGAGGGACCTCTGTGCATGCTCTGTGCACCCTTGCCTCCACGTCTGCCACGGCCGACCAACGTCTGAGGGGCGAAGTCCGTGGGAGCCAGGCCGGGCCCAAGCCAACAGGCTCCTCCGACCTGCCCCGCCCCGCCCCGCATTACCTACCTCGGGGCTCCGCGCAGCCACCGCGGGCCAGGAGGGCGGCCGCGGCCACCAGAAGCAGCGACAGGGCCATCCCGGGCTGCAGGCGGCGCGTCCTCAGGGCGCTCGCGGGGGGCGCACGGCCGCCGCCGCCGGGGTCGCTGCCGCCGCCGCCCGTGCAGCAGCCCAGCTCTGGGCAGCGGCGCAGGCGGCCACCTGCTCCTCCATGCCGGCGCCTCCCGCCCGGCTCCGCCTCCGTGCCCACAGCCAGCCAGCCAGCCGCGCCGCTGCCCTCGCGGGGGGCTGCCGGGGAGGCGGGCGAAGGGACGAGCGCGCTCCCGCTGCGCCTGGCGCCTTCTGCCGGCCCGGCCCAGCCGGAGCGCCGAGCCAGCGCACGGGCGCCACCTGCTGAAGCCCGGCAAACGCTGCGCCGGCTGCTACCGCGGGGCAAAGGAGGCGCCGTGGCAGGCGCAGGCGGGCCGGAGGACGGTGTAAAACCCGGGCCGGAATGGGCTGGAATGGCCCCGTTCTTTAAAACGGCTATGCCAAAGCTAGTGGCACGTGTTAGAGGCGCTTGGGAACAATCGTTTAGGACTAAAACCATTGCAATATTACATGATTAGTATTCTTAACCCCGTAACGCCCCAAACATCTCCGGAACAGAACTGAACAGCCCAGACCGGCCTCTGCCCAATGAGCCAAATCAACCAAACTCACCAGTCACACAGAACTGCATGGCAATACACCTTCCCATACCCGTTCCAGGCAATTGACCATATGCAAGAAAAAGTGCCGGGAGAGGCAATTTCCAAGTGAGCCAAATCAACTAATCTTGCCAGTCACATGTAACTACAAGGGACTGCAGCAATAGGCCACAAAAAGTCCATAGAAACAACATTTCAATAGTCATTCCGGGCAATAATCCATATTCTGCAAAACAGGCCAGAACGGCAAATTCCGAAGGAACCAAATCAACCAAACTCACCAGTCATACCTAACTGCATGGTCAGGATTCAATAAGCCACAAAAGTCCACAGAAACGATGTTCTTATACCCATTCTGGGCAAACGTCTGTATTCCAGAAAAACAGCCCGGAATAGCAACTTCCAAGTGAGCCGCATTACTACATGGAAGGGAGGCATTAATCCAGAAAAAATCCAGAGTAACCATGCTTCAGTAGCCCTCAGACTGACAGTGGCTGGGTTCTGACAACACGATAACCAACAGTGCTTTAAGTAGCCAACCGTCAGTTGAGTAGCCAACAGTTGGTTATTAGCTGTGTTCAGATGACACTTTAGTCAACGGAGGGGGGGAATAGGCCACTCACAGTGTGTTATTTCGCAGGTACTCCCCAGATGGCATGTTACCCCACCCCTGTCGAGCAGCTGACACTCCCGTTGAGCACATTAATAGTCATCGCGGCAGTTGAGTGACATTTTGGCAGGTTGTTGCTCTTCCCTTCCTCCTCCCTCAGTCCTTCCAGTCCTATCCCAGCAGCCATTGCAGGTTGTGCCGGCTGCAGCAGAGCAGTCATGTCACTTTTGGGCGCTCTTGCCAGAGGATGCTATGGGCTGCCCAAATAGTGCACTCAACGTGCCAAATTAGACAACGGAGCCCACCAGAAAACACGCAAAGCAATGGGTGTCCAGATAATCAACGGAGCAGCCTGTTGTTTCCCTCAATTGCTTATTTCACTAAATTAGGCAACAGTTGTGTGTTGCCATCGACTGAGTTCGGATGACACGCTAAGCAATGGGGGGGGGGAATTAATCCATCCATTGTGTTGATTATAGTGTTGTGTGTCAGTAGACACACAACACACACTCAATGGACAGTTGATTATTTTGCTGGGATAAGCAATGGAGAAAAACAACAGGCTGCTCCATTGCTTGTCATGTGTGGGCTCTTCTATTCATTATTTCCCCCTTTCCACAGAGCAGCGAGGCAAGAGTGGCAGAAACCCGGCCGCTCTAGCCCTGCGCAGCTCCATTGGCAAGGGAAAATAATCCTGTGTGTGCGAGTGCATCAGGAGCCCCAATTGTCCCGTCCCTAGGTGGGGTGGGGATCAGGGCTCCTGAAACACTCGCACGCATGGGAACATGTCATCCCTGGGAAGGGAGTTGCGATTGTGACACCCCACCCAAGGACTGCATGTCCCAAACCCTGCCCCCCATCCATTTGGGGATCGCCTTGAGGAGATCCCTAAATGGATCAGGGGTGGTGGTGGAGGATGCCAACCACGGGAAGCAACACCTCCTGTGAACAGGCTGATGACCCTTCAGTTGGCGTGACCAGGCAATGGAAGCGACAGAAGGGGACGCGGAATATCAGCAGCAGCTCCGAGCCCTATGCCCTCCTCTGTGGCCAGATCTGCTTCACCCTGTGTCTTCTGTGCCCATCGAGTTTGGCCCAGAGAGCAGTTGCTCTCTGACTCCAGACTCAATGGGCATGGCAGAGGAGCTGCTGGGAGCAAGGATCTCTTCACACCTGAGGAGATCTCAGCCCCCAGCGACACCTCCTTCTCAGTTGGGATTCTGAGAAGAAGGCAGGGATGCTCCCCTTCCCCCCTTTCCCCCTTTTCCCAGGACCCTGACTGAGAAAGAAGCCTCAGCACTGAGCCACATCATCCCTCTCATGAGGCCAGGACTTTCAGCTGTGCAAAGGTGGAGGAGCAACGTGTCGTGTGTCAGGCACTGCAAAAATACTGAACCCGCAGTTGCCTAAAGTGTAATCCGAACTCAGCCGTTGTGTGGGGAACACCCGCAAAATAACCAATTGTGAGTTGACTATTAAGCTACCATTGACTAGAGTGTTGTCTGAACACAGCTAGTAGCTGTGTAAGGTCTCCCCCCCCAGCCTTGTTATCTGAGATCCATTTAAATGAAAGGTTCTTCTGTATCAACCTCATGTGCTCTGTTCGATAAGTAATATTCCCTCCCATATCTTCCTGTCCTAAAGAATTAATTGTCTTATTTTGAAAGTAATTATGACAATCAATCCACACAAAGCAAACTGGGAAGGTAAAAGACAAGGAACTTAATTTTAATTTTAAATTGCTGAAATGGCAACTGCGGGCACCAGGTTGCAGAAGTAACTATTTCATTGCATATTATTGAGAGAGGGAAATAAGCCTGTTATTCTCAATGGACCCAAGTGTCCAATCATTCACTGCTGGTATTCTGTGAATTTTTACTGCTCTGTTTTGGGGCTTTGTTTCTCATTGTTTAACTCACCTGTCTTTGTCATTCACAAAAGCGGCAATCCACTGCTTTGGGGCTTCACATTGCTTCAAGGGGAACTAGCCATTCATAAAAGTGTGGGCAGGAGGAGACTTTGTTTGTGGTCAGGGACCAGAGGAGCTGAGGCAGCAGCAGGGCCCTTGTACTGCATTTCAGCGTTCAGAAAGGTGGTGTGAGGTCCTGATCTTTCTACTCTCCCTACCTGTGCATTCCATCCCTGTCCTTTCCAAATTATCTGAGAGTCATACGTCATGTTACTGTAAAGATGGGGCTAGTTTTATTTTTGAATGAATGAATGGATGAATGCTTACTCAAACGTAAGCTCATGGGACCTCATATGGTTCAGGGCCCTAGACTAGTAGGTAGAGACCTTTACCTTTTTCCCCTATGCCTGCAGTTTATGTTGCAATTGCAGGCCTTTTGGGCAATATAAATGGGAGTCATGGGGAGGGATGTGAGGATCTTCTTAATCCGTTCCATCTGTGTTTCATGGATTAACAGGCATCTTTTATTTGTTGATGGAATTGGATCTTTTTTACAAGAATTTCATTCATGTGCAAATGTACAGTTGCGTGCGAGTTGCACATTTGCACAAAACCCCTGCAAAAGTTAAAAAAAACAAAAACAAAATTGAAACAGTAAGTCTGGTTTTTGGGAGCTTTTGTGGCTCATGGCATCACCCCCACCTAGTTCTGTGTGACAGGTGAATTTAGTTGATTTGGCTTGAAGTTGCCCTTCTGAGTCATTTTCCTGAATATGGACTATTGCCTGGAATGGATTCTAGAACATGGTTTCTGTGGAAGATTTGTGACTTATTGTACCCATCCCATGTAGATCTGTGTAGGGTGGCCAACTGTCAGGATTTCCCCAGATCTGTCCTGGTTTTTGTTCTATCCTGGGTATCGGGAGTGGGGGATTTTCTGTAATTTTCTATAATGTCCTGGACTGACACACTTTCACCTCTAAGGCCGCTGTGATGATACCCCACATTTCTTCTCCTTAAGTATGTCTGGTTTAGTGTGTTTGGAATAGGTTGACCAGATAAAATCCAGGTCATGGCTCATGTAACTTTAACAGTTGTAGAGAATTTCAGCCAGTGTCATTTGTATGCAATTAGTTCCTGGTGAAATTCCCTCTTCATCACAACAGTTAAAGGTGCATGCACTATACTAGAGTGACCATATACAAAAGAAGGCAGGGCCCCTGCAACTTTAACTGTTGTGATGAAGAGGGAATTTCACCAGGAACTAACTGCATACAAATGACACTGGCTGAAATCCCATTTTCTCTACAACTGTTAAAGTTACATGAGCCCTGACCTGGATTTTATCTGGTCACCCTAGTTTGGAGAGTGGGTGTGGCTGATGATGCTGAGAAAGGGAGGGGAGGAGTATATATTGAGTGAGGGGGTGTTTTAGATTATTTTATCATCTTATTGTCTTGGTTGGGTGGAGGGTAGTTAAGTGGATGATAGCTGCGTGTGTTCTAGTCAGGAGTGAGTGAAGAGATTATAAGTACCTAGGATTATTTTTAACAAGATTGTTTGAAGTATTAAGAATAGGCAGGTTTTAAATTGATTTGAAAAGACTGTTAACAACAATAAACGTTTTCTTTTATTTTTGCTACCACAAACCACGTGTCAGCTTGGCTTTGTAACCTGCTCTATAAGTTTAATAAAGAAACACATTTCATTACACCTTCAGCCAACATACTCACAGGAGAACCTTATTCAAAACCCTTAAAACCCTTTCCCCCTCTGCTATAAGGGAAAAGTGGTGCGTCTTTTGCCCTTTTGCCCTCTGTTATTTAATTGTTGGGGCCTAGCCTGAGAGGGGTGTGCTAGTCTAGGCCTAGTGTTTGAGGCTGTGGTGGCACAGCTGCCATTAGCACGGCAGGGGGATGACGCACATTCCTTCCACCCCCCCCACTGCTACATTGTCATTCCAAACATTATAGAAAAGGCCCGGATTGGAGCAGTGATGGGGGGGGGGGCAGGAATGACATGCTTTCCCTTCCAATCAGGGAGTGGAGGAGGGGAAGGCGCACCTTCTGGGGCCTCCAGAAAGCATGTCATTCTCCCACTCCATGTGAATGTTCTACTGTTTGTAGTTGCAAACATATTGCAAAGTCTATTGTTTGTGATATGCATTTGTTTATATCTTTAAACAGAAGTAAGAATAATAACAACAGGTAAAGTAAATAACTAGGCCGAAATGTACTTACTGTTTGTAGTTAAAGAGGTCTAGGTAAGTATGGAGTGCCTGGATTGGCTAGCTGTGTGCCTGAATGGAAAGTAAGTGCTAATTGGCTAGTTTAGAGTGCCTGGATTGGTTGATTGTGTAAGAGTGGGAGGAGCTAGAGAGCCAGTGGAGTGTATATATGTGTCTGACAGAGAGAGCTGACAGGAGGTTGATTGAGGGGAGTTTTGAAAGGGATTTTTGAGAGAGATGTTGAAAGGGAATTGAGAGAATTGAGAGACTGAGATAACATTTTAGAGCATAGATTAAATAAGGAACAGTTTGTTAAAGTATAAGAGTTCTGACAGAAACCACTAAGCATTGAAACCTTGTAACCGATATGCAATTGAACTGAAGTATCCATTAAGCTTGTTGACACACAATTTCTTATTAATAAATTCCTGTACCTGAGAAGGTACTGGTGGCAGCGGTATAAAGACGTTATCTGGAGGCCAGGTTGCTGGGCTGTGGTGCTGTGGGGCCTATAGTAAAGGCGAGACAGGGTCAGCAGAAGCAAGTGGTCGAGGATAACCTCACAGCCGCCATTAGCATGGCAGGGTGGAATCACGCACTTTCTGGAGGCCCCAGAAACCATGCTTTCCCACTGCTCCCACACTGCTCCAATTCGGGCCTTAAAGGCCCCAACTGGTGCTGTAAGGGGCAAGAATGACACACTTTTCCCTCCTCCACTCCACTCAGGGCCTTTAAAGTGGCAGGGGGACGCGCTTTCCTGAGGCCCTGGAAAGCTGCTTTCCTGCCCAACCCACTGGGTGTCCTCTTTTTTGGTTTCCCAAATATAGTCACGTGTGACAGGAGATTTGGGTTGATTTGTCTCACTTGGAAATTCCCATTCCAGAGCATATTATTTAGTATGGACTGTTGCGTGAAGTACTACTTTGTGGTGGTTTCATAGCTTATTACATCACCCCAATATAATCATGCCTGACTTGGAAGTTGGTGTTCCGAACCATTTTCCAGAATATGGACAATTGCCCAGAACAGGTATCTGAAAGTAGTTTCTGTGGACAGTTTGTGGCTTATTGCTTATACCCCATGTAAGCATGACTGACTGGTGAATTTGGTTGATTTGGCTCACTTGGAAGTTCCCACTCTGGGCTGTTTTTTGAGAATGTGGGCTATTGCCCAGAATGGGTATCAAAACATGGTTTCTGTGGAGCTTTTGTGGCTCGTGAATGCCTCCCATGGAGTAATGTGTGACTGGTGAATTTGATTGATTTGGCTCACTTGGAAGTGGCTGTTCTGGGCCATTTTTCAAGAATGCAGACTACTGCCTGGAACAGGTACCTGGTTTCTGTGAAGGTTTTGTGGCTTATTGCATCAGTCCCATGTAGTTAAATGTGGCTGGTGAACTTGGTTGATTTGCATTCTTATACTATGGAATTCACTTTCACAAGAGGCAGTGATTGTTATTTCAGGAGATATAGCACTACTCTATAAATGTACAAAATCCTGAAATAATTTTTATTCCAAGCCCCCAGTGGAGCTACAATTGCAATAAGTAATACAGAAAGTCTAACCCACAAATGACCCAGCCTGGAGCCATGATGGCAGATGGTGGGACCTATGGTTGGGCAGCCACAGCTGAGGTTGCCCATCAGGCCTCCTCCTATGACAGATTAGGATGGAGGGGGCGGGGGAACTGCAAGGAGGGGAGGGGGGTTGGAAAGGAGCAATGGAGGGAAATTCAACGGGGAGCGCTGGGACCACCTGGGAGAGAAAAGGAAGAGGAGGCAGCATGCAGGCAAGAAGACATCCCAGAGGAGAGGAGGAGCTGGCTGCTTTGTGGGCTTGTCATGCGTCCATTTACGCAAAGCACCTTCAGGCGCTTCCTAGGGAATCTCCCCTTGGGTCTGACCCGGGACGGCCCTTCTGACGTTCTCAGATGGTTTCCTTTGCTCAGGAACCGTCTCGGTACGAGGCTGCCATCTGGTGGGACAGGGAGAGGCCGCGCTCTCCGCTTTTACTAACGCCATTCGAAAGAGGCACCGAGGAGCACCGAGGTGGGCTGGACGACGCGCTGCCGCAGGTGCCTTGCCGGGAGGTTTGTCTCCGCCGGGTGGGCAAATGGCTCTCTGCGCGCTGCTGCTGCTGCTGCTGCCCGCGACTGGGAGGAGACCAGTGATGCCGACAGACGGACGGACGGGCAGCTGCCCGCCCAGCTCCCGGACCGCCGCCTCCGAGTCTCCGGCGTAGGGTGTCCCCCGCCCCGCCCCGCCCCGCCCCGCCTCGGTGGGCGCATCCCCCGAGGCAGCACCTTGGACAGCTCCGAGCGGGACCTGCTCGCCAATCTCGGGCGGCGGCGGCGGCGGGGGGTGGGGGGTGGGCGAGAGGCGCGACTCGAGAGGAGCAGCCGAGCCGGGGCTCCGGGGCGGCGTCCGGGGGTGGAGAGCGCGGGGCTGGCTGAGCCAGCGGAGCTGGGCCGGGTGCCGCTTCGCTGCTTTCCTCCCAGGCAGTCGAGGCGGTCCGCCTTCCCCCGCCCGCCGTTTCACCTGCCGGCGTTCACTTCCGCGCCTCGCTGTGAAGCGGTAGATGCCCCCCCGCCTCCCCCGGTGATTGCCCCCCCCACCCCCGGGCGTTGCTCTCGAGGCAGGCGGGAGGAAAGCTCCTGGGTCGCCGCGAGTGCCAGGGCAGCAGCTGCCCAAGACTTCGAAGCAGCGGCGGGGGGTTGGCAGCTTTCAGCACCCGGACAGCCCACGGGCGCCCGTGGCTGCGTTCCGGGCGGCCAGTCGCCCATGGACCCAGGGCGCGGGCGGGGAGGGGGGCACAGGCGCACGCGGAGGACAGCTCAGGGATGCCGGGCGTGCCGCGGTGCTCTTGGCCGCCGCGCTCCAAAGGCCCATCTCCCTCGCTGCCCAGAGAACTGCCCGCTGCTGTGCAGCACCCGGCCATGGCCTGCTGCCGCCTTGCTGGCCATGTTGCCGGGCCGCCGTGGGCCCGCTGCCATCTGCTCAGGGAGCGGCAGCACCACCTGGCGCTCGCTCGCTCCCTTCCCCCCCCCCGCCTTTCCCAGCAACTGCCGAGTTCAGCAGCTGCCGGTGGCCAGCTGGCTGGAGGGGGGCATGGCAGCGACCCTGAGGAGAAGCCCTCTTCTTCAGCCCGTGCCAGAGATGCAAGTGCAGCACCCCCAGGAGAGGAAGACTTCTTCGGAGAGGGCTGGCCGACTAGTTCTGGGGCTTCCTGGTGGAGATGGGTAACCTGCACGAGTTCCCTTCTGGCTCAATCATAGACTTGAACTTTGCATTCCATGCTTACATTAGTTGATGCAATACATTTTAAAAGGGTCCCAAATGCAGAAGCAGTGACTGGCTTTGTAACCTACACGATGCTGTATCAATTCTAATGTCAAATATAGATACTTTTGCAGACATTATTTGCATATCTAGTTTTTCCAGCTGAGGAAAACATTCAAAATTGGTTCAGGATTCAGTGAAAATTAACCCCCCCCCTCAAATGAACATCCAGCCCCCAGGCTTCTCAGGTTGCCATCCTACCTGGGAGTAGGTCACATTTTACACAGTGGGATTTACTCCCAGGCTCATGTCTAGGCATAGGACTGTGCTGTAAAAAGGTTAATGTAACTCCATTGAGGGGGGGTGGAGCTGCCTTCTGAAGATGGTTCAGGAACTGCGGTTAGTGCAGAATGTGGCTGCCAGACTCCTAGCTGAGACTGGGCGATACAAACTTATTGCATCTGTGCTACACCAGTAGACTTGGATCCTTCCCAATTGGTCTGCAGGCTCAGTTCTTGACCTTTACAGACCTTAGGGTGCAATCCTATGCATGTTTAGACAGAAAAAGGTTGTACAGTCCTCAGCATGCCCCAGCCAACTGTTGTGTCCATATATGCCTACTTGTGGTTTAAGTGGGGGGGGGGGGTTCTCTGGGTGCTCCTGTCATTTGAAATGAGGTGGGCAGGAGAGGACCTTCTCCAAGCCTTCTCCAGAGAGGTCCACCTAGCCTCCATCTTGTGGTATTTTATTTACTTTACTTCTACAAGGATTCCCTTTTGCGCCTGGTTAGGCGATTATGCGCATAATCGCTGAAGCGCATTTACGCCTAATATCTCTGCACGAGAGGCGGCGAAGCGCATTAACAGATGTCCAAAATGCGCTTTACAAGTAGTTAATGTGCATAAGCGCTTATTCACACAGTCAAAATGCGCTTTAACGGACGGAGCAAAATAAAACTCGTGATTTAACGCGCATTCAATAATGCGCATAATCGGGGAGATAACGCGCCTCTACGCCCGATTTGCGCTCCGTTCTTGTAGAGGTAATTTTTTAAATGCGCCTTGAAAGAGCTTTAAATGCCTCTTGTAGAGGCACCCTTTATTTACCATCTTGTGGTATTTTATTCTTGGAATTCTAATTGATGGATTGTATTATGCTGCCTTTTTGTATTTAGCTTTCTTCTTTCCTTTTACTGTTTTTGTTATTTTATTACATTACATATTTTTTCACATGTAAATGCCCTGAGAATATGATCAAATGGTGGTATGTGAATGAATGAATAGGCCTGATGGAGGTGCTGATATAAAGTGAGCATTGTTACTTCTATATTAGGAGGTTGCTTTGCTCTGTATTCTGCCGTGATTCATGCCAAATTGAGTTGTTGTGCTGTTGAACCCAAGGAAGAGGGTTTAAGTGAACCAACAGGTGGAGAGATGTTTCCAGTCAAGAGTTATTCCTATTATTTGCTTGGGTTTTCTGCTCCCTGGGCTGTTGTCTTTATTTAATCATTTAATTTACAAAATGTGTATACCGCTCCATATCGGAAACAGATTTTGGAGCAGTGAATATGAGTAAAACAGTAAAAGATAATCTTTCTGTGTATACCAGTTCCCACATTTGTTTGTTTTTCTGTATATACCAAATACACCCGTTTCTGCATTCCCCCTACCACCACCACCACCACCACCACACACCTGTGTATACCAGATATACCAGTTTCCGTGTTTTGTGTTTTGGCTGTTTTGTCCCTCTCTCTGTCAAATCCACTGCCTGGCCACGGCCTCCATGCCAGGGAACTGGCCAGCCTGCACACCTTGACCAAACAGTGCCCAAAGGTTGTGTTGGGTCGCAGGCGTGTCTCTCTGGCCTGCCGCTGCTGCTTCTCTGCTTCCAGACGTGGAGGCCTTGTCAGTGCCACCTCCTTCGCAAGATAAGGGGCAGTCTGCACATGCCCCAGAGGGAGCGCTGCTAGGGCTGGCTCAGACAGGGCGGCTGCAGCCCTGGTTACTCTGCCCGGTGCTTGCCAAGCGCAGCCTGAAAGGAGCTCGCGGTGGTGTCACGGTGTGGCATGCACCCCCCGCCCCCCCCCCCCGCGAAGGAGGGACGTTTCCGCGGACTTCGCAGCTTCCTCGTCGTGGAGGTGGCGGGTAGGGGGGCTTTCTGCAAAGGGGCGCCAGGAGGCCTTTTGTGCTCGGAACGGAAAGAAGACGTGGGACTCTTAGGCCCAGGGTCGCGGGTTCGAGCCCCACGTCGGGCTCATTTTAAGTGGCGGCGGCGGCGGCGGGAGAAGCCAAGCCTGCGGTCCTCGTCGCGGGAGCAGCAGCGCCGCCACCCAGGCCGCTTTCGGAGGAGGCGGAGCACCCAGGACTACAAGGCCCAGCCTGCCCCGCGAGGGGAAAGCGGGGGTCTCCGCGCCTGCGCCGCGTGGCCTCCCCGTGCCATAATGCGGCGACGCAGCTGAGAGGCCCCCGCGGGGAGGGGGAGGCAGAGTCGCTTATAAATGGCGCCCAAGCAGGACCCCAAGCCCAAATTCCAAGAGGGTGAGCAGGAGGGCCGCGTGGGCGAGAGCGGGAGGGGGCCTCGAGGGGCGAGGGGCCCCTCCGGGCCGTCGGCACATGCCCAGGAACCCGTTTCCCCTCAGGAAAAAACGCCCTGTCCGCCCTCAGGATGGCGACGGAGGGGGAGAGGAGGGCGCCCGGGCCTTCTCGCCTCTGGCGCGGGAGCCGGGAGCCTCTCCTGCCGCCTCCGCCCGGTGCCCTCAGGCTCCCCCCGCCCGGCTGAGGGCGGCCGTCTCCCGGGGCCGCCCCGGTTTCCGCTGCTTGGCACGTGCTGGGGCTGGGCCGGGCCTGTGGAGCGGCGGCGGCGGCTGCAGGAGAGGAAGAGGAAGGCTGCGACCCGCTAGGGCTCGTCATCCAGGGGCCCCAGCAGGGCTCGAAGGCCGCGGCCCCCTCCCGCAGCTGGCCTGCCTGCCTGCCGGCCTGCCTGGCGCCGTACCCCGATCCCTGGGCAGCGCCGCCGCCCTCCTCCTGCTGCCCCCCTCTGTGCGCGGCCGGATCATGCCCATCGCTGCACTTGCAAAGCTGCTTGGTGCCGTTGATGAGCGACGGCCGAGCAGCGCGTCCCGCGCGGTGACCCCGGGCTCATAAAGGCTGGGAATCCGTGCATTTTAGCCTCAAAAGGCAGGCATGCAGAGGCCCTCGTGGCCCTGGGCACCCGAGGACCAGTGGATGTTCATCAGCACAGATGAAATCCTCATCATGCCACTTTACGCACAAAAACAGGCTGTGCTGCACTCCCTCGTTGCTCTTCTGTCCACCAGGATACTTGCACAGAGTCACCAGTGGTTTTTGGACATGCGTGTGATTTGGGGCAGAGGATGAGAAGTGAGACGCTGGGCTCAGTGTGAGCAAACAGTGGTTCAAGGGTGTATAATGTGGCCAACTTCTCCCTAAGAGTTGGAATAAACAGACAGATTTACAGGTCCTTACCTCTTTATTTCAGTTTTATAAAAAGATACTCTGTGTGTGTGTGCGCATATAGGCATGCTTTTTCTACTAAATGGACATTTTCTCACAGGTGAACGGGTGCTGTGTTTCCATGGACCTCTTCTTTATGAAGCAAAGGTATGTTGGCTGTAGTTTGCTTTGGCAGACGACATTAACTCACCAATGGCAGTGCTGGATTAAGGGTGGGGGTGACCCGTGCTACACTAAAACCTGTTCTGGGGTTCCAACTCGTGTGTCTGATTCACATACCATGCTTTCCTCTGCCAGCATTCTCGCACAGAAGCAAGCCTGTGCAAACACAGCAGCCACAAGCACCCAGGCTCCCTTTCTCTGGTCTGCCCCATCCTGCCTTCCTTTTGAAGTCTTCTGCAATATTGATGGTATTGTATTCCTCACGATAGCAAGGCAGCCAGGGTTGCAAGTAATTGGGGACATGGTGCTCTTTGGGCAGTCACCATGTTCCCACTGCAAGGGATGCTAAAGGAGCAGGATGGGAAACGCCAAGAGAGCAAGGGATCTTATTTGGCTGCGGCAACACCCTGTAGGATGCCTAACTATTAATCCAGCCCAAAGTGGCATTAAAAGTATTTTAATGGCTTGTATACTTGGATAGTTACTGAATGAATCTCCTTCTTTATTCTAGTGTGTAAAGGTTGCTATAAAGGACAAACAAGTGAAATACTTCATACATTACAGTGGTTGGAATAAAAAGTGAGTATTTTTATTTCCCACCTCCCTTTGAAAGGTTTAAACAAGCCTTTCATGTCCCTGGAGATATAAGCTAATGTACAAGATTAGATACAAAACTTGGGATATACAGCATGTGCGACATGCATGGCTGGCAGCATGCAACCATATTTGCATGCCTCCCTGGCACTTCCAGTTAAAAGGATCTCATAATTGCATTCAGTTACATGCACACAAATGTAGAGGCATAAGAATAATTACTACAGCTGTTACAGCTTTCAAGAAAACCGACAGCGGACACTGAATGTCCTCTGTTGGCTGTCAGGATTATGACAGCATGGATTACCTTCCCCAGCTACTGCTGACCCTGAATGTAGCCTGTTCCATTGGTTTTTAATCTGTTATTGCTTTTCCAGGCCATGAAAATCTTTGTGGTCCTTATTTGGGTGGGAGGGGGTGGGGCGTTGCAGAATTCTTTCCCTACACCCATTTTAGGGATCCTAGCTTGGGGAGGTGAAATCCCCATTTGGGAGGATAGGTTTTTTTTTTTTTTTACATGCAGGACTGTAAGTCACAAAAGTGAAGACCACTGGCTTTTTATGAAGTCGCTGACTTAACAAGGAGGCTATGCCCAGTTATGTAGGCTTTGAAAGCTGTTCTCTTTTCTTTCAGCTGGGATGAATGGGTTCCAGAAAGCAGAGTGCTCAAATACGTCGACACCAATCTGCAGAAACAGAAAGAACTTCAAAAGGCCAATCAGTAAGTATTAGTAGTGGAATGATTAATGTTGCTTAATGAAGAAACTATAAGTCCGGCCAGTGCTGCTGTTAATGTTGTGTGCATAGGCAGGAGGCTGGTACAGCTATAAAGTTAAAGTTATGGCAGGACTTCCTGTCTGGGGTTGGGGACCATGGAGCCTTGAAGGAAATGTACATTTCCAGGCAAGGACAGCATCTCTCTTCTTTTCTCTCTGCCCCCCCCCCCTTTTCACAGTTTGAGTTTTGTTTCTTCAAAACCATCTTCTAAAGGGCTTATGTTGGTTCTTATTAGAAACTGACAAAATGCCCATTGCTGTGACCAGTGGGGTCCTCCCCTTAGAAGGAAATACAGTTTATTCTGACCCCCCCCTTTTTGCAGGATTTATTTATTAAACTTGACTGTCTCCCAAAAATGGCACTCAAGGTGGCTAAGAATAAAATACAGATTAAAATACAATGTTAATTACAACATAACATAAAAACAAATCCATTAAAAACGCAATAGTAGAACAAAAAGGGGAGCACAGAGCCTACTAGAACCTCCTTCGGCAACGTGACAAAGACCCTGCCTGAATAAAAGCACATTTGCCTGCTTGTGGAAGGGCAGTAGAAGGGGAACCAACCTAGCCTCCCTTGGCAGGGAGTTCCAGAGCCTGGGAGCGGCCACTGAGAAGGCCCTCTCTCATGTCCCTACCAAACATGCCTTCAGAGAAAAGGGCTTTCCCCCAAGATCTTAAACCCATGCAGGCTGTTATGGAAGAATGTAGTTTTTCCATTAGTGTGATCCCAAGTTGTATAGGGCTTTATCAGTCATAACCAGAACTTTGAATTGTGTCCAATGAAGTTGTTGTAACAAGGGAGTCACGTGCTCCCTGTAACTGGCCCCGGTCAAGACTCTGGCTGCAGCAATTTGGACCAACTGTTTCTAAGCACATTTCAAAGGCAGCCCCATGTGCAGCACATTAAAATGGTCCAAACAGGGTGTGACTAAGCCATTTGTCACTGTGAACAGATCAGATCCCTCCAGAAATGGGCACAGTTGGCGTACTAGCCTCAGTTACGTGAACACACTCCTGGCCCCTGCTGAACCCTAGGCATCCAAGTTCAGGGCTGAATCTTCTCAGAACCCAGACAGAGGACCTGAGTGGAATTCCATCCAGCGCAGGTTGAGTCCGTATTCCCTGCTCAGCCTTTCAGCTGACCAGGAATACTTCTGCCTTGTCTGGATTAAGCTTTAATTTGTTTACTCCTCATCCAGTCCATTACTGACCTCGGACAATGATTTAGAGCTAGGACAGCTTCAAGGAAAGGAGAAGAGAGACTTAAGTCTTATCAGCATAGTGGTGATGGATTGCTCTTGGTGAGGGCCTGGGCCATACATTTGGGGGTTTTCCTTGATTGACATAGTGTTCCTCCAGTGCAGAGCTTTACTTCTCACCATAGGAGCAAATGGCAACAATCCCCTTATATGGCAGAAAGTAAGTAAAGGGACAATGCTCCCCATTCAGTCCCTGGTGAATGTAGCCATTCAAAGCCAAGCTGGCACCTACCTGTACATCCCATCTAGGATTCTTTTTTGGGTCATGCTAGAGTGTGACAGGATGTTGAAAACTGGGCTCTAAGTAAACTGTTTTGAAGGATGTGCTTGTCCCTTCCTATGCGTGCTTGTCTTGTTCTTCTTTCCCCGGTGTGTGCTCCTCTCTGTCTTGCCAGAACCTTCCAATGTCTTTTCAAACTGCCCATGCCTTGGCTTTCTGTTGATGGGGAAAACCTGAACTTAAAAAAAAAAGATATTTTATTTATTTATTTACGAATATTTATAAACCATTTACTATGTATAATAAACGGCTTGGAAACGCGTACAAGTGCTTTGGCTAAAGCATGAGAGCCATTTGGAGCTCCAGTGTATTTATCTAAACATTGCTCTGAGCACATCCTATGAAATACCCTCAGTGTATTTTCACTACTACGCATTGATCGTCTGCAACAATATTATGACTCATATTTCATATTCCAGGTGGGTGAAAATGAGCACATTGGAATATATGATAACTAAACCTTTTGTAGTGTGGAGTTAGAGAGTGCAAGAGGAAAATCAAGATGGTGCATTCTCTGTGGAACCCTTACTGGCATTTCCAGTATTACTTGATGGTTTTAATTTTTGTGAACCACCCATAGAGCTTCGGCTGTTGGACAGTATAGAAATTCAGTAAATGAATGAATAAATAATAAATATTAATTTAACTGGTTGCATTAGCAGTTAAGAGCAGGAAAGTTCTTTAGTGGTACCTTCTGTTCACCCACAGAGAATCTTGGTCTACCAGTCTTTAATACTGGAAACTCAAGCTGTGCTATACTGTAGCCTTCTCTCAGCCTTTTTGGGACTGGGTAGAAGAGACTAGCAGATCCCAGGAGAGTAAGGGAGGGAGCTGAAGAAGACGGGCTGCTGCAAGTCTGTCTACCCTCAACTTTTCTGTGGAAGGGATTCGAGGAGACAGAGTGAGGCAGTGAAGACTACCTTGGAGCCTACTCGGTTGCACTCATCAGAAAGGATTCTGGAGGAGGACTTGGAAGCTTGCACGCTTCTGTGACATTTTGGTCAGTCCTGATAAAGGTATTGCTCAACTGTGGATTTTAGAAAGTGGGTGTGTAGATTTGTATTCCACAAGGCAGGATATAAATAATAACCTTTTAGCTCGTAAGGGGTCCTCTAAATGAAGCATGAGAACCATAGTTTTAGGAGTGCTAAGAATACCCTGTTAGAGATTCCCCACTGCTTCCTGGGTTCCTGGCTTTAGTGGTGAAGGATTATAGAAGCGTAGACATCAGAACGTTTTTGCTGACTTTCTTTTTAAAGGGAACAGTATGCAGAAGGGAAGATGAGAGGTGCTGCGCCAGGCAAGAAGACGTCCGGCCTCCAGCAAAAAAATGTTGAAGTGTAAGGAACCATTTTTTAAAAAAGGCTTCTCCTTCAAAAACGTTGCCCTTGAAGATCCTAGCAAGCACGTCTCCAGAGTTTAAAATGCTGCTGATTATGAGCATGAAATGTTGCTCTGGAAAACATACTTTCCCTCTGTCTCTCCTGAAAGCCTTGCCATTTAAAGAACTATAAACAGAATGCCAGTGGGCACATTAAAAACACTAGTCTAAATAAATTATACTAAATAAGTGTTCACTAATACAGTTCTGTAGAAAGTTTTCACATCAGCACCACAAACCATATTAATCATATCATAAAGCTTAGATTATTGGGTTGAAATGCAAATTGGAAGGTTTGCTGCTTTGATTCCCATCCATTTCTATGGGATTTGAGCAGTCTAGCTATATGCAGGGCTGCCATCATTGTGATCTCTTCTTTCGATGCAAGGAGCCTTGCAACTTCTGTTCTGACCTCCAAGTTAGCCAAGGACCAAGAGACAGTAAATTAATTACAGATTCTGGACTCTTTTTCAAATTGGTTGGACTAGATTGACTTAGCTTTGATGGAACTCTAGTTGAAATGCAGCTTTTTAAGAAGTGGGATTTTATGGAATTTTATAGACAGTCATTACTTCTAGAAAACTGAAGGTTTCTTGAGCACAACTTTTCTTTCTTACTGTAGAGCACTATTAAATGAGCAGGTGGCAAGATGTGTAGCTATTGTGCTCTTGTTGACTTCAAAGAAATGTAGCTGTCTGTTGGAATATCTTCCTCCCAGCTGCTGCTGCTCTGACTGGCTTCTGATAAAAGCACACCATTGATCTGTATAGGCTTGGAATCAACTCGGTGTTGCTTCCATGGTGAATGGATAGAATATACGAATTCAGAGTCCAGATCTGTCCTCTGGGTCTGTTATTTGATCAAAATAACATTAAAGCATGGGTGCAGGGAGATAACAGTCCAGAGAGGATACCACCTTCCAGGGATTTGTTGAATGGGCCTATAACTTCCTCCAAGTTTGTGTCCGTTTTTCAAGCTGAACTGCATTTTTTTAAAGGTTCTGTGTTTGGGTCTGACTCCCCTTAACTCAACCTCATTGTGCCTAGATTTTTCAGACGAGATGGAGCACATACAGTTTGCAGTTTGGAGACCCCTACAATATCAACGCGGTGAGTTAAGGATGGATTGTCACACCAGGATCTTCATCCTGAAATCCAGATTTCCTTGTTTGTGTAGATTTCTCATAGACTCTTTACGTTTCTTTCTCTCTACAATATGGTGTATTTCTAAATGGCAAATCCTCCCTGAAGTGAACTGATAGAACACATCTCTGTGATGCTTAGCATACCAGATTGCCTCTAAAGTGTTCTTTGTGATGAGAAGTTTTCCCCTCCAGGTAATTCAAGGATTGCCCTTCTCTAAACTGTTGTACTTCCTCCAGTAGCTCTTGGTCTGTGAACTTGCATGTGAATTATCAAGTTGCCGTGCAGCAGGCTGGGAAATGGGGATGGGGCGTGGGGGATATAACATTTTGAAATCCTGGGAAGCGGCGAGCCATTTCTTCAGCAGGCATAAATTGGCAAATTCAGCCACTAATCTGCAAAGCCATGTAGGAGAAAGCATGGACAAATTCTGATTAAATGCTGTTGGTTGCCCAACATGTATCCAAGTTTTTCTCATGTTGGCCGGAATTGTGGCTCATCCGTTTTGTCGACCACTAGGCTGGCCTGCCACGCTTCCATTATTGGGGAAAGAGGCTGCTTCTGCATATGATTTATTGGATTGCTGGTAACATTCACTTCTACGGTGTTTCTGCAGCTGCAGGTAGGGCAGTTAGTGGGGAAAGTGCACTACCTTTGCAGAGAAATAAAGACATTTAGCTCTTTTTTTCTTCTTCTAGCAAATGCTGAGTCCAGCTTCTTCAATATTACTTGTATACCAAAGTTTATCC
Organism: Anniella stebbinsi; assembly: GCA_029215795.1. NCBI lineage: Eukaryota > Metazoa > Chordata > Lepidosauria > Squamata > Anniellidae > Anniella > Anniella stebbinsi. Next base: position 375,705,051 of record JARDYH010000001.1, read on the forward strand.
CACTTGAATGACATTCCCTTAAATATTGGGCAACTTAGAAACTGGTGAGGTCTTGCACTTTGCTTTGCAGTGGCATGGTCACATGCTTACTGAACCAAGTGCTTGTGCCTGGAAGACATGGAAAAGGAACTTAAAAGTACTAGTACAGAAACTGCCTTGCATGTGCAATAATATGTCTCTTTTCCCTTTGGCAGGAAGACCAAAAAGAACAAACAGAAAAGTAAGAACTTCTCTTTTTGGCTTTGTCTCTCATGTGTTTTAGGTTTTCAACATTTTAACCAAAATTCCATGGTTGAGAAGAAGTATGTGGAAAAAGATACATGTGGTTTACCAACTTTCCCACTATAGCAGCTCCCAAATTAAAACAATTAGAATTTAGTTTCAAATAGAGTGTTTAGACTAACTTCATTGGGAATATTCCTGAATATGTTAGGTACTTGTGCAGAAGGACAGTGGATTACAGCGTTGTGACCTAGAATGTCTTGACATTCATAACTAGCGTAGTAACACAAGTGATTTGATGCAGTTCAATGCCTTGATCTAAAACGGGTGGGCAACTGTGTCCCTCCCAATGTTTTGGCCTACGACTCCCATCAGCCTTAGCCAGCATAGCCAAGAGTGAGAGACCATGGGAGCTGCATCACTCCAGATGTTTTGGCCTACATCTCCCATGGTCTCTCACTCTTGGCTATGCTGGCTAAGGCTGATGGGAGTTGTAGGTCAAAACATCGGGAGGGACACAAGTTGCCTACCCCAATCTCAAAAAAAGCATTTTAAATAGAACCTGGAGATTTTCACATCAAGCAGTTATTAGATCTTTAGAACGTCCTGTGGAAATCCAAGTGAGGATTTATCTCGTTGGCTTGGTAAAAGTGGAGTGAGCAGAGCATATTAAATACGTACTAAAAGTATAGATAAAATATACAACAGTATCAGTAAACTATTCAATGGGTCCTTCTCTGTGGCAAGAATTTATTGTACCATATTGAGAAATTCATTCCTATCAACTTCTCTGCCTTTGCAGCACGCTTCTAGTATATAGAAGGCAGTCAGCAAATCATTCAGTAGCTGGTTGCAATTTATAATGATTTTGAAGCCAGTTATGTACTGTTTTGTTTTTTGAATGAGTAATTAATTTAAAGCTCTTCATATTGCATAAATGCTTAACAAATAAGTATTGGGAGCCTGCTGTAATCCATAGTGTGTTAGGCAAGAGGGGGGCTGCTGCTGCTGCTGCTTCCTCCTCCTCCTGTGCACTCCCTGCTGGAACTTGGAAGAATCCAATCATGGTATCTCTTAATATGTTTAATTACTTTCAGTGATTAAAACTACTCTAATCAGATGACAGACCTAGAAGTCTTAGCTGAGATTTAATCTGCATATAACTGGTTAAATCTGCATAGTAGACTACTAAATGTGGTTTGCCCTTAGCTAAAACGATAGTTTTTAAAGAAAAAGCTCTACTTAAATGTGTTAAGTGCCAGTATAATCTTAGCTGTTGCTCCGCGTATGTGGCAGTGAGGGGGGAGGATGGGGAATGTCTCTTTTGACAGTCCTTGGAAATACTTAATTCTTTCAATGGAACCCTTTTTGAAAAGAATGTGTTGCCCAGTTAATTGGGTGCAACATTTAGCTGATCAAAGGATTTTAAATCCAGTTAATTGATCCAAACACTGCACACACATGCGCACGCATGCACACACTCCAAAAAAATAAAGGCGGTTGCATGATGGCAGGGCAGGGTGTGTGGGTCTGACTTCTGGCTGTGCCCCATAGATCTTTTAAGTAAGAGAGTGTGGGAGGGAGGGAGAGGGAAGTACCCAACTCTGTAAAATACAGCAGTGATTCTCTTAACTAAACAATACAGCAGTGAGTCTCTTGCATGTGTATTTAGCTCCTGGAATTGGAGAAGGCAGCAGCACCAATGAGAACCCTCAGCCTCCCAGGAAGAAAAGGGCTCGCGTAGACCCTACTGTTGAAAGCGTAAGTATTTGGGCTCTCAGAAACTCTAGGTGTAGCTTACCTTGTTAGATTCCTATTGGTACACAGTTATTATATGGTCAGCTTACAGTGCAAAAACAGGATTCCCAATGTCTTTTTGAGTTCTTTAAGAACATAAGAAGAGCCCTTCTGGATCAGGCCAAGGGTCCATCTAGTCCAGCACTTTGTTCACACAATGACCAACCAGCTGTCAACCAGGAACCCACAAGCAGGACATGGGTGCAACAGCAGTCTCCTGCCCATGTTCCCCAGCAACTGGTATATATAGGCTTACTGCCTCGTTGGATCTCTCCAATAGGTGTAGCTTAGAATTTTGTGCAGAACCCATTTTCCGTTTCATGTGCCTTACTTTATCAGCCCTCTACACAAGAGTGCAACTCTTTTCAACTCCATTATCCTAATGTGGGACTTGTATTTTTTTTATTCTTCAGGAAGAAACATTTATGAACAGGGTTGAAGTAAAGGTAAAAATACCAGAAGAGCTGAAACCCTGGCTTGTGGATGACTGGGACTTGATCACCCGGCAAAAGCAGGTAACATTAAAATTGTGCTACTAATTAATCTGTATTATTTTGTAATATTTGAAATATTTGTACTTCTGTGCGTATATATATATATATATATATATATATACTTTTGGCTAGTATAATAAACTTTGAGTCTTAGTCTTATTAAGGGAGTAATCCTGTTGACCCAAGACAGTGTTTGGGGAGCCTTAGGATATCTCTGATTTTTGGATCCGAGTTCAGAGACAGCGCTCTGACCTCGGACCCAAGAATCCGAGCTCCCTGCTCCCTCCCCCTCCCAGCCGGCAGAGAGAGAAATGACCTGGCTGCCTCTCTGCGATCGCAAAAGCAACATCAGAGAGGAGGTAAAGGGGGCGTTCCTGTGGCCGGGGAGGTGATTGGAGAGGCTGGCTTGCACTGTACCCTGAGGCCTCTCTGGCCTCCTTCCCTCCGTCACACCTCAGCTAGCTGGGCAAAGAAGCCTGCCTGGCTCTAAAATACAGAGCTGGAGGCGAAGATCACCTCTGCTGTGCTTCCCTCTGTGCACTAGATACTCCAGAGTGGATTCCATAGGATTTTGTCCTAAGTGGATCGATTCTTTTTAACTATCTGCCCCTAGTGGTTCATATGGGACAGAGCTGTTCTAAATGTGGTCGTGGTAGTTTTCCTTGTAGCCTGGTAATTTCAGTCTTCCAGTTGTATGGTTTCAAAGGCAAGATGGCCCCAATTCGAAAGAGGAGATCCCAGCCACCTTGGCTGCTGGAGCTGCATTTTTTCCAGCCTCTATGTTGGCTCTGATGTTTCTGGCTTTCTTTGTAGCTCTTCTATCTTCCTGCCAAGAAGAATGTTGACTCCATTTTGGAGGACTACGCAAGCTACAAGAAATCACGAGGAAACACCGATAACAAGTGAGGAGGAGGAGGAGGAATTCAGATGGTTGGTCCATTAGAGGAGTGTGTTGCTTGTCTTTTGCCAGTGGAACAAACTTGGTGAAAGTCTAAGTGATCTGAGATGATGGAACTGGCGTTTATTTATGCGAAGCATGTATATGCTGCTTCAACAGAAATTCAAGGCCCTGAAAACAAATATATATATAAAAGTCTCTTCATTTCCTCCTGATATATTTATAGATAAACCTGATCAGACTTTTGTGTAAGTGTTTTGCCAGCCTCAAGCCATCTTCCAACCCTCTTCAATCTCCTCCCGCTTGATGCTGGGTAAACCATGCATGAAGCCAGGGAAGAGAGTGCCAGTCAATTCACTCAGCAAACGACCAGCTCCATTTATCCATGAAGGTTCTACGGAGTCACCCCCTTAATCTCCTGGAGCATTCTGGAATCAAGTTGGATTTGTAAGTTGCCAGGGCTGTTCTGATGGGTCCGCTTCCCTCTGGAAGTGGGCTGACCTGTGGCCAGCTGGTACACCTGTAGTATCCAGACGCAGACATATAGTGCTAGACACAGTCTGCGCTGGGTATGTGTGCGAGAACAAACCCTCACAAAGGCTGCAGTGATGTTGTTTTCACACAAAGGAGGCTGTTGTGCACAATATCAAGTGGGAACAAATTGAGCCCTAACTAGCCCACCATATTTGTCCAGCCAGGTCTCTGTATTAGAATCATAGAATAGTAGAGTTGGAAGGGGCCTGTAAGGCCATCAAGTCCAACCCCCTGCTCAATGCAGAAATCCACCTTAAAGCAGCCACTCAATTAGCTTTTTCCTTCCTAATTAAAGTTTGAGGGAGGGTTGTTGTTGTTGTTTGTACTACTTACCAACTGGAGTATTTAACAGCAGTGAAGTTGGAGAAAATGCAGCGGAAGAAATAGACCCAGTGTCCCTTGAATGACATACCCTTTCCACACTCTCCAAACTCATCTGATGGAAGCCCGAAAGATGTGATCTGCCTCTGTCCTTCCTAAACACTTCCACTACCCATAAAAAAAATTAACCTGCTCGCCAAAAACAAAACTTCCATGCCCTGCTAGAAGGCCAGTAGATGCCCTTCATTGGATTGCAGCGGTGCTACTATTAGGTGGATCCACAGTTGGCTACAGAATCGGACTCAAAGAGTGCTTATCAATGGTACCTTCTCAAACTGGGGGGAGGTAACCAGCGGGGTTCAAGGCTCAGTCCTGGGCCCAGTGCTCTTCAACATTTTTATTAATGATTTGGACGATGAGGTGCTTATCAAATTTGCAGATGACATAAAATTGGGTGGGATCGCTAATACTCTGGAAGACAGAAACAAACTTCAAAGTGATCTTGATAGACTGGAGGGCTGGGCTGAAAACAACAGAATGAAATTTAATAGGGATAAAGGCCAAGTTCTACACCTAGGAAAAAGAAACCAAATGCACAGTTACAAGATGGGGATACTCCGCTCAGCAATACGACAAGCAAGAAGAATCTTGGAATTGTTGTAGACCATAAGCTGAATATGAGCCAACAGTGTGAAGTGGTTGCAAAACAAACAAATGCTGTTTTAGGCTGCAGTAACAGAAGTATAGCTTCCAGATTGCACGAGGTACTGGTCCCCCTCTATTAGGCACTGGTTAGGCCCCATCTTGAGTCTTGCATCCAGTTCTGGGCACCACACTTCAAGAAGGATGTAGACAAGCTGGAGCATTTTCAGAGGAGGGAAACGAGGATGATCAGGGCTCTGGAAACAAAGCCCTATGAGGAGAGACTGAAAGAACTGGGCATGTTTAGCCTGGAGAAGAGAAGATTGAGAGGAGACATGATAGCACTCTTCTCATACTTGAAAGGTTGTCACATAGAGGAGGACCAGGATCTCTTCTCAGTCAACCCAGAGTGCAGGTCACTGGACATCAGGAAAAACTTCCTGACTCTTAGAGCAGGCTGACAGTGGAACCAATTGCCTAGGGAGTTCGTGGGCTCTCCCACACTACAAGCCTTCAAGAGGCAGCTGAACAGCCATCTGTCAGGGATGCTTTAAGGTGGATTCCTGCATTGAGCAGGGGGTTGCACTCAATGGCCCTATAGGCCCCTTCCAACTCGTCGATTCTATGACAGCCAAGTGAAGTGCAGGCCCTTCCTGGAAGTGCCCACTATCAAAGGCCAGCCTGGGAGCAGAGTAGAGACACTGTGCACACGTCCAGCATGAGGTCATTGGAAGGTGAACATCTGCATCTATGTAATGCCCAGAGGAGGGGAAGGCTTGCTGGGCTGGGCTCCCTCCTGTGTCCAGTGTGGCACCACTGGCTGCCTTTTACAATGTTGGTTCTTCTCCTCTTCCTCCCCTTCTTCTCTGAACCAGAGAATATGCTGTTAATGAAGTTGTAGCAGGCATCAAAGAGTACTTCAATGTAATGCTGGGCACTCAGCTGCTGTATAAATTTGAGAGGCCGCAGTATGCAGAAATCTTAGCGGATCATCCCGATGCACCAATGTCGCAGGTGTATGGAGCTCCCCACCTCCTACGGTTATTTGGTATGTACAGAGCAAGGGGGACAAAAGGCTAAATTATGCTTTTTGCAAAGAGTGTCTTTCTTTGCCAACACCTGTGTTTGAATTTGCGAATGCCAATATGCACCAATGGGGCCTCCCCCCCCCCCCCGATTTTAATTGCCATGCTTGGGGAGGGTTGCAGCTGGGGAGGGAAGGGCTAATCCCACACCCTGACTCCCCCCCATACCCATTGCCTCCCCATGCAGCAGCTTAGCGGCGGAAAGGCCCCTTTGGTGCCCCTAGGAACTCTTTCCAAAGCCTACTTATTGGGAGGAAGGTGGGATGAGGAGGAGACTGTAGCTGGGGAGGGAAGCGGGAGAGAAGGGACGCATGTAAGTGAGAGAATGAGTGGGGGGTGTGAATGGACAATGGATGGATGAGGGGTGTGTGATGAGGGGACGTTAGTGTGGGGAGTAAAGGAAAGAATGGATAGCGGGGGGAGGGTGGGGGAGGGGCTCCCCTCCCCCCCACTCAACGAGGTCCCCAACCTGCTCTCTTGGAGACCACGAGCACTTGCTGTGTCGTCTGTTCTCCTGAGTGCTCCGTTAGCGTGCTCGGAAACGCCCTGCTTCTTGGCTCAAACCCAGAAGAGCCCCTCGACTGCCCTTCCTGAAGAGACAGCGCCGCAGAGGGCAAGGGTGTTGAGCCTCCTCCAGGGGGCGTGTGGCCAACTGGGGAACCCGGGAGGGTTGGACTGAGGCCTCAGCCAAGCTGCCTTTGGCCTGCGGGCCTCAGGCGGTTCAAATCGTGACCTGCATTCCATGATGCCTTTACAGCTTAACTTGAAATTGACAGAGGGGGAGATATTTTCTTAATGCCTTCTCTCTCTCTCTCTCTCTTTTTTTAAAAAAAATACTATTCAAACAGTCCGGATTGGAGCAATGCTTGCTTACACGCCTCTTGACGAGAAAAGTTTGGCCTTGCTGTTGAACTACTTGCACGACTTCCTAAAGTATGTATAGCAGATCATCTTTGACTTCTGCCAAGTTGAGAGGTGTGTTATATAGATGGGGTCTTGGTGCTTAAAAGAATGTGTGCCTTGTGCGGAGTCCTTGCAGGAGGGACACCCCCCGACAGTTCTGGCCTGATGCAAGGACCCCTCGGCACGGGGCGCGTGCATTTTAACCGAGGTGTGGCACGTGCTGGCAATGGGCAGCCTGGACTTGCAAGCAGTGGGGATTGGACTCAGAGGCCTCTCCGGTGGCCTCTTAGTTCCACAGATTTTCCTAGTGGTGGCCCTCGTTTCCAGGCTTTTAAGAGGAGGCAAATCCCTTTCCCGGAGCTCTGTAGCTGAGGGCCAGTCAACCCAAACATAATCTCTCACCGCAGATTACATCATAATTCTTGTCACTTCAGATGGGGGCAGGGGGACATGTTTGAATACTCTTGCAAGGGGAGGGAAGATCTGTTGTGTATGGAAAGCCTAGTACATTGGGGAGAAGGCGAGGCTGGCCCCTTTCTCTCTGGCATGCTGGCTTCCTGTGTGAACTATTCTGAAGTGGTGCCCAAGCAGAGAGAGAGGTGCAGTTGTGGCCTGCCTGCACGCCTGAACAGATGAACTGCCCCTTCCGCTCCAGCTCTAAGGAGCACTTCAGCAGTGTCCTGGCTTTCTGTCCCAGTTCTTCAGAGCAGCGGGGAAGGTGTGGTTACGGGGCTGAAAGGCAGGCATGCAATCCGGAGAGCTGGCTGGGTGCCTGTTTCCAATTCCTGTGGGAAGTTGAGCTTACAACAAGACCGTCTTGTTAAAATCTGCGCTGTGTGAGTATCGCGATTAGTCTGGGTGACTTGCCCTGTGAGATTGGACACTCAGCCTGCTTCTGGGTCCGTGCAGCAGTCAATTCTGTGGCTTTTCTTCTTCCCTGTTCACAGGTATCTAGCAAAGAACTCTTCCACGTTGTTCAGCGCAAGCGATTATGAGGTTGCACCTCCAGAATATCACCGGAAAGCCGTGTAAGCTTCTCGCTAACAGTGGGGGGTGGGGTGGGGGTATGTGAGTGTGTTCATTACTGGAAGGGAGTCTCAGGCCTCTGCAGCTGCCCCGCCCAGTTCCACGTTTGTTCACGGTCCTTTTCTCGCACCTGTTCCTCTGTGCACAGCTGACGTGAGTGTCGAGTGAATAGTGTTTGTGTCTTCAGACGGAACTGACACCACCCAAGTCCCAAAGGGTTTTTCTTCAGTTCTGAAACAGATCTCTCAAAGAAGAGAGTCTCCTGAAGTGCTTCGTTGAATCAATTGGTGTTGGGATGTTACTGGAAATGTAACCGACACTTCATAGCCTGAGGTCCTGCATGCTTCTAGGTCCATTTTTCTTGAATCCAAGCGACACCTGGCTGAAGGTGGCTGGGTAAAGTGTTCGTCATCCCTCCCCTCCAAAACAAACTCTTGCTGCCAACAGAGTGAGGGAGGACCAAACACAGATGTACACTTGCAACTTTGGGTGGGTGGGGGAGCGTCCATGTGATTTCTTGGTGTTGGGAGGGTAAAGTGTGTCTGTGTGTCTCAGTCTCTGTTCTTTGCCTGCATAGTTGAAGAATTGTGGAGTTGTTCTGTTGGTTTGACGGCACCTTCTAACATAGGACAAATTGACCATTGTTTCTCACAGGTTTTCTGAAATGTTGTTCTTTGGAGGGGATGTTTACGGGTTCCCAAATAAACTTTTCTATTTCAACTGTTAAGGTCTGTGTGTTGCTGCCTGAAAAATAATCATCTTAAAATGTAAAAAGATGGTGATGATGATTATCTCTGCCATGCATATAATGCCCAAGAGTTGCATACAAACAGACTCTGAAAAGAGGAGCTTTCCATTTGAATGTTGACATGGGGAGGGAGCAGGCGATGAGTGGGAAGAATGGGCTGGTTTGCATGTCACAACAACTCATAGGTTAAACAACCCATAGGCTGTTGGGGACAAGCGAGAAAGGACAGACATGATGCCTACTGTGCAGCTGTCACTTACGCTATGGTTTGTTGTTGGGTTCATTGCTGGATTGTTTAGTCTCTAAACCAGCAATCTGGGTTCACACACCACGCTGAGCAGCCTATGAAGAAGCTGGTCGTTGGTTGCTGAGTAAAAGGAGGACAAAAATAACACTACTCATTAGTATACTTCATATCTTCCTGAAATAGCTGTTGCTCACAGATGCCAGACTCTAAGTTAACTCTGCAGTAAGCCAAATGGAATTGGAGCTTGGAAATAAAATTCAGGGTTACAGGAGAATTTAGTGCTGCTATAAAATCCTTTTCCTCAGGTGGGCCTTTCCTGCCTTATCCCGAGGAGTCAGAGCCAATTGCAATGTCTCATTAAAAGAAAATTCAGTCAGGCATGGTTTTTCTCAAGGCTGCCAGTGATGTGCTTGGTTGAATGTATTTATTTACATTATTTATCTACCACCCGATAACCAAGTTTCCCTGGAATGTTTACAGTAAAAATTGAAACCATAACAAATTAAAACACAAATATGAAATTAAAAAACACCATAAATTCAGCAGTGGCATAAAACCAATGTAAAACAACAGCAAATAAAATGAGTGCAAACAATCTCAAAACCTTCCATTGACACCAATGGGCACTTGGGGCCCTGGAACAGATATAGATTTGGCACCACACCTCGCAATACCCCTGCTCACATGGCAATAAGGCAGGTACTGTTCCAAAACTAGGCCTGCAGCCATAGGTGTGCGCAAGGGGTGTGCCAGGTGTGCCCAGGCACACCCTAAAGTTTCAAGCAATAAATGCTGAATTGAGGGGGACATTGAGTAGAGATCTAGAGGGGGATCCAGCTGCAGCTGGAACAGTCCTCTGGCTGCTCTGCCGCCACCATCCCCAACAGCACGCTGTTGCTCCAGGCATCAGGAACAAAAAGAAATCACTCTTCTGGGAGCCTCTCCGGGAGCTACACTTCAAAGAGACCAGGATGAGGTCCCCCCCCTCCGAAGGATAATATTGCCATGTATGTCCCTCTTAAGGCCAGTATCACTACACCAATGCTGGGGCTTGAGGAGCATCTTCTCATCCCCCCCCACACACCTGCAACGGCCCTCCTACGGTCAGGCAAGCTGAACATGGAGTAGGTCATGAGCGTCTACAGTGTTTAATAAATAAATGGATAAAAACAATGTCGTTATGATTGAGTATTCAATAAATGTTGGCCTTTAAAAACAATTTGTAAAAATTACCTGGGTGCACACTCTAATGAAATGGGCTTTGCACGCCTATGCCTGCAGCCCGATTTGAGATGGTTCTAGAAAATCGGTTTCATCCAAGAGTCTGCAGTTGACTGGCACTCAAGCACCTTGCCTAGGAAGGGGTTGTTGGCAACTGGCCCATGATTGTTTACATCTTTCAGGTCCAAATTTGGTTTCATCGGGAGTAGTCTTAATTACTGTCTCCTTCGAAGAGGCTGGTATCGCTCTGTCTCTCAGCGGAGAATTTGCAGCTTACGGGAGGCCTGAACCGGGTGCAACACCTCCTGCATCCTCCTGTACTAAGTGCTCGCTGGCAGTTCCAAACTCTTCATTGCTGGGATGTGTCCCAATCTGTTGCTTCCTGATGAGCCGCTTCTCTGCTGTATGTTTTTTCAGGGCTGCTCCATCCATTGTTCAGCTGTTTCCTTCCTTTTCCCTACAAATGGACTTGTAGCTTCCTGCCCTCCATTGCACCGTTTTCTTCCCACACCGTTTCTGTTCTATTCTCCACCACAATAAATTGAATGGGCCCAGCCTTCTTCTCGCCCACTTCCCTGTTCAGTGGCGGTGGCGGTGTGCCGGGGTTGGCTTGCCGTTTTGTTGCAGCTCCAATGGTATCTGCCCAGTCAGTCTCCATGCAGAGGCGCCGGCTGTTTTGCCGCCTATCGCCCTTGTGATCAAAACCGATGTCCCGAGGGACCAAGGCACAGAGGACGGAAGGCACAGCCTCGGTCATCCCAAGGCTGCACTTCGGCCACCCTCTCCTCCTTCACGTTCACCAGAGTGCAAAGATGGCCTCTTTCTGGGTGAGCCTTTGTCTTTGGTTTGCTGTGTCTTGGGAGCCTCAGCTGATATTTTAATCGGGAGGGAAGTGGGGGGGAGAAGCTGCCCAGTGTTGTTTCTTTGTGTTGATTTTCTTTTCTGGGAGGGCTGCTTGGAACTTTTTACCTCCCAGCTGTTTTGCCTTGGGTGGGAGGAAGACCCAGTGGAGGGGTGTCCATTTTTGTCTTTGCTTCTTTGGAAGGGTCAATAGTATTAGTTAAACTTTGAAGCCTTGGACCTTGGCAGTTAGGGTTAAAAATGGTAGCATTGCGTGTGTGTGTGTGTGTGTGTGTGTGTGTGTGTGTGAGTTTATACCTCCTCTAAGACATCAACACTCTTGTGATTCCTGCTGGACATATTTGGAACAATTTTTGCTCAATCTATAGGATTCTTGCCCTGCTATTCCTTTGATGATAGATGGGGATTTCAGTGCTCAAACAAGGATTGGTACAGAATGCCCAGAACTCAGAGCAGTAAAAGATACTAGGTGGGTTTAAAATAGGAGACAATGAAAGATAGTAAAACTAATAAGGCAAGACTGATTCTAAACATTTTCATTTTTAAGTTGAAACTCACTGTTTTAATGGATCTGGTGTCAATTATCCATCTGGGGAATTCTTCAGGGGCAAGTGTGATTATGTTTTAATTTCTGCACAGTCTTTCCCATAAATCCTGCATTTTCACATATATTTATACCTTATATTTAGGATTTTATGGCCCATTGGGATAAATAAACATTTAAATGCCGCATAGTGGGTAATCAACTCTTAGTTACTACAGCAAGAAGCATAAAATGGAATCCTCAAGTATTCTCTGATTTAAATAAATTCATTCAGGATATTTTAAATCTAAGGGATAAATTGCTATTAGCTAAAAAACTTGTCCTTGCGGTACACTTGTACCACCAGATAACAAAGGAACTCCCAACCATTCCACTGTAGTGAGACAAATCAACAGCAAACGTCCCACCCTCTTGGATGCCTGCCATCTATGCGACAAGCTGAAACAGTGGGTTGATTTTCTTGATCTCTTGTAACCAGTGAGACGAGTAACTGCTTCTCACTCCATCCACCTGTCTTGTTTCTCAAACTTGAAACAGGTGTATTTGAGGTTCACCAGATTAAGAGAAAATACAACGGCTTTAAAGGACAGACCTCACTCAGTGATAGGTTTGCAAATCTTTACCAAGTGTTTTGGGCTCCAAGAATTAAAGTATATGGGCAGTGGTCCCTGAAATTTCCCCTCAAGCCAGACAACACAAACGTGGCATCAAAGAACACATTTTTATTGCTCAAACAGTCTAAGGGGAATAATAAGCTTTAGCTAAGGTGAGGCAGATCACAAACATTCCTAAATACACCCAAGTGATAATCACTAGAAGTACAATGAAAATAGTAGCAAGCATATTGAGTAACATAATAAAACCTAGGTTCCTAACACAGTAAAACCTAACAGTCAATATCGAGGGTTCATATCTACCTAAAAGAAGGGCATGGTGAGCAAAACCGGCCTCAGCATGTATTGTAGGTTTCTCGTTCTTCCAGGGTCTCTCACCCCAAACTGATTAAACCTGGCTTTTTATAACCCCCACGATGCCGATGACGTCATCCTTGGTTTTGGACCTGGTCATATCCCCCGTCCCCATTTTTCTCAACGTAACCAGGTCTCTGCCACTGATAGCAGCAACACTCAGGCAGAGGTCTCCCTGCTAAGTTCAGCTATGTGCTGCTCCCAGCACTTGACCAATGCATTCGTGACAGCCTCCCTCCATTTCCAAGAATATAGTTCTCTCACAACCCCATGCATACAGAACTAGCCACACCTACAAGATGCAATACATTCTGATCAATTCTACACAACTACCATGCACATTCCGCTACACCAGGACATGCTGGCTTTAGACCAGGACTCCCGGACAGGATGATTGTTTCATACTTGATCACATAGTTTAAAAAGGCTTAAAAATTCGATCAAACAATGTTTATGTAGCCTGTATTGATTTAACTGCAGCAGCATCCAGATTACCATGCCTGGGTGTTGACGACAACCTTCTGGACCACATTGGAAGTTTATATACAGATACAGCTCTGAAAGTAAGTCTAGAGATTGATGGCACCTGATCTAATACAATCCCAGCTATAAAGGCAGTGAGGCAAGACTGTATTTTGGCTTCTCTGCTTTTCAATTTATATTTGAATATTGTAGTGGCCTTTTTAAAAGGTGAACCATTCTTCCCTCTAAAGGTGGGGAGCAGCCGATACTCTATTCTGTTACACGCGAGTGATGCAATATTACTTTCTCAACCACAAATTGACCAACACAGGCTGCTAAGACAAGTCGTCTAATACTGCCAAATCGAACACCTGAGTGCAAATTATGACCAAACAAAAACTATGTTTTTTGACAGAACTACTAGACCTCACAAATGACTCCTTGATGGACATCAGATCAAACAAGTGAAAAAAAAATAAATTATCTAAATTTCAACCAACTGGTTGGGGGCTTTCACAAGTACTGAAAGTAACTCAAATGGCAAATAAGGCTACAAAAATGAGTTGCTAAGATTTCACAGAACTAAGAGTGGTAACCTGATTAAACCAGTTCTTGAAAGACATAAATGGGCCTTGGATAAGCTCAGTTCTTTAGAAAATAAATTTGTATGTAGAGTCTAGTCAGTACCAAGATCAACCAAGCTGGCCACAGAATTCAATCTCCCCCAACTTAAAGGCCAGGCATGGAGGTGCTGTTTTGGCTGAAAATCATTTCCTAACAGGTTTCAGTCTTGGTGGCTGCAGCTTACAGAGAGATGGGGGAGGGTTCTTGGTAGCAGAAGCTCTGTGATATGGCTGTAAATTTTGGGATTTCTGTTCCTTGCTTTCTAAGTTGGGCTATGAGAAGGCAAAAGAGCCTTGTTGCTATGTCTGAAAGATGTCTCATTGCAAAGTCATTGCACAGACATTTTTCTTTGTAAATGGAATCCCTTTCACATTGGTATTACGTGTACACCTGCTCAGGTAACACTTTATTTTGAAGATCTAGTGAAGAGGGAGCTAAGTGTTGCTTTTACACAAGCCTGGCTAAATGTTCTCCCCTTGGCATCTGGAGCAGATCCCCAGGAATCTTGGAATCTGTCCATGCAACACAGAGGTGTTGGAGGTTCTTGTCTTTTTTTTTATTAGAGTGTAAAATGTTTACCATGGTATGTTAAAAGATCAGTATATAAAGTCACGGTTGGCAAGGAAAACAAAGAAAACCAGCCACTAGAAAATGCTATATTTGGTATCTGACCAGGACAGTTATACCACATTCAGAACTGCAAAGTTTATTATTCTTGCCTTGGAAGTGCATCCAAAAGTCACTGCAACAAAGACTTGATCTATATTATCTATATTGATTATGAACTGGGAACCTTTTGCCCTCTGTACTGTACTGCCCAGGTGTAATCAGACTGTTTCTGCTGTGATGTCTTTATTTTAATTGTTTTAATTTTAATTTACTTTGCTATATAGAATTTGACAGATTTTTTATTTTATTACATTTATATCCAACCTATTTTCCTCCAAGGAATGCAAGGAGGTGTACAAAATCCTCCTCTTCTCTATTACATTATTGTTGTTTCCTTTTGGAATTCTATGATGGCTGATTGCTAATGCAATAAACCACCTTATTTCTGGAAGGGCTGCTGATTTTGGAGATCATGGGGTTAATAGAGAGAAATATTGAAGTTGATCAGGGGGATTGAAAACAAAGCCCTATGGGCTCAAGGTACAGGAAGCCAGATTCCAGCTGAACATCAGGAAAAATGTTATGACTGTTAGAGCAGTATGACAATGGAACCCATGACCTAGGGAGGTGGTGGGCTCTCCCACATTAGAGGCCTTCAAGAGGCAGCTGGACAACCATCTGTCAGGGATGCTTTAAGGTGGATTCCTGCATTGAGCAGGGGGTTGGACTCCATGGCCTTACAGACCCCTTCAACTCTACTATTCTATGATTCTATTGGACTCAGGCTGTCTCTCCCATCTGTATCTGAGTATCACAAGTGACCTGTGGGCAATGAAGCAAAGGGTGGGCAGGAAAGCATGTGCCAGGGCCCTTCCCTCGCTTACCGTTTGTGCTGGACCTGCTGTCTGCTGATTTGTTCAAGCAGGCACGCTTTGAGAGATTCTTTGAGGTTATAATTTTTATATTATGGGGAATCCATTGTCAAGATAATAACTGAAGGACCCTTTAAAAACCTACCAGATCCATCATGTGATTCATTTATAAATTCCCTGATAGTTAAAAGCGTAAACAACCTGACCCCTTACCAGCTTCAAGGCCATAATATTGCAGGGTACAAGCAAACAAGAGAAAGGGTTCTGAGGAATATGCGCTCCATGTGGGGCTGCCCTTAAGACTGCTCCAGAAGCTGGAGCTAGTGCAGAACGCAGAAGCTCAGCTGTTGTCCAGAGCTGCCCCTTTCCAGCAAGTAACTCCTTTGCTGAAGGAATAGCATTGGTTGCCTATTGGCAACCGGGCCAGGTTTAAGGTTTTGGTACTAGTGTACAAAGCCCTAAACAACTTGGGACCAGGATACCTGAGAGAGAGTGCCTTTTCCCTTACCCATCTGCCCGATCACTGAGGTCGTTGGAGGGCATGCTCCTGGTGGTTTCACATGGACCTGTGGCCTGATTGGAATCCATCAGGAGAAAAGCCTTTAGTATAGTGGCTTCGTCTCTGTGGAACTACCTGCCCCATAGATATTTATTATGTATTTATTTATTTATTTATTACATTTGTATACTGCCCTATAGCCAAAACTCTCTAGGCAGTTTACATAAGATTAAAATCTTTAAAAACAGTATACAAAAATTAAAACTGCAAAACATACAATATACAAATACATTTAAAACCATTATAATAACTTAAAAAGCTATAAGCCTAAAAAACAAAAACAGACCCAGGCTTATCACATATTGCTAAATGCCTGAGAGAAGAAGAAAGTCTTGACCTTGTTCTGAAAAGATAACAACGTTGGCATCAGGCAGGCCTCGTCATCGGGGGTTCGTTCCACGATTGGGAGGCCGCCACAGAGAAGGTTTTATGTGCTCGAACTTTCTGGTCCGTCATCTATCTGGCCACTGTATTTTGCACAAGCTGCAGCTTCCGAACCATCTTCAAAGGCAGCCCCACATAGAGCTTGTTGCAGTAATCTAACTTGGAGGTTACCAGAGCATAGATAACTGAAGCCAGGTTCTCCCTGTCCAGATAGGGGCATAGCTGGGCCACTAACTGAAGTTGGTAGAAGGCACTCCATGCCACCAAGGCCACCTGAGCCTCAAGTGACAGAGATGGTTCTAGGAGAACCCCCAAGCTACGAACCCACTCCTTCAATGGGAGTGCAACCCCATCCAGAACAGGTTGAACACCTTCCATCTGGTCAGAAGAACCACCCATTAACAGCATCTCAGTCTTGTCTGGATTGAGTTTCAGTTTGTTAGCCCTCATCCAGTTCATTGTCGCAGCCAGGCACTGGTTCAGCACATCCACAGCCTCACCTGCTGAAGATGAGAAGGAGAAATAGAGTTGTGTGTCATGTAGACGTTGAACAGCATGCGGGACAAAACTGACCCTGAGGGACCCCATACTGGAGAATCCACGGGGCCAAGCAATGTCCCCAGCACCACCTTCTGGAGCCAACCCGCCAAGTAGGAGCAGAACCACTGCAATGCAGTGCCTCCCACTCCCAACTCAGCCAGTCGTCCCAGAAGGATACCATGGTTGATGGTATCGAAAACTGATGAGAGATCAAGGAGAATCAACAGAGTCACACTCCCCCTGTCTTTCTCCCGACATAGGTCATCATACAGGGTGACCAAGGCTGTTTCTGTGCCAAAACCAGGCCTGAAGCCAGACTGAAATGGATCCAGATAATCGATCTCATCCAAGATGAGGCAGGTGCCAACACAAGGCTGCCTCCAGCACCTCCTGAAAACAACTCTGTTTCGAGAAGCCTTCCCCAACTGACCAGGCACTTGGTGGTGGTGGTGGGGGCTTTATTTTCAATTGAACAATTTTTATTTGCTTTTTAAAATCTTCTTTCTTTGACAGCTCTGGAATCGCTTTTAGATATTGAATGGGATAGAAATATTGTAAATAAATAACTAAATAAATAAATAAACAAACAAACAAACCCACTACTGCTGAAACTGGGGAGATCTAGTAAAGAGCTGAAAGCTGTGTGGCAGAGCCGTCCTCTGCAGGTGTGGAATGCAATGTGGCAGAAATGGCCATTCAAATCCATTTTTTGCGTATTTGAGGGAAGTGCTATGAAAGTATTGCATAGATGGCATCTAAACCTGATTAAGTTCAACCACATACACAAAACTCACCAGTCTGCAGTGGATATACAAGGTGGTGGCAACATTTGGGATTGTAATGGCTGAGATTTGCAAAACATTTAGAATAACCTTAAGGAAGACTTGTCGCACAAAGGCTTGATACTCTCATCTGCTTAGAATAGCCAGTCTAGAGGTACCATTACACTAGAAAAGGGTATTAAAATGCAATGACTGGTATAATACAGTACTTTGAATACTCTAATATTACAAAGCCAGTTGGCTAAAGGGTTTGCTAGAGAAGACCATTTTTAAAATGAAAATTGGTGACCATTTATTGCCTTTGTTGATAGTGGCCCAGTGCATCATGGAGTCTGGGAAAACTCCAACTTCCTTCCCTTGGAACCTAGATTAGCCTGTTCTCCTGCACACAAAAGATCATAAGTATCTCTTTGCTGTCATGCTTGATCATTTATTTGTTTATTTTTATTTATTACATTTGTATACTGTCCACTAGCCAAAGCTCTCTGGGTGGTTCACAAAACAAATTTAAAAGCATAAAATGCAATAACATTGTAAAAATGATAAAAGCCATATTTTTAAAACAAAATAAAAACAAAGAATCAAAATAAAAGCCAGCAGCAGTTGAAAGATCTTTAAAAAATGCACTAACACGATTTTATGTTTTAAACTACTTTCCTGGATTGGCTGCATTTATACTCTTAACTGTGAAAGTAATCTGAAATGACAAGGAGTTTATTTGTCTTTCTATGTTTTGATACAATTCATGAATAAAAGTTTTTTTAAGGACAAAAGCAAGTAAATCTGCATAGAGTTTCTAATGTGTCTGATGGTATAATATTTAAAGACTGCTACCCTGCTTAAGGGCCATCTGGGACATCACACACTGTCCAGTGTGTGCTGGAAGTAGCAGTCTGTTACTGGATGTGGCCACCTTAAATTTGAGCTTTCTCTCTTGGCATCGCTTAGGCTGAACCAAGAGGACTACAATATTTTAAAAGGCAGCATTGGTTTGGGTAGAGCTGAAACAACTGAAAAATTATTCGCTGAACTCAAATGTACTTGCCCAAAAAATGCTTATGTATTCCTAGCTATGAAGTAAGTTGAATTTAGATGTTTTGTGGGTGGGGAGTGTTTAATACTAAAATTGAATCTTTAACTTGTTTGCCTTTGGTTTTCTCAATAGTTTGAACATCTAGCACTTTGAAAAGTCTCTTATAAAAATGTAACCATTACAAGCAATTTGAATTTTAGAACAAAAATTTAAAATGACAACAACAAATTTGTCAACTTGCTTAATTTTGTATTACTTAATTGGGCATGTTGCTACGCCAAAATGTTGCATTGGGAACCACCAGGGGGCAGGGCTGCGCACAAGCCTCCCAAAATACTTGGGATAGGGCAGTCCTGTGCTTGACAAGTAGCCAAGTCAACCGCAGGAGAGTAGCTGTAGAAAAACAAAAATGGAATGAAGCAACACGAGACACATCTGGACATGCGCAACCTCCATTAGCCATGTAGGGATGGTGACAAGGGTGCTCCCAGGCACAGGGAGCATCCTTTCCCTGCCGAAGGCTTCTCTCGGCCCAGGGGGAGGAGGAGGAGCAGGAGGGGAGGGGCATGCATGTGGGCAACCAAAGGCTCCTCGGGAGAACAGTTTGAAACCTGCCGGAGTGCCAGTGGTGTCTCCCCCTGACCCTGGCACATTTTATGGTGGGGCGGGGAATGGGGAGCAAGAACGACAGTGGAGAGCAAGCAAGAAGAGCAGCGGCAGGATCACAGGAAGCGACAGTGCCATGTTCTACCTGGCAGCTTGGTGTGGAAGGGCAATGCAATGGGAAACTAGAGGCGTGGGTTTGAACTGGATTATGTCTGATATAGGGACGAGATTTATTTTTGCTTTGCTTGTTTTGGGGAACAATCCTGTGCCCCCAAGACAGGGTCTGAGGGGCCATAGGAGAGCTCAGACTCCCAGATCCAAGGTTGGAGATGGTGCTCCGACCTTGGAGCCGGGAACTGGAACTCTACCCCCCCCCCTTCTCAGCCAGCATGGAATAAACCACACCAGCTGCCTCTCTAACGTTGGGAACACAACCTCGGAGAGCGGGAAAAGGGGACGTTTCAGTGGGTGAGGAGGGCAGAAGACTGGAGAGGACAGGATACAAGCTACCCTGAGGCCTCTTGAGTCTTCTTCCCTCCCCCACCAAGATGCTTTCACTAGATGGGCAAAAATGCCCATCTAGTGAAAATGCTGGGCGGGTGGGGGAGGAGGCAGAGATGGCTGCCGCTGCTTCTCCCACCCTGCATGGGATGACTGTTCACCTCTTGAGTTCGGAGGCTTACAATCATTGCAATAGGATTGTATCCTTAATATTTTAGGGGAAATGAAAAACAGGTAAATTCTTGGGAAAACTATCACTGGGAGAAGAAAAATAAGTATAATCTTTATCTATGAATGTAACTCTCCACACTTCATGTAACGTAGGTATAGATGTTTTTGTGGGGGGGATGAGCTGTGTCTGTGATCTAGCTGGATTCCAACTCTGGCGTTTCTCATTCCAGTTGTTCTTTAAAATCCTTTGACTTTACGATGTGCCACCCTAATTCCACGAAGACCAAAACATTCCTCCACAGTTCCTCTTCCAAACACCAATGTGTACCCATCCGTTTTGCAAGGGAATTGGTTACTCCATTTCAACTATCTCGAGGTTGGGATTGACATTGGAACATGTGAGGATGGATCAGAGGCTGAAGTGTGTTTGAAAAGGTCGATCGGCATCTGTAACTCAACCATAGCTTCCGAACTTCCTATTGCTCATCGGGGGAAAATTTGCTCCTCATTCTTCTGGGAGGAGGGAAGGGAGAACATCGTTGGGTCTTCTCGATGTCCAAACTGCAAGAGCATTTCCTCTAGACTTTGGAATCTTTTCTTCCAAATACCACCGAGTATCTAACTTAAGCGGAGACACACGCTGGGTTTCCATCCAGCTTAAAGGCTTCAGGCAACGTGGAGGTTTTGACCCCAAAGCAGCAGCATGCCTAGGATTGCTGTGGTTGTGTGTCACCCAGCAGGTTAGGGTGCAGGGCATGGTGCGCTGCCTTATTTGTATCCGCTTGGTAAGGGAAGAGCATGTTGGACGAGGGAAAAGCAAACAAGTCGGGAGACGGGAGAGCTGTCTGGTATGTCCCTGATCCCCACCCCCCACCCCAGCTCCCCAAACTACAAATAGCCCATGGGGAAGGCACAGGGCATATCAGCCATCAGAGTGGTGCTACTTTTAAAATGATAAATATCACGTCTGTAACCTGCTATAATTTTAGGTCACCCACAGGCATGGCCTGAATTCCTAGCATGGAGGCATCAGGGCAGGTATAAAATTAGAGACATTATTTTCAGATTGCCTCCGCTCCATTGGGGGTCTTGAATAAAGCTTCAACTCTTGATGGCTGCTTAACAAACAAGAGGACAGGAGCACCCTGTGACGCATGTTGAACCAGTAGGAGGGCACACTCCGGTCTGTGGCTTGTTTGCTTTCACCAAGTCCGGACTTAAGAAAGCCGCAAACATTAGCACAATGCTGATCACACAGGTCAGCATTGCCTGCTTTGTAAGTGAAGATGAGCTGCTCATGCTACTTTTCTCCCAGCTGTCAAGTAGACAGCTCATCAGAAGAACCTCTGAATGTAGCACCCTGGGCGGCCATCTGGGTCGCCTGCTCCTTAATCTGTCCCTATTCAGAAACCTGCAGAGGGCATGGAGCCGTGCCACTGCCCCCCCCCCCAATTACTGGTGTCCAGCAGCTGTTCTTACCTGTGTAGACGAGAAACCACATCTTGGTCCTTATCTTAATATCATTTACTGTAACAGTTGGAGCAGGTGCACACCTCCTTCGTAAGGGGCTGAGAAATTGTTTTCTTCTGACTCAGCAAGCTAAACTGTTTTGGGAGCTTTCTTTGCTCCACGTTCACTGGTTTATCTGGCCAGACTAATGATGCATTATGGTCCCTCATCTAGGTGCCTCCCTTGCTAGCTCCAGTCTATTTCTTGTGCAAATAAACGGTTTGCAGCCTTTGCCTGGCTGTTCCTTTTTATCTCAGTTTATTTAAGCCCACAGGAAATGCTGGAATGAAGTGGCCCTCTGTCTTGAACAATGCCTAGTGGGAGGCACAGAACTGCAAGCGGCTTGGAGTTACTTGTGGCTCACCTGCTCGGAGCAAGAACTCTGGAAGCTGTTGGGTGGCATTAACTGAGAAGTAACATGACACCAAGGGGCTGCAGTGATGGTTTGGCTGCTGGCAAAAAGGTCTCATCACAGATCCTTCTCTTGTCTCTTTCCAGCATCTCATGCGTCTGCTCTTGCCATCACGTGCCACATGAGAATCTGACAACCTGTGTACAGAGGCTTGTGACAATTCAACCAGATGGTGGCAAGGCATCGAAGGCTTAAATTTGACAGACAAGGCCCTTGTTACATCTTGGTAATGGCTTTATGTTTTGGATTCTAGCTCCATGTGTAGCTTAATTGGTACTTGCTGTTCATCTCCTTTGTTAGCAGGTGTCCGCCTGTTGCAGCAGCTGCTAGGGAAGGCAGGCAAGGGAGAAGGGGCTTGACAGGGCCACTTCACAGGTCAAATGAGCACCTTCTCTCTGCAGGACCTTTAAGCAGTCCTTTCTTCTGGATGCAACCCCCACATGGATGGAGCTAGAATTTTACTGCAGTTTGGAAAATGTGAGGGTTTTCTTGATGTGAAAAGCAAGCAAGAGCCTATAAAATTAGGCAACATTCAGCAGAAATTATTGCATGTCCAGGAAAAGCCATAGCTCAGAGGATCTTTGCCGGCAGAAGAGGCCCTTCTTGGCTTTATTCCAGTGAAAGGGTCAGAAAAGACCTTGGAGAACCACGGACAGTTGGAATAAACCTTACAAGTATTGGTTACCCACGAACACAGTTTATGGAGATAAATCATATCTAACAAAAGGTTTAACTTAACTAATTGCATTTATTGAAACATTCAAAGTGTTACATCTTTTAAAGCTTCCTTAAATCTAGTGTTGTAAACTCGAGGGCAGCACACAATTCATGGCAATGTAGAGTTGTCCATGGCAGAGGATAGGTGAGGGGAGATAGATGCCAACTTGATTCGCAGTTGGTCCCTGGCTCTCATTGATGCTAATGGTAGATGAAGGGGGATCTGGCGATGCTTGATTTGGAAAGGGAGAGATGAGTCGGAAGGCACAAAGCTGATCCTTGACAGGAAGATCTGCTTGCCCTTAGCCTATGCAGTGAGGGCTTCCTGATGGTCCTTGCGCCATTGATAAGAACCTGAGTCACATCCAGGTTCCTTAGTGGGATAGCCACAGTGCCCTTCTTCAGAGTCAACTTGCTTGACAGCAAACCACCTGGGCTGAGAGTGTTTATGGACATAAACTCCTGACTCTGAATTATAGTGAAAACTGCTGTTATTCATGGAATCTGTGTGTCAAGAACTTTCCATGGAGCTGTGTTTAATGAGAATCAGTCAACAGGAAAGCAGTCAAAGGATGACCAACTAATTCCTGACTTTGAATTATATATAAGATTCGGCTAAACAGACCAACAAATGATCCCCCTCTGTAACTAAATGTACACGGTTGGCTCTTTGTATAGGGCAGTATCTGATGTTTCTGAATCAGGCCCTTGGTCCATTTATCCCAGTATTAATGAGACTGATTGGCAGTGACTCTCCAGAGTTGCAAGCAGGATTCTTTCCTAGCCTTGCCTGAAGATGGCGGGCATTGAACCTGGGACTTCCTGCATGCCAAGCAGGTGCTCTACCATTGAGCCAAATCTCCTCCCTTGTTCTAATTTCCAGCTGACTAAGGTAACCTTACTACTGCCCCTCTGATTGCTATTGGCATCTGCTATTAGGGTGGTGTTGTCTGGAGCAACGGGCTGGGCTCTAGTCCTACTCTTTTCCCCACCTAATATCATTGCTTGTAGCAGGACCTCCAAAGTGTAGCCTCCCACAGGGAGACCCATATATCCAAGCATTGTGTTCCTTGCCATATTGCCCCTGACCTGCAAAGCAGCTTGTGTCACTGCGTGCAGTAAGGTTGCCCTTATAGCTCCCATTCGTCTGTGTTCATGTGCGCCCCCTGCAAAAGGCTGCTTCCTAACGTAGGATGGATTTTGTCCGGACGGAGGCATTCTTCCCACAGCGGCAGGCCCAGATCCTTCTCCTTGGGAGCATGTGAGCTGCGATGGTTTCTCATCCACAGTGCCATAGCGATTTGTGCAGGAGGAGGTGGAGAAAGGGGACCCTTTTCGTTTGCCTGTTGTGTAGGAACTGGGATCATGAGGTCATTTGGCTGTCGCTTTGCCCCATAGGTGCCTTTTGTGCATGGCTGAGGTAGGTGTGTAGGCCAATGATGGCAGTGAAGTGTCCAGGAATGCGGTGGGTGTGCCTGTGGGTCTTTCTGCTTCTGCTTTCGTTTCTGTAGCGAGTGTTGTGCTGCTGCTGCTGCTGCTGCTGCTGCTGCTGCTGGGGGGCTCCTAGATGAGGCTTTTATTGCGCAACCCCATGGCCTCGTTCACAGAATTTTTCTAGGGATGGGAGGCAGGGGAGGGCAGGCGAGGGACATCAGCTTCCACTTGTTACTCTCCTGTGTTTTCCCACCACTCCTTCAGTCTTCTTTTTTTCCTTACCATCCAAGAGGTATTAAGGAATAAAGGCAAACCAGATGCACGACGAGGCGTTGGGTCGGTTAGTGCCCAGCCTTGTTTCAGCCCTGACCGGACCGAGGGCTACAGACATAAGCTCAGTCAGTGGGCCCCGCTGACACAGCAGCTGCTGCTGCCCGGTACGGGGAGGCCCCCGGGAAGGCTCTGCTTGCCCAGGCGTGCGGGTCTCCCTCAGTGCAGCCCGCCTGGCGATCCCCACTGCGAGGCCAGAAAGAGCCAAGCCGGGCGCCCAGCAGCCTGGTGGTGGTGGAGGCTGAGCTGGCCAGCCCACCCGGGACCCACGAGGATCTCCCCGACGCCTCCTCGCACGACCAGCCGGCTTGCGCTTTTGAAGCCCAGCGGCCACTCGCCCCAGCCCCGCCCCGTGGGCGTGGCTCGACTGCCCCGCCCTCGCCCGCTCAGGTAAGGGATCCAAAGGAGAAGCAAAGCAGGCGGAGGAGGAAGTCCCGCCTTTCTCGTCGAGTTCCGTTTCTACTGGCTGCAGCGGGGATTCCGGCGCCTCCGATTGGCCAGGAGGCGGTGCGGCGGGCGAGGCTGAGCGCCTCTGGTCGCTGGGTAGGCAGGGGCGATCAGGGGGCAGGCAGGCGGGCAGCCGAAGGAAGGGCCGGCTCCGAGTTTCGCTTCGTGCCGTCGGGGAGCCTGAGGGCGGCGGCGGCGGCATGAAGAGCCTCAAGTCCCGCCTGAGGAAGCACGAAGTGCCTGCGGGGGGCGGCGGGGGAAGCCTCGGCGGGGTGAGTGAGGGGGAGGGGCCGCAGCCGAGTCCTGAGGGGACCGGAGTTCCGGGGGGGGCGTGCGGAGCGGGGGGGGGCAGTTGACAGGAAGGGGGAGGGGCGGCAACGGCAACTCCCCCTCCCCCCACCGCTGCTTCCAGCCTTGTTTCAGCCCTTGCCAGCCAGACGCCCCCTCCCCCCAATCGGGGGTCGGCGGCGGCGGGGGGGGTCGGACCCCGCATCCCCGGGAGCCCGCGGTAGGGAAGTCCCTCGGCCCAGGTGCTGAGCTCCCCTCGGTGCCGTCGGTCGCCCCGCGGACACGGGAGCAGCCCCGGGAGAGCTCCGTGGGCCGAGGCTGGCGAGCGGGGCTGGCTCCTCCGTTTGAGGGGAGGCTCGCCGGGGAAGCGCTGCGAATGCTCCTCCGTGCTGCCCTTGCGAGAGGGATCTGAAAGCCCTGCCTGGGTGCGTGGAAAAGCCTCTCCCCGTGAGAGCAGAGAGAGGCGGGTGGTGGCTCGGCTCCCACGACGCGTTTGTGTGTTTGGAAATGCTGCGAAAGGGCTCCGGCGCCCCGACCCCAGGTGTGCAGGCTCGGAAATCATCAGTCCTGTGAATTCACGCTTGCTGCCAAGTGCAAACGCTTGGGGTAGCAGCCCTGAGATGAGAAATGCATTTTTATCGTCTTGGAGGCTCTGTAAGGGGTGTGGTATGATGGTGGTGGGGGGGGGGGGAGAATTGTGGTTCTCTGAAAATAGCAGGAATGGTCCACAGGCCGCGATCTACTGATATGGAAATTATTTCTAATTGACCTCAGAGGGAGACGGGGCACCCCTTGTTGAGGCTAGGGCCTGTACTGGTGTGCCTGTACATAACTGTGGATTCCTGCATTGAGCAGGGGGTTGGACTCGATAGCCGTATAGGCCCCTTCCAGCTCTACTATTCTATGGGTGCCTCTACACGAGACGTTTAAAGCTCTTTCAAGGCGCATTACAAATTTTACCTCTACAAGAGTGAAGCGCAAATCGGGGGTTGAAGCGCTTTTTATCTCCGATTATTCACATTTTCGAATGCACGTTAAATAGCGAGTTTTAATTTGCCGTGGGAGTTAAAGTGACTTATGGCCATGTAAACATGCATTCTCCGCATGTAAACACTTTAAAGCGCGTTTCATATAGCCCGTAATGTGCTTCACTGTGTCTCATGAATAGGTATTAGGAGTAAATGCGCTTCTCCGTATATGCGCATAATCAGGCAACCGGGCGTTAAACCGAAATCTTGTAGAGGGGACCTCTGACTCTTGTCATCACTGTGACAAAGCATTGGGATATTGGACAACATAAGTATATACTCTGTGGAAAGTATGCACTCTTACTGGAACTGAGATACTTCAGTGATTTCCTAGCAGTTAGGGGAAGAGCTCTGCCACAAGGGTATACTTGGGCTGGGGGCTGAAATGAAAGTGTTTTGCTTGGATTGCTTAAGAGCCCCGTCCAGACAGTCTCTAATTATTCTTCTAGGTTCCATAACTTTGGGATTCACCCCAATCTTTTTGGTGCTCCTTTTTCTAGCATTGTTGATTAGCTTGTGGCTGTGTTGACTTATAGGTCCCTTCCAACTCTACTATTTTATCTTTTTGAACTGTGGTGCCCAGGACTGGATGCAACACTCAAGATGAGGCCTAACCAGTTCCGAATAGAGGGGAACCAGTACCTCGTGTGATTTGGAAGCTATGCTTCTATTAATGCAGCCCAAAATAGTATTTGAAGCCCAAAATATCACCACCTGTATCAAAACGAAGACTGATTGTCCATGAATTATTTCTGCATTATAGTCAAATCAAAATACTTTAATAAAGTTAAATGATATGTAGCTTACAACTTTCTCAACCAAGCCCTTCAGGGGAAGATGATGAATGTACTTTTTGAGAAGTTGTTGAAGTGAATGATGTGGCTTTTTCCAAGCTGAGTAATTATGTTAGAGTTGACCACAACAGTGTTTCTTCCTCAAACACTCTGTGTTCTTTTGGTTCCAGTACACATTCTGAGGCAGCAAATACATCTTTAGAAGATGCCCTGTTCCTGCTGGCTGACGTGTTGCTTTAAAAAAAAACTAACACAAGTTTAATGCTGCTGTCTTGAGTTTGTGACAACATGAGTTTACTTTCATAGACTGAATATGTTAGTTTGGCTCTTTTATTTTTTATTTATTTATTATTATTGCATTTATGTCCCGCCTTTTTTCCTCCAAGGAACCCAAGGCGGTGTACACAGTCCTCCTCTCCATTTTATCCTCACCATTTTATCATTACAACAACAACCCTGTGACTGGCCCAAAGTCACCCAGTGAGTTTCCATGGCTCAGTGGGGACTAGAACCCGGATCTCCCACCTCCCAGTCCAACACTTTTGCCACTACATCACACTGGCTCTTGAATCGTTAATGTGTCTGTATGTGCTTTCAACAGGTTTCTTAGATTTTGCAGGTCATGTACTTTAATACAGGGATCTGCTTGAACCCTTCTCAAGCTTATTTAAAAAGTTCTACATCTACCATGAAATAAACTGATGTCTCAGTATTTTTTAAAAAATAAAAAATGTTTTCATTGAAACACAAAAACAAAAGAGGATTATTAAGGGAAGGAATTTTTTGAGAGGTTTGTGAAATAATTATTTCATGTCTACATATTTTGAGGATGGGAAGATTATGCTGTGGTTGTGGCCATCAGGGGAGGGCAGGGGAAATCCATGATAAAGCATAAATGGTACCTTGATGGACAAATAATAGAGCAAGTGAGGCATTTTAATTATCTTGGGGTTTGGTTTAGTGACGGGGGTAATTGGCCCCATCATATTATGTCCTCTGCTTTGAAGGCATCAAGATCCTCGCAAGCAGTTTTGTGCTTTACTAGAACTAAAGGGGGTAACATGATTGCTCCTGCCTCGAGAGTTTATAGAGGCAAAGCCCTCCCACAGCTGACCTATGGGGGAGAGTTTAGGGGTTTGACAAAAATAACCCATTTAGAAATCACCCAAAATATTTTTCTTAAAACCTTATTTGGCTTGCCATCTTATACTCCAGCAGGCAGTATTAGAGCTGAGACCAGGACTATGCCAGTACAGTTTTATATTTTTGTAGCTATGTTTGTTTTATTTTAAACTTTTTAATATGGATGATTTTAGGATACCTAAAAATACTTTTAGAACAGTTGAAATCTCACCAACAGACCACCTGGGTAGCAAACTGTGAACAGCAAATGTTAGTGTTTGATTTAATACCCCACGTTCTCAAGAAATGGCCCCAAGATCAGTTTAAGAGACGCATAAAGAATAAAGTGGGTGAGTTTTATTCCCAACATGATCTAGACGTAATTAAAAAATCATCATTTTCTCCATACCTATGTCTTTTAAAACTAACTCATGGATTCGAGCGCTATCTGCATGAGTTATCAGTACCATCCTTTAGAAAGGCATTTCTGGCATTGCATTTTCAAACTATGCTTTCACAATATTTAGAGGGCTGTTACTGTAAAATACCTGTAGAACAGAGGTTCTGTATATGTGGTGCTCAAGTAGTAGAGGATCTTTACCACTATTTATTATATTGTTCTCTGTATTCTGAACCCAGGACAAAATTTATTTTGAATCTGTTACGGGATATATCTGACAGAGATGACCAAGCTAAAGTTATATATTTGCTCTCTGATGCTGATAAATTTGTGACAGAGTTGCGAGATTCGCACTGTAGTGATGAAATTTAAAATTAAGTTTTAACGTAGTAGTATTAACTTTTATACATTTATGGACCTTTTAATGTAAATTCTTAGTATCTCTTATTTTAATTCTTTGTATTAAAACTATCTTTCACATATATATATGGGCACGTTCTAATGGAAACCTTTTCTATTATCTTTTTGTATTTTACTTTTTTGTATTACGGAGTTTTTATGTTTTCATCTGTATTGTTGGTGTATGTAAAGTTGATATGACCATGATGGTTGGAACAACAATAAACATAATCATATAGTGATAAAGTATCTTGTGTGGGAGGTGAAAAGATGAGGAAACCTTTAGGAAATGTCTGCTCTTATTGCACTAGTAAAGCAATTTGCTTATTTCATAACCTCATGGCTCAAGCAACTATATCTTTCAGTCTACCTTTGAACAAGGAGGTCAGGTTGGTTTACAACACCCATGTAGTTGTTGTAAACCAAAGGAGGATCCCCTATTGGAGGCTGGACAGGGAGGAGGGGAAGATGAGAATTTGCATATAAAATAGATATGGTTGAAACTTTCTTTGGTGAGGACTAATGATTAATTTTGATTTAAGCAGGCAGAATTCAGAGCTTCTGCCTTTAAGATGGACTGTAAATCTGCATGCATTCAAGATAATACAAATGATATGGAATGAGAAGAGAAATTGGGAGCATAGAAAGCATCTTCTTAGACTATGTTCAGAGGAGTTTCTCCCAACCGCTAAGAGAAATGTGACTTAATCACAATCAGAAATATCTGGCTTCCCCATAACATTAGGTTTTCTGGCAGTTGCTGGACTTTGGTCCAAAAGTGAGGACCTTTCTTATCAAGCAGATTTCCAGCCACAGCTGGATTTTGTGCTGTTAAATTCTATCTTTGGGAGAAAATGGATTTTGAATATATTTTTATATGAGGTCATGAGCAGCAGCAAAAGAGAAGGGACCTTTGCTAGTTAGCTTTTGATCTCATTCATCAGACTTTTGCTATTGCATGTTGTCAGCACTGCCTTACTCTTACCAGACCTGAAATATGCTGACAGCCAGCTTGTGTTAGTATTTAGAAAAGCTGAGGCAATCTGAAGCCCTGTGTATTTGGCCATAACACACTCTAATTGTGAGAAATGCAAGAACAGAGTCTAGAACTGTTACTATTCATACCTTTTGAGACTTATGTTACTTAGGTTCTTTCACTTTATTTTACCTAGATACTTTCCATAGAAACTCTCTTCACATTTGCTAGTGTGCCAGATGGTGTGAATTCATGTTTCTGCTCCCATAACCTCATTTATAACAAGCATGTACTTTGATTAGAATGTTGTACATATACTCTGATTTCTCCCCTCCCCTCTTCCTATAATAAACAAGCATGTTAATTGCTGTAAGCTGCTCTGAGCAATAGGATGAAGCAGGATATAAAGAGAAATGTTTACAATAATGTTGATCACAGTTCTGTTAAAATGTGGCTGTTTCTCTGGTGCACTTTGGCCTTTGAGGTTGAATTAGGGCACGTGGTTCTCAGCACAATAAATGGCTGGTCTTCTTTTGTTGTGTATTCAGCAAATAGTGCTATGGAGATTGCTGACCCTTAACATGATTGAATGAAGGGGAAATGTGGTTCTTTTCTTGAAAGCAAAGCTGACACTGAACACATGATGCTTACAGCATAATTGGAGTTGCATCTTCATCCTCAGCATGTTCTGTGCTTGATTGATTAGCAGATGGATGTACAACATAAATGGGTTCCTATATTCTTGGAAACCAGGAATAATTAAAGTGTTCTTGCTGAGAAAATTGGTAACTTTGAGGACTAGAAATGTGAAGTTATCAGCTGCAGCAAGGTATGACAATTGCAAAATCATTTATGTTGCTGTGATCAGCCTTTTCGATGAGATAGGAATAGTTATAAAAATAAATACATGCAGATGCTTGCATTATCTAAGCTGGCATTAGATGTCTTCCAAGAAGGGACTATACTGCACTTGCAGTAGCGTTTGCATTGTTATATTGATTTTTATTCTCCCTTCTAAGCATCCATTGGATTATGTATTCTACATTCTACCTGTATTGTCTAGTGTGGTCATTAGAAGGGCATGTCATGCCATATCCAACCACAGCTGCTTTTGATTTTACATAAAACACGAGTTGTTGTTAATAGCATATTTTTTATAAAGTGATGTCTTTGGGGCCCCAGTGAAAAGTCTGGCATTTCTACACCATCCATTAGCCAAAGCTGTCTGAATAATTTAAAAGACAAAGCTTTAAAACATAAAATAAATTACACTGTAAAACCATAAGCTTACAACTGAATAAAACCAAAGTAGTAATCAAGATAAAAACCAGCAGCAATGCAAAGATCTAAAAATGCACTAACACAGTTTTGAAAACTGGAGGGCTTAAAATGTTGGGTCTTTCGCTGTGTTTGAAAGAACTGAGGAGGCTTCAGAAAAGTGAAAGAGTTATGGATGATTAGGGGTGTGGAAACAAAGCCCTATGAGGAGAGACTGAAAGAACTGGGCATGTTTAGCCTGGAGAAGAGACGATTGAGGGGAGACATAATAGCACTCTTCAAATACTTGAAAGGTTGTCAAACAGAGGAGGGCCAGGATCTCTTCTCAATCATCCCAGAGTGCAGGACGCAGAATAATGGGCTCAAGGTACAGGAAGCCAGGTTCTGGCTGGACATCAGGAAAAACTTCCTGACTGTTAGAGCAGTATGTCAATGGAACCAATGACCTAGATGACCTAGATTGGTGGGCTCTTCCATACTAGAAGCATTCAAGAGGCAGCTGGACAACCATCTGTCGTGTATGATTTAATATGGATTCCTGCATTGAGCAGGGGGTTGGACGTGATGGCCTTATAGGCCCCTTCCAACTCTACTATTCTATGATTCTATGGCTAGGTTGTAGAGTTCTTGGTGTCTCAAGAGTATGTTGGAATTGCACATTGCTGGACCATGTTTTTCAGAAAGCTTCGGATTATAGGTTTTTTCATTGAAATGCATTCAAATGTCTCCTGTTCTATGCATTTTAGTACATTTTCTGAAACATGCTTTATTGTTTGCTGTTTTTTTTCTGCAGGGAGTGGATGCTTATGCAACTCTGTTTGGGGAGAAAAGATCTGTGCCTTGAATGTGGGTAAATGAGTTAAGACTTGTCTGTATTAATTGTAGGGTGGAGGATTAATCTAAAACCTGCTGTTCTACAGCTCTGTTGTACAATGCCAAGCTATACCACAGTGGGAGGGGGCTTATAGCTCAGTGGCGGAGCTCCTGCTTTGCATGCAGAAGGTTCCAGGTTCAGCCCCCAGTATCAACATTAAAAGCAGTCTTTGATAGCAAGCCTGGGAGAGACCTATAGTGGTGGCCAAAATTGTGGACACTTTTTGAAATTTTCATGTTTTGCAACTTTGAATGCTTATAGAAAATGTTCTGTTTCACAAAGTTCAAATGTTTATATATCAATTGAAAGATAATTTAATGCTGAATTCAAAACAAAAAACAATGCAAATACCTGCAGTTTAAAAAAAGTTATGCTTACTTTATTCTAAAAAGAAACACAAGTTGTGATTGAGTTGAGAAGCAGTTTAGAATTGCAAACTGTACTGGCCAATCACAGTCCTTCTTTTGGGGACCAATCATATGGCAGTAGCTGTGATACCTCATGTTTCAAGTTGGGGAAAGTCAGTTTTGCTGTTTGTTCTGTAGAAGACAGAACAAATACTGTATCTGAGGCACAATTGGAGATTGTGAATATTTGAATTATTTCTCATATAAAAATTGTACATCATAAATAGTGAAATGACACCAAGGAAAAGAGTTGATTGGACACCCAGGAGAAGAAGCAGGATTGTTGTATTACGTGAATCAGGTCTTTCCTATGCTAAAATTGCAGGGCACGTTGGTCATTCAGTGACTACATCCGGAGTTCGAAAGTTTTGTTTACGATATAACGAAACAAAGTCAATTAAAAACAAGGCAGGAAAAGGCTGTAAAAAGTGCACATCATCTGTTGATGACAGAAGAATAAAAAGGCTGTGTCTCAAGGAGAGAAAAATTTCATCTGAGGCCATCAAAAGTGTACTTGATGCAACTGGTGTTTCTGTCAGTTCCAGAACGATAAGGAGAAGAATATCAGATTTTGGACTAAAAGGTAGGATTCCGAGAAAAAAGCCATTTCTGAATCTAAAGCAGCGCCGGAAACGACTACAGTGGGCAAAAAAACACAGTGAGTGGACAGAAGATCAGTGGAAGCAAGTTATTTGGAGTGATGAAAGTAAGATAAGCTTATTTGGTAGTGATGGGCGAAAATATGTGAGACGTAGTGTAGGAGAAGAGCTACATCCTGACTGCATTGAGGCAACTGTAAAATATCCAACAAGCGTTATGATTTGGGCATGTATGTCAGCAGATAGTGTTGGCCGCCTTCATGTAATCGATGGCACGCTAAACGCACGAAAATACATTGACACCATCCTGGAACCAAAACTGTTACCTTCCATCAGGGATCTCTTTCCAAACAATGCACCATTTATTTTTCAACAAGATTCAGCTCCCTGTCACACAGCAAAAATATGCAAACAGTGGTTCACAGCAAAGGGCATTTAATTGTTGACCTTACCAGGAAACAGCCCTGACCTGAACCCGATAGAAAATTTGTGGCACCGTTTGAAAATTCTTGTACGAATGAGGTGTCCATCAAATAAAAGCCAATTAATTGAGGCTATAAATGATTCCTGGAACCATGTCATCGAGAAGGAAGAGCTTAAAACACTTGTCGGCTCAATGAGACGTCGCTGTGGTGCTGTTTCCAAAAATAAAGGCTTCCCTACCAAATTCTGATACTACATTTCAATCATAACTAAAGTATCTGATATGTTTTTGTCAGATTTTACCGTAAATTGATCATGATTGTAGTATTTGCAGCATAACTTTTTTTTTAACTGCAGGTATTTGCATTCTGTTTTTTGTTTCGAATTCAGAATTAAATTCTCTTTCAGTTTATATATAAACATTTGAACTTTGTGAAACAGAACATTTTCTATAAGCATTCAAAGTTGCAAAACATGAAAATTTCAAAAAGTGTCCACAATTTTGGCCACCACTGTACATCTGTGCAGTCAAAGGATGACAGTGGACCAAAGTTCTTCCTCTGTATAAGGCAGCTTCATATACTCACTACATAGCTGTAGCCGTAGGGCTGTAATTCTGCACATGAATATAATACATGTTAACTCACTCTTAAGTGGGGATAGGTTACTAAGCTCTGCAAGTTTTCCTCTAAAGTGATGTTTTCTTTTTGTATTTTAATTTATAACTGGAGAGGGCATATAAATATCAGCTGGATCTGATTTTTCTTGTTCCTCAGTGTGTGTGTGTGTGTGGGATGTAGGTGGGGGTGGGGAGTCTTTTTCTGTGAAAACATAACTTCAAATGCACAAAATTGTATAAACATCCAACTCCCTTTTCCTGTGGGTCGAGTAGGAGTGCATGAAACCCTTCTGTCATTGCTCATGGGTGTTTCCTTGGAATTTATTCCATCTACAAGAAGCCATTTTTTACTGACTTAAAAAGGTTTTGTAAGGAATAACTGTCCTTATTCATATTTTCTCCCTACGGTAAAGCTATCTATGATACTTTCAAAATACACTTTATGAGTTGTACAATAAACAGAGAAAGATGCCAGGTAATTGAGAAGCTGCGGCTGGCCAAAGCGCTCTGACTGCTGTGAGTTCTTTCTCTCCCACACATAACAGCGAAGGTCACTCTTCTGTTGTGATGTTTTAATCTACCTGGAATGCTGTCGTGCTTTCGCCAAATCATGGTTTAGAGTGAATGTAGGCTAAATGTCAATCAAAAAGCAGTTTCCCAGAAATGTATGTTCACCTGTCAGTGGGGCTGACTTATGAAAGATCTAGGGGTTTCAGTAGTCCTGGGCCAATGACCTCCAAGCCTACTCCCAAGATGTGTTCCCTCTGACCTTTTTCGTGGCTCCTCACTGAATTTGGCACAGCAGCAAAAAGATCAGCACTTTGCAGCTGAACTTTAGTGGTGCAGCTGCACAAAAGGTAAATTTGACTTTAAAACAATGTGGGCACTCTGCATGTGCCTTGTTTTAAAGTAAAATTCATCCCCCCCCCTGCAAAATTGGTAGCAGTGGAAATGAAATTGCCCACCCCTGCAATAGAAGTTAGAATTGATGGACTCATGGCTTTGTTATGAAAGGATAAATCTGTGTCTGGATGTTGGTGGTCTCATCAGAACAGTTGTCCCGAAAAGGTTTTCTGTTTTTTGTGATCAGTCTTGGTGTGTGGTATATAGGTTTCCATAAAAACCCACATGTGTTCTCCCCCCCCCCCCCACTTAACAAGGTTACCAGTGGTAGGTGGTGTTTTCCCTGGAAATCATGGCTGATAATCTGTTTGTGGTGCATAAAAATGTTTTCGGTTTGAGGGCTGATATGTGTTTCTGTATGGCTTCCAAGGTGGGATATCATCTACTGATCTGTTCAATCAGGCAGATGTCATATTTTAAAGTAAGGGTTGTTGTTATGTGGTTGGAAACCTGTGCATGTGTGGGCCGGTAAGAAAACTGTAACACTGCCCTAATACTTGTAATACTACAAGTCTGGGCCAGCAAAAAAGAAAGCAAGAGGATGTAAACACATACCACTCGTTTCACATGGGCCACCTGGGACAAAAACTGTAGGAAAAAAAGAGTTGGCTGATAATTGGTGTATTCATTGAATGCAACTTTGGCAGAAAATGTGGCTTTAAAATGACTGAAATGAATAGTTAGCAGAAGGGTCTGTGTGTTTGTTGAGGGCTGTCTTGCTAGTTCTTTCCAGGTCAGGAGCTTGTGCCTGCTGTTGCATGGGAAAAGTTGGGAAGTCACAGAATCATAGAATAGTAGAGTTGGAAGGGGCCTACAAGGCCATCGAGTCCAACCCCCTGCTCAATGCAGGAATCTACCTTAAAGCATCCCTGACAGATGGTTGTCCAGCTGCCTCTTGAATGCATCTAGTGTGGAAGAGCCCATGACCTCCCTAGGTCATTGGTTCCATTGTTGTATTGCTCTAACGGTCAGGAAGTTTTTCCTGATGTCCAGCCGGAATCTGTTTTCATGTAACTTTCTGGGATGATCGAGAAGAGATCCTGACCCTTTTCTGTGTGACAACCTTTCAAGTATTTGAAGTGTGCTATCATGTCTTCCCTCAATCCTCTCTTCTCCAGGCTAAACATGCCCAGTTCTTTCAGTCTCTCCTCATAGGGCTTTGTTTCCAGACCTCTGATCATCCTTGTTACCCTCCTCTGAACATGCTCCAGCTTGTCTGCATCCTTCTTGAAGTGTGGTGCCCAGAACTGGACGCAATACTCAAGATGGGGCCTAACCAGTGCCGAATAGAGGGGAACCAGTACCTCTTGCATTTTGGAAACCATACTTCTATTAATGCATGCCAAAGTAGCATTTGCTTTTTTTGCAGCCACATCACACTGTCAGCTCATATTCAGCTTATGGTCTACAACAATTCCAGGTTCCTTCTCGCTTGTAGTATTGCTAAGCCAAGTATCCCCCATCTTGTAACTGTGCATTTGGTTTCTTTTTCCTAGGTGTAGAACTTGGCATTTATCTCTATTAAATTTCATTCTGTTATTTTCAGCCCAGCGCTCCAGTCTATCACTTTGAAGTTTGTTTCTGTCTTCCAGGGTGTTAGTGATCCCACCCTATTTTGTGTTGTCTGCAAATTTGATAAGCATTCCCTGCACTTCCTCGTCCAAATCATTAATAAAAATTTGAAGAGCATTGGTCCCAGGACTGAGCCCTGCGGTATCCCGCTCGTTACTTCCCCCTAGTTTGAGAAGGTACCATTGATAAGCACTCTTTGAGTCTGTATCCCTGTGGATCCATCTAATAGTTGTTCCATCTAGCCCACTTTTAGCAAGTTTGTTAATCAGAATGTCATGGGGCACTTTGTCAAAAGCTTTGCTGAAGTCAAGATATACTATGTCCACAGCATTCCCACAGTCCACAAGGGAGGTTACCCGATCAAAAAATGAGATCAGATTAGTCTGGCAGGATTTGTTTTTGACAAATCCATGCTGGCTTCTAGTAATCCCTGCATTGTTTTCAAGATGCTTACAGATTGACTTCTTTATAATCTGCTCCAAAATTTTCCCAGGGATGGATGTTAGACTGACTGGTCTGTAGTTCCCAGGTTCCTCCTTTTTGCCCTTTTTGAAGATAGGGGCAACATTAGCCCTCCTCCAGTCGTCCGGCACGTCACCCATCATCCATCATTTTGCAAAGTTAATAGTGGTTCTGAGAGTTCTTCTGCCAGCTCCTTTATTGCTCTAGGATGCAGTTCATCGGGCCCTGGAGATTTGAACTCGTTCAAAGAAATTAGGTGTTACTTGACCCTTTGTTTCTCAATTTCAAACTGCAATCCAGCCCCTTCAGCTTGTACTTCACTTTTTCCAGTGGGGTCATAAACCCGCTTTTGGAGAAGACTGAGCCAAAGTAGGAATTGAGCACTTTGTCCTCTGTTACCAATTTGCCATCCTCATGAAGCAGTTAAACCACCATTTCTTTCCTCTGTCTTTTACTATTCATCTATCTGAAGAATACCTTTTTTTATTGATTTTAGCATCCCTCGCTAGTCTCAGCTCATTTTCAGCTTTAGCCTTCCTGATGCCATTTCGGCACTTCTGTGCTACCTATCTGTACACTTCTTTTGTAGCCTGGCCTTCCTTCCACTTCCTATATGTATCCTTTTTGTTTTCAGGTCATTTCTAAGCTTTTTGTGGAGGCACATTGGTTTCTTCTGTTGTCTTCTATTTTTTTTCCTTGTTGGAATTGTTTGTAATTGTGTTTTTAAAATTTCCTTTTTTAAAAACTCCCACCCATCTTGGACTCCTTTTCTCATTAGGGTCACTTGCTATGGGACCTTACTTATCACAGTTCTGAGTGTATTAAAATCAGCTTTCCTGAAATCCAGAGTACGCATATGGCTACTCTCAGGTTTTGCTTCCTTTAAAATCAAGAACTCAAGTATGACGTGGTCACTTTCCCCCAGAGTTCCCGTAACTGCCACTTTATCCACTAAGTTATCCCTATTGGTCAGTATCAAATCAGGGATAGCTGTTCCTCTAGTTCCTTCCTCTACTTTCTGTAGGAGAAAATTATCAGCCACATATGTCAGGACTTTCTTGGAGGGGCCACTTTTGGCAGAATTTGTCTCCCAACAGATATTGGGGTAATTGAAGTCCCCCATTACTACTACATTGGATTTCCTTGAAACACTGGCAATTTGCTTTTCAAAAGTTTCATCCTCGTCTTCTGCTTGATTGGGTGGTCAGTAGTAGACTCTGACTTTTGTGCTCCTTTTATTCCTTGCCCCATTTATTTTAATCCAGATGCTCTTGGTGGGGCTCCCAGGCTCATCTTGTATTTCTGTGCAGGGATAAGTATTTTTAAACATATAGTGCAACTCCACCTCCCTTTCTATTACTTCTGTTCTTTTTGAACAAGTTATATCTTTCAATTGCTATATTCCAGTAATAGGAGTCATCCCACCAAATTTCAGTTATACCTATCAAGTCATATTTGCCTTCATGTATTAAGAGTTCAAGTTCGTTCTGTTTGTTTCCCATACTCTAGGCATTAGTATATAGACATCGAAGTCCATGTGCTTTATAGCCTGGCTTCTTCCCTACATTGTTGCGAAGACTACATTTGGGCGCTATTGGAGCTGTTCTCTCTGTTGTGATGCATAAGCCTTCATCCCTTGTTGCCTCAAAGTTGATGTCTCCCTCCACCATAGGATTCAGTTAAATCCCTCTTGATGAAGTCCTTCATGCTGTACCCAACACATTCTTCCCAGCCCTTGTGCGGCATAACCCGTCCCTTGCCAGCAGTCCATCTTCCAAGTAGTGTAGCCCATGGTCCCAGAATCCAAATCCCTCACGTCGGTACCACCTTCGTAGCCAGTTGTTCACCTGGATTATTTTTTTCCCCCAGAAAACTATCTGGGCCCCAAAGTTCTTGAGTTTCCTTCCCAAAGCTTCAAAGTCTGATGTGATTTCTTCGTAGCTCCGCTTGGCAATATAATTTGTTCCCACATGGATGAGAAGAAAGGGCTGTGTGTCAGTGGGCATTATGAGCTATGGCAACCCTTCAGTCACATCTCTAATTTGTGCTCCAGGGAGACAGCATACCTGGCGAGTCCATGAGTCTTTGTGACATACTTGAGTTTTGATCCCACGGAGCAGGGAGTCTCCCACAACGACTGCTCTTCTCTTTTTCTTGGTCGATTGACCTTCTGCCTCTTGTTCACTGTTGCACGGTGTCCCTTGTAATTCTTCCTCTGCAGGCTGTCCTCCAGTCTCATCCTCCAGTAGCTGAAAGCTGTTCCATAACTCTAACGGTGTCACTGGTGCAGAGTGTCTTCTAGTTCTTCTGCTCCTAACTGTCACCCTTTTCCAAGGAGTTTCCTCTTCATTGGCTTTCCTCATCTCAGCATTCTCCACTTCTGCTTTGGCTTGCTGTTGCTCTTCGATCTCTTGTGCTTCTTGTTTCTGTTGCAGTTCCACCGTTCTGTCTAAGAACTCTTCGCCTTCTCTTATTCCTTGGAGGCTGGACACTCACCGCTCAAATACTTCCACTTTTTTTTTCCAATACTGCAGCCAGCTTGTACTTGTTGCAGGTGTACAACATGTTGATCTCAGGCAGGAACACAAACATTGCACACACGTTGCAGGTCACCACCACTAGAGACTCCTTTCCATCCATAGTCTTTATTTCTGTTTTGTTTCTGCCTTTCTGATTTTATTGGAATTGCCTGTTTTGTTCTGTCCTCTCTGAAAATGAACAACAAAGTCCCCTACTGTATGTGTGTCTTACGAGAACAAAATTTTGTTAAGGACCTCCCCGTGCCAAACTCATGTTTGCTCTCCCAGTTTGCTTGCTCTGATCACTCACTCTCTTGGAGCTCTCTTCCTTATATTCCTTCTAGTCCAGCTGGGACAGCTTCATCTTCTATGCTCAGCTAGGGGTCAGGAAACAGTGTATAAATGGTACTGTTGAGTGTTGGCATTTACTACAAATGTCCAAGTCTCTTTTACTACCCAAACCACCGGGAATTATGCACTAGAAAGTGCTTAGACCTGTTCCAGGGAATTTCAGTGAATTCCTGATCTTGAAATGAACGTTGACATTTTTCAGTGTAGCTAGTTTCTGTTTTCTGAGAATGTGAAACGTTTTTGAAATGGTGTATGCCACTAATTAAGCTGAAGTTTCTGGACCAGCTTCAAAAGTAGCCCCACATACAGCACGTTGCAATAATCCAGGTGGGAGGCTACCAACATGGATAACTGTAGCCAGGCTATCTGTGTCCCAGTAGTGTGCTAGCTAGTTTATTAGCCGATGCTGGTAAAAGGCACATCATGCCACTGAGGCTAGTTGGGCCTCAAGTGACAGAGCTGGATCAATTGGCATCCGCAAACTATGAACCTGCGCTTTCCAGATTGAACGTCACTTAACTGGGTAGATTAACAGAACCTTCATCTTGTCTAGATTGAGTCTCAGTTTGTTTGCCCATTTCCAGCCCACTATCGTGTCTAAGATCAGGTTCAGGGTTAGTCACTGCCTAATCTGCATCTGATGAAAAGGAGAAATTGAGTTGGCTGTCATCCAAATAAAGAATGACTATAGAAACA
This sequence comes from Anniella stebbinsi, assembly GCA_029215795.1. Lineage (NCBI taxonomy): Eukaryota > Metazoa > Chordata > Lepidosauria > Squamata > Anniellidae > Anniella > Anniella stebbinsi. Next base: position 375,745,264 of record JARDYH010000001.1, read on the forward strand.
TCCTCCTCTCTCTCTCTCTCTCTCTCTCTCTCTCTCTCTCTCTCGGCACCTCGTCCATCCCTCTGGACCAGAACTATGCAAAAGTAGTTCCTGCCACTGGATTGCAGTGGTTCATTTCTTACCTGTGGGGTCAGTTCTAGAGAGTGGCATTGGGAAATTGTGTCTTGACCTCCTAGCAATTGTATGGAGCGCCACAGGGCACAGTCCTGTCACCAATGCTTTTTAACATCTGTATGAAGTCATTGGGTATAGTCATGGTAGGATTTGGGGCATGTTATCAATATGCGGATGACACCCAGCACTATTTCTCGGTTACATCTGAGTTAGGTGTGGCCGAGCACAACCTGGACCAGTGCATGGATGCAGTGGTGGGCTGAATGAGGGCCAACCAAATGGAATTGTACCCTAGTAAGATGGAGTCTCTGTGGGTCTCTTGAGTCTGGTAGTTGGGTAATTTACTTGTCCTGGATGGTGTTGCTCTCCCTCTATAGGGACAGCTGTGTAGTCTGGGGTGCTCTTGAATTCATCTCTGTCAGTGTAGGCCTAATAGTCCCAGAGCCAGGGCAGGATTTATTTACCCAAAGAGTGCAAAAGCTTGGTGAATTTTTTTTGTTTATATCTGACAGAAATGAAATGAAAATTTTATTTGCGGCCAAAAGGCCAATAAAAAGAGATACAATTTATACAGAGCAATAGGATCCGCACTTTTTACATAGACTAGTATCATCATTTCAAAGTACAATTACCTATAGACTTAATTGATTTCTACAGCTGATTACATTGTGCAAAAATTTGGCAACCTGGATGGTAATTTGCTGGTCTTTGGACTGTAATAGAAAGCTCACCATAACACGGTGGCTTTTCTCCCCGTGATCTCTGATAATTGGATAAATCAGGTTGATCCTAGTATTTCTGTAGAATCTGCATTCCAATAGCATGTGTTTGACCGTCTCTACCTTGGCGTCATCACACGGACATAACCTGGCCTTGACTGGGATTTTCTTATATCTTCCAGTCATTAGATTGGATGGAAGGGCGTTGAGTCTCGCCAAGAAGAAAGCTCTCCTATATTTAGGCACTGTGAGCCAACTTAAATTGGCAATATATCTGACAGAAGTGTCTCAGAAAAGTGAGTCTTACAAAATTCCAGTGGTGGGGGGCTGCGTGATGATGTCATCAATATGGCTGCTGCACTATTATGTAGTTGCCACATTTAAATATGCATAACCTCTCACCTGTTTATGCTACAGAGATTATTTTTTTCTGAAATGTTTCAAATTTAATGACAAATACTTTTTGTAATTACACATTTTTGTAAACCCATTAGTTTTTGAGGTAATTTCATTTGAATGTATAAAATCAATGTTCACATTGGTTATAAGTGACGTTTAACCATGATTTACTCAAAAACTATATGACTTTCGAAAGAATACTCTAAAACAAAAAAGTTGCATTTTTAATGAGTATTAAGAAAATTTATAATAACATGGGGTTTACAACAATGCTTAGGAATTATGAGTGATATCTCGTTATACGTCCACTTTCTCAGGATTGTATGATTTTACTTTTTATCATACAGGGCTTTCATTTCAAAAGTATCCACCCCTAAATATCTCGCGATCTGATGCACAGATCATTTTAAACATGTTCAGCTGTGATTTTTACAGTTGAACATGTTCAGCTATTCTTTACAAAATTTCAAACAGGATGAGTATGATGATATATAAAAAAAAGACTATTTTTTAGGTTGAATTGTTTTTAACAAATGTTTTTAAAATCTTCAGCAAAAATTTACAATTTACAAAATAAAAACTATGTTCTGTGAGAAGGGTTTAATTGGAACTGCTATCATCATTGTCAAAAACACTTTCCTCGTCTTCTTTTTCACTGTCCTCTTCTGTGGCCGTTTCAAGATTTTCTGGAAGTGTTGGACCATCGTACCATTTTATGTGGCACCTGCCATTTTCCAAGTACCAGCCGTGTTCAGTAGGATCAAGCCCGTTGTCAGGTTTTCTACAATCTGCTCATTTCCACAGCCATGACACTGAATTACTTCTTTTAATCTTTGGATCAGTGCAGGTTTAGATGGAGGCAGCATTGTTGGGTCAATCCCTTTACCTTTGGAGAATGCCTTAGACTGGATCTTAGGTGTTGTTTTCTTCATAAATAGACTGTATCTTACTTCACTCACAGAGGAGAATCTAGGGTGGCCGAACATGGCATAGACAAATTTCTCCAACCCAGCTCTCTTTTCTTCGGTTAAAGTTAATGACTCACCTAGCTGGCTGAGAATTTCTTGGAATTCATGATTCTTTTTCATGATTTCAAATGGTTTAACTTTTCCCTGTCTTGCAAATGCAGCTGTGAAATCGACCCTGTAAAAGCGTGGTAGCCAGACAAGGCCTCTACTAGATCATGTCTGAGCTCCTCTGATACAAATTACATTGATCGTCCTTCTGCTGTTGTTAGAAGACACGCCACAATCAAACCAAACCCAAGAGTTTAGGAAGTGCTTTTGATGGTAAATTAGCAGAACCAACACATCAGTGTCATTTGCTTTAACCAGGATATTCTTTGTCAGATCACTACCATGTGATGTACGTTGGATGTGCCAAATAATCCTTGTGTCTGCCTCTAGGTGATGGCAAGCAAGATCAGGCACCTCTGTTGCCTCAACTCTGACATCCTTGCTGGTGTATTTGTAACACACAGTCTCTGCTCCGACTATAAGTGGGCTTGGCTGCAACAAGTGCCTATTATCAGCTTAGGTTGGTACGACAGCTGTGGACATTCCTGGGCAGTGATAGGCGGAACACAATGATCCATGTAATGGCAACCTCAAGAGTGGGTTATTTTAAGCAAATAAAACACTGAATTAAAAAATTTCCGGCAGACGACATGATAACCCGCGATGGGTTATATAAGTCATTGTGGCTTATTTAACTCATTGTGGGTTATTGTGTTTTCTGAACCTGGTCTATGTTTTGAACTTTTTGTGTTTCATTTCTATATTACCCAATAGCTGAAGCTTTTTGGGTGGTTCATCATCATCATCATCATCCTCATCATCATCATATTGTATATCTGCTATTATTGTTTGACTCCCTGCCTTAGGCATGATCATAAGCATACAACTTGAAAGTTTGTCTTTGGGGGCAATTAGCTGGTGACTTACCGTACTGAAAGATTGGATGATGCTTGGCCTGTTCAGACAACATGCTAAAAAGGGTTAGGCCGCTAACCCTTTTGCAGCAAATGGTTAATGAGCATGTTTAATAATAATAATAATAATAATAATAATAATATATTATTTATTTCTTACCTGCCTCTCCCTCAGTATTGAGGCGGGGAACAACAATAAATATAAATACAAAGACCATAAAATAGATAAAACATTAAAAACAAATAAAACTAATACATTATTAAAAACATCTTAAAGTTCAACTAGGTAGGCCTGCCGGAAGAGATCATTCTTCATGGCTCTCTTAAATTCAAGAAAACTGCTAAGTTGTTGAATCTCTCCCGGCATTACACAAAGATCATTATCAAAGAAAGACAGAAAACAGATTTTGAATAACTTCATCCTAGGAGGAAACCTAAAAATATTTCATCAAATACACCTTTATGATCAAAGGAGTTGTATGAACAGGAAAACCATAATTAAAAAGCATCTGGAATGACTGAATCTAATTATCCATACATTATCAAATTGGTGAAGTGTGTAAAGTCCAACATCATCATTATATTTATTGTTCCAATACACATTATTGCCCATTCCTGGATAAATTTGTTCTGTGTTGTACATTCCTCTCGACTCCATTTATATCACCTTTATCACACCTGCTATATTCCAAACTTAAGAGAGAGGAAAAAAATTCAGAAATTGGTCTCTCATCCAAACCTTTCAGTAGAGTATATAAGTACTTGACTTCAGGTGACTGTACAACCCAGCAGTTGCTGGTGAGTGGATTTTCTTCCCCAGCACATTGAAGTTGGATGTAAAATTCAACTTACTCATGCTGTAGTCAGAAGGATCTAAGGTATATCACAGCCGCTCAGGCGAACAAATTCATTTTGGGTGTTCTTTTGAGTTCAAAATTTCTTTAAGAGAACTAGTCTTGAGTTATGGTGGTGTCATATTGGTCCACTTCATGTAAAATGCTTCTATTCATCTCATTTCTTCTTTTTTTACTGGAATGTTGTTTTCATGTGGAAAATTCATTGGGCTGCAGATGGCTTGCTGGAATGTGTGCTTTTAAGAGAAATGTCATCCTAATATTAGTGCAGGGATAATGTCTTTGAAGCACAGGGAAAAATGCAACTGATGCTTTTTAGAAATGTGAGAAGTGTATGCACGTCTGCCTTACTAGGGAAGCTTTATTTATTGTGGGAAAGTGACCTACAGTGCTCACCTCCTTCGTCTTTTAATCCAAGCTATGAAGGGTGTTGCACAAATCGAGTTTTATAAGGATGGAACAGTGGCTGAGAGAGCAAGTTGGCCAAGATCACCCAATAGGCTTGTAGATCAGCAGAGACTTGCACTGACAGATACAAGGCTAACAGTTCATCTTCCTCCAGTGCATTCAATGTAAAGTATACTTGCCCACTCAGGAGAACATGCAAATATTCAGACACTATCATATGCCCAGGTCAAAGCAAATATTAGCTTAGCCTGCCCAAGTCTGATGTAGCAAGCTTGAGATGTACCCGTCTGTGACCAGCTCTCTCCTGAGTTCCCCTGCAGTCTCTATAGCGTGATTTCTCTGAGTCAAGTGGTGAGGCCAACCAAAGAAGCGTTATTAGTGGCTCTTCCCAGCGTCGGATCTCTCAACGAGCCAGAGTGGGAGCCATGCAAGACCTTATTTAGGCAAGGAGGTTCTTCTATTTTTAAATATTTAGTGTTACTCAACAAGAGCCACTTTTTGAGGTGTGCTTGTGTGTAGGAGCTAGAATTAGCCTCTTAAATGAACAAATATCCTCTGAGAGACCACTTTCCTACCTCTTCATAGGGCCTATTTGGAATTTTACAAGAAGTGTTATCTTAGCAAATTGTATTTTCAGTCTCTGTCTGATGTCTTAATGGTCTGGAGGGTCCTGAAATATTTTGTGAGCTGCATTTGGATCATTTGGTCTGGAAGAGTCAAATTCAGTGTCATCCGAATGTGCTAAAGATGGCATTTTAAGAGTATGCCATGTTTAAACTGAAGATAAGCGAAGGGATCCTGCATCCATAGCACTGTTAATCATTATGTTATCCATTTAACGTTTTGACAAGCTTCCATGGGGCTTCTCAGCTAGCCTGCTAGGAGACAGCCTGGCAGCAAATGTAAGTTGAAACCTTCTTACTTTCAGGATGGAGTTTGTGCTTGTAAAAGGAGATTTATTTTTATTTTAAAAAAATCAAAGGCACGCGTGTCTTCTAAATTAACTTTGGAGATGCTCTTGTCAAAATAGACTCTTACATTCCTCTTGCTATGTAGTCGGAACTTTGCTTGATGCAGTCATATGATTACAAAGCCACCACCAGCTGTAAGCCGTTGAGACCGCATGCTGGCTACAGTGGTTCCTGCCAGTATTTTGAATGACCCGTTTCATAGTGGCTTAGAAGCACACCTTGGAAAGTGTCAGTTCAAAGCTAATTAGACACAGCATATTTCTGCCTTGGAGACCACTGATAGCCTCTGTGTTGGAGCATGTCGCCCGCTCGTGGCAGGATCAGCTTGTGCATTCTTGCCTTGCTGGCAGGCAGCAACCGTAACATATTACTCACCGGTTGAGTATGCACCAAATGTATTATTAGCTATTTCTTTCGATCGCTCAGCTATCAAGTACCGGGCAAATCAAAAAATAGCTCTGGACTGGTGTGAGACTGTCTGCATATTGTTTACAAGATATTTTGGAGCTGGGCAATATTTACAGTGTCTGAGTCGCGGAGGCAGTAGTTGGTGCCACAGCATAGAAGCAGCAAAAACAAAGCCATGTTGATGTAGGGTTTCCTTCTTGAATGCCATGCAGGGGCAACTGAAGTAGCTGGCACACCGGGAGTGACAGTTGTGCTTGGCAGTGGCTGTCTCTGGAAGCTGTTCAGTCTTCAAGGATTATGAAGTCTGAGGAAGAGCCTGAAGATGGAGAAAACATGACTGGGGATCCAAGCTAAGAGACGGATGGCCAAGATGAATGCAGGAGGGCAGCAAAATAATAGGTTACAAAGGGCGACCTCTTTGGACTCTGGCTGGCTGCTTCTCTCCTTGTAGCTGGATGTCGGGTACATTGTTTGTTCTTGACAGCAAGGACTCAGGAAGTCTAGGATGAGTTGCTGGTTTTCCTGTGCTCTAAAAAACACAGTAGGTTTTGTGTATGACATGCTGCATGTAGTAGTGTGCCCAGGCAAGTTTTTGCCAGAGCAACTTCAAGCGTTTGCCCCGGTTGCGCTGCCCTTCTTGATGGAGCATGAATTACAACATTGCATTGCTTCCACTAATAACTTTTTGAGAACTTAAGTTTATTTACAGCTATTTTGCCTAGTAAATAGTGGATGAATTGACAAGATGGATTGGATGAATTGACGAGATGAATTGACACTTGGTGCAGAATTTGTTTAAAGTTTATAAATTTCTGTTCCAAAGAATTTACTGAGCTTTCAATGTTTGAAAGCATTTTCATTGTAATTTGAACATTTTAACTGTGGCAGATCCACTGTTTGCAGCCCTCCAGGACTTAATTTAGAATGGAGAGTTTATTGCAATGTACTTCTGTGTAACTGTAAAATAGATGTTAAATGGGAACATTTGGCAAAACCATTCATTTTGTATTTGATATCCTGGAGTACTTATGAGCTGTTATATTTTCACCTAAAGGAAACATTCATTGCCTGAGGGTTAAAAATGTCAAAGACATTTAGAGAAGAGGAGGTCAAAACATTTATTTCAATTTGGGTAATATAGAGGTTCTTTTCTGGAAAAAGGATGTGTTGCTTTTGTATTCTGTAGCAACACTTAGCATGTTTCATTCTAAATAGAAATGCTCACCATAGGAAGCTCACCATGTGGACTATGGCCAGTTTGTCAACCATGTAAACCTGGAGGAACATGGAAATGGAAGAGGTTGAAATAGCATCTCCAGTTGCTTTATTCCCTTTTTAAAATGTGCCTGCCTTGTTACAATTCCATCACCTTGAAAGGATTGTTTAAACTGTCTTTCAGCCAAAGTAAACTTTATATCTGCTGCAAATACCTGTATTCAACACTGAGGTAACTGGGAATGCAGGAGCAAGGTGCATATTTTTGTGGGGAAACCAGCAGGTGGGAAAGGGGCATTTTTAGTTTCTCCTATGCCTGCCTTTTTCCCCTGAAAGTTACCTCCAAGATTGTGTTTCTCCCCCAGGACGTCCAGTTGTGGTGGAAATTGATTTTGCAGGAGGGAATCTGCAGATTGGGGAAGGCTTAAGCGTAGCCTTGCTACTGCCAATTCCTCCGCACAGATGGTCCCATCAACTCTGTTAGCATTATGAGGGGAAGCACAAGAGTTCTGAGCCACATGTTTGTATTTCTCTTGCAGCGTCTGGTTTGGCCCTAAAAAGGTTGGGTGTTTCAATGCTGATGATTTCAAAATGGGTTCAATATAAGAGTGCTGGAAAGGAATTGCTCAAAATTAACAAGGCTGAGAGATGAAAGTGGGCTCACCCCATACCATCATTATTCTGTAGAGGCCAGAATTACACGTAGCACAATCAAATACGATACCTATCATCTTTTCAGCAAGTTTTGCATATTGACTCTGAGCGATGAAATTTGTCATGGATGCATCAGTCTTACTGTGGTCTGAATTCTGAATGTGAAGGTGCATTTGCTCATACAGAAAGACTGGTTGGCCATCATGATCCCCAAGATACCTTTCTGAAGCTGTTGATAAAACAGGAATGTGTACGTGCACATTTTAACTCAGGTTGCATTGAGGTGGCGATTTAAACATGCCTTGTAATTCTTTCCTTGCACATTGGAGGTAATCTCTCACTTGCAAGGGAATGAGAGGAGACTATACCCTGGTCTGTATATGCAGCAGAATGAGGTAGTAGGATGGACTGTAGGAGGCGGTGCTTGTTTGAAAGTTCCCTCCATGTAGTAAGCTAGCACATCAAGGAGAAGAGTTGCTAAAATGTTCTTTATGTACTAATTTAGCATTTGCTCCAGACATAGCAACCATTTTTTCTTCTGCTGGCGTTTTCTACCATTCAGTGAAGTGCATAACCCAAATTGTGCTTTCATGTATTATGTGGAAACGTATTATGGGTAAATGTGGTAGCATGCTTTGGATGTACTTGCTTGCTATGTAGCGGGAGGCGGAAAAAAATAACTCATGATGAGGTGGGGCGCATGCTGCCTTCATTTTGAATATGCAACCCCTGCTTGGGGGTTGTCATGTCATATGAACCCAGTAAGCATGGCTTATGTGAGGGCTAAACAACCCTCACATAACCCATGGTCTGTTTTGCGATTATGCAAAGGTTGTTTAATCCTTGTACAAACTACACTCACTGGGTTCACACAACACAACAACCCCTGAGCAGGGTTTGCATATTTAACATGGCGCCTGCCTCGTCTTGGGTTAAATAATCCACAATGAGCTGCAGCATGTTGTCCAAACCCATCTACCAGAAGAAGCAGGCACCTTGTACTGTATGAATGGCACTATAGATCAGTCCTTTATTTTTGTGCTCTGAGTATATCCGTCAAGACATTGCTGTGTGTTAGTTTTTGTTTCTGTATATTTTCAGAGCAAAGCCATTTATGCCACCATACATACATGGAAATAGACTGATCTTCAGACACAGATTAATCTCCATGTTGAGAAAATTACACATGAACTAGCCTGGAAAGTGGAAGAATCTCAAAAACAACAAATTCCTGTGCTGCAGCCATTATCCCTTGAAAAGCCTTTGGTTTAAAAAGCTGCAAGCCTTTTGCAGTTATAGAAAGGATTGCTGGGTGTGTGGGGGCTGAGGAGGAGGAAGTGATTGTTTTGGAATCTTAAGGAAAGACTGCTTGAAATCCCAGTCATGTTTGCAATAGTTTTTATTTCCTAAAAACAAGGAATGCTGAGAGGGATTCTAAGAAAGAACCAAGGTAGCTTGTCTGCAAATCCATAATGAATGCAACAACTTGTTAATCCAGACCAGGATACCCAAGAAACCAAAAAGATACCTTGATCTTGAGAGTCAATACTATAGACTACTACCTCTTTTAGTAGAAGCTGAATTCTACAGGAAAGTAGAATTCTAGAATGGTCATAAGAAGTTGGGAATGTGTTTGTCCATCTAGCACAGCTGTCCCAAGCCAGCACAGCTATGGGAGTTGCATTCCATCACATCTGGAGGGCACCAGGGGTGAAATCCAATGAAGTACTTCCTCTGATGGAACAGCTGTCAATTCAACCTGGAGGCGGTGATTCCCTCCCCCCTTTTACATCTTCAAAATCTGTTCAGGAGGATTGGGGAACCCTCTGGAACAAGTTTGGGGGGGCTGCAGGGGGAGGAGAGAGGGAGAAATCCCATGGCACAAGTGGATCTCCTCTCTGCATCAGGTTGGGGAAGGCTGATCTAGCTCGTTATTGTCCTTCCAACAACATGGCAGATGAATAACACTTTTTTCCACTCCCCCAATTTTATCAGAGTTGTGACCATGATATGGAAAATAAATGCTTTCCTAATATTCCTGATTGATTTCCACCCCTATGCATTAAACACATTTGTCCTGTAATCTTCACACAGTTGACTGCAGACTGGAACAAATACGATGATCGGTTGATGAAAGCAGCTGAAAGGGGTGATGTGGAGAAGATCTCATCTGTCCTTGCCAAAAAGGGAGTGAACCCCACCAAACTAGATTTGGAAGGGAGATCTGCGTGAGTAGAAGTAGGGTTTTGACATCAACTGCTCTAGGCCTGCAGAATGACTCTCCCCCACAAGCTTGTGGTTCTCGCCTGCCCCAGCCTTGCCTGCGAGGTGCATCTTTTTTGCCTGCACTCTTAGTCTCAATTTTTCAGAGAGATGATGTTGCATCTTATGAAGTGTTAAGCATTGCAATTTATTTCTCGTAAACCTCCTTGAGCCTTGGAAATTGGCCATAAACATGTTTCAAATAAAAAGAAAGTTCTGGGGATTCTATTCTGGGGAAGGGCATTTCACATTTGTACACATGTAGACTGTTTTAGGATAACCAAGTTTATTGATCATTACGAAATATCTACCTATAGAAAAGGCTTGGGTAGAGGGTCTTTTTATACATCAGTATAGTTATGGCATGTGTGTTGACAAGATTAATTAGATGTAACCTAGTGTATGTGTTGTAATACCTGTTCAAGCCAAAGAAGACTACTTAACATTTAATGCACATGTTGTAATGCATCAGCTAAGAAGGATCTCAATGCTCAGACACCCCCATAAGATCTGTCAGTGGTATTCAGCCTCAGCTTCCCAGCTCTCATCTCACCTGCACTGCGGGAATGTAAATAATGGCACCTGTGGTCACCCTGTCAATAAAGGCTAGGGGTAAATTTGACTAGGGGCTTCCTTTCTCCTTCACGGTTTCTAGCTCTCATACAAAGGATTAATAAAAACCTGAAGAAAAGGCACAGTATAAATTGTTCTGAAAAAAGGATTAGTATTTGCTACCCATATGCTTCAGATTGGAAGCCTGAGACAGAGAGAGAAATGCATTCACATATCTGTAATCCACAGGAGGCTAATAGCAGAGAAACTCACTTTCTCCCAAATTCAAGAGAAGAAAATGTGAATACATGTCCTGAGATTTTTATAAATCTGAAACCATCATATGCAAGGCTTCCTACCACTATCCATCTAAGCCCCATGACAAAAAACAACAACATTCTGTTATTTAAAAGAGAGCTCAAGGTGAAGGCTACTCTTGCCAGGCGCATATAGCATATGCAATCACTGAAGGTGATCCTTGCAGGAAAACATGCAAGTTGGATATTGAGAGAGAGGCTTTTGTGCGTGTAGACTTAAGCTTGTGTGGTAGGGTGGAGTTGACATGAACAGATCACATCCTTTGTTTGCATAGTAATATCCAGCTGATCCAAAAGCAAGGAATTAGTGTGATCTTTGCCAACTTTCTAAAAAAAACCCCCAATCCTATGGATTATAGGGTGTGGGAGGGGAGGGGGGTTGTTTCATTGATTTGCTGTGTACGAGAAGAAAAGGCTCATGTTGTTCCCATGTGGTTCATATTACTTGTGTGGTGTCTGTTCCTCTTCCAAATTCCTTTTTGTTTTACTCAGAACTTCTGCACTCACACAGGATAAAAGGGGAGATATTTATGGTAACTTCAGAACCTTATAAATACCCAAACCTAAGACATTTTGAATAGCAGTCTAAAGTTACTCTGTAGAGCTCCACAGAGCTGTTTTCAGACTTAAATTGTAATCAGTGACATCTTTAAATGCGAGGGTTATTCTGTGAGATTTGTATTGAAAGGTTTGAGATGGATGAATGAATGACTGGCTGGGTTGAGCTGATTTGTACTTAGCAAGTCTTGGAGGCAGGCTGGCTAAAATGATTTGTGAAGGATTTTCAGGCACCTATTCTCATTATCTGGAACCAAAACCTGGAGATGTCGCATCTCATCATGGCGGCAAACCAGTTTCTCTATCCCCTTCTTGTAATATGGAGATAACAATGGTCTAATTTACAGGGTTGTTTTGCAGGGCTTTGCAGGGTTGTTGTAAGGATTTACAACAACCCTGAAAAGTTTAAATTTGCTTTAGCAGTGGATTGGAAGATGGAAATCTATAGTGCAACAGCCTGTTTAAACGTTTTCTTTTTGAAACCTGATATTATTCTGCCAACATTTACCAGTTTTGACATTCCCCTGTTAAATTATTTTAGCTAAAATCCTATACACACTTAAACTGGGGGGAAGTTTCATTTGATATACATAGGATTGCACTGCATGTGTGACCAAGACTCCGCAATTTCACTTATTTTACTTTTTTGTTTAGATTCCACATTATAGCCTCAAAAGGGAATCTTGAGTGTTTGAATGTCATTCTCGTACATGGTGTTGACATAGTGGCTACTGATGCAGCAGGTATGGTTCCTTGTTTAAAATATTAAGGATTGTGGGAAGATTTTCCTAAAGTGAGATTATCAAAAATGTTTTTATGCATTTCTCAAAAATACTGAGCGTTTTTGCACTAAACAGGTTTATTAGTGTGTGTGTTTTGGTCCCTGTAATAGTATCAGATTCCTTGGTGTTGTGGTGTACTATTGGCAGCAAACTGAAAGCCATATAGAAACAAGTGGTTATGAAGGGATTTGAACTGATTCACAGTTCAAGGTAGATTGACTTAAAAGAATCAACTTTCTTCCCATCCAGTGCACATTACGATGTAGAACCTGGTTAAAATATAGACATTACTTTTAACACCATTGGTGGACAATGCCCAATTCATCTTGTACCTGTATGAGATATAGATATAAATATAAATATAGAATGAATGTTATAGCATGACTTGCATGACTCCATTCAGTGTTTCTTTGTCACCCCTCTAGGAAGGAATGCTCTACACTTAGCTGCGAAATATGGTCACGCTCTTTGTCTGCAAAAACTGCTGCAGGTATTGAATGCTTGACAAATTAAGTGATGCATGTAAAAGATAAAAGCATGATAGGAAAGTTTTTTCTTTGTGTGAGGAAGAAACTGGCACAGTTGATTAGCTGTATATTTGAGGAAACTGTCAAAAATCCAATAAAGTTTTAAATCAGCCAACCTTATCTTCAAAACATTAGTACAAGAAATCCAAAGAAACAGGCCAAAAGCAGAGAATCTTTGTTTAATAGAGCAGATATAAACAGGTAGTGCTGTGGTTGTGTGAAGCACTATGTGTAAGTATAATCCAGGATCCAGTAGCTCAGTGGTAGAGAACATGCTTTGCATCGAAAAGGTTCCAGATACAATCCCCAGCATCTCCTGGTCAACTCCTGTCTGAAACCGCTGCCAGTCAGTGGAGACCCTATTGAGCTGGATGGACCAATGGTCTGCCACTGTATAAGGCAGCTTCCTGTGCTATTCCTTTGAAATCATTAGGTTAGGTATGATGTTGGAGTGCAGCACAGCCACCATATAAGGTTCTGGTTCTTAGATTTGCGTAGCTGAACATCACTAACTTATTGGAATTGAATCATATTTAAAAAGTGTTAGAAACCTAATGCTAAACGTTGGAATCATTAAGTGTTGGACTAGTGGTGATGATGAAATGTGTTTGGTTGTTCTGATAGTACAACTGCCCTACAGAAAATGTGGATCTGCAGGGTCGTACTGCACTTCATGATGCAGGTAAGGGATGCCCCTCTTTTGCAGCAGTTGTTCTTAATGCCATGGAAAAGGCAGTGTTCAGCCAGCCTTTTGAATAGCCACTCCGTTATCACAGCTGGCTTGGCAGTTCCTCCAGTGCACCAGCTAGGGAAGCTTTGGGGAATCAGAAGAGGGCTAGTTCTCTTTCTTTCACACTATCTCTGTGCCCCAGATGACTGCCACAGAATGGAAGATATTGGTACGGCAACTTGTTTGTATTTCAGTTCTTTTAAATTGCTGCATCCTGGTTGAGCATTTGTTGGGAATAACTACTGTTATACCTTGAAACTAATGGCTTTTATACGTTATTGAAGCAGGTTAGAGGCTTTTGGTATGACAACCAACAAGTAACCTACTAATAGTGAAGTCAAGTTTATTTGTGTAAACCATAGGTTATTACAAAAAGTTAAAACAGAGATAGGTCAGTTGACAGAAATGGAATTTAAAAACTTTAATTTTCTTAGCTGCTATTGCATACATAGGGGTCATTTTCAGATAACAGAACTAATATTTTCTCGGATAAATTTGTACCAGACATCAGACAAAGTTGTACCAACGGAGCACTAAATTTCTTTCTTGGAGATGAATACAACGCACAAAACAACATGTAATGAACATTGTTCTCCATTTGTAAGGCTCAACAAATATATAGTCACTGTGTGATTGGCAGTGGCCATCTAAATAGGCAGTGGCCATTGCCTGAAAGCGCAGTTCAGTAAAGGCTTGCCTCAAAGAAGAAAATGTCAGGTTCTGAAGGTAGGGAGATGGGCTTCTGGCACATTTTGGAAGCCACAATACCATCTGCTAAAACCTGAGGACTGGATAATTCTCCTGTCCTGATTTACATCCACTAGATATATCTAATCCTCAAGTTTTGTTTTGAAACCCCGCTCTTGAAAGAAGGGTGCACTGTCAAGGAATACTGGGCAAATCTTTCCTCTGAATCATGGGACCAACCTTCTGTACTTTGTTCTTAGAAACAGTGTTGCTATATATTTCTTGGGCATATACAACATTTTTTAAGGTACAAAACCTGGGCCTTGTGTGTCCTTGTAGCAGTGGAGGGTAACCACCTCAGTACGAAGTAGAGCAGGTGGTGTGTTTGGGGGTAGAGCTAAAATATACCTACTAATAGTGAAGGTTCCCTTTCTTCACTAATGATGCGGTGTTCTTCTGTTTCCCAAAGCGATGTCAGATTGCTCCTCCAGTATCCAACTGCTGTGTGACCATGGAGCCTTTGTGAATGCCAAAGATGCAGTAAGTCTTGCACGGACCCCATCAGAATCTTCCCATGGAATAGTCAAGTTCCTTGTACCCTTTCCTTGATGTTTTCCTTTCCTTCCCTCTAGGATGGAAGGACGCCACTGGTGCTGGCCACTCAGATGTGCCGTCCAACCATATGCCAACTTCTGCTAGACAGGGGTGCTGATGTCAATGCGAGAGATAAACAAAACCGGTAATGCATTCATGTACATGTGCAGATGATGGCTGAATTCGGACAACACAATAAGCAACTGGGGGTGTGTGGAACAATCATCAGTTGTATTGACTATCATGTTGTCAACTCAGCGCTGATCCTAATCCACACCACGGTTGATTATTTATTATCATGTTGTGTGGGGAGTATCCCCTAGATGAACAGCTGTAAAGTTGATTATTACCCCACCATTGACTATCGTGTTGTCTGAATTCAGCCGATGTGTCTTTATGCTTCCCAGAGAACACTTCAGCCTTTCAAACAGTGAAGCTGTTAGAAGCAAACCTGTTTTTTTAAAAAATCAAATGTGATGGAATTTGCTCCACAATAGCAATGTTCTGACTATTTCATTTAATTAATCAAAACAATTAATTAATTAATTAATTATATTGTCCCATCAGTGTACTCAATACTTTACAGAGTACCTACCTAACACTGAGTCATGGTTTGTTTGTTACATCCACAAGCTGTCACAAATCTTGGGATTGGACACTGAGGGTTGATTGAAAGCTTCTGCTCCTGGTTAGGCAGAACCCAGTTTTGTTGTTGTGCCTAAACTCAGCAAATGGTGGTTTGTTCAAACCACAGTTGACTAACAAGCCAAGACACCAAACCATTGTCTCCACCAACAGGCAACTTGTGACAATGAGCATTTCAGAAGAATATCTAAGTCTGAAGTTGTGAGAGATTGCTTGTAAATCCTCCTTGTAGGATTAGGCACTGCTACATGGCCCCTATGAATGTTAGGAAGTTGTGTTCGTGGGAAGCTCTTTGGTGAAAGGTCTTTCAAACTTGTTCTGCTCTTTTGGTTCAACTTTTCTGTTGAAATGGTTTATGTATTGGGAGCTCCCTTTGTCCCCATTGTTGCAAGGTTTGGGATTTTCATGCAGCAAAGGGCGTTCTTCTTACCTTCTCCAGTCAAGTGAATGAAAAAAGATATTATAGTGCTTGTTCCATCTGCTCAGATTCCACATGTACCTTTGTTTCACATGTGCCATCTCCTCAGATTCTTGATGTGCAACTACTGTTTCTTCTTTCATATTCAGGAGTGCTCTGATGCTAGGCTGTGAATATGGCTGCAAGGATGCTGTGGAGGTTTTGCTCAGAAATGGTGCAGATGTAACTTTGGTTGATGCCCTTGGTCATGACTGCTCTTACTATGCGCGGATTGGTGACAGTGTTGAAATCTTGGCTGTGATCAAGGCTGCCATTGAGGAGTCCAACAAAGGTGTGTCAGCTTTCCTTATTTTTGTGGAGGGTGCAGTAAAGGAAGAATCTAATGAGAGCTGGAGTAAGGATATTTCTCTTCTGGTATTTGGCATGGGGCATTACGCATGGTTTTGGCGTGGCATGAGTTTATTTGTGGAAGCTTCCTTCTGGAACCTCCCACAGCAGTGACTGGCACTCGCTCAATTCCCACAATTGAGGAACTTGCCTTGATATCGGAAATTGAAACTCCTTCCCTGTAGGAGCCCTAGTTATTCTGTCAACATGAAGTGAGGATATCAAACAATGATTTTCTTTTCTTTTTTTAAATTGCCAGAGGTTTGTTTATGGGATTTATGAATGGTTTTCCTTCAGGATCTCTTCCCTGCTGGGATCCTTCTAAAATCTCAGGCTTACTTGATTTTATCATTGGATGTAAAGTGTTAATACATAGTAATGCAGATTGGTAAATGTCTTCTCAACTTATTAGGAATATCTTACATTTTGTCTAATACTATGGGGGGGTTGGTTTTTTTTTTAGCAAGTTATGAAGTTATGAAGAAAGGACAGCCTGTACTAAAGGTAAGGATCCTGTGTGATGTCAAATTTAAGTCTTGGGGAAGAATTGTTAGTTTATCACCAAGATGGGTTCTGCCCAGTTGGTAGATGTTGGGGAGGTTCTGTGCTGTAGGAAAGGTCTTGCATTGTTGGCATCCCCATCCATTGCAAATAACTATGGTCTTCCTCAAAATGAGCAGAACCAGCCCTCTTGGCCAGCATCTGCTGTCAGCATCACCATCTCTTGGGCTGCTCTGGAATGCAAGAGCTGCTGCTTGCTTCCATTCTCTTGCAGCTGCCTGAGATGAATCTGACATTGAGGATCTCTTGCAATGCTACTGTTTCTGATGGGATGATCAATACTACTTGTGTCGTTGCTCGCTGGGATGAACTTACTTACTTTGACAGTTCTGTATTTTAATGTCGTGAAACAGGTGGCCAACATCCTGCCAAAATGGAGTCAACTAAATGCCGTGGAGGAAGCAGGCTTTAAGCCATATCAGAAGGAGCAGCGAAATGTACAGGTGAAAGAAGGGTCTCATTCTTCATGTGCGTTGCTCTCTAGTAAGCAGGTTTTAAAAAGCTCCACTCTGAAAGGAGTGTGGAATTTCTGGAAAACTCTAGATTTCCTTACAAACGTCTTTTCAAAGGCCCACAGGTATCTGTGGTACAAAAGCTAAACAGGTAAATCTTCCCATCTCTGATGTTACATTTACCTTTAGCTTAGAGGCGTTAATTGCTTAGATTTGCCTCTTAAGTAAAAAAACTAGAAAGGCAGCCAGTAATTGGCTATGGTGAGACCATCTTGATAGCGCTTCCCTTTAGTCTGGGTGTGAGAAAAGCTCTCTCTTCCCTGACTAAACAGTGTTGGCTGTGGTGTTGGGGTTGCGCAGTTTTGTGCTTGGCATATCCAAGGCAGGCTGCAAATCACATTGTGCCAATGAAGAGCATCTTGCTTTTACAGCTCTGAGCGGGAGGAAAGGCTTGGATTTAAGCATCAATAAGAGCTGTTTCTTCAGCTGTTGACAGGCTTGAGATAAGTGCTGATAGCCTCTAAGTGTGTAGACAAGGAAAGACAACTATTGCTGGCCATCTGCCATGCTTTGGAAGGGTGCCCACTAGTGCTGGGCATTATGATTTATTTGGATTTGTTACATCTATACATTGCTTTAGTGACTGTGATAAGTGATCTAGATTTTAAGATGTTTCTCCTTTTTTAAAAAAAAAGGAATTAGAAAGAGAGAATGAAGACTTAAAAGGCAATTTGAGGGAGATCCAGCAGGAACACCGAATCCTATTGGACAGAATAAGCGGACTGCAGCTACAGCTGAATGAGGTAACAAAATACAGTTTGTAATTACTATGGCTTAGAAGACTCCATTCTACCACTGTGCTTTATAGGCCTTGTATTTGCATTCACAACAACCAATATAGTTCCAGGCTGTAGTGTCAGCTTTCGTTAGGAAGGAAAGTGGCTTTCCCAGAAAATCATTAATGTACCAAGGGTTAGATGTTGCCTTGGGATGAATTTATCCATGGGAAGGATCTCCCGTATTTTAGCGCACTGACCTCTTGACTGAAACGTGTATGGGGACTGTTCTTCCATTTCTGAACCACTTGAAAGTTAACTTCCGTTAGAAGAAATACAATTAAATTCCTTCTAACTGGAATACCCTCTGGCCCGAGAATCCCCAGCAAGGCTGCTGTTGGTCTCAGGCTACAAGTAACTTGCTTTTTTTATTCTCATCCAATATCATTGAGATTTACAGTGAAAATAAGACCAGTCCTGCCAATTATTTAGGCAATTTAAAAAAGTGTCAAATACAATTTGGGTTAGTTCTGTGCTATTGAACAATGTGGGGTTGAGGGTAGACAAGTCCAAACATGGGCCTGTATTTCTGGGTCTGGGTGGTTGCGTAGATCCTTCACCCATCCTTCACCCATCCTGCCAATTATATGAGCCTCTAATACTTTATCAAGGAGAGAAATGGCATGTTGATGGGGTGTTCTGTGTCACGGTTTGTGATGTTGAATTGTGAGTGAAAGGTGGAAACATGAAAAAAGCATTAAGAGCCTTTATCAAATGAATTATAGCAATAACCTTGATACACATGAATTCTGTACAAAATATATCATGTAAATATGATTTAAATCTGTGTTTCTGCTCTTGTCTTGCAGGAGCAAATGGTTGCTGATGATCTTGAAAGTGAGGTAAAGGGAATGTGGGTTCTGACCATCCTAGCCTATTTGTTAGAAATCTGAACTTAAAGGAGAAATTATTTTACCTCCTAAGCAACTGCTTTATACAACTCCCTCTGACTTATGCAAAGTCAGAATAAGATCTTACTGCTCTTGCTGCATTTGATCATATATCCTACAATTGCTAATTTCATCTGGGTGTTTATTTAGATGTAGGGACTGCTTATATTAACATATTTAAAACAAGTGTTGAATCTCCCACAACCCCCACCCAACCACCCCCAGTTTATTAATGGTGTTGTGAATAGTTATTGTGAGTGGAGATGCTTTCTTGTTGTTGTTGTTATTTGTTTCCCCTTTTGTTGTTGTTGTTGTTACACTTGCAAATAAAAATTAATTTAAATAAAGTCAGAGTAAGGGACAAGTAGCACTGCAGCAAAATCCAACCCTACATGGTAGAGGCTGGGTCCTTTCTGGGGACTGGTTTTATTTGGCCCCAGCATGTATCAAATCTGTGCAGGTAGTTTGCCCGAGGAAGTGACATAGCCATCTCTGGAATTTGCCTGACTTCTGTCCCATAGGATTTCCATGCTAATATTCCTTGGTGCTTAAATCTCACCAGGTATGCCCCACAATGATGTTCTCTTGCTCACTTTCAGAAGGATGACCTCCGGAGACTTCTGACGGCAAAAGAAAAACAGCAGGAAGACAGTTTGCGAATTCTTGAAGCTCTGAAGTTGAAGCTGAGATTCTATGAGGTGTGTCCCTTAGATTCTAGGAGGTGTATCCACTTCTAGCTGCCCTACTCAGAGTTAATGGGAATTGGGAGGCTTTCAGCTGGATGAAAGTCTGTAACTAGAGGGCTCAGTCCACAGAGAGTCCTCTTGCATAAGTTCTGTTGAAAGCAATAAAACTCTTACGCAGAGCTTGAAATGAAGAAAACGTTCTTCATGTAGTTTATCTGCAGTGACTGTGAACAGATTCTGAAGTAACAACTTCATTCTAAAAACCTCTGCATTTGTGAACAGTTAACCAATTATCTTATCTGTCTGAGCTCATGCCCATTTTTTAATTTCAGGGTGACCACGGAGGATCTGGAAGCAGTTTTGGTAACAGTGAGTATCACTGTTTCTTGATACATGGAAGGAGAGTCCTCAGTTGACACTTTTGCACATGTTTGTCATTGTTCGCAAATTGTAGCTTCGCTTATAATTACGTTCCTTGTGTATCCACTCAGGTAGGGAGATTAGTCCCTAACAACCTTTTCTTCCCAAATAATTTACAGTCCTATTCTGCAGGCAGTCTAGTCGAATGAAGAATGAGTTTGGTTGAATATGGGAGACTTGGGTCCACCGTCATAAACAATGGGATGATTATAGCATGAGTATGGGGTATGTGTTCATCCACTCAGCAACCCAATACAAGTGGATTACTTCAGGGAATGTGAGAGGAGCAGGTGATACATTTCTGGATATATCTGCTCATGATCTATAGTGATCTTATGCTCTGTGTTCGAACAGACTAGAGGTTTACATTTTGGCTTGCTAGCTTCAATTAGCATTTAATATTCAGTCCTCCTTCCCTCTTCCAGGACTGCTGACCTGTGGGTCTCCAGCCTTCAAAGTTTGTTTGCCTCTCCATTTCCTTCACGATAATAGCACATGGTGCACATTGTCTTAAATGCCCCAACATGTTCACCTGAAGTAATGATGCTGTTCATAAATTCTGTGGCCTCCCTGCTGCTCAGCTAATAGTTCTTCTTCGTGGTCTCTGTGCATCACACATATGGGCTCGCGCCGACGCCGAGCCTGCTTCCGGGAAACTTAGCTAGCTTAGACTTTTGGCGGGAACCCCTCCCCCCACCATCCTACTGCGCATGCTCAGGGCTCCCGCCTCTCCTTTACCTCAGTTCTTCTTCGACCGCTTCGCTAGTAGCCTCGCGGGAGACTTCTCCGGTACGTTGTACCTGTTTTTGAGAGAAAAGAAGAAGGAGATAGTTAGCTTAGGCTGTTTATTCTAGTTGTTAGTTAGTATAGTTCTAGTTAAAAAAAAAAAAAAAAAAAAATTTTAATTATTATATATTTAGCATAGTTGTTCGCTTTAGGCCTTCAGGCGGCTTGCCATCTTATGGCACAGACCGCATTATTTCGTCGTTGCTCGCGGTGTAGGGCCAAAATCGCCCTCACCGACGGCCACTCGCTTTGCCTAATTTGCCTCGGAGAGGCCCACATTGTTGAGTCCTGCAGCCACTGTATGCGGTTTTCTAGACAGACACGAAGAAATAGAGCGGATCGCCTTCGTAGTCTGTTGTGGACGAAAGCTTTGTCGGCCGTTGATCAGCCGCGTCCTTCCATGATGGCAAATGTGGCTTCTGGGGAGAGTCGTGCCCTCTCGCGCCCAGCATCTCCGGGTTCCCCCCGATTAGGGGCAAAAGCACCGGCATCTTTATCGGGCATTTCGCCGGCCTACTCTCCACCTCCGGTGAAAAAGCCCAAGAAATCGAAGCCGAAGAAGGCTTCAAAAGTTACTGGCTCGACTTCGAAATCGTCGGTACCGATACCGAAGGGCACTCGGCCAGCGTCTATGCCTTCGTCGACATCGATCAAGGTCGTCGCCATGGTTCATAAATCTTCGTCGGTACCCACCCGACCGTCGGCTTCGTCACACCGTTCGACGTCGATTGCTTCGACTTCGTCGCCGAGGACCGAAGTTTCTCCTACCCCGTCGACATCGAAACGTCGGCCGCCGTCGGTATCATCGCTTTTGCGTACGCCGTCGACGCCGAGGGTGCAGCCACAAGCTATTTCACTTTCACCATCAAGATCAGTGCCTTCACCGGGACCGATACCCGTCCTTCTACCATCAGATACGGAACGGGCGGTACCGGGGCAGGAGTCGCCATCTAGGCATTCAGGGGAGCGTCGTCGTCAAGCGCATCATTTAAGAAGTCGCTTATCTCGCTCGAGGTCGCGTTCGAGGTCGCAGTCGAGAGACTCACAGCCGCTTGCGCATCCTTCCCATCAAGCGGACCGGGCTCGGTACCGCTACGATCCATATACGGGCCGCCGTATCCGTGAGGAACAGTCGCCACCGCCTATTCCTCCTCGGAGGACGAGCTCTTTGGCCCAGACTTCGGATCGGCGTCGAGAGGCATCATCATCGACAGCGACGCATTCTCGCGACCTTGCACCGCTCCCGTCTCCACGACACCGGCAGCCATCTCAATCCTTTGAGGATTACGAGTCTGATACGTCGTCGGCACCTTCTCTGCGTCCGTCCGAGCCTTCCCCGCTGGAAACGGTCGGTACCGAGGATCGTGCCTCGCCCACGATGGAGATGGGCAGTTTTACTGATCAAATGCTGAGGCTTGCTCAATCTCTCAATATCGAGTGCCAGCAACCAGCTGATGAGTCGGACGATGGCATCTATGATGTCATGTATACGGAACCGTCCCCACAGCTCACCCTGCCAGTCGTCAAGGCATTGTTAAAGACCATCAAACAGTCTTGGGAGCACCCAGCCACGGTCGGCCCGACATCAAAGCGCCTCGATGCGATCTATAAAGTCAAAGAGGCACAGGCACCCTTTCTTTTTCAGCACCCGAAACCTAATTCGGTTGTTGTAGAGGCATCGCAGGGCAGATCTGGGAAAATGCATTCCGCCCCGACTGATAAGGAGGGACGAAAGCTTGACTCTTATGGCCGTCGAATTTATGCTTCTACTTCGTTGGGGATAAAGGTCGCCAACTACATGGCGCTCATGGCGCGCTATCAATTATTCCTGTGGGAAAAAATTTCATCGCTGACTGACTACCTTCCCGATGACCAGCGGGACCTCGCTAGGGTTTTCCAATCAGAGGCAGTCAGGTTGTCGAAACAGGAATTGACCACAGCGCGCCATCTGACAGACTGTATATCTAAGGCCATGGTTGGTGCGGTTGCCTTACGCAGGCATGCCTGGTTGCGGTCAACGTCTCTTCCGCAGGAGACGAAGAACCGTATTGAAGACCTTCCTTTTGACGGAAATGGCCTATTCCATGCGGACACTGACACTACTATGGATGCACTGCACAAGGCTAGGATGACGGCTAAAAAGATGAGTTTTCCGCAGCAGCAGCAATCTTACCGTCCTCGGAAATGGTATAGGCCTCTCCCGTATCAGCCAAGGCAGCAACAACAAGACAGGTCACAGCGGTACCAGTCTACTTCCACGCAGGGGTTTCAACTGCGCAAGTCTGCACCAAGATTCCAGCAGCGCAGTAAACAGTCACAGCGTACTAAACATCGACTTTGACTTCACGAAACATCTTACCAGCAGCTATGCTGCCCAACTACAGCCTTTTCTGCCAGCCTGGGCGTCGATAACATCGGACGTTTGGGTACTGAACATCGTAGCAGAAGGCTACAAGATGGAGTTCGAAGTCCTCCCTCCACTGGGCCTCGTAAAAATAACATCCCCTTCAAAGGCTCTGGAACAGGAAGTGACCACCCTTCTGCGCAAAAGGGCTATCACAAGGGTACGACAATACCACCTAAGTACGGGATTTTACTCCCGTTACTTTACGGTGCCAAAGAGGGACGGGGGACTTCGTCCCATTATGGATCTCAGAGAGCTCAACAAATTCATATTACCAAAGAAGTTCCGCATGGTTACCGTAGCGTCGGTCCTACCCATGCTGAGGAAGGGCGACTGGTTCACACTAATAGACTTAAAAGACGCCTATTTTCACATCGCAATTCATCCTGCTCACCGACGCTATCTGCGTTTCATCATTGGGCACCAGGCGTACCAATTCTCCGTCCTGCCCTTCGGCCTAAAATCTGCACCGAGAGTGTTCACCAAGTGCATGTCGGCGGTTTGCGCGCATCTACGGTCACACAACATCGACCTGTATCCTTACCTGGACGATTGGCTAATCGTCTCAAGGTCAAGAAGCCAGGCGCTTGCCGACGTCCACGAGGTCATCTCTCTTCTGTCGTCGCTTGGGCTGCAGATAAATTACAAAAAATCCATCATTCAGCCATCTCAGAGATTACAATTTATAGGGGTGACTCTCGACTCAACCATAGGAACAGCGTTCCTCCCTATAGACAGGATCGCTACTCTACAGCAACGGGCATTATATTTGCAAGACCGTCGCCGAACCACAGCGTTTGCTATTCTCAGGCTCCTCGGGTTAATGGCGGCAGCGGTGTTTGTCGTCCGTTGGGCGCGCCTTCGAATGCGCCCTCTCCAGCAGTTCCTGCTGCGACATTACTCACCCCTGCAAAACCCGCACCAACTAATACTTACCATTCCGCACCTCGTCAGGAAATCTCTCCGTTGGTGGGCGGTTCTCCACAACCTCTCCCAGGGCATGCAATTCGTGCCACAGGAACCGTCTCGTATAGTGACGACGGATGCATCTCTAGAGGGGTGGGGCGCTCACCACGACGACCTACTCGCGCAAGGAAGATGGTCACCTTCAGAGACTCGCCTTCACATCAATATGCTAGAACTGCTCGCTGTCAAAAAAGCCTTACAGGCATTCTTGCCTCAATTACACGGCCATCATGTCCGTATCTTAACAGACAACACCACAGTAGTGTGGTATCTGAACAAGCAGGGGGGCACTCGGTCACGCCGTTTACTGCTGCTTGTGATGGACATTCTGGAGTGGACCATTTCTCACAATATCCTTCTATCGGCATTGCACATAGCAGGGAAGGAGAACACCAGGGCAGATGTCCTCAGCAGGTCTTTCACAGACACACACGAGTGGGAGCTCAACACTACCGTTCTGAATCGTCTCTTCGCTCGATGGGGCACGCCCGACATCGATCTTTTTGCATCAGCTGCCAACGCAGTATGCCCGGCGTATTGCTCCAGAGCGGGCATAGGGGATGCATCACTGGGGGATGCGTTTCAATGGGACTGGTCGACAGGCCTTCTCTACCTTTTCCCGCCGTTTCCACTGGTGGCCAGAGCAGTGCATACTCTCAGGCGCAACAATGCGGATGCTATAATGATAGCCCCGTCGTGGCCAAGGCAACCTTGGTTCACGTCGCTACTCAGACTGGCGAAGGCGGAGGTTTGGAACCTACCTTGTCTCCCCGACCTTCTGTCTCGACAAGAGGGCAAAGTTCTTCATCCCGATGTCCACTCACTACATCTGACGGCCTGGAGAATCCGTCGTCTTGGACAGTCCTCGACTTCCCAGAGCGACTAAAATCTATTTTGGAGGCCTCGCGTAAGCCCTCAACTAGGCGGTCCTATAATAGAAAATGGGCACGTTTTCAAAGATATGCAGCTCTCAACGGCTTTGATTCTTACGCATCAGACATGCCTAGGATTATCTCATTTCTGTATTCTTTGCATACCGAAGGTCTGAAACCTGCTTCCATTAAAGTTTATCTGGCAGCAATTACAGCCAACCATGGTTTGGTGAATGGGTTTTCTGTTTTTACTCACCCGTTGGCAAGAGCCTTCCTCAAGGGTTTACGAAACTTATTTCCTTCCATTCGCCCGTTAGTCCCACAATGGAGTCTTTCTGTCGTGCTCGCAGCCCTTACTTCAAAGCCCTTTGAACCATTGGCAACAATTGATGTTCGCTTATTGACTCTTAAGACTGTATTCCTAGTTGCAATCACGTCTGCTAGACGTGTTTCGGAGTTAGCAGCACTGCTGATAGATCCACCCTACTTACAGTTTTTTAGGGAAAAAGTTGTATTACGTTTGGACCCCACGTTCATCCCTAAAGTTTCCTCCCCATTCCATATAAGTCAAGACATTGTTCTACCCACGTTCTTCAACTCATCGTCTGATCCTTTGTCTTCAAAGTTACACGCATTAGATGTTAGAAGAGCATTGGCTTTCTATAAGTCAAGAACTGAGTCATTTAGACAATCTCGTAAATTGTTCATCTGTTATGGAGGCGTGACAAAAGGATTGGCTGTATCCCCGCAACGCATCTCCAAATGGGTTGTGGAGACCATTGTCATGGCTTACAGACTTGTCAATAAAGATCCTCCTTTTCACACGACAGCGCATTCTACCAGGGCGCAGGCTACCTCCTCGGCACTGCTCCATGGCGCTACGCTCACTGACCTCTGCAAGGCTGCCACTTGGTCTAATGCTTCTACTTTTGTAAGGCATTATCGCCTAGATGTCAGAGCCAGACAGGACTCCTCGTTTGGTAGAGCGGTCCTCTCCTCGATTTGCCAGTGACCAACCAGCATGCCTACCCGCCTCCGGTAAGTCTCTGCTTGTTATTCGCCCATATGTGTGATGCACAGAGACCACGAAGAAGAAATGCAGGTTGCTTACCTGTAACTGTAGTTCTTCGAGTGGTCATCTGTGCATTCACACAACCCACCCACCGTCCCCTCTTGGCATCGCTGTTTGTGATTGTCAATTGGTTCGCCATGCTCATTATCTAACAACATAGTTGTACCTTAGTCAGGGGGCCAAGCGGTCTCAGAGAACTGAGGTAAAGGAGAGGCGGGAGCCCTGAGCATGCGCAGTAGGATGGTGGGGGGAGGGGTTCCCGCCAAAAGTCTAAGCTAGCTAAGTTTCCCGGAAGCAGGCTCGGCGTCGGCGCGAGCCCATATGTGTGAATGCACAGATGACCACTCGAAGAACTACAGTTACAGGTAAGCAACCTGCATTTACAGGGTCTTGCATGCTGCAGCTGGTGCTTAGCTTGTAATAGTACAGTCTGAGTTCCTCCTCCTTATAAAAGAGTAACATGTTTTGCTTAAGCAAAGTCTTGTGGCACCTTTATTTTATTTAATTATTTATTATTTTTAATCCATCCCAATAATCAACGTCCTCTTTATAAACTAATGAATTCCTTATGACATCAGCTTTTATGGACTACGTTCCCCTGTATGAAGTGTTATTGTAAGTTGGCAACTTGACCTCCTTGTAGGATGAGGTGAGGTGAGATTTGCGTCCAGCTTTTTTGTAGAAACTGGTCAGTTTGTCCTGTGTAGAATGCGGAGGGGCATTGCTGACATAGGAAAGCATATGTCGCTTTGGAAGTTAAGCAGCTGTAAGAACTCTTGAACTTGTGCCTGACGCTATTAGGTCCCGTAATATGGATGCTTGAGTAAATAGGATGCCAGAGTTGGCATCTGGGTTGTTGCAGGATTTGGTCCCTGTGAATGTGTCTCTCCTATGTGGCCCCCTGCTCCTTGGGATGGGGGTGGGGCTATCTTTAAGCAACTGCAGGCCTACCACCTGCAAGAGGGAAGTGTCATTGTCCAGGGTGGGCTGTAAACTATGGACAATACATTGGAGCGGTTTTAGCTGAGAGCAATAGGTGACAAAAAGTTGTATTCTGTCACTTTCTCTTTCGTGTCTGTCCTTGGATACCAGTCTGGCCTTTTTAATGTTGTGTTGTTCTCTTGTTTTTAAAATTTTTAACTGTTGTGAATTTTTGTGTTTATGTTGTTGTTCCCCGCCTCGATCCGGAGGGAGAGGCGGGTTACAAATAAATATTATTATTATTATTATTATTATTATTATTATTGGGTGGGTGAATTAGAACAAGTGTGATTGTACCATAGGGCTTGACTGTAGACAGTGAATCTTGTGGTGTGTTCCAGAACCATGTCGATCAGCAGGTTCTGTTACATAGGCTGACCATATGAAAAGGAGGACAGGGCTCATGTAACTTTAACAGTTGTAGAGAAAAGGGAATTTCAGCTGGTGTCATTTGTATGCAATTAGTTCCTGGTGAAATTCCCTCTTCATCACAACAGTTAAAGTTGCAGGGGCCTTGCCTTCTTTTGTATATGGTCACTCTAGTATAGTGCCTGCAACTTTAACTGTTGTGATGAAGAAGGAATATCACCAGGAACTAATTGCATACAAATGACACTGGCTGAAATCCCCTTTTCTCTACAACTATTAAAGTTATATGAGCCCTGTCCTCCTTTTCATATGGTCAGCCTATGTTACAATGTGGTGCTCGCATGCCTATTGCGTAGTTGCAGAAAGTGAACTTGCTGCATGGACTGCTCTAGGCTCAGTTTGACTGTTGTGGAAGTACTGGTGGAACACTTCAAGTGCCTCTTGTCTGTGGGTCTAGATGACAAAGATGCCATTGTTTATCTCAGGTAGAGGAGAGAGTTTTTAGGGACATATTCTGAGAAAGCATTATTCTAAGTCAGTCATGAAAATGTTGGCACATTGTTGGACCGGGCAATTACCCATAACAGTGCCATTGTTCTGAAGATGCATCTAGTTTCTACATGGGACAAATAGGCTAATGTCTGTACAAGAGAATCAATGGACACAGATTTAAATATTGTCCTTTCTGATGTCAGAAACTAGAGGGGGGACATTTCAACCTCCCAGGCCACTCTGCTACTGACCTTAAAGTAGCCATTCCTTAGTCAAGGAATTTCCAAGGGAGACTCTAGTGGAAAACCACACTGAATTATTTTTGCTGAAGAAGTTAAATTTTGTCACTTGTGGCCTGAATCAAGAGGTTAAACTACAGTTTTAAACTACCTTACCAATGCCAGGATGTTTGTGTTATCAGCACTGCTTTGTGAGTGGCCATTGTGATAATTTTATATGCATTTAAACCTTAACATAAATGCAACAGTCTGGCTGTTTGCATTTGTCCCCCTCCCCTCTTCTCCCTTCACGGTCTTGTGTGTATATATATGCCAACTCGGGATAACATTTCATGCATCTGATGAAATGGATTCTAGTCCATGAAAGCTTATGTCACAATAAATTAGTTAGTCTTTAAGGTGCTACAAGACTCTTTTTTGTTGCAACAAACTTACCTGGTTACTTCTCTGGATATATATTGCATAAACATCTTTGTTTTAATTTGTCAAGTTAGACAGTGAATATGTTTTGTATTTCTGAAGGGAAAGATGTGCTGCTTAAGCAGGATTCAGTGTACTCTGCAGAACCACAGGTAATCCTAATTTTGGCTCACTTGTGCATTTGTAAATACCATTTGGGCATTCACAGCATTGCTACTGGTTCAATATATACAGTTTTTCTGGTGATGTTTAGCATGTTAATATATCACTGATTTTGGTCTTTTAGTGCCCTCTTGAGGCTCCATGATGCTATGCCAGGCTTCCTATTTCTCCATATCTCAAAATTCCCATGCATGTCTTTACTGTAGTATCATTAATGTACCACACAGAAATGGGGGTGTGAGAAGGTGGGGGGCCTGGGCCTGTGATCTGGTAGAGCAAATGGAATGAACTGCATGCTCTTCCAGTAATCAGAAATTAAAATTAAGTGGACAGGAATAAGTGTAAATGACTAGGATTATTGCACTAACTAAATTAGCAAAATAAATTGAACTTCTGGTCTCAGTTATGCAGCTTAGCTATTTCAATTAACGAGGTGTGCGTTACATTTTCAAAATGCTAGTGGAGGAGAGGCTCTTCGGGAACTACCTGGAGAGGTCCATTATCCATCTGTCCCATACCCTTTAGTAGGGTGACCAGATAAAATCCAGGTCAGGGCTCATGTAACTTTAACAGTTGTAGAGAAAAGGGAATTTCAGCCAGTGTCATTTGTATACAATTAGTTCCTGGTGAAATTCCCTCTTCATCACAACAGTTAAAGTTGCAGGGGCCCTGCCTTCTTTTGTATATGGTCACTCTAATATAGTGCATTCAACTTTAACTGTTGTGATGAAGAGGGAATTTCACCAGGAACTAATTGCATACAAATGACACTGGCTGAAATTCCCTTTTCTCTACAACTGTTGAAGTTACATGAGCCCTGACCTGGATTTTATCTGGTCAGCCTACCTTTAGTCCAATCAGCAGTGGTTTCCCAAGGCAGGCATCTTTCCCAGCCCTGCTTTCTGAATTGTGCTCGCCTTTTAACTGGGAATGTTGAGAACTGAACCTGGGACCTTGTGCATGTAATGCCGGTGAGCTACCACTGAGTTATATGGAGGCTCCTGCCTTTTACATAAAGAATTTTTAAAGGCACTTTTTGGGGGGGGGTAGAATCTACTTTCTGAAAGTTAATGAGTTCATTCATTTTTTGTTTCAAGCATGTTGCTGCTTTAGTGCCAGCTAACCTACAGAGCCGATCCATGGTGAGACCTTTGGAGCTCTTGGGTCCCAGTCAGTCTTCTGCCTCTGAGACTGAAGCTCTTAATCGCGAGTTGAGCAACCTGAGGAGCTGTTACGAGGCAGCAAGAGGGGACGTCAGCAAGCTTCAGCTGGAGTTGTCCCACAAAGCGGCTGAATGCAAAACACTGGTGTCTGAGTGTGAGAGAACTAAGCAGGAGTCCGATCAGCAGGTCAGGCAATTGGAAGATGCTTTAAAAGACGTACAGAAGAGGATGTTTGACTCGGAAGGGAAGGTAAAGCAGATGCAGGCGCACTTCCTGGCCTTGAAGGATCACCTGACAAGCGACGCCGTTGTCGGCAACAGTAAGATGACGGAGGAGCTGAAGGATCAGTTGAAAGACATGAAAACCAAGTACGAGGGTGCCTCTGCCGAAGTAGGCAAGTTGAGGAACCAGCTGAAGCAGAATGAGATGTTAGTGGAAGAGTTCAGGAGAGACGAAGTGAGGCTGGTGGAGGAAAACAAAAAGCTGCAGAAGGAACTTGGGATGTTGAAGATGGAACGCGAGAAGAGGGAGAGGAGGGTCTCTGAGGCAGAAGACCAGCTAAAGGGAACGACGGCGAAGCTCACCGACAAGTACGAAAAGATGAAGAGTTCGCTGTCCAGTGAAGTTGATGAAAAGGCCCGGAAGTTAGCCGGGATGGAGAAGAAGCACGAGAAATTGGGCACAGAGGTTCAGCTGCTAAGAACAGAACTCGAGAGCCAGAGAGCTCAGTTTGCCCAGTATGTGAGGCCAGAGGAGCACAGGCGGGTGAAGAGCAGCTACGAGCAAAGAACCAAAGAGCTCGAGAGAGCCCACTCAGAACTGAAACAGAAAAACCAGGCCTTACAGAAGGAGGTAGAAAGGGCGAACGCGGACAGCAGCCTGTTAAAGCAGCAAATGGACACGCTCAAGAGCGAGATGAAAAGCCGGTATGTGCCTTTGAAAGTCAGCGAAGACATGAAGAAAGCAAGCGATGCCACGGCTGGGGAGCTGAATAGGAAGCTCTTGGAAATCACTGAAAAGTATCACAGGTGCAAAGCAGAAGCAGAGAAGCTGCTGGCAGAGAAAGTCTGCTTAAGAGATACCGTTGGTCAGCTTCAAGCTGCTTATGTCCCTCCAGAAACGCACAAGAAGGAAATAGGGGCAATCAAAGCCACCATGGCTGACCTGAAAAGACAGCTGGCTGAGCTTGGCCAAAAATACAAAGAGGAGCAGGCCAAAGCATTTGAACTCGTATCCAAAAATGCAGCTCTTCAAGATGTCATGAAAGAGCAGTATGTGCCGGTTGGAGCTCATGAGGAAACCAAGACTGCGTTGAACAGCATGTTGGAAAAGGCAGGCCAGGAGCTGTCAGATGTGAAGGGGAAAATGGAAGGTGTCAAACAGGAATTTCTTAAAGTAAATGAAGAGAATGGGGTATTAAAGAGGAAGCTGCGAGGCCTTCAGAGCCAAATGCAAGCTGAATATATGAGTACACGAGATCATGAAAGTAAGGTTGCAGCTCTGAATAAAAGCATTCAGGAGCTCCGGGAAAGCAACTCGGCGGTGCTGGCAAAATATCAGAGCAAGAAAGATGAGGTTGCCCAGCTGCATGCTGAGATTGGAGCTCAGAAGAAGGAGCTTGACATGATCCAGGAGTGCATCAAGTCAAAATACGCCCCCCTCGCCCACTTTGAAGAGAAGGAGCGTAATTTCGAGGCCACTGTGAAAGAGCTGAAAAGCCAGCTGCTGAAACAGGGGGAGCAGCACAAAGACAAAGCAGAGGAAATCAAGACATGGAGTCAAGAAAACGAGAAGTTAAGAGCCAGGGTCCTGGCGATCCAAACGGATCTGCAGCAGAATTACATCCTTGCGGAGAAGTCGCACGAAATGGAGAGGGCATTTGCGAACAAGACAGATGACCTGAACAAGCAGCTGAGGGAGCTGCAGCAAAAGCTTGCAGAGCTAAAGAGTGAAAAGGAGAGGCTTCAGGAAGAGAGTGCCAGGCAGCAGTCTGAGGCCCTCCGTGTGCAGAGCCGCCTCCAGGGCCAGTATGTCCCAGTGGAGCAGGTGGAAGCCTTAAAGGAGCGGCTTGGCTGCACCATTGAGCAGCTGAAAGGAGAACTGAACAACAAGGCGGCGCGTTGTCAGCAAGAGCTCCAGAAAGTACAAGAGCTGCAGCAGGCGTTAGTGCATGTAAAAGCCACCTCGGTGCCTTTGGCAGAGCACACCCAAATAAAAGAAGGGCTGGAAAGAGAAGCGGCAGCCATGAAATCTGCCTTGAGAGAGAAGGAGGCAGAAAGCCAAATAAGAAGTGAGGAAATCTCCAAGCTGCAGTCCGAAATCCAGAGCACGAGACAAGCTTTGAGGGAACTGGAAAGTAGAGAAGTGGTTGAGATGTCTGAGCACAAGGGGGTGAAAGTCAAGCTGGAAGGCCAAGTTATTAGCATGGCTGAGAAACTGGCCGACTTGAATAAGAAGCTTGAAGCGATGCGTGAAGAGGCTTTGCAGGTGAAAACAGAGGAGTTGCCCACAAAAGACGAGAAGGAGCTGCTCCAGCCCAAGAGCTTCAGCATTGAGCAGGAAATCAAGGACCAGAAAGAGAGATGTGACAAGTCCCTGAGCACAATTGTGGAGCTGCAGAAAAGAATCCAGGAGTCTGCAAAGCAGGTGGAAGCAAAAGATAACAAGGTGAGCTGGATAATAAAAGGGGAGACCTGTGCTGGCTGAATGTGAGGCAGCAAAGCCTTTGGAGGGCAGAAGGCTGGGGAAGGAGGGATCCTTGAGCCATCCTGTGAAATGGGTTGGAGGGCAGAAAGCCTAGAAGGGATGCTATAGTGGATTCAGACAACCACTTGATCCTGCACAAATTGACTTGGAAATAAATACAGCTTGGAATGGATCAGATTGGCCTTTCTCACATGTAAGAATGCCCACATATCTGGCTTGTAAAATGAGCAGAAATTGTGATTTCCAGGACCTGTTGAATCTAAGTCCATTTTTGCTGTACAGGGGAAATGGGTTGTCTAAATACATTCATGCATGCAGCCATGTTCTAACCCTTGTAGCTAAGGCAAAATGAATTAACATGCTGTACTTAATAAGTGGCAGTGGACATATTTTTCCTACTTACTAAACCTTAACATGATTTCAGTATTAATGGGGGCAGCTCCGTGTTTTCTTGGCATAGGGGCAATCCTTGTTCTCCTGCATACTGATAACTTGATGTTTGAAGATTTCTGGCATAGCATATTGGGGTTCCCCCCACCGCTAAAAATAGCAAGCAACACCCGCCAGAGGGTGCCAAAGTTCCAGAGTTTGGGTTGCCTTCTCACTGTAGTATATATGTGCTACAGACCAGGTGGGGCATAGAAACATAGGAAGCAAAGCATTAGACCGTTTCCTACTCTGATGGCACAAGTTCCCAAAAAGCAAACACAATAGGTAATGCTGAGAAATCAGTTAGGAAGGCTTATGTTTTGAACTCTGGCAATGTCTTTCTTGAAGATAACTGAGCTACTTAATGATGTGGAGCGGCTAAAACAGGCCCTTAACGGTCTCTCTCAGCTTACATACAACAGTGGCCTTCCTGCAAAGAGGCAGAATCAGCAGATCGAATTGCTCCAGAACCAGGTGAAGACCCTGCAGCAACAGCTGGCTGTAAGTAGTGAACTGAAGCGATACGATAATAGCTGATGCTTGTGATTAATTGGGGACCCTGTACTTGGAAGTGGTGGGGAAACAGCGCTGTCAAGGTGAGCTGCAGCTCTGTTCAACTGCAGAAAGGGCCTTGAATGTGCAACAGCATTCAGGTCCTAGGAAGCTCTGCTTTCGTTTTCAAGATGATGTTTCTAGTCCTTATGGTTGCAAGGCTAGGCTTGAAAGTGTGGGCACTGCCTAGTCTGACATCTTAGGAATTGTAGGGATTCCATTGGCCCAGGAATAGGGCACCAGTCCCCTGTGTCACGTCGTGTCCCTCCCCATGACTTATGAAGCAGACTGAACTCTGTTGAAAATTTAACTGTGGAAAATGACCTGAGTGCTCCTTCGTCCTAGGATGCTGAAAGGCAGCACCAAGAGGTCATCTCAATCTATCGGACACACCTTCTTAGTGCTGTTCAGGTAGGTCTTGTTGCTATCAGCTGGTCTGCCTTGTTGAGTCCTCTTCCTTTATTCCTCCAGACCAACCTTCTCTGGACAAACCTTCAAAGAAGTGGCTCCTCAGTTTGCATGCACAGCTTGTTTCATAGTAATAGCTCTTACTCTTTTGAAGAATGTAATAATTGTTGGAGTGAGCTCGCTTCCTCTTTTTAAAAGAAGTCCTATGCAGTGAAGTTTTGGGACAGTATTACCTCTGAACAAGAATGGACTGGGGGGTGGGGGTGGGGGTGGGGGTGTCAGTTCTTAAAGTTGCTAGTAGCATAGTGTTTTGAAGATCTCTTCCTTTTGCAGGGTCATATGGATGAAGACGTTCAAGCTGCCTTACTCCAGATCATCCGGATGCGGCAGGGGCTAGTTTGCTAATGGGCTTCATGCTGTTGTTGTCAGTCCTGAGACTACAGTACCTTTCAGAGCTTCTTACGTGTTAGGTTTTGTGGCTGCCGTTCTGAAAACACTCTTCCCTGCCTGCTTCTATCCAGAATGTGGAGAAACTATATTTACACAGACCTGTTTTTAGCAAAGCAAAAGAGCTATTGTTTGAAAAGTATTAGTCGGTGGTTCTTATTTATTGGTAGTCAAAATGATGACAAAAGCAAAGTTCTGAATGTCGGATTGACAACGTTAAAACAAAAGTTAAAGTCTTTTTTCTTCTGCTCTGTTCAAACAACCTAGATCCGTCTCAATAGAAAATATGAACAAAGTCTTGTGCACTGAACCAAAGTCAGTGTGGCCAAAGTATTCTACCCTTGCTTTTTCCAAATGGATTTTTTAATGGCGGCATTTTTGAGGGCTGTGTCAGATTGATTGTCAGGCAACCAACTATTTAGGAAGGCTACTAGCGGAAAACTGTGTGTTGTGGCTTGGCTGGCCGAGTTGCATTTTTAAAGTCATTTTAAGGAGTAGTGCCTTCTTTTTATTGCTATTTTCATGAGAGAAAAATTGATCAGACACTAATTTGTTTTTTACAAGAGATATTTTTTCACAATTTCTTTGTTACTGATTTACTTGTAGGCTCATGAACAGCAGGACTGGGATAGATGTGAGTGAAACGTTGTTACCTTATCTTGAAATGCAGCAGCCTAACATTTATTTTAGAGAATTATTTTTTGTTTTATTAAAACAAGGAAACAACTTTTACTGAAGTTAAAAACAAAAAACCACCAGCAGTTGAAACAGTGTCAAAAAAAGAAGGAAACCTATAGAAAATATTTACAGAGCCAAGAAAATAACACACATGCCTCTGACAGTGAGCTTTTTACAGGCCCTGGGAAGTCATGGTATCATTGTGAGCTCCTGTTGTAGTGCATTTGGTCCAGCCATGTATTGAAGGCTGGATGCTGGGAAGGAAGAAACCGTTGTTCTTACAAATTACTGACCTTGAAAAGATCTTGAAAAATTACTAAACTTCTCGAGTCTTGTGCCAAGGGAAGAGGCAGCATCTCCTGAAAGGTGACTACTGGTGGCTGCAGCTTAACAATGCCAGAGCGCATGGACCTGCCTTATGCGGTGGTTTCTCTGAAACTGTTGACAACTCCCCCATTTTGGACTTGCAGCTAACTGACGGGCATCACTCCTATTATCTTAGAGGTGCTGCCTCTCCCATCCAGCTGTTTTTCCTAAGGCACAAACCTCATTGCAGCTTATCTTGTGAAAACCCATTCATTTTGATGGGCCTGGATAGCATGCTGCTGCTGCTGCTGTGTGGGGTCGGGTGGGGGTAGAAATTGGGCCCATAGATTTTCTTTTGTATGCCAAAAATGGGCCCAATCAGTTCAAATATCACTTGATAAATCTTCATATGTGCTAGATTCAATTAACTAACTTGATTAACAGCAGCTTCTTAAAATTGTTTATTTAGTT
Source organism: Anniella stebbinsi (assembly GCA_029215795.1). Lineage (NCBI taxonomy): Eukaryota > Metazoa > Chordata > Lepidosauria > Squamata > Anniellidae > Anniella > Anniella stebbinsi. The sequence continues at coordinate 375,781,163 of JARDYH010000001.1, forward strand.
TTAAATACTATAGTTTGTAAATTATGTACTATAATCTGCTACAATAGCTTTTATTTATGCAGGGGGAGAGGTAGGATGAGACAATTACCTGGGCTTAGTGCGTGTGTTTGTATGATTAAGCACTGCAAGTCTTGATAGATCGTTGCTGGGTTTGTTTGTTTTTAAGTAAATGTGCAATAATTCCAAAGGCAAAAATATGGAATCCTGGGTTTCTGGAAAAAAGACTACACAAATTCTTAAATGGGAATATTAAAAATGCCGGTCTGCCCATTGAGTTGAGTTTGGTTTGTGAATAATCCACCATCTGAACGTGGAGGCAGTTCTGGCAGAGCCTGTACGCTTGTGCCATTTTTATATGTTGGTACTAAAATGGGCCTGCATAGAGACTAGCTTGATCCAGTGACCCGTTCTCACCTGAGCTTGCTATACTTGCTTCTTGGTACATCGTGAGCAGGTTGAGAAGTAAAGAAAACTAAGCACAAGCAGTGGTGTAAGTGGTAAATGTTGAAGAGCCTGCAGTCACCATGACAGTCCCTAACCCTCTGCCACCCCACCCTGAGGAGAGTCCAAATTACAGGCAGCTGTGTTGATCCATATCAACAAACCAGTTCTAGCCGTTTTCACTTCTGGCCATAATGGCTCATTCCAGACCTAGTCACCCCAAAATGCTTCTATTACAGCAGGGAACAATATCCTGTCGCTGGGAAAATCCATTTCCTCCCAGCTACTGTGTGGGGATTGCTGCTAAGTTCAGAGGGAACAGGGGGTTCTGAAGGGGTGGAAGATGGTGCCAGAATCCCTGCTAAAAACAAAATGCAGGCACGGCGTCCCTGTGAGCCCTGGCTCTGCTACACCACTGAGCACAAACGTTTTAACTTTCAGATTTGCAAATAACAAGCTGGTATAGCTTTTGCCTCTAACAATATTAATTGGATTGCAAGTGTGGTGTCCGGTGGGGGACTCTGACATCATTGCCATGGAGCTGGTGGTCTCTCCTTAAGAGCCCAAAGGACCCTGTGCCATCCCCACTCCCAAGAAGTGCCTGCATATTAATTGATTGAGTGGGGCTGGGGGGGCTTCTGTGAATGCATCCCATTTGTAACTGCCGGCCACTGCCTCTTGTGGAAAACCAATTCACCAAGTGCTCTTAGTAACTGACTGGTTTTGATATACTAATACTGAAAGTATTGTAACTTCTTTTTCTCTGGGAGACATTTTGTGTACTTTTATGCTCCCTCCCACACTACATATCAATAAATTTTTATCTCCTGTGTTTACTGCTGACTGTTTCTCATGCTTCATGGAGACTGTGTGCTGGTTGGGGGTGGTGGAATGAAGATCAGTAAAATAATCTACCACCCCTTCTGGGGTGTGTGTGTGCTTACAGTAAAATATTTTGAACAGCGTATAATAGTCATCAATTGAAACCTGGGATAACAGAGGTCTTTGCTGGGTGCCTTTGCAGCGGGAGTGTTTTAATCCAGTCGCCAAGCAGCTCCAATGGCAGTTCCTTGGAGGCTCATTACAGTGGACTCCTTTGGGGCGTGAACCAGGACCCTTCTGGCCTGAGGCTGGGGCCTGCCTAAGTGAGCAATGCCATACCACCTGTGCTCAGGTGTAGAAGGAACAGTGTGCAAAGGCAGAATGAGGCCTCTGGCTTGGTCAGGCCTGGTAGGTAAATGCCAGGATCCTGCTGGCAGTTTCTGTCCTTGTCTGGTTAGCAGCAGTTCAAGCATTTTCTTTCTACAAAAGCTGGGAAACCACTGAATGATCTGTGATTGGGCAAAAGGGGAAGGGCCATGGCGATCTGCCCTGCCCCCCGAAGAGCTGGATTTGGCTCCTGGGCCTGAGGTTATGTACCCTTGCCTAACAGTGACTAACTCATTGGATATGTATATCCCCATGCAGAGGAGGATTGATCTAGATTGCAGGCCTTCGGCCCACACCATCTAGCCTAAGTTTTGACTTTTCTGTTTCTCCTCCCCCCCTCCCCCCCCCAAGCCTTTTGTACTACCTAGCCATATGAAGAGTTGTGGAGAATTCAAAGGCTTGCACATTTGTGTTGAATATTGACTGGTTCTAATACTGCAATATCCCTATTAGTCTTACTCAATGATTAATAAGGATACTTTACTCAGTAGGGCTCATGCTTTGTACATAATCTATGGTCCCCTCCACAAGGATTCGCTTTTGCGCCCGGTTAGGAGATTATGCACACTATCCCTGAAGCGCCTTTACGCCTAATACCTCTGCACGAGAGGTGGCGACAAAAGGCGCTTCCCTCTCCTCCCCTTCCCTCCCCGCCGCTCCCCAGCTGGCTGGCTGGTAGGCTGTGGGCAGCAGGCGAGCGATCCTCCTCCTCCTCGCCTTCCTTTACCCCCTCTTAGTCCTCCTCCCGCCGGCCCCCCCCCTGCAGGCGGGCGGGCGGGCTGTCTTCCCTCCTTCGCCGCGGCCAGGCAGCCCCCTCCTCATGCTGCTCCGGCGAGCGGAAGGGACAGCCGGCGGGCGGAGGGTAGTCGCCCGCCTTCCCCACGTGTCTCCCCAGCTTCAGTTCGGCAGCTCGAGCCCGCCGCAACTTTTGACAGCGGCGGCGGCGGCAGCTGTCAAAAGGCGCTTCCCTCCCCTCCCCTTCCCTCTGGCTGGCTGGCAGGCTGTGGGCAGCAGGCGAGCACTCCTCCTCGCCTTCCTTTACCCCCTCTTCTTCCTCCTCCTCCTCCCACCGCCCCCCCCCTGCGGGCGGGCGGGCACTCTTCCCTCCTTCGCCACGGCCAGGCAGCCCCCTCCTCATGCTGCTCCGGCGAGCGGAAGGGACAGCCGGCGGGTGGAGGGTAGTCGCCCGCCTTCCCCACGTGTCTCCCCAGCTTCAGTTCAATGCGCTTTAATGGACGGAGCAAAAAAAACCTCGCTATTTAACGCGCATTCGATAATGCACACAATCGGGGAGATAACGCGCCTCTACGCCCCATTTGCGCTCCGCTGGTGTAGAGGTAATTTTTTAATGAGACTTGAAAGAGCTTTAAATCGCTCTTGTTGTAGAGGTAATTTTTTTAATGCACCTTGAAAGCGCTTTAAATCGCTCTTGTAGAGGCAGCATATCATATACAAAGGAGGAGCAAAGGAATTGTGTGAGTTTCGCCTTGGACTTCTTGAGTAACTCAGGTTCTCCAGGTTGGTGTGAGGAAGGGTTATGGCTCCACAGTGGGTTATGTCTGCCCCTATCTCCCAGGAAAAAGGGACTGTGAGACTAAAACGTTTGAGTCTTCTGTTGGTCCCAGGCTCCTCCTGGCCAGTTCCGTCCCTGCTTTTTGCCCAGGGCAGAAGAGCTATTTCTCGTCTCCTCCTACTCAGAGAACTTCTAATGTCTTCAACTCTTAAAGTCTTAATCTTTCTTGCCTCTAAATCTCCATCTCCTCAGTAATTCCTTCTCCTTTAAAAACAAAGAAAAACTTAGGCTGCCTCTACACGAGACGTTTAAAGCTCTTTGAAGTCTCATTAAATTTTTTACCTCTACAAGAGCGGAGTGTAAATCGGGAGTTGAGGCGCTTTATCTCTCCGATTATGCGCATTATCGAATGCGCGTTAAATAGCGAGTTTTATTTTGCTCCGGCTGTTAAAGCGCATTTTGCCTATGTGAACAAGCGATTCTCCGCATTAACTACTTGTAAAGCGCATTTCAAACAACTGGTAAGGCCACCAGTTGTGCGCTCAATTACCTCTTGCATACAAGCATTTACGATAAAGCGCTTCAGCGATTATGCGCATAATCGGCTAACCAGGCGTCAAACAGAATCCATCTAGAGGGGGTCTTCCTCTATTTTTCTGCTCTGCCTTCTGTTTTCCTCATGGCCCCTCTGGCTGTGAAAAAGGCCCTAGCAGCATCCTGGCTCCCTCACAGCAGGAGAGCGATTTCGCAGACTGGGCTGGAGAGGAGACGGGGAAGCCAGATCACCGGCTGGCAGGCATCTGCCGCTTGCCGAGTCTTGCCAAAGATCACAGGAGCCTCATGAAAGGCTGAGCTCAAGGGAGTTGGGGCATCTGAGTCTTCGGACCACGGCCACCCTCTCTTCCCAGATGAGGTGGAGCTGGTCATCGGAGGAGGAGGAATCAGCTCAACAACAACTAGACGCTGGAACCACCAGAAGGGTGGGATTGAGGGCGCATCCCCCTCCCACGGGGAAGCTTCCCGCCAAATTGAGCAGGCAGCCATTTTGCATAGCAGTTGCAACCCACACTGCCAAAGTGAAACCTCCCCTCCACCAACCCCTTCTACCACTGGGCAAGGGAATAAGGAACTCCACCAGTCTGCTATTAAGGACATTTCTCAGTTAAATGACTCTGTACTCTCCCAGCTAGCTGTTTTACCTCCCTGGCAAACAACATTTTAAGAACGGGAGGGGTGATAATGCCTAACAACAATTCACACACCTCTGAATTTTCTTTCTCCCCTCCTCTAAACACTAGAAATAATTAAAATAATACCGTATTTTCCGGCGTATAAGACGACTTTTTAACCCTGGAAAATCGTCTCTAAAGTTGGGGGTCGTCTTATACGCCGGGTATAGGATGGACGGAGGGGGGCCGCAGTAGCCGCCGGCGCCGGACGGGAGCGGGCGTCCCGGAAAGGTAAGGAGGGGGCGTGCCGAGGGGAGGGGGGCGCGCCGAGGGGAGGAGGGGGGCCCTTACCTTTCCGGGACACCCGTTCCCGTCCTGCGCCGGCGGCTACTACCAGCGGGCTTCGCGGCCTGCTCCAGGGTGGCGCACCGAGTGATGTCATCACCCGGCATGCTACTCTAGAGCAGGCCGCAAAGCCCACTGGCAGTAGCCGCCGGCGCCGGACGGGAGCGGGCGTCCCGGAAAGGTAAGGAGGGGGCGCGCGGAGGGGAGGAGGAGGGGGCGCGCGGAGGGGAGGGGGGCCCTATTCTCATCTATGCGATCGTCCTGTATTAACTCTCTCTACCTGGAGGGGGAGAAAAGCTTCCTGCTTCGGCAAGGAAAGGAAATGTGGCCCTTCCAAGGAGTTTTCTGAAACAACATTTTTTTAAAAAAAACCCAGCCTTGCATTTGATCTGAATTTTAAAGCAGCCTTCCCCAACCTTGTGTCCTCCAGACGTTTTGGACTTCAACACTCACCAGCCCCAGCCAGCTTGGCCAACAGTCAGGAATGCTGGGAGTTGTGGTCCAAAACATCTGGAGAGCCCCAGGTTGGGGAAGACTGCTTGAAAGGCTTTTTGGAAAGCAGGCAGGGTCATTACAGGATTGGCTCAATTTCTGGACCATCGGGGTCTCAATGGCTATTAGATGTGCTAACCTGGGAATCACCAGGGACAGGAGTTGGGAATAAACAGCAAGAGAGACTCAGTACCTTCTCCCAAGCTCGTACTATAACCTTCCACTGGAGCCTGTCTTGGTCCATCCAATCCAGCAAGGCAATTCTTGTTTTCTTTTGGCATGCATTTTTACTATTTATTTATTACATTCATATCCCATATTTTTCATCGTTGGAAGAGGGATAGTCTTATATGGCGAGTATATCCCAAACTCTATATTTTAACTGAAAAAGTTGGGGGCTGTCTTATACGCCCGGTCGTCTTATACGCCGGAAAATACGGTAAATAAGGGATAAAACCAAAGTTAAAAATTCATCACAGCCAAGTCAAACTAGTACTATTACCAGTCCACATTCCTCTGCTGACTGAAGGGAAGATTCACCAGACCCATGCTCCATAGTCTCAGGCAGCAATACTAAAATACAAACTATTTTTTACTGAGTGTCACGTGCACAGTGATTCATCCATGCATTCCCATCAGGATCTCGATTCAGATGGGGAGGAAGGGTGGTGGTCAGACATAAAAAGGGCATGAATGAATTCATCTACTCGATTCTTTAATAAATATTATTTTTTTGCCTTGATTGCCCAAAGCAATTGCTTCCCTAGCCATTAACTCTGCAGGAACAGAGAAAAAACAATGGTTGTTCCTAGAACTCAAGCCCATGACAAGAGAGATACCTTTTCCTAGTTCTTTCAAAAAGATACTAAAGGAAAAGTGGAAATCATCCCTTCAAGGTAGGAAGAGTGCTAATACTGCTCAAAAACTTTACACACTTCCACATAACATTGTGGAAGAACTTAAAGCACCCCTGGTAGATGCTCCAGTAGCAGCACTACTTTCAGGGGCAATAATGCCCAAAGATGGGGATCCCCCCCTCCCACAACATCAGGGAGAGAAAATATCTGATGCTGCATTAAAAAAAGCCTGTGAAGCAGCAGCATTAGGTAAGATCCTCATCTGTCTCCTATTTTGCCAGGGCTTCCATTCTGTGGATGGAAGCCATAATAAATCATAAAGAACTAAATCCGGCTTCCTTATATAGGAGCTTAGGAAAGCTCCCTAAGTCCTTTGCCTTCTTAGCTGTTGTTACACAAGACACCTTTCAGTTTATTGCCCAATCTATGGCAGTACCTTGGCACTCCATCTGGCTCAAGCACTGGAATCTAAATAATGCTTCTAGAGCAAATGTAGCTTCCATTCCCTTAACAAGAGCACCTCTGTTCAGAGAGAAAGCCTTAAAAGAACGTCTAGAAATCAAAGACAACAAAAACAGGTCATGTCGTCCTCATCCAGAAGAGAAGATCAAACAAAAGAATTAAAAAACAAAAGACAAATTCACAAGAACTTACTCTTTCTTTCACTCTTTCACAAATACAAACCAATTGTGCCTTTAGGTCCAAAAGCTACAGATTACCAAAACCAGATTGGTCCACATCACACTTCCAGCCCAAGAACGCTACCTCCACCAGCTATTTTGTCAGACCAACCTCTTCGTTCCAGCCCTCTAAACCCAGATGGAACCATTCTGACACCAAGGACCCATCAGTGGGAGGAAAGCTCCAGCACTTCCTCACAGCATTGGAAAAATCTGCATTGGATTGCTGGGCCCTAGACACCATCAGCAATGGCTACATCAAAGAATTCTGGAAAGAACCCTCTCCCAGGTTCATTCTTTTACCAACTTTACAGTCAACTACCAAGAGACACCCCATAACCAAAGTCATTCTGCACCTGTTACAAACAGGAGCTATAGAAGCAGTACCACCACAAGAAAAATATGAAGGCATCTATTTGATCTTCACTTTGTCAAAGCAGGATGGAGGATGGAAATCTGTACTGGACCTCAAACATCTCAACAAGTTTGTCAGGTACAGATAATTTCATATGCAAACCATAAGAGAAGCCCTTCACAAGGAGAGTTCCTGATGTCAATTGATCTGATGGAGGCCTACCTCTACATCCTAGTAGCACCACATCACAGAAGATTTCTTCACTCTGTGTAGTAAAACCATCATTTCCAATAGAAAGCAATGCTATTGACCTAGGCTAAGCTCCCAGGGTTTTCACCAAGCTATTGATGCCCTTGGTAGCTCATCTTCGGCCAAAGGTGTACATATCTAGCCATATCCGGACCACCTACTCCTCAGGTTCCCCTCCAGTCACAAAGCATTACAGGGCCTGGACCTGACCATCAGCTCCCCAGAAGACTATGCAGAGACTCTGTGGGGAAGAAAGAGAGTTGGGGGGGGGGGGGAGAGAAGGAGAGGAAAGGAGGGAGGGGAGAAAGAAAAGAAAGGTCCCCAAAAAATCTCCCTTCAGAAATCCACCTCCTTAGTTTTGGAGTGCAAGCCTCAAATCTGTTACTTGCAAGTAAGGTCCCCTCTACAAGGATTCGCTTTTGTGCCTGGTTAGGCGATTATGCGCATAATCGCTGAAGCGCATTTACGCCTAATATCTCTGCACGAGAGGCGGCGAGAGGCGGAGAAGCGCATTAACGGATGACCAAAATGCGCTTTACAAGTAGTTAATGTGCATAAGCGCTTGTTCACATAGCCAAAATGCGCTTTAACGGCCGGAGCAAAATAAAACGCACTATTTAACGCGCATTCGATAATGCGCATAATCAGAGGGATAGCGCGCCTCTACGCCCAATTTGCGCTCCATTCTTGTAGAGGTAAAAAATTTTAAGCGCCTTGAAAGAGCTTTAAATGCCTCTTGTAGAGGCAGCCTAAGTTGCAGTGAATGTAAGATGTCTGGTTTTACAATTGTTGATGTTTTAATTTAAAATTGCGCTTTGCAAAAACGTGAAGTAGCTTTCCTGTTACGTGTGTAGAAAAATATTTCTCAATTAAAAAGAAGGAAAACAAAAACAATACTACTACTACTACTACTACTAATTTATTTCTTACCCGCCTCTCCGTTTGGATCGAGGCGGGGAACAACAATATGATAAAATACATAAAACTGATTAAAACATGACACACATTATTAAAACTGCATTAAAACATCCTAAAAACATCCTAAAAACATCCTAAAAACATTAGTTTGCAACAAAGCACAAAAGCAAACTTTCATTTTAACTGAATAAAATACAGTAAAGGAGATTTTCATCTGGATTTTAAAAACAAAAAATACACATAACAATATGATCCAGCTACTATTAAACACTTTTAGCTACCTAAACTTATGCATGTTTAATTAGAAGTAATTTCCACAGAACTCACTGGGACTTACTTCTGAGCAGACACACAGTATGTCCCATTGTCTGCAGTGGGGCTTGCTTTCAGGACAGCTTTCAGGACAGGCTACTCAGACATAAGTCCCACTGAGGTTCAGGTGGGTCTTACTCCCAAGTAAGCAGGCATGGAATTGCAGCCTTAAAAGTGCTTAACTTTGGTTGGATCATGCCTTAACTTTAATTTGGGGTGTGTGTGTGTCCTTCTAAATATGTATAGGAAAATCAGCATTATTGTTGTTGTTATTTACAATTCATTTTGATCTCAGTTAGTGGCACCGAACAGTACATATCCTGCTAGAGCCACTTGAACACAAAGTAGTTGGCTGCTTTGGGGTTAAAAGATATCTTTTAATATTAATATCCTTATATCCTATGGTAACTACTTGGGCAACTGGGGTGGGACTAAGTCTCCATATTGAATTCTCCTCTAGCTTTTGGGAACTAGTGGCGAAATGTAATTTAGTGTCATTTTTTGTTTGTTTGAATGCTTAAACTGTTCTTTGACTATTATTTAATTGCAGAAGCTTAAATAAGTCCTATTTAACTCAATAGGATTTATTTCTGAGTAGACACACATAGGATTGCTGCTGTTAGATAGCTTTCTTTCCCTAGACCTTTACATATCACTCAGTTTTTTTAAAAAATCAACCCCCCCCCCCCACAAAAAAAATTGTCCCGGTTTTGTGGATTCAGAATATGGCAACCCTATACATCACAATAGATCGGTTCACTCTAAATTATACTCTCACCCTAATTAGAAGTTAGCTTTAGCATATCCCATTGTGGGATGCCTTCCTCACACCAACCTGGAGAATGTAACATTGGTACTTACCGAGAAGGTTCCTTCTGGGTTGGTGTGCGGAAGGCATCCCAACCACACCCTACAACGTGTATTGAGCCACTTACATATCTGCCTCTGCATTCACTGGACAGACCTCCTTATGGAACATCAATGACAGTGTGACCATATCGTTTGTTCCTATTTGTATTTAACCTTTACTCCTACCAGGAGATTGATCTGTACTCTTTTCTTCTGAGCTATAGCCATGGACGGAATTGGCAAGGAGGAGCCTGGGACCAATAGAATACTCAAAAGTTTTAGTCACATGGTCCCTGCTTTTTCCTGGGCGATAGGGGGAGATAACCCATTGTGGGATGATGCCTTCCACACACCAACCCAGAAGGAACTTTCTCGGTAAGTACCAATATCCCAATCTGCACTGGGCCTTGGCTTGCTTGATCAAAAATAGGTGCAAGCAATTGTGCGCTAGAAATGCAAAAGCAGCTTTCCAACAAAACCATGTGTGTGTTCTGAGGCCATTTCCAGAATTGCGTATATGTTGGGGTGGGGGACAGGTTTCTTTCCTGCTTTGATGTTTTTTAAATCCTCTGGCAAGAATGCTGAGCAGTTTGGGCATGTGGGAGGCTCCCAAGCACCAAGAGGACGAAGGGCCAAGACAACAGGGAGCAGAGTAAATTCCCAGGCTGCTTGTCGCTTCTGGCGTGTTCCTAAGCTGGGTGTGTGCAGTGGGGCTGTTGTCTCTCCCAGTATTTGCCCTTTCACATTAGGAGGGGAAATGCTAGAGATCGCCTTGTCACCATATGAACAGAGCCTCAATTAATTGTAGAGACAGTGGTTGGATGAGAGCAAAAGGACCATGTAGAGGCAAGGCAAAGCCCACCTTCCTCTCCCCAAACACAAGCCTATATATTCCACTCACCTACCCCACCTATCACAAAAAGGGCAGATGCATCACAGGAGGATCCCTTCAGGACAAATCCACTGCAGGTGACTCATATGAGTAAGTCATGGGTAGGCAAAGAGAACCTCAAGCACACTGGATTCCCTGTCATGAAGCTGCATCCCCATAATGGGAAGGAGAGGAGGGAAGCTGCCCTGGCATGAGTCCCAGTAGGTGGGCTGGGGAAGCTGAGATGTTGGAGAGCATCACCAGCATCATACAATCCGCAGTGATGTAAAGGAGGGCTAGGAAGCCTTTTTTCTATCAATGGCCACTAAACCATGGGGGGGGGGGAATTGGGAGGCACATAGAAGTATTGAATACGTTCCTTACTGCATTATGAACACCATAAACAAATTAAAATATTGTAATGCCTCGGAAGATAGTGCTGGGATGTTGCCATCTCCTAAATCTCTGGCTGCTCTCGTTGTGGTCCACTGAGTAATAGGAATAGTGCAACTTGTTCCTAGAGTGGGAGGAAGGGAGGCTCCTTCTATTAGGGAACATTTCCACCTGCGCAAGAAAAGCAGCATGGTTGGTTGTGATCAGAGCATTTCTCACCAGCAGCACCTCAACCAACAGCCGTTCCCTCCGGCACATTGTTAAACTACGGAAATTGTCTCCACAAGATGTTGCAATGGCTACCAATTTGAATGGCTTTAAAAGGAGATTAGACAAACCCATGGTAGTCAAGTTATCAATGGCTGGTAGCCATGGTGGCTGTATATTCCGCTGCCAGGATCAGAGGCAGTGGGCTGTTGTATCCCAGTTGTTAGGGAACATAAGCAGGAGGCTGCCCTTGCATTCATATCCTGCTTATGGGACCTGGTTGGTCACTGTGGGAACAGAATGCTGGTCTGGTGCCGTGCAGCTCTTATATTCTTAAAGGCTTGTGGGTGTGGGGTGAGGGTGTATTGGCACCACTGCTTTCCCCCCAGGTGTGGGAGGATCTTCTTGGGAATGCTTCGGGACTAGATGATGTTAAGTTTGGAGCTACAGTTTCATCTACCTTGACACGCATCCTGTGGAGAGTCCAACACAAGACTATTGTTAGACTAGTCACTAGTGTGTACTCCAGTTTGTAAATTGCTTTTGAACCATGTCTTGAATGGGTTGGAATGTTATCTTGCATGGCTTTATTGTGGCCCTTGACTTTACCTTGTATTTATGAACTGTAAAGATCCCGACTTGGGAAACTAAAATGGGATTTCTGTGACAACGTTGTAGGTCTGAGCTTTGAATTGTTTGTTGAACTAAGCCATGAGTCTATAGCTCTTGTGGAACCATGAGGTTTCTGAAAAGTGTAACCATTAAGCTTTTGCCATGACATTTGCAACAATAAATAGTGACTTCTTGGGTGTCCTGTGTCAGAGTGTGGGCCAGAAGGAATGAGCCCATGACAGGAGTGTTGGAAGCTGCCTTATACAGATACAGATCATCCATCCATCCAGTTCAGTACTGTCTACACAGTATCTGGCAGTGGCTCTCCAGGGTTTCAGAGCGGAGTCTTTCTCAACCCTAGATGGAGAGGCCAGTTATTCAATTTGAGACCATATGCAAAACATGTGCTCTATCACTGAGCTACAGCCCTTCCAAATGCCTACTGTGGGGTCTTTGCGCATGCTTGCCCTTAAAAATGTCACATATTTGACTTCAGCTGCTTGTTCCTTCATCATGTAAAGCACACAGCAGGCAAAGCTTTATATTTAACTGTTGATCTCCTAAGATTCCTCCAACTAATTCCTCTAATGACTTTTGCTGGTAAGCTGTTAGATTTGTGTTTAGTATAGAATGTTTAGGGCCGTCATAATCTGAAACCTATTTTCATCTAGTCTGCAATTTCCATCAATAGGAGATAGAATTCTCCCTTTGATGTGTAAATGGAGGAGTACAATCATGCTGCTTAATATCTCTTTAAAATTTTGTTCAGTTAATGTTCTTTAATCTTTCCCGGAGTTGTTGCATCACTTTGATCCTTGTCATCATCTTCTCTTTGATAACAACTCAGCTTAATTTATATCTGAATGAAAATGGAAGTATCCTAACTGCCCAGGCTTCCATGCAGGTTTTAAGAGCCCATACGCTTGTGCCCCCCTCCCTCCCTCTCCCCTGAGCTAATGAGAACGTGAGGATATTCAAAATATTGAATATTTATCAGAAATGTGTCCAACCATCTCAATTATATTTCTCTTCCCTGTAAGCTCTTTGTCTATTGAAAGTCACATTCTTGGAGAGTGGTGAGTTGTCCACACATATCACATCAAAGAATGCAATTTCTTGATGCTAATATCAGGTAAGTTCACACTAGAGTAGAAACAGATTAGAAGAACGCCCTGAGGGTTTTTGAACTAAAGTATGGATTTGCTTGCAAAATAAATTAATACACTTCTAGTTCAATATTTACCTAGCGTCGCTCCCTGAGATTCCAGATCCAACATACATAATTATTGATAAACTACTGAACATATCAAGTTTAGCATAACAGAATAGTCTTAATATTTTTGATTTATTCAAAGTTTCCCAAATATCCAAATCAGGGATTCAAATGTTTAATAACCCAAGAATGTTCAGTTTATATGCCATTCAATGTTACTTTGCAACATGTGAACCTGCTGGTTTCAGTCACGATGGGTGCGTCAACCCAGCGTGTGGGGTTGGTGCTTGAAGCAAATAGCTTCAAAGTGGAGTGGAATCCAGCAGCTGCCTTTACACAGAGATTGTGTGGAGCGAGTTGGCTGCTTTGGTTTAACGATGGTGCTCTCCGGGTATTGAAATCTTGTGGCTCCCTTGGAAAATTCTTGTGCAAAACTCCGTATGGCCTGGTTTCCAAAACGAAGTGGAGGAGGATATACGGAGAAGGGCAGGCGCCGCCGGCACGTGTTCAAACGGCAAAAGAAGAAGAACGCGGTTGGCTGGATGAATAGACCAAAGCCATGTGGCGGCCAGCAGGGGGCGTGCCCCCTACGCGGGAACTTGGAAAGGGGAGCCGTGGAAGGAAGCGCGCTGCGTGCGGAGAAGAAAGGAGCGAGGCGCCGGCGAGGCCGCCGCCGCTGCTGCTGCTGGCGGCGGCATTGCCCCCGCCCCTCCAGTCTGGCTTCCACTCCAAAGGGCTCGGCTTGGCTGGCTAGCACGCGTTGCTGGGGCAACAGAAGGCGGAGGGCGGCCTGGTTTCCATGCCCTTGCTGCGGGCGGGCACCTCTAACGCTTCCTTTCCGTGTGCGTTTACAAGCGGCGGCGTTATAATACATGACAAACTTTTTTCTAGCATTCGTCGCTTTTGCTTTCAGGGTATTGTGGTGAGAACCATTCTTGCTGCTGTTAAGAAGTTGCCTTGCCTGCAAAATATCTGCTCCTGCAAGCCCCTTTAGCCTGCTCCTGTTGAGGACCCCTTACCTGATGCACCCCTACAACCTCCTTGATGACAGAAGGTACAAGTGTGTGCGCGCACAGACACGTATGTGCATATTTACATATGTACATGCACCCCCCCCCCCCCCAAGCTGCCGCCCTTCAGATATGTCAGGCGACAACTCCCATCAGCGCCAGCCAGCATGGCCAAAGGGGCTCTAAACTAACAGGGCCTTTCTACACTACCCTCATCCCACTGCATTTCCACCAAATATGAACAAAGTCAGAATGTATAGTGACACCTTCAACATCTCAAATCAGGGGATATCCTTTTAAGTCTCATGGGTGTTACCTGGAGTTACTTAAAATAAATCTCAGATAGTAAGGAGGGAGGTACAACTCGATTTTATTAAAAGAGAATCAGCGCGCTGAGACGGAACCCTGTTGCCTCATGGCCAAAATACAGAGGAACCGCCCCTAACCAACATAGACAAAGGTTTTTACTCTCTTGGCATGAAAAGAAACACCCTTCTTGTGACGTACGTGTCTAGAAACTTCTTTCAACTAAGAAATAGGGGAGGGGGAGAAGAAATAATGTTCTTTTTGCAAGCAGTTTACAGAGATGCAAGCAGCAAGGTCATTTCAACATACCAAAGAAGAGATAGCTCAGGGGCCTCTGGCCGGCAACAAGAAGAACAAAGGATTCTTTGACTTGCCAGCTCCTCTCATAAAAATTCTTTGACACCTTAATGTTTCTGCTATCACCGGTGAGATCATCTGCCCTGCTAAGACTCTTCAGGATTTACATAAGATTTGTTTTACAACTTACTTGATCTCAATTTAGGGGTTTCAGGGCACAGAGGCAGACATTAATCAATTCTTTCTTTTCTTTTTAATTTCATGTTACATTCCACATGGGGATGTATCACCCCAGACGAATGTCCCACAGAATACCTCTAGACGGGCTCTTTTCCCCGCAGTAGCTTCGGAGTGGCGGCAGGTGGATTACATGACGCTGCCGCCACTCCGAAGCTACTGTGGGGAAAAGACCCAAAGCTCTGCTCTAAAGAAGTCGGGCATCTACTCTGACATTTTTAGAGCAGAGCAGAGCGGGGTGGGCAGGGAAGGGGATGGACCAGCGAGCCATAAGCTCGCTGCATTGCCTCCTCAGTCCTCCCCCCATTTTTTAAAAAACTTACTCTAGAAGAGGGGAGCCAATGCTCCCAGCTCCTCCTCCGGCTGCAGCTGGGGAGGTGTGGCAGCGGTGGCGGCGGCGGCAGCAGGAAAAGCCGCCTTGATGCTCTTTCTGGTGTAGATGGTCAGAAGGAGCGTCAATGCGGGCCGCGCCACCTGCCGCTGCCGCTGTGCCGTGATGGCGGCGCTGTCAAGATGAGGGCTTAGACTGCTTTTCAACCGCAACAGCTCTGGTGCTGTTTACAATCAACACAAATTAAAACAAGTCACAATTGACATAAGACATTTGTTGGATGGCACTGTGGACATCTGTGCGATGTTCCATCCTTCTTCCCAGCCATCCCAGAAGTTTCAGCGGCTGAAACTTTACTCCCTTCCAAGGGAACATAAGTGCACGATCAGACCAGCTCACTGTCTTGCTCCCGCCGTTTTTAGCCACATGCTTCTTGGAGACCCTCAAACAGGGCATGAAGGCGGAAGCCTTTCCGCACTGCTGCTCCCCAGAGCCAATCATGACCACAAGTTTTTACTTTGGGAAATGGGCATCCATGTAGGGCAGCTATAGCCAATAGCTGTAGTCTTCAAAAAAAATGTGGTGCCTGCACAAACCACCAGGGTGGTGCTCCTGTGGCACACTGAGCAGCAGCTGTGTGGAGTGGAGGAGGACAGGGCCCTCAGCCTCCTTCGCAAGTGAGCATCAGAAAGAAAGTGTGTGTGCGTGAATCCCCTTTCTACATTTCCCCTAGCCTTCAGTTTGCCCTTTCTGGGCAATGGGGTTGCTGGTGGAGCAGGGAAATATGTGCCCAAAGGAGTGCTTCTTGGGTGTAATTCTATGGGTCACCCCCAACCCTCTGCTTTGCACTCCTGATGTTAAACTTGCTTTGCTTGCCTCAGTTTCTCCTCTCCGTGCAATGGCTTGCTCGGTAGAGCAGAGAAATGCGGGCTCAAATAGATGCTTTAGTGGTCAGGGACACACAGCCCGACCCTCTGCTTTGCCCTCCTGATCTTAAATGTAATTTGTCTCAGTGCAATGTGTTGCTTCCTTGGTTCTGACTACTGAATGCGCTTAGGGAAAATAATCCAGTCTTCTAGGAAAGGCTGGGGAAGAGGCGGGGTGTCAACAGGACAGGCACAGCGTCATATGAGTACCATGCTGCAAATCCACACACCAGGCATGGCGGGAGTGCACTCAATCGCTGGTGTGATGGAGCTCTCTGTGTTTACCTTTTGGCTGATGGCATTCAGAAAGTTGAAGATGAAAGATAGCTACAGTTTGCTTTTGAAAAGAGTTGAGTTCTTTCTTGCTAGATGGTATATTCAGAGGCCAAGGCCAGGGAAAATAGGCATGCAAAACAACAAGCAAACAGTGCCTCGTCTGAGCCAGCTCTCTTGCCCTAACGTGGTAGTGGAGACTCGATGCGGTGCAAGATGCTATTTCTGCTCACTCTGGTGGTGCAGACGGCGCGGGCAAAGAAGCGTTCTCACCCATTTCTGCTGTTTGAGTGAATCCCAGAGCGGACAATTAGAAATTAAAGAGAGGCTGTTGATCTGAGCTGGAGACGGGAGGACCTGCTCGGTCCTGGACGCCTTTTGGTGTCAACTTCAATTGGAATAAGCAAGAGGCTCACTCAGCTTTAGAAGGCGCATTAAATGCTGCGCCTTGCTTGGAGCAAGAGCCCCCCCCCCCGCACTCCCCAAAGACCAGCTTCTTGCCTCCTTTCTCCTCATTTCAAAGCAGTTTCAACTCTGCAAAAAACAAACAAACCCAAGCACAGACTCTGGGATGCTCATTGGGACCGCTGTGTGCACGAGAGCCTCTCTCCTTCTCTGCCTCCGCAGCAGGCTTTGCTGAGCTTTGGTGGGACTTCTTTCTTTCTTTCTTTCTTTCTTTCTTTCTTTCTTTCTTTCTTTCTTTCAAATATCCAAGGCACAGCCATTTGGACAGTGGGCCGGGAGCGAGGAGCAGGGTGAAGGAATCTTACAAGTGGTAGAAGAGGCCTTTCCCTTGGCTTTGGCTTGGCTGGTTCCTCTGCCAACCAAGCAGACATTGCTGGCACCTTTGGGGTGATACTTGGTGGGGGGAATTCTTGGCAAAACTCATTGGGTCACCAATTGAGAATTTGCCCTCCTTGCATGCAGCTCCCTTGTCAAGCAACTGGAAAAGAAGCAACATTTCAGGCCGCAGCTTTTGCCGAGTGCTCTCCCGCTGCCGCAACCAGGCCGTGAGTGCCCCCCCCCCCCCGTCTTCCGCTTTGTGTCTGTATATCTGATTAACTGCTGCTGCTGCTATTCTTGGGCCGGCTGCAGCACAGATGGAGATGCTTGGCTGACATTTCTGAGGTCAAGGTTAGGCCTGCATGACTCTGACTGCACTGCACCAGCACCAGCGCTGCACATAGGCATATAAGGAGAGTAAAAAAACAGTGTCTTCAACCTGCAAAAATGGTGCAAACACACACGCAAAGGCTTCCTAGGAAAATGTAACAGCCCTCCTCCTCCCCCTCCTCCCATACATCTGCCCCCCCTGCTGTGTTGGACAATGCCTCACACAACCACTGACCATTGGCAATGTCGGCTGGGGCTCATGGCATTTGGGAGGGGACCAGGTGGCTGACACCAGTGCACAGCACCTGCCCACCTGGGCTACAAATGCTCGAGAGGGGCATTTCTTGAGAGGGGCCCATGCACTTCTCCAGCAGAGATGTTGCTCCTCCTTGCAGCCGCACGCAGCAAGGGAGGTGTGATCATTAGGTCCCAGCCCAGGGCACTGCAGTCCTGGCTTACTGTTGCCTCTAATGATTCAGGCACCTGTGTGTGTGCCTGTGGCGGCTCCTCCTCCTCCTCCTCCTCCCTTCCTTGTCTTTGGCTGCTCTGCTCTACTGCTGACTTGGTTGATTCCCACCCCTCCCCCTAGGCTGTCCCCTGCAGCCCTGGGCTGCTTGAGCTCATGAGCCACCTGCCACCCACATGGAAGATTGAAACATGTTCCAGAGGCGGGGGAGCGGCGTGTGTGCACCTTCAAAGAGATGGTTCCAGATAGCGGTGGGTGAGGCGTTTGCCTCCGTCCTCGCCTTGTCATGTTCCCACAGGAGTGAGGCGTGTTGCCTACCAAAGGGCCGTCTGCCGGGAGAAGCTCCCTCCTCCTGCTCCAAGCGAGCAGCCCCCGTGCTCTCGATGCACCGCTGGGCCACAGCTGCGCTGCTCTGAGGCCTGCTTTCAGGGTGAGTATGGATGGAGTTTCTCACCCCAAAGCAGATCCACCTCTGAACGTCCTGCTACTGCATGTCTGGGCTGGCTGGCAAGATCCAGACTTGGCCCAGGTGATGGGGCTGAGGCCAGACACTCTGGACAAAAGTAAAATAAAAACAACCCCTGAAGTTGGACAGGCTGAGCTCTCAGAAGGCAGGAGCTGGGACACCACGCGTATTCCTCATGCATGCCTGCATGCAAGAACTCCCTGCTTTCATGCACCTCTGTGTGTGTGTGTGTGTGTGTGTGTGCGCGCGCGCACGCACGCACGCATGTGCATGCATGCCTTGGAAGGGGCAGGGGAACAACTCTCACCATTCCGGGAACAGAGAGCCTTGAGAGTGCATGGGCAGCTACCCAATTAAATCCCATCTTCAGTGGATGAGGAAGGAGAGAAGTAGGCAGTGTGGCCTAGGGGTGGGACTCCTGTGCTCAGATGGTCTGGTGTTTTGAGCAATTAGGTTTCCCTACTCTCAGTAGGAAAGCGGTACGGCCAACCCAGCCTCCACCCCCTTGGCATGTCCAGGGCAACTTGTTACAAGAGGCACTTCTGCACTGGAAAAAGTGCATGTGACACAGGAGCATGTTTCTAACCTAGTACTGGGTTACTGCAGAGCTGGTTGAGTTCAAGGCAAAACGTAATGGAAGTCACGCTCAGAGCTATGTAGGCAATGCTGTTCTTGCAGACACTTCTGCTAGCTGAAACTGGCAAGACGGTCGGGTTGGTCAGCAATATCTGCAGGGTGCAATGACTTCTCTAACACACAATGGCTGCTACATAGCAGAAGTAGCAGAAACAACCGCAGACGCAGAAGATTCCAGAGTTGAAGGGAAGGAGGGCAGGGCACACACGGCTAGCCCACCAGGAGCAAGCGGCAGGGCCAAGCCAAGAGGGCTCTGAACATGTCCAAGAAAAGCAGCCAGTTGCTAGAACGTTTGCCTTTGTGAGCGACTTTGCTGGATGAGCGGAGCTGTGCCCAGATTCTCTTGCGGTGGCACAGAGGTTGCTGAGCTATCAGCAGCCCTGCAAATGCTGCCCACCCGGGAAGGCACTTCAGTTTGTGCAGCCCTGTGGAAGGCAGAGGAAGAGCACGTGCTTCCCCTCCTGCACTGCTCGGAGGGCCGCCTGGAGTCGCTGTGGTCCCTCCCCACCATCTCATGCTGCCAGAGTTAAATTTCCACTTTAACATTCCCTGGTCCTTTCATCGCAGTGGGCAAAGCCTGTCTGACTTCCGACCAGAAACGTGGACGGCAGTGTTTTGTCGGACACGGGGGCGCACGGGTGGTGTTTGCTTGAAAGCCCTTCTTTTGTTTGGGGGCCTCAGCTTGCGGAGGCTGGCTGATTCCAAGCACTGCCCTCTCCAAGGCGAGGGGGCGGCCCGTGTGATGCTCCTCTTTGCAAGAGTGCCCAAAGGTAGACCCAGGTAAGCCCCCTGCCACTCTGTTGTTCCCCACGGAAACTTTGCTTCAGAGAACGTGCAGGCCAGCAGCTCTGGAAGAGGCAACGGAGATCCAGCCATGGTCCCTTGAAGGCAAGGAACATCCAAAAAGGACCAGCAGCCATTGGAGATCGGGAGGCCTTTCAGCCATTCCGATGCTAGTCTTTATCAAGTCCCGATGCCTCGTTCAAATTCCTTGAGGGGAGGATCTTTCTGTTTCCACCTGGCTGCTGTTTCCAGTCATTGGGCTTTGGTGACTGCTGAGGTGCTCACCTGCAAGAGCAAACAGCACCCTTGGGCTCTGTTCTGTCATATTTCTGAGCTGAGAGATGGGATGTTCACTCCGGGCTTTGAAAGCAAGCAGAGAACTGCTAAGAGCACGGAGGGCTTCATCGCGCCTACTATTCCCCCCCCCCCCCCGGTTGCTTCTGCGGCTTCTCCCTCGGTTCCTTATTCGAGTCCGGCGTTTTGACTCACACGTGGTCGTTAAAGCTGCGATACCTCAGCTTGGCCTGTTGAACTCTGCCTGCTTCGGACTTGAGGGATACATGGAAAGAGAAACTAAAACCTGCGACCTCAGGGCGGGAGAGCAGCAGGAGGGGGGCGGGGGCGACGTCATGCGAACCCAGCGCTGAAGAAGTGGAGCAAAGCCGAGGTGGGCGTGCTTGAAACCGCCCGTGTGACAACGACCTGGGTGAGCTCATGGCAGTGTCCTCCTCCCTCGCTGCCCCTACAACAGGATGCTGGCATGCGATATGCAGGACTTGGTTGCAAGGGTGGCTGAAGCAATGTGTGTGAAGTGCCTCAAGGGCACAGTGCAGGCATGCTGGGTTGTATTACGTTGCCCCCCCCAGCCCCACTCCCCAGCCCCACTTTTTAGAGGCTGCCTTGCCCAAGGCTACCTGGCGATCTCCATGGCAGAAGTGAAGCTTCGACCTGGGCTTCCAGCACCCAAATTGGACTTCTCTATTCACTGTACCCGTTGCTGAATTGCTTTGGTGCGTGGGACGCTTTCCAAGGTCCTTCTGCCCCCGCTGGGAGCCAATCGGAGAGGGGCTGTTAGCCTTTGCCCCACGAAGAAGAGGAGGAGGGGCAGAGCAAGTAGGGAACACGCAAAATCCAGTTGAGCGGAGTTTGAGAATTTGCCTTCCACGGCGCTTCCCTGCCCGCCACTGAGGCATATATTCTGAGGTCTATATATACATCTATCTATGCTTGGTTTTGGCAGCAGGAGGGAAACGAGTCGGCTTGGCCACTGAGAGAAGCTCTGGTTTTCCTTCCCCATCTCTCTCCGGGTGCTTCCAGATAGGGGGCTCCTGGCTGGCGGGGCCCCCACTCAGAAGGCCTCGTGCCGCTGTTCCATCTTTTCATTCTCAATGGATTTCCTGTGGAAAGAAAGAAAGACAGAAGCAGCGAGGAGAAAACACCAGGAGGATTGCGAGTGGATGACGAAGGCATTTGGCGCTCCCATGAAATGGTATGAATTGCCCACTGAAACCTGTCCGGAAGCAGCCCTCCCCATCTCTCTCCCGGCAGAGGGTGGGTGGGGGCCAAGGGGCTGAGGTTTGACTTCTTTTCCTCACCTGGTAAGGGCACATCCCAGCCCAATGTTCTAGGGGAGTGGATGCTGCGGCCTCTCGTTGCAGCAGGCAGGCTGGTGGCCAAAACAGCGGACTGAGCGTGCTGGATTTACCTCCCGGATGAGCTCAAAGGGAAACAAACACACCCCAACCAAACGCTGGGAATTGGCTGCAGGAGCTGCTGGTCAGGGCTGGCCGTGGGAAGCAGCCTCTCAATCACATGCATGGCTTTTGTCACCGGGAAGGGGGGGAGGGCTTTGCACCCTCTCCCATTGAGTTTAAAAGGCTGGCTGGGGGATATGTCTCTCAGGGTTTTGCTGGTGGCCATATCTGAGAATGGGGTGGGCTCCCCCCCCCCCCCCCGTCGGTTACTCTCTGCTGTTTGGATCCTTCCCCTCTAACATTACAGACTCGCCTGAAAAATAAAAGAAGGTGGGTTTTTTTGTTTTTTAAAGTTAGCCAATATTCAGTTGTCTATACACAAACCATCTGCACAAATGCCACCATTTCATACCGTTACCACGCAGCGGCATAGCTCTGGAGCCAGATTTGGCATTGTCATCTAGCATTGCAGGCCCAGGCGCCTTTGCCTTGCGGCTTGGAGAATCCGAGGCAGTTGCCCTCCGGACGCTCCTGGGCTCTGTGCCGCCTATTCGGTCTCCTTATGGTCTTGATGGGGTGTGTGGAGGGGGCTGCGCTTGGTCCTTTGTCTGTCAGTGCTTCCAAGCAAATGAGCCCCACTGGGAGTTTCATCCGCTGCTTGGCAAACCCCCTTCCTGTATTCCTGCTGAGCAAATGCAGCCCCACTCCGTGGCATTTCCCTGGCCAGGCCTCCCCCTGCATTTTGAGAGTGGTACGCTTGGCTCTGTTACCATCACTGCAGGCACAGCACACACCCTAAATAGCAGGGTAGATTTCACCACTGCTCCTCCTAAAAAGGAAAGCACATGCCAAGGCCCAGCCTTCCCTACAGAATGAAAGGATAGATTCCAGTGGGTTTCCCTCCCCTCCCTCCCTCCCCCTTCCTTCCTTCCTTCCTTCCTTCCTTCCTTCCTTCCTCCCGCCCGCTTTTTTTGGGGGGGGGCAACAAATTGGGTGGGTTCTGCACTCTGGGAAGTCGTCCAAAGCTTGCTTGTAACTTGGATACTATGTAAGCTGTCAACTTAAATTGCAGCTTTGGAGAAGTTTGTCTACATGTAAAATCATCTGCCACTCCTAGGAGGTTGTGCAGCTAAGAGAACCACTCCTCTGCCAGCCTCAGGGCTCTTATCCAGTTGCTTGGAGCAGTGGGTGGTGGTGGTGGCCAAAGAGTACCTCCGTGGTTGACTATTTCCTTTTTTAAGGAAATGGGGCATCTCAGGCAGATGGCAACTGCTTGTGGCTATTTAGTGGCAAGGGAAAAGCATCCAGCGCATGCACAGACGCATACGTATCAAAGCACCAAGCCCAGAAAACATTGTAGAATGTTGGATTCTTCATGTGAAGAGATGGGATTAAAAAACCTCACCGCCTCCACCCAAGGGACATTGTCTCCTCAACTTTAGGGTGACCCTATGGGAAGGAGGACAAAGGCTCCTGTATCTTCAACAGTTGCATAGAAAAGGGAATTTCAGCAGATGTCATTTGTATGCGTGCAGCACCTGATGAAATTCCCTTTTCATCACAACAGTTAAAGCTGCAGGAGCCCTGCCCTGAAGACTATGTCCTACTTTCCATATGGTAACTGTACTCAACTTAGAATTGTGTGGGCTGGCTGTTGCTACTCAACTATTGAGGGGTAAGCACTCTGCACATGCTTAGAGACACTCTCATCTAATTACTTCAACAACCCTGAACTACATGGAAATTAAGGAGTAAACTAGTGGTAGCAGCTTAAGGAGGGGAGCAGCCAGGGAGAGCTGCTAAAAGGAGCCTTTCAGAACAGCTCCCCTTCCCCGGCCGCCATTCAGGCTTCGTGTCGCTGGGATTACAGCTGTGCTTGCTGCACTCGTAGCAAGTTACTAAACTGTTCTGCAAGCCCTTAGGGCAGCTCTACACAGCATACTTCACAATCACAGCTTCCTCTCACTCACCCCAGTGCGAAATTGCTGTTCTGTGAAGAGGCCTGGGATGGACCTCTCACTCGATTCTCAGACCTGCCCAGACAGTAGCTTTGCAGGCATGCCTGATCAGTAGCCGGCCTGCAGCAAGTCTTGGACTGAGGCTGTCTGGCGCATCTGGTGCAGCATAATTGGGCTTCCTTTGGTATCCGTTGCCCAAGATGCAGCTTGGAGAAAGATTGGGGGGGGGGGGGCACGAGATGCAACGAGAAAAGTCTGGGATTGCCCGGGGCTCCAAAGGCCTCTGGTGGTTTCTGAGGAAGTGATAGAGTATTTCCCTTCCAGTCGCTTGGACAGTTTTTCGGAACTAAGATTTCTTGTGTTTGGTCATCTGGTTGCCACTGATTACCCTGGGGTGGTTACATCAAGCCAAAATAGCATGATGTTTTGGAGGAGCGCAAGACTAATTTCCCAAGAGCAAATATTCTTTTATTTGGTGAAAGTAAGAATGTTCTAGACATTCATTTTTCTTATCACAACTTTTAACCAGCACTAGTGCTGTTTGTTGGCTGTGGGGTGGAGACCGCCGGGCATAGTGATGCTTTCAGGCAAATTAAAGTTCAGGGCTTTTCTACAAGAGGCATTTATTGTGCACTCATTGTTCCCTACTGACAGTTATTTACAAGTTCTTTAGACGATGTTGTGACCCTCCAGTTTCACCTCCATGTCTAACCAGCACTTTTGGAGAGTTATTTTAGAGCAGGGAAAATGTGGCATTTAATTGTGAAATCAAAAGAAAGCACGATTTCCTCTTGCGTACCTGTGTTATTTTGCCCTACCACAGTGTCACTTAGAGGTCATGTAGTGGAAAAGCAGGAAAGGAAATGCTCCTTGTATAGTGCTTGGAACTCAGTTCTGCTACAAAATCAAAAGTAGATACAGCAGATTAACAGCCTCATGTACAAAAGCTCAATAATAATAATAATAATAATAATAATAATAATAATAATAATAATACCGAAAGTGCTGGTTAGACACAGAAGTGAAACTGGAGGGTCACAATATAGTCTAAAGAACCTATAAACAACCATGAATAGGGAATAACAAGCATAAATGCTTCATTTGGAAATGCCTTGAAATATTCAAGTAGGTTAATTTAGTTCGTGATGTTTCCCATTAATTTATGATGCTCCCCAGTTTCAGTATATCGCTATATACCAGGACTAATAGCTTTCAAGGACCCATAATCCAGGCCTAATGGCTCGTAGCTGGATCATAAATGGGCCGTTATGCCCTTGATTTATTGGATGATGAAGGATTCATTTCCTGAAAAATGCAGCTACAACACTGGACTTAAATTCACATCTCATTGGGAAGGGTCCTTTTTATTCGGTAGAATTTGTAGCCCTAATCCTCCCCAGAAACCTGCGCTATGCTGCTTTTCCCCCTACAAAATCTTTAGACAGAATCTTCTGTTCTGACAACTTCCAGTTCAGCCTTTTAAGCCCTGGGCTCTGCTCCAGTTTTGAAGCTGTACTGCTCCATTTTGAACCAAACCAAACAACCTCCGCCCTCCCCACCCCAATTGTGGTTCAAAAACACCCTTTCTATATCGTTTCCTCCAGTTTCTCTTCACTGCAAACAAAGCCTCCATCTGTGCCAGCCCCCCAAAGTGGCCAGGGCCCTGAAGTGTTCAGCCCACAATAAAAGACAATAAAACTAATAAATAAAATAATAAAATATATCATTAAAATTACTGAGGGTAGCTCACAATGCCCGGGCATACAGAGATGTCTTAAGTTGTCCGCAGAAACACTCCACACTTGGAGCCTGCGTAACCTCAATGGGGAGATGATTCCACATGGCAGATGCCACGATGGAGAAGGCCCTTCCCTGCAACATAACCAAGGAACATCACAAGGCTGCAGTATGGTAGGCAAGGTTACCCTCTGGAGGGAGAGACCAGGGCGACCTATACAGGAGAAGGCAGTCTCTCAGATAACCAGGTCCTGAGCTGTTTAGGGCCTGATAAACCAGCAATACCCCCTTAAACATAACTCTGTAGCTGATTGGCCACCAATACAGAGCTTTCAACACAAAGAGTCCTATGTGTGCAGTGTCCCTGTCGGGAGAGTGCAACCCTATCCAGGACAGGTTAATTGCCCAACTTCTTAATCCAGGAACAGTTCATCCACAGAACCCTTAATCATTAAGACCAACTCTGGCCTTCTGTTGATGGTTTACGGGGCCAACTGATGCTCAAAATGCTAGATGCAAATTGAAGTATTACACAGAATTTTCCTTCAGATGCAGAAGCCCTTCCAAAGACTGTCTGAGAGTTGAGGTCAAAATGGTGCAGGAAAGATCACAAATGTGTTACATTCACAACCCCTAGAAATAAATGATGACTGAAGAGTGAAAATGAATCTTTGGCAGCTGCACTGGGGCCTGGTGGTGAGGAAGGGAGGAGAGACAGTGTGGGGCAGTGTGGAGCTATGTGTGTGACAACCCCTATATTCTGAAGTAGCTCAACAGTATCCTCTAGAGTGTCTGGTAAGTTAGCATCCTGCTGAGAAATGTGAATAGGCTCAATATCACCATTTGTTCTCCAGTAAAGGTTTGTATGCTAAGCTCTTTCTTACAATAGTCCATCTGGTTTGAACTGTCTGGCTCTTTTGAGATATGTGTTTAGGGTAGTTTAAAAAGATGGTTCAAACTACTGAGTAATTTTCTGTTTTCCTGGCTAGAGCACTGAGATCAGAAATGGATGGTACCTTTGCTTTGTGGACAAAGCAAAGGCCACTCTCTGGTCAGAGGACCCCTTTTACTGAACTCAGAGCCTATCTACACTACTGCTTTAAAACGGTTCATAACAGTTTAAAACTGGTCAATAACGGTTATTAACCGGTTTAAAATAAACTGTTTTAAAGCAGTAGTGTAGATCGGCTCTCAGATTCCCATACAAGTCAGAGTTTGTTTGCTCCCTGTCATCTTCCTAACGACATCTAACCAGGAGGCTCCGATGTCCGCTCCCTCTTGGACCTGCTGCTCTGAGCTTGCATATGCGCTGAAAGCCAAGATTCCATACGCAGTAGGTCACATGTAACTAGCTAAGTCAGATCTTTACTGATTGCATTTGGCGTTCCGTGGTGGCTGAGTCGGTGTGATGGTTGCCCTTCACTTGTTTTCCCTGTTTTTCCCATTTCTCTATTTGGATATTTAGCTGCGTTGTTTTAAAAGGGAATTCCTCACTAAAACTCTTCCCCACATGAGGGACAGCAGGGTTAGGAAACCACTGCTCATGTTCCTGGGACTTTTGTAAGTTTTTTTGTTAAGTTCTGGGATTTGGGCAAGAAAAGCTAAATAGCCTTTTGGGTTGTTTTTCCTTGGGCTGGGCTGAGGGAGATGCTCTGGGCAGAAGGCCTTAGAACAACTCCCCTGCTGGACAGACTCAGGTGTCTTAGGAAATTCACCCTGACTGGTGGCCACCTTTCCGTAATGCTTATTTTGGGGTCCACCAGTCAGGAAAACCATTCCTCTCCCAGATCCCTAACAGGCTAGGACGAGGCGGACCCACGTTCAAGTCACCTTTTAGCTAGGAAAAGCACTGGATGACCTTGGATGACACTCACTCTCTCCTGGCCTAGCCTACCTCACAGGGGTGTTGTTCGGAGGATAGTGTGTGTGTGTGTGTGTGTGTGTGTGTGTGTGTATGTAATATATGCCAGCTTCAGTTCCTTGGAGGGAAGTTGTGATATAAATCTAATTTTAAAAGATATTTTTTAATGTGTGGGTGGCAGAAATGGTGGCTTTAAATAATGATGACTTAATAGCACTGAGCCATGTATGTCTGAGAAATGCTGTTTTGAGGCGGTGTCTGCAAATCTTTGCTTCAGCTGCATGCTGATGAATAACAGTGAAACTTTGGAAGAGGAAGAAGGCGAGCATCAGGCTTCGCTGCGCATGGCAGCCCCGGGGTGACCTAAAGCCAAGGAGGGGCATCATGGGGCACAAATCAGGCCAGAGCTGAGCCTGTGGACGAGTCAAGCACAGAGAAAGGCAGGGTCCTCATGTGGGTCAGTGGAAAGGAGGGGCCTGCCTGCCTGCCTGCCTGGGAGTGCAAATGCACATCAGCTGAGCATGTATCTGGCCACTGATAAGTCCTCTGGTGTCTGGGGCTGGTGATGGAAAGATACAGGCCATTAGTTGAATGAAACAAACATCTCTATTTCCCTTAATTTGCATAATTTATTCTGCTGGTTCTTAGGGAGGAGCAATGAGCAAGCGCTGACGCCATGCTGCTTGCCCCCTCCCTGTCCTTGTCCCCCAGCTTTGGAGATTTAATGTCAACAGACATTGCCAGGTAGTCACAACCATGAAGGCTAGAGCCTTGCTGCCCACCTCCACACACCCGTTTAAAATTAAAACAGAGACTCCCTAGATGTGGGGTTCTGTGCCCAGTCCCAGATTCTGTAGCTGCTTCCCCTAATTATTAGCGGGGGATTTCATGTGCATTAGATTGGCCAGGTGCGTTGCTTGGTACTTAAAAATCACACTTGTACATGTGCTAATATATATAACATAGGGTGACCATATGGAAAGGAGGACAGGGCTCCTGTATCTTTAACAATTGCATTGAAAAGGGAATTTCAGCAGGTGTCATTTTTATGCACGCAGCACCTGGTGAAATTCCCTCCTCATTGCAACAGTTAAAGCTACAGGAGCCCTGCCCTCTTAACCAGATACAAAAGAGGGCAGGGCTCCTGCAGCTTTAACTGTTGTGATGAAGGAATTTCGCCAGGTGCTGCATGCGTACAAATGACACCTGCTGAAATTTCCTTTTCAATACAACTGTTAAAGACACAGGAGCCCTGTCCTCCATTTCATATGGTCACCCTATATAACATATTGATATGAACATTTAGAGTTATTAGAATTTAGTTACATTTCACCAATGTTAGCAAAACTAACCATGAACATATGCAAAAGGCTTTTCTCTTACCACTGAGTGATTATAGCCCACCCCATTTAATAGTGATGGACTATGTCCCAAACTGATCTAGGGCTTTTCACTGTACCAGGTTTTTTATCCCTCAACTTACCAGCTCTTCTGCTTCAGGTTTCTTTGCAGGATTAAGATCAGCTCCCTACACAGGCTGACACTGGCTTTTTAATTTTTTTTCAGGGCTTAAAGCCACTAGATGGCACTGTGGTTATATCACAACTCCATCATTACACACAGCTGGTATATCGGATTAACATTCCCTATAGGGTTCTCTCTGATCTTTTTAAAAGCAGGCTAAAGGTCAGAACATGCAGGAGATGCCCTGGAAGTTGATGACATCACGTAAAGGACCCCCCAAACGTATGTGAGTGGCCAATCACGAGCGTGCAATAAAAGCCTTGTGTAGGAATGTTTCTAGTCTCAGCATTCCCTTTTCTGAAATTAAGCACTGACCACACGTGTTGCAAGGAAACGACAACCAGGTCACATAACTCTGTTCCCTCCATGTGACAATTGCTCCTCATGTTCCCATCCTTCAGCAGCCCTTCATAAAACAGATATGTGTTGTGCATTTCCCCAACTCTCCTCTACCTCCTCCTAGTTCTGTGTAAGCTCTTCTTGTCCCCTCCTCCCCACAACTTAGTTTGTGCTCCACACTTCAACAGGATTTAGCCAAGGATTCTGATTTCAGTACTAGGGCTAAGTTATGGGAAAAGTACCTCTGAACTTGTACCAAATGCCTTTCTCCCACTACTGAAGCCAGGCTCCACGCAGCAAGCAAACAAAACGGAGCAAAACGCAAATGGGAGAGTGGTCCGAAAGGGTGGCCCATGTCCATGGAGTGGAATGGGGGTGCGGTGTTCATTAAGATTGCAGCCGCCTCATGCTCATAACTCAGGATTTTTTTCTGAGTAAACATGCAGAAGATCAGGCTGCAAACCTCTCTGCAAAAGTAATTTGGACTGTAATCCTATGAAGGTTTTCCTTTCCTGAGAGTAAGCCCTTAAGAATGTAATGGACGTACTTCTGAGTTGACATACAGAGGACTGAATAAGTGAACAATATTTATCTCTCTCCCCACTCCACACTGCCGCTATTATCTCTTCTTTTTCTTGAAGTTTCTCATCCCATTGCTGGATAATGGCAACTGATAGATTAGCCCCAGATTGCTTCCTTGCAACCACGTGAAGCCACTTTCCCCAAAGGTTGTGTGAGGAGAAGGAGAAAATCCTCTTGTCTGTTTGTATAAAGTCAAATACAGTTCCGAACTCTTTTTTCTCAGAGGCAGTAAGCCTATGTACACCAGTTGCTGGGGAACATGGGTGATGTGTGTGTGTGTGTGTGTGTGTGTGCTGCCTGTGGGTTCCTGGTCAACAGCTGGTTGGCCACTGTGTGAACAGAGTGCTGGACCCTTGGTCTCATCCAGCTTTAGGGCTCTTAGGTTCTCATCCCACCCTTCCCTCCTGAGAATTCTCCAAAACCTGCTCCAGATGGAAGAGAAATACCAGGATAGGGAGCGTCCCTTTATTTTTTAAAAATATAAATGCCCCAAACAACAGCATTTGTTATATACACTTGCGAACAGTATTTTAGGGCTGAAACCCTTACCCTATTATATTATTATTAACCCCATAATGTCCTGTACCGGTCTGGAACACAATGGAATGGCCCGGAAAGACAACTTTCAAGTGAGCTAAACCGACCCAATTCACCAGTCACACTTAACTGCACGGGAGGGATGCAATCAGTTATGAAATAGCCACAGAAACCACATTTCGGCATTTGTTCCAGGCAATAAACAGTGTTCTGGGAAAGCAGCCCGGAGCGCCAGTTCCCCAACTGGCCAAACCAAATTCACCCGCAACGATAAGCCACAAAACATCCTCAGAAACCACATTCCAATATCTGTTGCAGCCAATAAACCACGTTCTGGAAAAATGGTCTGGAACGCAAATTTCTCAGATGGTGAAACCAACCAATTTTATACACTGGACGAGACTGAAAATTATCCATGATTTTAAGTAAAGCTGTTTTGGGCAATAGGCAGTTTAGGAGGTCATGATGCCTGTTATGAAAGTTGACATGCTGTATTGAATCAAAGGGGAATAAACCGCCTGAAATGTTCAAATTTAAAGCCCTCCAAACAATGAAACTTGCCACTATCCACTTCCACACACAAGAAAAAAATACGGTTACATGCAACAATTGTTTTCAGTTGTAGATTAGACAAATATCAGTTGGTTTAATAGTAGACAATAATAGTCCTGTTGCCTAAAAGCTGGGAGAGATGTTGCTGCTGCTCTTCTTCCTCCAACAACAACAGCAATCCCCAAAAAGCCACCCTCCAGTGTTCAGCAGCACTGGAAAGCCCCAATGGAGGAAGTCCTGCTTAGGTACTCTAGCACAGTGGTCTTCAACTGGTGGGTAATGACCCAAAAGAGGGTTGTGAGATCAGTCCACCTTGGTTGCGGAAGCTGTTGCCACCATGTTGGGTGTGGAGAACATTGTGAAAGTGGGTCCCATGCTCTAGTGGGTTTTTCAGAAAGCTCCAGCAGCTGGAGAGGCTGCAAGGACAGAATGAGGAAAAATGGTAAAAGAAAGCGTGCGTTCCCCTCGCCCACCGCAAGTCATCTCCTTACAATAACGTAAGCACTGAAGCCTTGTACCCTGAGAAATTTCTCCAAGATTTGCAACCCTTCCCACAATTTTTGGGTGTAATTTATTTTGGCCCATCCCCCCCAACAATGATTAGAAAAAAAGTCCTACAACTCCCAGCATGGGAAATTGTAGGACTTCTTTGTGTATAAACATGCATAGGATCACACCCTTAGAAAACCATCTGAAGGAGACTTCCATAGTTTGAAAGTGGGCTTTTATTTATGGGCTCCATCACACCAGCGATTTAGTGCACTCTCACCATGCCTGGTGTGTGGATTTGCAGCATGACGCCGTGCCTGACCTGCTGACACCCCACCTCTTTCCCAGCCTTTTCTGTCTTTTCCTAGAATGCCTAAAGTCTGGATTATTTTCCCTAAACGAGTTTAATGCGCCCTTAAGCCTCTGTGTAGTGCTGAACTCGCACGTTTTTCTTTGTTGGGGGCATGTGTTGTGACGGGAGTCTTGCTGTTGGCTTGAATAGATTGCATCAGTCCTGGTAGGGAAAAGTGATCTCTCCCACCAGCCGGCTCCAGACCTCAATAGAAAACCCAAACCTTGCATCCCAGGCTCGAAAGTCTTTTTTAAAATTGCACAATGCCCGATCTCTGCAGAGACAGGATTGTCCTCCCTCCATGCCCCCAAAGAGCCAGACTAAAGGGCCATTCCATTTTTGCCTGGCAGAAAGGCGGTCTGGTTGAAGTGCTCATCTGACAGGACCTGCTTGTATATGTCTTGTTAAAGGGGGGAAGGAACAACCAATGAACTGGAAGGAACAAGAGAAGGGGCGGGGTGGAGTGGAAGAGCAGACAAGCGAAAGAGCAGCATATTCAGGTGAAAGGGACCATAAGCTTGATGTGCTTATGCATCAGAGGTAAAAAACGCGGAGGCAAACCAGGGGGAAAAATAGGTGTGATGGAGCTCTCTATCAAGGTCACTTGGTGTTAAGACCCATCTTAAAACAAGACTTCTGGATATGGAGCATTCCAGGTGTGCCCCATCATTTTTTAAACTGAAGCAGCCTCCACCTTGGGTAATTTATCTGTTGAAACAGACTTCTATCTAAAAATGAGCATTATGCCTGCCCACTTTCAGTCAGTGAAATGAGAATGTTCCAAATTATATCTCGTATTCTGGAAGGACTTGCCCCTGTGGTGTGGGGCTTGTCACTCCCGGGTGTTCTAGTTGTTGTTGCCTGTGAAGGGAGTTATATGGCCCTTTATTTGACAGGGTGCAGGATTGGTTGTGATATTAAATGTCAATTTTTGTTAATGATGATGACATGAGTGTCATTCTTAAGGTCAAAACAATTGCCACACAAGCTGCTAAAGTTGGGAAAGATTTGGTAAATTTTAGCCATTAAGCAGCAGGAGACAAATGGGTTTGACTTGACAGCCAGCCAGGCTCTTTGTGTTACTCTTTTGTGGGTCTATGCTTTTGATTGATTGTGTTCATAAAACTTGACTGTCTGACTGAGTCAGCTGGCTCCTGGGCAAGAATAGAGCTCATGACATCAACTGAACGCATCCTCCGGCACATGGCGCAATGACGGTCCTGCCAATAGGCCATTGTTGACAAAATCTCTTCCCAGGGCCAACTGGAGCAGATGGACCAATCCAGACTTTACTCCCAGTAGCAAGCCCCAGCGCTGCCCTTGCAGGGCTCCAGTCATTGTCTTACAGAGGTGCAGTCGCCAATAAATATTGTGTGTATGGCATCATGTAAATAGACAGGGTACAAAAGACATGTTGATTTTGGAGCTTGTTCTGGATTGAGGAAGCAGAGGCTGGCTGACTCTTGTGACAGGGTGTGGGAAGTCAACCCACAGCCCCGCTTGAGGATGTAAGGATCGGGCACAACCCTTGAAATGGGCCCACGAGGAGGAGGAGGAGGAGGAGCGATGAAAGGCCTTGCTCTCCCACCTCCATCCTCAGCTAACCACCTTGTCTGCCTGTTTTCTTTGGAGACTAACTGAAGCATAAACAAAACAAGGAACTTATTTCCCCATGAAAATGGCCCTAATTCCTTGTTCAAGAAACAGGCTTTCGATGCACATTCATCTTGCGGTTTTGCCTCTCTTTTCTGTTTGTTGTGAACATAAATCTGTTTGGACTGCATGGCAGTAAATATGAGGAAGCCTTGGGTATGCCCAAGGTTCAAGTGCCAGCGGCTCGGGGGGGGGGCATAGGTTTCAGGGGATATTTTGCTACGCTGGCAGAACATGAGATACGCCATCACAACAAAAAATATAATAAAATAATAATAATAATAATAATAATAATAATAATAATAATAACATATTTCCTTGATTCTAAGACGCACTTCCCCCCCCCCCCATATTTACCTTTGTAAAAATGAAGTGTGTCTTAGAATCAATGGCGTCTAAGAATCGCTGGATTTCACCAGCGCTGGAATGGGTTTGAAGATACACCCACCCATCCACCCACAGAGCCTTCACAAAGGGGTTCTGCATGCCCCCCAGCAACTCGGCCTCCCCACTCACCTCCATTGCCGCCCTGTCCTCACTGCCAGCACGCAGGATCACGGCCTACTTTGTAGTAACGGCAGCAGCGGTAGAGAAGGTCTGGAAATGTGGCATTACGACGAAGTAGGCCGCGATCCCGCACGCTGGCGGCGAGGACTGGGGCAGCGATGGAGGTGAGTGGGGAGGCCGAGTCACTGGGGGGGGGGGTGCATGCAGGTCCTCGCTGCCGCAGCTGCTGCCTCCGCCCGGCTCTCCACGCCCTGCCCTTCCCTTCCCTCCCCTTCCCGCTTGTCGCTTCTTCCTCCTCCCCGCCGCTGCCACCACTCCTCCCTCACCTGGGCCTCGCTACCGCCTCTGCCTGCCCCCACTCGACCTACTCTTGCTCTCTCACCCCTTCCTGGGATTCGGCAGCAGTGGTGGCAGCACCGGTAGAGGAGAAGGAGAAGAAGACACAGAGGAAGAGCAGCAGCAGCAGCAGCAGCGAAGGATCCTTGCCCAGCCTACAAGCGTGATTTGTCCCTACCGTAGTTCTTCAATTCTAAGATGCACTTTTTTTCAAATATAAATGTGTCTGAAAATGGGGTGCGTCTTAGAATCGTCGCAAAGCTTTTTTCCTATTGGTGGCCCTGAAATTAAGGTGTGCTTTAGATTCGATGGTGTCTTAGATTCGATGAAATACGGTATTTCTTATCCGCCTCTCCCTCCGGATCGAGGCAGGGAACAACATCAGTACAACAATATAAAAGACAGAAAACTGATTAAAAGCATATAAAATTAATATATGCCGGAGGAACGCTCTGCCAGCAGAACTATTTTGAGGAATGTGTGTTGGTGGGTGGAGAAACCAGGGTGGGACACGGGAGGAGCTCACTCAAGCTGTATGCAGTACTTCTCCAGGCCACGGCTGTGCCTCCAGTCCACAGAGCAATGTCATGCCAGCCCTGAGGTTGCCTCAAGAGGTTTCCCTCTCATTGATTTCCATAGGATTTTTTTTAAAAAATATGCCCTTGTCATGGCAGAGTCTGGGACAGTGCTCTCCCCTTCAAGGCCGTTCCCAGAGGCATTTCAGCCCCACTCCCTCTCGGGTGCCCCCCAAACAATGCCACACTCGCAGCCGCGAAATGCTTTACTTGCAGTCGTGTGTCACTTCCAGCCTCTCTTTGGGAGCTGTGAGCTCAGCTAGACCCTTCTGGCCGCACAGCCAACGAGGACCCCTCGCCAGTCCCTCGCTGCTCCGGTGACCTCATTGGCTGTGTGAAGCCTGATTGGCTGAGTATGCGACCACTCTCATGCTGCAGCATTGGAATCGGGGCCGCCGCTGTTCGCTCCTAGCCTGTGCCGGATGCAGCAACCTTCCCTACTTGGCCAGGGAGGGGAGCCCACAAAGAGCGAGGCTGAGCCCTATCCTCCCAAGGCTGAGAAAAGGGAAGGGTGGGTGGGTGGTTTCTTTTGTGTTGGGGGGGGTCACCCTCCCCACCCCCACCCCGCTCTACAGAGGAGTGAGCACAGATTTCCATTCCCTTCCATCAGGGCCTTTTGGATGTTTTGGACAACAACTCCCAGCATTCCTGTGCTGGCTGGGGTCAATGGGAGTTGAAGTCCAAAGTAAGTTTTGCATGGCATCATTCTATGTTGATTTTACTTGTAAGTTAATGTCGCTGTCACGTTGACCCCCCCGTCCCCCGTCCCCAGTGGCTTCTGACTTGGGAAATAGTGAAGATCACTGGCACGGTATGGCCCACCGATATGGTGTAACAGCCAAACCCAGCACACCACCATTAGGATAGAAGCCCCATGCAGGGAGACCAAGCATCAGAGAGAATTTCATTTCAGTTTGTTTCTGATAAGAATTTACCGAAGTTCATAAAGTTCTTCAGAAAACATTTTATTATTTATTTATTTATTTATTTATTGCATTTATATACAGCCCCATAGCCGAAGCTCTCTGGGCAGTTTACAAAAATTAAAAACACTAAACATTAAAAAAAAGATATACAAAATTTAAAAACCATAAAAAGCATAAAAACAGTTTATAAATACAATATCCACTTAAAGCAACTATTAATTTAAAAAAACCAATGCAGGAGATAGCAAAGTGACAGATCTGCTCACTCCCAGTGGGAACAGGATGGGCCTTTGGTCTGATCCTGTGCGGCTCTGCGTATGTTCTTACACGGGAACCATTTGCAGCAATTATACTTTGTCGAATGCTGCCCTTCCCCTCAGCTTTCCAGTGTGGGGTGATCAGTCTTGACAAACCCAGTTGTTGGTAGATTGTGTCTCATTCTTAACAATATGCTGAAGTTCCAATGTGTGTTCTGAAAATGGGCCATTTACGCAAAATGTTTCCTTTTCGTGCAAAGCCGCTTTTTCCCCTCCAGAGCCCCCCCCCCAGTGCTCCCAGTACACAACTCAAGGCTGGACAGATGTAGCTGCGTGTCTCGTGCCCTGTCACCTGAGGCTTGGATCCCTGTGTGGGGTTTACATACTGAATTGCAACATGTCCTGTGCTCTGTTGTGGCAACGTGGTTGGGGGTGGTTATGGATGTGGTGGGGATGGGAAATTCTTTGTGGCAGATCCCAAAGTTGAAGTACCGTTGTGCCCTTGGTGAGGTGTGGTCGTAGTCTTTGAGCAATTTTGGATACAGTGTTAAATGTGCTCCTCTCCTCTCCCACTCATGACTTCACCCAGTTTTGGCCTTTCCGTTGGCATACCTTTTCGGGTGGACCAGCTCTACTAGAGTTGGACTGGGGGCGTTTCTCAGAATATCTGTTGTGCTGCTGGCAGAGCAGGACTCAAACCCAATAGTAGGATGGGCCACCATTTGGGGCCCATGGGCACATTTTACACTTTGTGAAACTGGGTGCCAATTTGGGAAATTCAGCACCTCCACAAATGGGTGTGCTGTAGATGAAAGCCAGCTGCCATCTTCATTTCCTAAGAATGTCTCTAAGCCCCATCTGTGGTCCAGGGATATTCGTGGGAAATGATGGGAGCAGTTAGAGGACCTCACTTCACTTTGAAGTAATCAGAGCTGCCAGCAAGACATTTGTCCTTAATTTTTTTTTAAAAAAAATAGAAAGTAGGAGGGGCATGAAGAAAGACATCCAGGGTGCACTGGTGTCCATGGAAGGCCCTATAGTCTTTCAGTGGTGGGACGTGAGTATGAAATTGCTCTGTAAATCACCAGAAATAATCATAGAATCATAGAATCATAGAATAGTAGAGTTGGAAGGGACCTATAAAGCCATCGAGTCCAACCCCCTGCTCAGTGCAGGAATCTACCCTAAAGCATCCCTGACAGATGGTTGTCCAGCTGCCTCTTGAAGGCCTCTAATGTGGGAGAGCCCACCACTTCCCTAGGCAATTGGTTCCATTGTCGTATTGCTTTAACAGTCAGGATTTTTTTCTTGATGTCCAGCCGGAATCTGTTTTCCTGTAACTTGAGCCCATTATTCTGTGTCCTGCATTCTGGGTTGATCGAGAAGAGACCCTGGCCCTCCTTTGTGTGACAACCTTTCAAGTATTTGAAGAGTGCTATCATGTCTCCCCTCAATCTTCTCTTCTTCAGGCTAAATATGCCTAGTTCTTTCAGTCTCTCCTCATAGGGCTTTGTTTCCAGACCCCTAATCATCCTCGTTGCCCTCCTCTGAACACGCTCCAGATTGTCTGCATCCTTCTTGAAGTGTGGTGCCCAGAACTGGACGCAATACTTAAGATGGGGCCTAACCAGTGCCGAATACAGGGGAACCAGTACCTCATGCAATTTAGAAGCTATACTTCTATTAATGCAGCCCAAAATAGCATTTGCTTGTTTTGCAGCCACATCACACTGTTGGCTCATATTCAGCTTATGGTTTACAACAATTTCAAGATCCTTCTCGCTTGTCGTATTGCTTAGCCAAGTATCCTCCATCTTGTAACTGTGCATTTGGTTTCTTTTTCCTAGGTGTAGAACTTGGCATTTATATCCCTATTAAATTTAATTCTGTTGTTTTCAGCCCAGCGCTCCAGTCTATCAAGATCACTTTGGAGTTTGTTTCTGTCTTCTAGGGTATTAGTGATCCCACCCAATTTTGTGTCATCTGCAAATTTGATAAGCATTCTGTGCACTTCCTGGTCCAAATCATTAATAAAAATGTTGAAGAGCACTGGGCCCAGGACTGAGCCCTGCATTACCCCGCTCGTTACCTCCCCCCAGTGTGAAAAGGTACCCTTGATAAGCAGTCTTTGCGTCCAGTTCTGTAGCCAACTGTGGATGCACCTAATAGTTGTTCCATCTAGCCCACTTTTCACTAGTTTCTTAATCAGAATGTCATGGGGCACTTTGTCAAAAGCTTTGCTGAAGTCAAGATTATACTATATCCACAGCATTCCCACAGTCCACAAGGGAGGTTACCGGATCAAAAAATAAGATCAGATTAGTCTGACAGGATTTGTTCTTGACAAATCCATGCTGGCTTCTAGTAATCCCTGCATTGTTTTCAAGGTGTTTACAGATGGACTACTTTTTAATCTGTTCCAAGATTTTCGCAGGGATGGATGTCAGACTGACTGGTCTGTAGTTCCCAGGTTCCTCCTTTTTGCCCTTTCTGAAGATAGGGACAACATTAGCCCTCCTCTAGTCGTCTGGCACACCACCCATCTTCCATGATTTCGCAAAGATAATAGACAGTGGTTCTGAGAGTTCTTCTGCCAGCTCCTTTATTACTCTAGGAAGCAGTTCGTCGGGCCCTGGAGATTTGAACTCGTTCAAAGAAATTAGGTGTTCCTTGACCATTTGTTTATCAATCCCAAACTGCAATCCTGACCCGACAGCTTGTATTTCACTTTTTCCAGGGGGGTTATAGACCCGCTTTTGATCCAAAGTAGGAATTGAGCACTTCGGCCTTTTCTTTGTCATCTGTTACCAATTTGCCATCCTCATTAAGCAGTTGAACCACCATTTCTTTCCTCTGTCTTTTACTATTCACGTATCCGAAGAAAGCCTTTTCATTGCTTTTAGCATCCGTCGCTAGCCTCAGCTCCTTCTCAGCTTTAGCCCTCCTGACACCATTCTGGCACTTCTGTGCTACTTATTTGTACTCTTCTTTTGTAGCCTGGCCTTCCTTCCACTTCCTATGTGTATCCTTTTGTAATTTTATGTTATCTCTAAGCTTTTTGTGGCGCCACACTGGTTTCTTCTGTTGTCTTCTATCTTTTTTCCTTGTTGGAATTGTTTGTAATTGGGCCTTTAAAATTTCCTTTTTTAAAAACTCCCACCCATCTTGGACTTCTTTTCTCATTAGGGTCACTTGCGATGGGACCTTACTTATCATAGTTCTGAGTTTATTAAAATCGGCTTTCCTGAAATCCAGAGTATGTGTGTATGGCTACACTCCGCTTTTGCTTCCTTTAAAATCAAGAGCTCAAGTATGATGTGGTCACTTTCCCCCAGAGTTCCCGTAACTGCCACTTTATCCACTAAGTCATCCCTATTGGTCAGTATCAAGTCAAGGGTAGCCTTTCCTCTAATTCCTTCCTCTACTTTCTGTAGGAGAAAGTTATCAGCCACACATGTCAGGAATTTCTTGGAGGGGCCACTTTTGGCAGAATTTGTTTCCCAACAGATATCGAGGTAATTACTACTACATTGGATTTCCTTGAAATACTGGCAATTATGCTTTTCAAAAGTTTCGTCCTCAACTTCTTGATTGGGTGGTTGGTAGTAGACTCCGACCATCATGCTCCTTTTATTCCTTTCCCCATTTATTTAATCCAGATGCTTTCTTTGGGGCTCCCAGGCCCATCCTCTTGTATTTCTGTGCAGGGATAAGTATTTTTAACATATAGTGCAACTCCGCCTCCCTTTCTATTTCTTCTGTTCTTTTTGAACAAGATGTATCCTTGAATTGCTGCATTCCAGTCATTGCAGTCATCCCACCAAGTTTCAGTTATACCTATCAAGTCATATTTGCCTTCATGTATTAAGAGTTTGAGTTCATTCTGTTTGTTTCCCATACTCTGCGCATTAGTATATAGACATCGAAGCCCATGTGCTTTGCAATCTGGCTTCTTTCCTACACTGTTGTGAACACTGTTTTGGGGCACTATTGGAGCTGTTCTCTCTATTATGGTGCATAAGGCCCCCTCCACAAGAATGCGCCTTTGCGCCTGGTTCCGCGATTATGCGCATTATCGCGGAGGCGCATTTACTCACAATCCCTCTGCACGGGAGGCGGCGAGAAGCGGCGAAGCGCATTAAAAGATGCCCAAAAAGCGCTTTCCAGGTAGTTAATGCGCATAATCGCTTGTTCACACAGCGAAAATGCGCTTTAACGGCCGGAGCAAAATAAAAGTCGCTATTTAACGCGCGTTCGAAAATGCGCATTATCGGGGAGATAACGCGCCTGTACGCCCGTTTTGCGCTCCGCTGGTGTGTAGGTAAAATTTATAATGAGCCTTCAAGGCTCATTAAACGCCCCGTGTGGAGGAGGCCTAAGCCTTCAACTGTTGTTGCCTCAAGGTTTACATCTCCCGCCCCCGTAGGATTCAGTTTAAAGCCCTCCTGATGAGTTTCTCCATGCTGTGGCCGAACACATCCTTCCCAGCCCTTGTGAGGTGCAACCCGCCCCTTGCCAGCATTCCATCTTCCAAGTAGCCTGTAGCCCGTGGTCCCAGAATCCGAATCCCTCACCTGACAGATTTTTCAC
Source organism: Anniella stebbinsi (assembly GCA_029215795.1). Lineage (NCBI taxonomy): Eukaryota > Metazoa > Chordata > Lepidosauria > Squamata > Anniellidae > Anniella > Anniella stebbinsi. Next base: position 375,821,161 of record JARDYH010000001.1, read on the forward strand.
AGGCTTAAATATTCATGAATTTGTGGAATTCAGCAGCACTCTTAGGCCAGATCTACACCAAGCAGGATACAGCACTATGAAAGTGGTATGAAAGCGGCATATGGAGGCCCCAACAGTTGCCAGTGTATTCAAGACTGCTAGCAATAGTGTAGATCCTGCCTTAGTTTTTCTGTTGGCAAATGAGCTGCTTTTCAGAAACAATGAATTTTGCCCATCATCCAAACTGCCATTTTTTTAAAGTAACTGGGAATGTCCAGCTGATTGCAGGAAGGTATAATCCTGAGAGACTAATGGGGCCCTTAACTAAAGTTGGTGACAAATTCCTTCTTGGAGGGATGAAAAGGGAATGTTTGCAGCAGAGCCTCCTTTTTGAGATCAACGGTCCCTCTAATTGTCGCCATAACACAAGATACCTTCATCACATTTTATTTCCTTAGGGGAGACTTGACATGAATGTATTCTTGACAAATGAGGGAGGAGAAGGCAAGTGTGGATGGTGATCAGAAAGAACTGGTTGAATTTGGCTGATTGAGAAACACCATGTGGAGGATGGGTTCTGCTATGAGTTTAGAATGATGTGCATGTCTACACTAGCCAGTGATCCCAGGGTCAGCTCAAGGTCATCCCTGCGAGTCCAAATGACACACAGGGGATCCTGGGGTCAACGGGAGATGACCTCTCAGTTGTCCTGGGATAACTGGAACCGTGGTGTTCCTGATTTTTCCAGTGGTCCTGGGACAATCCCGAGGACTGTGGACAGGGTGCCAAGTGCTCCTGGGTCCTCCCTCCTCCCCGCGAGTAACGGGGCTCTTCAAACAGGTACAGAGCTGTGCGAGGGGACTCCGTGCCCATTGGGTGTAGAGGGTCAGCAATTTTGCCATCCCCAGGATTGTTCTCGATGTATTGGGGCGCTGAGTTTTAAGGGTTTTTTTTTAAAACTTACTTTCCCGCCAGATCATGGCCCCGCACTTCTTGGAAGCTGTCACTCAGATTGTAGCATCATCATAGTGGGTGGAGCAATCTTGCTCTGTTGGCACGTGGACATAGATTTCAGGTCAGAGGACTTGTCTGTTAAGTGGTTTTGAATAGGCTAGGCTTCCGGTTTATAAGAGGGGGGAGCAAGGTTGAAGAGCTTTGCTAGAGATCATCTTTTGACGCAAGGATTGAAACTTTTCTTGTTCGATTCTCTCTGTTTTGAGGACTTTGGAAGCACTCTGCACATGCTCTCTCTCTTCCTATTTGGACTCTGCATTTTTAAAGATTGTGCCATGGAAAGTACTGGGAGGCTTTTCATAGACTTGAACTTGCGTTTGCTGTGGATTGTATGTTTGTGGTCAGACTCAGGTGGCAGGGAGTTGCTGGTCCTTAGCAGAAGGATGGGACTCCTGGGCCTGAAGTTTTACCTTCCCTGTGATAACATGTACTGTATCAGCTCAGCATTCAGCAGGCTGTGTTTGATCGGGTGTGATCTTTCATCTCTGCCCGGCTCTGTTGGCTCAGAGCATGTGTTTCCCCCTCCCCGAGATCTTGTTTAGGCTTTGGCTATGTCCCTTGAGGTGCCAGCGTATGCGGCATCTGGAGAAGCTCAAATTGGATGGTGGCTAACTCTCCCACCTCCCCCGGAGTGATTGCCAGAAGAATCGTATCAGGAAAGGAGCCTAAAGCTTTCTATCGTTCAGCTTTAAGTGATGTTATTTGGAGAATATAACCATTATGCTTTTGACCATGTGATTTCCTCAATAAAAGAAGTCTCACTGGCATGAGTGTCAATTTGCCAGCACGTGTGAATACAAGAGGGAATGGGCAAGCGCACGAACTCTTAACTTCCGGGACGACGCGCTGGCGTTGAGATGCAGGAGGATGAGCCCAGAAGCAGGTAAGCCTGGGATCTCCCCCCCCCCCCCCCAATTCCGGAAGGCCTCAAGGTGTAGATGAGGCATCTCTATTTTTACTTCTTTGTCAGGTCCCTGAACCAGAAGACACTGAGCATTCCAGTGGGGTGTGTAGAAGGAGAATGGGGATTCTTTAAGCCAGGGATGGGCAAGACACAGACTATGGGTCAAATATGCCCCCCCTGGCCTTAAGTGCAGCCCCCGCTATGAATTTCAGACTGTGGCAGTCAGGGCCGAGCAGAGCTCGTAAAATGCCCAGGCCAGGTGGGAAGTGTGTGCCCCCCATTTTAAACTGCTCATTAAATATTTTTAATGTTTTTCTTTAATGCCCACCGACATGTCTATTCTACGTAACACCTTCATATTAAACCTGTTCTACAACACCTCAGTGTTGGATCAGAAATTAACATTTATTTTTAGTTGCTGTACAAATAGAAGCAACAACAATGTCTTTCATCATTATCAAACACTATCATCATCATCACCCTCACGGTATCATCACCATTATTATCATTAATAACTATCATCATCATCATCATTACCTTCACCCTCCGCCATGGAGAAGATTGAGGAAAGAGACATGCAGTAAGGACAACCATCGCAACCTAGGCACATCTATCCCCGCCCCGCATGCGGCATATGGCCCTCTGGAGTTTGTAGTCTGACCGTGGTATTCACGACGGACGGCTTCTGCGCTGTTTCCGCAAGGCGGGCTCCTTGCTTCTCGATGGGCGTTTACACTATGGAAGCAGCAGCGTAAGCTGGGGGGGACCTCCTCGTCAGAGTGCCCCCGCAAAATCGTGGGCCCCAGGCCAACTGCCCGGCCCTGGTGGCAGTTGTGGTAAAACAACCAGCAGGTTGTTGTCAGATTTCAGTGGTTTGCTGCCAAATGTTTAAACCTAAATTTGGGCTTTTGAGGCCACTGTCCCAGTGTGCTTCCAAAATTAATCAGCACCTGGCAATTGTTTTGCCTCAACTGCCACCAAAATTCAACAGTGTGTGGTGGGGATGTGGCCTTTGGGGGCTTCCAAGGGGGGGGGTGAAATTGGCCCCTCTGGCCCTCAAAGTTGCCTGCCCCTGCTTTAAGCTAACAGGTTGGGATAACCCTGTTGGCTTTCCAATATTGTATGTGTTTTTAGAGGAGAATAGAATGCTGGAAGAGCTTTGTCCCTCACCCGGTGCTGTATGCTGCCTCCACTGCTTCATAGGAATATGTGCTGATTTTCCTTGTCTTTTCTACATTCCCATTTTCTTTTAAAAAGCTCATTCGTGTTTGTTCTTGAGTCTAGTTGAGCACTGGAAAAGAAGGAGCTTGTTTAGGAAAAGATGACCCTGGGGAGCTGGGAAAGCAAGCAGGCCCACGGGTGCAGATTCATAAGGTACTGCTGGTGGATCACTATGAAGGGCTCTTGCCTCCTCGGTCTTCTTTCACATGAGCACAAAAGCTTCAGGGCACAAATTGGCACAACTTTTCTGCCTTTGAACAAAGGAGCTCCGTATGTTCTCTTCAAATCCACAGAGGATTCCCCCCCCCCCCCCCGCCCGCCCGCGGCAGAAATCAGCTTGGGACCAAGCAGAATTAGAGTGTTCTGTTTCCAGAGCCTTTGTCCTGACAGAGCTGAAGAGCTCAGAGACTCTCTCTGCAGAAACCTCCCAGACTCATGGTGTGTTAATAACTGCAGTAATGTAATCCAAAGATGACTTTAGGAAGAATATCCTTCTATGCCTGAAGGAAGGCTATAGATGCTGAGTGGGAGCAGGCTGTATCTCTGGAGATCTGTTAAACTAATCAGTGCTTTCACAGCTCAAGCGTGGGCCATTTACTCCGCTCACTGCAATTCTCAAGAAAGGGCACATGGCAGTACTCTGTGTAAAAAAACAGATAGGGCTGGCCTACATCCACAGGAGACCCAAGCAGGGAGAGTGATATTTTTAGGGGTGCTGCCAACAGAGATTTGTTTTGCCTCCCTTTTATAGCCCCAGAACTTGGGGTCACCTAGAGAAACCACTGAGCAGTAGATGAACAGGCCATGTAACCCAAAGCCCTTCAGCACGCAATGTACAATGAACTTACAGAACTCACTGCCACAGGATGCAAGAACATCGGAAGGGCCCTGCTGAAGCAGACGAAAGGCCTGCCCAGTTCAGCATTCTGTCCCCACGGAGGCCAACCAGGCGCACCAGTGGGAAAGCCCACTAGCAGGACAGGTTCACAATAGCACCCGCCTGCACAAGTTCCCCAGCAGCTGGTGCTCTGAGGTCAGTCCTGCCAGCTCTCTTTAGCATCAACCAAGCCAGAAACATTCAGAATGCAATATTTGTCATTGTGAAATGCCCCGTCTTCTCCAAAACCAGACCAGAGTTACCTGGACTATCATCCTGCCTAAGTATTTGGACAAGGTCAGGGCTTCCTTAGCACCCTCATCTTTGGGGCAATAGAGGGTCTGGGGCTAGTAAAACATTCACAGACCCCTATGTTCTGGTGTCCCATTTCCCCAGAATACCGTATTGTTGTTGTTGCTGTTGTTGTTGGTGCTTCGAGCAGGACATGGTTTCTGGGGAAGTTTCATGGCTCATTGCATCACTCCCATTGAGTCATGAGTGACTGGTGAATTTGGTTGTTTTGACTGGCTCAAAGCTGGATGTTCTGGACAGTTCTGTTCTGTTCCAGATGGCTTCTGGGTATTAAGGATTTAATAAAAGTATAATATTGGACAGGTTTCATTTCTAAAATACTGTTTTCAAGAGTCTCTAACACATTCCACTGTTCTTGGCATCAACAACGTTTGTGCAGTTCAGAATTCAAGTACAGGCCCCTTCCAACTCTACTATTCTGTGATTCTGTGCCCAGCTGTGAGCACAGTTACAGAGAGGGCCTTTTCTGCAGTGGCCCCACACTGTTGGAACAAGCTGACATCAGAGATCCACCATGCTCCATCATTGTAGGCTTTTAAGAAGGCTTTGAAAACATGTTTTATGTTGGCCTCCTCTTGATAAGATTGTCGCTGTTGCTATCATTGTCATTGTTGTTGTTGCTGTTTTCAACGTTGTCTTTTATTGTCGAGGGCTTCTGCCCTGGAAGACGGCCAAGAAATATCATAAATATCATAAATGAACAAATAAAGTGACTTAGCCATGCCACGCCCACATCCTATCCATGGCGTGTACCACTTTCATATCAACTTCGGTTGATAGTTCTCTTTCCACTGGCGGAATGACACATCTGTTACATCCTAAAGGTGCCTGGCTGGCGAATCTTCAATACACAATTGCTTGGTATATCAGTTTTTTTAGACATGGAGAATTTCATCACTTCACAGTGGGAGGGAATGGCAGTGCTACATACAGCTTTTGTTTAGCCACCTTCTTATACAAATGCCCTTTCAAGCAAGAGGAGGGTGTGATTGTTACCATCAATTGGATATGGCTTTAATTCATATAGAAATGAATCTCCGTGTTAAATTTTGCTTCTAAAAAAAGAAAGAAAAGCAGATTTCATTTCCGGGCCGTTTCTTCTCTTTTGATTCTTGAATAAATCAACAGCACTTGGCCAATTTAGTCTGGGAAATTAACTTAATTCTCCTGCTCTGATTCCTCCAAGTGTTCATTCTGTGATGAATTATTGAAACCATTTTATTTATGTGGTTTGATATTTTTCAGTTTTAGGGAAGCAATTAACTTATGCTCAAGTTTATGCTGATCAACAGCCACTGTCATTAAGCTCCGCCTCCTTTGAGCTAATTTTCCCTGTTTATTTTCTCCTTTCCATGACAACAAGCTGAACCAATGAAACCCTTTTCTCCCACCAGTGGTCCACCTAACACACTTCTGCCATCTTGATACCTGGCTGCCTTCTCTGCCAATGACAGCCACACGGGAGGCTCTGTGTCCTTCCAAGCAAGATCGCTCTGGCACCACTGCAGCTTGACCCTTGCCTGGCAGGTTAGGAAACTGCCCGGAAAGGAGCAGGAGGCAGGCAGGCAGGCAGGCAGGCAGGCAGGCAGGCAGGCAGGCAGGTATGGGCTTATGATGGGCTCCAGAGAGGGGAGGAGCAGGGGTTAGGCAGTCCACTTGGGCCGGCATGGGGTGGCCAGCCTCAAGGACAGGGATGGTGGTGATGCAGGCATGCAAGAGGGAGGGAAGGATAACCAAGAAAGAGCTGCCTCCCCACACCCACCCAGGGGAGCAAAATTGCAGTGTCCAGGCTGAGGGTGGAGGTCATGACCCCTCCAGCAAGGGCCTGCCGAAGGGGGCAAGAACGTTAAGAGCCCAAACAAAGGCTGGGCATTACCGTGGCTTCTCCACCCACCTATTTGTCCCTCATTACTTCCTCTTTTGGAAGAGGAAGTAAGCAATATGCATGTGGCCCATTCAGGGGGCCGTTTTGATCCCGTTGCTTGTCCTGCACACAGCAGGGGATAGAGGCAACTTCCGTCTTTAAAATAAATCAGACTTACTGGGGATTTTTTGGGGGGCACGAAGAAGGCTAGAAGGCGCAGGAGGCAGGTGACGTCGTGAAAGGGACCTGTGAAAATCCGTGAGTGCCCAGTAACGAGCGTGCAATAAAACGCTCGTCTGATGGAGCTCAAAAATGTAACTATATTTTCTCTGGGTGTGTGTGGAAATAGAGACAGTGGAGGTGGCAGCTGGGACATCTTCCACATCTGGTCCTGTACCTGGGGGGGGGGAGTGTCAGGCTGAGCTTCGACCTCCATACTGAGCTACACAGGTAGGAAGGCACCCCTGAGGTTCAGATGATGGCTGGAGGCTGCTCTGCAAACAAATTGCCAGGTCCAGCCAGGTCCCCTGGGCTGAGCAACCATTGGCAGCCTGCTCTTCAATGCCCACTGGTTGTCCCCCTCCCCTCATTTCCCCCCCTCCCCTCTCCAATTTGCTTCATGCAGCCCCTGTGCCTGTTGGCATCACATCTCGGGCTGTCACCTGCACTGCTAAAACCAGTTGAGCCCCCGGTGCGTTAAATCTTTGCAGATTTCCCCTTGGACAAGCAACGTGGAGATTAGATGTGCCTCAAAGGGATGGTTTCCCTCCTCAGTCAAGAGAAGCATCTCCCAGGAACCGGAATCCTCATGAACAAGCAGCAGGAGGTCTGCTCTGTGTGCAAAAGGCCTGCCTTGCTCTCTGTGTTCCCTCCCCACCTGCGAATGCCGGTCACCTTCCCCGACTCCCTGTTTCATCTGTTCCTTCTGCTCGTCCTTCTTCCTATGGCTGCTGCATCCTGACATCCACCAATGAGTACATCTTTGCCTTCAAAACAAGGACAGATGCCCCCGTGTTGTACTGTGGTGTGCAGAAACTAGAACTTCAGAATGGAACTTGTCTGCCAACATTTTAGCTGTTGAGCTGTGTGTGTGCGAGTGTGTGTGATCCCAAGTGTGCCTGGGCTCCATGGACAGTCTCTGAGGTAGGAAACAGCCTCCTGTGAATCCTGGAGGAGATTTGCCACCTCTCTTCCAGGATGGATTAATCACCAAGAGAAAGCCCTGATTGGAAGCATGGATGTAAATCATTCTTTGCATATTCAAGCAATTGTGCAAATCTGATCACTAGAGGCGCAATCCAATGCATGTTTAGACGGAAAAAAGCCCTACAACTCCCAGCATGGTTGGCTGGGGAACGCTGGGAGTTGTAGGAGGTTTTCCCCCTGTCGAAACCTGCATAGGATTGTGCCTTAAAACATGTTAATTTGCAACTCAGCATAGCATTTCCCAACATCAAGGAGGATCTAGGGTCTCTCTTACACTCAGAAGCCATGACAGTTTTTTTCCTGTGGCAAAGGTGTAGGGGAATATAAGAACTGGACGGACTGGCTGTATTGTAATGTCCCCCTTTTTTCTTTTCCAGTCCGCTGCTCTATCTCTGACCGTCCTTCCTATATTCTCTTCAGCTGAAGTAGATGCCCAGGTCTGGTATGTAAATCTATTTGTGGGAATGTGACAGAACTATTAATTCATTTTTATGAGACTGCACGTGTAGGTTTAGTATGTTTTTGATTAGATTAGATTTAATTGTAACTATATTATTTTAAATGGTATTTTATAAATGTTTTTTTAAAAATCTGGTTGATGTTGTTTTTTAAGTTGCTTTTCATTGACCCTGCTGTTTTTGTGTGGCTGCTGTTTAAAGAGCCAATGCACTTTAAATTTGTACCTAGCAGCTACAGTATGTCTTCTTTTCATTTTTCCTCTAGGGTTGGGGCCTCTAGCATGGGGTGGGGGAGAAGAAGGTTTTTAAAAGATCTAGATTGGTCCCCTTGAGTAGAAATGAACAGAAGACTCAGGTCGTTATCACATGAGCGGTTTTAAGCACGCCCACCTCAGCTTTGCTCCATTTCTTCAGCGCTGGGCTCGCATGACGTTGCCCCTCTCCTGCTGCTCCCCCGCCCTGAGGTCGCAAGTTTTAGTTTCTCTTTCGATTTATCCCTCAACGGGCAAAGTCCGAAACAGGCAAAGTTCAGGCAAGTTCAACAGGCTGAGCTGAGGTATCAGAGCAAAACCGACCACGTGTGATTCAAAACACTAAATTCACATAGGAAACGGAGGGGGAACCTGCAGAAGCAACCCGGGGGAATATAGTAGGTGTGATAAGAGTCTTAGCTGCTAGATAATGCCAGTTTTGGCTCTAAGAGCCAGGAGATGCAAAAACTGGCTGCCCAATGAGGCTTACAAGATTGAAGGGAGATGAAATTGCAGAGGGAACTCAGAATTGAGGGATTTATATCCTGTCTATATACCGCTTTGACATTTACATAAATATCCTAAATAAATAAATAAATAAATAAACAAATGAATACTATATTTCATCAATTCTAAGATGCACTTTTTCTTCCACATTTACATCTGTAAAAATGGAGTGCGTCTTAGACCCCCTCTAGATGGATTCCGTTTGACGCCTGTTCCTCCGATTATGTGCATCTTCTCGGAAGCGCTTTATCATAAATGCTTGTATGCAGGAGGTAATTGAGCACTCAACAGGTGACCTTACCAGTTGTTTCAAATGCGCTTTACAAGTAGTTAATGTGGAGAATCGCTTGTTCACATAGTCAAAATGCGCTTTGGCTGGAGCAAAATAAAACTCGCGATTTAACGCGCATTTGATAATGTTCATAATCGGAGAGAAAACGCGCCTCTACAGGTCCTCCGCTGCTGCCGCCGCCGCCAATCTCTGCTGCCGCCGATCTCCGCTGCCGCCGCATGACCCCCACAGCTCCCTCACCCTTCTTGCCCTGCTCATGGCCTGGAGGCGCCTGAGGAGCCACAGCAGTAGCAGGAGGAGGAGATCCAGCCGCAGGCCCCATCCGCCACTTGTTTCCCGCCGCTGAGTGGAACAAGGGGGGGGAGAGAGAGAGGCAGGCAGAGTGATACTTGGGTCTCTCTGCGTGGGAGTGGTGGCGGCGGCGGCGGGCTCCGTGTAAGATGCGTGTGCCTGTGTAGCATCGGAGTCCCTCTCTGCCACCGCCGTCACGCAGAGAGACCCAAGCGTCACTCTGCCTGCCTCTCTCTCTCTCTCCCTCCCCCCTTGTTCCACGCAGTGGTGGGAAACAAGCGGATGGGGCCTGTAGCTGGATCTCCTCCTCCTGCTGCTGCTGCTGCTGCTGCTTGTGGGCTCCCTGGAGGAGCCTGAGGAGCCACAGCAGGAGCAGCAGGAGAAGGAGGAGATCCAGCCGCAGGCCCAGTCCACTGCTTGTTTCCCGCCGCTGCGTGGAATGGGGGCGGAGGAGAGAGAGAGGCAGGCAGAGCAACGCTTGGGTCTCTCTGCGCGGGGGCGGGGGCGGGCTCCGATGCTTCACGGGCACACGCGTCTTACACGGAGCCCCCCCGTTGCCACCTCCGCCACTGCTCCCACGCAGAGAGACCCAAGCGTCGCTCTGCCTGCCTCTCTCTCTCTCTCCCCTGCCCCCGTTACACGCAGCGGCGGGAAACAAGCGGTGGACTGGGCCTGCAGCTGGATCTCCTCCTCCTGCTGCTGCTGTGGCTCCTCAGGCGCCTCCAGGCCACGAGCAGGGCAAGAAGGGTGAGGGGGCTGTGGGGGTCATGCGGAGGCGGTGGAGGAGGACCCGGTAGGTCCGGGCTGGTTTTTTTTGGGGGGGGTGGCTTGGTGGTAGGGTTTGTTTCGGGAGTGGGGGGTGGCGGGGGTGTTTTAGGGCTGGAGGAGAGCGTGACCATTTCCCCAGAGGTTTGCCCCTGGGCCCGGTCGGCCTAGATTGCCCCAGTTTTCCCGGTTAGGACCAGGAAACCCTTGCCGATCTGGTCACCCTAGGAGTTGCGGGGGGCGCATGCAGAACCCCCCCTTCTGCAAAAGTGGGAGAAATCCCACGATTCTAAATCGCCGTCGATTCTAAGACACATAAGTTTTTTTTCTTCTTCTTAGAATCAAAGTTTTTTTCTGTGGGTGGCCCTGAAATTAAGGTGCATTTTAGAATTGATGGCGTCTTAGATTCAAGGAAATACGGTAAATGTCCATGGCCTTTGTTGATATAATGGAGCCTTGACTGATTCAGCCTGCCCTGGGATCATTTCCTTGGTCAAAGAGGACCAGGGCCTCATCTACACTTAGCAGGATATTGCACTCTTAAAGCGGCATGAAAGCGGTATATAAAAGGCAGGAGTTACACTAAGCAGGATATAGTGGTATGAAAGCAGCATACGGTATGTGTCAATGGGCTCCAACAGTTGTCAGTGCACTTCAATACCGCTATTAAGCAGTCGTGTGGCTCCTGCCTTTTATACAACACTGTCAGAGTGCTATATCCTGCTTGGTGTAGATGAGGCCCAAGACTCAAAATTGCCTCTCCAGAAGAAGCAAGGTCAAGTCCCGACCTCCGTCTAGGCAAGTAGCAACAATTTCTATTACATTTGCTACAGAGGGTCAATTTTCAAACCTATTGGGTTTCTTTGCCTTGAGTGGGAAAATTTGAGCAGCACCTACACTATAGTGAAAGTTGTGAAAAGGTTATTGATTTGTGATCAAACAGAAGTTGGCGCAGGGGGAGGAAAAACGCAGCAGAAGAAAAGGAATAACTGAATGTGCTTTTTCTTTCTTTCTAAAAAGGAGTGAAGGAAGTCGGCTTCTCTCTGGGTAGGTGTTGCTGCAGAGTCTTTCATGTAAAAACTTAAATGGAATCCAAAATGAGGGGAAATGCTCACTGGAGCCCTGATGATTCTTGTAGCCCCGAATTAAAATTAATATGGGCAGTGATCTGTACAATTTATTAATAGCCAACACTGACAGGGGGCTGCTCTGATAAACAGCTGCAGCCCATCCCAACACCCCACACAATCTCTGGCTTATGTCCCCCATCCCTGTCTCCCAGCCAATTTATAATTGGTCTGACTTGTTACTATTCAAACACTGCAGGACCAATTAGCTGGCCATCTTTCTGACCCATGGCTCCCATGGTGTGAGGAAGCCCCCAAAGGCTTGCTGTGAAAAGGGGAATAAAAAGAAGTTGCAGCAGCCACAGAATCCTGAGCAAAGGCCTCAGCATCTCCCTGATTAACAATCCTGTCAGGGTTATCGCAGGCCTGAAACATTAATGCTGGTTTCAGCTGTGAGGTTTTTTTTTTTAATGTTTTCTATTAATCTTTAATGATAGCCTTGGTCAACGAGGCTCTTTTATCTTGTCCGATAAATGTATGGTTAACAGGCTAATGAGACTTCCAAAGATAGCTTCCAGCCATGGAGGGCACGTGGTGACCCCCGACCCATCTTGGGAGCAGCACTTGGGCCGGGGGCTGGGAGGGCCTTGCCATGGCTGGGCAGGCTGAAAATAGATGGAGAGCTGATGAATGAGTGGAGCTGGAAGGACGGGTCAGGAGGGCCCCTCCGCCAGGCAAGGCAATTGCAGGGCTTGTTATGACAGGCGGGATCCAAGTGGGTGCAATTAGATGCAGCTGCAGCTTTATTAATAAGTCATCGTTGCTGGTAATTGAGGGCACTGATGTGGCTTTATTGATTAATTAATTAACGCAGGATGTATTTTCAGGCAAAGAACAGTCTGAGGGTCTCTGACTCACTGCTGCAATGGGGATAGCAAAAGCCAGTCCATAGCCCCTGGTTGGAAAGAAATGCCGACCCATACAAGGGTGCATGCCGTGTTGATGGCTTATTAACACAGCCATTCCTAGGTTTAGAAATAGCGGGCAGACATGGTCGCTGAACTGCCATTGTGACAGGGCATCCTGCTGCCATTGGATGGGTTTAGCATGGACAGCAGGAGTGGGGGTGGGGATGGCAGCTGTTAGCTATGAATAACTAGCTGTTCTTCTATAGGATCCATATGACCAAGGCTTTGATGCGCTTGGAAGAAATCCTGAGCAAGGCTGAGCCCACTGAAACGTATAGGCACACATGAATATGGGCATGCATTTGGACTCACACAAGCATGCCCTTGCTAGAACCTAAAAAACTGCCCTGTCGGATCAGAACGTTCACATGTACAGGAAGAGTCATCTCTACTCTCTAGCCATCGTCTTCGTGCTAATCAGCCTCACCTCATCTTAGCCCACATTCGTAAAAAGGGCAAATGCATTCAAGGAGTTGGCTTTTATTGCAATATCATAATGAGCTCCAAGGGGGGGGGGGAAACAAACCTAAAATAAAAAGGCAAGGAAAAAAAAACAGCCAGCATTTGGCCATGCAACACTTTATTCTTAGCTAGAAGATTTCAGATTCATGTCATGGACCAGTTGCCATGTTCTCCTACACCTCCTCCTGAATGTAAATGCACATTTCTTTTGGTGAAGGATGCAGAATTGCTTATTTTGAATAATACAAAGTCACTGTGAGATGCAAGTCAAGAACCATCCCAGCTTCTGGGTTCTGTGGTGTGTAATCTGCAGGATCTGCCTTCCTCAGAAGCTTAGCATACAACAAGCAGGGCTCACTTGAAACAGTCACCTCTAGGGCAATCTTCCTTCCTGCAGAAAATATATGACTTTGCTCTCTGTTGGCAAGAGGGATCACTGAAGTTGTTGTTGTTATTATTATTTTATTTATTTATTTATTTCCCATCTTTTTCCCAATAGTGGGACTCAAGGTGGCTTACAAATTAAAACATGTACAGTTAAAAACTGATAGAGATATACAAAAATCAAAAATATAATTAAACATAGTACAATATTAAAATATTAAAAACATTTAAAAACATTTTAAATACAAATAATAATTTAAAAATCCAAGATATAAACAACACATCAACTCCCCAAAGACCTGCTGAAACAGAAAAGTTTTAGCCTGCCTCCAAAAGCACACTAAAGAGGGAGCCAGTCTAGCTTCCCTGGGAAGGGAGTTCCAGAGCCCCAGGGCAGCTACCAAGAAGGCCCTCTCCCGCATTCCCACCAGGCATGTCTGTGATGGTGGTGGGACCGAGAGAAGGGCCTCCCCTGAAAACCTCAGGGGATAGGCAGGCTCATAAGGGAGAATACGGTCTTTCAGATAACCTGGACCAGAGCCGTCTAGGGCTTTAATAGGTGATAACCAGCACTTTGAATTGTGCCCGGAAACAGACTGGAAGCCAGTGGAGCTGTTTTAACAGGGGAGTTGTGTGCTTCCTGTAATCAGCCCTGGTCAACAATCTGGCCACAGCTCTTTGAACCAGTTGAAGCTTCCAAACACTCTTCAAAGGCAGCCCCACGCAGAGCGCATTACAGTAATCCAAACGGGATGTAACTAAGGCTGTGTCACCGTGGCCAGGTCAGACATCTCAAGGAATGGGCGCAGCTGGCACAGAAGCTTTAACTGTGCAAATGCACTCCTGGCCACCGCCAAAACCTGGACATCCAGGCTCCGGGCTGAATCCAGGAGTCCACCCAAGCTGCGAGCCTGTGTCTTCAGGGGGAGTGTAACCCCATCCAGCACAAGCTGAGTCCCTATTCCATGATCCGCCTTCCAACTGTCCAGGAGCACCTCTGTCTTGTTGGGATGAAGCTTCAATTTGTTCGCTCTCATCCAGTCCTTTACTGCTGACAAACTCCGGTTTAGGACCAAAACAGCTTCTTTGAAATTGGGTGGAAAGGAGGAGTAGAGTTGGGTGTCACCACACCCCAAAACTCTGGAAAACTTCTCACAACAGTTTCATGTATCTGTTAAATAGCATGGGGGACAAAACGGAACCCTAAGGGACTCCACAGGCCAACAGCCAAGGAGTCGAACAGAAGCCCCCCTGCACCACCTTCTGGGTCCACCCCTCCAGGAAGGAATGGAGCCACTGTAAAACAGTGCCTCCAAGTCCCATCCCAGCAAGGCGGCCCAGAAGGATACCATGATCGATGGTATTGAATTCCGCTGAGAGGTCCAGCAGGACCAACAAAGACACACTCCCCCTGTCCAGTTCCCAGCATAGGTCATCCACCAAGGCGACCAAAGCTGTTTCTGTCCCATAAGCAGGTCTGAAGCCAGATTGAAATGGATCTAGATAATCCGTCTCATCCAGGAATCCCTGGAGTTGGGAGGCTACCACATGCTCCTATACCTTGCCCAGAAATGGGATATTGGAGACTGGCCAGTAATTGTCTAATACACTGGGGTTCAAGGAGGCCTTTTTCAACATAGGTTGTACTACGGCCTCCTTCAGGCAGGGTGGAATCCTGCCTTGGCGGAGGGAGACAATAACCACTCCACTCACCCACTTGACCAGTCCTCCTTTGGCTGCTTTTATGAGCCTAGAAGGGCAAGGACCTAGCATACATGTGGTGGCTCTTACCTCTCCAAGGATCCTGTCCACATCCTCAGGCTGTACAAATTGAAAAAGTATCCAATAACCCTGGGCAAGCAGGTGCCAAAGTTACATCCACTGGGTCTGTATCAACTACAGCGTCCAAGTCACAGTGGATGGGCTTGTAGTGGTTTTGAATATTTTGGCTGTCCGACCTTAGTTTAAGCAAATATTTTGATAACCCCAAAAGGGAACATTAACCAATGCTGTTTAGAGAAATGCAACACACATCCTATTAGTCTTACACAATTTGTTCCTATTTTGCTTGGAATCATCTGTTTCCACCATAAAGATTTGATTACATTCCTTGTTTCATTCATCTTCATTTGTCTAATTATTTGCTTAATCTTTTTAATCACTGGTTTAAGTGGAAAGAGAATATGAAGGCATTCAGCGGGAGTTGCTCATTCTGCTGAAGCTGATTCAAGAGCTGTGTGTGTGTTTTTCATGATGGCTTGTTAGCTTCTGAAAACCGATTGGTTGGTTATGAGGGCCTAGTGAATGGAAGGATATGGCAACATTTCATCGAGTTGAAACAAGGAGATGAAGATGGTGGTTCAGACAGAGCAGGGATTTCTATAGGAAATCGCACAACCTCTCCCAGCTGCTATGGTGCCATTCCCACGGCGCACTGAAGCAGAGGATAAACTGTCACAGGAGGATCATGTGTGAACCTCAAATGCCTTTTCTCTCACTAAGGAGACGTTCATTTCGCTTACATGTCATCAGAAATACGGAGGTGCCCAAAGAGTGGTGTCTGGTCAACATTTAGAAGTAGAAAGGGGGGAGGGGGAAAGCGTTATTACTGCGGGGTTCTCAGCCTCTGTGTGTGCAGCGGATGGAGATGGTCATTCTGAAACAAAGCCACTTGTTTTTAAGCAAGATGTCTGCAGGTGGTGTGGAGAAATGGGTGTCATGTCCACGTGGGCCCCTCCAGGAGATCTACCCAGTGGGTGCAAGCCACAGAACAGGCTCTGTGAAGTTGGCAGGGCTACTTCCAGGGTCACCCTACTTCATAGCCAACTGAAATGGCTGCACATGATATTCCAATAGTGCATCCCAGGAACCTTTGCTGTGGAAATGAAGCACAGGCCCAACCAATAACTCTCAGGGACTTCAGGACTTGAATCAGGAATGCTGTGGATGCAGAGGGGTCACCTGGCCCCAGGGCAAAACATAATCTTGTAGATAACAGTATTTAAGAACATCACATATTAACCTAATACATGTATTATAAAGGTAGTATGTTATATTTAATTATGAGAGATTCATTAATAACCATGAGTGCTGATTCACTAGATAGGCAAACCTACTTTAATGTAAAGCAAAAGGGATGTCTCATAATCTCAAGTTACAGATCATCATAGTATCTACATTATTTGTGATCATTAAAATTTAGAGCAGAAATTATCAAACACGTGTATACAGGGGAGATCCGGGGGACATTGTTTACTTGGACTTCCAAAGGCTTTTGATAAAGTCCCTCACTAAAAACTCCTGAGCAAACTTAGCAGTCATGGAATAAGAGGAGAGGTCCTCTTATGAATCAATAACTGGTAAAAGAACAGAAAGCAGAGAGTAGGAATAAATGGTAAATTCTCCCGATGGAGGGAAGTAAATAGTGGGGTCCCACACGAACCTGTATTGGGACCAATGCTTTTCAACATGTTCATAAATGATCTAGAATTAGGAGTGAGCAGTGAAGTGGCCAAGTTCTATACTTAACTTTGCATCCCCTGCTGCAGCGTGTCGTCCGAATTGAGCCCGCCTTTTTAACACACCCTCAGTGGGTTAAGTCCTCTCAGTTGCTTAACGTGTCGTCCAAATTGAGCCAGTGTTTCCCATTTGCACATGACTGGTCCTGGGCCTAGAGAGTTACCTAGGTCTGTGTGTGCTCAGGCCTCAACGGCCACTTCAGTACAACACTGCGGACCGTCTCAGTTGGCCCAGCACAGTACAAATGCTTGGAGCAAAACCTTCTGTTCTTGCCTGACCAACTGAGTAGAATCTCTCAGGGACCTCGATTTGGGGAATGTGCCGCCTCTCATGGCATGTGGAAGTAGGTTCAGCCCCGCTAGTCATTCCCTTCTTGCCCCCATGTTCATAGACGTGATGTCCAGGTGAGCAAATCCTCTCTCTTCTCCTTCTTCTATATACTCTGCATCCTAAGAGCTTGCGAGAGTGTCACTTTGATCTCGCAGTCCTCCTCCGCGGCCCCGCTGCTCGCTCAAGGCTAGGAAGGATGAATATTTCATGCTTTGTCTCTGTGTTTTGACTCTTGCTACAAGATATGCAATTTTTCACCAGCCTTTGGTGTTTGTCTGCTCCTGTAATCACCCGCCTCAATCACAGATGTATCATTTTATGAATTAATAAAAATGATCATGGATAATCCAGTGGGATTCTAGGAAAAGATGTTGCTTGGCAGAATTTTAATAGGCACAGTGGGGAATATAACAGCTCGGCTTCCATTCCCGTTCTCTGTGCCTTTCTCATCTTTCTTCAGTGTAGGGTCTTCTCTGCACACACGTCTCTTTTCTTTTTTGGCAGCCTCCTTTCCATTCATACCTCTTGCTCGCTGTTATGCAAATGTGGAGTTTCCTGTCCGCCCACTGGTGTCCCATGTAACAGAGCCATCCATCGCGCACCGCCATGTCTGTCTGCAGTGAATGGCACCTGCTGCTCTTCCACACTAATTGAACATGCAATCTGCCAATTTGTCATGTTTATCTGTAGCCTCTTCCCGGGAAAGCATGTGAGCAAACAGTCGATGCATGTGTGCCCCTCTGCTCCAGAGCATTAAAATCTATGGTGCTTTTTAAAAAATGACAGCTCTCCTGCTCGTTACTGAATAATTCATAGTTGCACTAATGCCTCCCGATACCCCCTCCCTCCCTCCCTCCTTGCTTCTCCTCTCTCTCTCTAACCCTCCCCTGCTTGTTCTGCTCACTTGGGAAAACTTTATTATGCCTTTGCTCTTATTACAGAATGTACGGATAAAAGTTAATTGCTTGGCTTGACTTTGCCATTGATATGAAAATAAGATTTAAATTATTCACTCCTGCTTAAAGGTTAGTTGAAGGTTATTACAGGGGATAAAGAATGCCAGCCCTTTGTAACGTTTCTGGTCAAGATGAGGCAGGCTTGATGAAAACCCCAATTTGCACCACAGGCAAAAGTGGGTTGCCCTGAATTCAGGGAAGGGTCGCTCCAAATATTTTAATCTTAGCTATGTCAATTATTTATAAGGAAATGGAAGCCAGCTCACGTATCTCTGCGTCTACATGCTCGCACGTACAGAGATGGCCTCTGGTACATTTGCTGTACACAGCCGAGAACGCCTTGCAGTACTTTGATGGCTTGTGGGTGCTTCAGTTGCATGCAGCTACATTGCCAGGCCCCAAAATTAAGGCTGTCACCTGATTAAAGAGGATTTTGTTGATAGGGCATCATGCCTTTTAAAACCAAGTCAGTTAAAATAAATGTGCATTTACCAAAACATCAGCAATGGGACCTTGATAAAGGAAGTGTATAACAATGTACAATTTTATGAACAGAAGCTTCGACTCATTGGCCTGGTTCTCCTGTAACACTAAGCTATAGTTTAACTTTATGTGCATGAGCCTCAGGGCTCATGTGCTCCCCCTTCCCTCCTCTCCTCCAACATGAATGTGAGGTGGAGATTAGAAGATTTTACTTCCATTTTCAGCGAACTGTGGTTACTTGTAATGTCCAAACCCTAAAATCTTAACTATGGTTTTAGAGAAACAAGCCTACTACAATCTGTGGTTTATCTGGCTTATTTCACTAAACTATAATTAACACTAACCACAGCTCTTCGTTTGAATGAAATAAGTAACTGTGGTTAGTTGAAAATGGTAGCAACAGCAAAACGAAGAAAGGAGAAGAACAAAAATTGTAGCTACATACATTTGAATATATTAATTTCAATACATGCATATGAAATGTGTAGATAGATAGATAGACTTGAATACAACTTTCTAAGAATTACACATGGACATCAACAAAATGAAAGTAAATATCCAAATAAGTATCCATCCACAGTGGTGTTTAAACACCACACATTCAAACGTTGAACGTGTTATAACATCTTCAATCCATTGCATTATAGGAGGTAGCATTTATCCTTCCAATATTGTAATATCAGTCTTTTAGCTGTCAAGAGGGGACAGAGAATTCATTTGCACTGACTTCCAAGAAGCAGGTAAATTATTTAAAATGACATATACATTAGTAAATATTAAAGAGTGTTCTAAAACGACGTTTATCCATATAATAACCTTCTCCCAAACAGAGGCAACTATTGGGCATTGCCAAAACATATGGTTAAAGGAAGTTGTGTTATCTGTGGTGGCTCCCCAATTGTGGAACGATCTCCCCGACGAGGCCCGCCTGGCGCCAACATTGTTATCTTTTCGGTGCCAGGTCAAGACTTTCCTCTTCTCTCAGGCATTTGGCAATATCTGAGGAGCCTGGGTTTGTTTTGTTTTGTTTTTATAGTTTTTGAAGTGTTGATGTGGTTTTTAAATGTATAGATTGTGTGTATGTTGTATGTTTTTGCTGTTTTAATTTTTGTATATTGTTTTTAATTGTTTTTAATCCTATGTAAACCGCCCAGAGAGCTTCGGCTATGGGGCGGTATACAAATGTAATAAATAAATAAATAAATAAATAAAATAAATAAAATACCTCCAGCAATTAGCTAACTTAGATAAACCTTTATTAAAGAGATGAAGAGGCATCCAATAGACATGGAACAAACATTTTTGCTGAATAAGATGTAATCTGAGATCCATGGTCAGGTCACATACAGATCCTAAGAATAGCTATATGAACATAGCAAGAGCTATGCTGGATCAGACCATCTAGTCCAGCATTCTGTTCACACAGTGGCCAACCAGCTGTTGACCAGGAGCAGGAGACAAAAACAGCAGCCTCCCACCCATGTTCCCCAGCAACTGGTGTACATAGGCTTCCTGCCTCTGTTATGGGGGTAAGTCATAACGACCAGGACTAGTAGCCATGGAGAGCCTTCTTCTCCTCCAGGAATTTATCCAACCCCCTTTTAAAGCCATTCAAACTGGTGGCCATCACTACATCTTGTGGTAGCGAATTCCATAGTTTAACTATGCATTATGTGAAGAAGTCCTTTTATTTGTCCTGAATCCCCCAACAATCAGCTTCATGGGATGGTCCCGGGTTCTAGTATTATGAGAGATGTACACCTCTAGCATGTCTCCCCTTTCATCCTAAAGCAGCAATCCATTGATTAGGCAAAATGGGAAAATCCAGTTCCCTATTACATTCCTGCTTAAGACTATGTATAGCCCATTTATTCACAAATAATAAGTATTTATAAACATAGACTGTGGGTCAATATAACTGATCAGCCTCAATAAGTGCTTCCGCTAGTAGACTCTGAAGCTGTAAAAGCAGCAGGGCCAAATCTAGATTTGAACAAATGGTGCAATGGCAAACATTGCCATGCAGCCAATCAGGCAAATCATATTTGACCCACAAAGTCAAAAACAACAAAAACTCATCAACAGCACCCAGGGCCGTGCAAGGGGGGGGCAGTGGGGCCAGTTGGCCCGGGGCCCACGATTTTGCGGGGGCACTCCGACGAGGAGGTTCCCCCCCAGCATATGCTACTGCTTCCGTAGCGTAAGCGGTCCATCGAGAAGCGAGGAGCCCGCCTTGCGTAAACAGCACAGAAGCTGTCCGTCGTGAATACCACGGTCAGACTACAAGCTCCAGAGGGCCATATACCGCATGTGGGGTGGGGATATATGTGCCTTCAGGTGTTGTAGAACAGGTTTAATATATGAAGGTGTTATGTAGGACGGACATGTTGGTGGGCACGCCCCCTTGGGGCGGCCATGTTGTCCTCCTTTTTTGAAATGGGGGGGCCCACACACTTCCCATCTGGCCTGGGCATATTACCAGCTCTGCACGGCCCTGGCAGCACCCATTGGTTGATCCAAGGTAAAAATCAATTTGCCTGTCCAGGTTCAGCACAAAAACATTTTCTTACCAATTTATAAATCTGGGTTTCCCCACAGAGTCAATTTAGCGCGAGAAAGTGGATAAACATGTAATTTACATGACAGTACACACCACACGTCTCTAACAGTCGTGACTGTGGGAGGAGCCCTATCCTTTTTAATGTGCTGGATCCAAACAAGAAGATTCCAAAATTGATCAAGGCGGAGAATCTGATCTAAGTGCAAAAGGCCAATATATAGGCCCGATCGTATAAAGCATGATCTGGAATGCCACACCCACTTTCTTTAAATGGAGGTTGCATATCTTTGCAAGGCTACCCAAGGCACGGAATCCCCCACCCCACAACTTTTTGAAATAAGAGCACTGACATTTTGAAAATATTTGCCAGGTATAAATAAAAGAATCCCATGTATCACATAAACAATTTGAGGCTTGTAGGTCTGGAATGGGGAGAGGGGCAATGCAGGGCCAGTCAGAACACATGGAATTGCTTTGAACCTACAATTTCCCCATGCAGGCTATTTTCCGGAGTTGTGGTCACACTGGAAGGTCTATCACTGTCCAGTGATTCCCCTGAACTCCATAGGTTCAATGGTCCTTCTCTCCTCCATGGTCTCACCCAGTTCTGGGTTGGTGCTACCAGGAAGGGGGTGGGACACAAAAGAAAATTCCCTGATGACCTCACACATATTAAAAAGTATAGGGGACAAAATGGAATCCCATGGGACTCCACAGCATAAATACCAAGGTGGCAAGCAGATGTCCCCCATCACCACTCTTGGGAAACAGTCCTGTAAGTATTAGTGGAACGTCTGTATCATTACGCTCCCCCTCCCAACCTGAAGAGCCAATCCAAAAGGACACCATTTGCTGATGATATCAAAGGCCTCTGAGAGATCTCTCTTCCAACAGAAATCATCCATCAGCTGAACCCAGGCTTGAATCTGGATTGAAATGTTTGTAGATAACATTTTTCATCCCAGAAATCTTGCAGTTGAACCCCCCCCCCCCCACTCTCTAATCATTAACCTCCTGGTTGGTTGAGAAGACCCAGGTCCAGCATATGCCCTAGGCCTGATGATATGATGGATGAGCCCACTGTTGTCATGGCTGCCATGCACTCCTGAACTGGCCCTGCCATGGTCCCCCAGAACAATCTTTGGGGTGGGGGAGGGGTCCTTGTGCATAATTGTCCGAAACAATTTGAAATTGGCAGAACTTTTCCAGCTCCCGCTCCCCATTTTATTTCCTCCCTATTCCTCTTCTCCAACCTGGGGCCCTCCAGTTGTTTTGGACTTCAGTTCCCATCAGCCTCAGCCAGCATGGCCAATGGTCAGGAATGCTGGGAAGTGGAGGATGGTGCCAGTCTCTCACAGCGTCTTGTCTGCTTGACCATTTGCTTCCATGGGAGGTCCTGCTCAACCCTCCTCGGATAGACTGTCCCTTTCCCCTCCAGACCACGTTTGTTCCTGGGATCATTCAAGGCAGCTGTTCCCTTCCTCACTAAGCAGTCTTTATTGCCCGAATCCTTCTGGAATGATAAGAGGCACCAGCATGCTCTCTGGAAGGAGCTCAGTCTTGCTTGGCAGTGTCAGGTGCTTTCACCACAATTGGCTGTTCAGTTCTCCTACCCCACACTGGGAGGGGAACAGGCCCTTGGCAAGGCATTTGCCTGTTCCTCAACCCTGGCTTCACCCCATTTCCCATTTTATTTATTTTTTGCATACCTACTTACGGCGCCGTAGGGTGATGTGGGCAACCCAAAGAGCTCATGGGGGAAATAGACGAGGGAAAGGAGAGAGAGATAAGTATGTTGGGAAGTGAATGAAAAGACTGCCGGCAAATGCATTGCACATATTTAAAAGTGCCCTTACTGTTGGGAATGATGCCTGAGGAGAAACCCAAATGACAGGTGGAACAGGTGGATTTTGAGGAAGGACTGTGAAGAAAGAGTGGATGTGTGGGGGTGGCAGGTAGAACCATGTAAGATAGTTGCAGATATAAAGGGCAGAAAGCCAGAAAGGTCAGAGCTGTTTGAGGGAGAAGGACACCTTCAGATGGCAGAGGGCTGTGGAACTGGAGGAACGTGGTCACTGACAGAGATCGAGCCAGAGCAAAGCCATGGAGAACTTTGAATATAAGGACAATGAGCCTTTGCTGGATGCAGAAGGGTTGGGAAGCCAGGGAAGGGATCTAAAGCAGTGGGTAATGCCTTATGGTCGGAGCAATGGGAGCGGGGGGATGGTTTTAGCTGCAGAATTTGGGATAGAGGTGCAAAAGAGGAACACTAGAGAGGCAGAGGTTGCAGTCAGCAAGCTGGGAGATAGGCAGATGTTCATCTTGCCGAGAGGATGGGCAGGATTTCTCCATTGGCCTACAGGGAGAAACTGATCTTTTAGAAAATATATTCATCTGCTTGGTGCTGGGAAATGTAGACCTCATAGCCAAAAGATCTGACCTAATTTGGGGATTTTTCTGTTTCTTCCCCCCATCTGCAGCATTATGTACCACCAGGCCTGGTGAAGGGTTTGAAAGAACTCAAAAACTTGCAAATACTTTTGTGACATCTTAATTGGTCCTAATAAAGGTCCAGCTAAACTGTGTGTCCTGGAACAGTTTCAGTGAGCCCTGTAGTTTGCAGCAGAGATTAAATCAGAAGTAGTCTGGATGTGTTTGGGCCTATTTGGAGCGTCAGAATCTCCTTGTGCTTATCGCTGTCAGTGTTCTTAGACCAGAGCAGGGGGGAGTCACTCTACTTCCCCTGCCCGTCTGCAAAGTTAACCTTGACAAGCAGGGAGATGGCAGCTCTCTGTGAGAGCTTGGCAGAGGAGGGGTGGGGGTTTGCAGAAGGATCACCCAGATTGAAGCGTCATCCTGGAAGGCTGAGTAGTGACACCCTGTTTGGACAGGGGCCTTGCTAAAAGGCCAAAAGCCCTTTTCTGTCAAATGGTAGGGAACATTTCATCTGCACGCCTGAAGCCCTCTCTCTTTGGATCCATCATCATCTGGGGCTCTGGAGGCACTCTGAACATAGGCTCTCCTACTTGGGATTTTGGATTGCTACAGACTTGTCATGAAAATTACTGTGGATTGTGTGTCTTTGGCCCCCTCCACAAGGACGCGCTTTTGCGCCCGGTTCGGCGATTATGCGCATTATCGCGGAGGCGCATTTACTCCTAATCCCTCTGCACGGGAGGCGGCGAGAGGCGGCGAAGCGCATTAATTGATGCCCAAAAAGCACTTTACAGGTAGCTAATGCGCATAATCGCTTGTTCACACAGCGAAAATGCGCTTTAACGGCCGGAGCAAAATAAAAGTCGCTATTTAACGCGCGTTCGAAAATGCGCATTATCGGGGAGATAACGCGCCTGTACGCCCGTTTTGCGCTCCGCTCGTGTGTAGGTAAAATTTATAATGAGCCTTCAAGGCTCATTAAACGTCTCGTGTGGAGGAGGCCTTTGTTTGTGGTCAGCTCAGTGTACCAGTAGACTGGCTTTGATCTAGGACTTTTGGACTTTTCTCTGCCTGGAATCATGCAGCATGGAGATGCCAATGTGAAAGTGACCCCTTGTGGACTTGATAGGCTTGACCATGTAGCTGGAGTTACCAACAAAAGATTCAAAGTTGGTCTGGGGTCCCCTCTACAAGATTCAATTATATACTGAGAGGCATTACTGGCTGTATGAAACTCGCTTTAAAGTTGTTGACATGCATGCAAATGTTGCCGAAAGTACCGTATTTCTTCGATTCTAAGACGCCATCGATTGTAAGACGCACCTTAATTTCAGTACCACCAATAGAAAAAAAGATTTGATTCTAAGTGTGGGAAAACCGCCATCGATACTAAGACGCATCCCTGTTTTTAGAGACATTTATATGGGGAAAAAAGTGTGTCTTAGAATCAAAGAAATAGGGTAATGTGCTTTGTCCTGGGAAACTGCCCAAACAGGTTTTGCACCCTTTATTCTCCCCGCCTACCAGAATCTCCCACCTTTGGTTTCCTAGGTTACCTGTGGAATGATGTGGTTAACCTGTTTGGCTACCTCTCTCCCCTCCAATTTCGCAGCCAGCTGAAGTTTGTCCCCCCTCCCAGAACTGCTCAGGAGGAAATGGGAATGTGCCTCAGAAGTTTCCCCCTCCAGCAGCCTTTTAAAAAGTATTTTCAGCTGCCTCTCTCTGCCCCCCATCATTTGCCAGAGAGAGAGGAAGAGAGTGAGAGACCAAAGAGAAGGAGCGAGTGAGAGAGCGAGAGAGTAGAGATCCGCACAAACGCAGGCCCAAACAGACAGGGGAAGCTGCTTCGTTCCTTCCTCCTCCTCCTTATTTTCCCAGTCAGATCTATTGTTTTTCCTTCTCTCCTTCTCAATCATCCGTTGTTGTTTTGGTGATGTAAAACATTCAGACGCATACACACACACACATGGACATAATGCGAATAATCGGAGATTTAAAGCGCCTGGACCCCTGATTTGCACTCCGCTCTTGTAGAGGTATATTTGATAATGCACCTTGAAAGAGCTTTAAATCGCTCTTGTAGAGGCACCCTAACTCTCTACGGGTGTGGCTTTGTTTTGGCCTTTCAAGAATTTGCTCCTTTGATTGTCTAAGGGATCATGCCAGGAACCATTGCTATTCCTTGTTCTGGTTTGGAACCCATGTATGGATTGTCCCTTCCCTTTGTGTTTGGAACCATGGAGATGGTGACAGGGAAACCACGTTGATGAAAATCTCAGTCACAGTTGTAGTAGTGATTAGCTTTTGACTGTTCTGGAATTTCTTAGAGCCTATAGCTACTGGCTATCAGCCATATGATTTCTAAAGAGTGTTACCATTAAGCTTTTGCCATCAGATTTCCTGCAATAAAGAAGTCTCACTGATTTGGGTGTCCCGTCTTGTCAGTTTGCCAGAATGTGTGCTTGCCTGAGGCACTGGAGGTGCTGCTGGAAACATCAGGCTGGATTTCATTTGGTATATCACACTATCTGTTTGCAGTGTTCCCTGATCATCTGCAGTAATCATTGGCCAGAAGGGGTCAGGTGAGAAGAAGGGTAGATGGACCTACTGTCCAATCAGAAGCTAAATATCTTTGGGTGCAGAATCTTGGTGTTGCAAAGTGCTTTCCTTTCGGTATATTCAAATTCTCTCTCTCAAGAATCACCTGGCTAAACAGTAGAAGCCCCTCTCAGACACCAAGGCCTAGAACGCAGGTGGCCCACAGTCGGACAAGGCGCTTTTGGGGCTGGATGTGGTAGGCCAAGAGAAGAGCTCTGCTGGTCCTCAGGTCCAAACGGGAGGCGACCCCGCGAGCGTCATCAGGCGAGTGTCATCTCACAGGCTCGCTACTGCCCACTTATGGATGTCCGCACACCCTTTAGATGCTGTCATCCTCTCACGCACCTCCCGCTCCTTCCACTCATTTTCCCGTCACAAAGTAGACCCCTTTTAATACGCGTTAAAAAACCCAAATGAATGTGCCGCCATTTCCTGCTGTGTGCAGGAAAAGTGGCGCAATATAATAGGCCCCTGAATGGGCCACGTGGTCCTTGCTGTTTCCTCTTTCTCTCCCTGTGTAAAGAGACCATTGCTATTGTGGGACAGCAGCAGGAGGCCAGAGTGACAGTAGGGAAATGTGAAAATCCACCCGTCTGATGAAGCAGGTGTGCCCCCCCCCCCGCCCACAAGTGCTATTACCCTCACCCTCATTGGCACTAGAGGAGCTTTTCTGGGGGGGGGGCTAATAGGTGTATGAGAGGTATGTAAGATGTAAGTTAGGGGAAAGGATTAAACACCCCCTCCCCATGGTCCTAGTGACCCCCTTCCCCTGGACTTGTTACTCATTTTTTAAGCCATGAATGTCCTTTGGAGTGGTGCATGGCTCTCAGACCGCAGTGGGTCCAGCAAGTCTGGCCTCCTGTTTCCCTCAGTGGCCAACCAAATGCCCCACCAGGGAAGCTCACAAGCTCCCTGGCCCTGTCACTACCCCTGGCCCCAGCATGTACTGTCCAAAGGCAGGTTGACTCTGAGCTGGAGGTTCTAAAGAACCTCCGTGTCTCCTTGTCCCTGGATTTGTCAAACTGCCTTTTATGGCTCCATCAGAACTTGCCTGACTCTCGGTCATCCAGCCCACTATCCTGGCCGCTGGCTGGCAGTGGCTCCCCAGCCTCTCCTTTTCCATCAACTGTTACCTGGTCCTTTTTTAATATACGGAAGCTGCCAGGGATTGGACCCGGATGCCAAGGTGTGTTTTTAACTGATTGGATTTGTTTGATGTTTCGATTACATTTTTGAATTTGTCTGTATTTTATTATGGGCCGCATCTTGACGGCTTCTGTTCTGCGTTGCGCAACGTGAAATTGCGCTCCTTCTGCCCCTCTACATGCAAGGAGTGCAACAGCGGGCTTTCCAGCCACTGCGCCCACCAAGCGGCATTGAAGGTACATTTTTATTTCATTTTTTCTGGGGTGGTCGGTGGCAGGAAGGGTTTTTTTAAAAACGTTTTTTATATATTAATTTCCCTTTAAACATGGGGTGGGGAAGAAGGTGGGTTTGTTTTATTTTTTATTGATTTTATGGGGAGAAGGGAGGGAGGCCTGTGGAGGCACGGAGGTGGTGCAGCGAGCTTATGGGTCGCTGGACCACCCCCTTCCCTGCCCAGCCCAAGGCGACCAATCAGTGGTCATGATAGATTAGGCAGGCCTCCCTAGAAGCACCGGAGAAAAAGCGACAGACAGCAGAAGCTGTCGTCGCTTCGCCGTAAACTTAAAAAGTCGTGCTAAATGCCCGACTTTTTTAGTGCGCAGCAAAGGGCATTTGCCCCTAGATGGTTTCGCACTGGCAGCTGCGTCATGTAATGCATTTGCTGCCAGTGGGAAGCCATATCGACAGAAGCTGTCCATTAGAGGCAACCTTGGTTAGCTGACATGAAGCACTATTAATAAATAAATAAATAAATAAATAAAAATGAATGAATGAATGAATGAATGAATAAAAACAAAGTGTGTGCTCTCCATCCCAGCTACAGTCCCTCCTCCATCCCGTTATGTGAAAGTTCATCAACTGGCATATGAAACATGCTCCCCAACCCTCAGCCAGATGCTGCTGCTGCTCCCCACACTATCCATTTGTCCTAAGAGATCTGGCATTGCTCGTCTCCTGCCTGTTGGCCACAGCTAGAATCAAAAGAATCAAAATTCACTTGAGTGGTGAGTTTCATGACCGGAGAGTTGGCCACAACTTCTCACTCCCTCTCTAATGGATGTCACAGAGGATCGGGGCTCTTCCATTTTTATCTCCATGGTGCCTTTCAGTTGAGAAGAGCCACTTCAGTTTGCAGAGACCAAGGGGGAACTCCTCTGGCCCCCACAGCAGGGGCCCCTCCGAGAGAATGTGGCTGGTGGTGCTGTGTGATGTGCCAGCACCGTGCGCAAGTGACACGTGGGCTGCTGCAGCAGCTCCTGGGGCTCTTTGGCAGTTCGGGGGCTTGAGCGGGACTTCCTAGCCTGGGGCTACTTTCAAAATCTGTCCGCTTCTCCTGTGAAAACAACCCTGACCCGGGGCAAACGGCTTATTTCGGTCTCATCCCTAGAATGTTGCTGAGCCGTCTGTTGTTTTCCCATTTGGGGGGGGGAGAGAGAAATGGATATGGGAGTGAGGGTGTTTTTCAGAGGGAGGGAGATTCCTTTGCAAGAATGATCTGAAGAGACCCTGCTGCTAGCAATCTGGGGGTGCTTCATGATGGAGGGTTCTTAGCGCTAACACTCGTCAGGCGTCATGAAGCTCTCTCCCATCTTCCAGAAAGAAAAAAAGCTGGAAGAAGTGGTGGGGACACAGGAGGGGCATGCTACGACATGATTGTCTGGACCCCCAAAATGCTCCATGAATGAGTCAGGACGATGGTGCAATGAACACCTGGCCTGGAGGCACACTAGGTATTTTCAAGCTCTGTTGCTAATTGGCTTAGGTCCCCCCTACAAGAATTCGGTTTGATGGCCGGTTGGCCGATTATGCGCATCTCGCAATCGCTTTTACACCTAATCCCTATACACGGGAGGCAGTGAAGCGCATTATCGGTTGTATGAAAGGCGCTTGAAAGGTGTTACATGCGGAGAATCGCTTGTTTACATGGTCATAAGGTGCTTTAATTCCCGAGGTAAATTAAAACTTGCTATTTAACGTGCATTCGATAATGCGCATAATTGGACAGAAAAGGTGCCTCAACCCCCGATTTGCGCTCTGTTCATGTGGAGGTAAAATTGGTAATGCGCTTTGAAAGAGCTTTAAATTGCTCTTGTAGAGGCACCCTTACTTATTTGAATAGCAGAGAGGCTATAGCCAGAGCAGGGCCATGGGGAAAACATGGGTGGAACCTGATGGGTTGCAGGGCAGGGCGAAGCCCTGGAGCAAAGGAAGCCCCTCGCGAGTCTCGCTCTGTGTGTGCAGCATTCTGCTTCCAGTAGTTACTAGACACTGACAGGCTTCTCTGTAATGCTTACACATGAGGATAGTCATTCACTGTTACTTGTCCCATGATCAGAGGTAGATTGCTTTCAAACATGGAGGTTCCATTCCGTTATCATATCTGGCTACCTCCACAAGAGAGGTTTAATGCTCTTTGAAGGCTCATTATAAATTTTACCTCCACACCAGCGGAGCGCAAAACGGGCGTAGAGGTGCGTTATCTCCCGGATTATGCGCATTATCGAATGCGCGTTAAATAGCGACTTTTATTTTGCTCCGGCTGTTAAAGCACATTTTCGCCGTGTGAACAAGCGATTATGCGCATTAACTTCTTGTAAAGCGCTTTTTGGACATCAATTAATGCGCTTCGCCGCCTCTCGCCGCCTCCCATGCAGAGGGATTAGGAGTAAATGTGCCTCTGCGATAATGCACATAATCGCCGAACCGGGCGCAAAAGCGCATCCTTGTGGAGGGGGCCTCTCATAGTTCTTGGGAGTCCCATTCTCCACAATTTTTCTAATCATTTTGTTTTAGCCCACAAACCATAGAATCATAGAATAGTTGAGTTGGAAGGGGCCTATAAGGCCATCGAGTCCAACCGTCTGAACAATTGCCATTTTTGTGGTACAGCATCCCATAATTTGATTATGAAATAAATGTGGCTAATCCATCCATGCCAACAGCTATCTCAACGCCTTTGTGGGTGGTGTTGCGCACCGAGCACAGCCCTGAGGGCCATTTCATACGTGTACGTTTCCATTTCAGTCATACCAGAAACCATCTGGGTTTCATCTCCGCTGTAGCCTGGCTGCCCCCAAGCCTCGGCAAGCTCCCCTCGCCCCACCAGCGCTTCAGAGGGCCCTCACTGTGGGGCTTTGCGCTGTTGGCCTTTGAAGGTTTGCTCTCATTTCCTTGTTCCAGGACAATTGCACTGGCAGGTCGCTGCCGCCGGGTGGAGGGAGATGTCCTTTCCACAGCCTGCAGTCTGAACAACTGATGCGCCCATTCGAGTGAAACTGCCCATTGTCTACAGAGGCCGCATCTTGACTGCCAGCCCTTTTCTGATACAAGGGAAGCAAGAATCTTTGAAATCAGCATAAACCTCGTGTGTGCCCACAGATCTCCTCCTCCTATAAATAGATTTGGAACTTCCAAAAGCAGCCTCAGATCTCCCTGGTATGTGCGCACACACCAGCCCTACATCTCCACGGTTCTCCTTAGCTCTGTTGTGGCCTCCCAGTTTGCAGCTAGGGGATTATACATCTTTGTTTCCTTCTTGTAAAAATAAAAATAAAAAAATGGGGAGAGGGAGGGAGAAAGAAAGCCCCAACACAGCAACTTTGGTGTAAATTGGCATTGTTTAATTGATAGATTTGCACTCTTGTTCTGGCTGCACTATAAGCCTCTCCTGTCCTCAGGGAGCTCTTTGCTTTGCTATGACCTTTGCAAGTGCAGAAGAGTCTACGGACAAGGTCAGTTTTAATCATCTTAGCCACCCGGCCCATGATCAATAGAGGTTCTTTTCACATCAGGAACCCTTTTTGCTCTCTGCCTATATTTCCTGGTCATTTCACAAGACAGCTTCATTTGGAGAAACAGGGATGACCTTTGCTCAGCTGTAGCCCTTCGGGCCATGAAGGGTGGGGGACTACTTCTTTTTATAACTACCCAGAAAGCTATTCTGCTCCCGGCCAATAGGTCCTTAACAAATCTGCCTTTAAAACAAGGCATTCAGCTTTGCTTGGCTAAATTCCCTTGGGGCTCATCAGTGAAGTCTTTAACAGGCAATCAATGGCAACAGCCTCCATTCTGCTATTGAGCAGGATGCAAGGGAGCAGCAGCAACAGCTGTGACCTTCCATGTAACTGGCCAGAAAGGTGGCAAGTGGATGGTCCCTGGCATGGATTTCTTTAGGAGGAAAGTTTGGGCCAGATGTCTGTTGATAGAATGGTGTTGCTCAAGCATTGCTTCATGGCGGTCTGACCCTTTAGCTGCGTGAGACTCTGGGGCCTTGGGTCAGGAACTCTGGCAGTAGGTTCCAGGCACCTTATCCACCCTGTCCTGTCGCAGCTGCCCCAAAAGCAGCCAGGGGGCACATCAAGCAAGTCTGTTTCATGGTGCATTTCAGTGTCACCAAAATGGCTGACCAGAAGGCGGCACTGAAGGGACATGTGTTCAGTGAGGGCCAGATGATATGAAAGGTCGGTGGGATTCCACTGCTCCTATAAAGCTTCCAACTCTGGCCTAGACCCTCAGTGTGGGCAATTTGTGGTTTGAATCAAGACTGAGCTTCTCTTGAACCGCCTCCAGTTCTGCCCAGTGGCTCAGCTCTTTGCTTGTTCCGTGCTTACTTTGCCTCTGGACTGTTAAGTTGCTTTGGCAGTCATTTCATAGCCAGAGCAAGCCTGGGAAACTGAGGACCCCACCAGCCTTTCAGGACTGAAGGTCCTTGGCACCTGTGATTCTGGTTTCGTATGAGTAGGGGATGTACAGATTTTGTAAAATCCATTCTGTCTGCATTTCACACATGATCAGGTGCTTTAGTTTCGTCATCCACTCATTGGTGGAATTGGATTTTTTCCAATTTCATGAATTCATGCAAATTTGCACAAATCCCCCCCCCCCCCCAAATGTGCACTTTCTTTGTGCTTTAGTCTATGGGGGGAATGCACATTTTCAGCTGGTGTATATTTTTCTACAATTAAATTTGTGTAAAATTCCAGAAAGCAAAAACAAAACAAAGCAAAAACCCAGTCTGCAAGTCCACAGTATCTGTGTGACTCAGGTGAAAGCTGGTCCCCTGCAGAAGCTGTGGGGCGGATTCATAGAAATTGGAAATCATTTGATTTCGTTGAGGATTTCTCTGCCATGGCTCTGTGTGTGCATTTGCACATGGAGGGAGGGAGCGGAGGGGAAAGGAGCATCTGGCTCCTCTTCTTTGTGTGGAGCTGGAATAAACGGGCCTGTTCAGGCAACATGCTAAGCCATGGTTAGGCCGCTAACTCTTTTGTAGCCAATGGCTAGTGAGCTTGTTTAAACCATGGTTATGTAGCCACCATGGTTAGGAATGGTTCACCTGACATGCTAAGCCATAATGTTTAGCTCAAAATGCTTAACCACCGTGGCTTAGCGTGTCGTCTGAACAGGGTCAATATGATGATTTTGCTTGTACATATTTGAATTGATATTCTCATAATTCAAACATTTAAACAGTATTCTCTGTTATGGGCATGGACAGACTGAAGGGTTTGAGAACAAACCACATCAGGCTGTGAAGTGCTGAACATGGTCTCTATTTCTACTGCAGACAGAAGGGAAGAAGGCGGCCTTATCTTGCATAAGACTGGGAATAGTAATGCAGGCAAATAACCAAAGCCAGTACTGGGGAGAAAAAACATTAGGAAGGGCAACAGCCACTTATGTTCCCCCTTCAC
This sequence comes from Anniella stebbinsi, assembly GCA_029215795.1. Classification (NCBI taxonomy): domain Eukaryota; kingdom Metazoa; phylum Chordata; class Lepidosauria; order Squamata; family Anniellidae; genus Anniella; species Anniella stebbinsi. Next base: position 375,853,704 of record JARDYH010000001.1, read on the forward strand.
AAGAGAGCTGAAACACATCTGTTATGGAGCTTCTCTTTTTGCAAACATCTGGTGTGCCCGAGGGAAGGAGTATCCAAGCCATGAAATTGCTGGTGAGAACCAAGGCCTTTCTGGGATTCGGACGGAGTAACCACAAGAGATGAGCATTTGCAGGTATGTCTGCTCTTTCATCAAAACGTCGGTCAGCAGTCAGCAGGAGAGATGCCCACCCACAATGCAACTCACCACAGAGGCCATTAGTGGGAGGGCGCCACTTAACTGCAGGTTGAAATCCTATTGGAGAGACTCTCGTTTTGGTGATCAGTTCCAATTTGAACCAAGCAGAAGTTCAGTGCTGGCTTTAGGATTTGGTGGGTCAGAGGGCAACCTCCCTCTGTGGTCCACTTTAACCTGGGTCTAATCTACACCAAGCAGGATATAGCGGGATGAAAGCGGTATATACAGGGCAGGAGCCACACTACTGCTTTATAGCGGTATTGAAGTGCACAGGCAACTGTTGGGGCCCATTGACACAGACCATATACAGCAAGAGTTTATGTTCTGCTGCCTCTGACCTTCTTGGGTGAGAATGGTGGTGCTGTTGAGGTAGTGGGAGAACCTTTCTTGGCCTGGGGTCTCCTGGCCAACCCTTGACCTCACCACCTTCTGGCCCTGGCCCTGCATATGTTCCTCACTCCCTAAAACAGCTAGTTTAGTCTTCCAGTTCATTGATTCAAAACGTTTGGGAGTTGTAAGAAACATTCCGTGAATAGGATGTCTACAGAAATATGATTCCATATGTTCTAACCTATTTGGGAAATGGGGTGGGAGGGGAGTTGTTCCCACTGAAGGTCCGACCCACATCTCTCAGAAATGATGTGGCCCAGATGCCACATACCAGTCTCTTAGATGAACAGAAATGTTAAATTTCTGAACTGGAAACTATTTGGCTCTGATTCAAGAGACTTCCCTCTTGTTTATATCTGTGTTGTGATTTTGAAAAAGCACAGAGAGTCTCCCTTGAGATTACGTGACGGAAATATGACTATGTGTGTGCTGTAGTTTGGCTAAAAAGCTAACTTGACTGTAAAAATAGCTACATTGGATGCAAAACCTGTCTTGGGTCAAGGTTTCAGTTTCCCAGCCCTCGCTGTTCCTGCATACATGTTGGAACAATTTTCACCTATTCCTTATTTTCCCCTTTGAACTCTCCTGCCAAAAATCCAAGTCAATGTCCAGGCTGGTCTTGTAAAAAAGGTGAATGAAATTTTGTAGTAGTTACCTCCTTTCCTTTTTGTTTAAGTTACATCTTAATTAGTTCCTTTTATTTTTTATTTTTTCTTAACATTTATATATCACCTTATCAGCTAAAAGGCCATTAAGGTGGTGTACAACAAAACCCTGTAACATTAAAAACAAGAACGTTAAAACATTAAACATTAAAAAGCATTTGTTGTGAAGACTGAAACTTCAAATATATATTTTGGAGGCAGCTTCTTACCCAATGATTTGATTCACACATTGTAAATAACCCATGGTTTGTTAACTGTGGTTTGTTGGTAATAAAGCTGGAATGAGCAATCGTCCTGGTTCCTGCCCACCTGCTCCCGCTGAGTTAAACAACCCAGGGACATTCTGTCCTCCTAGGTTGTTTATCATGAAATCTGGACCCAGAATTTAGGTTGTTGGGAAGTACTTGTAACCCATGAACAAATCATAGGTTGCAAGTCTGTTCTTTCTCCCACAACCACCAATTCTGGGTTTGGATGTCATGATAAACAACCCAGGGATGCCATGATGGATGTCATGATGGACGTCATGATGGACATCATGTTGGACATCATGAGAAACACCTCAGTGATAATGATCAGATGCCAGGACATTAAGTTGCTCCCACTCATTTGCTTTAACCGTGGGTAGCCATAACATATGAACTGGGCCAATATGTGTTCTCATGACATTACTCTACCTCAAAAGACTCCTTCTCTTGGGGAGGCTTCGCTAAGAAGCTGTTGGGTCTGAATCTCTGAGCCAATGACTATCAAAACCACATTTGAAAGCTTTCCGGCTGAGGCAAACCAAGAGCTTGCATGGGCAGCATATTTTGCCTTTAGGGGTACCAAATTAAGGGTAGTCCTAATGATTACAGGACTTCAAGAAATGTTGGGGCCTGACCCTCAGGCATCTGGAACTTGGGATTTGAGAGATCCGGTGGGCGTGCCACAACTGAACTCTGGCTAAAGGAGGGTAAAATCCAGCTAGACTCCTTCTTAGGTCCTGTTCAGCTTTATATTCAGGAAGGGTCGTCTCCCCTCTCTCTGCCCCCTTTGTAAGATCTTACATTTCTTACTTGGCTAGCCACATAAATGGAGACCTTTTGCTCCTGCATGGCTTTACAATGTTGGTTTTCTTTTATGTCTTCTTGGAAGTGAATTCACCCATCTTCAGCCGTCATCCTTCCTTGGGCGGCTTCCATATTGAAATATTGTATATGCCTTCAGTGCTCATAATTAGGGGGCATAGAAATGGTGATAAAAACATTATCATGAATAAGATTCTTAAAGTGTTCATGCTGGCTGGCAGTCCTTCACTCTAACAAGTGCACACGTCAGTGCAATGGTCATTCTGCACCCTAGAGAATACTTCTGGCATGATGCCACTCACATCACAGCCTGTGGGTTGGGCTGCTTTGGCACCAGGGATGCTGGTGCCTGGTCAGCAAGCCCAGACGTGGTGCAAAAGATGCTCAGCTGGGTTGGCAGTGAATGCAAGGAGGCGGCACAGCAAGGTCCGGATACGGCCATTGTTGGGGCAAGAAGAAAGCATTCACAAAGGTAAATCTCCACTACAAGCATGAATGGCTTTAATAGTCATTCACTCTCCCCAGGGGATGTTGGGAAGTGTAGTTCTGACATAATCAGTTGCCAGGATGCCTTGTGGGAAGCCAGAGCCGTTAAAGGGGCATTGAACTGATTCAAACAAACAAACAAACAAAATGTATTTTCTTGTTTGTTTGTTTGTTTGTCTATTAGCTACCTTCCTACCAAAGAGTTCAGGGTGGTTACCAGACAGCCCCCAAGCACCCTTCCCTGTACTACCCAGTCTCTCTGTGCCTTTCAACCTGGGCTGCATGTCTAACTGTCAAGGTGGCCCAACTTCAGTGACAAGAAAAGTTGAATTCAGTGACTGCATTGTGCATAAATTATGCAAGTTAAAACAAGTTGCCCCATTTCTCTTTACTTGCACAATGTTTTGTGTGTCATGGAGGGTGGCATGGACTGGGTGAAGCTCCATCTCCTGACTACAGGAGATCTGATTCAGCCACCCTTCCCCAACCTCTGGTTTCTGAGATTTCACCAAGCTTCATCCTTCACACACTTTCCTGCTGATCTTGGCAGCCATAAGAACTAGAAACTGGCTTAAAAACAAAACCAGTTTCATTTAAGTCCAATTCTGCTACCAAGGCCATGTACCATGGCTTTTCTGTACTTCTGTTAAATTGATGTGGACCCACATAGCCCTGCTTTAATCACAGGATAGATTCAGGACAGATCCAGAGCTTCTCTACATCAAGCAAAAACTCCACCCTTACCAGGCTCTCTTCTTCCAGAGTCTTTCCAAGTGTACAATGGGCTCCTTTAGATGGTGAACACATGATTTGGAATTGCAAACTCTCCTTCTTGGCAATGCTCAATGAAACAATGCCATCTAGTGGCATTTCACGCTGCTGATATTACAGCTTATCTCTGATCTTTTTGAAAGCGGGATAAAGGAGGGAAAGTGTGAGAGATGTCCTGGAGGTTGTGTAAAGGAACCATAAACTTCTGTGACTGACCAGTCATGAACATGCAATAAATTACTCATATAGAGACGCTTTTAGATGAAAGACCCTTTTTGTATCATGTTCATTGATATTTGCATGTTCTATGGACTGGTGATCAGGTTACGACCAACTGCTAAAGCTTAGCTTGTCATTGAGGGGAAATGGTGTTGTCTGAATCCCCTCACATTTGATTTTTCATTCTCTGCTTGACTTTGGCGAGCTGAAAGCAAACATCTGCAGCTCTGGTGTGCAAAGGCTTCACATTACCTGTGTCAACAATTTCATGTTCAAAATGGTGCATCGAGAGATGAATCCATTGCCTATCTAATGTGTGGTTGCTGTACATGTAACAGCATCATATAATTAACAGTCAAGATCATTTACATTGTCGCTTAGCTAATTTTCATAATGTTTTCTTTATTATCAGAGGAAGAAATTAACCCAAGAATTTATTTACATACCAGTCTCAAACAGTAACAGCTTGCTAATTGCCTGTTAGGTGATTAATAAGCTTACAGCAGATGCTAATGAATTGAGGGCTCACTGTTTCAAAGGTGCTCCATGCAGCAGGATTCTGTTTTGGCAGCTTAATTAGTGCAATAATTATGTACTTGTTGCTCCTTCTTTCAAGCAAATACTGTCAAACGCTTAAAGATTAAAGTGAATTATATCACCAAGAACTAGCAGTTCTTAAGGACCATGCAACAGCAAATGTCTCTATTCCAAATATAGATGGGGTTTGAAGGCACTTGAGGTTGCGAGGGGAGGGTGCCATCTGCACAGGGATCAGTGACTGGATTCACACAACATGGCAACCCATAGTCATGGTTGAGTGTGGGTTGTCATTAAATCATGGGTTGTTATTGGTCTGTGAGTTGTTGTGCTGTGTGAAGCCAGCCATGCTAACAAATCATGGCTTGTTCACTGTTTACAAACCAACAACAAACCATGGGTTCTCTTTGTGGGTTGTTTGTGGTAAACAAGCAATGGTTTGCTAATGCAGCTGGGTTCACACAACATGACAACCCATGGTTCAATAACAAACCATTGCTTGTTTACCACAAACCTTGAGTGTGGGTTGTCATGTTGTGTGAACCCAACCTTTTTATTGTATCTTTATGATTGAAAATCTGAAACCAGGTTGTTGCAAAGAGGATAAGATCAATTTTTAAAAGGTGAGGTTTTTTTTTTAATGCAAACTGGTTTGCTTTTATGGACCGTCTGCTTTCAGAATGATGATGGCCCACCTGACCACCAGCTTTTAAGAATTAGTGCCCGCTTGGTTAGCCAGGGCAATATTGAAGTATTGTTCCAACCAGAGGTTCCAGCTTACTGGAACAGGATTTGGGGAGATGAGGCGGTTGATGGCAGGAGGGACCAGCGCAGCACTGAACTGGGTTTTGCCATGTTCTGCCTTCAGAGCACCTTTCATGGACCCTGGGCAGTGCAGAAAATTCCGGGAACTGTTCTAGGGGGAGCTTACTCAGCTGCCCATGCCTAGGCTGTTCAGGACCTCACCATCACTAATATGCCATGAGAATGGGCACGAGGGTGCACCCCAGATGGACAGGGCAAGGGAAGATTGGCCGTGAGTGGCAAGCTGGCTTCCTGGGGCATTTGCCCACCGTTAATCAGAGCAACATTGAGGAATGACCAATAGACTTTTGAGGAACTCTAGGGTTTCCCAGAACACTCTTTGAAAACCATAGTCTCAGATCAAAGAACCGGCCTGACCTGGACATCCTTTCAGTAAAGGCCAAGAATTCACTGGGTGTCAGGCTGGCCAGGAAGTCGCTGGATCTATTGAGGTGCCAATTTTCCTCAGGCTCCTTCCTCTCTTCTGTACTCCTTCATGCTGCCATGCCGGCAGCCGCTCCACTTACAGTTTGTTGTCAGCACCATCAGCTGGATGGGGGGGGGGGCCCTCTGGGCAGATGACAAAACAAAAAGTGTAAAGTACAATATAAAACGATAGCAACTCTCGTTTGACAACAGAGATGTGATGAAACAAAGTGCAACCTGAATAATGGAATTTCTTAACTCCTGGCAAATGGGGTCACTCAAAGAAGCTGGTTGTCAAAACTTTTTCAGACAATGTAACTTTTGTCATTCACCATTACGAGTGGGGCTGATGATGGCCAACAGCCTTAGTTGATTTTTAAAATGGGATTCGGTAAAACCATGAAGGATAATTATTTATAATACTTATATACTGCTTAATATAATAACATCTAAGCAGTTTAAACTGAAATACACATGTAACACAATATATTTTTTTAAAAAACTAAAAATAATAAATAATGAAAAACATTAAGGCAAAACAATAGTAAAATAGAGCAACGTCACAGCTCATTACAGGGAAAGCCTGTGTGAACAGACATGTTTTCAAAAACCATCTGAAACTTGCCACAATTTCTGCCTCTTGAATTACACACGGCAGAGAAAGTGGGGGCCACTACTAAGATGGCTGCTTTTATAGGGATGGGTATCGTATCGTTAGATTTTACGATAACGATATGATATGCTCTCTATCATGCCTACGAGTTACGATGACGATACGATAGAAAAACCTACGATAATAATCGGAGACGATAATTTTTGGGCAATTTTATCGTTTTATCGGACTGCCATATAAAAATGCCTATAACTTCTGTATTTTAAAAGTTAGAGGCTTGAAACTTGGTCACAGTGCTTATGGGGTATGCCTAAGTATGTGTATGAAATTTGAGATCTATCCCTCCAACCCTCGATTTTATATGAGTTTTTTAATGATTGTTTCCATTCTGACAGATCAGAATGACAGCTCGCCATGTGCATTCATTCAGACCTGTCAGAACGGAAACGATCTTTAAAAAAATCATATAAAATCGAGGGTTGGAGGGATCGATCTCAAATTTCATACACAGACTTAGGCATACCCCATAAGCACTGTGACCAAGTTTCAAGCCTCTAACTTTTAAAATACAGAAGTTATAGGCATTTTTTCTTTAAAAACAGGACTGCAAAAAATATAGTTTTTTAACGATAATTATCGTGAAGACGATATGATTCACCTACGATATGAATGAAGATGATATTTTTTTTGGTCCGAAATTAAGATAACGATAAAAGGCTATATTTTTTGGCGTGCACACCCCTATGCTTTTGTGATATTTCCGAGTGATGTTCTATTGGTTGCAGGATAACAAATGAGGCCTCCTCTGATGAGTACATCAAAAGCCATCAGAACTAAATGGAGCATTCATGAGGCTGTATTCACAATGCTGAGTTGACGCCACTGGTGCGGGGTTGCAGCAAATAATCCCCACTGGAAGAGGCAGTGCGGTCTTTCCGGTGGCCAATAGGCTCACTTGGCCTGCCCCCTCTACCCACTTCCGGCGACCAATGGGAGGTTACCTTCTGCCCGGGAATGCTCCTGCAGCAGCACCAGAGCAAGGAGAGGTAGCTGAAGAGCCGCACTGACCTTGCTCAGGCAAGAAAAGTCAGGGTAAGTTCCTGACTTTTCCGCTGTGCATCTTCAGCTCTTGGCCCTGGGGTGTCTCTGAATCGGTGGCTGCGTCATACAACCAATGCAGCACAGATTTGGAGCCACCCTGGGGCTTCCAGAGCATATAGGCAGCCCCCATGTTCAGAGGCAAGGACAAACAACTGACGATGACCCACATTTTTATCCATTGCTTGTGAGTGAGCTGCCCTCAGTTGGAAACAGGTTACAGGCCTAGATGGATCTTTGGTCTGATCTAAATGGGGTTGTCTCCTGTTCCCATGCATGTGGTTTCAGGCTGTCCCCTCCACTGTGCCGGAGACCTCCGTTGAGTGCCTCTTAGCCTTTGCTCTGCCAGACATCCTGCCTAGACAATGCAGCTGGGATGAGGTCACGCTTGCTGGGCAGGCACTCCGGCTTGCAAAAATTTCCCCTTTCAGTAGCTGTTGCCGTTGCCTCGCTTAATCCCAGTATTATCTGATTGTCACAGTGTATTTTTCTACATCAGGCATCACGCCAGTGAGTTACTTAACCTATAATTGCAGTATAATGCAGCCCATCTGAAACGGTACATTTCCAGAGGGGATCTTATAAACACATGATCAGCTCCCTCGTTCTTTGTGACTGAGCCCTTGCGACGGACTTGGCATCCATCCAGCCCCTTTGAGCTATGGTAGTTTTAGCACTGGCCAACACGTTGAGCGGGGGTTTAAAGGAAAGGGGTCCATTAGGAGTCTGTGGTATTTTAAAAACAAATTCCACAGACTGGAATTTATGAGGAATGTATGAGTTGCTGCTGATACGGTTCCAAAAAGTTCAGGTCAGCCAAAGAAATCTCCGACTCGAGATGAGAGGATGAAGTGTTCTTCTTGCAGGTACTGCGGTCTGCCTGTCCCAGTGCACAAGAACAAGACTGCTTCTCCTCAAATGTCGGGAATACATCCTAAAGCATCTGAGCATCTGTCTTCCTGCGAGCGAGGGCTCTTTTGTTTGGTTTGGTTTTGAAGAACTCCACTTTCACAAATGTTATGTTGAGAGCATATTTTTTATTACCCTGGCAGTGTCTGTTCCCTGCTGCGGCGGAAAGAGGAGAGGCAGTCCATCGCCATTGCCATCTCGGCTCATTAATTTTAAAAAGTTGGCTGGTGTTTGCAAAGTGTTTGGCATATAAAAATTAATGTTGACAAATCTTTGAGGAATAGAATGAAACAATAGAAATCAGTTAAAGGAAATAGCCTGCAGTTAGACTTAAGCATCCAAATTATGCAGTGTTGTTTTTTAAACTGAAGCCTGCCGAACTGAAATTCCAAACAGCGGCTGGGACGGCTAGAAGGGGAGCGAATCACAAGGCGCCGCCTCGTGCAGGACGCCCATGTGGAGCCAGAGGGACGGAGGAAGCAGCCCGATGCCAAGTCAGAGCCTCAGTCCACCTAGCCCGGTATTGCCGGCACGGACTGGCAGCAGTGGCTCTCCAGGGCTGCAGGCAGGGTTTTTTTCTGCCCTACCTGGAGAGGCTGGGGATTAAGGCCGTTCTCACAGGCGCAGTTTTAAGCACACTCGCTGCGACTTTGATCCACTTCTTCAGCACGGGACTTGCGTGACGTTGTCCCCCTCACGCTGTTCTCCTGCCCTGAGTGCTCCGTTTTTAGTTTCTGTTTTGATTTAACACTAAACGGGCAAAGTCCGGTTCAGGCAAGTTCAGCAGGCTGAGCTGAGGTATCGGAGCAAAACCAACTACGTGTGATTCAAAAGGCTCCACTTGCATAGGAAACGGAGGAGAAACCCGCAGAAGCAAACCGGGAGAAAAATAGTAGGTGTGATAAAGGCCTAAACCTGGGACCTCTGCATCCAAAGCAGGGGCTGCACCACTGAGTTGCTATGGCCCCTCCCCTCAGGCCGTGGGCAACTGGCATGTGTGAGGTCAGAGGTTCTCCTGAAAAGAAGAGAACCGCTGTGCCAGCACAGCCTTCTTCCCATGCACCACCTGGGTGGGCACAGCTGTGGCTCGTATGGCAAGTATGGCTTTTCTCTGCAGGGACTGGCCCTGAGAGAAGCGTCAGGCAATGTCATCGGCCTCTCCCAGGGGCTGCCTGCACACGCCCCTTCAATTAGATGGTGCAAACGCAGCTCCAGAGCCATCACGGGGCTTCCTTGCGATGCTCCAATTTGAAAAAGTCGTAGAGTCATAGAATGGTAGAGTTGGGAGGGGCGTCTAAGGCCACCGAGTCCAACCCCCTGCTGCTCAAGGCAGGGATCCACCTTCAAGCAGACCCCGACTTTTTCAAAGGGAGCAATGTCAACACAGTGCTTCTGCCGTGTAATGTTGCTCTGTGGCCAATCCAGGGCCAACCGGAGGGTGGAGCCTGGTGACCAGAAGTTGGTCACCTTCCACCAGGAAGAGGGCGGGGGCAGCTCTGGGACCCAGATGGCTGCCCGGAAACCCCTCGCTCCCTCCTTGATGTCGGCACTACCTGACGCTGCCCCGGGAGAGGGACAGCATGGGGTTGAGGAGGGAGGTGGCACCAACTCAGCGCAGTGAAGACAGCCCCCCAGCCACTTATGTCTATTGCTGCCCAGCTGGCCTCCCCATCAGATTGCTGGCGAGCTGTCCAGAGTCATGCTCTGAGGTGGGCCCATGTAGGACTCCTTGTCCAGGAGGCCCTGGAACCCGATGCTGGGTGGTCTAGCCCCATGTCTTTGCCAGTCAATCCAACTTCCAGTTTAGTTAAAGAGGAAACCTCCGTAGACCTTAAATATCTTGTGAGGAGCTCCTTAATGAAATGGCTTTGGAGAAAGAACAACACACACAGTCCAGAGATCCTCAGGAGAAACTGTGTCCAACTACCGCTACCTGTGGAGATTTCCTGCCCTCTTCCCACACTGACCTGATGACTGAGACGGACTCCACTTTTCAGCTTGGCCCACAAAAACCAGAGTTCTGACCACCTTTGTTTCACTGCGAGATCCTGCTGTATGGTGCAGGGGAGGACTCTGGTTTCTGGTTGTGGTCAATCACCTCCCTCCACATTGTGAACACTTGAAGCGACATGTCTGCCTCACCAAGATATGTCACCTCATCAGTTTCAGTGCATCATCAGGGATGACGTAGGACAACTGAAAGTGGGGGTGGGGGGAGAGGAGGGAGACTGTGAGGGGAAAGGGCTGAAGTGATGGGTGAGGAGGTCGCAGCCGGTCTCAGGGTTGGAACCAGGGCAGGTTTTGTGGGGAAGCTTCTGCCCCCATCTCCCCGGATTGTGGCAACCCTTTCCCCAAAGCAGGCCTCTCAAGGCAGGCCCTCGTGAGAGCAGGGGAGCATTTGGGCAGAGCAGCTACTTGCAATTAGAAATCAAGAGGCCTCTCTCCTTGTGCAAGTCCCCTGCAGCGCAGCCTCCACGTTTAACAAAGGGTCTCCCCCCGCCCCCCCTGCAAGGAATTTATTATTTCTGCTTAGAACAAAGATTACAAATGGAATCTGAAGTCTGTATGATTTGGGTCCCCTCTACAAGGATTCGCTTTTGTGCCTGGTTAGGCGATTATGCGCACTATCGCTGAAGCACATTTACGCCTAATACCTCTGCACAAGAGGCGGCAACAAAAGGCGCTTCCCTCCCCTCCCCTTCCCTCCCCGCCGCTCCCCAGCTGGCTGGCTGGTAGGCTGTGGGCAGCAGGCGAGCGCTCCTCCTCCTCCTCGCCTTCCTTTACCCCCTCTTCTTCCTCCTCCTCCTCCCGCTGGGCCCCCTGCCGCGGGTGCCGGGGATCACAGAGAGCCCGCCGCCGCCGCCGCCTGGGAAGCACCGAGTGCTCACGCCCCATGCAACGCGCGCGGCGGCAAGAGCAGGAGGTGCCTCTCTTGTGGGGAAGGAGTTGCAGGCAGGCGGGCGGGCGCCCAGAGACGAAGCAGCCGCGGCAGCAACGGGGAAAGGAAAAGGCGGCGGCGGCGCTGGCAGCGGCGTCCCCTCAGAGCGCAGCGGCAGGACGCGCGAACTGCCTCCTCCTTCTCTGCGTCCCCCTTCCCTCCTTCGCCGACACTAGCCGCGGCCAAGCAGCCCCCTCCTCATGCTGCTCCAGCGAGCGGAAGGGACAGCCGGCGGGCGGAGGGTAGTCGCCCGCCTTCCCCACGTGTCTCCGCTTCAGTTCGGCAGCTCGAGCCCACTGTGACTCACGAGGAGCGGCGGCGGCGGCAGCAGCTTCCTGTCAAAATGCGCTTTAATGGACGGAGCAAAATAAAACTCGCTATTTAACGCGCATTCGATAATGCGTACAATCGGGGAGATAACGCGCCTCTATGCCCCATTTGCGCTCCGCTGGTGTAGAGGTAAATTTTTTAATGAGACTTCAAAGAGCATTAAACCTCTCTTGTAGAGGCAGCCTTGATCAGTGTTACTTTGGGGCTTTTGTATTTTTAAAGCTTCCCTCTCCTTCAGAGCGAATCATTATTCTGCTTTGGAAATATACATCCTCACACCCAGAAGGCTACATCATCTGCAGAGGAGGAGGAGGAGGAGGAGGAGGAGGATTTCCTCTCCGCCCTCCCGCAACAACACCCAGTAGGACTCCTCTCACCAGCACAAGGCTGATAATACAACCACGTACTTAGGACTGTGTGGCAGTAGAGGGATATTGTGTACACAGAGCACTCTCCGTGCTGTCACAACGGCCGCCTTGAACCCACAGCCCTTATTTGCGCAAGCAGGGTGTACCTGGGGGCTTTCCTGATGCACTGTCTTGAATCATGCTCAGGCGGGTGAAAGGCACAGCAAATGGAGCCCTTTCCCGGACATTCAAGGCAATGGATGATCCTGCCGAGGGACTCCTCCCATGCGTGCGCATGGAGATGTCAGGAACCGGTGATTGCCCTTTGAGTCACTTTCAGTTGCATGTTGCTGCGGATTAATTGCTCGGGTGGCCACGTGTCTTCTTTTACACAGGACAGTCCTCTATTTCAAGGGCTGTCAGAGGACTGTCCTCTGTTTTGAAAGTGTCCACTGTTTGAAGGGCTGCCCAGACCAAATCTGGTATAAACATAAAGAACACCTGAAGGACACGCTAGAGGGCCTGGAAGCTACCAACCCTACATCACCTGGACTGCAGGCAGAGCAAGGCACGCAAGGCACCTGGTGGCCAGGTGTTCAGTACTTCAATTTCAATCACATGTATTATTTCTACATTTGCATCTATACATTTTGGCATATGCAATTTTATGCAAATGTGTGCCCTCTTTTGTCGTCTTTGTTGGTGATGCGTTTCCTCTTTTTTGGAGATTCACAAGCAGCCATTCTACTGCTTGAGCGTGTCGCTTAGGGACATCAGAAGCTGCCTTCTACAGAGTCCGGCTCTGGGTCCATTGAGCTCAGGATGACCAGCTGTTCTGTCCAGGGTTTCAGGCAGTAGCCTTTCCTGCCACACCTGGGGATGATGGGGACTGAACCTGGGGCTTTTTGCTTTTCTGCCATTGAGGTACTGCCCCTCCCCCTAAACGAGTCCGAGATGCGTGAGACCTCTTGGCACAGGCACAAGTGTAGCGCTCTAACCGGCTGTCCCCACCCTGCCCTTTGTCCCTTCCCTTCCTCCCCGTTCATGTCCCCGTGCAACTGCCCTCCAGCACCTCAGCCCCGGTCTTTCCATCTGCAAGGCCTTAATTACGCCACGTCTCCTTGGCTCATTTCTACTTTACGAGCCTCCATCCAATTTTAAAATAGCTGTTCATTTTTTATGGTAATGCTAAATTTATTCAGCTGCTCAAATCAGCTAGAAAATAATTATATCGCCGGCAACGAGCCGAGCCTCCTATTTACATCTAGCGCAGAGACCCCCTTCGGGACTGCGCAGAATGCTATTTGCATAGTCAAATTGGTCTCAGTCCCCCTCCTTGCAGACAGGTGTCCATACCTCAGAAATGGCTGCACTAATTGGGATCTTGGCTTGTGGATGGAACTTAGAGATCACCAATTAGCTGGGGACCAGGGATGGCAGGGCGAGGGTGTGTGTGTGTGTGTGTGTGTGTGTGCGGTGTGTGTGTGTGATCTAATCCGCAATTTGCATGACAGCAACGTTTTTCTAAAATGCCACAGCATGGCTTCTGCTTGGGTGTTTCCCAATTCAGTTAGGCATTTTTTCTGTCCCCACTTTTCCTGGAAGGAGCTCAGGGCAGCACGCAACAACCCTGTGAGGAAGGAGGGGTTAGCTGTGTGTGTGCACTTTATGGCTGAGGGGGATTTTAAAAACATTATTACATTACTATACCACCGAATAACCCAAACTCTCTGATGGGTCACAAGCCCTCCGTCTGCCCAAGTTCATCAACCCCCCTCCCCCAGGCAGGCTGTTGGGGAGCTGGTTGGCATGGAGAACCTATGTTGGGTTGCGTGTGGAGCAAGACGCTGGGCTGAGGAGGAGGAAGAACCACCCTTGATGGTCTTTACCTTTCTGAGGAGAATATACGTTTGGTTTTCTGCACGTGGGCTATAATGAGCAGCATTTGCCGGAGAGTTCTCCCTCCCCCAGATTTGATTGACTTCCAATGTACAGGCCTAACTCTGCCGATTTGCGTCTCTTATCCCCATTTGCCACCAGAGAGGGACAATGGGCGTGTGAGCACAGTGGCCAACTGACCAGGGAAAAATGGCCTGGCCAGAATTTATTCAACCGACAGCATTGTTTGCACTGTTCCTCAGTCCGGGCCCCTGAGCCCCTCCTAGGCTCTGCCCCTTTCCCCAGCTCTGCCCTGGATGTGCAGCCCAGAATCGTTCATTCGAGACTTTGGTGACACTTAATGGGGGTAGGAGAGGGGAGAGGCTACCACTACCTGACCCAGCAGGGAAGGAGGGCGGCGCTTAATCTTGGTCCCTGGGCTCCTTCTGCAAGGTCTCGATTGAAGAGGCTGTGATTCCTGGGCTTTCCTTCTGCGGGATCATCCTGCACCCTCTGAGCTGCAGCTGGGTGACCTTTTGCCAAGCGATGCTGCAAGCCTGAGAGCACTCAAGGTGTTCACCCGCATTAATGAGACTGACATGATGAACCCTGCCAGCAAAGAGAGCAGAGGGAGCCATGTTTGACTTTAGTCACGTGCCCTGGAGTTGGACATGATTTCTGCATGTAAATTGCTGGGAAAGCTTGTAACATTAATGCACGCTTCGTTGCTGGTGAAATGCAGCTGCACACACTTCACTGAGAGGCAAAGACAGCAGGTTCAACGAGCTCTCCAGTTCAGGTTGTTTGGTTTCCCAGAGACTGGGAAATGCATTCTGATAAGAAATAACATGACCTTCTACAGAAAATCACATCAGTTGATATCATGATGGCAGGTTTCTCAAGATGACCTCACAAGTTCCCTCCCCACTCATGGACTCTCAGGTTTCAGAAAGTCAAGTTATCAGTGTGGTGCCCCAAAGCAACAGCTGTCAAAGGTTGCCTCTACAAGAGGCATTTAAAGCTCTTTCAAGGCGCATTAAAAATTTTACCTCTACAAGAACGGGGCGCAAATTGGGCGTAGAGGTGCGTTTTCTCTCCGATTATGCGCATTATCGAATGTGCGTTAAATAGTGAGTTTTATTTTGCTCCAGCCGTTAAAGCGCATTTTGACTATGTGAACAAGCGATTCTCCGCATGTCAACAGTTTAAATCGCGTTTCGGTCGTTCAGTAATGCGCTTCGCCGCCTCTCATACAGAGGTATTATGCGTAAATGCGCTTCTGCGAATATGCGCATAACCGCCTAACCAGGCGTAAAGGCGAATTCTTGTAGATGAGGCCAAAGACTGGACAATGCACAGTAACATTCTGACAATGGGGTGGGGAAAGGAATTTGTGGGCGTACGAATGCAGTGAGCCTTCCTCTTATCCTCAGAAGGGCTTGGCTGTCTTGGAGGGCAGGGTGAGCGCGTGCATGCCAGTCTCCCACCAACATCAGACGCCCAGCTCTAGACTATGCAAAATAGAAATAAAAACCCAGATCTGCTGCATGTGTCCTGTGCTGCATCGGCCAGATCAGTGATTCCAGTCTCTCCCCAAATGGACACAGGGCTTTCCAGAAAGAGAGGGCCTTTGTTGCTCTGTGCTGCCTCCGTTCTTCGCCTTTGCAGGGCAGCTGATGCAGGCACAACGCAAGAGTAGCTGTAGTAGGTGAGGGCATTTGCCAATGCTGATCTGCCTGGACGCCATACATGGTTCCCACTCATCATTCCCCCTGAGGAATTAGGTCCTGGCTGAGAAGAGGACCAAAAATTTGAAAGGAAGTTGATGCCTCCAGCCAATCAAAATATTCAAGAGATATTGCCCACAACCAATCAAAATATTTTAAAAATATTTCTTTGTGGCCACACTCAGTGGAGCCCTTTCCTTTCCATCAAGAACATAGAGCAGTTTTGTCGGAGGAGGAAAATGGAGCCTAGGGCGGCAGCGGCAGCAACAGCACAAGCACAAACCCTCTCCCCTAAGGAGCAAGATTAACTTTGCCTGTCTCCAGTCCAGGAAACACAGTGGCTGAATTCGGACAACACGATAGTCAATGGTGGGGTAATAATCAACTTTACAGTTGTTCATCTAGGGGGTACTCCTCACACAACATGGTAATAAATAATCAACTGTGGTGTGGATGAGGATCAGCGCTGAGTTGACTATGGCAGCATTCGGATGACACGATAGTCAATACAACTGACGATCCCCCCCCCCCAGTTGCTTATTGTGTCGTCCGAATTCAGCCTGTGTGTGTGTGTGTGTGTGTGCGTGTGCACCCACCGGCACAGCAACCAGCAGGAGCCAGTGGGCCCAGGCACCCCAGCGCATCGGTCTGCTGGCTCCATATTGTTTGGGTGACTTTTCCCCCAGGCTATTTTAATCATCGTTTGTTTCTTTTGTTGTTGTTTCTTTTTGTTTTTTTAAAACTGGCCAAGATCGCTTGAGCAAGGTTATTTTCTCCCTTTTTTACAACTGTGTGTGTAATCTGTGGTCTGGGCTGCACATGGAATTCCCCCCTTTAAAAAACACCCTGCTTGCCATGTGCTTGAGCTGTGCCAGCGTTGACAATGTGTGTGGTTCGGGTTGGTTTGGTTAGGGTTCCTCCCCCCTCTCTCTTTCTAGTTGCTTGGACTCAGTTCTCTCTCCCTCCTCCATTTTGTGGTTCGTCTGCTTGGCAGTCATCATCTTCGCATCCACGGGGCCCCTAGTTCCCTACTCCTGTGGTATGAGAATGGCGATGATGTTCTCAGAGGAACATGATGGCGAGATAATGACAATGATGGTAATGATGATTGTTATCGGGATCATCATCATCTTCTGTTGGAGGAAAGAAAGGTGATGGATGGCAAACTGGATGCCATTGGCTCTGCCTCGGGTGACCCCTCCGCTTTGTCTCTGGTGACTGACTCGCTACTCCACCAGCCCCCCATGGGCACCAGCCGCCAGTGCAGCCTACATCTGAGCATCATCAGATGAGCGAATTATAGCACACTCATTACTGGTCACTTCTGTTGTTTGCGGATCCTTTTGGTGCCGCCGTTCACCTCCAATGCATCTCCCGCTCCTTCTGCTCTATTTCCGTGACCAAATATGACCCGGAAAATCCAGTTTTTTAAAATTATTATTTTATTGAAGTGAAACTTGCCACCATTTCATGCTGTGTGCAGGAAAAGCAGCATGATAAAACGACCACTGAATGGGCCACATGTAGGCTGACCATATGAAAAGGAGGTCAGGGCTCATGTAACTTTAACAGTTGTAGAGAAAAGGGAATTTCAGCCAGTGTCATTTGTACGCAATTAGTTCCTGGTGAAATTTCCTCTTCATCACAACAGTTAAAGGTGCAGGCACTATACTAGAGTGACCATATACAAAGGTAGGCAGGGCCCCTGGAACTTTAACTGTGGTGATAAAGAGGGAATTTCACCAGGAACTAATTGCATACAAATGACACTGGCTGAAATTCCCTTTTCTCTACAACTGTTAAAGTTACATGAGCCCTGTCCTCCTTTTCATAGGGTCAGCCTAGCCATGTGGTAATTGCTGCTTCCTCTTTCTTTCCCATGTGAAGAAAGAGGGAGCTGCTCGTCCCTATTGTGGGACAGAAAAGCGACGGCAGGGAAACGCAATTCTCCACCCCACCCCCCATCTGATGTGTGTATAAATAAACCTTATATCATTGAAATGCCATAAGTTTCTGATCACCTCCTTCTAAGTAAATGGCAGTTGCTGGGGAACATGGGTGGGAGAGTGCTGTTTCACCATGTCCTGCTTGTGGGTCCCTGAGCAGAATCAACCAGGCTGCCGTCCTCTTGCCTCCTTCCCAATGAAGGCCACCCATAGAGGGAACAAGGCTATCAATGGCTACTAATCCTGATGGCTAAATGCAACTTCCCGTAGCAGAGGCAGTAAGCATGTATAAACCAGTTGCTGGGGAACATGGGTGGGAGGGTGCTGTTGCACTGTGTCCTGCTTGTGGGTCCCTGGTTGACAGCTGGTCAGCCATTGTGTGAACAGAGTGCTGGACTAGATGGACCCTCAGGCTGATCCAGCATCAGGGCTCTTCTCATAGGTGTGTGCAGCTCATTTCGTTAGGGTGTGCATCCAGGGATATTTTTTTAAAAGGTGAACATCTATTGAATGCTCAGTCATAAAGTACATTATTTTTATTCATTTATTTATTAAACACTGTGGACACTGATGCCCTCCTCCTGACTTGCCTGACTGCAGGAGGGCTGTTGCAGATGAGGGGGTGGGGAATGAGGAGATGCTCCTCAAGCTCCAGCATTGTTGGGGCTTACAAGGTGATATTAGCCTTCGGGGGTCCCTCCTTCAGGCCTCTCTGAAGTGCTGCTCCTGGCCGAGAGGCTCCCAGCAGAACAATTCATTTTTATTCCTGCTGACGAGCAGCTGGAGGGCCATTCCCACTGCTTCTGGACCCCCCCTCTGGATCCCTACTCAGTGGCCCTCTCAATTTGGTGCTTATTGCTTGAGACATTAGGGTGTGCCTGAGCACACCCAGCACACCCCTTGCGCACACCTATGGCTCTTCTCATGTTCTTATGAATCCTGGATAAGTACCGGAATCTTTGAAAACTTTCACTGCTCAGAAATGAGCTGCCTACGTGTAACAATATCTTTGATCTTCACAGTAAGGGAGCAGCAGTCTCAGGGTCTGACTCTCCTCCCTTTTTTGCATTCTGGCTGGTAGGTGAAGTGAGATGGGATGTATGCTCCTGCTCAGGCTTGTATAGATGGCATGTGACCTTGGGGTCTATTCCGTCACTCATGCCTCCTCTTGGAACTCCTCATAACTCTTAAGGAGAGGTGCAAATGTACTAAATTCCATAAATGTTATTGTGACCTATAAAACCCAAGGACGTGTCCTCGCCTGTTTACTCAGACCTGCCCTTGCTGTTTGCACAATGTAATATTAACATGTCAATTTGCTCTCCAACAAAAAACATCTGGACTTCTAACGTGCCAAAAAGGGAAGGGGGGATGAGAGAGAGAGAGAGAGAGAGAGAGAGAGAGAGAGAGAGATCTGCAGAACTGCAGAAGGTGTCTGAGGGGCTGGTCTTTGTTTCGCATTTAGCCAAAGGCCCTTTAAGGAAAGCCATCTTGCTCAGATCAATTGCGGGCCTCTCTTGGCAAACCTTCCTTTGTATGCCTGAAAGATTAGTAAATTTTATCCTAATTAAAATTTAAGAAAAGCCAAGATGAGAGTGCAGTCTATTTAACTGGTGCATCGTTTGCAATTAAATTTCCTGCTGAGCCGGCTGGCCAATATTGACATCCAGCCTATTGGATTTTTCTCTCCCTCCCGCAATCTTATTATTTTGTAATCATGAATAACAATGAAGGAAATTAGACTTTTAGAAAGGATTTTCACTGCTGGATTGAAGTACAAAGCCTCGGTACATTAATTCGCCTTCGTAAGCTTGATCGCGCCCGATTCCGCTAATATTATTGTTATTATTTTACCTCAGAACTGGTTATATAGAGCCCTGCAGACGTCCTGAATGGGGAGAACTCCCTCCTTCCACCTGCTCAAATCCAGCAAACCTCCATCTAATCCCTAATAAACCTGAGAAGGAGGAGGAGGAGGTGGAGGAGTCATTCCTCTAAACAGAGGCCGCTGTTTCCCAGACACTTGTGACCTAAATAAAAGGCATCTTGAAACTGTGTTTCACCATAGGGACCCAGGCCAGGTATTTATTTTTTACTTATTTATTTGTCTGTTATAGAATTTATGAACTGCTCTACATTAAAAGATATCCAAGCAACGTGCAACAAATGAAAATAGAAAATGTAACAACAACCACAAGTATGATGAAAACAGGAATATCAATAACACAAAACAGTGGCCGGAATTTCATCATTAACCAGGAAATGCTTGTCTGAAAAGGAAAGTTTTCAGCAAATGACAAAACGACAGTAACATCAATGTATGCCTCATTTTAATTGGGAGGGCATTCCATGGGGTGGGAGCCAACACAGTAAAGGCCCTACTCATGGTGGTTTCCGAGGGGATCTCCATCCCATGTGTTATCACCAGGAGTGTCTCTTCAGAAGACCTCATTGATTGGGAGCAGGGGATGAAAATGGAGAAGACATGTCATCAAATATCCTGGTCCTGAGTTGTTTAGGACTTAATAGACTAGTACCAAAACCTTAAACCTGGCCTGGTAGCCAGGGTCGGATTAAGGCCAGCGGATTCAGTCCTATAAACAGGCTAGAAACCCAACTGAAATAGGTCTAGATTGGGGTGGGCAACATGCAACCCATGGGCTGCACGTAATCCCCCCAGCCCCCAATGTGCCCCCCAGCAACCCCCTCCCCGAAATTCGGCAGAACTCCCTCCAAAATGTAAAAGAAAAAAATTGGGGTTTTGTTTTTAAAAATAATGGCATCCAGACTCCCTGAAGTTGCCCATCCCTAGTCTGGAGAATCAGTATCATCCCAGGCTGCCTGCCACTGGCTGGCCACCACCCTCTGATCAAACAAGGGGGTATTAGCAGTCCATTGGTAGTCATCTAACCCAGGCAGGGTCCAAAGTGGGTTTCTTAAGGAGTGGTCCCAATACGGCTTCCTTAAGGGCAGCAGGCACCATCCCCACACGGAAAGGCACATTTACCGCACTCTGGACCTGCCCAGGCCTCCCCAGTTAGCTTTTATCAGCCACGAAGGCGAGGGGCCTCCAAGCCCTTTTGCACTGCATCAGGCTGCAGTGATGGAAACTGGGCAGGGGCAGGTGTCTGTTCCATCAAATGGATTTGCTACGGCAGCAGCAGCATCCCAAGCAATATGATCCTGCAAAGTGCTTCACAAAATGTCACCCCAGGTGCTGGAGGGGGCCAGGGGCCCTTTTTGCAGGCAAGTGTGTTAATAACCCCTGGATCACTCAGGATAGCTCCCCCAGGGGGGTTCTGGAGGATGCAATGGAGGCGGCAGAATAAGCTCTCTTTGCTGCCTTCGCTGCCACGAGGGGTGTTTGACTCAGCAGAACTCAAGCTTGTTGAGGCTTTCGGAATCCCACCTCGAAGTGCGTTCCGACACACGTCCACCTCAGGTTGTGATCTTTGTTTTGTTCTGTTCGAATGAAAATCCATTTGTATTTTCATGCGTATTTTTCTAAATGTACACATCGGTTGTGCATATTTTTGAAATGCACACATTCTTCTCTCATTCATCAAAGCCTGTTTGTTCACATTTTGTTTCAAAAGTACACCATTTGCTATGTGTATGTTGGATTTATCGGGGGGGGGGGGCACAATTACCCGGCAAGCTTGGAAACATGGACTTTGACTGCAGGTTGCATTGAGGTCCATGTTCAGGTTTGGGAGGGGTTCACTGGGTGCATTTTGGTTAAAAATGGACAGAAATGAATGGATCATACCCTTGGCTGGTTTAGCCCTTGGATGAACTGGTGCGTCTGCTGCTGCTTCCCTTGTCATCGTCGCCACCACAGGAGGAGGAGGAGCAGGAGGAGGAGGGGGACTGTGCAGTTCCACCTTCTTCTCTGCTCCATATGCCAGTGATCTGTGATGGCAAGTAAACATCACGTCACACAAGCAGCCCACATAAAACAACCAATCGGGAAGCAAGTACATAACATGGTGATGCATGACATCATATGCCGCTCATGTATTTCCAGCTCCCAAGATGCACTTTGATATTGCACAGGCACAAAAATGTGCGTAGACAGAATGAGAGTTTGTATCAAAGCAGAAACGCTCTTCTGAGCTCACCTGGGTGAATTCCAAGGAAATAATGAACTCACCTGGGCTAGGTTTGCCCATCACTACTTACAACCAAAGGGAAGTGTCAGGGGGAGCTAGGTTTGTTGTTCATCTGTATATAAAATGGGTGATGTGTCTCATTTGTTGTTCTAAAAGGGACGTGTGAGTGAGAAGAGTGAAATCCTCCCCCCCTCCCCCCCTCACACTCGGCTTTGCCCAGTCCAAAACACTTTTCTCCCAGGCTGGCTCACTTCCAATATTGGTGATGTGCTGGAAGAAGAAGGCTGGGAGAGATGTAGCGCGAGGACAAACCGAGTCTCCTCACTTGATCCCTCCTTCTTGTGTAAAAGCTGAGCCCTCCACTCCCCACCCCCGATGTGAATGGGGCAGGCACATCAATGGACAACTGTGGCTGCCCCTTCCCCAGGCATATATATCAAGCTTGGCCCTCATGACTCAAAGAGCCCACCTGAGCCAGTTTAGGGGGAGCCTCGCAAGGCATTCCTGGGCCGTGCCTTCATGGCAATGCATTGCTGCCCTTTGCTGCTAAATCCTGTGGTTTTGTTGCTGCAGGGTGGAGGTAGGTAATCCTGATGGCAGAAGGCAGCGCAGTCTTTCTGGCAGCCATTTGGCTCACCGGGCCTGCCCCCTATCCTCTGCCTGGCTTCTGGCGACCAATCAGGGATTGCCATCTGCCCCGGAATGCCCCTGGCTCGACGCCAGAATGAGGTCATATGGTGGAAGGGCTGTGGTGGCCTCGCTTTGAAGAAAAAAGTCAGGGTAAGTCCTCAACTTTTTTGAAAAGCAGCTTCGTGTAACAGCCCTGTGGTGGCTGCAAATCGGTGGCTCTGTCGTAGAAGAGACGATGGGATGGGACAACTGGAGGCAGCCGTAGCTGGTAGCTGAAGAACTGACGGTGTGAGTGGGGGAGAAACAGAAAGTGCAGCAGTCACCATCGCACTTTCCCCCACCCCCTCTCTTTCTTTCTCTCTCTTGCGCGCGGGGGAGAGACGACGGGACAACTTAAGGCGACTGAAATGTGTCTGGGAGAACCAATATCTGTTGTGTGGGGCAGAGGGAGATATGGCGATAGCAGGGCAAAATGCCGTTACAGGGGAAGGAGAGATGGATATCTAACACCCATCTTACCTTCCGGTCACCCTGCTACCCTGGGGATCTTGGGGAACGATCCAGGCCACCCACAGAGCCTTTCCTTGCTCCTATGCAATGCCAGGTCGGTTAAAAACAAAACAAACATAATCTATGACCTCCTCCAAGAAAAGGAGGCCGACCTGGCATGTTTCACAGAGACCTGGCTGGGAGATGACAGTGGCCCGACATGGGCTCAGGCTCTCCCAGCTGGGTGCTGTGTTAGTGAGCAGGTGAGGGAAAGTGGGCGGGGGGGGGCGGAGTAGCTGTGGTCTACAAAAACAATCTTAACCTGACCAGACATCCTGTCCGGGAATTGAATCACATTGAGTGTGTGTACCTGAGTCTGAAGGCCAGGGATAGACTAGGGATTCTGTTAGTGTACCGGCCCCCCCCTGCTGCCTATCAGACTCCCTGGCCGAGCTCACGGAACTGGTCTCGGAGCTGGTGTTGGATTCCCCAGGCTTTTGGTCCTGGGCGACTTCAACATCCCATTCGAGGCCGGTTTGTCAGGTGGAGCTCGGGAGTTCATGGTATCCATGACAAACATGGGCCTATCCCAATTGGTCTCTGGACCCACACATTCAGCAGGTCACACCCTCGATGCTGTTTTCAGTTCCGAACAGACGGATCTGTGGGCGGAGGTATTGAATACCTCCGAATTGTCATGGACAGACCATTTTCTGGTCAGGGTTAGTATCATGGCTACCACCCGCCCCTGCAGGGGTGGCGGACCTATTAAGATGGTCCGCCCTCAAAGGCTGATGGATCCTTCTGGATTCCAGAAGGCCTTGGAGGGATCTATGGCTGGTATTGTCGACGATCCTGTAGAAGCCCTGGTCAATAGATGGAATCAAGACCTAACTAGGGCTGGGGCGGGGCTTTGGAGGAATGGAGTGAGGTCGGACATCTTCTCTCTCTGGAAGAAGTGATTAAATAAGCAATAAAATCCCTATCTTGGAGACTATGGAATGTAAGTTACAAATAAGATTTATGAATCGGAAGTAAGGCTGCATCGGATGTGCGAGAGATAAGCTTATAGCGGCTGGAAATTTTGGCTAGCTGCCAGCGTCTGGCGATAGAGACATTACTTTGTGAAGAACATACTTTTTCCTCATAAGTGAGGCATATTAAAAGAGATAAGAAGGAGTTAAGAGTGTTTGGGTGTCAACAGTTCACGGGAGAGGGTTGCTGATTTACGGAGCAATTGGCTGAATGCCAGATAAAAAGCAGCTTCAAGAAAAAATCGCAGCCGGTCGTAAGTGGACGAGAAACCCCAGAACACATCCTTCTGATAGGAATCTGGAAAGACTTACCAGGATAATGTCAGATAAATCACAAGATAAGCTGCAGGACAGACCACAGGAGAGAGTTCCGCTTCCATCCGGAAGTGGGACCATAAAGCTGGACTTAAGCCAGGTGCTGTTCCTAAGGCAGCTAAAGAAAGTCAACAGATGTCATCAGGGGAATTATTGGCTAATTTTAAATCTATGTTGGATGATGCTATGGCAAAGCAGGAGGAGAAATTTCAAAAACTTATTAAAAGCAACATTGCAGAGTCACAGAAAGAGATCTTAAACGGCTTTCAAGCTGTAGTGGAGAGACTGTCAGCACCGGAGAAACAGACGGATGATAACACAGAAGTTAGCAGGCAGCAAGGAGTCAAATTACAGGAGATGGATCTGTGTCTAATTGCCTTGGAGGACAGAGACAGAAGAGTAAACATCCGAATTAGAGCCTTTCAGGAGCAACAGGGGGAAAATCCAGGGACTTTGAGAGATTTGATATTGGCATGGATTAGGGAAATGGACCCCCAGGAAATGTGGGAATTGGAGGATATTGAAAGGATTCATAGGGTGGGATATAAAAGAGGAGGAATGTTCCCAAGGGATATAATTGTTAAATTTGTGAATTATTATAAGAAAGAGAAGTTAATGCAAGCAATTAGATGAGTTGGCCAACTGATGCTTCAATCAACACCAATTCAGGTTTATAATGATTTGTCTTCCCAAACTGTCCAGTGGCAGAAGAGTGTGAGACTGTGCATGGTTACCCTGCGCAAGAAGGCTATTGTTTATAGCTGGGGTTACCCGGGTTTTTTTATATTTAAGTGGCTGGGGAAACAACACAGAATTACATCATGTGAGCAAGGGATGGAATTGTTGGAGAAGCTGAGCTTGATCGATGAAACTGCAGATGGAGGAACTGATGTGGAGGAACGTGCAGCAGGAGGAAGTAGTCAGCAAACGAATTTGGCTTAAAAGGGATGAAAGAAGAGACTTTAAGGGAGGGTAGGGTCTACCGTTACTCTGGAATCATGAGGTCGCTTCCCCCCCCGAAGAGTTCTAAAATAATTTGGGACCACTCCCCAGGAGGGTCTGGTGAGGAGTGGGAAGAAGTTTGGGGTAAGTGTGGGGGGAGGGAGAGGGAGGGGCGGATATATGTAACACAGGGGGAGACCAATGTAGAGTATTATGGTTGGGATGATGGAAAATAAATTAAGAGTTGCAACTTTAAATGTTAAAGGGCTGGGAACTGTTATAAAAAGGAAGAGAATAGAAGCGTTGTTACAAAAAGGGAAAGCAGATGTTATATTTTTGCAAGAAACTCATCAATCGAAAGAAGGTTTAAATGAGCTTAGGATGAGGGATGTGGGCTTTTATGAGAAGGCATTTGGCACTTCTAAAGCAAGAGGTGTAGCGATATTAATTTCAAAAAAATGTGGTATTAATATACAAAAAGTGAAAAAGGATGATTCTGGAAGATTTTTGATAATTTTTTGTACAATGGGGGAGGAGGAATATATATTGATTAATGAATATGCACCAAATGGGAAACAGATGGAATTTTATGATGAAGTCTTTAATGCTGTGGGAGATATGGGGAAAATGAATATTGTGATGGCAGGTGACTTTAATATGGTGATAGATAAAGGAAAGGATAAAGATAATATTTTGAGAGATTATAAAGGGGGTGGTAAAACGGGTTTAAGTAAATTGATGGTTGAAAAAGAATTATTGGATGTTTGGAGAATATTAAAAGGTGAAGAAAGGAAATATACATTTTACTCACCGAAGTATAAGAGTTATTCTAGGATAGATTTTATTTTTGAGTCAAAGAATTTGATTTCTAAGATTATAGAATGTGATATAGGAGCTATTAAAGTCACGGACCACGCATTAATGACTATGGATATTAAAATGAAGAAGGATTATAGAGAAGCAAAGAGATGGAGAATGGATACAAGGATTTTAAATTATAAAAGTATAGTTGAAAAAATGAAAAAAGAAATTCAGATAATATGGGATATTAATGAAACAGAGCGAAACTCTCATGGGATAGTATGGGACACGATGAAGGTGGTTGTGAGAGGGTTGCGTATTAGGGAATCGTGTACTTTAAGAAGACAACAAGAAGTACAAAATAAAAAGATAGAAAAGGAGATAAGGGAATTAGTAACAAAGGACAGACGCCTATACGCTCAGCTTCAAGCTAAAAAGAAGGAATTAGAGAAAGAGGATTTAGAACGGGTACAAAAGGAATTGCTATATTTGAAAATGAATTTTTTTGAATATAGTAATAAAAATTCTATGATGTTGGCCAGGTCCACTCAGTTGAAAAAGGCAAAGATATGATAGGGACAATTAAAGATAAAACAGGGAGAAGTTGTAATTCAATGAAAGAGAAATTAAATATTTTTCAGGAATTTTATAAGGAATTATATGCATCAGATATGGGTCCACAGGTAAGAGTAGTGGAGTATGTTGAGAGGAATTGGAAAATAAAATTACAGGGTAAAGATAGGGATTATATGGAAGGTTTGGTTACAGAAAAGGAAATAGAAGGAATTATTGATAAATTAAAAGGAGGGAAATCTCCGGGGGTAGATGGGTTGGGGTCAGAATATTATAAGATTTTTAGAGATATATTGATACCAAAATTGAAAATATTGTTTAATAGTATAATAGAGGGAGGGAAGACCCCACCATCATGGGATCATTCCTTGATTATATTAATCCCGAAACCAGACAAGGATCTGACGGACCCAGCGTCTTATAGACCAATATCTCTAATAAATCAAGACTCAAAATTTTTTACAGCAATAATGGCAAAAAGAATGAGTACTTTTATAAATAAATATATTAGAAAAGATCAATGTGGATTTATTTCAGAAAGGCAAATGCCTAATTTAATTGGGAGAGTGTTGAACATAATTAATGTTATAAAAAAAGGAATATAAAAGCAGGGTTGTTAACATTAGATATTTTTAAAGCCTTTGATTGTGTGGAATGGCCAGCATTAAAAACAATTATAAAAATATTTGGGTTTGGAGATAAATTTATAGGAGTGATTGATCAGTTGTATAGAAATAATAAAGCAGAAATAATGGTTAATGATGGCTTAACGCAACAGATCACCTTGGCCCGGGGTACTAGGCAAGGGTGCCCACTTTCCCCAATTTTATTTGCAATAGTTATAGAAATTTTGGCAAATGTTATAAGGGAAGATGTAAGATTGAAGGGGATAGGAGGGAAAGAAAAGGTAAAGATTAATACGTTTGCGGATGATACATTATTGACTATAGAAAAACCTTTGGAGAGTGGGGAGGTGATTAAGAGACATTTGAGAGAATTTGGGGAAATTACTGGATTACAAGTTAATTGGGGGAAGTCTGAAATGATGTTATTCAATTATAATAAGAAGGAAATGGAGGAGCGTAACATAAAATTAGGTTTTAAGATTAAAAATGTAGTGTGTTATTTAGGAGTTAATATTGCAAAAGATTTAGATAGGTTAGAAGAAATTAATTTTAACAGTTTAAAAAAACAGATAAGGGAAAAATTAGAGGCTTATAGAAAATTAAAGCATTCATGGTTTGGTAGAATAGCGGTTATTAAAATGAAGATATTGTCTAAGATTAATTTTTTGTTTAGAATGTTACCAATTAAAATATCAGAAGTAGAGTTAAAGAGTTGGCAAAATATGATAAATGTTTATTGTAATGGAGATAAAAAAGCAAGGATTAATAAAGGCTTATGGTATAAGATACAAAAGAAAGGAGGGTTGGGACTGCCAAATATAAAGATGTATTATATTGCTAATCAATTAAGATGTGTTATAAATAGTATATTAGGGGAAGATGATTTAGAATGGTTAGCGACGCAAACAGGAGAACTAGAATTAAAATTGCAAAATATTTTCTTTACTAAAATACCAAAGAAAGATCTAAAGGGACTGGATAACCCACTCTTAAAAAATATTTAAGAGATTTGGGAGAAGGTTAAAGATAAGTTAATACCAGGAAACTCTCCTCTTACTCCAGTTGTAGTAATGGAAAACTTCCCAAGGAATTTAAAAAGAGAGTTGGAAGGGGGATTGAGGGGTCAGAAAATTATTAAATTGAGAGATTGGCTGAAAAGAATGAGTAATAAGGAGCAAATAGGAGAGATATTAAGAGGACAAAAGTTAGCTTGGTTCAAATGTATACAATTGGAACAATGGACACAGGATTGGAAAAAAAGAATAAGGATTGTAGAGATAATACAAGATTTGAAGAATTAATTGAATCAAGAGAAAAGAAAGGGGAAACTAAAAATAAAAGAGGTTTGATTAGTGAAATATATAAAACAAATTAATGAATATAACTGGGGGAAGATTTGGGATGCAAGAATGTTAAAGTTATTGTCGGTTAGGATTAAAGAGAATTATTATAAAGTAATATGGAGATGGTATTTAATGCCAGTAAGATTTCAACAGATTGATTTAAAAAATTCTAAAAATTGCTGGAGGGGTTGTCAGGAGGTTGGAACATACTTTCATATGTGGTGGGGTTGTGAATATGTACAAAAATTTTGGGAAAGGGTGTTTAAAGAAATAAGTGAAATAACGGGAATAAATGTGGAAGTAAGTCCAAAGTTGGCTTTATTATCAATATGGGACAAGGGAATTGGGAATACAAGCCTGAAGGAATTGATTAACAACCTCCTGGCACCCGTTAGATTAATGATAGCTAAGAATTGGAAAGTGCAAGGGAATTATACAATAGAAGAATGGTATAAAGAAATATGGGATATGGCGCTTAATGATAAGTTAACGTGTAATCTGAAAGTAAAGAGAAGTTTATCCAGGAAGAATGATTTTGATAATATATGGAGTCCATTTTTGAAATTTGTGTTAAGGAAGGGAAAAGGGCACTCACCTTTAAAAGATTCTTTACAATTTTGGAAAGATGTATAATATAAATGAATAAACGGAGGTCTCCTGGGGGAGGGGAGCACGGGGGTAGTCAAGGGTTGTTAGTTATGTAATGTATCTATGTTGTGTTTATGTTGTACTTTAGTTGAAATAAATAAATAAATAAATAAGACATAACTAGGGCTATCGACACGATCGCCCCCAAATGTCCTCTCCAGCCGGCTTCTAATAGGGCACCCTGGTATACAGAAGACCTCAGGGAGTTGAAGCGGAAAGGATGACGACTGGAGCGCCGATGGCGGAAAACTCGACTTATATCCGACAAGACATGACATAGAGAACATCTTCGTTTCTATGGAGTGGCAATACGTGCAGCGAAGAAAGCTTTCTTCTTTGCACGTATTGCGTCTGCGAATTCACGTCCAGCAGAACTGTTCAGGGTGGTGAGGGGTCTAATTCAGGCTCCTTCTCCCCTGAATCCGATTTTAGAGCCTTCGGTAGTTCGCTGTGATGCTTTTAACGATCATTTCTCAGATAAAATCTCTCAGATAAGGGCCCTTAGATGCCATTGTTATAGCAGAGGCTGACAGTGGAGTGTCCGGTGACTCCGCGAGTAGGATTACACTTGACCAGTTTCAGTTGGTGAGTACCGAGGATGTGGACAAGGTACTTGGATGTGTGAGGAGGATGACTTGCCCTCTCGATCCCTGTCCTTCTTGGCTGGTTGTCCAGGGAGGAGATGCAGTTAGATCACATCTACAACATATTATTAATGCATCTCTCAGGGAGGGGAGCTTTCCATCATATTTAAAAGAGGCGGTGGTAAGACCACTTCTAAAAAAGCCCTCCCTGGATCCCCTGGACCTTAATAACTACAGGCCAGTATCAAAGCTTCCATTTTTGGACAAGGTGATCGAGAGAGCAGTTGCCTTTCAACTCCAGGCAGTCTTGAATGACACTGATTTTCTAGACCCATTTCAAACCGGCTTCAGGGCAAGATACGGAGTTGAGACCGCTTTGGTCGCCTTAGTGGATGATCTACGCCTTAGTATTGACAGGGGGAGTGTGTCCCTGCTGGTACTCCTGGACCTCTCAGCGGCTTTCGATACCATCGACCATGGTATCCTTCTGGAGCGCCTGGGGGAATTGGGAATCGGGGGCACTGTGCTTCAGTGGTTCCGACCCTATCTCTCGGGCAGGTTCCAGATGATGATGCTTGGGGATAGCTGCTCTTCAAAAAAGGAGTTGCTATGTGGTGTACCACAAAGTGCCATCCTTTCCCCAATGCTGTTTAACATTTACATGAAACCGCTGGGAGAGATCATCCGGAGGCATGGGGCGGGGTGCTATCAATACGCTGATGACACCCAAATATATTTCTCTATGCCTTCGACAACATCATCAGCTAAGGATAGTGTGTCTCCTCTGAATGAATGCTTGGAGGCGGTAATGGGCTGGATGAGGAAAAACAAATTGAAGCTGAATCCAGACAAGACGGAGGTGCTCACTGTCAAAGGCCCCAGCCTGGGTTTGGAGGTGTGTCAACCAGTTCTGGATGGGGTTACACCCCCCCTGAAAGACTGTATTCGCAGCTTGGGGGTACTCCTGGATCCGTCGCTCCAGATGACAGCTCAGATTGATGCGACGGCCAGGAGTTCCTACTATCAGCTTCGGCTGATACGCCAGCTGCACCCCTTCCTAGAGTTGGAAGACCTAAAGACGGTAGTGCACGCGCTGGTAACTTTGAGGCTCGACTTCTGCAATGCGCTGTACATAGGGCTACCTTTGTGCCTAGTCCAGAAACTTCAACTTGTTCAAAATATGGCAGCCAGGTTGGTCACCGGTACACCTAGGGGTGACCACATTACACAAGTTTTAAAATCACTTCATTGGCTGCCAGTCAGTTTCCGGGCAAAGTATAAAGTGTTGGTTATTACCTTTAAAGCCCTACATGATTTGGGCCCAGGCTACCTGCGGGATCGCCTTCTCCCATACAATCCGCCCTGCACTCTTAGGTCCTCTGGGAAGAACGTACTCAAGCCAGCCAGAACTAGGCTGGCGAGTGTTACCCAGAGGACCTTCTCTTCCATCACTCCCAGACTATGGAATGGTCTGCCGGAGGAG
Source organism: Anniella stebbinsi (assembly GCA_029215795.1). NCBI lineage: Eukaryota > Metazoa > Chordata > Lepidosauria > Squamata > Anniellidae > Anniella > Anniella stebbinsi. The sequence goes on from JARDYH010000001.1 coordinate 375,884,654, forward strand.
ATTAGACAAATTAGCAGTCTTCATGAATTCAAGAGAGTCATGAAGACTGCTCTCTTCCAGCAGGCCTATCCGGATGAATTTTAAGATGTTTTAATGATGTATTTTCTCTTGTTTTTAATTTTTTTTTCACTGTTTGTGATTCTTGTATTTTATATTGTTGTTGTTCCCAGCCTCGATCCGGAGGGAGAGGTGGGTTATTAATAATAATAATAATAATAATAATAATAACCGATGCAGCCCCACAGTGAAGCCACTGCGGGGCTTGGAAGTCCTATAGACAGTCCCTTGAAAAGAGAGCACTTGCCAGGTTATGAAGGAACGTTTTGAAGAAAAAATGATCCCTGATCCCTTCTGCGTTGGCTCAGACAGTTGAGGTTTTCCCTAGAAAGAATCACCTGATGCATATTTTCTAGACAAAAAAAGAGATGCAATGATGTAGCTCTGCCTGGAAATGCCACCCTCTGATGACTCGCCCAGTTCACAGTGTTGTTTTAAAAGCTGGGTTATCAAAGCACACAGTGCAAACCAAGAGAGCCAAACCTCCGTGGTGGCGCCATCGGGGGTGGCAGATGGGTGTGTGTGTGCAGGGCTGGCTTTCGATGCCTTTGCTTGTTATGCAGCCATTTGAATAGGAGCTCAACGGGGGCGTAAGCTCTTGTGCCGCCTGAAGCGGGAGGAAAGGGCACCATTGCCACTGCGGTTACCACAACCCCCAGCTGCAGCTGCTGCTGCTGCAGTACCACCCCCACCACCACACTGCAAACCCTGCCCGTTCTGAGTGGAGCGAGCCAGAGGGCAGGGGCTCTCTCAGGAGCCACACTGGCCAGCAAAAGTGGCCGGTCTGGCTGATTCAGAGTTGGCTAAATGGAGGACTGCTCCAGAGGACAGGTGTCCCGGGAGGTGGCTTGCAGCACAGGTGATCTCCTGGGACACCTCTCCAGCCAGGTAATGCGTAGCGCTGAGGAGGGAACCCCTCAGAGCTAGGCATTTGACTCTGGGAGGCTCTCCAGGGAGCACACCCCCTGTCTCGCTCTGAGCAGCAGGCAAGCCGGGCCAGAGGGACTCTCCAAAGAACGCAGGAGTGCTGCTACCTTCCTCCACTGGTGTAGCAGTGGGGAGCCCTCCTCGTGGGAGTGGAGTGGAGCAGTGGAGTGCACAGTTTACTGCTCCTCCCATTCTGCCACCTGAATTCACCTCCCCCCCTGGATTTATCCCACCTGCATGAGCTATTCACATTTGTTAGTGCGGCACATGGACTCTGTCATTTAAATGCAAGTATTATTTTGTACACCATTGTAGAAAATAAGGAGTGGATTGGCTACCAGATTAACTAGCCAGTGGGCTAGTCCTCACAGAGCCATATAGATTCTCTCTTGTCTATTTATTTATTTTTAAAACCATATGCAATCTATCCATCAAGATCTTAACAGTTTATTGCCACAGGTTAAACCAGTACCCATGAGAGATTCTTTGGCATGATCATCGTTCATCCCAATAAAATGGTGAAATGTGCCAGGGATACAGCATGAGCATCCGGCACAGCGGTTTGTGAGGTAAGTAGAAACCCGCCGGAAAAATCGCAGCACCTTCTCACCACCTTGAAATCAGGAGGTTGAAGCGAGTTCAGACATTGCTTTAATTAAGGGAGAGCCGCCTTTTGCTCCGTGGAGCCTACGGAGGAGCATTCCAGCTGATTCCAAAGATTCCCCATATTGTCAGCTGTGATTAGTCATGTTTGTGTGCAAATAAATGTTGAGGAGGGTATTTTTTCCAAGCCACTTGTCTTGTCTGTTAAAGTCTTAAGAGAGCTGGAAGCAGTTTGCCTTGCATCGCATTCTTGACATTTGCTAATGTGGCTTCAAGGGGCTGCACATTTCCTGTAATTGGACTCGAGTAATTGTACGTTTCTTTCTAAATGATTAATGAGCTGCATTGAAACATGCTGGGGAAACGGGCTCCCTTCCCCTGAAAGAAGTTTGTCTGAAGAGTGGGATGGGATGTTGCTGGGATGTCCAGCGGTTTGAAACGACCACACAAATATTTATGAGTTGACAGCTGTGCAATGGGGAAACACGTGGGCAGCCATCGAATGGAAATAGGAAGTCAAGCATGAATGCAGCAGTACAGATGTCTCAGTACTGAGAATGAGGATTATCTAAACAAGGTAGTCTAGCGGCCACGTGCATGAATATGCTTCTTCTATACCACTGCAGAACATAAAGAGTGGGCTAGCTTTTGGATGAAAACAGACGTCACATTTGTAGAACATTAAGGATGGTTTGTATCTAGTCTGAAAATCCATCCTGATGCTTTTGGGTGTTTTATTTGAATGGGGGAGTTGTGATCAATGCCAGTTGGCCAGTGTCTGTGATGTCATTAGCATATCCCCCCACCACAGCCAATCCCCAAAGCAATTTTGTAAACTGCTTTTAAATGTTACTTATAAAAAAAGGAACATATCCTGTTCTTTTTGTTTTATTGGTGGTTTTTAAGGCAAACCTATCTTAAGCATGAGGAGAAGAGAAAAGACCACTGGCTGCTTCATTTGTTGATGTGCAGAGCAAGTTGTGAAGTCAGGTTGAAACTGAGTGATGAACTTGCAGGGGCCACTGCTAAAATGTAACGCTTGTCTTTGCTCACAGTGTAGGTTTAACTATCCTGACAGTTGTTGAGAAAGCATTTCTCTTCTCAGGAGAGCCCATTCCAAGATTATTTGGTCTCCCAAATTCCAGTGGATGCCTCTCTTGTCATCATTCACTAGGCTTGCTCTGTACCCTTTTCTTTGAAATTATTGGAGATGATTTAGCACACTGTGCTAAACCGGGAAGTCATATTTTTAAAAATAAATAAATAAAATAATTGCTGGTTTGCAAAACTCCACTGGGCTGAGGGGGTCTGATAACGTGGAATCAAGGAAGGCTTGCTTGACAGAAAAGCTCAAGGCTGCATGGCCGTGAAAAACAGCGGTCGCGATGTGAACGGGTTTTTGTTTAGTGCTGAGACGAAAGTTCTGCTAGGATAACTTTTACTTTTCAATGTTGGAGTATGGGGGAAAGGTGCCCCCCAACTCAGCCCCCCATTCCACAGCATGGCTGCTCATGGCTGCCATCCCACCCCCACCCCTCCAATCAAAGTTGAAAGTGTTGTTCCCAAAGGAATTCTCACAGGAAATTCTAGGTGCTTAAAGGAGGAGCGGTAGAGCTGACCATTTGCCTCCCTTCTGCCTCAGTTTTGCACCCCCTCCTGAAAAATCACCAATCTCTACAAGTGGGGCAGCAAAAGGGAGGGGGAGTTTCACCCGTACATTGGTTTTGCTCTCTGTGATACACTGGCCCCAAAGTCCATTGACTGGTGCTTGACATCAAGAGAGAACGTGTGTGGCTGGCAGCCAAGAATAATTGTTAAGAGCGTTGACAGGGGCTTGGGGCATCATGTATTAAGGCCCCGGGGCAAGAGGCTGATTAGGAGTCCCCAATGAAGTTCCTCGCATCCTAACTGCATTCTGTACAAGCAATGGAGCCATCTTCATGGCTATGAGGCTCATGTGCCCCTTTGAACCTTCGCCTTCGATTCCAATGGCATTTACTTTGAGCTCAAACATAGAAACACGCCGGATGAGCCAGATGTCAGTTACAGACAGTGTCCCCCAAAGGCCTCCTCCACACGGGGCGTTTAATGAGCCTTGAAGGCTCATTATAAATTTTACCTACACACGAGCGGAGCGCAAAACGGGCGTAGAGGCGCGTTATCTCCCGGATTATGCGCATTATCGAATGCGCGTTAAATAGCGACTTTTATTTTGCGGCGGGATGTAAAGCGCGTTATGACCATGTGTACAGTTTTTCAGCGAAGCGCATTTTCGGAGAGGTGTGAGCAGGTAGAGGGCGGGTTTTGACGAGATGGGCGGGGAGAGGGAAGGTATTTCCGGCGGGAGATTTGAAAAAAAGCCCTCAGGTTATGCGCAGCCGCGCGGGTGTGCTCACCCAACGGTTTGGCTGGAGGCGCAGGTGTGGTCGCGCGCCTATGCATATAAGCGCGTGCGCGCGATCCGACCGTTGACCTCATTTAACTTCGCGACGCCAGAGAGACTGCATCCTGATTTATTTCCTCTACACCTTTTCCACCTACCGAAATGGCTGCTCCAGGAAGGGGAGTTTCTTGGAAAAAGGCAGAGATTCTCGACCTTCTGGACATTTTTGGGGAGCAGAAAGTTCAAGCTCAACTGAATGCCAGCCATAGGAACCTCGATGCCTATGAATCCATTGCTCAGGAAATGCAAAGAAGGGGCCATATCCGTACAGCGAAGGAGTGCAGGACGAAGGCAAAGGCAATGAGGCAGGAATATCGCAGGGTCGTGAATCATAATTCACGATCAGGAAATGATGCTGCCACCTGCCCCTTTTTTGAGGAGCTTCATAGCATTTTTCGGGGGGATGCTACTATTCAACCAAATCGCGTGGGCAGGAGTCTGAACATCCATCGTGTCCAAGCACCTGCTGCTGCTCCCCCAGTAAGTTCCCCCCTGGCTTTCCCGCTCTCAGAAGGCTCAGAAGAACTGTTCAGCAGTGAACTTCAAACAATAGATGTGGAGGACTACCTTGGAACGCCCTACTCTCCCGGAGGTACATTGATTGTAATTGCCATTTTTTAAAAAATCTCGTTCTTCCTTCTATTTCATGCCTATAGCTCACATCTGATGTTTTCCCCTTTTAGAATTGGAGACACCAGAAGATATTGGAAACGAAGAACCTGAAGGTATAGACTGTTTCTTTTGTTGGGTTGGGAAGACTCTTAACTTTACAACTTAATATTGTGTTCCATGGAATAAAAAATTGTATTCTAAAATGGGGCAGGCAGATGCGGGTGAGCGGGTGGGGCAGGAGAGGGCAGGAGAGATCTCCTCTAGCTACCCAGCGTTTCTCTGGTCTCTCCAGGGCGGGGGGGAAAAAGGATAAGGGGCAGGCAGCCATTTTGAACAACCACCCCCATTTCAAAAGGAGGGAGGTTTGTGATTGTGCCTATTGATGAAACCTCCTAAAAGCTCTTCTTTTTCTGCCACGGCAGGAGCCTACAGAAGCAGCAGTACCACCAGTGCATCGGAATCCATTGAGCAAGCAGATTTGAGGGCCAGAAATCTCCAGCAGCATCCTGCAGCAGCAGCACCGAGTAAGTACAGGCCTAGCTAATTTCTGAGGTCAGACATCATGGAAGGAAGGGAGTTCCCAATGATCTAGGCTGGGTTTATGGGGGGGGGAGGGGGAAAGGGGGGCATTGGACACAACATTGTGGTGCATGGGACCAGAAATTGTGGTCTATGGGAGGGATTCCCGCCTTTTTCTCTACAGCAGTTAAAGTTACATGAGCCCTGACCTCCTTTTCATGTGGTCAGCCTAGGCAGGCAGCCATTTTGAACACACAAACAACCCCCCCCTATTTAAAATGGAGGTTTGTGATTGTGCCTATTGGAAGACTCTTAACTTTACAACTTAATATTGTGTTCCATGGAATAAAAAATTGTATTCTAAAATGGGGCAGGCAGATGCGGGTGAGCGGGTGGGGCAGGAGAGGGCAGGAGAGATCTCCTCTAGCTACCCAGCGTTTCTCTGGTCTCTCCAGGGCGGGGGGGAAAAAGGATAAGGGGCAGGCAGCCTCCTAATAGCTCTTCTTTTTCTTCCATGGCAGCCTACAGAAGCAGCAGTACCACCAGTGTGTCAGAAACCAGTGAGCACGCAGATTTGAGGGCCAGAAATCTCCAGCATCCTGCAGCAGCACCGAGTAAGTATAGGGCTATGTCAATGAAACCTCCTAAAAGCTCATCTTTTTCTGCCATGGCAGGAGCCTCCAGAAGCAGCGGTACCACCAGTGCGTCAGAAACCAGTGAGCATGCAGATTTGAGGGCCAGAAATCTCCAGCAGCATCCTGCACCAGCACCACCGAGTAAGTATAGGGCTAATTTCTGGGGTGCATGGGACCAGAAATTGTGGTCTATGGGAGGGATTTCAGCCTTTTTCTCTACAGCACTTAAAGTTACATGAGCCCTGACCTCCTTTTCATGTGGTCACTGTAGTATACTGCCTGCAACTTTAACTGTGGTGATGAAGAGGGAATTTCACCAGGTGCTGCATGCATACAAACGGCACCGGCTGAAATTCCTTTTTCTCTACAGCACTTAAAGTTACATGAGCCCTGACCTCCTTTTCATGTGGTCAGCCCTGACCTCCTTTTCATGTGGTCACTGTAGTATACTGCCTGCAACTTTAACTGTGGTGATGAAGAGGGAATTTCACCAGGAACTAATTCCATACAAATGACACTGGCTGAAATTCCCTTTTCTGTACAACTGTTAAAGTTACATGAGCCCTGACCTCCTTTTCATGTGGTCACTGTAGTATACTGCCTGCAACTTTAACTGTGGTGATGAAGAGGGAATTTCACCAGGTGCTGCATGCATACAAACGGCACCGGCTGAAATTCCTTTTTCTCTACAGCACTTAAAGTTACATGAGCCCTGACCTCCTTTTCATGTGGTCACTGTAGTATACTGCCTGCAACTTTAACTGTGGTGATGAAGAGGGAATTTCACCAGGTGCTGCATGCATACAAACGGCACCGGCTGAAATTCCTTTTTCTCTACAGCACTTAAAGTTACATGAGCCCTGCCCTCCTTTTCATGTGATCAGCCTAGGCAGGCAGCCATTTTGAACACACAAACAACCCCCCCCCCCTATTTAAAATGGAGGTTTGTGATTGTGCCTATTGGAATGAAACCTCCTAATAGCTCTTCTTTTTCTTCCACGGCAGCCTACAGAAGCAGCGGTTCCACCAGTGCGTCGGAAACCAGTGAGCACACAGATTTGAGGGCCAGAAATCTCCAGCAGCATCCTGCACCAGCACCACCGTGTAAGTACTGGGCTAATTTCTGGGGTGCATGGGACCAGAAATTGTGGTCTATGGGAGGGATTTCAGCCTTTTTCTCTACAGCACTTAAAGTTACATGAGCCCTGACCTCCTTTTCATGTGGTCACTGTAGTATACTGCCTGCAACTTTAACTGTGGTGATGAAGAGGGAATTTCACCAGGTGCTGCATGCATACAAACGGCACCGGCTGAAATTCCTTTTTCTCTACAGCACTTAAAGTTACATGAGCCCTGCCCTCCTTTTCATGTGATCAGCCTAGGCAGGCAGCCATTTTGAACACACAAACAACCCCCCCCCCTATTTAAAATGGAGGTTTGTGATTGTGCCTATTGGAATGAAACCTCCTAATAGCTCTTCTTTTTCTTCCACGGCAGCCTACAGAAGCAGCGGTTCCACCAGTGCGTCGGAAACCAGTGAGCACACAGATTTGAGGGCCAGAAATCTCCAGCAGCATCCTGCACCAGCACCACCGTGTAAGTACTGGGCTAATTTCTGGGGTGCATGGGACCAGAAATTGTGGTCTATGGGAGGGATTTCAGCCTTTTTCTCTACAGCACTTAAAGTTACATGAGCCCTGACCTCCTTTTCATGTGGTCACTGTAGTATACTGCCTGCAACTTTAACTGTGGTGATGAAGAGGGAATTTCACCAGGTGCTGCATGCATACAAACGGCACCGGCTGAAATTCCTTTTTCTCTACAGCACTTAAAGTTACATGAGCCCTGACCTCCTTTTCATGTGGTCAGCCCTGACCTCCTTTTCATGTGGTCACTGTAGTATACTGCCTGCAACTTTAACTGTGGTGATGAAGAGGGAATTTCACCAGGAACTAATTCCATACAAATGACACTGGCTGAAATTCCCTTTTCTGTACAACTGTTAAAGTTACATGAGCCCTGACCTCCTTTTCATGTGGTCAGCCCTGACCTCCTTTTCATGTGATCAGCCTAGGCAGGCAGCCATTTTGAACACACAAACAACCCCCCCCCCTATTTAAAATGGAGGTTTGTGATTGTGCCTATTGGAAGACTCTTAACTTTACAACTTAATATTGTGTTCCATGGAATAAAAAATTGTATTCTAAAATGGGGCAGGCAGATGCGGGTGAGCGGGTGGGGCAGGAGAGGGCAGGAGAGATCTCCTCTAGCTACCCAGCGTTTCTCTGGTCTCTCCAGGGCGGGGGGGAAAAAGGATAAGGGGCAGGCAGCCATTTTGAACAACCACCCCCATTTCAAAAGGAGGGAGGTTTGTGATTGTGCCTATTGATGAAACCTCCTAATAGCTCTTCTTTTTCTTCCACGGCAGCCTACAGAAGCAGCGGTTACACCAGTGCGTCGGAAACCAGTGACCACGCAGATTTGAGGGCCAGAAATCTCCACCATCCTGCAGCAGGAGCGAGTAAGTACAGCCGATGTTATTTGCTTGATAAAGTTTCAGTCCTGCAATTCTTATAAATGTGTGAAAGGACATTCTCATCTTCAGGATGAGGGTGCGAGAGAACCCATGGTACAGGCTGGACATGTAATAAATGATTTTTAAACACACTAAACTTTGCCCTTTCCCTTCAGGTACAGATGAAGGAAGGAGACATCCCATCCAAAAGTCAGCACTCTCGCCTGCAACGCGCCTGGAAATGGCCAGAAACAGAAGACCCCCACGCAGCAGGGACACAGACCGCATTCTGGAGCATGCCTCTGCACACAACGCAAACCTCTTGCAGATGCATGAGCAGATGTTGCAGAAAAATGACCAGATGTTGGACTATTTGAAAACAGAAGATGCAAGGGACCAAAGAAATCAAGATGCCCTTCTCAGAATTCTAGAAAGACAATGTGTCACGATGGAGAAGCTGGTGACGGTGGTGCAACAGGAAGAACCGGGAAGATCAACCCATACAGCCACCCCATCATCTACTACTAGCCATGGAAAACGCCAGCCAATAAAAAGACGGTTGGCTATTGACAGTATGGAGGGGACCAGCTCTAAGCCAAATGACTTAGGTGGGAACTCAGGAGAGGGTGAGGGGAGAAAATGCCTGGCTAAGAAGAAACGTAAAGTCAGGGTGCAACACCCCCAGTCTGCCCAGTTGCAAAATCCCCAGAATGACATTTTAACCAAAGACTTGGACGAATCACTGCTCCCGTGCTCCCATACAGTACCCCCACAGCGCTCATCATCACCACTTCAAGGTGAGCCAAGCATAAAGCGCACGGCACGGGAGGTAAAAAAACCCTTAAAGTTCTCCCCTTAGAATACATGATTTATGTTATTGTTAATAATTTGCTGTTAATTATGGTTTTTTTTGCTGTTATTTATGTAATTGTTATGTTATTTGCTGTTAATTATGGTATTTTTTGCTGTTATTTATGTAATTGTTATGTTATTTGCTGTTAATTATGGTATTTTTTGCTGTTATTTATGTAATTGTTATGTTATTTGCTGTTAATTATGGTATTTTTTGCTGTTATTTATGTTGTATTTAACCATTACAATATAGTTTTCATATCTCACTGTGTGGTTGGGACTGTGCTTCCTATCTATTATTAAAACAGTTAGGCATCCCTCCTTAATACTGCACCAACCTGAAAATGCTAAGGAAAACCAAAACAATGTTTTAGTAACAAAAATAAAGATTTAGTTTTTTAAACAAATATTATTTTCAACTATTTACAATATTTTTTTCAACTATTTACAATTTACTGAGGATCTTGTCCAACTTTTCCTCCATTGAGGACATGCGATTCTGCATGCCTCCAACGGCTGCCTCAAGCCTCTCCAGCCGCTCCTGAGTGGGAACTGCATGGGATGGTAAGAAAAAAAAAATGTTTAAAATCATATAATATAACCAACAGAAAAACAGTTCAAGATGTACCACTCAATGACATTGGCTATTCAATGCGATTCAATTTACAGGAATGTAAATATAGTTTTTCATTTTTTAATTAAAAATTTAAACCATTAGTCCTGTACTGTACAATAGGGTGACCACATAAAATCCAGGTCGGTTAAACTGTTGTGATGAAGAGGGGATTTCACCAGGAACTAATTGCATACAAATGACACTGGCTGAAATTCCCTTTTCTCTACAACTGTTACAGATACAGGAGCCCTGACCTGGATTTTATATGCTCAATGTACTCTACATTATACAAAGCAATGGAACTTCTATTACCTGCTGGAGACACAGCAGCAGGTGAGACAGGTGGGGGTGCATCCTCCTCTTCCTCCTCTTCCTGCACCTCCTCCTCCACCTCCTCCGCAGACGGCGACGGCGATGGACTGAGTATCCCTTCAAAATTGGAAAAAAAATGTTATTTTAAGTTTCTATCATGGTGTTCCCCGCCTCGATCCGTTGGGAGAGTCTGTTAATTAATAAATAAATAAATACATATATCATTACAATTATTAATATTAATAATATTATTAAAGTACGCTGGGCAAAAATAGTATTCCTAATTAATCTGGCTTGCATTTAACTTACGTGCCCTTCTGCGGAGGGTCATCCGAGGAGGAGAAGGAGGAGAAGGAGGAGGAGGAGGAGAAGTCCCCCCAACCTCCTCCACTTCGGGAGACGGAGCCGCCTCTTCCGCCCTCCTGTTTTGGGCTAAGAAAAAGAGGGAAGGGAAAAAGGGAAATAACATTAAAATGTGGAAGGGTCCCTGAAGGGCATCTAGTCCCACCCCAAGATGAATGCTGGAATCCACCTTAAAGCCTCATTGTGTCAGGGGTCATAGTTTTTGGGGCTTCCCCCCCCCCCAACCTGCACATCCACCAGAGAATACACAATGAGCAGTGGGCAGAATCACCAGCACACAGGGCTCCTGAAGGGCATCTAGTCCCACCCCACCCAAGATGTATGCTGGAATCCACCTTAAAGCCTCATTGTGTCAGGGGTCATAGTTTTTGGGGCTTCCCCCCCCCAACCTGCACATCCACCAGAGAATATACAATGAGCAGTGGGCAGAATGCTAATGCACTCACTCACCTGCGGTCAGCCTCTCCTCAGGGCTTGGTCTCCCCGCCTTCCGCCACAGCTCCCGGAATTGACCGAAATAGGGTGGACGCTGACGGAAGGGGGGATGCTCGCCATGGCCAGTAATGGCCCTATAAAAGCTGGCCTTCACATATTTAAATTTAGTCCGACACTGCAGGGCAGTGCGGACAAAGCCGTTTCTCTGGAGAGCAGCAGCCGCCCTCCTAAACAGCCTCATAGTCGGGAGGCTGCTGCTCCTGACAATCCTTCCAACGAGGGAGGATTGGAGGAGGAAGGCCAATAATATGCGGACCTCCGCATCCCCCCAATACCTCCCTCTAGGCATCTTGAAGGATTGTGAGGAAGTGTAGGCCTCACTTCCGGTTTGCGATGTTTCCGCGGACCGGTTTAGCGGTTGCGCGCATGCGCGCGGAACCGTCAAACCACCATTCCCGAACCGCGCGTAAGTGATTAAACACTGTCGCGTTTGTTCGGAGCAGTGGGAAAGTTACCAGATGTGTTTTGGGTGTCCTGAATGTACCTTTGGGTGTCCTGAACTGAAAACCTGAGAATGTTATTGACTAGATGGTACTATGTTATTCTCAAAAAAACAACCCTGTGAGGTAGACATGGATGGGCTGTGGTCCTGTTACTTGCCCTTCTGCAATGTTCACTGTACTGCATATGTGTGTTGGGTTACCTGAAGTCTTATTGTCTAGGAATACTACTATCAACATTGTCAAGTTGTAGGAACATATTTTATTTAGGATAAGCATTTTTAAAATAAGCACTTTTTAATATGGCAACAACAATTTTGGGTGTCCTGAATGTACCTTTGGGTGTCCTGAACTGAAAACCTGAGAATGTTATTGACTAGATGGTACTATGTTATTCTCAAAAAAACAACCCTGTGAGGTAGACATGGATGGGCTGTGGTCCTGTTACTTGCCCTTCTGCAATGTTCACTGTACTGCATATGTGTGTTGGGTTACCTGAAGTCTTATTGTCTAGGAATTGTAGGAACATATTTTATTTAGGATAAGCATTTTTAAAATAAGCACTTTTTAATATGGCAACAACAATTTTGGGTGTCCTGAATGTACCTTTGGGTGTCCTGAACTGAAAACCTGAGAATGTTATTGACTAGATGGTACTATGTTATTCTCAAAAAAACAACCCTGTGAGGTAGACATGGATGGGCTGTGGTCCTGTTACTTGCCCTTCTGCAATGTTCACTGTACTGCATATGTGTGTTGGGTTACCTGAAGTCTTATTGTCTAGGAATTGTAGGAACATATTTTATTTAGGATAAGCATTTTTAAAATAAGCACTTTTTAATATGGCAACAACAATATGGCAATATGGCAACAACAATTTCAGCATAGAAAATAAAATTAACAGCATTTACAACAGCATTTAATTTGACATTGAAAGAAACATAGTTGAAAGTCACATTATTATGAACATACATCTCATAACAATATCTAATTACTAACAGCAATGTAAAAGAAAAATCAGCAAAGAAAATAAAATTAACAGCATTTGCAACAGCATTGCATTACACATTGAAAGAAACATACGTTACTTTGAAGTCACTGAACATCTCAAAACAGCAATGTAAAAGCGAAATCAACATAGAAAATAAAATTCACATATTCTAAAGGGACTGTCTATAAGTAGTCTCATTTCCTAATGCAGCTTCTTCTTGATGAAAAAAGAATAAACACAGTCAGTGCTGCCTGGAGCGGGACTTGGCTTTTGCTTGAAGAATGGAATGAATGATCCAGAAAAAGGAAGCGGTTGCCTTCTGGTCTGGTCACATCACAGAGGTTCCACACGACACCGTCTTTGATCCCCTGCAGTTCTCTCTATGCTATGTTCTAAGGGAAATTTAGAGATGGATTGTTTTAGCATAGGATGTAATAACAATATCCCACCCTCTACACATTCATTCATTCATTCATTCATTCTCAGGCCATGAATGCGGATACTTTCCTTATTTGTTTATGCTTCGAGCAGGTCTTGACACATGATTCCTTCCTGTGACTTGCTGAAATAGAGTAAATAGAGTAAAGTTAGGGAAAACATGGCTTACACAAGTTTGGCACAGGGGTTTGGCACTGAACACTCACCTCCCTAGGGGTTCTGCCCACGCAGAGACCAAAGCATGCCTCTTAAGGCATCTCTGACCTTTTCCCCAGCAGCCTTTTCTTGAATTTCCTCATGCCCCATTGGCAGCGGGGCACCCAGGGTTGCCAGTTCAATTTGCCTTGCTTCGTGGAGATCCAATGCAACATCATGTCCTTGACTTTCACAAATGTTGTGTAGAATGACACAGGCAGATATCACAGAAATGACGTTTTCTTCAGCGAGTTCTATCCTGGACGACAGGCATCTCCACCGTGCTTTTAACCTTCCAAAGGCACATTCAACAACATTCCTCGCCCGTGACAGACAGTGGTTGAAATGTTGCTTTTGCTGGTCCAGGGCTCCGCCGTAAGGTTTCATCAGCCACTTCCGAATGGGGTAAGCGGAATCAGCCACCACCAGTGGAGGAATCTGCACGTCATTAACAGTAATGGTAGGGTTCCCTGGGATGAAGACACCAGCTTCCATGGCCTCAAAGAACGCAGAGTTCCTGAAGACATGGGCATCGTGATTTCTCCCACTCCAACCTATTTCCACATCCATGAATCGCCCACGGTGGTCCACTGTGCCTTGAAGGAGCATGGAAAAAAAGCGTTTCCGGTTTATGTAGTCAGGGCCTTGCCTAGGAGGACAGGCAATTTCAATGTGACATCCATCTGTGGCTGCAACACAATGAAAGAAGCCCAGTTTGGAAAATCCACTCATGATCTGAGAGAGAAAACATAAATAATGGAAAATAAATCATTACTGCTTCATCGGCTGGCATGCTTGAGATACAATGATCAAGTTCCATTTGGCCACCTATATAACAGCCTAGCCCATCTTTTCCTATCCCAAATAATAAAAAACAAGACTCACCTCTGGAACATTGCCAAGGCAAACTGTTTTTCTCAGAAGCGCATGCTCCATGGCTAGGCAGACCTCCACAACGATCATGGCTGCCGTTGTTCTACCGATCCCAAATTGCTGAGCCACCACCCGGTAACCACCAGGATTTGCTAGCCTCCATATACAGATGGCCACGCGCTTCACCATTGGAATGGCTTCCCTCATGTTCGTATTGCGACGTTCTAGAAATGGCCGAAGATGGTCTGCAATCTGGAAAAGGGTTGCTCTGGTCATCCTAAAGTTCTCTAGCCACTGCTCATCACCCCAGAGGGCTAGAACATCGTTTTCCCACCAGTCACGACTCCTGGGGAAGCACCACCATCTTCTTGGTCTCTGTTTTTTCATCAAAGGAACATATAATAAATTCTCTTGGAGTCTATCTTGTTGGAGTCTTAAAAGATAAGAGTTGTTCTCTTGGAGCCTTCTCATGATGATTCGTCTTCTTCTTCTTCTCCGTTGAATCGTTCTCCTTAGGCAAGTCAATGTAACGTGCATATTTGCGATCAGAAGTTGAATCGCATAAATGAGGGAACGAGAAATCGAGGTAGGAGCCATCTCGCCTTCTCTTCCCGTCCAGCTCAAAATGGCGTTTCAGAAAGAGAAAAGGGGAACCAAACTTGCTTCTCTGGTGTCGCCTAGGTAAATGAACTCAACGGTCGACGAAACTCAGATCACGTGCTTGTATGCATATGCTCGCGCGCGAAGGTGCGCGTAACCTGAAGGCATTTTTTCCCCCCCGCTCAGCTCTGCCCTCTCCCCCCCTCCCATCTCGTTGCCAGGTAACCCGAAATTACGTAGGCAGGCAGGTACATTCCTGTGGGTGGAGTACAGGAAGGGAGGGCTGGGAAAGGGGTTGGCTCTGATCACGTGCTTGTATGCATATGCACGCGCGCGAAGGTGCGCGTAACCTGAAGGCATTTTTTTCCCCCCGCTCAGCTCTGCCCTCTCCCCCCCTCCCATCTCGTTGCCAGGCAACCCGAAATTACGTAGGCAGGCAGGTACATTCCTGTGGGTGGAGTACAGGAAGGGAGGGCTGGGAAAGGGGTTGGCTTTAGGCAAAAAGCGAATTAAAATGTCTGTTTCCTCCTCCCGAAGCCCCGCATGTGAACAATTAAAACGCGCGTCGGAGAAAAGCGATAATGCGCTTCAACGCCTCTCGCTGCCTCCCGTGCAGAGGGATGAGGCGTAAATGCGCCTCCGCGATAGTGCGCATAATACCACAAACGGGCGCAAAAGCGCATCCTTGTGGAGGGGGCCCAAAGAGAGCCTTACTGGCTTGTCAAGAACTCCTGGTCACGTACTAGAGAAACAACAGTTACGTCCTCATGCTCTTGGAAGACAATAACTGTGGAGTAGTTACTGATGCCGCATTCCTAATTAGGGTATAACGAACACACCATGGCAAAGACCTTCAGGCAATCTCAAAAGGTGATCAAATTCAAATATTTCCCACCGAAATTGTGTGTGTGTATGTGTGTGTGTGTGTGTTAATTGAATTTTATTGCTTTTAAGCTAAGTTATATTGTAAACCACTTTGTGAAGTCTTTTGGCCCTGAAAAGTGAGGTATAAGCACCTAAATAAATAAATACAATTACAATATTATATTTTTAGAATTTAAAACTTTGAAAACTGCCCCGAGTGCTTTGGCTATCGGGCGGTATAGAAAAGTAATCAATGAAAAGCAACCAGGTTACTATTATACATGTTATAAATGTTAAGAGCATCCAACTTGCCAAACTTGCAGAAACAGTTTCTACTCCCACTTCCACAATGCATTTGATTGCTGTGTGTGTGTGTAAATACTATGTGTAGCATCTGCTGGACTGGAAATTTGGCCTACCAATGTCTTTGAGTTTGTTACCTACAGTGTAGATAAACAGATTTTGTCCCATTGTTGCATCTGGTCAAACAGGTTCTGCAGGTTTTTGAACCCTCCTGCCTTTAAATGAAATATATTCACATTTTGGCCTGTTTAAAGTACTCAGCAGCTGTCAGCTGTCTTGCATCAGGCCGAGCATAGCTGTCAGTCGCAGATGAGTCATCCTTCAGCCCCAGAATCAAGGTGATATTAAGGGGTGAGCCAGAAGTTGTCTCCAGAGTGCAGTGAGTTTAGGCATGGTGCTAGGACCGCAAGGTAAGCAGACAGCCTCCTGCCCCCATAGCACCACCCGTGATGTATTGACTGTATCTCTCAGGAAGCCCGTGAAGGGACAGGGTGATGCTTGCTGGATGTGGTGTAGTTCCTGTGGGTGTGGCTCTAATTTTCCATCTCTCTGTGTGAATGTGAGAGCAAGTGGAAGTCCGCATAAGCTGCTTTGCTTTGCTACCAGAAAGTCACGTTAAATGTGTTGCTCTTAATAAAAAATGAAGCTGTGTATTAGGGATGTGTATCGTATCAGTCCAATGTCCGATAAAGAACCGATAAGGTTGTTATTGGACATCCGATGACCGATAACAATAATTTCCTTAGGTGACCCTATCTGATCGAACCCGATATCCATATGTCCGATAACTATCGGACATATCGGATTATTGGATTGCCATTTCTGGTGTTTTCCCCATAGGCTTGCATTGAGCATTGGGGGGAAAAAAGCTTTCCCCCAATGCAAGTCTATGGGGAAAAACACTGGGCCGGCACTCCCTCCCTCCTCCCACTCATGCTCCCTTCCCCAGCTTGTGCTTCTTACCTGCCACCGGTGCTGCCGGTCCGTCCTACTGCTAAACAGGCTTTCCGGCCTGTTCTTCAGTAGAGAGACGTGCTGAGGGATGACGTCATCACTCGGTGTGTCTCTCTACTGAGGAACAAACCGGAAAGCCTGTTTAGCAGTAGGATGGACCGGCGGCAGCAGTGGGAAAAGCCACAAGTAAGGGGGGACCCCTCCTCCCTCCCTCTCCCTCTCCCCCACTTGCACTCCTTCCCTGTGGCCTTCCCTGCCGCCGCTGGCGGTCTGTCCTACTGCTAAACAGGCTTTCCGGCCTGTTCCTCAGTAGAGAGAAGCGCTGAGTCACTCAGCGTGTCTCTCTACTGAGGAACAGGACGGAAAGCCTGTTTAGCAGTAGGACGGACCGGAAGCAGTGGCGGCGGCAGGGAAGGAGTGCGAGTGGGGGGAGGGAAGGAGTGCCGGCCCAGTGCTTTTCCCCATAGGCTTGCATTAGGGGAAAGCTTTCTTTCCCCCAATGTAAGCCTATGGGGAAAACACCTGAAATGGTGGCCCGTAATCAGATCAGAACTTCCGATATTTATCGGATATCAGATCTGATCAAATCTGGGTACTCCCCGATATGATCAGAGCCGATATTTTTAATATCGGAAATTCTGATCCAATATTTCTGGCCGTGCACATCCCTACTGTGTATCATCCTATCTGTGGGGCTGTCTATATGCACTGGAAGCCCCGGGGTGGCTCCAAATCCACACAGCATTAGTTAAATGCCATAGCCGCCGATTTGGAGCCACCCCGGGGCAAAGAGTCAAAGACCCGCAGCGGAAAACCCGACTTTTCCTGCCCGAGCGAGATCAACACAACGCTTCCCTGTCTGTCCTCACTCAGGTACTGGTCTTGGAGGCATTCCTGGGCAGAAGGCAACCTCTCATTGGTCGTTGGAAGTCATGGGAGGGGCTGGAAAGCCTGTGCTGCCTTCCTCCATGTAAATAACGTGCCCCCAAACCAGCAGTGCCCCTGTGTCTGTTGAGTACTGACAAGAGAGCAGAGCCTGACCCACGGCGACAAAGAGGAAATATTATACCAGAACTATGATCTCTTTGCATGGAGCACCCAAGAAGATAAAAGACAACAGGAGAGGATTATTGCTTTTCATTTGCCGCCTGCTCTAGGTTAAGGGCACCACGGATGGAGTAATGCATGAGGGGTCCCCAAATCCTGGAGCCAGCAGTGGGACTAAGGGCACGTTAGAGGACACAGTCAGAAAACCAGGCAAATCTTTGGTTAATGTATCCCTGCCCTATAAATTCAGGTTACTAATTGCACCCACAAGTCTTTGCTTCTTGTGGCCAGAATTCATTGTGTGCTCATAACAATTGGTATTCTCCACTGAATGCAAAAACAACACTATTTGCAGTTAGTTAATATATCTAGCTTTATCACTCCTACCCGGTTTGCTTCTGTGGGTTCCCCCTCTGTTTCCTATGTGAGTGGAGCCTTTTGAATCACACGTGGTCGATTTTGGTCTGATACCTCAGCTCAGCCTGCTGAAAGGGGAGAAAACGGACAATCCCCGTTCAGGGATATTTCAAAAGATGAAGGAAAAAAGGAGCACTCAGGGCGCGAGAGCAGTGCGAGGGGGACAACATCATGTGAAAGAACTGGATCAAAGTCACGGCAGGTGTGGGTCAAACCGCCCACGTGATAAAGGCCTTACTAACACATACAAAAAGTACAGGGCAATCTGACAGTTCGCGTTTGATGGCCTCTGTATCTGTTTGTCCCGTCCAAAATTACACAGTGCTTAGCTTATGCCCCCACCCCACAGTAAGGAATCCTCCATCATCATTATCATCATCATGATGTATTATGCAGCTGTACAACAGCATAATTAATTTAAATAATTATATAACATGATTCTATAATCTATTTGATATATAGTAATTTCTGTAATATGCCATAAAGCACACAAAATAGCTTCTGGATGAATGTTGCAGCTTCCTAATAAGTAAGTGTAACTTCTCAATGAAAACCCATGAATGACTCATAGCGAATCCAGTTTTAAAAACTTCTGTTGCTGGCCTCTGTGCTTAAAATTTAATTATAATGATAATAATAATTTTATTTATTTATTTCTTACCTACCTCTCCCTTTGGAATGAGGCAGGGAACAACATTAGTATAACAACACAATAAAAAGCAAATACATAACATTAATTAAAAAAGCATATAAACCAATACAATATCAAGATAACAATCAACTCATCTTAAAATTCTTGGTTCAAAATTTATCTGGGTAGGCCTGCCAGAAGGGGCTAGTTTTTTTATAGATGTCTTAATCTTGGAGAGAGAGTTAAGTTGATGAATCTCTTCTGGCAGGTCATTCCACAGTCTGGGAGCGGCAGAAGAGAAGGTCCTCTGGGTAATGATTGTCAGCCTAGTTTTAGCTGATTGAAGTAAGTCTTCTCCAGAGGACCTGAGTGTATGGGGTGGATTGTACGGGAGAAGGCGATCCCGCAGGTAATCTGGACCCAAACCATGTAGGGCTTTAAAGGTAATGACCAACACTTTGTACTTTGCTCGGAAACTAATTGGCAGCCAGTGAAGTGATTTTAAAATGGGTGTAATATGGTAACCCCTAGGTGTACTGGTGACCAACCTGGCTAACATATTTTGAACTTGTTTCCGGACTAGGTACAAAAGCAGCCCTATGTACAGAGCACTGCAAAAGTCAAGCCTCAAAATTACCAGTGCGTGCCGTACCGTCTTTAGGTCTTCCAACTCTAGGAAGGGCACAGCTGGCGTATCAACCGAAGTTGATAGTAGGCACTCCTGGCCGTTGCATCTATCTGGGCTGTCACTTGGAGCGACAGATCCAGGAACACCCCCAAGCTGCGAATGCAGCCTTTCGGGGGAGCGTAACCCCATCCAGAACAGGTTGACACACCTCCAAACCCAGGTTGGGGCTTTTGACAGCAAGCACCTCTGTCTTGTCTGGATTCAGCTTCATATTTGTTTTCCCTCATACAGCCCATTACTGCCTCCAAGTATTCATTCAAAGGAGATACACTATCCTTAGTTGATGCTGTTATTGAAGGCATAGAGAAATATATTTGGGTGTCATCGGCATACTGATAGCACCCCGCCCCATGCCTCTGGATGATCTCTCCCAGCAGTTTCGTGTAGATGTTGAATGGTATTGGGGATTGCGCCTTGTAGTACACCATACAACAACTCTTTCTTTGAGGAGCAGCTATCCCCAAACATCACCATCTGGAACCTGCCCAAGAGGTAGGACTGGAACCACTGAAGCACAGTGCCCCTGATTCCCAATCCCCTCAGGCATTCCAGAAGGATACAATGGTCGATGTTATCGAAAGCAGCTGATAAGTCCAAAAGTACCAGCAGGGACACACTCCCCCTGTCCATACTCAGGTGAAGATCATCCACTAAGGCGACCATAGTGGTCTCAACTCCATATCCTGCTCTGAAGCTGGTTTGAAATAGGTTTACAAAATCTGTATCATTCAAAACTGTTTCGAGTTGGAAGGCAACTGCCCTCTCGATCACCTTGTCCAGAAACGGAAAATTCAATACTGGTCTGTAGTTATTAAGGTCCCAGGGGGTCCAGGGAGTGCTTTTTTAGGAGAGGCTGTACCACCTCTTCTTTTAAACATGGTGGAAAATTCCCTTCCCTGAGAGATGCATTAATAATATGCTGTAGTTGTAATCTAACTGCATCTCCTTCCTGGGCGACCAGCCAAGAAGGACAGGGATCGAGAGGGCAAGTTGTCCTCCTCACTCATCCAAGCAGCTTGTCCACATCCTCGGTACTCACCAACTGAAACTGATCCACTGTAATCCTACTTGCGGATTTGGTGGACACTTAATTGTCAACTTCTGTTATAACAACGGCATCTAAATTGGCTCTTATCCGAGAGATTTTATCTGTGACATGATTGTTAAAGGCATCACAGTGAACTTCTGAAGGCTCTAAAATTGGGTTCAGGGGTGAAGGTGTCTGAGTTAGACCCCTCACCACCCTGAACAGTTCTGCTGAACACGAATTCACAGACACAATGTGTGCAGAGAAGAAAGCTTTCTTCGCTGCACATATTGCCACCCTATAGGAACGAAGATGTTCTCTATGTTTTGTCTTGTTGGATATAAGTTGAGTTTTCTGCCATCGGCACTCCAGTCATCATCCTTCTAGTTTCAACTCCCTGAGATCTTCTGTATACCAAGATTGGAAGCAGGTGGGAGAGGACGTTTGGGGGGCGATCGTGTCAATAGCCCTAGTTAGGTCTTGATTCCATCTATTGACCAGGGCTTCTACAGGATCATCGACATTACCAGCCATAGAACCGTCTAAGGCTTTCTGGAATCCAAGAGGATCCATCAGCCTTCAAGGGCAGACCATCTCAATAGGTCCACCACCCCTGCAGAGGTGGGTGGTAGCCGTGATACTAACCCTGACCAGAAAATGGTCTGTCCATGACAACGCAGAGGTATTTATCACCTCCACCCACAGATCCGTCTGTTTGGAACTGAAAACAGCATCAAGGGTATGACTTGCTGAATATGTCGGTCCAGAGACTAATTGGGATAGGCCCATGTTTGTCATGGATGTCATGAACTCCTGAGCTGCACCTGACAAACCGGCCTCGAATGGGATGTTGAAATCACCCAGGACCAAAAGCCTGGGCAACTCCAACACCGGGACCAGTTCTGTGTGCTTGGCAAGGGAGTCTGATAGGCAGTGAGGTGGCCGGTACACTAACAGTATCCCCAGTCTATCCCTGGTCTTCAGAATCAGGTACACACACTCAATGTGATTCAATTCCCGGACAGGAAGTCTGGTCAGATTAAGATGTCAGGAGAAAGACAGAGGGAGTGTGACTCTGTTGATTCTCCTTGATCACCCAGCGGCTTTCGATACCATTGACCATGGTATCCTTCTGGGACGACTGTCTGAGTTGGGAGTGGGAGGCACTGCATTGCAGTGGTTCCACTCCGACTTGGCGGGTCGGCTCCAGAAGGTGGTGCTTGGGGAACATTGATCGGCCCCATGGATTCTCCAGTATGGGTTTCCGCAGGGGTCAGTCTTGTCTCCCATGCTGTTTAACATCTTCATGAAACTGTTGAGTGCAGTCATCTGGAGTTTTGGAGTGTGTTGTCATTAGTATGCTGATGACACGCAGCTCTATTTCTCCTTCTCATCCTCATCAGATGAGGCTGTGGATGTGCTGAACCAGTGCCTGGGTGCGACAATGGACTGGATGAGGGCTAATAAACTGAAATACAATCCAGACAAGACTGAGATGCTGTTAGTGGGTGGTTCCGCTGACCAGATGGAGGGTGTTCAACCTGTTCTGGAGCGGGTTCGTAGCTTGGGGGTTCTCCTAGAACCATCTCTGTCACTTGAGGCTCAGGTGGCCTTGGTGGCACGGAGTGCCTTCTACCAACTTCGGTTGGTGGCTCAGCTATGCCCCTATCTGGACAGGGATAACCTGGCTTCAGTTGTCCATGCTCTGGTAACTTCCAAGTTAGATTACTGCAATGCACTCTATGTGGGGTTGCCTTTGAAAATGGTTCGGAAGCTGCAGCTTGTGCAAAATGCAGCAGCCAGATTGATAACTGGGACCAGAAGTTTCGAACATGTAAGACCGATTCTGGCCTGCTTGCATTGGCTACCTGTATGTTTCTGAGCCCAATTCAAGGTGCTGGTTTTAACCTATAAGGCCTTACACGGCTTGGGACCACAATACTTGATGGAAAGCCTCTCCTGACACGAACCTACCCGGTCCTCCTCCGAGTGCCTACTCCGAGGAAAACTCGGAGGTCGGCAACAAGGGAGAGGGCCTTCTCTGTGGTAGTCCCCCAATTGTGGAATGATCTCCTTGACAAGGCCTGCTTGGCACCAACATTGTTATCTTTTCTGCACCAGGTCAAGCCTTTCCTTTTCTCTCAAGCATTTATCAATATCCGATGAGCCTGAGTCTGTTTTTGTTTTTTAGGCTTATAGCTTTTTAACGTTATTATAGTGGTTTTAAATGTGTGTGTATATTGTATATTTTTGCTGTTTTAACTTTTGTATATTGTTTTTAATTGTTTTAATTTTATGTGAACCGCCCAGAGAGCTTCGGCTATGGGGCGGTATACAAATGTAATAAAATAAATAAATAAATAAAATTGTCTTTGTAGACCACAGCTACTCTGCCCCACCCACTTTTCCTCGCCTGCTCGATAACACAGTACCCAGCTGGGACGGCCTGGATCCGTATCGGGCCACTGTCATCTCCCAGCCAGGTCTCTGTGAAGCATGCCAGGTCAGCCTCCTCATCTGTGAGGAGGTCATAGATGATATTTATTTTGTTTTTAACCAACCTGGTGTTGCATAGGAGAAAGGAGAGGTTCTGTGGGTGGCCTGGTTCATTCTCCAAGTTCCCCGGGGTGGCAGAGCAACCGGAAGGTAAGATAGGTGTTAAATATCTATCTCTCCTTCCCCTGTAAATTTAACTCTTCATCCACTGTGCTGAAGCCAAATCTTGTGCTTGGAGGGGTGAAGAAAGAGCTCTCAAGACCAGGCAGGATACACTGGAGGGGTCTACTGGCTTCTTAGAGCAACAGGTCCCAACAGATGGCCTGTTTGACAGCAGGGCTCACTGGAGCATTTCCTAAGGAATTCCCATAATGGTGGGAAGGTGTCATTGCTGATCTTCTAACAAAAATATGTAACATGTCCCTAAGATTGGCCTCTGTACTTGAGGACTGGAGAATGGCCAAAGGAACACCAATTTTTAAAAAGGGATTCGAGAGGGATCCAGAAAATTACAGGCTGATTAGCTTAACATCTGTTGCAGGAAAATTGGTATAAAGCATTATTAAAGATAAAATTAGTAAGCATAGAGAAGGACAAGGACAAATAAACAAGAATCAACATGGCTACTGCAAAGGGAAATCCTGCCTCATGAACCTTTTAGAGTTCTTCGAGAGTGTCAATAACCATGCAATGTCTGACTCCAGCTGGGCCTTGCAGGGGAAAATGTTACTAGTGCCACCTGTTGACCCACTCAGAAGGGAGGAGGGAGGGCTGTCCAGTTGGGCACCGCTAATCAGATGGTTCAACCCAGCCTCCTATGCTGGAAGTTTGTCTTTCTTGGCTATTGTACTTGGCAGACTCCCCTGCAGATTAAGGCACGAGTGCTCTCTCCGTGGCGATCCCCCTTTATTTGGATGCTGTCCCAAAAGTGTTCTGAAGTGCAGGGATTCAAAGAAACAGGTTCCAAACTACATGGAAACATGTTCAGAAGTGTTTCTGGTTTTATCAGGATTTTTGTGAAATTGGCTTTGGTCCATCAGTGGCTCACAAAGCACGAAACGTGGAGTATACATTACCTAAAAAACTGCACTTTTGTCGTATTTACTACGCTTGATCTAGGAAGCCTGCCAACTCCCTTATCTAAGAATGTCTGGGAAAAATGCCAGGCCTTAATTGTTTAAAGGGTTTTATTTGCAGTTCGAAAATCCAATTACCAATCGCCAGGGTCACACCAGTAGTTCCGTCAGTCCAGTTGTCGAAGCCGAAGGTCAAACCAGGTTTCCAGAGTCCAAAGCAACAGTCAGTCGGGTGTTCAGTCCACAGGTTCTGATCCAAGATCACGTAGGATGTCAAGAGCTGAATACGTCGGTTGTTCTCAACGAATCTTAGCTTCTGCCTCCTCCCCCTTATATACTTTGTTTGAGCCTGTTCACAGCTGCGTGCAATTTCTTTGTTATCTTACTTAAGGCTTGCGTCAGCTGTGCTCTGTTTTCTCAGTCTCATGCTTCGCCTTGTGGGCTTAGCTTTCTCCGCCCGTTTGAGCTGCCGCCTTTGTTGGGGAGTTACTGGACAAACCCCTTCAGGCCCCGAGTCTTCCTCATTAGAAACAGGGGGTGGGAGAGGGTGGCTTTCCTGGGGCTCTTCTGAGGAACCTCCCTGCTGTTCCTCCTCCTCCGGTAAGTCCTGGGGAATGGGTAAAGCTGCAGTTTCTGCCCCTTCTTCCTCCTCAGAGGAAGATTCTTCAGCCTGCCTCATGACAACTTTAATCCACCTTACTTTGGGGTTGGGTGGGCAGAGGTGCTGCTCAACAAATGAGAGAGGCTTGTTCCCTGCTCCTGACCATGTTCTCCTGCTCAGGGAAGTTTACTAGATGCCCTGAATTAAGCCCCTGTAGCTTTCCCCACGCTTCTGTCCTCTCATTCACCATTGGGATATTGTGATCGGTTAAAAGAGTGCTACTGCAGTATCGTGGATGGGGGAAAGACTCTAGATCTCGTGAATGGGAGAGCAGGCTACTGCACTATTGGGAATGGGAAGAAGGGCTAAAAAGCCTGTGTCCAAAATTGCCCTACTGTGAATGGGGAAAAGGGGGGAAACGGGGGGAAACGGGGGGAGGGGCAGCCCCACCCCTTGACCTGGGACCCCAAAACACCCCTAGGCACGCCCATGATTTAATGCAGGGGAACTGGGCACGCTGCAGCGGAAACGCTTGAAAGCCACGTTTAAAGAAAAAGAGTGCACTACAATGACTCTGTGAAAATGTGCCTTTTCCAGAGGGAAATTGCAGATTGGTGACAGTGTCATCTGTCGGCAACGTCCCTGATGTGCTCTCCCTCCACATGGAATTGGCCGTGTAGATTGGGCCCAGGTGGGAGAAAGGAATTGGGACCTAACACTGCAAAAAGCACCCGGTTCAATGAATCAAGAAACCTCTTGCATCCTTGTCCCAGTCAGGAAGATGTACGCATCTTGGTTTCATGGCTTTAAGAAGGTGTCAGCAACATTTCTGATGTTGGGCACTTCGAAGTCAACGCAAGAATTGGAGGAAGTACAGAGGGCCAAAGTGGATAAAGAATTAAAGACCGCTGGGCCCTTTGTGATGGATTTGGCCTTTGCTGAGTCGCTTCAGACTCTAGATCCAGTATTTAGGAAGCCTTTGGTTGCCAGTACTGACCTATCGCTGATCAATACACTTCAAATAAAGCATAAACCAAAAAATGTTTTAGGTGGATTCAATTTTGGTTTTGTAGTAACTACAATTAATAAGGGGGAAATGTTTTTGATCCATTTTTAATTAGAAATATAGTTGTAACATCACATCAAAATATAACTTGAATAAAATGACATGAAAACATTTTTGTTGCTAAACAGAGCTTTGCTAAAGATTCTTAGATCTTAATAGCTTATGAGGAAATAGAATTTCCCAAACAGTTCTTGTTCTTAGACTTTTTGTCCTAATAGCTTCAACAGAAGAGATCTCATTCTAAGTACCGAGCTCCCCCATTCACTACTGAAGAAGCCGTTCAGCTGACAGGGACAGAGGCCTGGTGAGCTTCTCATAAGGAACACCCTCATTTTGAAATCAGCACATATTTATACCTTTTTGTGTAGAAATCACCTCATAGCTAATATTATCTACTGTCCCATAAATTAGGGCTCACAGTCTTAATTTTCTTATTGTTATTAAAATATTCTCAAACAATTAGAACACAGTAAAAGGCTTACACTTGCACCTTTCAGGCTAGATACGATTAATTCTGAATCATATCTTTAAGAAGATAACTTCTTACTCAAAATTTGCCAATTAAATCTAAGTCTATAATTTTTTCTAGACATTTGTATATCAAGCTCTTTAATGTGTATATACAATATTTTTGCTCATTAATTGATAAGCGAAAACTTTAAATACACTTTTGACTTGAATAATAAAGTCTCACACCTGTTCCTTACTCATTAACTGGCCCAAATTATAAGACTTTAACTCAGGATTTTCTCTTTGGATACCATCCAGGTCATCTAGCCAAGTTATATTTTATGCCGGTTACCCAGAATTCATTGAGAACCTGCTTGCGTATCTTCCCTTTAATACAAATACTACTTTTTACTTATTTACAATTTTTAATTTTTAATTATTCATCATTAAACATTTGGCATTTGCATTTTATAATAAGACAGCTTATTTGAAGACAGGTGGGTTAGCATTTTTCAAGTGTTGCCAGCAAGTCAATAAAGCAAAATCAGCTATTTTGTAAAAAATCCCAGACACCTTCCCTGCCCCAGAATTGGAGTTTTATTTTCCTCAGTAGAGTTGATGGCTAAGAAAGGATCAGGGGAATAGTAGTTGTCCTTTGGATCCAAGGGGAGATTCTATTAATGAGGTCATTCTGGCAGAGTTCTGGTCTCTATCTCTTTCAACGGTATCATACAGGTGGTTAGGTGTTGTGTTAAGGGTGTTATTCTTCTAGAGAAGTGTGATATACAACGTGATATCATTTTGATTTGCTGGGCATGTTTTATGTATATAGAGCAGTCCGTATATTGTCATGTTTTCTGGCCCATGGGTGAAGGAGGCATCTTCCAATAAGCTACCATCTGCTACTCCAGGAACTTCCAGACCAGTGGACATCCATGGGCAGCAGCCTACCCTCAGAGGAGCGAGCAGCTGCAGACTCAAGCAAAAGAGGCAGAACAAATGCAAAAAGAGAAACGAGTTCTCAAGCGTGCCAGCGTATTGCAGTCCAGCGCATTTTGGAACACTGGACTGCAAGAGGCTTCTTCTTCAGGGGCAGGCTATAAAGGATTACAAACTAAACAAATATCTACCCAACGTTGTTTAAATGAATAAAACCATTGCGTTAAACACTGTTAAAGTGCAAACATTAATGCAAATAGTAGGGGACGACAACAACAAAACAATTATAGACAAATATTTCAAAAATAGATATGACAAATACCTTATATATCCAAATTCTGGAACAGGCTAGATAGAATAGCTGACAGAATAGTGATGTCTTTCTTACACCATCAGGGAAACTGCAGGTGAAACAAAAGTCTTCTTTAAATAGCTCAACCAAGAACCTGTAGGTGACACATTTAAACAACACATCTTAAAGAGAAAGCATATAGCATCAGAAATTGTTCTCATGAGGACAATGTTGAAAATGTACAAGTATTCTTTGACTCCTGGGATACATATGGCAGGATGTTGCAATCGACTGCAGGATCTCAATAAGCCTGGCCTATTTTGATCCTGCCTAGTTGTACATACACCCCTTGCCTTTCTGGGCTGTGCTTCCCCTGGGAACCTCGACCCAATCCAGAGAAAAACATATCCTGTACTGGATTCTGAGAAGCTCAGCATCATGGGCGCTGTGGACACAAGCAAGTCAGAGTCTACCGCTTACTCCATAGAAGGCTCCCTGTGGAATGCTGCTTCGTGGCTCAGGGCGGAGTTCACCTGGATGTGGGTAAGACTGAAGGGGCAGGTGCTTGGAGGGGGAGGGATATTGGCACTGATCAGCAGCTCTGTAAATGGCCCCAAGGCAAGTTTTATACTTGGGAACCTTGGGTTGTCTGCATGTGTCAGGCTCAAAAGAGTTAGCGGAAGTCAGAATTGGTGTGTTCTTAAAGAGCAATGCTACAGACAATTATTTAATATTAGAAGACAAAACATGATGAATGTTTATTCTTAGAACATAACTGGAACACTTATATATAGGATAGGAGTGGAGAGAGAAACTAATCTTGTCTAGTCTTCTTGAAGACCTTTTACCAAATGTTATCAGAAACCATCACTGACACCAACAGAACCATCACTGACACTGAGAGCAGTTAGAACCAGGAAGCAAACCTGAGAACGTAGAATCTTCAGGTTGAAAGAGATACTAACTGGTCAAAATAATAATAATTAAAAAAAACAGGACCAACATATTTCTAACTGATGAACTATCTGATTCTCTTGCACACTTGATGTTGATCACATCCAACAAAAAGATCAGCCTGAAGGAGCTACAGGAGCTTGTTTAGGGCATGCTTTCCTCTGGCATTTGTGTGATGTGACGTCAGGAACACATGTGCAGCATCACAGGATCAGAGTCCTGGGTGACATGAAAGCAAGTCTGCGTGTCTGCAAGAACTTCCTAGAGGCATTTCACGTTGGAAGGGAAGAATTGATGCTCAAAGCTAAACTTCAAGTTTGCTTCAATGCAGCCAGGGAACCATGTGCGGGCATTTATTCCCCCACCCCCCAGTCATGGGGAAGTGCTTCGTTAACATGAGAGTTGCCCTTTTTGGAATTCTTCTGTCTTATGATGATGGTCAGCACATGCACTGATACTTTGGCTGCGGTATGGTGTGTAAACAGTTGTGTGTAAGCTATGGTTGCTGACATCCAAGTCAACAGGATGATGTGGCTAGTGAGAGCTTTTGTGCTAACAGTGCCTGCTCCTTAATATTCTGTTTGCAGCATCATGGTACATTGTGAGGTCCGACGAATGGTAGTGCCAGTGCCTTTCAGGTGAAGCATCTTCTACTTGGCTCCCTTTGGAAAAGACGTGCTGGAGAAGACGCAGTGATGCTGTGGAGTCTTGGGGCACCTCCAGACGGTCCCTTTCTGTCACGGTGGCTTCGGATTGGCAGCAGCTGGGTTACATGACGCTGCTGCCAATCCAAAGCCATCTGGGGCAAAGGCCCAAAGCTCCGCACTAAAAAAGTCAGGCATTTAGTCCTATTTTTTTTAGTTTGGAGCGAAGTGACGGCGGCATTTGCCGTCTGTCGCTTTTACTCCGGCGCTTCTTGGAGATGTGCCAAGTCTATGGGCTGAGCATGGAAGGGGATGGTGCAGCCAGCCATAAGCTCACTGCACCACCTCCACGCCTCCGCAGTCCTCCCCCCATTCTAAAAGAAAAAAGAAAAGAAAAACGACCCTCTGCGCCTCGCAGTCACCCCCACCTTTTAAAAAGTAAAATAATAATAAAAAACCTTACCTTTTGAGGAGGCACAGGCACGGCAGTGGTGCGGCGGCAAGATAAACCAGCATGATGCTCCCTCCACTCTGGATGGGCAAAGAGAGCGCAAATGCCCATTATGCTGCCTGCCGCGGCGGCGGTGACACAATACAGGCGCCATCAAGAGGTAGCCTTGGACAAGTGAGGCTTGCCATGCCATAGAAGTTCTTAGGGTGGTGGCAAGTTAGGCCAGGACAAGAGGAGAATGTCAGCGATTTGGTTCTGGAGAACAGGTGCCCGATGCATTGGCCCATCATTGTAGGATGCCTGATGCAGCACTGTGGGGGAACTGGATCCTGTTTTGTCCTCTGTAAGGGGTGGGAGTAACATGAGTTGATGCTGTTAACAACGCACATCAATCCTTTCATCTTTTATAGGTGCAAGCATGTGGGGAACGCCTAAGCAAGTCATCATATGCAGACACAACCTTGACAACTGGTGAGCAAAAGAGCTGGCCACTCCAGTACTGGAGCACAGCTTGGTGTTAGGTCAGTTGCCACAATCCACAGCTTTAGGAAGCAAGGCAGCTTCTTTCCTTGTGTCGCCATCAAGTCCTGTTGATTCACTTGGGTGAGAATGATATAGGACGAGATTGGGAATGTCCCTGAGTCTGTGGGTTCAAGGTGACTTGGCTTTGATGGGAGTTTGGTGTCCAGGTGTGCTGCCAATCGTGTGATCAGCAATGCTGGAGCTTGAAAGTGTGCCAGGAACCCTAGGTATTTTGAGGTAGAAGATGAAAAGGGATCCAGAACAACCTCTGGGAATGGCTGAAGAATTGTACATTTCCCATCCAGTTATTGAGCACTTGCTGCTGTATCAATGCCAGGACAGTGACATGCCCCTTTCAGATGCGGGACAGGACATCATCTTCTTGGCAGATTTGTAACAGGACTTGCTTGAGGTGAAGGAGTGGGGCTAAGCACAGTTAGTCCCTTCCTGTGGCAGGGCCAGTGTTGGTTAAGGGAGAAAACCCAAAGTAGGGAAGGGAACCTTGGAGAGCATTGGGACCAATCATTTTGAGGGTAGACGTGACCTCCTCAGATTGGTTTCTTGGGGCTGTGTGGCTTTGGGGACTGGGGAGTCATTCGGATGTAGGATCATCACACCCCCAATACTTTGGCTACCTGCAGTGTGGAGACAAGTTGATCTCATTACAGAACCTCTGATTAATTAATAAAGTTGCGGCCCTGTATTCATCCCAAATAACATATGTTCCCTCTATTACATATCCAAATGCGTCTGCAGAGACATTTCACTGAGTAGCTGTTTATTTAGTAGTTTTACATCAGTGTGTTTGTTTCTTAATAGAAATTAGGAATGTGCACGGCCGCCAAATATCGTATCGTATCGTTATCGGAATTTCCAATATAAAAAAATTTCTGATCCGATATTATCGGATGTTTTCATATTGTATCTTATCGGATTTCCGATAATTAATTGGAAATCTGATAATTATTGGATGATGCCATTTTAGTCATACGCTTTCCTTGAAGAACTTAATAAATACATGTAACTTTTTTATTTTAAAAGATAGAGACATGAAACTTGGATAGCCAGGACTAGCAACATCCCATCTGCAAAGTCCAAAAAGTTTCATGTCTCTATCTTTTAAAATAAAAAAGTTACACCCATTTATTAAGTTCTTCAAGGAAAGCGTATGAGTGTCTAATACTTTTTAAAATAACTTTTCTATTTTATAAGTTTGAGACTTGAAAGTGGCCCACAGTGCTTATGGGGTATGCCTAAGTACGTGTAGTAAATTTCAGAACAATCCCTCCACCCCTGTATTTTATATGAATATTTGAAAGATCGTGGTTCTGGTTTGACAGCTGTCAGTGTCAAAGACCTGTCAAAGCAGCCAGATCTTTCAAATATTCATTAAAAATACAGGGTTGCCCCAATTACAGTTCTTGGAAGAGGAATAGAAAGGGAAAGAAAAATATTCTGGGTGAATGACTGGCCATGAAGGTGGTGCTGGTGGGAGAGATTCGGATTCTGGGACCACGGGCTATGCTACTTGGAAGATTGACTGCTGGCAAGGGATGGGTTGCACCTCACAAGGGCTGGGAAGAATGTGTTCGGCCCAGCAGGAAGAACCTCATCAGGAGGGCTTTGAACTGAATCTTACGGGGGAGGGAGACGTAAACTTGGAGGCAACAAGGGATGAAGGCTTATGCACCATAACAGAAAGCCTATCTACTATTGCTTTAAAACAGGTTATAACAGTTTTAAACCAGTTATTAACCGGTTTAAAACTGTTTAAAAGCAGAAGTGTAGATAGGCTCAGAGAGAACAGCTCTAATACTGCCCCCAAATAGTTTTCACAATAATGTAGGAAACAAGCCAGGCGATAAAGCACATGGTCTTCAATGTCTATATACTAATGCCCAGAGTATGGGAAACAAACAAATGAACTCTAACTCTTAGAGCTCCATCACAACTCATTTCCCCCCCTGGTTTGCCTTCACTTTTTTTTTTTTAACCTCTGATGCATAAGCACATCAAGCTTATGGTCCTTTTCACCTGAATACACTGCTCTTTTGCTTTTTTGCTCTTCCATTCCATTCCATTCCACCCCGCCCCTTCTCTTTCTCCCTCCAGTTCATTGGTAGCTCCTTCCTCCTTTAACAGGTCCTGTCAGATGAGCACTTCAACCAGACTGCCTTTCTACCGGGCAAAAATGGGATGACCCTTTAGTCTGACTCTTTGGGGGCATCGAAGGAGGACAATCCTGTCTTTGCAGAGACTCGGGTGTTGTACAATTTTTAAAAAGGTTTTCGAGCCTGGGATGCAAGGTTGGGGTTTACATTGAGGCTTGGAGCCAGCTGCTGGGAGAGATCTCTTTTCCCTGCCAGTACCTAATGCAATCCATTCAAGCCTACAGCAAGACTCCTGTCACAACACATGCCCCCAACAAAGGAAAACGTGAGAGTACAACACAACACAGAGACTTAAGGGCGCATTAAACACACTTAGGGAAAAATCCAGACTTTAGGCATTCTAGGAAAAGACGGAAAAGGCTGAGGAAGAGGCTGGGTGTCAGCAGGTCAAGCACGGCGTCATGTGAGTACCGTATTGCAAATCTGCACACCAGGCATGGCGAGAGTGCACTAAATCGCTGGTGTGATGGAGCCCTTAATACATGAAGGCAAATACGACTTGATAGTAATAACTGAAACTTGGTGGGTTGACTCCCATGAGTGGAATACAGCAATTGAAGGGTATAGCTTGTTCAAAAAGAACAGAAGAAATAGAAAGGGAGGCGGAGTTGCACTATATTTAAAAAATACTTATCCCTGCACAGAAATGCAGGAGGATGAGCCTGGGAGCCCCATTGAGAGCATCTGGATTAAAATAAATGGGGCAAGGAATAAAAGGAGCACAATAGTTGGAGTCTACTACCGACCACCCAATCAAGCAGAAGAAGAGGATGAAACTTTTGAAAAGCAAATTGCCAGTGTTTCAAGGAAATCCAATGTAGTAGTAATGGGGGGCTTCAATTACCCCGATATCTGTTGGGAGACAAATTCTGCCCAAAGTGGCCCCTCTAACAAATTCCTGACATGTGTGGAAGATCACTTTCTCCTACAGAAAGTGGATGAAGGAACTAGAGGATTGGCTGTCCTTGACTTGATACTGACCAATAGGGATGACGTAGTGAATAAAGGGTCTAAAGAAAATATGGGAGTCGGACTGGTTAATTAAGGTAGAGGAAGCAAATTGGTCAAACTTGTTGTGTAAATTCCCATTCAAATCTGTCGCAATATCCGTTTCAGCATATGTGGGGGCATTGTGCAAAAATATTTTTTTTGGAACTTAATTTTTAAAGAAATTAAAAAGATAACTGGGCAAAAGGTTATTAAATCTCCAGAATTAGCACTGTTAGGATTATTTCAGGAGGATAATGAAAACATTATATCTAAACCGTTAATAGGATCTCTTTTGGTCGCTGCCAGATTGGTTATAGCTAGATATTGGAAGGATTTGGCTGGTGTCACGCTAATAAATTGGTATAGTAAGGTTTGGCATGTAGCCTTAATGGAGAAACTGACCAATAATTTGAGATTGGTAAAAGGAATAAGATTTAAAGACACATTTAATAAGGATTGGCATTGTTTCATGGTATATACAACCTCGCTGGAATGGCAGAATACAATCCCAAAAGTATTGAAATAGTTTTGGTTGGAATAATGAAAGGTATCTCTCCTGTGATGGGCTAACTTATGTTATTTGTTCCCCTGACCTACAAAGAAAGAAAGGAATGTTTAAGATCTGAAGAATGATATATATTTTGTAATAGATCTATTTTGTAATAGTTATAATAGTATCACTGATTTCCTCTGATGGGGGAGGGATATTTATGTTTAAGTGTTTTTTGGGGGGGGGTATTTCTGTATGAAATTTCAATTAAGAACATAAAAAAAACAATTACAAAGAATTCCAACTAGGAAAAAAGATAGAAGACAACAGAAGAAACCAATGTGGCTCCACAAAAAGCTTAGAGATGATCTGAAAACAAAAAAGGACACGTATAGGAAGTGGAAGGAAGGCCAGGCTACAAAAGAAGAGTACAGACATTCTGATGACACTGGATGTAAGATCTTTATACACCAACATACCCCAGGATGACGCTTTATCAGTCATACAACACACTTTAGATCTAAGAACAGAGAAACATCCCCCCACCCATTTCCTTCTCTCCCTTGCAGAGGTAGCCCTGCACCAAAATTATTTTCAATTCAATAACAAATTCTATTGGCAAACCAAGGGAGTGGCCATGGGGTGTCCCATGGCCCCAGAACTGGCAAATTTATATATGGCAGAATATGAAAAGGAACTTTTTTCATTAGAGGGGCAATACAACAGACACATTCTAGTATGGCTAAGGTACATTGATGATGTGTTTTTTTTCCCATTTGGCAGGGTTATGGTGAAAAACTACAACAATTCATAACACATATAAATTCCAGGAAGGAAGATATCCAATTTGACATCCAGCATAGCACTCGAGAAATACATTTTCTGGACCTTAAGATCAAAAGAAGGCAAACACCTTATCACCTCAAATGATAGAAAACCTACAGATGTCCCAAGATTCCTCCGCTATGATAGTTCCCACCCCCAGATTCTTAGGAACAACCTTCCATATGGACTGTTTTTAAGATTAAAACGCAATTGTTCCAAGTCATCAGACTTTAAACAGGAATCACAAACATTGGCACTACAGTTAAGAGAACGAGGATACCCGAGTGCTGTTATCAGCAGAGGCTTAGAGAAGGCTGAGAAAAAAAAACCACAGGCAGAACTGTTGACAAAAAAGAATACTATAACTTCAACACGAATAAATTGCAATTTAACATATGACAGGGTAACTAACCATTTACAAGGCAGCATAAGGGGACATTGGCACATAGCACAACATATTCCTGATTGACAGAACCAACCACTGATCTCCTTTAAAAGAACCAAAAATACAAGAGATCTACTATAGGCTGTCCAGATGGCTCGGGATTTCCTGGTCCTAACCGGGAATCCAGGGGCGAACCGGCCCAACTGGGGGGCGGGGGGGCAAACCGGGGTGGCGGGGGGTCACGCGGCGGTGGCAGCAAGCAAGGAGCGGCGGTAGACCCGGCGGCGGTGGCGGCGGAGGAGCCCGGGAAGCGGCCGCCCCAGAAGGGAAGTGCCCTCCCTCGCGCCTCACGCTCCTTACCCGCAGGGGCGTCCGCTTCCCTCCGGTGCTCGAATCTACTGAGAAACAGGCTTCGCGGCCTGTCCCTCAGTAGCGCGTCGGGTGATGACGTCATCATCTGGCACGATACTGAGAGACAGGCCGTGAAGCCTGTTTCTCAGTAGATTCGAGCACCGGAGGGAAGCGGGTAAGGAGCGCGAGGCGCGGTGCACTTACCTGCTGGGGCAGCCAAGTCCGCTGCCGGCTCATAAGGCCAGCGGCCGCGCGGAAGAGGCGGGGGAGGGCTGATTACGTCACTTCCGGATCCGGCCCTCCCCTGCCTCTTCCGCGCGGCCGCTAGCCTTACGAGCCGGCGGGGGCGCGGCGGCGGCAGCAGAAGAGAACCCGCCCCGGTAGGTCCAGGCTGATGTTTTTTGGGGGTGGGTGGCTTGATGGGGGGGTTGTTTTGGGTGGGGGGTGACTTGGGGGGTTTGTTTTGGGGGGTGGCTTGGTGGGGGGGTTGTTGTTGGTGGGGGGACCGGGATTTTGGGTTCCAAAATCTGGTCACCCTAATCTACTAATCAGAAGTGAATTCAAAGAAAATCACAGAAGCCCAACCAACATTTTGTTTAATTCCAACAGTCCTACAGGCCATTATCCCTGTGGACATTGCTGCTATTGCAGTCACACTACTCAAATGACAGAATTTGCAAACCCTTCTGACCAACAAAAACATTTTCTAAAACATTTCACCACCTGTAGCAGTTCCTTTGTTATCTATGCCATCCAGTGTAAATGCCCCCAAGTCTACATAGGTAAAACCATCAGACCCCTAAAATAGGCTGACCATATGAAAAGGAGGACAGGGCTCATGTAACTTTAACAGTTGTAGAGAAAAGGGAATTTCAGCCAGTGTCATTTGCATGCAATGAAATTCCCTCTTCATCACAACAGTTAAAGTTGCAGGGGCCCTGCCTTCTTTTGTCTATGGTCACTCTAGTATAGCGCCTGCAACTTTAACTGTTGTGATGAAGAGAGGATTTCACCAGGAACTAATTGCGTACAAATGACCCTGGCTGAAATTCCCTTTTCTCAACAACTGTTAAAGTTACATGAGCCCTGTCCTCCTTTTCATATGGTCAGCCTACCTAAAAGAAACGCATAGGGGAGCATCTCAGCAACATAAGAAACCACCGGCCAGGTGCGCCACTAACCAGCCATTTTGAAGAACAACAACAACATGGCCACGCAGACTTAACATTTTGGGCACTGGAGAAGCTAGATACAAATAACAAAAAACAATTATTAAGGAGGGAGATAGAGTGGATTCTTAGATTAAAAAGTTTTAAACCAATTGGACTAAACGAAGACTTGGAACTCTTCCCATTAATATGACTTAGCAAAAAGATTGCTGGAGAAAAAAACTCTCTACAGATCATAGCACAATGACCCCGACATTTACTTAAAAGATAACACCTGACAAAAAAGGGAAAAAAGTGTGCAAGGATATAATACATGGATCTACATGCCACTCTTTTCAATTGTTATTATTTATCAGAGAAAGAAATTCTGTTGAGAAGAAGATCTTTGCAAATACCTCCCTACAAGTAAGATTTCACAGATATTCTTTTGATTAGAAATGTATTGCATGTATGTAACGAAATACCAGCATATAAAGCAATCTGTCTTCATGTAATAATTTAAAATGTTGTAAAAACAGTTCACATATGCACATAGGCCCTTGTGACAATATGTCAGCTTGATTTTAGAATGAGAATATATTGTAGCACATGTTATCCCCACCATGTTTTTTACAATATGTATTTTAAATGCTTACATACCCCTGAAGAAGGCGGTATAAAGATATAGGCCAAAACGCGTCGGGCTCTTCAACTTTGAAAAAATAAATAAAAAAACAGCATCTTGAGAACTTGTTTCTCCCTTTGTTTCACCTAACGCTGAGAATGAACTGATGCTAGTGAGGAATGCTAAAACCAATAAAAAGTCTTTCTTAAGTCATGTGCATAGTTAAAGAGGGAGGAAAGAAATGGTGGTTCAACTACTCAATGAGAATGGCAAATTGATAACAGATGACAAAGAAAAAGCCAAAGTGCTCAATTCCTTCTTTGGCTCAGTCTTCTCCCAAAAGTGGGTCTATGACCCCCCCCCACCCCCCACCCCCAGCAAAAATGAAGTACAAGCTGACAGGGCAGGATTGCAGTTTGAGATTGATAAACAAAATTGGGTGGGATCGCTAATACCCTGGAAGACAGAAACAAACTTCAAAGTGATCGTGATAGGCTGAAAACAACAGAATAAAATTTAATAGAGATAAATGCCAAGTTCTACACCTAGGAGAAAGAAACGAAATGCACAGTTACAAGATGGGGGATGCTTGGCTCAGCAATACTACAAGCGAGAAGGATTGTGGAATTGTTATAGATCACAAGCTGAATATAAGCCAACAGTGTGAATTGGCAGCAAAAATTGCAACTGCTATTTTGGGCTGCATTAAAAAAAGTATAGCTTCCAAATCGTGCGAGGTACTGGTTATTCAGCACTGGTTAGGCCTCATCTTGAGTGCTGCATCCAGTTCTGGAAACCGCACTTTCAGAAGGATGCAGACAAGCTGGAGGGGGTTCAGAGGAGGGCAACGAGGATGATCAGGGGTCTGAAAACAAAGCCCTATGAGGAGAGACTGAAAGAGCTGGGCATTTTTAGCCTGGAGAAGAGAAGACTGAGGGGAGACATGATAGCACTCTTCAAATACTTCAAAGGTTGTCATACAGAGGCGGTCCAGGATCTCTTCTCGATCATCCCAGAGTGCAAGACACAGAATAATGGGCTCAAGTTATAGGAAACCAGATTCCGGCTGGACATCAGGAAACACTTCCTGACTGTTAGAGCAGTATGACAGTGGAACCAATGACCTAGGAAGGTCATGGGCTCTCCCACACTAGAGGCCTTCAAGAAGCAGCTGAACAGCCATCTGTCAGGGATGCTTTAAGGTGGATTCCTGCATTGAGCAGAGGGTTGGACTCAATGGCTTTATAGGCTCCTTCCAATTCTACTATTCTGTGATTCTATGGTTCTATGGTCTGATCCAGCATGATCCAGCATGATCATTTCCTTACATTGAACTCTACAGACTTGTGTTGACGGGGCACTGGATGTCTATAGGATGAATCTAACCTATTCAAGCATGAGTTTTAGCCAAAGAATGGTTGGGTCTGTCCTGTAATGTTTAGAAGAAATTCCTAACAGAGAATCCTTAGCCAGAACAACCTCCAAATTGCAGTTCCGGGGTATCTGTTTGGTGTGGAGCGGGGAGGGAACTGTGACAATTAAAACAGGTTGAAAATGGCTTAAAATCAGTTTAAATTTGCAATGACGAATTACCTTGTGGAATAATCGTTGGACCGGTCATGTAGGACTCCTCATTGCATTTGTAGCAGTAGTCAATTACCGAATGTTGGAGTTTTCCCTCCAACTGTTTGAAGGGTTAAAGCTATTTGTTCTGCATGTGACACATTTTATAACACAATTGGACACCATCTTTAATTGTCTAATTACAGAGAATGGCATGAACAGAATACAGGGAACGCCCATTTCCAATACAGGGAACACCTACTGGGTTAAAGAGAGGGAGTCCAATGACCAGACCGGCAGGTGGCAGCCAGTGGGGGCTGGGATGGCCATCAACCACCAAAAAGGGGTGGGGTGGGTGGGGAGGGGCCCAGGTTATTGTGGGGAAAGTTTGTGCCATTATTAAATTAGATGATGTTTTTCAAAGGAATGACACACCAATCTGTTTCATTCCAGTAAATATGTAATTTACATTTAATTCCAAGTAACCTTTCCATGGTTGCTGAGGTGTGAAAGAATTTAATGATACAGCACTACATTTATGAAGACGCCATTCATATTCATTAGACTGGCACATTAGCAAGCCGGCCTGGTGCTGCTGCTCTGATGTAGATGCTTTTACGGCTTCAGTTTATGGGACAATAACAGCGCAGTGCAGCGGAGCTGGCTTGGAAGGCACTGGGATGCACAATGGTGTGAAGAAGGGAAGGGAGGAAGGCACCTTTGGGCTGTGGCTGAGAAGGTTCTGGGCTTGGCAGGGGATTCCTTTCTCTTGGATTGAAGGCTCAGTTAGACTTGGAGCAGATTGTACTAGGCTAGGCTGACCAGATAAAATCCAGGTCAGGGCTCATGTAACTTTAACAGTTGTAGAGAAAAGGGAATTTCAGTCAGTGTTATTTGTATGCAATTAGTTCCTGGTGATATTCCCTCTTCATCACAACTGTTAAAGTTGCAGGAGCCCTGCCTTCTTTTGTATATAGTCACTCTAGTATAGTGCATGTACCTTTAACTGTTGTGATGAAGAGGGAATTTCACCAGGAACAAATTGCATACAAATGACACTGGCTGAAATTTCCTTTTCTCTACAACTGTTAAAGTTATATGAGCCCTGACCTGGATTTTATCTGGTCACCCTAGTAAGAGCACAAAATAGGCATCAAAAGTGATCACATATATTGAGAGTTATTAAAAGTATGTAGCATTTTATTTTCAGTTTTGGAATAATTAGGCATGTTTCTGAAGTGGTGGATAAAAAGCCAGATATTATTTTTCTGGGATGCTTAGTGTGGGCATCAGGCCTGCCAGAGTAGCACCACTGTAGCATCTCATTAGCTCTTTGCCTGCAGCTTGACACAGCAAAGCACACCCAGTTACTAAACATGGCTGGCAGGAAAGAAGAAAATCAAAGACTGCGGTGTGAATAAAACATAATTTTGAAAGAAGCCAAAGTAAACAAATCTTCACCTATATATGCATATAGGAAAAAATTGAAAGCTTGAGTGCTTTCTTTCCTCCCCAGTTCTTTAACTCAATCAGAGGCAAAAGATGACAGCTAGCTTTGCTGGAGAGAAGGCACTTCTCATTGAGCTATCACACATTAAGCAAAGTGCTTGGCACTCTGTTTTGCATGCTGACCATGTGCTCCAAAAATGGCAAACTGGTTACATTTCATATGCTCTTGTCCCTGAGAAACCATTTGTGAGAGGTTTGAGTTTCCCAAGGGGCTGTGTTCAAACCAAAGGAACAAGAGAGGGGTAGAAAAGAACTGAAGTAGGGGAGTGAACTAATATATTCAGGAAAAACAACAAAGACTTCAGTGGGAAATCAAAAGATTAACACCTTTATTGTGGTCTGAGCTTTCAAAGGCAAGAGCCTACTTTGTACTTTGCACATGTTCCATTGGCAGTTCCACATTATAACAGGTGCTAGGGTTAAACCCTGATG
Organism: Anniella stebbinsi; assembly: GCA_029215795.1. Lineage (NCBI taxonomy): Eukaryota > Metazoa > Chordata > Lepidosauria > Squamata > Anniellidae > Anniella > Anniella stebbinsi. The sequence goes on from JARDYH010000001.1 coordinate 375,925,051, forward strand.
AGGTCTGATCAACAATGCTTCAGACACAACTCGTCTTAAGATCAATCCCATCAAGAGCCTTCCTTTACATGAGCAGTTTTGGCAAGATAGCCATGGAAAGTGGAAAACATTAAGATCAGAATCTGGACATCCCAGGAAGACCTGTGAGTAGAAGGCCTTAACTCCAGAAGCTTTATGTAATGGAACCCATGACCTAGGGAGGCTGTGGGCACTCCCACACTAGAGGCCTTCAAGAGGCAACTGGACAACCATCTGTCAGGGATGCTTTAAGGTGGTGGATTCTTGCATTGAGCAGAGGGTTGGACTCAAAGATCGCCTTATAGGCCCCTTCCAACTCTACTATTCTATGATTCTACTTCTGCATTTGAAAGATGTCAAAGCTCAAGTAACTATTATCTCAGAACTGACAGTTGTGGCTACACAGAAGGCAGAGGCTCTGCTGAAGCAACGGAAGACAGAGGTCTCCAGAAAGCCACAATTCCAAACCATACACTTTGTCTGCATTAACTCCCAACCTTGTTCCCTTAATAAACTCTGACAAATGAGTTATTATGTACTATTCTAACAGATCCCATCATTCAGATTGCCACAAGGTTGGGATGCTTTGGAAAAGCCCCATCTGTGTTGATTGATTCTCCATTTTGAACAGACAGTTCTCATTGGGTCCTATTTAGCCTGAGCAAATTCACAAGAGAAAAGTTGTGAAGTTGATTGAGCCAGGAGCATGGCTTTTCTGTTGATAAACTCATCTGCTTGGGCAATGGGGGCATAAATTGTAATGTGCATCCCATCGACAACACCCATGCGGTGAAGGAACCCCATCTTTGCAAAGCTACCCATGATCTGCGTGGGATGAATAAGTAACATATGGCTGCATCACTCAATATATATATATATATATATATATATATATAATGATTTGTGCAAGCCTGGTAAAGCATTTTTTTAAAAAAACTTGCCAATCGTCCACAACATTCCTATAAATGCACAGTGGTGGATCACACCATTTCTCAGAAGGAAAAAACAACACTTGGTCCCACTGCTGAATGTACATGCTCTTAGCCCTTAGGAAACTGTCATATTGATTTGCTGGTATAATATATCAGCAAAGTCTGTAACTTTTTTTTTAATGTCCACCATTCACAACAGTCCCATAAACAAATCAAAGCAATAAGGCCTGGTGATAGAGCACATGGTTTCTCAGAAATAAGTTGGGCCAGCCACTAAGCATGCAGTTCAATATTTACATATTGCAGCAAGTAGTTCAGTAAGCAACATATTAACAATTGGACAATTAGGACCTGCAGAAGCTGTTCAATGTACATTTTTTTATGAAGGGGAATGTGAAATGCGCTTTGTACAGTGCAACAAAAAGAGGAGTACGCATGATGAAAAGGGAGACCTTCTAAAAGAATATGGCCACCAAATGAACAATTAGGAAAAATAGTGTGCCATTTGTTCATCCTCACATATTTGCTGTACAAGCTGAAGGTCATGACAAAGAAAAAGAGAAATATGTAGACAGTACCATGTGAACACTAGGCATCAGGTTTCACCAACATACCAACAACATTTGCTCTGATTTTTTTTCCATTGGTGAAACCATTGACAAACACCAGCAGTAGTTGCTGCATCCAGATCTGAAGCAAATAACAGATTATTTCTACATCTGAAGCAAACACGTGAGATCCTAGGGTACCAGCCATAAACAAACAAATGTAGCCATGTTGATCCCTGAGAAAAAAAAAATAAAAATCCATGGTTGGGCAATACCTTTATTAGGACCAACCAAAATTGTGCAAGTTATCAAGTTCCCAGAATTGTTCACCAGGCTACGAGATACAAAAAAACGGGACAGGAAGAGAAACAAAGGCCGGATCTACACGTCGTCCTCGATGCGCCCTCCCTGTGCCACAAGCCGCTTTGGAGCACTGCACTTCGTCTAGTGTGGCTCAAGCCTCGGAGGCTCTGCTCGCGCTCTTGCTGCCACCACCACCCTTTCATCCCGGCCAGTCCCAGGGAGGGAGGAGGGAGGATTGTAAACAAAAGCTAGCAATTGGAAATCCCTCTCCCAATCGCTGGCTTTTGTTTACAACCCTCCCTCCTCCCTCCTTCCTCCCCGAGACCGGCCTGGATGAAAGGGCGGCAGCCGCAGCCACGGCACAGCCGCGGGCCTCCGAGGCTTGAGCCACACTAGACAAAGTGCAGCGCTCCAAAGCAGCTTGTGGCGCAGGGAGGGCGCATCGAGGACGACATGTAGATCCTGCCAAAGTCCCCAAATTGGCCAGGTTTTATGGCCACAAGGTCTGGAGTTTAGATTTGCAGTCTGAATTAATGAGCTAGTGGTAGGTGTTGCTAGGTGTAATCTGATACTTGCAATGCGTTTTGGAGAGCAGGAGCAATGGTTGATCTTCATTTCTGAAAATACAACGGGTGACTAACTCTGGCCTCCCTCTTGCACTTCTCTATACTACGTCCTTAAAGGGTTCGAGTTCTGGGGGTGGGGATATCTTTGCCAGAGGTTTTATCAATTCCCAACCTCCTTACTAGTGCTTTAATCTGGGGAGACTGCACATTGTTATAGAATCATAGAATAGTTGAGCTGGAAGGGGCCTATAAATAGGCTGACCATATGAACAGGAGGACAGGGCTCATGTAACTTTAACAGTTGTAGAGAAAAGGGAATTTCAGCCAGTGTCATTTGTATGCAATTCATACCTGGTGAAATTCCTTCTTCATTACAATATTAAAGCTGCAGGGGCCCTGCCCTCTTTTGCATCTGGTCACTCTAGTATAGTGCCTGCAACTTTAATTGTTGTGATGTAGAGGGGATTTCACCAGGTACTAATTGCATACAAATGACGCCGGCTGAAATTCCCTTTTCTCTACAACTGTTAAAGTTACATGAGCCCTGTCCTCCTTTTCATATGGTCAGCCTACCTATAAAGCCATTGAGTCCAACCCTCTGCTCAATGCAGGAATCCATCTTAAAGCATACCTGACAGATGGCTGTCCAGTTTAGGCTGACCAGATAAAATCCAGGTCAGGGCTCATGTAACTTTAAGAGTTGTAGAGAAAAGGGGATTTCAGCCAGTGTGATTTGTATGCAATTAGCCCCTGGTGAAATTCCCTCTTCATCACAACAGTTAAAGTTGCAGGCACTATACTAGAGTGACCATATACAAAGGAAGGCAGGGCCCTTGCACCTTTAACTGTTGTGATGAAGAGGGAATTTCACCAGGAACTAATTGCATACAAATGACACTGGCTGAAATTCCCTTTTCTCTACAACTCTTAAAGTTACATGAGTCCTGACCTGGATTTTATCTGGTCAGCCTAGTCCAGTTGCACCTTGAAGGCCTCTAATGTGGGAGAGCACATGACTTCCCTAGGTCATTGGTTCCATTGTCGTACTGCTCTAACAGTCAGGAAGTGTTTCCTGATGTCCAGCCAGAATCTGGCTTCCTGTAACCTGAGCCCATTATTCTGTGTCCTGCACTCTGGGATGATCGAGAAGAGATCCTGGACGTCCTCTGCATGGCAACCTTTCAAGTACTTGAAGAGTGCTACCATGTCTCCCCTAATCTTCTCTTCTCCAGGCTAAACATGCCCAGTTCTTTCAATCTCTCCGCATAGGGCTTTGTTTCCAGACCCCTGGTAACTTCATAGCCCTCCTCTGAACCCCACTTCAGCTTGTCTGCATCCTTCTTGAAGTGTGGTGTCCAGAACTGGGCGCAATGCTCAAGACGAGGCTTAACCAGTGCCGAATAGAGGAGAACCAGCACCTTGAGCGATTTGGAAGCTATACTTCTATTAAAGCAGCCCAAACTAGCATTTGCTTTTTTTGCAGCCACATCACACTGTTGGCTCATATTCAGCTTGTGATCTACAACAATTCCAAGATCCTTCTCGCTTGTAGTATTGCTGAGCCTAGTCTCCCCCATCTTGTAACTGTGTGTTTGGTATAGAATTTGGCATTTATATCCCTATTAAATTCCATTCTGTTGTTTTCAGCTTGGTGCTCCAGTCTATCAAGATCACTTTGAAGTTTGTTTCTGTCTTCCAGGGTATTAGCGATCCCACCCAATTTTGTGTCATCTGCAAATTTGATAAGCATTTCCTGCCCCTCCCCTCCAAGGTATTAATAAAAATGTTGAAGAGTACTGTTCCCAGGACTGAGCCCTGCAGTACCCCACACATTATCTCACCTCAGTTTGAGAAGGTACCATTGATTAGCACTCTTTGGCTGAATTCGGACAACACAATAAGCAACTGGGGTGGGGGAAACAATAGTCAGTTGTATTGACTATCGTGTTGTCCGAATGCTGCCATAGTCAACTCAGCGCTGATCCTAATCCACACCACAGTTGATTATTTATTACCATGTTGTGTGGGGAGTACCCCCTAGAAGAACAACTGTAAAGTTGATTATAACCCCACCATTGACTATAGTGTTGTCCGAATTCAGCCTTTAAGTCCAATTCTGTAGCCAACTGTGGATCCAACAAATAGTTGTTCCATCTAGCCCTCTTTTAGCTAATTTGTTAATCAGAATGTCATGGGGCAGTTTGTCAAAAGCTTTGCTGAAGTCGAGATATATTATGTCCACAGCATTCCCACAATCCACAAGGGAGGTTACCCGATCAAAAAATGAGATCAGATTAGTCTGACAGGATTTGCTCTTGACAAACCCATTTGTCTTCTAGCAAGCACTGCATTGTTTTCAAAGTGCTTATGAATTGACTTCTTTATAACCTGCTCCAAAAGTTTCCTAGGGATTGATGGCACACTAACTGGCCTGTAGTTGCCAAGTTTCTCCTTTTTGCCCTTTTCGAAGATAGGGACAACATTAATCCTCCTCCAGTCGTCCGGCACTTCACCTGTCTTCCATGATTTCGCAAAGAGAATAGACAGTGGTTCTGAGAGTTCTTCTGCCAGCTTCTTTATTACTCTAGGATGCAGTTCATTGGGCCCTGGAGATTTGAACTCTTTCCTTGACCATTTGTCTATCAATCTCAAGCTGCAATCCTGTCCCTTCAGCTTGTATGTCAGATTTGCTGGGGAGGGGTCATAGACCCGCTTTTGGGAGAAGACTGAGCCAAAGTAGGAATTGAACACTTCTGCTTTTTCTTTGTTATCTGTTATCATTTTGCCATCGTGTTGAGTAGTTGATCCACCATTTCTTTTACTATGCACATACTTGAAGAAAGTTTTTTTTGTTGCTTTTATCATTCCTTGCTAACCTCAGCTCATGCTTAATTTTAGCCTTCCTGACACTATTCCAGTACTTCTGCGCTACCTGTCTGTACTCTTCTCTTGTAGCCTGGCCTTCCTTCCACTTCCTATGGGTGCCCTATTTTCTTTTCAGGTCGTCTTTAAGCTTTTTGTGGAGTGACATTGGCTTCTTCTTTCAACTTCTACCTTTTTCCTTGTTGGAATTGTTTGTAATTGTGCCTTTAAAATTTCCTTTTTTAAAACTCCCACCCATCTTGGACTCCTTTTCTCATTAGGGTCTCTTGCCATGGGACCTTACTTATCATAGTTCTGAGTTTATTAAAATCGGCTTTCCTAAAATCCAGAGTACGCGTATGGCAACACTCCGCTTTTGTTTCCTTTAAAATCAAGAACTCAAGTATGATGTGGTCACTTTCCCCCAGAGTTCCCGTAACTGCCACTTTATCCACTAAGTCATCCCTATTGGTCAATATCAAGTCAAGCATAACCTTTCCTTTAGTTCCTTCCTCTACTTTCTGTAGGAGAAAGTGATCAGCCACACATGTCAGGAATTCCTTGGAGGGGCCACATTTGGCAGAATTTGTCTCCCAGCAGATATTGGGGAAATTGAAGTCCTCCATTACTACTACATCACACTTCCTTGAAACATTGGCAATTTAATTTTCAAAAGTTTCATCCTCATCTTCTGCTTGATTGGGTGGTCGGTAATAGACTCCGACTATCATGCTCCTTTTATTCCATGCCCCATTTATTTAAACCAGATGCTCTCAATGGGGCTCCCAAGCTCATCCTCCTGTATTTCTGTGCAGGGATAAGTATTTTTAACATATAGCGTGATTCTGCCTTCCTTTCTATTTCTTCTGTTCTTTCTTCTTCTTTTTTAACAAACTATATCCTTCAATTGCTATATTCCAGTCATGGGAGTCATCCCACCAAGTTTCAGTTATAGCTAACAAGTCATATTTGCCTTCATGTATTGAGAGTTCAAGTTCGTTCTGTTTCTTTTCATATGCTGGGCATTAGTATATAGACATCAAAGACCATGTGCTTTATAGCCTGGCTTCCTTCCTACAGTATTGTGAAGATTATTATTGGGTGTTGTTAGAGCTGTTCTCTCTGTTATGGTGCATAAGCCTTCATCTATTGTTGCCTCCACGTTTATGTCTCCCACCCCCATAGGATTCAGTTTAAAGCCCTCCTGATGAAGTTCTTCATGCTGTGGCCAAACACATCCTTCCCAGCCCTTGTGAGGTGCAACTCATCCCTTGCCAGTAGCCCATCTTCCAAGAAGTGTAGCCCATGGTCCCAGAATCCAAATCTCTCACGTCAGCACCACCTTTGTAGTCAGTTGTTCACTCAGAGTATTTTTCTTTCCCTTCCTATTCCACTTCTAAGTGCTGGAAGGATTGATGAGAAAACTTTCTGGTCCCCAAAGTTCTTGAGTTTCCTTCCCAAAGCTTCAAAGTCTGATGTGATTTCTTTGTAGCTCCATTTGGCAATTTCATTTGTTCCCACATGGATGAGAAGAAAAGGATATGTGTCAGTGGCTTCAGTCACATCTCTGTGCTCCAGCCAAATAGCATATTATTATTATTATTATTATTATTATTATTATTATTATTACCTGGTGAATCATTAAGTCTTCGTGACATACTTGTGTTTAAATCCCATGCAGCAGGGAGTCTCCCACAACAACTACTCAGCTCTTCTTGTTGCTGTAGGCCTTGGTTTTGTTGTCGCTGCTTGACTGACCTTCTGCCTCTTGCTTGCTGTCACGTGGGGTCCCCTGTAATTTGTCCACTTTAGGCTGCCCTCCACTCTCATCCTCCAGAACCTGAAAGTGGTTCCATAGCTCTAGTGGTCTGTTGGTGCAGAGTGTCTTCTAGTCTTTCTGCTCCTGTCACCCTTCTTCAGGGAGTTCCCTCTACTTCCCCCCCCCCTCGCCTCAGCATTCCCCACTTCTGCTTCAATTTGTTGTTGCTCTTCCACCTCCCGTGCTTCGCTTGACTGTTGTAGTTCCACCGTTCTGGCTAAGAACTCTTCGTCTTCTCTTACTCTGCTCAAGTCCTTTCACTTTTTCTTCTAACCATGCAACCAGCTCGCCCTTGTTGCACATGTACACCATGTTGATCTCAGGCAAGAAAACAAACATTGCACACACCTTGCAGGTCACCACCACTGGAGAATCCATTCTATTCACAGTCTCTATTCCCTTTTTGTTTCTGCCTTTCTAATTGTATTGGAATAGCCTGTGCTTTGTCCTGTCCTCCCTGAAGGTGAACAACAAAGTCCCCTAGTATATAGGTGTGTGTTACAACAAAACATTTTTTTTGGTTAGCGACCTCCCCTGCAGAACTCCTGCTTGCTCTTCCTGTTTGCTTGTTTTGCTTGCTCTGTCTCTCTCTCTGTCTCTCTCTCTCTGGGAGTTTACTTCCTTGTGTACCTTCTAGATCAGCTGGGGCAGCTTCCTCTGCTCAGCTAGGAGTCAGGAAACAGGATGAAACTCACTGCCCACACAGCTGCTGAGAAGATAGACTAATTCTTCTTTAAAAACCGGTTTATGGGCGTAAATAAACTCCCGACTTTGGATTACAGTGCAAAACATTGTTTTTCGTGGAATCTGCGTGTCAAGAGCTTTCCAATGAAGTGTGTTTCATGAGAATCAGTCGACAGGAAGGCAGTTAAAAAGGGATGGCCAACTAACTCCCAAATTTGAATTTTATATATATATATATATATATATATATATATATATATATATATTAGGCTGACCAGATAAAATCCAGGTCAGGGCTTATGTTACTTTAACAGTTGTAGAGAAAAGGGGATTTCAGGCAGTGTCATTTGAATGCAATTAGTTCCAGGTGAAATTCCCTCTTCATCACAACAGTTAAAGTTGCAGGGGCCCTGCCTTCTTTTGTATATGGTCACTCTAGTATAGTGCATGCACCTTTAACTGTTGTGATGAAGAGGGAATTTCACCAGGAACTAATTGCATACAAATAACACTGGCTGAAATTCCCTTTTCTCTACAACTGTTAAAGTTACATGAGCCCTGACCTGGATTTTATCTGGTCAGCCTAATATATATGGCAAGTTGGTTACCCGTGAACACAGAAGTTTGCCTAGAGTTCTGTTAAAATTCTCTTTTGTCCTTCAGGAAATTTCAGTGTCACCTATATTTCACACTGAGCTATTTGCTTCCAGCCACCTTTCAGAACGATGTTATTTTAACACATTTAAATCTGCCAAACAAAATCACTTCCTCCAGTCTTTACACTGAATGCTGAATATAGCACTTCTCCATGTCCTTGTTGTTAAAAAATGATTTTTTGAGCAGCATGGAATCCGTCATACATTGGCAGTTGATACGAACAACACTTTAGGGGCAATTGTGTGTTTAAAGCTATTTGTGCCTTGTTACAGACGAGATGCACCAAAGGAAAGCAACTGGCTGGTGAAAATTTTTGCAAAATCCTGCTAAATATTTCAAGGGATGACGACGTGTTTGAGAACATCATATTCTTGAGCTGCTAAAACTTGTTTGGGAAGCCAAGACCAAATGTTCTCAATTCAAGTGTCAAAAAGAATGAAGTTGGCTTTGAAATCACTAACTTTTCAGAGGGTTTTTTTTAACGCACTGCAGTTATACTTTCAAGCAACATTTTATTTCTTGTTCCGATCAAAAAGTCTATGTCATGTCTTGAAAATAGAAGCAGATAAATCAAGGATTTGAGGGATAATATGACATGGGGAAAGTTTTGTTTAACTTGGGGAATATGGGGTTAGGGCTTGATAGGAATCTCCATGTACCAGATGCAGCGGTGTGGAATGAAGGCTGCTTTCTCATATGGGTAGCCTGCCAGGGGTTGAATGCCATTGTGGGCTGGGCCAAAGCCACTTATTATTATTATTATTATTATTATTATTATTATTATTGTATCCCACATTTTCTCCAATACTGGGACTCAAGGTGGATTTACAAAATTAAAACATATGCAATTAAAACAAATAAATAGAGATATACAAAAGTTAAAAATATAATTAAACCTACTGCAATATTAAAGCATTTAAAACACAACTAATATATATATATTTAAAAAACAATACATAAAAATACACATACACGCTGTACACATCCCATTCAGATGCATCCATCCACACACTCTCTCCATTTGCATTTATTCTTACACATTCATCAGCACACCTTGCTCATGCATACACACAGATGTCCTCCTCACAGCAATTTGTCTTGAAAATAGCCTCCAAAATCGTGTTTGCTGACCTTCGCTTCTCTGCCCACGTGTTTGTCCCTCATTACTTCCTCTTTTGGAAGAGGAAGTAAACAACGTGCATGTGGCCCATTCAGTGGGCTGTTTTGATCACGCTGCTTCTCCTGCACACAGCAGGAGCTGGCGGCAAGTTCTGTCTTTATTTTAAGTCGGACTTACTGGGGTGTTTTTTGTGGCATGAAGAAGGCTAGAAGGGGCGGGAGGCGCTCAAGAGGCGGATGACATTGTGAGAGGAACTCATGAAAATCCATGAGTGCCCAGTAACAAGCGTGCAATAAAATGCTTGTCTGATGGAGCTCAGTGTCTATGGGAGAACTTTTTAAAGTCTAATTGGAGTATTTGGGGAGGGTCATTGCTGGGGAGGGGAGGGCTAAGCCAATGGGATGGTTTTTTTCAACCCTAACAGCAGCTGAGGGAGGGCTCATCAGGGAGGCCCCCTGCTTAGCCACCAATTCTTCACCCTTGGCCTTGCATAAGGAAGTTGAGAATCTACGTTTGCTGACAAGAAGATACACATTGCTGAACACTACAAGCTGTAGGCAGGGAAATGCTGGTTGTACATTAAGAAATATTGTAAAGGTGGCCTAGCTACATGGCATCTTCATCCCTGTAGTTCTTGAGGATCCAGGGTGGTGGGAGGACTAACCATACATTTGAGTGGATCATTTAGTTCAAGCAGCTTGATCCGTTAGGCAGGAGATATAGGGGCATGATCACCTCCCCTGTGTCACAGGCAGCCCTATATCAAGGGAGGAAAGTAGGTCTACTCTTTTGGACAGAGATGATCAAGTAGAATAACTGGACTGTCTTTTTCAGAGAGTTGATGGCTTTTTGAAAGCAGGATTGCTGCTTGTGGTATGTATACCTTGCTTTCGCCTCTAGTAAAACTGATTGACAGAGGTATTTTATAGTTAAAACCCACAAAACCTGTTTGGCCAGACAGTGAGAACAACAACAACCATGCATACAATGGGAAGCAAAACCCTCTGCCTCTCTCAAGGCACATTCAGCTCTTAAAAACACTTACATGTAGACGAGAGCTCCATCACACGAGCGGTTTAACGCACTCTCGCCACGCCTGGTATCTGGTTTTGCAGCGTGGGACTCACATGACGTTGTCCCTGTCCTGCACCCATCTCGCCTCTTTTCCTCTGTTTTGCATATTATTTTGGTGCGGGGAAAGTCTGGATTGTTTTCCCCAAGCAGATTTAATGTGCCCTTAAGCCTCCGTCTAGTGCTGTCCCTTCACTTTTTCCTTTGATGGGGCCATGTACTTTGAATGGAGTCTTGCTGATGAAAGGCAAGGGCAGGGCGGTTCTCCTCCTCCAGCACTCTGTGTTGAACGTACAGACTTGTGCTTAGTCGATTGAATGGACTTCTTACTGCTCCAACCCCACCCTCACTGCTCGCAGAAACGAAGCCCAGCCAATGAAATGTTAAATCAGTAAATCGCTAGACAACAAAGCCAGGGAGAGGGGAAGGAGTCCGCACCCATCACAGTATCACAACCAATGAACTGGAGGTGGAAGGAGAAGGGGCAGGGTGGAGTGGAGTGGAATGGAAGAGCAAAAAAGCGAAAGGGAACTTTTACAGTGCAGTTCAGTACCACAAACCCACGTGAAAGGGACCATTAGCTTGACGAGCTTATGAAACAGAGGTAAAAAACGTGGGAGGCAAACCGGGGGGGGGGGGAATAGGTGTAATGGAGCCCTATGTTATACAAGGGAGGGGGCCTTTTCAGTGGTGGCCCCTCAATTATGGAACGATCTCCCTGACGAGGCTCGCCTGGTGCCAACATTGTTATCTCTTCAGCGCTAGGTTAAGACTTTTCTCTTTTCCCAGGCATTTAACAGCATATGTTGAGTTTTAACTGACCCCAGAATAGCTAATATGTAATCTGTTCTTATGGTTTTAAATTTTGTATATCTGTTTTTAATGTTCAATGTTTTAATCTCTGTTAGCCGCCCAGAGAGCTTTGGCTATGGGGTGGTATATAGATGTAAATAACAACAACAACAACAACTACGACTATAATAAACTATCGGGCCTGTAACCCATTAAAGAATGATGCCAACCTACACATGTCTACTGAGAATTAGGTCACACTGAGCTAAATGGGGATTTCTCCCAGGTAAGCAAGAATAGGGTTACAACCTAAATTAGATAAGGGTCATCTCAAAATTTTACATCATGTTATATTTTACCAGGAGACCAGCCACACATGTTCTAGAAATGCAGGCCACTGTGTCGCTTGTATGCGTTTCCAGACCCTGCAAGTCAGGCACTATGGGTAGTTGTATCAGCTTCAATGAACATTGGCCACGGTTATCTTGCAATGTCTACAAATCCTAAAGTCTATCCCACAGTATGCAGGTCTTGTATCACATACACTTTGATGAACATTTCCCCCTCTGGGTTGAAAACTGGACTCCCAACCACCTCAAGAGCATCCTTTCTTGGAAATAGATAGTTGTCATTTGAGAGCATTGTGAAAATTGCAGTCTTATTCTAATGGAAAAACTTCCCTCCTAAGCAGACATATTTAATTTAGAAGCTATAGTTTAGAAGGGCACCAGCCATAGTGTATAATTTGTACCAGAGACTTGAGTGCAGAAGTCAATGGACAGATTGCCTACTCCCAGCCCTTAAATAACATGGCACGATGAGAAGGAGGTGCTCCAAGGGACATCCTAGTATGCTTCTAAAACAATCCAGAACTCTTGGGCACATTTTCTGACTTGGCAAGTGTGTTTCTGGCTTGGACATTTTCCTGGTGTTATTTTGAGAAGAAAGTGGGGAAAGAGAGAGACTCCATTTTCTTTGGGGATTTTATTAAACTGCAGATGTGTGAAACCCTTTCAATAAAAATAGACTACCAGACCCAAACCGTGACTACTACTCACACTTAGTAAAGAGCAATTGTTGCAGATGGAAGCCTCTTTGCTCGCTTGAATTCTCAGTATAGAAGTAGAGCAGGCTTTACTTGAAACTTTAGCCCTTTTCAGAGGAGGAGTGCCCAAGACTAGGCACGGTGAAACCACATCCGCCCCCTTCACCACCTCATGACTCAGAGATGAAGGACTGAGTATGTTTGGGGGTTAGCTAGTGCTCTTCTTCTTCCTCCCCACGACAACCACACCAACTTTCAGACAGAGGAGCAGGGGCAGAGAAGCGCCGGTCGAAATCCTGTCTGTCACTTAGAATGCTGCTCCTCACCACAAAAGAAGCCGCCACATGACTGCTACTATTCTGAGATATTTTACCCTCAGCAATTTGCTTCTGAGGCCCTTGAGAAACTCACGCAAGGCTGTGGGGCTGGCTCACATGCAAATGCAAAGCAGGAACTGTGCGGAGGAAGTTTTGGTGCTGTGGGAAACCAGCCCTGCAATTGCTGCTTAACCTCTGCCTCATGGCAGGGCCTCCAACTGAGCGCGTGCATGCACATGCGCACGTACATGCACACACACAGAGGTGGGAGAACGCACATGAACAAGAACGCCTGGGTTTGCTTATTAATAGACCATTCTGAGCTGCTTTGAGTGCCATGTTTTGGTAGAAAGGAGGAGTATAAATAAAATTGACTACATTTTGAGATGTGGGCAGGGCTTGGTTTGACACCCACACTGTATCTAGAGAATCTGGATCCAGAGCTTTTGGAAGCGATGGCTGCCCCTCTCCCACTCTTTCTCTTGAGGCTTTACCTTCTCCTCCCCACCATTTTGGACATGGGTTGTTCTTCCTTGGAATTTGCCAATGGGCAGAAAAAGCCCCCTTTTCCAGATTAGACCTTTTTGCTTAACGCCCCCCCTTTGTTTGCTCACTTTGCATGGAACGTCCAGATCTGGGTGCCAGATTGTTGTGTTGACCTGTATTTTTTCAGGCACGATATGTGGTGACTTGTCAGCTACAGAATGTAACTGCAGGGCCGCCTTGGCTAATGTGGATAGTTCCCTTTCTGGGTTGCTTTCATTATTTTTAATAGCACTATTTTACTATTTTAAAAATGATGAAAGCAACCCAATAATTAAAGCTCTCCACATGGGGAAGAGAAGCTGTTCAACTAAGGAATCATCACTAATCCCTTCATCATACTGAACAGGAAGCAATAACCTAAACAGCTAAAAAAAGGCAGCTAATCAATGTTACAGAGGACATGTGCTGAATTGGACTTTCTTTTGAGTAAAACTTACCAAAGAATGTTGGCCGCAGAGAAGGATGTTGCTGGATGTTAACATACTGCTATAGTAAATGCCATGTGGAACCATAATTTTACTTCTGCTTCCAGCTCATTTTCAGAGAAGACATGCCTCATCCCTGCTAAAGGGTGCTAATATGGAAGCGACCCATGTTCAAAGCTGTTTGAGGGAGTCCATTGAGGAGACCCTTGGAAAGCAGCTAAGAAGAGCAGCAAGGATCAAATATTTAAAGCAAGGGTCACCACAGCGCCAAACGCAAGTTGCAAGAGGGCGCCGCAGCTGTGAGAAGGCAGGAAATGAAACCAAAGAGGGGCTCCCAAGCGCTGCCTGCAGGATCGGCACAAACGCACAGGAAACAGAAGCCCAATGGCGGTGTGGTTCCACTTGGCCTGTCTGTGGGTGAGTCTCACGATGGTGGCGCAGTTGGGTCATTTTCTTTCCTCTTCACTCTTTTGGGCGAACTCATTTATTTATTTTATTTATTTATTTATTTATTACATTTGTATACCGCCCCATAGCCGAAGCTCTCTGGGCGGTTTACTCCTTTGGCTTCCCATGTCGCCTCTGTGTTTCTCAGCTCTCTTGACACTGTAATCAGCAGGAGTGGCCTTGCTCTCTGTCCTTTGCGCCCCCCCCCCCCTTGGCATCTTGTCCTTCTCAGGGTGAGGCCTGGTGGCACCATAACTGGAGAGCAGCTCCACCCTGGCTCCTGGAAAGCTCACCAAGCCATTTCTCTGGTCAGCTTGAAAGTCCTTCCCTTTTCCTGGGAGTTTTAATCTGAACCTGGTGGATCTTTTGAAGACGTGTTTCACCTTTCTTCTTTCTGGCATCCTTTATATTGTGTTCATTTTGTACTTTTGTGACATTCAGTATTTGAAATAGAACTGTGGCGGGGACGTTTTCAATCCATCACCAGAAACTGCTATGCTTGTATTATCTTCTGTATGTGGAGGTGCTCTGGCACCTCTTAATTGGGGCCCAGAACTAGCACCAAGCCCAGCACCACCATCCCGGGCTAATGCTCAGAGGGGGGCAGGAACTGCAGAGGTGCGAACTGGGATACAAACGCCACAGCCCAGAATCTCCCTGGGCCTGGGAACCCGCCAGGTCATCCCAGGGAATTAGTCTCATGCCTTCTGCTTATGCTCAGAAGATGTCCAGTCAGCTGTTGTCAAGAATTCTGTTCTTGTTTAAATGAAGAACTTCATTTTCTGTTTGTGTGGTTCCCTCTACAAGATTTTGCTTTGATGCCCGGTTGCCCGATTATACGCATATATGGATAAGCGCATTTACTCCTAATACGTATTCACGAGAGGCGGTGAAGCGCATTATGGGCTGTGCGAAACGCGCTTTAAAGTTGTTGACATGCGGAGAATCGCATGTTAACATGGCCATAAGGTGCTTTAAGTCCCGCGGTAAATTTTAAGTCGCTATTTAACACACATTCGATAATGCGAATAATCGGTGGTAAAAAGCACCTCAACCCCCGATTTGTGCTCTGCTCTTGTAGAGGTAAAATTTGTAATGCGCCTTGAAAGAGCTTTAAATTGCTCTTGTAGAGGCACCCCTAATGGTGTGACTACTCCATTCAGCTAAGTTGAAACAGCACATAAGTGATGTAACCACCTCTGCTTGTGAACTCTGTTATCTTGAGATAGCCCCAGCCTTTAAGGCCTGTTAATTGGGATTCAGTTAATTGGGACTGAGGCCCTTTCCCCACCAATCATTTTTTGAGGGGCTGCCCCTGCCTGCTTGTGGAAAGTCTGCATGACGGACAGAGCATCCCGCAAGTAGGCAGGGGCCAGCCCTCCGTTTTCCCAAGAGTTCAGGGAACACTATTATCCCGGTTCGTTCCCTGCTCCCAGGAGGGCAGCGAGATGGGTGGCTGGTGTGGCCGCCCATCCCGGGCACAGCTGTGCTTACCCGTGAGTAAACGTGGCTGCACCGATGGCCACGGAGTCACACCATGCATCTCCGAGGTCATCAGGAGGGGGGGACAGCGAAATCGCCATCCCCAGGATGGTGGGGAGAGGGGGCATGATCGTGTGTGGGTTTATTTTTAAAATAAACTAACCTTTTGCGCATGAGCGCTTGTGCGCTCCTCCACAGATTTTTTTTTTAAATGTCCGACGTGACTTGCGGCAGCCCAGGAGAATCCCAGGCTGCCGCATTGTGGCATGGCCTCATCGTGCCAAACCTGGAAGTGGCTACTTCCAGGTTTCCCCACTTCCCGCCCTCTCCGCCCCTATAGTGTGGAAAGGGCCTGAATGATCTCAGCTGTGTTTCCGTGGGAACTCCGTACAGGGTGGGAGAAGCTGCAGGATTTGACCTGTGATCAGCCCCTTGAAAATCTTCCCTGCTTTGTCAGGGGCCTGAGTGTAAAAGAGGGAAGCTGCCTGGGGCTGCACTTTTGTCTCCACCTACCTGGGCCAATTTGCCTTGGGGCTAGTGAGCTCTGGGATCTTGGATTGGGCCGTGTCTTATTGGGAGATCTGTACTTAGGCAACATGTAGGATAGAGCTAGAAATTGCTTTGGTTTTTTATTGCCTGGAGTATTGTTCCAAAAGGTTTTCATGTTGACTTTTGGTACACCTTTCATCCCTTTCCCTCTTATAAATTTCTACCTCTAGAGTTGCGTGTGCTTTCTTCCAGGCCAACCTTAGTACTAATTTCAGCACCTTCTGCTGGGCTAATGGCTTCTGTGTGATGTTTCAGATCTAGGGTTTGCAATAGAGGGTGCTGGCTTAAAGCCTTAAGTCTGTCCTAAAAGGTCTGAGGGTGTCTCCCAGCTCAGGCTGAGGTGGACCTGCAGCAGTGAGAGTGGCAGCCTACCGGTTACTGTTTTTCTTTGCCAGCCATGCAGGGAGCTTGGAGAACCTCCACTCTCCCTTTCTCTCAGAGCTTCTCTACATTAGCAATGATTGGCCACTTGCAGAAGTTTGTGTGACCTTTATATGATGATGCCATCAACCTCCAGGACATCCCCTATGCTTTTCCCCAGTAATCTTGCTTAAAACACACACACACACACACACACACGAGAGAGAGAGAGAGAGAGAGGCCTCCTCCACACGAGACGTTTAATGAGCCTTGAAGGCTCATTATAAATTTTACCTACACACGAGCGGAGCGCAAAACGGGCGTACAGGCGCGTTATCTCCCCGATAATGCGCATTTTCGAACGCGCGTTAAATAGCGACTTTTATTTTGCTCCGGCCGTTAAAGCGCATTTTCGCTGTGTGAACAAGCGATTATGCGCATTAACTACCTGTAAAGTGCTTTTTGGGCATCTTTTAATGCGCTTCGCCGCTTCTCGCCGCCTCCCGTGCAGAGGGATTAGGCGTAAATGCGCCTCCGCGAAAATGCGCATAATCCCCGAACCGGGCGCAAAAGCGCATCCTTGTGGAGGGGGCCAGAGAGAATGGAGTATTTAAAATAATCGTGGGGTTAATTTTGCCACTAGATGGCGGTGTTTCACTGAACTTTATAGAGCATGAACCAGAGGGGAAGTTTTCAATTACAAATCACATAGTCACTGTTGGTCACCATCTAAAAGAGTCCATATTGAAGGTAGAAAGACCTGAGAGAGAAAAAGCCTGGTAAAGATGAGTTTTTTCCCCTTAATGTGGAGCTGCCCTCAGTCTGGGCATTTTGATGCTGAGGGAAGCTGCTGACCCCCCCCCCCCCCTGACTGTTACCACGTTGCCCCTTGGCCCTTGCTGCCTCTCTGTTTAGATTTGGACCTTGCCAGCCCAGTAGTCAGACCTGCTCCTTGGACACAAGTTTGTCTACTGCAGAAGCCCTGTTGATGTCCTCACTCACGGAAATGTTTCTTGGGAGCAGGTTGCAATGACAGTAGATGCAAGGCCATGCCGGGGGAGGGGCAGTGGGACCAGTTGGCCCGGGGCCCATGATTTTGAGGGGCACTCCGATGAGGAGGTCCTCCCTAGCTTATGCTACTGCTTCCGTAGTGTAAGCGGCCCATCAAGAAGCGAGGGCCTGCCTTGCGGAAACAGCGCAGAAGCCATCCGTTGTGAAAACTACGGTCAGACTACAAGCTCCAGAGGGCCATATACTGCATGTAGGGCAGGGACAGATGTGCCTTGAGGTGTTGTAGAACAGTTTAATATGAAGGTGTTATGTAGAATGGACATGTTGGTGGGCACGCCCCCTTGGGGCAGCCACGTTGTCCTCCTTTTTTGAAATAGGGGGCCCCACACACTTCCCATCTGGCCTGGGCATATTACCAGCTCTGCACTGCCCTAAGTAGATGCATCGCTACCACCCTTACCATCCACAGCCAACGGCCAAGATGAAAACATGAGGCATGAAGCTCTCTGCTCCTTTCAGAATTCTCAAGCAGGGATGAGCTTGCCTTGCTAGAGCTTCAAAGAGCTGGTAAAGCATTCTCAGCAGTGCCCCTGAGCAACTACTAAGCAAATAAAGTGGTCAGATAACCATCTCCCTCCCAGGATGAGGCTGCCCAACGGCCTGGGGGAGAGAAGGTGCTTGTCGCATCCGCCTCACCAGACGGCTCCTGGCGTGCACCCAGCAGCCCACAGGCAGGCATGACTCACAGGCTCCCACTCGCTCATGTGGTGAGAGCAGGTGCGGCAGAGTGTCCCGGCCCCTTCATCGCCCTGTGCAATGTCCCACGTTGGCCACAACCCCAAGCTGGCCCTGCCGCTAGGCAGGCCACAAATAGGCTGAAAGGGCTCATTTGCCACATGGAAATGTGAACTCCTGTTGAATGTGGGGCGCCCCCCCCTCCACTCCCACAGCTGCACTTTAGGCATGACAATGATGCCACAGTTTATGAGAATGGGTTTATGGCTCTCTATCGGGGTGGGCAACATGTGGCCCCCAGAGGCTGCCAGTGCAACCCACCATCTTCCCTCCCCACTGCTACCACTGCTGCCCTCTTGAGTAACTCTTTCTGCAGGGAAACAAGGCGTGTGGGGAGATCTTGATCAGTGGGTGGGCAAGGCAAGGTTAAAGCCTCCCCCTCCCCCAGTGGTCCTGTATGCATGGGTGAACGATCTACCCAGGATCGATCCAGTTGCTAGACACGCATGCCCCGCATCCCCATCCTCCCCGACACTGCTCCTCCCAGCCTCTGCTGCCTTCCCTGGACCCTTCAGCCGTGCTCTTCACAAGCTGGCAGGCTGACGGTTCCGCCTCTGGCTTTACTGGCTCAACTCTCCCGTCCTGCCCATCCCGTACTCCCCAATCTGGCCGCTGCCATCGCGGACTCTCAGGAAGGGCCACTGGCTGGGATCGGGGCTCTCTGCCAGGCCGCAGCCCCCTCCCTGTGCACACCTGCGTCGCCTCAGCCCCACCGCCCCCTCCATAAGCAGCCCTGGCGCATCCAGGAGAACAAGGAAGCCGGTGATGAGAGAGTTCCTTTCCTCTTCCTTTTCCACCACGGCCCTAACTGCTTGCCTAGCACGATTCTCATGTAACCATCCGACATGGGGTGGCCGTGTGTTTTAGGGGGAGGAGGAAGGCCATCCTGCTGGCGAATGCCCCCCTCCTCCATCACATTTGAAGTGTGGCTGCATGATAGTTCCAAGGGTGGCTCCTCTACAGGCCCGTAGTGTCGGCACCACAGAGTAATGTGGTCCTGGTGTGTGTTTGTGTGTGAGCGAGAGTGCGAGTGAGTGTTAGAGGCTATGGCTTCGAAACAGAGAATTCTGAGCTTCCACACCAACTGCAACTCTGAGGATTCTTTGGGGATGAGGCACTTTCCTTCCGTTTCTTTGTAACCTGATGTACTTTGAGCAAAAAGGCTTTCCCTACTTGTAACAGGCTTTGCACTGAGGTAAGTCTGTAATTATTATAGGGCTACACACGCACGTTTCTTCTCATAGGAGCTGTTTGGCCTGGGTCTCTACCTGTAACTGTGCGAAGCTCCAGCAGATGGCTCATGGAGCTATTAGAAATCAGCCCACCCAGTGCTGGAGTGAAAAATAGCCATTGTTCTTTCCTTATTAATTAACTCTCCCCTCCCCCCCCCCAAAAAATAGGCCCGATCTAGCTGTAATCTGTCTGCATATAAGGTCTTCTCATGCCTTCTGGTGTCTTGTTATTGTTAAATCAATTGAGAGCCAGCTGACAAAGGACTTAATTTAGCTAATGTTGCAAATAGCAACGTATATAATAGGTATTAGGACTCTTCCTTTTCTGATTAAAAAACCCTGAGTTGGTTTTGGGTAGGAATTGGGGGGGGGGGGGATAATTCAATTTGCATTTTACCATGGGTCTACCTAAGTTTGCACTTTCAAACCACTGTGTGGCAATTCCACTGAAGACTCAGTTATCCTTCGACATCTGCACTTCTCCGGATTTTACAATTCAGTTCTCCAGTCAAAACATGTATTCAAAAATAAGTATATTAGTGAAAATAAAATGCTCTATATTAGGAAAGTGTTTTGCAAAAGAATGTGACTATTTACAAAAATGCATGCCTTAGGAGACATGTGCATAGAAATGCTCATGTGTTTTCATGCACTTTTAGAAAATTCCCTGAATTCAGGATAAACTGAACTTAAGACTGGAAAAATGTTCAATGTTTGGGATGAACAAAACTTAAGATGGGGGGGGGGGGAATGAGAAATCACAACTGAGAGATTTGTCCATCCCTTGTTTGGGACATATTATTATTATTTTTATTATTATTATTATTATTTAGCTCTTTCTCACTTGTGGGTGGTTTTTCTAGACAGACATGACGGGCTTTGCCAAGTCATGCTGTCTTTCATAGATTCAGGAATTTCCTGACAATTGAGCATGTTTTAATTATGACTGCTTTCTAGATGTTGGTGTGGATGTATTCTGGTAGGCCCAGTTTCTGGAAGTTTTCTGTATATATATTTTTTGACGTGATGCCGGTGACTGATGTGACTAAAGGAATAATTGTGACCTTTTCCTGTTGCCATAGTTCTTTGACTTCCATGGCCAGTGGTGTATATTTGTCTCTCTTTTCTTCTTCCTTTTCAACAACATTTTTGTCCTTCGGTATTGCTATGTCGATGAGGTATGTTTTTTTTTCTTTTTTGTCTACGACCATTACGTCTGGTCAGTTGCAGGGTATTGTCTTGTTGGTATTAATTGTTCTATCCCAGTATATTTTATGATCTGCATTTTCCAAGATTGTTTCGGGTGGATATGTATAGTATGGTGTAGATTGTTTGATGAGGCTGAATTTGATGGCCAGTTGTTGGTGAATTATTGTTGCAGCTATACTGTGTTTTTATTGTATTATTATTATTATTATTATTATTATTATTAATTATTTACAATATTTACATACCGCTCAGTTATCTAACACAGATTCCAGAGCAGTGATCATGGGTATAAAAGAAAGAAGATTAAAAAAGAAAATTAAAATTGCACAATTTAAAAACAAAGGAACCAGATAAACACAGGCTAGTCAGCTGAGGATGGCTTCTCGAAACAGAGTTGTTTTCAGGAGGTGCCGGGAACAGCCTAATGTTATCATGTGAAAGGATTTAAATGTGTTGTTCTGTGAGTAGAGCTATCCATTGCCCTTCAGCAATTCCTCAAGACTTGACCTAAGACTGTTGATAGCCTGTGATATTTTCTGGTGATGCAACTCAATGGGAGTTAAGAGGGCCCAAGAAGTCATAGGGCAGGTGATGGGTGGAGATGGCTCATCCTTCTCCCCCCCCCCCCCCCCATTAGCTAGGTGAGTCAGGTACTTGTGGAAATGGAAACAAAAGGGCAAGAGTGCAGTTTGATTCAGATGGCAGAACAGGCTGAGTTTTTGGGAGCCCTGAAAGCGCCTTGGAGATGTTGGCCAATACCTTAGAAACTAATGTGGGAGCAGGCAACTTTGGGACATCTGTCAGAGTGTTTAATACTGCGCCTCCCCGTAAGCTCTTACACACAGGCGCCTGACTCAGCTCTTTTAAAAGCAACGCTCTGGAGTCCTTTGCGGGGTTTGAATAATGTTTAAAAAAGCAGAGAGAAATTATTTTATCTCCAGAAAGAGAAAACAGCTGAAGCTTCCCCACCATTCTTTCAACATCACCCTGGAATGCTTTATAGCTAAAACAGAAATTTCACCCATGCTGCTATTTTTCCTATGGTAGTATCTGTGTCAACCAGGATAGTTCCTCTATCTTTCTTAGAATCTGCTTTGCATGTGGGTGCACGGGGGAGTTGGGGAGATGCCCTTTTGCCGATGATGTCTCCGGATTTTTGTACGGATGGCCCCCACTCCCCTCCCCAAACCACCCTATGATGCTTTCACCCCCCTTCTGTACATAAGACCCCCCCCTTCCCTGCAGTGCTGGGGCAGTTGGGACTGCTAAAAGAGGCAGGTTAAGACAGGACGGGTTTGGCAAAGGATGGGAGGAAGAGTAATAATGACCACGTTGAATTATTTCATTAACGGCAGCATGTATGTCAAGACTTGCCTGGCCCTCTGCAATCCATCCTTCCTACGTTTCTGACGAGCTCCCCCTTCAGTGCAAAAGCCTCATTGTTTTGGTCTGTTTTTCCTTAAAGAGGTTCCCGGGTGGTTCCCCCAAGAGGACTCCTCATTCCGACCACCCAGAAAGCTGCAGTTTAAACAAAATCCCAGTAGCTCTGTGCTTAATCCCATCTGTAGAGTGTCTATCTGTGCTTTTAAAAACCATGGCCTCCTCCACACGAGACGTTTAATGAGCCTTGAAGGCTCATTAAAAAATTTACCTTCACACCAGCGGGGTGCAAAACGGGCGCAGAGGCGCGTTATCTCCCGGATTATGCGCATTATCGAATGCGCGTTAATTAGCGACTTTTATTTTGCTCCGTCCATTAAAGTGCATTTTGACTGCTGCCGCCGCTGTCAAAAGCCCTCCCCCGGCTGCAACCTGAACTTCAGCAACCCCGGGGCATGATTTGAAGCTGGCGAGGCGAGAAGGGGGAGAGCAGATTTCCTTCCTCACCCCCTTTCCGATCGCTCCATGCCCCGACCTGACTTCAGCAACCCCGGGGCTCCGGCGGAGGGAGCTAGCGCCTGTCTGCCGGGAACATGAAGCCGGCGAGGTGAGAAGCGTCGCGCAGCCCGATCCCAGCCTCCGGAGCCAGCCTCGAAGTTCCCTGCAGGGGGCTCCGGCCACATTGGAGGGCAGTCGGCGCCGCCCTCGGGGGAAGCTCAGCCCCACCGGCTCGTGCCCGTCTGGCACATCTGCTCCTCTCGCTCGCTCGGCAAGCGACCGCTCTCCTCGGCGAAGGCGGCAGACGCCAGGAGGCAGCTAGCTGGGAAGAAAGCGCAGGGGAGAGAGGCGCTGCTGCTGCTGCCGCTGCCGCTGCCGCCACAGCCTCGCCCGGCCTGGCTTGGAGGAGGAGGCGGCTCAGCTCTCCCTGGAACTCTCGCAGCTCCGCCGCCCTCTGGGACCCAACTCGGCAGCTGCCTCCCGTTACGGGACACTTTTCTCCAACACTTGACACAGCCTGCCAGAGGGAAGGGGAGGGGAGCGCCGCCTCTCGTGCAGAGGTATTAGGCGTAAAGGCGCTTCAGGGATAGTGCGCCCAATCGCCTAACCGGGCGCAAAAGCGAATTCTTGTGGAGGGGGCCCATGAGAGATGTTTACAGCGGTTTATGAGACATGATGGAGGCATCATTGTCCAACAACAATTGCACACTCTCCAAAATGTTTGTTCTCCTGTCACCACCTCCTCCCTCCACCATCTACACAACCCAGCTGAGGTGCAGATGTGTTCAGACTCACAAGGTGACCCCTTTGGATAGCTCTGCGGGGCAAGTGGGTTTACATGTTCTTGTTGATTGAGCTCACAACCTTCCTTCAGCTCCAAAGCCCAGTGGGGCCTACTCCCAGATGCTCTTGGGTTAGCCCCCATTAACCTGGGTTACTCTGGGGCATTTGGTTGACTTTTGGAAGGGAGGGGTCAGCAACGACAGGTGGGCCCAGGGCCAGATGTTGGGCTCCGGAGTGCTGTCTACTGTGCTGTCAGATGCCAATGAAATCTCCCCCTGCCCTTTGCCAGAAGCAGACACTTCAGCATCCCCCTGGGGGGTGGCGGGGGGTGTGTTAGAAGAGAAGATGGAGGTGGTAAGAGAAGAACTTGGAACAAGAGGGGAAAGACACTCCTTCTGAGTTGTCAGTGCAAAGGGAAGGAGAAGGTGAGGCTTTGCTGGAAGACTACTTTGCGGAGGTGGGAAAGAGCAAGGACCACCACTCCCATGATCTCCTCAAAGTGCCCCCTGCAATTCCAGTTGCTTCCCAAAGGTCAAGATTCTCTGGAAAGAAGAGTCAGAGAGATTGCCTCCTTTCCAGTGTCCCTTTGTGGTCTCTGGTTTGCCAAGAGTGCCCTCTCCTCCCACTCTGGTTGGGTCTGGAGCATGTACCAAGGGGAGTTCTTCTAGGGCTTTTGGCCCCACAGCTCACGGATAGACCAGAGTTCATGCATGGGTGTGTGTCCCATCAGCACCAGAGGGCCCGGATTACTATCTGGTGGGAATCCTGCTGTGCAAGCCCCAGTGGAAGCAGGGGGTTGCTGAGCAAGAGCCCTACTGGGGCTCCATGGGGCACTTCTCTCTGGTCATTGAGTGCAGCCATTCCCATGTGGGGCACACTGACAATGGAAAGCCGACATGATTTCTCTGATGAGTTCAGTGGAGAAGAGGGGGTGAACCATTCTTTTTGGCAGGTAACATGGTAATTATTTATCTAATTACAGGATGTTACGCATGACACACAACTACAAGGCAGACAAAGAGTATATAAATGCCAATTAAGTGAGGCATTGCAAGCAAAATTAAATCAAGACTGAATTAACACTCAATTTTAAGCAATGAAAGTAGAACTGAATCTTTATTCCATATTCTCGAGACTTCCGGTGGCATTTCGATTGCCACCCCCTCTTTTAATCAGCAGTCATGCTTTCTCTCACAGGTCTTTGTTCACACAATGTTTAGGGGCACAGTACCATGAGCCAATGTACCCCAGAATGTAAACGTGGTGTCTGCTAAACCACTTGATCTATGATTCAAAGGGATTCTGGCTCTCCATCTTCCACCTGGCCAGGAGGATCTGGCCCACTTCAGGCTTCTGCTCTCTTTCATATTGGGATAATGTTATGTTAAAATACAAATTTTGGCTGAGGATTCACACTTCACACATTACAGAGAAGAAAATCTAATTTGCCTCTGCATGTAGGGTCAAGACTGAGTTAAGACTCCCTCCTAGTGGGTAGTACCTCTATGGGAATATCCACACCATGCATATATCCCAGGGTCGTCTCTAGGTCATCCAAATGACAGACAGGGTGTCCCAGGGTCAAGCAGGGACAACCAGAGACTTTCCTTGGGATAAGTGGGACTGCGGATTTCGCAAGTTTTCCTGTGGTCCTGGGACACCCCCAAGGACTGTGGCCGGTGTGGGTCATCCCTTCTTCCCTGCAAGTAGTGGTGCTCTGGAAATGGCCACAGAGCTGCGTGGGGGCAGTCCGTGCCCATTGGGAGTGGGGAGCCGTTTCAAGACTGTTTTGTTTTTTAACTGACTTGTAGTGGAATGCAATTGCTCTCCCATCTCTGCTTTCAATGGGGGGGGGGGGGATGGCGCCTGCAATGTCCCTCATCACTTCTAGGACGGCGCACGCTGGGAGACGATCCTAGAAACGGGAAAGCCTGGGATCCTCACACTCCCTCCTGGAAGGCTTATAGGTGTAGATGAGCCCTATGATACATGGGTTTGCAGACCTTCACATGCTTCATTCACACAATATACTTTTAGGTGTGAACTTTAAACATTTTTAGGTGTAAACTAGGGGTGTGCATGGACCCCCCCGGAACGGATCGGGACCCGGATCGGGACCTCCAATTTTGTCCCTGATCGGATTGGACAAAATCGGAGGCCCCCCGGAACGGATCGGGTCCGATCCGAAAATCGGAACTTCCGATTTTTGGATCGGCCGCCATTTCCCCTCCCCCCAATAGATTTGCATTGGGGGAAAGAAAGCTTTCCCCCAATGCAAGTCTATGAGGAAAAAATGGCGGTGGGTGGGTGAGGGGGGGCCTAACTCCCTCCCCCCCGGGGCTGTCCACTGTGGATGGCCCCGGCAGGTACGCCCCCTCCCCTGCGCTCCTTACTCCCCCGGGGCCGTCCGCTTCCATCCGCTAGTGCCCGCGGGTGCCAGCGGATGGAAGCGGACGGCCCCAGGGGGGTAAGCTCCCTCTCCCTCCCCCTGCTTACCTTCCGTGGCCGTCTGCTCCCGTCCGCCACTGGCCGCTACTGCGAGCAGGCTTTGCGGCCTGCCCCTAGGTAGCGCGCTAGGTGATCATCACCTGATCATCATCAGGTGATGATCACCTGGCGCGCTACCTACGGGCAGGCTGCAAAGCCTGCTCGCAGTAACGGACAGCGGCAGACGGGAGCAGACGTTTCCCGAAGGTAAGCGGCGCATGTGCGGGGGGCCCTCCCCCCTCCCCCCTCCCCCCACTTACCTTCAGGGAACATCCGCTCCCGTCCGCCGCTGGCTGCTACTGCGAGCGGGCCTTGCGGACTGCTCCTGAGTAGCGCGCCAAGTGATGTCATCACCTGGCGCGCTACCTAGGAGCAGGCCGTGAAGCCCGCTCGCAGTAGCGGCCAGCGGAGGACGGGAGCGGACGGCCAGAGAAGATAAGCGTGCCACGCCCCCCCACCTCCCCTCCCCCCTGCTTACCTTTCCTGGCCGTCTGCTCCCGTCCACCACCCCCTGCCCCCATTGTCCACTTCTATTGGCGGGCGCCCCCGCTGGGGAACCCCCCCCCCACTGTCTGCTTCCATCGGCAGGTGCCCGCTGGTGCCCGCCAATGGAAGCGGTGGCGGGTGCCAGCGGGCGCCCGCCAATCCGCCGATCCATCTGGATTGGATTGGATCGGCCAATCCAGCGGTGAGATCGGAAATTGGATAAATCGGCTAATTTTATCTGATTTCCCCCTGGATCGGATTCGGATCGTGGATCGGATCCGATCCAGTGCACATCCCTAGTGTAAACCTATAAAATATAGTGTTTGAAGCAATCATGATGGTGACCCTCACAATGAACAGCCTTTTCCAGACCAGTACCTAATGGTTGTGAGTTCAAATTTCAGGAGGCCTCAGATGATGTGATCCTGCCTGGCCCGCTGAGTGAAGAATGTCCAGTTCAAGTGTTAATCATACTTCCACTTTGAGTGCCCAGAAGCTTCCACCCAAGCCCAATAAATTATCCCATTAGTTGGTTGACTGTGGGTCAACTCACACCCCCATTTGGAAGCAGCTGTAGGTTCTCTGGCATAAACAAGAGGCTGGGGACGAAATCCATATTGCCAAGCCAGGCTACTGCTGGGGCCTTTTGGGAAGCCACAGATAAAAGAAGCGAGGAGTTATATCACACATCAAAAGTCAGCCACATGACTCAACCTCAGCGCCTCTCAAAGGCCCCTGAAAGGCTGGTCATAAGCACAAGACGCACATGCATACCAGGCAAGCACATCAGAACTTGCTGTTTGAGATCTGCTCTCTCCTACTGGGGGTAGGTGTGAAAACAGCAATTAATGACACACCGTGGGGGAGCCAAGAAGGGTTTTGCAGAGTCTCCAGTGCTTTCCTGGAGGCTGCAATCAGTGCAAAGACGTGGGTTACACCCAGATGAGATCATGCCCATTTCCCCATATCGTTGTGCGATGTAACACAGGGCTTCATTGTTTACCAGGAACTTCTATGCCACCACTTCAATGCAAGCCTCACCAGATGGCATTGTGGCAGAGGCAGAGGAGGCTTCGAGTGTGTGTTTGCATGCGGAACTTAAATGCACCAATGAGCTTCTCTCACATTCTCTTATTGGTGCCCTCTGTGAATGTTAATTAGAGATTGTTTAAGAAAAGCGAAGGAAATTCTGGTTGAAATTGTAGGTGGCATTAGACAAGCCACTCTCTCCTCAGCTTTTCTCCTGTTCTGAACACCAGAAGGAACTTCCCGTTAGAGCAGTATGGAACCAATGACCTTGGGAGGTCATGGGATCTCCTGCTCTAGAGGCCTTCAAGATCCAGCTGGACAACCATCTGTCAGAGATGCTTTAAGGTGGATTCCTGCATTGAGCAGGGGGTTGGACTCGATGGCCTTATAGGCCCCTTCCAACTCTACTATTCTATGATTCTATGATCTATGATACAGCAATTATTGCAATACTGGCCTACCTCTCAGGCATGCAAATCTCTGAAGCAATTTGAGCACTTCAGTAAAATAACATATAAGTACTACGTACTGGTCGTTATGTTTCAGCCTCATATGTGACAATTGCCTTGACGTTGTGAGCCAAACCCTCTCCTGCCTGGTGCAATGTTGCTTCTACTCAAGGCCCACCAGAAATGGAAGTCAGTTCAATTGTTTGTGGCTTTCCCCAAAGGAATATTTGGAGCTTGGTTCTGGGAATGCTCAGCATGTCCCACTAATCGCTTCCAGTTTCATGCATCTTAAACCTGGGGGTGAGAGGGGAGGATGACCTCTCTTCAAACCAGCTCAGTTTCCAGCAGAGTGCTCACATCTCCTCACTCACAATGCAAGTTGTGCCCCCCCTGTCAGCACCCCTCCCCTCCCTAGCAAAGCCCCCGGGGCATGTCCTTTGATACAGGGAGTAGAGGCCAAGAAGGGTGGCAGTGGTCCTGCTCCTTTCATGGGTACTAGATGCCCACAGAATTTGGCCAAGGGAAGCTATTGGAATGGTTGGAAAGAAAGGAAAGTTGGAGACCGATGACTGTTTTGAGGAGTGTGTGAAGACAGGGTTTGCTTCCCTCCCATGATGGGTGGCACACGCACATCTCTTTCGTCCCATTGCCCACTCGGGTCAAGAGGGCTTTTGCAGGCTTTGGGGGGAAACAAGCCTGTTTACCAAAGCAGAGATGAAAGCATCATGTGGGTAGAAATCCCAAGCAGCCATTCGTCTTTCAACCATCTTCAACTCTCTCCAAATCATTGTCTGTCTGAAGCCAGCCAGCTAGCCAGCCAGCCAGCCAGCCGGCCCTCCCCTCCCCTCCCTCATCAACCACCCTGATTCCAAAGAAGAAAAAGAAAGAGAAAAAAGGCCATCACAGGCTCTCCATCGATTTTGGGCCATCAAGTTCAGAAGGCTCATATCCACCTAGATTTTAATGCCTCGTGTCGCCAGCTCGCCCTTCCATCATCCTATTATGTGGATGACAAGCAGGACAGTTCCATGGAAGGGAAAGAAATTACCTAATAAATCAGGCCCCAAGAGATGAAGTGGGCAAGTGTTATTAGACTCCTACAGAGATGTGGATGGTAATGGATGGCAGGGGCCTGGATCGTAGCTCAACTCTGTAACTATGATGTGGATCCATCAGACTTCCTTCAGAAATCCTCTGAGCCAAACTGTTTCTTGCTGGGTCCCTCTATACGACATCGCTTTGGCACCTGTTTCTCCAAATATGCGCTTTCTCCTAGTGGTAGATGAGAGCCGTGAAGGTGAATCACGGGCTCCAAACAATGCGCTTTACAATTGTTTATATGCAGAGTTTCGCAGCAGAGTCGGATCAGGGGTTTATGGTTGAACGAGAAAAAATTGACAAAAGCACCGCCCTGTCTCCTGATGGTACCTCCCCCAGACTTTCCCGCCATTCGTTAACCCCGCCCACCTGAGTGTCTCGATGTTGATTACAAGTTAGCCCCTGCCCAGTCATGATCACACGTTACTTCGCATGTGGGTACGATTTCTCAACATTGGATGTGCCTACAATTAGAGTTTTTAGCAGGGCAGCATTGGCTTTGAGACCAAATGAAAAACTATAAAAGCATCATTTTTCCATATACTGGATGGCCATGGTGAACACCCGCCCGCGGAGCGTCCGCGCCCTATTCCTCCTGCCAAGAATCTGCTGTGGGACACTCCCACCCCACCATGCTTGCTGCAAGTGCCCCTTATCTCCTATGCCCTAGCAACCTCAGCCGTCTTGGAAATGTGCTGCTTCAAGGGCAAATTTTTGTGTTGCCTTTCCGTTACAATGTTGCTTTTCGCACTGATGTCCCAGTTCCATACAAACTGCCAATTATTCTGTCTGTCTCCGGACCCCGAGATGCCAGCTCGCAACAGTTCTGGGCTGCCCCACACTGAGCGGGCTAGAGGGCAACCTCGCTATCCCAGCAGATCTCTGCATCACAGAGGTGGGTGACTGGGCAGGCGGGAGTGGGGGAGGGCTGGCCGCTGCCCCCCCAAAACCCCTGGCTGGCACTGATGTCTCTTTGTCCTCTCTTCCCCACACAGTACAGGTGATGTTATTCCGCCTAGCTGTACTCAAGAGACAGAAGGGGTGTTTGCAGCTGCACCTCCGCGGTATGGTGCGCCCATTGCGTGTCCTTCAACGTCGAATGAGGAGACTGGAGCAGACAGTCTGGTGTGCCTGCCCTCCGGTACCCCTCACCCCAACATGTGAGCGGCAGCTGTGACGTGGCATCTGTGGACTGACATTCCTTCCCATGTGACTGTTGCCATTTGCCTTTTGGTCGCCGCGTTCCGCGCAAGCCCCTGTCTTGCCCCCTCTGTGGCGTGCCTTTCAGATTACTCCGACCACGCTTTGCAATGGGCTTGTGCCCACATGTAACCATTTCTAGAATAAAGATATTGCAGTGGTTTCTCAGTACTAAATGGTCTTTTTGGTGCGACACACACACACACACACACACCCCTTCCCAGTAAAGCAATGACAGAAGGGAGAGGGGGGAGGTAACAGGAGTAGATACGAAGCCCAATCCCCAATCCTGCGTCACGCTTCCCAGGGAGAAAGTCCCCCCACCTGCTCAATGTGCCTTACTTCCGAGTAACAGCGCACAGAATGACAGCTCAATGGCAGGAACTCACTTGCACTGCATGGAGAGAAGTTTCCTTGCCTTTTTCCAGTCAGGATTCTAGCAAGGGAGCGGGGTGTGGGGAGGGAAGCCTTAGCAGACCTCAAATTATACTCAAAATGGAAAACGCACATCCGTATTCCATCCCCTTTGCTTCCTGTAGAACCAGCTCCATGTGAGTAGCCACGCGTCTTGACGAAAGAAAGATTCCAGTGGGGATTTAAAAGACACTTTACTTTAAGTACCGGTAAATTAAGGTCAGCCATTACTGAACAGTCCATGAGTCAAGGGAAGAAGAAGAAGGAAGTAGGAGGGAGGAGACAGGAAATGGCAAAGCACGCATTTGAACAATCCCCTCCCATCTTGTCCACAACTGGGAGGAGTAGCCAGAGAAGGGGCAGTCATTCAGTCATGACATCACCACCAAACTACGCCCACTATTAGCATTAATCCGAATGCTCTGTAGATTGGTTACATGTGATAATGCCCTTGAACTTTGGAGAAAAATTAAAAGCCGCGGTAAAACGTGACTTTGATAATGCGCATTAACGGAGGCTATAAATCATATAGATGGTTGGATTGTGCCCCGCTCGTCTGTCCTAAATGCCATCAGAGAGAAGTCAAGGAGGTGCAAATAAGCCATCTAGAGGTACCCTCTGTTTGTTTGCAACTGCATAAGGAAACAACATGCTGCTGTTAATCCAACAGCAAGAAAGTGTGTGTGTTTCTTCAGAGTGATGGGAGGAGTGGAGGAATAGACAACATGTATTAAGAGCATAATGTTTAAGAACCTAAGAACTGCCTTCTGGGATCAGGCCAAGGCGTCCGGCCAAATGCCTACAGGAAGAGCATGACCAGGACATGAAGGCAATGGCCCTCTTCTGCTTCCCCCCCCCCCCCCCCAACACCTGGTATTCAAAGATCTATTGCCTCCATCCAGCTATCATAGATAATTTCCCATTAATTTGTCTAATCCTTTTAAATAGCCATCTGAGTTACTGGCCACCTGTCGCTGTCTCCTGTGGCAATGACTTGCAGAGCTTAATGGAGTTGCAGTGCAATGAAACGGGCACCCAGTTTGCTGGGATGACTCAGACTATTGGCCTCTTCACGCTCTCCTTCACGTGCCTCCAGGGCCGGCTCAAGGCGTTTTGCTCTCTGAAGCAGGACTCAAATCCCCCCACCTTCTGCTATAACCAATGCTTTACAATGTTTTGTAATGACATTCAGACACCAATTCCTGCCTCCTCTCCCTGGCTTTTCACAGGGAGCCAGGGGAAGGGTGCATTGGTGCCGCCTTCCCTGCACAATTCCAAGTAAAGTGGTGGGGAGAGGTTGAGGTGTCCTGGTTGGCTTTTGGCAGGAGGGAGGGAGGGAGGGAGCCAGGCAAACTCTGGTATCTGCGCAGCGTCCTTGAATGAGCCACCAATGCCTGGCTCTGGCTCCAAGCCTGATTTGGTGACGGTGGGAGAAGGAAAGGGTTGCCCGGTGTGTCAACATGCTCTTTGCTGCCTCGCCAGCTAGCAAGCTCCCGGTAGCGCTCTCTGTCAGGCGCACGCAGAAACTGAGCACCTGCCTAGACGGCCCACCGCAGCTGCACACTGCCGACCTCGTGCCTGCCGGCAGGGAGACTCTTCTCCCCACAGAAACAGTGCAGGGGCATTCCAGCCAGGCAGACAGCAACCAATCAGGGATCATCATCAACCGGCCACGCCTCTGACATGACCCTGGAGCAGCAGTTACAGATGGCAATGTGCTGTCCTTGATGCACTCCAGATAAAAGAGTCGGGGTAAATCCCCAACTTTTTTGTTTCAGAGCTTTGGGGGAAAGCCCCGGGATGCCTGCGCGGTGGCTTCTGCGTCATATAATCGACCCCGTGCCTACATGGACCCACCCCAGGGCTTTCATCACGTATAAACAGCCCCCAGCTGAGCTGTGTGCTTGTTGCTCAGTTGGCTGCCCAGGCACTGCTAGCTGTGGATGGGCCACTCCAAGGCCCCTGCTTTGTGCTGCTCTACTCTGCTCTCCCTTCTTTGGGTTCTGAATCTTTAACCCACACTTGGAGAAGAGAGACTGAAAGAACTGGGCATGTTTAGCCTGCAGAAGAGAAGACTGAGGGGAGACATGATAGCTCTCTTCAAGTACTTGAAAGGTTGCCACGCAGAGGAGGGCCAGGATCTCTTCTCGATCAACCCAGAGTGCAGGACACGGAATAATGGGCTCACGTTACAGGAAGCCAGATTCCAGCTGGACATCAGGAAAAACTTCCTGACTATTAGAGCAATACGACACTGGGACCAATGATCTAGGGAGGTGGTAGGCTCTCCCACACTAGAGGCATTCAAGAGGCAGCTGGACAGCCATCTGTCAGGGATGCTTTAAGGTGGATTCCTGCATTATAGGCCCCTTCCAACTCTCCTATTCTATGATTCTATATCTGGAGACTGCTTCAAATAGAGGGCTGTCATTTGTAAAGTAGGTCACATGACCACCCTATTTCAGATGGCTTTTTTCATAAGGAGGTTCATTAATTTCCAAAGCAAACTTGAATTTTTTAGATCCAATATCCGATAAATATTGGAAGTTCCGATCCGATTACAGACCGCCATTTCAGGTGGAAAAACACTGGGCCAGCACTCCCTCCCACCCCCCACTCGCGCTCCCTCCCCCCACTCACACTCCTTACCTGCCGCTGCCGCCGTCACCACCGGTCTGTAGTACTGCAAAACAGGCTTTCCATCGTGTTCCTCAGTACAGAGACGTGGCGAGTGATAACGTCATCACTTGCCACGTCTCTGTACTGAGGAACAGGCAGGAAAGCCTGTTTCGCCGTACTATGGACCAGCGGCAACAGCGGGGAAGGCTGCAGGTAAGGGGGGGACCCCTCCGTCCCTCCCCTCACACACCTTACCTGCAGCCTTCCCCGCCACCGCCACTGGTCCGTAGTACTGCTAAACAAGCTTTCCGACCTGTTCTTCAGCACAGAGACGCGACGAGTGATGATGTCACTTGGCTCGTCTCTGTACTGAGGAACAGGCCGGAAAGCCTGTTTAGCAGTACTACAGACCGGTGGTGGTGGTGGAGGTGGCAGATAAAAAGTGCAAGTGGGGGGAGGGAGGGAGTGCTGGCCCAGTGTTTTCCCCCATAGGCTTACATTGGAAAGCTTTCTTTCCCCCAATGCAAGCCTATGGGGAATACACCTGAAATGGCGGTCTGAAAATCCAATATGTCCGACAGTTATTGGACATATGGATATCGGATTCGATCAGATAGGGCCTCCTTAGGGAATAATCGTTATCGGTCATCGGATGTCCAATAACATCCTTATTGGTTCGTTATCGGACATTGGACCCTACGATACACATCCCTACTGGATATTAATGAAGAGGACTGAGGGGAGACATGATAGCACTCTTCAAGTACTTGAAAGATTGTCACACAGAGAGGGCCAGGATCTCTTCTTGATCATTCCAGAGTGCAGGATGCAGAATAATGGGCTCAAGTTACAGGAAGCCAGATTCCAGCTGGACATCAGGAAAAACTTCCTGACTGTTAGAGCAATATGACAATGGAACCAATGATCTAGGGAGGTGGTGGGCTCTCCCACATTAGAGGCCTTCAAGAGGCAGCTGGACAACCATCTGCCAGGGATGCTTTAAGGTGGATTCCTGCATTGAGCAGGGGGTTGGACTCAATGGCCTTATAGGCTCCTTCCACCTCAACTATTCTATGATTCTAGTTCTACCTAGTGGTTGCAAAAGATTAACCCCACAGCACCTTAATTTACCTTCACCTTCATTAATTTAAAGACTGCAGAGTCTACAATTACCTAGCTGTACCAGTGCTTATTGAAGAATAAAAGGCCCTCTGCACGTTCTCAGAAGCACTCTCCTCTTTTATTACTTTGCTTGCTCCAAGGCTGACCTCTGGCACATGGAAACTATTTCTGCAGCCCAGCTTATTCCCTTTCATAGGCCTCTTTAAACGAGGCTGCAGACTTTAAATACATATATGCACACACAATGCACCCCCCTTCAACTGGAAAGATTGTGGTGTCAAGAGAGAGGCTGTGTCTACTCTTTGGGAGCCGGTGGCTTTTGTCGCAAAGCAGCCATTTGCTTGTGGCCTGATAATTAGTGACTCCGGTCCCACCATTACACACCACTTCAGGAGCCAAGCATGAGTGCTGGGTTTGTGTGTAGGATCACATGGGATGTGGGAGCGGGGAGCCAGTTCCAGCAGGCCTTCATTTGTGCGCTGTTTTCAGAGTGTTCCAGCCTTCCGCCTTTTTTCCTTTCTACCTCAGACACCACCAAGTCCAGTTGGGAAGATGACGCAGCCTCTTCTGTCAGGACAGGAATAAGGGAAGGAAACCAAAGAGGCAGTTAGAGGGGAGGAAGGCAGGGAAAAAGAGCCCCTGAGCTTTCTAGCCCATCAGCCCCAGCACAAGGACTTCTGATCACAATGCTGGGGTTTTCCCCAGTAATTGACAAGTGACCTTCATGGGACAGCAAAATGGTCCTGTTTTAGTGCCCCCCCTCCCATCCTAGGGCTCTTCAAGGAATGGGCCACAACAAGAATAACAAAGTAAATAATTAACAATTTGCTGCCCTTTCATGACACCTGTTCACTCATTCCAATCTACTGCCTCCCTTTGCCCAATGGTAGAGCCGGACCTATATGGGTGTCCTTTCTTGGAAGCAGGATGGCTTTCTTTCTTTCTTTCTTTCTTTCTTTCGTCTTTCTTTCTTTCATCTTCAACGTCTCGCTGCTTCAAAATTCTAACAGTTTGATTGAGCATGTGTGTGTGGGGAGTGTTGGCCTTCCTTCCTCCCAGACCACCCTGCGAGTCTTGTGGCTGATCCATAACCTGGATTTTTTATCCTGTTCTTCTAAATTCACTGCTGCTTTTGCAACACCACACCAGTTCCCATCCTGCCACCTTGACTGTGGCCATTTTTACATTGACCTTTTTTTGTGGGATTACCCCTGGGTGGTCCCTGTGCATCCAAATGATGCACAGGGACTCCCGGGGGTGGGGGGAAACCCGATTCTTCCCATGGTCCCAGGAACGTCCCAAGACCGCGGGAGGTGTGGGCGCCCATCCCACTTGGCGCCCGCTTCCTCACATGGCTCCGTGCCCATCAGGGGAGGGGGTGGCAGCAATTTCACCACCCCTGGGATGGCAGGAGTGGGTTGAGGACCCGATTTAGGGTTGTTGTTGTTTTTTTAACTTACCTTTTGCGATAGAGTGCAAGTGCGCTCTTTCCTCTTGTTTTATAGAAAGAAAATGGCAGGCACAATAGACCTGGAGGAAGCCAGGATGTCGCTCTTCCTAATTTGGAAAGAGGGGGACGATCCTGGAAGCAGTTACGTCCAGGATCATCCCCCCCTCCATCTCCCTACACCCGTAGGTGTAGAAAGGGCCTGTAACTGAGCGAAACGTTCCTCTCCTGATCACTCATTCCAATCCTGCCACCAGCCTCTGAGTCTCTCATTAAATAAGCAGGAGCACGCCCCTGACTTGAATGAAATGGTTTGTAATTGATAAATTATGCAGTGGCACCTGCCGGCCCTGAAAGGCTGCGTTGCTATCAGCTGACCCATGAGGGATGCATTTGAATTTTTATCAGAGCGTCTCTGCTTGCTTTAGGTACCTTGCATTGATTTAACAAGACTCCTGGGAACAGGGCTGAGTTTTCTAATTATATCCTCTAGATGAAAGGAATCAGATATGAATATAATGGATATATTGTCTGCTCAAGATAACATTATAGCAGATTTTCATACAGTTTGTCTTAGAAAGGGAGCCTGCAAAATGGGAAAGCCCAGCGCCCTTGTCTGACTAGTCGAGGTGTGCAATGGACTATTCTCTTCCTTCCTTCCTTCCCACTTTCTTTCCTTACATCACCAAACGTACCAACCTTTGAAATCCAAACAGAGGAACAATTCAGCTTCTTTCTTCTTTGAAACCCTACTTTCCACATGTCCCCACTTCCTGGCTAGAGAGAATCATGGAATAGTAGAGTTGGAAGGGGGCTATAAGGCCATCGAGTCCAACCCCCTGAAATAAAGAAGCTTTTAAGTATCTGCCTCTGGCCTTTTGGGATTCTCACAGTATGACACACTTCCAGAGGTTCTCTACATGAGTGATTTAATGCATACTCACGGAAGTTTGTGGGTCCTTTACATGACAACCTCCAGGATGTCTCACATGCTTTCCCTCAGTAATCTTGCGTTTTAAAAAACACACAGATAATGCAGTATTTAAAATAATCACAGGATTAATTCCACCACTAGATGGCACTGTTTCATTGAACTTTATGGAACATTGCCCAGAGACGAAGTTTTCAATTACAAATCACGTGGTTGCTGATGGTTGCCATCTAAAAGCGCCCATAGTGAACGTGGAAAAACAGGAAAGAGAAAAAAGCCTGGTTAGGTTGTGGTTTTTTTCCTTAATGTAGAGACACGCCCAGTCCTCCTTCCTGACATGCCACCCGCCAAATACAGCCACCAGCACCTTTCCACGCACACAAGAATTCTGTCCTCCCCAAAATTTCCGCCCTCCTGTCCAGTCACACACGTCCTCAGGACTAGCAAACGACTGCCATGCTTTCACCATGAAGGCTTTGTTGAAACACCCTTAAAACCTGATTTCTGTGCAAGACACAACAGGATTAAGAATGTGGCAGATTTTATTCATGAGAGAGAATGGAAACCAAGTAAATAATATCATGCTGTGTAGGTGAATTCAGTGTTAACCTATGGTACTCACTTTTTAAAAGCACACACCTTTTTATACAGAATGGGAGGTGTCATCCTGACCTAAGAGCCCCCTCCACCCTGGTCCCAGGCTCACACAGTGCTTAAACTGACAAACCCGAATGGCTCCTTCCCCAAACTTTGGCCTTCCCCCACCCTCTTGCCTTTACACACACACACACACACACGCACACACACACACACACACCCTTCTCCCTTTCCAGCCATTTGCACCCAAGAACACTGCTCCTCACATCTTAATTGCAAGGAGAGGAAGAGAGGGATGGAAGGGTCCATGAATGATTCTGAATTCCATCCAGTAAGCCAGGGAGGGATGCTTCCACTCACCTATCTTCAGTTCTCCTGGGGCCATTTTGTCCGCACTGGACTCCTTGAATGCTCCTCCGGCAGCCAGGCCATGGAGATGGGCCATTGCAGAGAGTCAGAAGACACCCTGTTG
The DNA here is from genome assembly GCA_029215795.1 of Anniella stebbinsi. Classification (NCBI taxonomy): domain Eukaryota; kingdom Metazoa; phylum Chordata; class Lepidosauria; order Squamata; family Anniellidae; genus Anniella; species Anniella stebbinsi. The sequence goes on from JARDYH010000001.1 coordinate 375,962,853, forward strand.
GGCTGGAAAGCAATTCTATTTTGCAAAACAGCAGCGCCTCTCTCCCTCTTCCGCTCTCGTTTCTGTCAACCTGATCAAAGTTGCCCTTGATGTCACTTTTCCCCCCTCCTGGCCTGAACTCTACTAAAGACTAGGGTGACCAACTGTCAGGATTTCCCCGGATTTGTCCTGGTTTTTGTTCTATCCTGGGTGTCAGGGGGGATTTTCTGTAATTTTCTATAATGTCCTGGAAAGACAAGCTTTCCCCTTTAAGGCCACATTAGCGTGGTTGGAGGGAACGACGAGCTTTCTGGAGGTGGGTTATTTCCCTCCCACTGCTCCAATCAGGACCTTACAGGGGAAAGTATGTCATTCCTGGACATTATAGAAAAGGACCTGATTGGAGCAGTGGAGGGCGGGAATGACACACTTTCCCCTCCTCCGCTCCAATTGGGGCCTTTAAAGCAGTGGGGGTGAATGACATGCTTTCCAGAGGCCCCGGAAAGCCACTTTCCCACCCCCCACCTCACTGAGGGTCCTCTTTTTTGGTTTCCCAAATGTGGTCACCCTAACTAAAGACTGTATTGATCATGCTGTCTGTAGTCCGATCCATGGAAATGACTGGGCACCTAAGAGCAGCTCTGCAGAGGTGGGCCGCTCAATAAATATTATTAGAAAGCTGAAAGGTAATTATGACCTCAATTATAGGATGCACATTTCATCAAGGGCCTTTTGCCTGGAGATGGAAGCACTTAGTCTTAATGGTTAGGGATGAGGCTGAATCTGGGGCCAGCACCTGTCTCCTAGAAGAGGGCCGGCTATCCATTTCATAACCAAGTACGTTTCCTAATGGGCCATTGATGGCCTTTTCTCTGGCAGGTGGGGCGGAACTCTTGTGCCCATTTGGGGAGTGATTAATGTACATGTGAAGAAAGACCAGGGAGGCAATTGGGGGGGAGCACAGATCACTTACCAATAGACCCAGCCTTGTCGTCCTATCAGTGAAGGGTGGGAAGGCAACACCTGTACAGATGTGGCAATGCTGCAGGGCCTGGGAGAGAGTTCCCTTAACTAAAGATGCCACCAGCAATATGGAAAACGCTGCTCCCACCCCCACCCCGCACCCAACAGAATAATCATGGAGCACGGACTTCTCGGGTGCAGGCCAGGATAACGAGTTGTGGGGACTAAAACCCTTCCTTTGGCAGTTCATGGTACAATTTGTAGACAGGGGAAAATGTACACGTGTGGGCTCCCCTACCCCCCAATTTAAAGGGAAAGTCAATAGCTGAGCCGTACGCACCACCTGCACCTGGTCTCCCCCCATCGCTGCATCTTCATGCTGGGAAATCGGTATGTGTTTGTGTCTCACTGCAATGCACTTAGCAAAGGCAAAAGAGCCCTTGCCAAGAAAAAAAGATGGCAACGCTAGGAAAATAAGGCACATTTTGTTATTGTGCCTCACATTCCTCTGGCTTGCTTGCTCAGGGTGGTTAAATGGGGGGAACCAAAGAGGGAACAGGGGACTTCATTACAGGGCACAGGCAGGCCTCCCGTTGTTGTTGCTCTCAAGAGCCTTCCCACAGGGGACCCCCCCATTTCAAGGCAGTTTCCACCACATCAGTGCCCAGGTACATCACAAAGTCATTATAACTGGCCCCAGGAGCCCAAGACAACTCTGCGTGTTGCTCCTCTCCTGGAGGCATGTTTTGCTCAAGCCAAGCCAACCCTCTTAGGACTTGCCTGCTTCCCCTGTGCCTTTTTGTAAACACACTGGAAACATCCTTTCAGCTTAGCTGACTGGAGGCTTCCCCACGAATGATAGCCATGGGGAGGGTACTTTGGGAGGGCACCGCCGCCAGTAGCAGGTACCCTGTTCAGGCTGGCCTCCCCGTTGGCTCTTGCAGGGTGGGGAGAGTGAATTGTGCTTTGGTTTGGCCTGATTTGATGTTCTCTCTCTCTCTCACGTAGATGCTGCTGTTCTGATGCGTTGCTTTGACTGCCTGGTATCTTATGTGAAGCTGCAGCAGGAGAAGCCTCCCCTTGATGTCACGCAGACCTTGGATGGCCTCTCCCTGGAGCAAAGCCACCTTGGGAAATAATCTGTCAAACCTACAAATTAGCATATTGCTTGCAGTGGTTTGGGGGATGAGGCAAGCTGTTTTACTTGTGAAAGCAGCAGTCAGTAATTTGGCTTTGCGGGGTGGGTCGGTGGGGGAGGGTTGGAGTCCGGGTCACATCTGCTCTGGAAGGTGGTCTGGCGGTGTAGCAGCCGGGTGAGTCTGTGGCAGCAAGCAAAACTAACAAAGAGTCCTGTGGCACCATCATGACTAATAAAGGTAACGTTGCAGCATTGAAACTTATTATTTAAGTTATAAATTTAAGGCAACCTACAATTAAAACCTAAAAACAATGTTAAAACTTTAAAACATCATAAACTGCAGGAGAAAAGTTCAAAGGGGAGTGTGGAACTAATACGCTGAAAATGCTAAAAAGCCACGCAGAACAAAATGGGCTTAACCGCCCCTCTAGAACTGGACCAAGATGGGCCCGTTCTTCCTTCCCAAGGGTGGGGTGTTGCCCACAGAGAGTTCCCTGTTCCTTGTTCCCACCAACCTCGCCTCTCTTGTTGTGGGAACCTACAGAAGGGTCTGCAAATACGCTCTTAAACTACAGGCAAATCCCTCTGGGAGGAGGCAGAGTCCTTCAGATTTCCTGGCCCCAAGCCAGTCTGGGCTTTATAGGTAAGCACCATCATCACACTGAATTGCGCCTGGAAACAAATTGGCAGCCAGTGCAGTTGATATAAGACCAGGGTCAACAAAGTGCTGTGAGAAAGTAACCTGACCTCTGCATTTTGCACTAGTTGTAGGTTCCGGACATTCTTCAAGGGCCGCCCCATGCAGAGTGCATTGAAGTAATCTAAACAGGCCTGGAATTGAGTCACCATTACTTGTTCTAGGTCATTGCCCAGAGAAGGATTGGAGACGGGTGGGATCCAACAATGGTGGGTTTTGTGTTGTTTTCGCCGTAAGTGGCCTTACCACAGCTTCCTGTTAAAGAAGGGGAAGCTAGCCTGACCCCAAGAAAGAATGGACTATCTCCAACACTCAGCTGGGTAGTCCCCTCTGGCAGCTTTTACCAGCCATGATGGAGAAGCTTGCACTCAATGGGGTGCGTGGAGTTCCCCGGTGATGTCATTCTGGGGTGCTGCCACCCAGCCCTGTTCTAACCTGGCCTCTGCCACAGTGAGGCGGGCGTGGTAGAGTGCAGCAAGCCCTGGCAGCCCTTGCAACCACCGTGCTGGGTTGGAAGGCTCCATTGCACGGCTCCAGAGGGCTGGTCGCAGCAGGCACTGCAAGACGATGGCTGCTCCACCCCATGGGCCTCTTTGGCACCCCGTGGGCTGTCTTGACTCCTAGGCTATTTCACAGGGTGCCTCTTCACGAGAGGTTTAATGCTCTTTGAAGTCTCATTAAAAAATTTACCTCCACACCAGCGGAGGCGCGTTATCTCTCCGATTATGCGCATTATTGAATGCGCGTTAAATCACGAGTTTTATTTTGCTCCGTCCATTAAAGCGCATTTTGACTGTGTGAATATGCGCTTATGCGCATTAATTACTTGTAAACCGCATTTTGGACATCCTTTAATGCGCTTCGCCGCCTCTCACCGCCTCTCGTGCAGAGGGATTAGGCGTAAATGCGCTTCTGCGATTATGCGCATAATCGCCTAACTAGGTGCAAAAGCGAATCCTTGTAGAGGGGACCACAGCGACATGGAACTGCTTGGTGAGTTCATCCGTGATTTGGTTGTTATCTGTATGCTGATCATGCCCGGCGCGATGTCTCGTTTCTGTCGTCTAATCCTAGGGAGGCTGTAGAAATCCTGAACCAGTGTTGACATCGGTGTTGGATCTAATCCAAACAGGATGAAAGTATTGCTGGTCGTATCTCGTAATACGGGGTGGGTGTGCCGCCTGCTTTAAATGGGATTGTACTCCCTTTTAAGAATGAGGTTCACAGCTTGAGGGTGCTCCTGAATCTGGCCCTGCTGCTGGATGGCCAGTTGGTGGCTGCTGCTTCAGTTGGTATGCCAGCTGCATCCTTTCCTAGAGGAGATGGACTGAGCCTCTGCCATTCATATCCGGATTATATCCAGATTGGTTCACTGCAATACACTTCATGTGGACCTGTGTTTGAGGACAATTTGGAGACTTCTTATGGTTCAAACTTGGGCTGGCAGATTGTTAACTGTGGAGTACAGGATGAATCATATAACTTCAGTATTATTTAATCTTCACTAATTAACAATTTCTTTCCAGTATCAATTCAAAGTCTCAAATGGCCTAGGAACAGGGACTTTCCTGTTGTGGCACCAAGGCTGTGAATGTCCTCCACTGGTTTCACATCCCCTCCTCCCTTTTCAATAAAGAAGAGCTGTGTCTGCCACATAGTGGACATGGATGACTGTGCAGTCCAGAGCAAGAATGCTCCTCCCCAGCAACACTCCAGGCCCACTCAAAACCCCACTTTGCCCTGGCATTGCTGACTGCCAAACACAACATCTGCTTACACAGCATGTGTAGCACTCACAATTCCAATGCCCTCCTTTGTAAAAACATCACGCATTACAGGGGAACAGGCCCGTGCTGCCCATTCCCCCATGAAAAGATGAATGTGCCGCTCTGTGAATTCCCTCGCTTACTCTCCTTCTCATCCAACAGGTGCAGCCGAGACTGGAGAAGACTAGCCATCTAGGAGCTTACACAAGGGAACCCCAATGTGGTGCCATCAGCAGCATCCCTGAGCGAGTGCCCTGCTGCTGTCAGTCCCAGCCAACAGCCTGGAGGCTGTTCTACCAGCATGTCTCTACAGGCAACAGGACAGCAGACCCTCAATGCCCATAGCTGAAGGGGGGGTCTTCCTGCTGCCAGCAAGGAAATAAAGAGACCAGCTACTGGACAGTACTGGAGAACCTGCAGTCCAAGCAAGGGGGCCTTTGGTTAATTGTGCAACGGGCACTACTGATCCAGGCGCTCGGTTCCCAATTCACAGCGCTGCAGGTGTACGCTAATGTGCCGTCTCAGTCTGGGATGCCTCATGTGACGAACAGTACAATGGTCCTTTGGTCTCTGAAGATGCTCTCTGGCCACCTGATTTCTGTTGTCTGTACAGGAGATAAGAAGGTGAACTTGCAAAAACTCTTCGTCAAGTTCACAAGCCAGAAGCACGCAGGGCATCCATTGGGACCATATCCATCATTCCTTGTGTGTACGTTGGGAGAGCCCAATGCCTTCGGCACAGCAGCAACTCCCACTAGGCCAGATGACCACCACTTTCCTCCAAACTTCATAGTAGTTGTCTTTTTATGTACTCCGGAAGCAGGCAAGCTTCTGCTTCAGAACTCAGCCACTGACATTCATTGTTTGGAAGCAGAGCTTATGTGGTTTTGATAGCTGGTATAGCTTGTGGAAGTCAGCAACACTCTCCTCTGCTCTTGAAAGTCTTGAGAATATCCATGTGTGAGATCCCCCTCCATCTTCCAAGATCATGTTTGGCTGCCATCCTTTGACAATGACAAAAAGATTTTAAAAAACCCTAGGAGTCATCCCTCAAATCCACCTTTCTCTACATTAAGGAAAAAACTCTCACCCTTATCATTTCTTCTTCTGGAGTCTTTGCATGTTGACTATGGCTCCTTTCGATGGTGACCAATGGCAACCATGTGATTTGTAATTGCAAACTTCCCCTCTTGGCAATGCTCCATAAAGTGAAATGAAACAGTGCCATCTAGTGGCCCGCAATATCATCTGATAATTTCAAATAGTGCATTATCTCTGATCTTTTAAAAACTGAGATTACTGGGAGGGGGAGGGGGGAGGTGTGGGAGATTTCCTGGGTGTTGACAGCATCATGTAAAGGACCCACAAACTTCCATGAGTGGTCAATCATGAGCATGCAATAAATAACTCATGTAGAGAAGTTCAAAGGAAAGGGAACCCGTCCAAGCCTCCAGTAGCTACTCTATAGATGCTGCAGGGCAGCCCATCACCAGAACTGAGCACCCACAGCACCAACAGTTTCCATGAGAATAGCCCTCTGTCTTGAGATGTGCAGACAACCCACCATCTTGGATCCACCCAAGGAGCCTTGTTTCCTCAAAGCCATAACAAACATGGACAATTCCGGTCTAGTGGTTTCTATTTCCCCGGAACCATGCTGGGCCTGTTTTGATTTTTTACCTGGTTTCTCCCCACCCCTTCTGGGAGGAAGTCATGATATATTTTTCTTCCCACACCCATCTTCTTCTCCTTCCTTGCCCAAGGAAACATGTTGACGGGCATCAGACACTTTGAAAGTCAATTGCCTGTTGGAGCTGAAAATGTGTTTTCAGGTTTCTGCCTGAACACCAGTAGAATGCTAAGTGAGGCACAATGCTGTCCTTTGCCCTGACCAGCAAAAAGAGACAAGGTTGTAGGTGTTGTTTGTTTGTAAGATTTAGAGATGTGAAGGCATAGGGGAAAAAACCAGAAAAATGGGGGGGGGGGGGGAAATCAGTTTTTTCCCAAGCACTGTTTTTGTTTTTCAAAAAATTGGAAAAAATGAACAGCTTTGGTTTTTGAAATATTTTATTTTATAATTCATTACAAAGTATTTATATGTTGTTAACCAGGCTTTACTCCCCTAAAATGATTTCTAAAACAATGTAATAAGAACACGTTTATAAAAAGACTAGAGATGTAAAATAATGAAGCCAGGGGGAAAATGTTTTTAATCCTCTCTGTAAGATCCCCAGCATAGTTATTTCTTTCATTCCTTATTAAAATTATTGATCTAAAGTATATTTTACTGGGAGACGTTTATGCTCAGTTTCACCACGTGTGAGTAGATTCACTGTTGCGCAGGCTTGATTGACAGTTTGGGGCTTTGCTCTCTAGAGTACTGTGTTTCTGATGCTGCGGTAGTCATTTAATGTAGTCCTAATCTATTCAGACAATAATTACAAGTTTTTAAATATAAAGATAATTTTATGAGAGAACTGAGTTATACATAACATAACTTTAGGAACAGAAAGCCTGCTTTATGTTCCTGTAGCAGTCCTCTCCAACCTGGTGCCCCCTGGAAGTGCTGGACTACAGTGCCCAGCATTCCTGACCATTGGCCATGTTGTCTAAGGATGATGAGAGCTGAAGTAAAAAAAATCTGGAGGGCACCAGGTTGAGAAATGTTGTCTGAAAGCAACAAAGTGACTTTAGATCTCTAAAGAGCGCTAAAAATAAGTATTGTTTATTTTTCAAAAATGTCTGTTTTTTTTCTGGGGGAAAAAACCTTTTTCCTCCCTATGGCCTCAAAATTTCTAGAAATTTTACATCTCTAGTAAGATTTAAGCTCTGCAATGACCAAGACCTTTGACTTTGAGATTCTTGCCCATAGGGCTGATAAAAATGGCATAATGTCTATTTTATAGCACAGTGGAAATAGCTTTGTTCTGCTATCAAGGAAATAATTCTGACAAAGATTTTTTTCACATTTCCAAAGTCACAAAGAAATGTTGCAAATCGGCTTGGTTCTGCATGTATATTTTTGGTCTATATTCTACCCAGTACTAAAGATTCAGGATAGGTTTCCACCCGCTTGTATCGTCAATCCAGAGGAGGTCAGGTGCCCCAGAGGGCAGCATGGCTCCCCCCGACTTCTGGACTCATTGCATAGAAGACGGCACTTCAACAGGCGCAGCTCTTCATGCCAGCCTCATTTCCTTTCCCACTTTATCCTCACATGTTAACCCCAGACCAGAAAATGAAGAACATGTGACCATGCTTCCATGTGGACCGCATGACAGATTAATATGCTGCAGCTGTTGCGTTGCATCATTTACAAGACTGGCGTGTGATATGTACATCTGTGGGGAAAGCGCAAGTCATGCTAATGCGGACATTTCATGGCATGCCACACCAATAATAATATTTGTTTGTTTGTTTGTTTATTTATTTATTTCTAACCTGCCTCTCCCTCTGGATTGAGGTGGGGAACAACATTAAATACAAAACAGCATGCAAGCAGTCTGTTGCCTAAATGTCTAAATCTGATGCCTGCCAGCATTGCAATGTTGGACGCAGGGAGGGTGGGAATTAGACTACAGCTAGAATGGTGTATTCGTAATAGACATGCTGGGAGATGCCATTAATCACCTTTCAAGCTGCCAAAAGAGCTTGTTGAATGTTGGCAAAGCACAGAAGCACCTTCAAGTCAACCAAGCATGGTATGAGGTGGTTTAAACTCATTCCAATTACTGTCTAATATTTGCAAAATACATTTTCACACCTTGTGAGTGCAATATAAGAGAACGAATCTTCCTTGATGAAATACCTGCCTCAACCATGGCAAAAAACAATAAGTGATCCACTGTGTGGTCGCTTTGTTGAGATGAGGATACCATGGGAATAGGGCAGCTACAAGCAGTATTTTCAGGAAAGGCGGGATCTGCATCTTCAGATCTCTGCAAAACCAATGCTCTTGCTTCACAGATGGCCCTGTAACCATATGGTGACTACGTGTGGTGTACTTGGTAAACCCGTCGTGGTTAATATTCTGCCAAGGCTTGGTGAGAACTTCTCCCCAGCTGCTTCCCTACATTGCTCATCTGGGACCAATCCTCCTTCTAACCCGGAGAATCTGTTTTTCCATGGCCCCAGTTCATTTCAATGCAGCTTGAATGGAAGAATGTCATAGTAGACTGTGGCCTCCTGAGCGCCCAGAGTGATCATGCAGAAGAAGAACGTGAGGAGAGCCCTGTTAGGTCAGGCCAAGAATCTCTCTGCCACCTCTGGGAAGCCCACCAGCAGGAAGGGCCTGAAGGAGGCTGAGCTCTACTGCTCCTGAACACGTGCCCTGCGAAGGCTGGATCAGGCTCAGCATTAGGTTAAACTAAGGGGCAATTCAAAATCAAGTCCAAACGGGGCAATGGCCAAAGGCACAGTTTTGCTAAGCAAGAGGAGCAGCCAAGGCCCAGAACACAGATACGCAGCCAGATACGACATGCAGTCCAAGAAGCAGAGTCAAGCAGGAGTCCAAGATCAGAAGCACAAAGGTTCAGTCATGGAACAAGCTCAGAGACTGGAGCTGGTAGGCAGCCATTGTGTTCCCAGCAATGGTTAGACTGATACGGGAGGCGTCTATTGCCAGAACTTCCTGAGCCCCACTCAGGTCCCCTCTACAAGAATTCGGTTTGAGGCCTGGTTGTCCGATTATGCGCATCTTCTCGCCATCGCTTTTACGCCTAATCCCTATACACAGGAGGCGGTGAAGCGCATTACCGGTTGTTTGAAACGCACTTTAAAGTAGGGGTGTGCACGGACCCCCCGGATCGGATCGGGACCCGGATCGGGACCTCCAATTTTGTCCCGGACCGGTTCGGACAAAATCGGAGGCCCCCCGGACCGGATCGAGTCCGATCCCGACCCAAAAATCGTACATTTTTGGATCGGCCGCCATTTTTTTCCCCATAGACTTGCATTGCAATGCAAGTCTATGAGGAAAAAATGGCGGCGGGTGGGTAAGGGGGGGCCTAACTCCCTCCCCCCCCCCGGGGCCGTCCGCTGTGGACGGCCCCGGCAGGTAAACCCCCTCCCCCGCGCTCCCTACCCCCCCTGGGGCCGCCTGCTTCCATCCGCTGGCGCCCGCGGGCGCCAGCGGATAGAAGCGGACGGCTCCGGGGGGGGGGGTAAGCCCCCTTCCCCGCCACTTACCTTCTCGGCACGTCCGGCGCCGGCGGCTACTACCAGCGGGCTCCGCGGCCTACTCTCAAGTAGCGCGCCGGGTGATGACATCACCCGGCGCGCCACCCTGGAGCAGGCCGCGGAGCCTGCTGGTAGTAGTAGGCGCCGGCGCCGGACGGGAGCCGCCGGGCCGGGCAGGTAAGGGCCCCCCTCCCCCCTCCGCGCGCCCCCTCCTCCCCTCCACGCACCCCCTCCTTACCTTTCCGGCCCGGCGGCTCCCGTCCGGCGCCGGCGCCTACTACTTCCAGCAGGCTCCGCGGCCTGCTCTAGAGTAGCGCGCCGGGTGATGACATCACCCGGCGCGCCATCCTAGAGCAGGCCGCGGAGCCTGCTGGGAGTAGTAGGCGCCGGCGCCGGACGGGAGCCGCCGGGCCGGAAAGGTAAGGGCCCCCCTCCCCCCTCCGCGCGCCCCCTCCTCCCCTCCACGCACCCCCTCCTTACCTTTCCGGCCCGGCGGCTCCCGTCCGGCGCCGGCGCCTACTACTTCCAGCAGGCTCCGCGGCCTGCTCTAGAGTAGCGCGCCGGGTGATGACATCACCCGGCGCGCCATCCTAGAGCAGGCCGCGGAGCCTGCTGGGAGTAGTAGGCGCCGGCGCCGGACGGGAGCCGCCGGGCCGGAAAGGTAAGGGCCCCCCTCCCCCCTCCGCGCGCCCCCTCCTCCCCTCCACGCACCCCCTCCTTACCTTTCCGGCCCGGCGGCTCCCGTCCGGCGCCGGCGCCTACTACTTCCAGCAGGCTCCGCGGCCTGCTCTAGAGTAGCGCGCCGGGTGATGACATCACCCGGCGCGCCATCCTAGAGCAGGCCGCGGAGCCTGCTGGGAATAGTAGGCGCCGGCGCCGGACGGGAGCCGCCGGGCCGGAAAGGTAAGGGCCCCCCTCCCCCCTCCGCGCGCCCCCTCCTCCCCTCCACGCACCCCCTCCTTACCTTTCCGGCCCGGCGGCTCCCGTCCGGCGCCGGCGCCTACTACTTCCAGCAGGCTCCGCGGCCTGCTCTAGAGTAGCGCGCCGGGTGATGACATCACCCGGTGCGCCATCCTAGAGCAGGCCGCGGAGCCTGCTGGGAATAGTAGGCGCCGGCGCCGGACGGGAGCCGCCGGGCCGGAAAGGTAAGGGCCCCCCTCCCCCCTCCGCGCGCCCCCTCCTCCCCTCCACGCACCCCCTCCTTACCTTCCCGGCCCGGTGGCTCCCGTCCGGCGCCGGCGCCTACTACTACCAGCAGGCTCCGCGGCCTGCTCTAGAGTAGCGCGCCGGGTGATGACATCACCCGGCGCGCCACCCTAGAGCAGGCCGCGGAGCCTGCTAGTAGTAGTAGGCTCCGGCGCCGGACGGGAGCCACCGGGCCGAGAAGGTAAGTGCCCCCCTCCTCCCCCCCCCGCTGTCCACTTTCATCGGCGGGCGCCCGCTGGCGCCCGCCAATGGAAGCGGCGGTGGGCGCCAGTGGGCGCCCGCCGATCCGCCGATCCGCCGAACCGGTTCGGAGCTTTTTCGGACCGGTTCGGATTGGATCGGCCGATCCAGCTGCGGGATCGGAAATCGGATAATTTATCCGATTTCCCACTGGACCGGACTCGGATCGTGGATCGGGTCCGATCCAGTGCACATCCCTACTTTAAAGTGTTTAAATGCAGAGAATCGCTTGTTTACATGGTCATAAGGTGCTTCAACTCCCGCGGTAAATTAAAAGTCGCTATTTAACAGGCATTCAATAATGCACATAATCAAACAGAAAAAGCGCCTCGACCCCCGATTTGCACTCCGCTCTTGTAGAGCTAAAAACTTTAATGTGCCTTGAAAGAGCTTTAAATCGCTCTTGTAGAGGCACCCTCAGCTGCAGTTTGTTACAGGTCTTCTGGCAAAAGTCCTACTCATGAGGAGGGCCTTGCTCCCAGGGATCCTTTTCTGCAAGTGGGCACTCCTTCGCCTGGCATGCTTCCAGGCAGGGGTGTTCTCAGGGGATGGGTGGTGACTTAGCATCCCCCTCTGACTCAGAAGCAGCACTTTCCACCTTTCGAGAGGGAAGATGGGATGTTCCCTCCCCCCAGGGCACAGGAGCATCTGGTTCCCCAGGGATCTCTGGCTCAGGAGGTTCCAGATGCTTGAGGTTAATTAACACATGATGGGCTGTCACGTTGTGTGAACCTTGCTTTGATCATGTACATGAGAGTAAATACAAAACAGAATCTATTATTTTGAGAAGGAGAAAGAGAAGGCGGTGAAAGTAGAATAGTGCCCTTGTTCATCATCAGGTGACTATGACAGATGGATCTGGCAGCCACACCAACAAAATAGCTGCTGCCCAAACAGCTGACATGAGTTTGATGTGTGTCCAATAGTGAAGATGCCCCTAAAGTTTAAAAGGAGGGGAAAGCCTGAGGAGAGTATGCCATTGAATCATTTTCTAATTAGAAGGTTTATAAGATTATGGATGGTTTGGAGACAAAGGCTGCCTCTACAAGAGAGGTTTAATGCTCTTTCAAGGCGCTTTAAAAAATTTACCTCTACAAGGAGGGAGCGCAAATCGGGCGTAGAGGCGCGTTATCTCTCCGATTGTGCGCATTATCGAATGCGCGTTAAATAGCGAGTTTTATTTTGTGGCGGGATGTGAAGCCGGCGCCCTGCCTCCCGAGTGCTGGTGCTGCTGGTGCTGCTGGCTCCCCCGCTCGGTTTCTGGCTCCGCTCCTACTGGGCTCCCGCTGACCTCTCGCTCCGTCTTCCAGCTCCCTTTTCCCTTTTTCTTGCCCTTCCCCCCCCCCCCCCTGTGCGCCCTGCCTCCCGAGTGCTGCTGCTGCTGCTGCTGGCTCCCCCGCTCGGCTGCTGGCTCCGCTCCTACTGGGCTCCGTCTTCCAGCTCCCTTTTCCCTTTTTCTTGCCCTGTTCCCCCCCCTTGCTCCGTTTCATTCAATCGCCCGGTCAGTTCCTTCGCTCTCCAGCATAACAACTCGCAGGGACCTGCCTTAAAGAGACAGGTGCCCGCCCGCCCTACCTCCCCCCTCCCCTCTCACTGCCTGCCTCTCGTGCAGAGGTATTAGGCGTAAATGCGCTTCAGCGATGAAGCGCATAATCACTTAACCAGGCGCAAAAGCGAATCCTTGTGGAGGGGACCAAAATATAATCTCAGAATCACCCAGTTAAGATGATTGGCAAAATGTTCAGGACTGGAAAAAAGCAGGAGCTGTTTTCACACAATGCATAATTAATTGGTGGGCTTCACTGCTACCAGAAACAGCCATGGCTTTTAGCTTAGGCAGCTTTGAAAAAGCACTGGAGGAGAGCTGACAGGGCCCTCCATGTTCAGAGGCAGTAAACAGGTCACAGGGACCCTCCCCAATCCAGCCCAGCCCAAGAGACCTCTAAACTATGTTATTTCCAAACTCCACTTCTACCAGACTCATCCACCAGTTTTGATATTACTCCTTAGAAAGGGCTCCAAATAGTCATTGGGACATCATTTAGCTAAAACAGTTGCTCTTATTCCAAACCTTGTCTTGAATTCCACCTAATAAACAACTAAGCAACAACAATACCTGAATAAATTAATCGCAAGTTCAGACAGCTGCATAACCCAACATGTGAATGTTGGCAGAGCTTGGCATAAAATTTCAAAGTAATACTTACTTGGCACTGATCTGGTATCTTGCAAATCTCAATTAATTAATCCTTTAATCTACACCCTTCTGAAGCAGGTGTGCAAATGCTATGCTTGTTTCATGGGTGCTGCAAATTGAAAAAGAGGTTGAAAGTGTCTTGCTCCCAGCCACTCCGATTCCAAGGAAGAGGCATAATCAAGATCTGCCATCAAGATAGATGGTCTTTTCCTGTCTCATAAAAACTGCTGGCTATGCAACAAACAACTTTAAATAAATCTTCCATCACAAAACGTCATAAGCCTCCTGTGACCTCCTTTTAAGGAAACTGAGTCCCAGGTACACACTGGAACCTAAGAAACTTCTCACTGCTAAGAAGTGGAGTGCATGTGCCTAAGAATAGTTTAGCCCGTGATGAGCCCTAAGGAAGAGTGAGTAGGTGGGTCCATGTAAGCTGCATGGGCAAGTAGTGGAGGTGGGGCAGTTCACAGGTTGTCCCTGTCTCCTCCACATGATACTCATCCCCATCCCCATTCCCACCTGCCTCGGCCTCCTTCAGTCCTGCCTCCATGGAGCAGGCATAGTGGCAGAGCATTCTGCAAGATGCTCTGTGGCAGCCTGTACCCAGTTCTGCTCTCTCTCTCTCTCTGAAGAGGGAGGAACTATGGGGGCGGGCTCCTCACTCCATCGCCTCCTCTCCGCCTCCCACTGTTGCAACAAAGGCCAAGTATTTTGCAGCCAGGACCCAGATGGGCAGGCAGCTGTTCTGCTCTTTGGTTCTTCACCTAGCCTAGGGTGCCTCTACAAGAGCGATTTAAAGCTCTCAAGGCGCATTAAAAATTTGACCTCTACAAGAGCGTAGCGCAAATCGGCACTTTTTCTATGCAATTATGCGCATTATCGAATGCACGTTAAATAGCGAGTTTATATTTACCGCGGCCGTTAAAGTGCCTTAAGACCATGTAAACAAGCGATTCTGCGCATTAAACACCTTTAAAGCGCGTTTCATACAACCAGTAAGGCAACCTGTTATGCGCTTAACCGCTTCCCGCGTATAGTGATTTGCCGTAAAACCGACTGCGAGAAGATGCGCATAATCGTACAACCAGGCGTCAAACCGAATTCTTGTAGAGGGGACCCTAAATGGTCAGTCACCCAGTTTCTACACGTATGTCAACACAAATTGCTCTTTTCCATGGATTTGGGTGTGTTCATGAATTTCTCAACACATAGAAAGATCTCCTCTCATGAGGGTATGGCATATTCTAGACGCAGGTTGAATCATCCCCAAAGTTACTTTGACATGCCGGAATCACAATATATATCAGCTTGAGTTGGAATTCACATGTACAGCATCATCACACAGGGGGAAATCACAATTGCTTCCCATCGCTTCTCCGACCGTGCATTTGTTTCTCATTACTTCCTCTTTCAAAAGAGGAAGTAAACAACATGCTCTTGGCCCATTCAGGGGACTGTTTTGATCCCACCGCTTCTCCTGCACACAGCAAGAGATAGTGACAACTTCCGTCTTTAAAACAGATCGGACTTACTGGGGTCTTTTTTGTGGTGTGAAGAAGGCTAGAAAGGGCAGGAGGCAAGTGGGGGACAGACAATGTTGTGAGAGGGCCCCGCAAAAATCTGTGAGTGCCCAGTAATGAGCGTGCAATAAAACACTCATCTGATGGGCTCGTAGGAAACAGTTGTGTGAGTGTCCCATCAAGAAGCTTCTGCAAGTGGTCAGGACTCTTAAGATGCCACAGTTATTTGTAAATCTATTTTTTTTTCTTGAAAAATGCCTTCAAATGTGATATAATATATGCTTTTTTATTATGTAAAAGACTGGTATGAAAGGATTTCAAGTTGGTAGCCTGACAAGGTAGATCATACCACAGTGAGAATGAAGTGCCATTTGTGCACCTGTACAGGAAGGCTCTCTTCCATGGGAAGTGGGCCCATGGTCACTTGAACAAACAGTGAAGCATACAGTAAAAACAGCAAAAGCCAGGATCAATAGAAACCCAAAGCAGGCTGGTGTTGATGCACAAAAAGGTATATTCATTTATTTAACATGCCAATACCCTGCTTTTATGGCCTAGATCCAAAGTGGCTCACAACAGAGAAAAAAGGAATATACATATATGGACAGAATACACAAAAATCTCTCTCCAGAACTAAACGATCAGCACACGCCATGCATGTTTTCTCAGAAGTCCCAATGAATTAAATAGGGCTCACTCCCAGCTCACTCTTCAGCAGACCGTGGGACTTACTTACAAGTAGACATGCATAGGCTTGTGCTGCATGGGGATGAAGGAAGCAGACAACAGAAACTCAAGTCCCCAGACTGACATTGCAAAGTAGAAGCTCCCAATTCTCACTTGTGTGGGTGTTGAATCAAATAGACTTGCTGTTTCCTGCCATTGACTAACGCATGCCATATTACAACAGCTCTGGTCATTAATACAAATTAACACTCAAATAGCACTTGCCCTTTATTTCCTAAGCGTCTTGGGGAGGACCTGATCCCACAGTCTTTGAAACTGATGTAGCCAAGATGTTAGCGGAAGCAAAACAGGCAAATTTCCCTTGGAAGGTTTGCAATCCTGTTTTTAAGGAACATTTCATTTTGAACTGGTAAAAAGGGCCTTTCTGGAAAAATAAACTTGATAAACTGAAATGTTAACATCATTTTTCATGGTATTTATTGGATAAAGTAAGAAAAAGGTAACATAATATGAATATTTTAATATAGTAGAAAAAGAAACTAAAAATAATAATATGTACATATGCATTAATTACTTAATTAAAAGCTTAAACCAAAGAGATAAAATGTAAGGATGGGATAATTCATAACATAAAGGAAAAATATGATTGTACATTGTCTTTAAATCTATCATTCCAGAAATTGAGCAACAAAAAACATAACTTTCTGTAAAGCTATCTGTATGAAATCTAAAACAGCTTTTTACAAATAGGTTAATTTTGTTCATAAGGCTGTTTGCAAAATCTTCTTGAGCCAGTTCGAGATTTGTGGAGTAAGTGTTGTTTTCCAACACAACATATATTGTTGCAGCTACAAATAAACTACGGATTAATGGTAAATCGTCTAGTTCCATTTCTTCTTTTAGTTAACCCAAATATAATTAATTTAGAAGATAGCTGATATCCCATATTTAGTACATTACAGGCAGGACAATATTCTTTAATTTTTGGGACTAAGCCAAAAGATATGTAAAAATAAATGGCATGAGAAGACTGACATATCACACAGATGTCCTATCAGTTTGGGGGGAATTAAATATTACTGATAAATTGTTGGTACTTCCATGCCCATTGTTTATCTTACTGGTTACAATTCAGCTCCTTATCCCACTTTATATATAAAAGAGAAGGGTTTTTTGATCAAAATTTAATAATAAATTAGAAACTTCCCAAATAAGATGACTCAAAGGAGATCCTGTTATCCATTTTCAAATTTTAACTTTACTCATGTTAGAGGCCAACTCTTTGGTTTCCAGTCAGTGTCTAAGGGGCCATATGATACTGGGGCATTTCCCCTCCGAGACCATAGACCCTGGAGGGGAAATCCTTGCTTGGATTTCCTCCGCTGGCAGGCCGCTGCATAAAGCTCCATGGCAGCTCTTCTCCCAAGGTCTGAGCTCCAACCTTGGGATGAGGATGGAGAGGGAGATGGTGTGTGACAATGGGCACGGTGGAGAGGGGAGAAGATATGAAACCGCTGGATTCAAAGGCCTTGTAGCCTCAGTCACTACCCCATTGCTCCTCCTGCGCTGTTGGCAACAGCCTGGCAGGGTGCTGGATTCTTGGAAAGACTTTCTGTCTTGTGGGCAGCAATCTTGTAGGACTGTGCCCTTAGTATAGTTGAGTGGAAGTTGTGTTATAGGGCTTCATCACAACTACATTCCCCCCCCCCCCCGGTTTGCTTCTGTGGTTCCCCCTCCGTTTCCTATGCGAGTCTAACGTTTTGATTTATACGTGCTTGGTATTGCTGTGGTACCTGCGATACCTGCCTGTGCCTTTCGGACTTTGCCCGTTCAGGGATACATCGAAACAGAAACTAAAATCCCCAACCTCAGGGCGAGAGAGCAGCAGGACGGGGTCAACATCATATGAGTCCAGTGCTGAAGAAGTGGAGCAAAGTCGCGGTGGGTGTGCTTAAAACCGCCCGTGTGATAACGACCATAATGTGTCTGACTTGAACAAATTGAAACATGGGTGGCCTGAAGCCATCCTGTTAACTACAGATTCTTCAGATGAAATAACATGGTCATCAACCACTAGGTCATGCTGTAGCTAAAGCTGCAATCTGATAGGGAGCCCATCTACATGGCAGATTTTATGTGACGGGAAGGCACATTGGGATTGTTCTCGACAGATTACTCTGTCACCAATCTGCAGCAAACCCTTTAGCTTCCCTCTGGAATAAGGCACATTTTTGGGGGGGAAGTTGTTTTAATGCATTGCTTTTCCTTAAATGCAGCCCCTAAGCAGTGTGCCCCATCCCTCCACATTAAAGAGACTACTCCTGAAGAAATCTTCCTTGGACCCGGAAAATCTTAATAACTATAGGCCAGTGGCAAATGTTCCATTCTGGGCCAGCTCCAGACACTCTTGGATGAGACCAATTATCTGGATCCATTTCAGTCGGGTTTCAGTCCTGGTTTTAGAAACAGCCTTGGTCGCCTTGTATGATGACCTATGTCAGGAGAAAGACAGGGGGAGTGTGACTCTGTTGATTCTCCTTGATCTCTCAGCAGCTTTCGATACCATCGACCATGGTATCCTTCTGGGACGACTGGCATTGCAGTGATTCCGCTCCTACTTGGTGGGTCGGCTCCAGAAAGTGGTGCTTGGGGAACATTGCTTGGCCCCGTGGATTCTCCAGTAGGGTTCCGCAGGGGTCGGTCTTGTCCCCAATATGTTGTTCAACATCTACATGAAACCATTGGGTGTGGTCATCCGGAGTTTTGGAGTGCGTTGTCATCAGTACGCTGATGACATGTAGCTCTATTTCTCCTTCTCATCTTTATCAGGTGAGGCCGTGGATGTGCTGAACCAGTGCCTGGTTGCGATAATGGACTGGATGAGGGCTAATAAACTGAAACACAATCCAGAGAAGACTGAGGTGCTGTTAGTGGGTGGTTCTTCTGACCAGATGGAGGGTGTTCAACCTGTTCTGGATGGTTTTGTTTCCAGTTGTTCATTCCAGTTTATTTATTTATTTATTATTTTATTTATTTATTATATTTATATACTGCCCCATAACCAAAGCTCTCTGGGCGGTTCACAAAAATTAAAAACATTGAACATTTGAAAACCAACATACAAAAATTAAAACCATGAAAGCCTAAATACAAACTACAGTTTTGTTGCCCCCGACTCCTGATCTTGCTTATGAGTATGCTCCAAACCTGATATGTGGTTTATTAACTATAATTTCCTCTTGTTTAGATGTTTTGTACTGGTTTGAGGCCTTTTTTAATAATAAAAATACCTCCATTTGCTTTTGCTGTATGCCACATAACAAGCTAAGCTATAGGTTTACTGACAATGCCTTAGCTCTGTTAAGAATGTAATGTGTTTTAGATGCAATATGTTCAGTAATACAATTATGTATTGAATTTTACCCCTTTTGAAATTATACTAGTTGTTTTCATATATTGTTGTAAGTTTTGTCAGAGAGAGAGAGAGAGAGAGAGAGAGAGAGAGAGAGAGAGAGTTCTGTCATAACTTCTTTATATGCCTGCTTTCTGATTGATAGTTAGGGAATCCCTTTTTATTTGGTGTCATTGCCCATATTGCCCCCAAGACATTCTGTCATCCCAAGTGGCTGCAAATTAGAGATGTGCATCGTATCGTATCGGATGTTCTATTCCGAAGCGAATCGGGGGAAATGGATATCCGATTCCCGATTCCGATGCTGGTCCGATTTGCTCCGAACTGATTTTTTTCGATCCAATTTTAATTGGATAGAATCGGAGCATCGGACTGCCATTTTTGGAGTTTTCCCCATAGGCTTGTGTTGCGGGGGAAAACTGCTATAACTTCTGAATTTTAAAAGTTAGAGACATGAAACTTGGTGACCTTGCAGATGGGATATTGCTAGTCATGTGTGCAAAATCCCAGGAAAATCCATGCAAGCGTGTCATGGCTATGAAGATTTGAAAGTTCGTACTTCTAGCTTTGACAGCTGACTTTGACAGCTGTCAAAGCCAGAAGTATGATCTTTCAAAACTTTGTAGCCATGACACGCTTGCACGGATTTTTCTGGAACATGGTACACATGACTAGCAACATCCCATCTCCAAGGTCACTAAGTTTCATGTCTCTTAACTTTTAAAATAAAGAAGTTATAGCAGTTTCTTTCCCCCAACACAAGACTTTAGGGGAAAATAGGCATCTGATGCTTGCATCGGATGTCTGATTTTCATATTGGAATCGGATCTGAAGTGATTCGAGGGACATCCGATTTTATCCGATATGATACAGGTCAAAATCGGACATCCCGATTCCAATTCCGATACAATTTTCAGGGCCGTGCACATCCCTACTACAAATACACTCGGAGATCTCCTTTGCAATTTCACCAACAATCACTGTGCACTGACTCTGGACTGTGAGGTGAGGGAGCCATCAAGGAGAAGGGGTCGAAGATGGTCCTGGATGCCAAGGAGAGGGACATAGGGGCATTGTGGGCCCAGAGTTGGGCAAATGCACAGGATGTGCAGGAATTGTAAGTGAAAACAGGCCAAGGTGAGGATGGGTACCGAACATAAAGGAGAAGCCACAGCGAGGGCAGAAAGAGGAAGCCTAGAAAGACAACATAGGAAGAGAAAGGGGAAAGAGGTGGCGACTGTAACGGGTCTCAGGTCCTGGTGCTGCAACGGGGAGGCCAAGGCTAGTTGGGCCCAGGAAAGGATCCAAAGGGAGCAGGGATAGAAGTTGGGAAGCCCAGTTAAAGCAAGATCATGCTGCCCTTACCAATGCATGGTAAGGGCAGGCAGGGTTCTTGTGAACCCTAAGACACAGGAAGGGCAATCAGTACAAGGGTTAATCTGAACCTGGCCTGTGTTAAACCACCATGTCCTTCAGTGTTATTCCAACTGAGGTGTCCTCCTAATATAGAACTTGACGATGTGGAGTTGCCCCAGCTAGTCTGGAGGCAGCACAAATCCAGATGTTCAATCCAGGGAGTTTTATTTTGCACATCTTTTATTGCATAGAATTGGCCTTCCTGGATCAGGGCAAATGCGTAGAAGCATGGTGAGAAAGGCAAACCCAGATGCTGTCTGGGGGGGGGGGGGAGGATACTTCCAAAAGTAATTAGCTTCTTTGTTTTAGATTTAGAGTGTTAGAAAGGTAACCAAGTTCCTTGAAGCTATTAAATCCAAAAAGTCAGGCTCTGGGGGTCTGGTGTTGCTCTTTCAGGGCAAGCCTGCTTTTAATCACTGTGAAGAGCTTTTCAGGCATTTGGGGCAACATAACGTATGAGGTGCTAGATAGACACACGAAGCACTGGTAAAACACACCAGGTTGTAATCTATGAGCCATTACACAAAGCAGCTTTTGGGTTTTATTAACTATTGAAATATAGTGAAAACCGTTTAAAAAGCACAATGTAAATCTCAAAGATTAATTTTACTATGGTGTAATGTTTAGTAAAATTGGGGAGGGTGCGGTTGACTGGTGAATTGAGAGAGAGAGAGAGAGAGAATTCAGTTTGAGAAGTAACAGAAAATGCCCCCACTAATTTCAGGAAGTCTTGGATTTATTGAAAACAGCTGTGTATGTGTCCCCTCTAAAGAGATTTTTGGGCACTTAGTTGGTTGGAGACAGAGGTCAGTAGATTTCTATGCGATGCTCCATTATGTATGTCTAATCACCATTGCTTTTTCCATGTTTACTATTCACTTTACGTAAAGCCAGAACATAGAAATATATAAATCAGCAAAATTAAAGACTGGGGGGCTGTCTTCACGCTTGGAAAGCACCGCTGTAATCACACACACACCCCGGCTTTCCACCAAAGCTGCGGAGAAAAAAAGTTGGGCACTTACCTCGAATTTTTTCTTCGGAGTGAGGTGACGATGCCCAAGGCAACGTCAAGACAGCCCCTAAGTCTTGCCTCGCTCTGGAGTCGCAGCAGAGGCATGGCCAGGTAGAGCCTGCTGGAAGGTGACCTGCGATTGGTCACCTTCCATGAGGAAGAGGGCGGGGGCTGCCTGCACTCCCTCCTTGGTGTCAGGATTACCACCCCAGGGGAGGAAAGCCAAGGGGTTTCCAAGGGACACGGCACCAACCCAGCACCATAAAGACACCCCACCCCGTAAAGAAAACTGTCCACATCAACGAAAAACCAAGTTTCAAGGTGTAGTTCTTGCCTCCCTTTCAGTTCCCTCCTAGGATCTGTCTCACTGCTTCCAAAATTAAGATATAGGAAGGAGGTGAAAGGATGGAAGGAGCCGTATGAGTTCCATCACACCAGTGATTTACTGCACTCCCACCATGCCTGGAATGTGGTTTTGCAGCGTGGTACCCCCATGACATTGTCTGTCCTGCGCTCATCTTGCCTCTTCTCCTCTGTTTTCCATCTTATTTTGGAGCGAGGGAAGTCTGTTCCCCTTTCCATGCACAATAAAGCCGAACTTGCCTCCCATGTATTGCTGTCCTTGCGCTATATCAGGCCATCCTGTTTTGGGTTGGGGGCGTGTGTGTCAAAGGGTGGTTTCGCTAACAAAAGAGAAGGGCTAAGCAGTTCTCCGCTCCACTGCTGGCACTCGGCCCCATTCAACTCTATGGTTCTTACTCCTGAGTAGGCATGTCTAGGTTTCCTGACCAGAACAATGTCGGCTCACCGGGATAGTAGCAAGACAGGTGAAAAGATACATGAGCACAACAGTGCACAGATGTGAAAGTGCCCAGCGCTCGACTTGCTAAGGAAGGGGAAACCGCAGACGCAATCCAGGAAAAAAGGTAGGTGCGATGGAGCCCTATGTCAGGATCCATGCACACATTAGACAAATGTGAATGGATGCTCTTGGGCTTGGATACGAACAAGATTTGCTCAAAGGGCTGGATTTGGCATCCTCCTACCTCAGAGGAGACACTTACTAAGAAGGATGTTGAGTCCAACAAATATTATTTTTAATGCTCACAGAGTTCAACAAGAGTCACAGAACTGGCATGTGTAGGTTTGAGAGCCCAGGGTGTTGTTCTAAAGATGTCAGTAGACTTTTCAGGAAGATTAAAGTGGAAAGTCAAGATTCAGAAGAGCATTTTGGTTCTTTGGGAAAATAATTCACCTCCTATTTTTATGAAACCAAAAGATGTGTTGGTTCCTTTCATTTTTTTCAATCAATGTTTCTTCTTGTTGTTGAAGGGCACAGTTTTTCAGCTCAGTACGAATGTCCACCTAAGGTGTTTTTAAACCTCTAAATTCTAGAGAAGTAAATTCCAAACAGACTTTAATCTGGGTCATTCAGAAGCCAACTGCATTTTGCTTCTAGAATTGACAGTGTAAAACCACTCTATTGACTAGCATTGAAGATTTTCAAAAACCTGGACAGGCTGGTTTAAAGATTTGCAATCTTCCCTTGGAGGCCCAACCAGTGGTGTTTTAGAAATTAGAACCACTTGGCTTGCTATTCCCCATGAATGGAGAGTTTCGGTCATTATTATTCATACAATAAAGCATGGCTTTCTGATTGACAGTTTATTCAAATGGCCCCTGGATTCCTCTGCCTTGCTGCAGCAAAGGAACTTTTCCTCAGCCACTGAGGAGCTCTCACTAGAACAAGCCAGCAGCAACACCCCAGATCCAGCAAGCAGAGGGAGACTGCTCAGCCCTGTTCTCCCTGCCTTTTGTAGGCTTAATCATAAGCAAACATGTTGTGACCTTAAACTATTTTAACAAGCTCCAGGTACATTTGTATCTACATATTTCCTTTTACTAAAAGGGAGAGTCCTGTTTGTCGAGAGGCGCGTGAGTTCCCTCTGGAGCGACAGATGCAGGGCCTGGCTGTGCGCACTTCACGGGAGTGTGAGAGCCCAGCTCAGTCTCAGCGAATGTTTGCTCTTCTTTGAACACACACACAGACAGCCAATTATCTCTGCAATTGGTGCCCTGCCTTGTACACCCTGGCTGTTCTGAACCTGAAAGAGAATTTACACAACCTGAAGGTGGAGAAGGCACAACAGAGTCCTTTGAACGGGCTCTTCCAGTGAAGCGCTGAAAGAGAAGCAGTTTAATTATTTAATGGTGCAGTCCATGCAGACCTGCACTTTCTTAGATGTCAAAGGCCCAATCCAATTCACAATTGGTTTGATGACTAATTTCCTCCAGTAGAAGGATTTATTCATTTTTTTAGAGGAGGAGACATGACAGAACCAAAAATGAGAGCTCACTTACGTTGGGTCCTTAACCCTACTGTGTCACAGATGTTGGGAATCACTCTTGGGGGATGATCCTTTTCATCGCCTTCCTGCTCTGTTTTCAAAATTCAGCCTGAAGGCCAGCTGTGCACACAAGAACCACTTTGCAGCAGCCAGCCTTTGGTTTAGTTCTTGATGTCCAGGACTGTTCTTCGCATGTCTGCCTGCACACATTTGTACTTCTCAGAGGATTAAGGAATTGTCTTTGGGCTGCCTTGGATGATACCCACAAATGCAGTGGGGAACAAGAAGGCATGTCCCTTCCCTGTCCGCCTGGTGCACTGGCCACACCTCCAATTCACCAGATGTCCCTTCGGGGATGTAACATTGGAAGGAGCATAAAATTAGGGTGACCATACGAAAAGAAGCCCTGCCCCCTTTTGTATCTGGTCACTCTAGTATTGCTCCTGCAGCTTTAACTGTTGCGATGAAGAGGAAATTTCACCAGGAGCTGCATGCATAACGACACCTGCTGAAATTCCCTTTTCTACCCCACTGGTAAAGATACAGGAGCCCTGTCCTCCTTTTCGTATGGTCACCCTACACAAAATCCAATTCAGATATGTCTAAATCATGCAGTGGATTCCTGGATTTTATCTGTATTATCAACAACAGATTCCCGGATTACATACATTTGATTTTGTACACAGGAAGGGCTATACAGGCATTACACCTGGCCCCAAATTGGATGTCTGGTCAGCTGGAGGCAAAGCAACTACACCTGTTGGATGCAGAGAGAAAGGAAGGCAAGCTCTCATTCCCCACCATACACATGGGAAAGGTCCAGGGACAGGTGTCATCCAATCTGGCCCTTTAGGTATTGTGAACTGCCCAGAGAGCTTCGACTATTGGGCAGTATAGAAACACAATATTTATGTATGTGTGTATGTATGTATGTATGTATGTATTTAAACATTTGTATCCCACCCCATATCACAAGGATCTCAGGACGGCATACAGATAAAATAGGCTGACCAGTTAAAATCCAGGTCAGGACTCATGTAACTTTAACATTTGTAGAGCAAAGGGAATTTCAGCCAGTGTCATTTGTATGCAATTAGTTCCTGGTGAAATTCCCTCTTCATCACAACAGTTAAAGTTGCAGGGGTCCTGCCTTCTTTTGTATATGGTCACTCTAGTATAGTGCCTGCACCTTTAACTGTTGTGATGAAGAGGGAATTTCACCAGGAACTAATTGCATACAAATGACACTGGCTGAAATTCCCTTTTCTCTACAACTGTTAAAGTTACATGAGCCCTGACCTGGATTTTATCTGGTCAGCCTAAGATAAAATCATACAAATAATATAAAACAATAAATATACACAGCTAAAAACAAACTATTAATAAGCTAAAACCAGCATAGAATTTAAAAACAGTAAAAACAAATTTAAACAATGAAAACTATGTGCAGGCTTGGTGAATTTAGCCATCAAAGGCTTTGTTAAAAAGCCATATCTTACCTTGATGCTGAAATGAAGCCAGAGGTGGCGCCAGTTGGGCCTCCAGGGGGAACGCATTCCACAGTCAGGGTGCCACAACAGAGAAAGCCCTCTCTCATGCCCTGCCATAGCGTATGTCTCGTGCTGGTGGGACACAAAGGAGTGCTCCTCCAACAGATCTCAAGTCTCGGGCAGGCAGATATAGGGAGAGGCGCTCCCTCAAGTACCAAGGTCCCAAGCCGTTCAGGGCTTTAACTGTCATTGCCAACACCTTGAATTCTGACTGGAAGCGAATAGGCAGCCAGTGCAATTCCTTTAAGACTGGTGTTATTCCTTTATAGGATGTTCCAGTGAGCAGTCTAGCTGCTGCATTTTGCACCAGCTGCAATTTGTGGGTCATCTTCAAGGGCAGCCCCATGTAGAGTGCATTGCAGTAGTATAATCAGGAAGTTACTAGCGCATGGACTACTGTGGCTAGGTTGTTACAGGAAAGGCCATAGCTGGCGGATCACCCGAAGCTGACCCCAAGTACTCCAGGCCACAGAGTCCACCTGGGCCTCTGGTGACAAGGATGAATCTAGGAGTACTCCCAAGTTAAGCACTTGCTCCTTCAGAGGAAGTGAAACCCCATCCAGAACAGGTTACTTACCCAATTCCCGGACTCTGGAATCATCAATCCACAAAGCTTCCGTCTTGTAAGGATTCAGCTTCAGTTTATTAGCCCTCATCCAGACCATTACAGCCTCCAAGCACTGGTCCAGCACCACCCCCAGCTGACTCTGACAACAAGAAGAAGTAGAGCTGAGTATCATCAGCATACTGATAACCCCCAACCTCCAAACCCCTAATGACCTCACTCAACGGCTTCATATAGATGTTGTACAGCATGGGGGATAGAATAGAGCCCTGTGGCACCCCACAACTAAATAGCCATGGTGTGGAACAGGGATCCCCCAATATCACTCTCTGGAATCAGCCCTACAAGTAGGAGTGGAACCACTGCAACACTGTATCCAGTAAGATACCATGACCAGTGGTATCAAAGGCCACTGAGAGATCCAGGGAGATCAACAGGGTAGCACTCGCCCTGTCTTTCACTCGGAGTAGGTCATTGGTCAGAGCAGCCAAGGCTGTTTCAGTGCTGTGCCCTGGCCTGAAACCAGACTGGAATGGGTCCAGATAATCAGTTTCCTCCAAGAATGTCTGAAGCTGCCCAGCCACCATACGCTCAAGCACCTTGCCCAAAACAGGGATATTGGCGATGGGGTGGTAGTTCTCACATACCTCTGGGTCCTGGGAGGTCCTCTTCAGGAGAGAGTACACTGCAGCCACTTTCAAGGCAGTGGGCACCACCCCCTGACAAAGTGAGGCATTTACTACCCCCTGGACCCACCCAATCAATTCACCTCTGCTGGAACATATTAGCCAAGACGGGTAAGGGTCAAGCTTACATGGGGGCATGATGGACTGTTCTAAGTGTCTTGTCCACATCATCAGGCTGCAATAACTGGACCTGATCCAGGAGACTTGACCAGATGGGGCACTGGACACTTCCCCAGGCTCTGCGATAACTGTGGCATCAAGTTCTGAGTGAATACAAGCAACTTTCTCCTTGAAGTGCCTAGCGAATTTATCCCAGCAGATGACTGAGGGTTCCAATCCTGGTCTCTCCGAGTCCAAACCTCGTCCCAACAAGCTCTTCACCACTTGGAATAGTTCTGCTGAGCAGCATTTTGCGGGTGAAATGGAAGAGGCATAAGATTGTTTTTGCCATTCTCACTGCTGCATAATAGGCACAACAAAGAGTCTTGGCTAATCTTCGATCGTACTCACTCCGAGACCTGCGCCACCTGCACTTGAGCCGCCGTCCAGCCTGTTTCATTGCCCGTAGATTGTCTGTAAACCAAGGTGAGTTATGGGCTCCTCAGGA
Source organism: Anniella stebbinsi (assembly GCA_029215795.1). Taxonomy (NCBI): domain Eukaryota; kingdom Metazoa; phylum Chordata; class Lepidosauria; order Squamata; family Anniellidae; genus Anniella; species Anniella stebbinsi. Next base: position 375,990,023 of record JARDYH010000001.1, read on the forward strand.
CCGGAGTGGGTGCTCAGGAACGGCTGTATCGATGGCCTTTCCCATCTTACCGAATCGCCAGCCCTCTCAGCTGGAAAATTCTCCAGAGCATTCAGGATTTGTTCGAATTCCTTAAGTCTCCAGAGGCAGACCACTGTAATCTGTCCCCCACACCTGCAAGGAGGATCTACCGGCAACCAAATTTCACAAGGAATTTTGTCCATGACAATGGGGTTGTTGAAAGCCCCCCAAAACCAGATCATCCCCCATCTGACCAACAGTAAAAACCAGGACTAGGGTATGTCCTGCTACATGTGTCTGGCCAGTGATGTACTGAGACAGCCCCATGTTTGTCATGATAGGCATGAAGTCCCGAGCAGGCCCTGTCAGGATAGCCTCAGCATGGAAGTTGAAGTCCCCTAAAAAACAGTCCTAGGGTTGTCCATCACCACCTCTGAGACCACCTCAGCCAGCTCGGGTAGGGAGACTGCTGGGCAGCAGGGTGGGCGGTACACAGGCAGCATACCTGTTCTGTCTCTTTGGCCCAGTACAAGGTCCAAACCCTCAAAACTGGCACTAGGATGGATGGGCTTCCTCGTGAGGATGGAATCCTTGTGGATGATGGCAACTCCTCTTCCCCAGCCCTCCAATCTAGGCTGGTGCTGCACCGAGTACCCAGGTGGACAGAGCTGAGACAGATCCACTCCGTCCAGCTCATCCACCCAGGTCTCAGTAATGCACACCAGGTCAGCCCTTTCATCCACGATCAAGTCATGGATCGTTTTTGTTTTATTGTGGACTGACCTGGCATTCAGAAGCAGCACCAGCAGATCAGAGGGTGGGCTGACAGGGCAACCTGGATCTTGAGATATAGGGGAAGGACCGAAAGTTGGAACAGATTTCAAGTATCTGTCCCTTTCCCTTCCCTGACGTGTCCAACCCCCAACTCCATACCTCCCCCTGCCTGAGATTACGCCAATAGGGGCACCCCGTTCCTCTCCTCTTCCCTGGGATTCACAATAAAGACAAAACAGAAGCCAGTACAGTCAGACGGTAAGCCAGGCCAGTAAGAGAGTGACGCGCCAACCTAACATTTGAACAGGCCTAGCATGCCATCCTCCTCAAGCAACGTTCCCACAAGCACACAAGTCTGTCACCCAGGCTATGGCCAGTCTCTCACCCTAGCCAATTGCCCCCGCCCCTCAGCTCTCACCTGTAAGCAATACATGTTTATTGTAAGCAATAAATAAATAAATAAATATTGCTTACAAGTTAAGACTATTGCGGAACACCACAGGCACCAATAATTTTGCTGGGGTGGAACTGTGGGAAAATGGGGAGGTAGAATTTAGGACTGAATTAGCTGTTCCACTTACATTCTGGCATGGTGCTAATTGTATGCAAATGAGTTGGTACAGGTGAACTTAACAGTGCTCTCTCTCTCCGAGTGTGTGTGTTTCATCTCCCCTGGAATGCAATATTCCTATTTATTTTGAGGGCACCAAGAACCATTTTGACACACATAATCCTGAAGCAGAGGCAACATTACTCTTTCTTAAACCAAGTAATAGAACATTCGTCATGGCACTAGCCGTTTATCACACTTTGCCATTCATTTGATGGCATGTCCTTTTCTATTTGGCTCACCAGCTGTGGAGGCTTCCTTTTAATCACCTTCCCTTTAAAACAGGCCCACACACCCTTTGAACTGCTCCTAAGCAGAGACATTGTGGGATGAACTGCAAGACTTGTATTAGAATGGCACATGAGTTGGCTACTGGGTGCCCAAATCAGCTAATCCAGTGCTGGAAAACATGTGTATTGAAAGTCCATTTTGGCTCTTGAATCAAAGCTCTGCTGAACCAATTGACTAATCCCAGGTGATGTTCTGCTCTGGTGGGAAGAGGATAAGGCTCTGCCCACAGTAGCTGGTCTGGAATTACTAGAATCTCATTCCCTCTTGTCTATTGATATAGGCTTTCATTGACACATTGCCATAGCACTATAGGGTGCTGCTGTAGACCATGTTCATTGGTTCATCTGGCTTAGTATTGCTAAGTCTGCCCTTGGGCTGTGAAAGAGGATTTTGAGATGATCTGTTTGGGATAAAAGAAGCATTTGATGTTCTATTGAAGGGTGCAGACAATTGGAGGAATTTTTGGTTATCACCGAAAGCAGAGAAGGATCTCAGCTTGGCAACCTCAATCAGAGGTCGGTGGGATTCTTTTTGAGAAGACCCATATTGTGCGTTAGAATTGGACTGCAACTCCCAGCATTCCCAACCATCATGGCCAATGGGGGATGCTGGGAGTTGTAGTCCTATCACATTTAGATGGCACCAGGTTGGGAAAAGCTGCTCTACCCTGACAGGCAGCAGCTCTCTGGGATATCAGGCAGGCATACTTCCTAGTCCTACCTGGAGAAGCTGCCAGGAATTGATCCTGGGGTCCTTTTGAATGCAAAGCCTGCTTCTGAGTAACAATGTCATTGTTGATTACTTGGCTTCTGAAGGCCTACATGGCTTGGAGGTCCAGACAGTTTATAAGACTCTGCCCAAAGCGAAATCCTGTGTGCCAGCTGATCTCCCAGGTGAGCACCCCAGCCAAGCAGATGAAGATGGATCTGGAACGCTATCTGTCTGGCTCTGAGAAGCTCTTGGACCAAGCCAATAATCAATGAAGGCGAGAGATTATGATCTCTCGATGTATTTGAGAAGGTATCTTACCTTGTTGTAAGCCTAGAGGTATCTTTTGCAGTGATCAAGCATGGAAACGTGGCCAGTGAACCAAATCTTGACATGATATGAGGGCTAGCAAGCATCAGCAAATGTGGCCTCTTGACTCCTGGTAGTGCCTTGGCTTGCCTCAGTGGCTTTCTGGGGTCTGTTCAGGCCCATCCATCACCACATCATTTATGTATTTCCTGCTGTCTTTCGAGGCCATAAAAGCTTCAAAGAAATCTAGACTATGGTCCTTTAAAGAATGAGAGCCAATGAAAGCTACCTCCGTTATAAACACACACACACTGTTGCAGGGGTGGGGAACCTCTTTCAGCCCATGGGTCAAACAGAAATTCAGGGAAGTTCTCGGGGGTGGGGTGAGGGACATTTCAGTGGTGGGTGGGGCCAAAGCCAGGGGGGTGGGATCAAAATACCAAAAATACACATTGCAGCTTCAAGCTCTTCCTGCCAGAAATTAAGCCTTAGGAGAGGCATTGCAACGTTTTAAGAAATTGGGGGGGGGGGGGGGGGTGACATACAAAGGCCGCGAAACCACCAAGTGATCGGTGCCTGGGGTGAAGGGGAAGAGGGCGTGGCCATCTCAGGAGTCAGAGAGGGTCAGGATAGGGACCTCAGGAGGGCCCAGATTTGGTCTCCAGGTCTGCAGTGCCTTGAACTATTGAATGGGTTCAGTAAGGAAACACTGCACTAGCTGTAGGTGGCTCTCCTATTTGGTGGTTGTACCAGCCAAGGAATTAGCCAAGAGTGGGATAACAAGAAAACCAACCACTGGTTTGGTTGGCCAGTTTTCTCTGTAACACTGGAGGCAATCAGTGATTTTGGCTGCAATCCTAGCCATGCCTCCCTGGGAGGAAATCCCACTGAGCACAATGGATCCTACCTCTAAGCCGACAAATAGACAAGGATGACACTCCACATGTCCAGACAATCTTGGCGATTCCTGAAACTAGAAACAGGTGGACTGCAGGGCACAAAATCTATCCCATAATAACTGTGAAGGTATTTCAGATGCCATAAGACCCTTTGTTGTTTTTTTCTGCAAAAGACTAACACAGGTACAATTCTGGAAATTGAAGCTAAAAGGTAACACGGATTGCTTACAGGAACAATATAGGGACATCTCTTTTTTTTTAAAAAAAATCTGGCTTAAAAAAAGTTGCTATGATGAATCTGCAATTCATGAATGAATTAGTTAATTGTACTGCTCAATAGATTTATTCTTTTTTATTGTTCTTTGAAGCAGAGTTATCCACACTTATTTAACAAACAGATTGCATGGTAAAAATACACAATCATACACCACATTACCTCTCATTGGTTAATGCTTGCAAAGATACAAAGATAGGATCTTCCATGGATTCATCCTTTCAGTGCTGAGGATGAGAGAGACGGACAAGCATAGGTGATGAAAGCCCACGCATTTTCCATTCCCACTCTTTTTCTAGCTTTTTCTGCCGCTTATGGCCCAAAATGTCTAGATGGCTGTGCAACATCTGAGAATGACAGAAGTGTGGCTAGAAGACGCCTGTAGACAACTTCTACTTCGCAGGCCTGAAGAGCAGCACCCAAGTTTGGAGATGGAGCTCGGCCTAACAGTGCAATCGCACACAGAGCGGCTCCACGGCAATGCATAAAGACCTCAGGCCATTCCGTGGGGTCTGTGGGGGCTGCCAGGTTATTATGTCTCGTAAGTAACCCCAAACACGCGGCGTTTCCTTCCTTTCTTGGGGGAGGGGGGAGGGGAGAGGAAGGGGTCGGCTGTCCCTCCTCCTCCTCCTCCTCGCCCCTCCTCTTTGCCCTCCCGCAAACGGGTCCTGAGCACGAATCCAGTCGCTGAAGGGGCAGCGCTGCCTAGCGGTTGCTGCTTCTGGCGAGTCAGTCAGCCCGGAGCTGCTTCGCCACCCGGGCCAACGCCAACGCCGCCGGGCTGCTCTCACGCGGGGCGCCTGCGCTCCCTCCGCCCGGCGGCGGCGTCCAAGGGCCGGGCAGCCGAGCCCCTCGGCTGGGGCAGGAGCCCCGAGGAGGGATGTGGGCCGGGTCGACGCTCCCTGGCTGCTCCGGAGCCGCAAGGCGGCGGGAGGGGGGGTCGGGGGGCGCCCACTGCCGGGGGGGGGGCTTCGGGGCGGAGCTTACAGCGGGGCGGGCGGGGGCGTTATAGCTGGAGAAAGGGGGGAGGGGGCGGCGCTACGATGTAACGCCCAGCCCCGCGCGCCCCTCCCCCAATTCAAAGAGGGGAAAAGGTGCGCCGTGAGAAAGCGGGGGGGGGGGGGAAGCCCGGAAAAGCGAAGTTTCCCTTTTGACACGTGAAATCAAGTGGATGTTTTGCCCCCTGCTTGGCTTGGCTCGGCGGCGGCTGCTTAGCGCTCCCCCCCCCCCCCCCGGCTTCCCTTTCATGCGCGGCTCCTTCCTACCACATGGTAGTGACAGATTGTTTGAGCTGGAAGGAGAAGCCATTCAGAGCTAATTAAGCAGAGCCCTTTCCAAGCAGGATCCGCCAGCGCCAGCCGGAGAAAAGCAACCTATTTGTCAGCGCGCGGCTCCGGCGGCCCCGCGTGGCTTTGACGGACAGCGCCCGAACTGGAGTGGCAGCCGGCGGCGCGCGGGCCAATGGGCGGCCAGGCAGCGGCCCGCTCTCTCCCGATTGGCCGGGCGCGCCTCCCCCCACCTCCGCGCGTGCGGCGGCTTCCCCCGCCCTCGCCCTGCCGGGCCCCACGTGGGGCTGGAGGCGAGGGGCGGTGCCCTGGCCGTGTGACGTCGGCGAGAGGAGCCATTTTGTGCTTAATAGGGGCTGCCGAGGAGGGGGGCCCGGAGCGCCTTGTCGCTGCGCCTGGGCCTCGGCCGGGGAGGGGCCCCCTTCCCTGGCACGCTCTCCCTGCGGCCGCCGCCCGCGCGCCCCGTTCAAGTGCGAACGCACCCCTTTGTCTCGGCCCGCGGAAGTTCTCAGCGTGGGAACGGCTCCCGGCCCTCCTCCCGCGCTGCAAGCGGAAATGCTAAGCGAGCCCAGGCGCGGGGACTCCGCTCCCACTTGCGGCTCTAAGCTCTGGAGCCTCCAGTGCGAGAACTGCACTCTGCGCATTGGCAGAAGCACGCTTGCCTCAGGCTTCAAGAGCAGAAAAGCGGGGGAAAGGACGGCTCCTCCCAAATCAAGCTCTTGTGATCCGCTGAGGGATTTGATTGTATTAAGCGGTGTATAAGTGTCACAATAAATACATGGAAGTCAACCAATCCGGGTAATCCTGTCACACAGGCGGAATGCCTGGCTCGGTGTGATAAGAGCCCTTGCTCTGCATGCAGAAGGCCTCAGGTTCAATCCTGGCACCTCCAGGTAAATCTGCTGCCAGTCAGTGTGGACAACACTGGGCTAGATGGACCAAGGGCCTGACTCAGTATAAGGCCACTTCTTACGTACTTATATGCCTGGGCAGGGCTGGCGCTGGGTCGCCCAGGCGCCGGGCAAGAAGGAATGCTCAAGCCCTGCGGCAGAACATGGGGCCGATCAGCCCTGCACACCGCCTGAGGATGGCAGGTGCCCTGTGGCCCGCTCCTGCAAGCGCGCTGAGGAGGAGCAGGCCTGCCTCGCCTCGCTCTGAGCCACTGGCACTGCAAGCAGCGCTCGCTCAGGCCCCAGCAAGGGCCAAGCGGGCCTGCAGCGGGAGTGCGCTTCCCTTAGGACTGCTGGCTCTTGCCTTCGCCGAAATCCCACTTTTCCGGCCCCGTTTCCATCCCAGGTCCCTCTCCGAGGCGGTCAAGGCCACGGGCTCCTTCCTGCCGGGGGATGGCGCGCAGCTGCGCAGGATCCAGCGTTACGTCGGAGTCAAGCTATAGCGCCTGCGGGAAGGCTCCCCTCCCACCCCAGCAGTCGCCGGCCCATATCAGCCCGGAGGAAGGTGGTGGCCCGCTCTTGGGTCGCGCCTGGCTGCGGTTGTGCCGCGTGGGGCTCAGCAAACGCTCGGAGGCCCGCCTGGAGGGTGCTTTGTGCGGCGGGGCAAAAGCAATGAAATGCAAATCGGTGCAGCCGAGTGTGTGACTTTAATGAAATTACCCTTGTTCTCCCGCAAAGCTGCTCAGACACTTTACAGAAAGGGGAGAGAACAGCGGGCGCTGGGGGAGGGGCGGTTGGGCCCCGCTCGCCTGGGAGCACCTCTCCGTCCCCCCCCCCCCACGCTGCTGCTGCTGACATCAAAGGCGGGGAGGGGAGAAGCGCCCCCCCCGGAATTCCCCCTCCCCCCGCCTGCCCGGGCCGGCCTCTTTTCCTCTCGGCCTCGTTCTCCTCTTTTTCTCCTGCCAAGCGTTTTATCGGCCCTAAATCTTCCGAAGTGAAAACATTAAAGTGACAAAAGCGATTCTGTTTGTTTTATAGCTTCTAATTGGGGCTGCTTTGCAGATCTAATGAGATTAGGAGGAACGACTCTCGTTCACACGGGCTGCAGAAACGCCCCGAGAGTGCTTGTGGCCCGGCCCCGCTGTGAAAAGGCCGCCGCCGCCGCCTCGGACTTGGGAACCAGGCGTGGGTTCGAACCCCGGCGAGGTCTCGGCGGCCGCTCGAGCCCTTCACAGACGCCTCCATTTCCCACCTGGGCAATCGGAATCCCACGAGGCGGCAAAACTCCCAAGCAGGCTTTTCTAGAGAGGGTAGGCCTTACTCCCGAGTAAACGTGTTTCGGATGGGGCTGCAGAAGTCTGCCCTGCAGTTTGCAGTACTGCTAGCATGGACGGATCGCGGCCATGCTGTGCCCGCCGAGACCGCCCCCTCGACCTCCCCACGTAAACTCGCAGGGGTTCGGGCTGCAAGACACGACGCCCAGGGCGCCGCCCGCCCCCACTCCCCTCCCCAGGGCTAAACTGGCTGCTCGCCTCCCTCTCAGGCCCCTCTGTGTGGGGCACCATAAAGCTGTCGCTGAAACACTCGGGACATTTAGTCATCTGGAAGCGGCAGCTCGTATTTCCCCCATCCTCTTGCACAACACGTGTCGTGCGCGCGTCCTCTTCCCTCCGGGGCTTCAACAGGTCTTTCGCCTTTGAGACGGCTCAACCTCTCCCCCTCCTCCCCTCGCCGCCTCCCCTCGCCGGAAAGCGGCCCCGGGGTGCCCTGCAGTCGAAGCACGTGGGCTAAAAGAGGAACCCAAACCGCCCAGAGGCGCGTGAGCCCCCGGAAGGCGGACGCCCGGGTGACGAGGGCAGGCGCGTCGGCGGAGCGAGTCCGCTGCCTTCTGCACGTGGTGGCGGACGGGGCTGGCGCGCAGCCGCCCCCCACCCAAGGCCTCCGCGGCTTTGGCCGCTCAGCCCCCAGTCCCGGCCCCGTGGTGGCGGCGGCGGCAGCGGCGGCGGCCCTTGCGAGGCGTTCTTGCGCTAGGGCCGCCGTGGCCAGCGGCGGCCCAGGCAGCCAAAGCCCCCCTTCCCGCGGGCGGAGGCGCGAAGGGGCCGCGCTCGCCCCTTTCGGACGCCAGGTGGCAGCGGGACGTTTCCTTCCTCCCTCCCCCCGTCGCTTTTCTCCCGCCCCTTCTCGCCCAGGCCTCCAATCAGCTCGCCTGCGGCCCGGGCCCCCACGTGGGGCCTCGCGCTGCCATTGGCGCAGAGCTGCGAAGACGCGGCCGCCCCCGAATGCCCCCCCGCCCTTTCTCCTCTCTCTCTCTCTCTCTTGCCGCTTTCTCCCTTTGCTGCCTCCACTGCTCGGCCCTCCCTTCCTCTCCCCTCCCTTGGCTGGAGCGCGGCGGCCGCGGAGTTCTCGTGTGGCGGCGGCGGCTTCTGTGGGTGGCATCGCCAGGCCGGGCCGGAGAAGCTGACCGCGAGGAGGAGGAGGAGGAGGAGGCGGCGCCGAGAGCGGCCGGGCCGAAGAGAGAGAGGGGGGAGAGGGAGGGAGGGAGGAGGAGGGGGGGTCTGCGGGGGGGGCCGCCCAGGCTTTTGCCGGCGCCTTCCAGGATTCCAACTCCTTTGGAGAAGCGGCGCCCGGAGGCGAAAGCGAGGGGGGGCAGCGGGGACTCCTTGACCCCGTCTGGATCCGGCCCTTCCCTTGCGACGAGGACGACGACGAGGAGGAGTAGGAGACCGTGGGAAGATCCCTTCGCCCGCCCCTGGCGCGGGGCAGCGGATGCCCGCTTGCTGCAGGAGCCGCCGCCGCCGCCTCGGTGGAGTTACTGCGGAGGAGGAGGAGGAGGGGATCGCCTGCCTGCCTCCCCCCTCGGCTTTGTTTTCTGGTTTTTCCGGCTCCCGCGGAGACGGGCGCGGAGACCGCAGAGGCCCCGTCGGATTAGAGGAGCTGCGGAGCGGCCGCGGGGAGGGCAGGGCAGGAGGCGGCGGCGGCGGCGGCGTTTGGGAAGGGACCCCCACTCCCCCCGTCCCCGCGCAGCCTTTTCCCTGGATGTGCACGGCAGTCGCCTTCGGAGTCGATCCGGACCAAGAGGAAGTGGAGCGTGCGGGCGTGTAAACCGCAGGGCGCCGGTGGACTACACTTTCTTGGCTTCGCTGGCCGGCGGGGGACCGAACCCGGGCCTGGGGAGCCCCTTCTAAAGCTCGCGGGGGGTAGGATGCCCGGGAGCGGCGGCTCCATCTTGCCCGCCGCCGCCGCCCGCCTCCCGGGAGAAGCCCGGCCGCTCCTGCTGCTCCTGCTGTTGCGCCCGGAGGAGGCGCGCCAGGCTCCCGGCGGCGGCGGGTGTTGCTGAAGCGCCTCGGCTCGCCTCCTTTGTCCCGGCGGCGGCGGACGCCTCCCTGCCTCGTTGCGGGGCTGGCCATGTATCCCCAAGGGCGGCACCCGGTGAGTGGCTCTCGGAGTGGGCGCGTGTGGCGGGGACCCTTGCCGGCCTCTCCGGGCCTTTGATCCGGCTTGTCGGATGGGAAGCGGACGGAGAAGGGCGCGTGTGAATGGCGCTGCGCCGCTTGCTGCGCCTTCTGGGCTTTCCTTCCAGGTCCCCTTTTGGCGAGGGGTTTGGCGTTTCCCCGCAAAAGACCCCCCCCCCCCGCAAGCCCTTTCAGAACTGTTCCTTTGGGGGGGGCGATTCTCTAGGCAGCCAAACTGCGTATTGGCGGGGGGGGGGGGGAATCTGGCTTGCTTGGGGAAGGGGGAGCGGTGTACGGACCGCCCCCAGTCGGTCTGTCGCTTGATTTTGCCCAGGAGTTTATACCTCTTCACAAAAACTTTCGGGGGTGGCAGCGACTTGCTTGCGTTTTATCTGCGCTTGTTAATTGTGTACCCCCCCCCATTTCCTATCCGTTTAATAATTAGCCCCTGGAGAATAATCTAGGAGAAGGGGCCAGAGGATTGTGCACCACCGGAGGTCGGGTGGGTGGGGGAGCTGTGTGGGAGGGCTGAGGGTGAGGTGGCGCTGATGGTCTGTCTTCCCCTTTCCATGGTGTCAAAAGCCTCAGTTTCTCCCTCGCTCCCGTTCTGTGACCAGCTGGCCTTTGGGGAAGGTAAACATCCCGCTTATGCCAATCCCCTGTTTCTGTGGGAGGGCCCAGCCATGGGAGTTTGGGGGCGGGGTGGGGCGGTGGGGCTCCTGAACACCTGCCTAGGGGGCTTCTCAGTGACCATGTTTTCTTGGGGGCTTTTGCAGGCACCCCACCAGCCTGGCCAGCCAGGCTTCAAATTCACAGTTGCCGAGTCCTGCGATAGGATTAAGGACGAGTTCCAGTTTCTGCAGGCTCAGTACCACAGGTAAGTGCCTCTTGCTCCTTCCCTTCCCTAGATCCAGAAAGGTGAGCCACTTAAGGGGGACACATTCTGAAGGGTACATGGAGCAAAGCAGTCAAGAGCCCTTAGAAGTCAGGGTGGGGGCTCATCTGTTTTATTTCTTCCATGTTGTCAATTTGGAGCTCCCCACCCCGAGACTGGTCTCTCCAGAAAGGAGGGAGGTTTTTTTTGTGGGGGGGGGGGGTACCTTCTACTTGGAGCTCTATTATTTTCCTTCAAACTGTCTCTTGTCTAGCAGCTCTTCCATACAGGGAAAACACACCTCCCCCCCTTCAAACGTGTCTTCCCGCTACGCACACTTGTTTGCTAACCTATTTAGATTGTAAGCAAGATCCTAAGGGACATATTAAGGTTTCTTACGGAGCAATCCAATCCTTGTTTTCTTGGCAGTAAGCCATTTATTTTAATGAGATTTACTTTGGGGTAAATGTGCATGGGATTGAAACTTTAGTAGGTGTGCCAAATGCTGCATGCTTCACGCCAATGATACATGCACAAAGTTGTCCTGCTGCCTCAAGGCTAGGGATTATAATCTGCACACCTTCCAAGCATTTTAGTAGGGGTTTCTAGAATCTTGCTTTTGCCTCATTAACATAACTAGAAGAGTTCCAGGAAAGTCAAATTTGGAGGCTCTTTAATGGAATCTCCAAAAGTTTGTTTATACTGCACTAAAGGAAACCCCCCCAAGCATATTACTTCAAATGTTCACATTGTGAATCCTATGTCAGTAAGGGCTGCCTCTTCGTGGAGGATAGATCTGATTTTTAAAAACAAGTATTCCAAATCTGCAGTTGAATGATCAAATCCCACTGTTTGGTTGTATTGGCAGGATGTGATTCAGAATCTGCAGAATTTTGGATGACACTTCGTATGTTTTTGACAATCTAGCAAATATGTCTTTTCTTTCATCACAAAAATTTAATCTTAGCCTCTGAACTCGTTTTGAATCCCAGGACTCATCTGTAAAAATGATTAAGTGCCTTTGAGCATGTACAGAATGCCTTCCTCTTTCCATTAATGCAACTAGTCTATGTACATGTGGAATTAAGGGGAAGGAAAGGTTCCTAAATCAAAACGTTCGACTTTCAGGCACATTTTCCTCCCTCCTTAATCACTAATTAGCAATGTATGTGCTTCTGGGACATGAGAAATATGACATACTCAACTTTTCTTTCTTTTTTAGTCTTAAGGTGGAGTATGATAAGCTTGCAAGTGAAAAGACAGAAATGCAGCGCCACTACGTGATGGTAAGAGATTCTGGATAGTCAACATTTGCGTGGAACCTGCCTGTAGTATTAGGGTGCAATGGAGCCTCCGGGGGGGGGGGGCAGAATTTGTTTTGGAGGAGGGGGCAGTGTCATGGAGTGAGCTACAGGAATGGGGGCCCTGCCTGCCTGTAATTGGTGAGCTTGTTCAGCCACTATGGAAACATCTTGTGAATTTTGAAAGCCTACATCGAATTTCCATGTTGTGTGTGTGCCCAATTTGCATGAATGTGGTGCGGCACCTGCCAGCGGTTGCGATTCTGCTCTGATCTTTCTAGCTCTGCCATTTGAGTGTCTTCATTCTTAGGGAATAAAGTTACCACGTTTGGGTGGTGCTGAAAATTCTCCTCTCACCAGCTTAGTCCTTGAGGCCAGTTTGGGTGACCCTTGAGCTTTGGTTATTGCTAGCCAAGGTCCAAAATCCTGACAGCCTGGAGGAAGCTTTAGTGATTCTGTGGCTTGAAAACCTGTTGCAAGATGGGAGTATGTGAACTTGGTGCTGTCAGAGTTGATACTTCTAGTCAGGGCCAGGCTGAAGGGCTGGTGGGGGGTGGGGGAGCTCTGTTAGGTAGTATTTTAAGACTTCCTGCCCTAACTGCTTAGCAACCTACTTCTTCTCTCAGTCCCTGTGTGCTCAGGTGGGTGCAGGTAAATGCCTTCATGCACCTGTCAGGATGCCCCCCACCCATCCCTTTTATCCCACCATGTCCTTTGGATTTTCTGAAGTTCAGAGCCCTTTCTGTTCACCACCTCGTCAAGCTGCCAACATGGTCAGGTTTTTCTACATCTGGAAAAATGTCCACTGCTTCCGTGTGTACAGCAGTGAGCAGCCGCTCTGTTTATCAGCTGCAAGTTCTCTGTCTTTTTGCAACGCCCTCAGTGGGTGCAAGCTTGGGTTGCACTTCTCTTTCTTGGGAGTCTCCCAGAAAAATTACAGCGCAAGAAATGGCCCTGGTTTGGCTGGGAGCCTGGCTTGGCTGGGTGCCCTGCTGTAGACAGTTTAGCGTCACCGGTGGGAATTAAGTCCCAGTGGTTGTGTAAATGCTTAATCACTGTGGTATGTGGTCAGTTGCCTTTGCTCAGGGAAGGCCATTCCGCGGCATCACCACGGCAGGCACCGCTGCTGCTGCTGCTAACAATCCTTGTGGTTGTGGCAACTCGGTCACTGCTCTGGGCAGAGGTTAATCGCTCTGGTGGTCCTGGCTGAGAGAGCGCTGCTTCAGAAAAGGGCCAGGTGCGCAACACCTAAATGGATTTAACCACTCCTTTGTGCAGGACAGGCGATGATGTGATGTTGGCTCCTCCTGGCTGCAACAGGGTATAATCATCCTCTGTTGCCCTTGGTGCCGCCCAAATATTTGAGTTGGGCCTGAGGGTAGCCAAGATGGAAAGCCTCCCCCTGTCCGGGGAGTTTGGGAGCAGTTGCCTTATTTCAAGGCTAAACCTGTGGAGAATGCATTGCTCCAATTTAGTAGACCTTTTGGAGGTCACTGCTGGTGGCTAGAGAGGATTCAGGTGGGACGCCGGTCACTGTTCTCCTGAATTCCTCTACGGTCTCTTTCTTCTTGAGTTTGCTGTCCAGGGTTTCAGGGGCAGCCTGAGTTTGGATTCAGGGGCATCTCTTCCTTATCCCAGTGCTCCCAGGGGTGGCTCTCTTACATAGATTGTGTGTATGGTTGTGGGGCAGGGGGTAGGGAATGCTCCTTCATTTAAAAAAAATCCTTCCACATAGGGAAAAAAAAGCACAACAGAGAGCAGATTCTAGTTTAATCTTATGCTTGACACGCATGGTTTCCTTTGTGGAGGGTTTTGTGTTTTTTGTATGGCGGAGCGTTCCGTCCTGTGCGCCCCTGCATCTGTACTGTAAATGGTTTCGCCCAGACCCAGGTTTATCATCTCAAGTAAGAATGAGGCCTCTGAGTGTTCTTTTGGCTCTCTGGGCTTGTGCACGTCCTATTATAGATTGAACCACCGCTAATGAACTCGGCTCTCAGCTTGCTTATATGGCAAAGGGATGCTTTGTGCATTATTAGGTGCAGCAGCCACTCTAACCTCCCTTGTACACATGACTTGAGCAGCACACACACTGCAGACAACAATAATGCAGCTTGACATGTTTGTGGCAATTTCCCCGGGTGTGGTAACCCTCGAGACAACTTGAGGAGGCAGGTTAATCATAGCCTCCTCCTGCTGCTACTCAGAGAGAGGGGCTTGTCTACAGCTGCAGCGTGAATTTCTGGCAGAGGAGCTTGTGGCCCCCCTCCAGCTCCCGGGGCGCATGGCGCGAGTCATGTCCTGCCTTGTCCATCTGACTAGCGCTCTTGATGCTGTGTCTGCTTAGCGTGTTTCACCCCTGAGCTGTGGTGTTGGAGGTGGTGCATAAAAGAGAGCTGCTCTAGATGTTTCCAAGAGCCTGTGTGGGCTGCTGTACTTGCAGGAACCAGAGGCAGGGCGCACACAGGTCATGTCTGTCCTAAGTGGAGAGAAGGCAGGAATATCAGAATATTGTCATGTTGCTAAATGTCTGTGAAGCAAGGCAGGCATTCTGTGGCTTCTGAGACTGACTGCAGTTTCTTGGGCCAATGGCTACTACAAAGCTATAATAAAAACAGGTTTTGTCTGCATGAACTTTGAGATCAGGGGGTGGGGTGGGGGTGAAGGGCTTGCTTGTTTGCTTCCAAATATTCCTTGCTTGATTAATGATGAGCTTTTCCCTGCTTTTCCCCTCCAGTACTATGAAATGTCTTATGGTCTAAACATCGAAATGCACAAGCAGGTGAGTGACTTCAATTAGAATATGTGTGTCTTTGTCTCCTTCCCCTCTTGCTACTCCCAAAATGGGGCTTAGAGAATTGGCTCTCAGAGATAGCATGAAGCGGTTGCCAGGGAGATTTCTGTGAGAATCTGGGACGCACCAGACATTTTGCCCCCTTGGACTGAATTCAGAATGACTTATGGATGCTTAAAGACCCACAGGGCAGCGGAGTTTGTTGGACAATGTAAATAACTTAATTTTGATTTTGTTTTAATCTAACTCTGACGGCACTTAGCTTTTGGAGCAGTGGCCATTGACCCTTCATACTTGTGCTTTTGATCAACTGCTTGAGTTTTGTAGTCACTACCTTTTGCCAGAACAATATTTTTCTCTTTGCCCAACCCAATTGTCCCCTGTTGTCCTACATCTTACATTTCTCCAGGCAAGTTTCGTTTTCCTCTTCTGCAACACTGTCTCCGGCTCATGACTTGGTTTTCATTACTGGTAAAATCCCAGGTGCATCTTGATGCTGGCTTCTAGAAACATGCTAAATGGGTGTGCTTAGGCATGGGATACCAAACCTAAATATAAGATTATCCGTGCTTGGGACAGGTTTGGCATGGCGGTCAATGGACTGGTCCGATATTGTTACTTGACTGCTAGTTATTTGATCACAGTCAAATATTCCATGAAGCCCATGATGCTGGGAATATTGGCCAGTTGCCTACCTAGGGCAGCAGCCTCTAAAGATGTTTTTTTTTAAGTTGCTGTTAATTTGCTTTATTTCTTTTTAGTTTCATTTAAATAAATAAATTAAATGGTAACTGTTGTGTGGCCCTGTTCTAGTCACCTTTTTAGAAACCTCATTGAACATTGCTTAAAGTTAGAATCATTTAGTACAATTTTTTAGAGTTAATGTCATTGTTTCATAACAATAGTTAAGAAATTAGCAGAAGTAGTGAACCTTTTGATGTTTAAAGTATCTTTTGCTTTACTTAAGTTAATGGAATGCTTTAAAAACATTTGACTGGTCAAGTGCCCTACCGTAGCATTGCCAAAATTCTTTAGAAATGGGGATGGGGATGGGGGGGGGGGGGGCGTTCTCAGCAAGTTATGAAGGGGGTGGCAAAGGCAGTCTTTAATTTCTAAAAAGTGAAGTGCCCAAGGGCAATTTTGCTTTGCCCCCCCCCCCCCCCCCCCAGCTCACTTTTTATGCTTGGAAGGACACACATTGTATTAGTTGTGACAATGCTCCTTGTCTTGTCTCTTTAAGAGAGGGGATGGTTAAAAGAAGGTGGGTAACCAGGCGTGGGCAAGAACGATCAGAGATTGTCTATTTACCTGTGTGACTGGGCATTTGGAACACTTTCAGCGCCCTGCAGGGAGACGTGTAAAATATTTGTTCCATCTCTGCCAGACTCTGTCCTCTTCCTCTTTAGGATGGAAACCAGGACATCCATTTGGATCCTAATGAGCTGCCTCTCCTTTCCCAAGGGAAGCTGGTGAAGAGTTAACTCTCTCCCGGCTGCTGCTCTCCTCTCTCCCAGGGCGATAGCATCTAATGACTGTTGCAACGCCATCTGTTTGTCTGGTGAAGAGGCAACTTCTGTCTTACTCTAATGGCTCCCTCACCCCAAGGGCAAAACAAGCAGAGCTTGTTTGAGAATGCGATTTGCTTCCTTGATAAGCTTAAAGTCTAAGGAGCCCAGGGCTTAGGCGCATGATGGTGAAACTTCAAGGAATGAAGTGATTGAGATCAGACCTGATGAGCTGTGCTGTCTTCTTGCTGCTTTTTTTGAAAGGGATTATCCACAAGGCCCTTTGCACAAACTTACCTATGGGATAGAAATTGTAATATTGCGAGGGGAGAGCCCCCCCCCCAATCTCTTGAGTGGCTGTCACATAAACAGATCTTATTAAACAGAAGGGAAAGGGCGATGGTTCTCCAGAAGGTGTGTAGATGCATTTATCAGGAGAGAATCACTTCCCCTCGGTTTGTACTGACTTGACTATGGTCTCCATAAATAATCCCCCAAGCAGTTGCACAGTGCATAAGAATTAAGTCTTTTGGTCATGTGAAATGCCCCCTCTTCCATGCCCAAGGCTGGGCCTTTGTTGCTCTCCTTCTCAAGAACAAAGCTGTATCCTCGCAGCCAAATGGGCTCTATAATTTGATTTAATGGCCTGTTTTCATTTGCTGGTTTATATCTGAGTTGTAAATTAGCTGCTACAGCTTAGTGCCTTGGGTAGCTGGAAGGGCCTTGATGTGGAGAAAATACAAAAGAGAGACTCTTCGAACTTGGCAATTTGGTTAGGGGGAAGGGGGGAGGAGGAATTATCCCTCCCCCACTTCTGATTTGCGCAAACCTCTCTGACTGCATTTCTTTGGGAAACGGCTCCCTTTGATGTGATCTTGGATCCCTTGCTGATAATTGCAGAAGTTGTAGATTTGTATCTGGGAGCTGGGTAGGAGGCAGCTCTGTAGATGCTCAAGTGTCTTGGTTTTCTATTTTTGAGAGAGGGAGAGAGCATTTTGAAGGCTCATTAAATGAGCTGCCTTGATTGCAGGGAGAGTAAAACCAGATCCTCCCATTTGTCTTTGCTTTGTCTTTCCTCTTCCTGAAGGCTGCATTGGGATTTGTTGAGCTAACAAATGTGCGGGGCCAGAATGCGCATGTCCAAGTGTGCTGCTCTCTCTCCAGCCTTCAACACCCCCTCCCCCATTCGTCTAAGGTGACTGTTTGGTGCCTTTGGCTTTGGGGGATTTGATTTGATTTGATGGCAACTCTCTGGGGTGATGGCAGAGCGGAGAGTGAGGCGGGCAGCCAGGGGGCACCTTGGCCTGAAGTGGGACTTCTTGGAACCCAGTTCGTAGCCAGGCGGGATAGCTGTGCTGGGTGTGTGTTCAGATGCAGGGGGAGAGAGGGGAGAGCATTTTAGACGGTCAGAAAGTACTAAAAACAGAGCTTCATCCAATCTTCTTTCCTTTTAACATGCAGTTTGTTGTGAATATAAGGCACTCTGCATAGTTGTTGCGCACATTAGAAATATTTAACCATTCTGAACATTTCCGAAATTCACAATTGTTTTTGTACCAATAGAAGAAAGACGATAGGAACGTGCGGCGCCACCTTATGCGTGTCAACTTGGGAGCAGGGCCTGCTGTGTTCACATGGGCCAAGTGTGTTCAGGGCTGCCCCCTCAGGGGAGCTATGCGCAGTCACCCCTCCTTCCTGGTTGTTGCTGCCCCTTGTACAGATTCCAGCCATTGAAATGTGGGGTGCATCAGTCTGGAGCAGAAGTACTCACCCCTGCTAGTGTTAGTTGAGCCTGGGCTGTGAATAGTTCTAGGAGTAGGAGACCAGGCTCAATTGAACGCCTGGTCCCAAGGTCATGGTGAGTTGGATCGTTGAAGCCCCAACTGGTTTGTGCCCAGTGGCTCCTTTCGGGGGACTCTTGCCTGGCTTTAAGGTCTTTGGAGCGAGAGCTGCTGCAACTGCCCTTCTGGGCAGGCTGCCCACCCCACTCCAAACACGTCTCCCTTTGAAGTCAGCGGAACGCTCTTGCCCTTTACTCGTCTCTGGCTCTTTTGAAAGCAGCCGTTTGTTTCAAGGGACTTTTGGGAAATGATTTTAGTTCTGCTTGTTGTACATTGTAAAGGCCGCACAGTGGCTTGGTGTTCTGTTCCTTGTTATTTGGGAGCCACGCTTGAGTGGGAAGGGCCAGCCGTCAGCCGCTGATTCAGAAAACTAACTGAACAGCTGGGAGTGTTTTCAGGCCTGCCATTAAAGCTATAGGTGCGCACCTCCACATGCCTCCCTAACCTCCTTCTTTCCTGGTATGTGCTGGTTCTTTTAATCTGATGGGAATGCAAGGGCTTATTCATCACCAAAGGATTCTTGCTGAGGGTGCCTTGAGTGCCTTGGTCATTCCCTCAGGAGTCTGGAAGAGCAAGAGTGCGAGCAGTCACTGTTTGATGATCTGGCACCCCTGAGCACACCTCCGTGATTCTTTGGACAATCAGAACTAGGCAGCCATCAATGATTTGTCTGTATGAGGACAAGTGAGTGTGTGTTTCCTGCTGTGCCCAACCTGACATTACTGTTCACAACCCGAAGGACTGCAGAAGTCTGGGAGTGTTGCATTATTGAACGGGATGCACCTGACAGCAGCCTTGGGTGTCGTTTTGCCTGAGCAAAGCTAGTGGACTTACTACTGTGTTTTCCTTTACAACGGAACAGAAAGCGCATCCCGTATGAGGCAGACGGGGCGCGGTGGGCCTGCTATCTTAGGCACGCAAATAATGGACGTTCTTAAGCAAATTCCAGGAGGGAATGGCTAGGGGCCCATATAGCTAAATGTAACTTCCACTTCCAGGGGCAATATAATCAGCTGCTAGGGAGCAAACCACAAAGGAAGTCTGTTGAATCATGTCCTGCTTCTGGGCTTCCAGGAGGCAGCATCTGGGCAGCCACTGTGGAAAACAAGAGCCAGGGCTAGATGGAGCCAATTTGGCTGGTCCAGCAGGACTCTTTGGAATAGTGCCCTTCCGAGATTCCCCCCTGGCCTATTTAAAGTCTGTGACCAGTTGGGGTAAAGTGTCAGTTTGGGCAGCAACCATCTGTATCCTATAGGATCCGTTGTCAGATTTCCACAGTGGCTGCCACATCCTCCTGTACATGGTGTGTGGACTTGGCCACAAACCCTTCTTTTCCCTGGGCCCGAAAAGGGAAGCATCGTCTGTCCCTATCTAGCTGCTGGGTTACACAGGAATAGCAGAAGCTGCCTTAGACTGACAATATTGTCGACAGTGCTGCCGGCAGCAATGGCTCTCCAGGCTTTCAGGCAAGGTCGTTTCCCCCCACCCCCACCCCCAGGATTGAACCTGGGACCTTCTGCATGCAGGGCAGGGCAGGGGCTCTCTGCCACGGAGCCATTTGCCCAGGCTCTGTGTGGCTTTGCGGTGTCTGTGAGATAATCTGTTGTAAGTCACTTTGAGGATCATTTTGTCAAAAGCGGGATAGCTACACTGACGGCTCCAGGTTTCGGAGGGGGCTTGAGTAAGACCCTCTTGAGCCCCGCCCCACCCCAATGAGAGTGGCTTTTCACCAACTGCTCTTCCTCTTCCTCCTCCTCCTCCTGGCTAGGCCACCACTTGATTGCTTGACAGGCAGAGAGCCAGGGCACAAGCAGGCCATGGCACACGCTGCTCCTCCTCCTTACTATCTCCGTGGTCTGGGCCAGAGCAAGAGGCAGGGGAGCAAGCAGGTTGCAAGGGGGGGGGGGAGGAGCAGCCCTTGTCAGTGGGGCCCTGCTGGGCAGTGGGCCCTTGGCAGCTGCCCGGCCATGCCAACCCTTGAGGCCGGCTCTGCATATAAATAAAGTGTGAAGTGGCCCAGAGTTTGTCCTGTGTGGCTCCATCCAGTGTGGTGGCAGTTTGAAAATGAGGACAACAGCAAGCGGGGGCCGGCCCCTGTCCTTGTGGTTGCGCGGCTTCTCTGTACGAGTGGGTCCAGGGCCTTTCGCTGCTTGTGAATGGGGGGCGGCGGTGGGGGGCGGGGAGACAGAGGTTTTTCTCTTTTCCTCTTATTTAGCAGCTGGATGGGAAGAACTGTTCAGACAAGCTGCCTATTTAAATGCGGGCGCTGGTTGAAGAAACCCAGCCAACTAGAGCGAAATGGAAGCTAAGTGGCAGGCAGGGTGAGAGGTTGTCCCCCCCCCCTTTCCTCCACTCCCCCTTGCCAAGGCCTTCAACAAGTAAATCCCAGCCACTAATTGTGGTGTGAATCCTGTGAGCCTTTGAGCAAGGTTCTGAGCAAACAAACTTCTCAGGTGACTTCTTTTGCTTTATCTGCACACAATCGAGGAGGCCACGGCAGGGCTTGAATTATTCATGCTGTTTCGTGCCCTCCAGACTCGCTTGCCCGAGCCAAACCGCCGTAGCCTTCCTGGATGGATGTTCGGCTTTGAGTGTAAAAAACAAAGCCTCGATGTCCTGAGGGGGTGGGGCTGGGGGCTGGCCTGTCTTTGCACCTATGAAGGCTTTGATTTCTCGGTGAATAATTCGACATTAGATGGAATACATTTTCCCCCTTAGGGTGTGACCAGGCTGTTGAAGGATGTCCTTGAAGAACATACCAAAAAGCAAAGTTATCCGTTCTGGCCACCAGAAAAATTCCAGAACCCATAGAAGTTTAAAACCTTTATTGGGCCACACAAAATGTCCCCCAAAAGGTGCAAGCTTTCAAGATTGCCAGGTCTCCTCATCAGGCAAGATGTTACAAATAGCGGGTGGGGAGAGGCGAAGGCTGGTGATGTCGAAGTCATGGTGTCTGCATGATCAGTCTTGAGATGGAATGGGGGAGGAGGGGTCTGCAGGCATTCAAAGAAGGCTCTGGTTTCAGGTGTAGCCTGGAAGTTGATTGCGCTAGTTTCAGGTGTCACCTGGAGTGATCCAGAGGCCTGCTGGGAGCTGGAAAGGCAGAAAGGTTTGATTTTTTAAAAAAATAAAAATCTTAGGGCTGTTTCCATCCTGGGCAAAGCACACATACTCCATTATTGGTGGAAAACAGAGAGGCAGTCCTTAGATTAACAAAACTGATGATTTTAGATGCTGTATTAGGTTAAAAAAAGAAGTCAGTAGAAGCCAAATTGGGTAGCTTTACTTAGGTTCAAGGGCATAAACCTTCACACAATAAAGTCCCAGTTTCAGGTAGTATAAAATCCTCTTCATCTAGTGTAGGTTGTTGCTATAGAATGCTAAATTCAGTATTCTCCCACTCACGGAAAGCAATGATAGCCTTGTTGGCCAGAAAAAGTCATCTGAAATCCATATTAGTGTAATACTAATTTTTAAACTAGTTTTATTAGTGTAAGACTAATTTTTAATTTTTATTTTATGTTCTCAAAGCTGTGTTTTAAAATCGTAGATTTCCATGTTTTAACTGCTTGGATAATTATCTCAAGGGGTATCGCCTTTAAAGACAGCCTAAAAATCGTTTAAAATAAATGTATCTCTTTTTAAAACGATTTCTAAATTATTTTTGCTGCTTTTAAATTATTTCAAGGTGTTTCATCATTGGTTTTACTGTATTGGTTTTTATTATGTGTGTCAACCTGAGAACTCTGGCTATCGGGCAACTCATAAATTGGGTGAATGAATGCATAAATAAAATCTTTATTGCTCCAACCAAAAGTTCACAAAAATGTGCAACCTTTTGAAATCTTGGGAACTCTTCATCAGGCAGGATGTTTCCAAAAGCAGGTAGGAAGATTTCAAGAAAGATTTAAAAGTGCAATTAAATTAAAGCACAAGTTAAAGTCTTAAGGCAGAATTTCAAATAAGGGTTTGTGCTGCTGCTGAGTATGCCTTTGTGTAGTTCCATGGGTGTCTGCTTGCATGTGCAAGCGTTGCTCAGCAGAAGCCAACCAGCCTTATGGGCACTTCCTGTGCCTTATTTGCTGTATTATTGCTTGTTCCAGAGCATTTTGGCTCCTCGATCACAGGGCTTTTAAGAACATAAGATCCCTGCTGAAACAGACCAAGGGTCCATCTAGTCCACGTTGGATATGAGTGAAATAGGACCCTCTGGTTTGTGTTCCCCAGCAATTGGTATGTATGCCTCTGATATGGAAGGTAGCATATAACCACTGTGAATAGTGGCCATTGATAGGTTTCTCCTCCACGAATTTGTCTAATCCTTTTTATTATTATTATTTTTCAAGTCCAGGTTGATGGCCATCACTACTTCTTGTGGTAGCGAATTAATTTCATTCGGTCATTTATTCCATTTCTATACTACCTAATAGCCTAAACTCTCTGGGTTGTTTACAAAAATATATAATACAAACATAATGAAAATCTTTAGCATACACAAATTTAACAACAATTTAAATCGGATAAAAACAATTAAAATAAGATATAGGGACCTGGTAAAAACAACTGGTATTAAAAGCCCCATTAATGCCTGGGGAAGAGGGCACTCTTAACCTGGGGATGAAAAAATGATAATTTTGATGCCAGGTAGACCTTGGTGGGGAGAGTATTCCACCATTGGGGGGCTACCCCCCCAAAGTCCTCCCCATTGTTGCCACCCTCCAAACTTCCCTCAGAGGAGGAAGCAGGTTCATATCAGGAGAGGCACTCTGCCAGGTATGCAGTCCCGAGCTGGGTAAGGCTTTATAGGTCACCTTGAATTGGGCTCAGAAACATGCAGATAGCCAGTGCGAGGGAGTTAGAATTGGTGTTATATCCTCAGAACTTCAGGTTCCTGCCGTAGGTCTGGCCACCACATTTTGCATAAGCTGTAGCTTCCAAACAGTCTTCAAAGGCAGCCCCATGCAGAGTACATTGCAGTAATCTAACCTGGAGGTTACCAGAGGGTAGACTACTGAAGCCAAGTAATCTCTGATAGGGCCATAGCTGAGCCACCAGTCAAAGCTGGTTGAAGACTACCTGAGCCTCAAGTGACAATGATTATTCCAAGAGAATTTCCAAGCTATGAATCTTTTCCTTTGGGAGCAGCCCAGCCTCTTCTAGAACAGGATGAACGGCATCTGTCCAGTCAGAAGAATCCAGACAAGACCACCTGAGTCTTGTCTGGATTGAGTTTCAGTTTATTAGCCCTCATCCAGTTCATTGTCACAGTCAGGCACAGTCTCACCTGATGAGGGGAAAAAGGAGAAATAGAGCTGTGTGTCATCAGCATACTAATGGCAACACATTTCAAAATTCCAGGTGACCCCACTCAACCGTTTCATGTAGATGTTAAATAGCATGGGGGACAGAACTGACCACTGCGGAATTCATGCTGGAGAACATTTCCCCAGAATTACCGCCTTCTGGAGATAGCCATCCAAACAGGAGTAAAGCCACCGCAATGCAGTATCCCCTACTTCCATCTCAGACTGTCATCCCGGAAGGATACCATGGTCGGTATTTCTGAAAGCCGCTGAGAGATCAAGGAGAATCAACAGGCTCACTCTCCCCCTGTCTTTCTTCTGACATAAGCCATCATCAGGGAGCAACCAAGGTTGTTTCCATGCCAAAACCCCAACTGAAATGGATCCAGATAATCCATATTTTAAGTATGCGTTGCATGAAGAAGCTCATCCTTTTACATCTCCTGAATCCCCCAGCTTCATTGGATCACCCCATTGGGTTCTAGTATTAGGAGAAAGGGAGTAAAATGTTTCCCTATCCATTTTCTTCACGCCATGCATAATTTCCCACTTCTTTATCATGCTTCCCTTTACTTGCCTTTTTTCAAGACGTAACAGTCCCAGACCTTGTAACCTTCCCTCTAAACAGAAGTATTTTAAGTTGGAGCTAATTGTGAAATTGGACTAATATGTATCTATAATGTCATTATAGGAGAAGTCTGGTTTTGTTTTAGCCCGAAGAAATGTAAATTATCAAAGCAAGCTATCATTTCTTACAGGGTTGAAGGCGCTATGAGAAGGGAACATCAGCTAGGTGTTTCATGCTAAGATGGCAGAGTGGTAGAGCACCTGCTTTGCATGCAGAAGGTCCTGGGTTTGATCCTCAGCATCTCCAGGCAGGGCAAGGAAAGAATCGTGCGTGAAACCCTGGAGAGCAGTTGCTGCCAGTCAGTGTTGACAGTACTGGGCTAGATGGACCCAGGGTCTGATATTCCTAATATTGCAAGCTCCAATCACCTTCAACGGTGTTATTTTTAATGGTATTTTAGGATTGTGTTTGATGTATTGTTATATAAGCTGCTCTGAGTACAATTGTAGAAGGCCAGGATAAGCTCACTAACTGATGTGGTCATTTGAGTAGTCTGCCTTAAAGTAGCATGGGGATTACCTCTGACTTTTTGAATGGACGGGGAGTTGTCTTAGTGGTTGCATGTATATGGAGCAAAATAGTCTGCATAGGGTGAATTTGGAAAATAGTGAGGCTTGGATATCTGGGGCTCAGTGGGTGGTGATTGCAAGCTGTATTGTGGCCGCTAAAATGGCTCAGAAGCTTCTTGGTTGAAAAGCAACTCTCCCTGGCTCTAGGGTTATGCCAGCAGCCAAATGCAGGGCAAAACACAGGGATGTTGGAGAATGCATCTTAGATCTGGTAGGACCCCTCCATGAGAGCAACCCGTTCTGGCTTCAGGTTCCAAGAACACTGGGGGGGGGAGGGGGGAGGCTGCTGTGCCTCTTGAGGAATATGGCAGGAATCTGCCAACTACTTGAGATACCCAAGTTGTGGAAGGCTAGCGTAGCTCCTTGGCTGGTGGCAGCAGGAGTTCTGTATTTACAAGACAAAAGTAAGAACACCTTGAGCCAGGAGCTGCCACTATCTCGTAGATCAACCTTATTTGCCTCGTCCCGTTGGCAAATCCATAATAACTGGTTGTGCCCACACACACGCACCCCTCCCTGAATTTAATTCTCATCAGCAGTGCGCTCCATTCTTGCTAATAACGATCTGCAGCCGCAAATAGCTTTCAACATGCCATTGAGAGGCTGGCTGAAGAGAGTACTTGAGTGAGCGCTAGACAGCTGGAAGTGCCCCTAATTGTCTACCCGAGTGAGAACTGCCGATGCTCAAGGACCTTATTTTCATCTGCTTAGAGAGGCAACATTCTGCTTTCAACAAATGCTCAAGACACTTGGGTAGATGGCCTTGCCTGCTCTTCCCCCCCCCCCAACCCGCCCCTCTTTTGAGACCTGTTGGGAAATGAGGTGCTGTGCCAGAGCAGCAGCAGCAACAGCAGCAACAGCAAAGCCTTTCTTTGATAAGACCATTTCAGTCTCCAAATGAATGATGCTGCTTTTCAAAGGAGGGGGGGATGTTGTTCTGCTTACCTTCTGGCAGGCCTGTGCACTCGCTAGCCCACCCAGCCCAGTGGAGCGGCCCACCAGTGGCTCCGTGCGCACTAGTTGGAGCTGTGGCTGGCAGGAACCCACAACTGGTGGGGCTGCATTTGGCTGAGGGTGCCTCTACAAGAGCGATTTAAAGCTCTTTCAAGGTGCATTAAAATTTGACTCTACAAGAGCGGAGCGCAAATCGGGGTTGAGGTGCTTTTTCTGTCCGATTATGCGCATTTTTGAATGCGTGTTAAATAGTGAGTTTTAATTTAATTTATTCTCCGCATTAAACACCTCTAAAGCGTGGTTCATACAACCGGTAAGGAAACCAGTTATGCGCTTAACCGCCTCCCGTGTATAGTGATTTGCCGTAAAAGCGATTGCGAGAAGATGCGCATAATTGGACAATCAGGCGTCAAACCGAATTCTTGTAGAGGGGACCTGAGTGACTTGCAAGTCTGTACAGGCTCCGATCCGA
Source organism: Anniella stebbinsi (assembly GCA_029215795.1). Classification (NCBI taxonomy): domain Eukaryota; kingdom Metazoa; phylum Chordata; class Lepidosauria; order Squamata; family Anniellidae; genus Anniella; species Anniella stebbinsi. The sequence continues at coordinate 376,015,754 of JARDYH010000001.1, forward strand.
ACAAGGAGCACTGGGCTGGAATGTCAGGGCCTTGGAAGTCCGCTTCAGACCTGGGCCGATCCATGGGACCGGCTGCTCTGGCGCCAGTAATTATCGTAGGAGACTGTTATCCTGTGAAGAGTATTTTTGCAGACGTCTCTTATCAACCCCCTGAAGAAGGCCTTAAAAAACAACACAGGCCGGAACGCTTTGGGCTTCGAAATAAAGTATCTTAGCATTCCGAGAACGCGCTTCTCTCCTTTTTTGCCCTGGAGGGCTATGGAATCTCTTTCCTTGGGTAAGCCCTGCTCTGAAGTGGATATCCTGGACTGTGGCCATGCTGGCTGAGGACAATGGGCATTGTAGTCCATCCCAAACCTCTGGGGGGCACCGGGGGGGGGGGAAGGCTCTTGTGCTTCATGGGGTGGCCTGTGCCGTTCCTGCCAGAGAGGGGTTTTCTTTAGCCTTCGAGAATGCCCAAATGAGCTTGGAAGGTCCTGTCTTTAGGGCTTGCTTGTGCAGGGGTTGGGTACCTTGGTCTCAAAAGCCAGGTGGAGGGCTGAGCCTGCCAATACTGCAGGCTCTACAGTAGCCCTGGCTGGGGCAGTGCTGGAGGGGCTGGCCGACCCCGTGGCTTGAGATTCCTGGCCCTTGAGGGCAAAACGGCCCCCACAGCTGGCAACACTCTGGCCTGCTTTATCGGCCTGCGCATCTTGAAATGGCAGCTGTTAGTTCATTTCCTCTGTGGGTGTGTTGTGTGTCTCTGTGTGATGTCCGTTCCCTATTTCCTTGCATTGAATCAAAGAGCTCGGGGAAGCACGCTGCCCAATTGTTTCCGGCCAGGAACACGAAACCATCAATGTCTTTCCCAAGCAGCCTGTGGGCTCCAACCTCTCTGACATTTAGAGCAAGGCAAGAGGGAGGCGGCCCAGAGAAGCACCTCCTCCCTCCAGGTTCCTTCATTGGGTGGAGCACAAGCTGCCCCCCTCCCTGCCTGCCCCCTCCAGGTTCAGGACCCTCTGCAGGTTGCGGTTCCGACACAACCCGGGAGGCAACGCAGTCCATTGCTCCAGGAGCATGCCTGCTAATGCTGTTGGCCCAGAACTGCCAGGCTGGACACGGCTCTTCCTGGATCGGCTCATAAGTGCCGCCCTGGGTCGGCATTCTGCTCCACTTGACGACCCCCTGGACCGCCTGCCAGCTGCCCTGTGCTGCCTCCCGGCCGCCTCTTCCTCCTCCTCCTCCTCCTCCTTGTATCCCATGTGTGGCTTTTGTCCAGTGTTAATTTGTGGAGCCCATCTGATTGGCGGCCCCGGCGTTCAGCCTAATGACCCGGCTTGGCACGGGTAATATGATTTTGCAGTTAGTTGCAGTCAGGCAAAGGAGCAATTTGCATAATGTTCTAATGGGGATTAGGTGGATGGGGTTGCCGTGGAAACTGGAGGGTGATGAATTGAGTTCGGTTGGTGGCTCTGGGGGTGGGAGGTGTTGCGCCGGAGGAGGGGGAGCGTTGCTGTGATGAATGGGGTAATGTTATTTGGAAGGTGCTTAGCGGAAACCTCCCTCTGTTCCTTTTGAGACAGACAGATCTTCATTAAAGCCTAACAGGAGACAAGCGAGAGTGCTTAATTTTTTCCTGTCCCAAACTTATTAAAGCAAACCCATATTTTCAAGTGGGCAATTGAATTGGGTGTTAAGGGAAGCGTAACTTTGGCGCAACACAATGTTTTATAATGCAAAACTTTCATTTTCCCCTCCCTCCCCTGGAAAAAGAAAGAGACCGCCATGAAAGTTGCTGTTGAGATCCTTTCTGAAAGCAAATGGAGACAGAAGTGCTCAGGTCTTTGTGGGGAAAGCACTGCTAGTGTGTGTTGGGGAGGGGGGGGAGAAGGCGCTGCCCGCAGGAAACATCCCTTTCATTCTTAGGCTGCCTCCAAACGTAACTTTTACGTTCTTAGTCTTAATGCGGTTTGTGTTGATTTGCAGCCTGGAGGGGCTGAATGAATGGTGGGGCAGGGATGCCTTGCAAAGAGTTCTGTTCTAGGCCCAGAGGAGGCCCATTGGTGCTTTGCTTCTGCTGTGCCTCCAACAGCTTTGCTGCCTCACCCCAGAGCAGGGCTCCCCCCCCCTCCCCAAGGAAGAGGGCTGGCCTGGCAGTCTGTACCATTGAGGACCAATTCTTCTTCTCCTTGCCTGTTTGCTTCTTTATGACTTGTTTCTGAAATCCATTTGGGAGCCTAAAGCACTTTAAAAAAAGAAATACAGACACAACCCTTTAAATTTCAGGTCCCCTGCTGAAAGCAAACATCAGCAAACGAAGCTTTTGAAAAGGGTTTCTTGAGACAAGTCCTCCGATGCAAAACTGCTCCCTAGCTCAACTTCCTGAGGTCAGGAGGGGATTGTATATCAAATTTTGTGGAATCCCTCTCATTTTCTCCCCCTCCCCCATTTGCTGTAGGGGTCTCCATTCACTCCATATAGTCAGTTACCCCTTTGCTGTAATTCCAGCAGAAGGCAGGGGATTCTTGGGCGGAAGGGGCCAGCTGGCCTCCACCTCCAGCCCAGTTCAGAGCCTGCGGCTAGCAGTTGTTCACCACTAGCCGAGTCTATTTCTCTGCAGCCAGCACTGCTTCCCATAGCCCCTGGAAAGAAGGCGCAACCATTTTTGAAACCTGGCTCTTGCTCCCTGCATCTTTTCTTTTCAAAGGAGAAGAGACAGAACGTTTGAGTTCGTTGCTGAAGAGCAACTTCTTGCAAGAATGGAGGCGCTTGTGGCTGTGGGGAGAAATGCATCTTGAGTATTATTATTATTAATAATACTTTCTTTATTGATGACAAGCTGCTCTGAATTATCAAGAGGAATTTTGGAGCGTTTGATCCCATTCCAGTGTGCGCTTTTCACCAGCCCCCATGGTTCGCCCTTGTGTCTGGATCGTTTGCCTGACTATCAGACCTTGTTTAAGTTGGAACTCAAGCTGTTGTCACAGCTGCCGTGGTCCAAGAGAGGCTGTCTGTTATCCCCTCGAACGCAGGGACTCCCCCCTCTGCTCTAGGGCTCTGTATTCTGCACTAGGAAAACCTGGATTCTGTGTCCGGAACACTGGGGTAGTTTGCCTGCGTTTGCTCTTGATCGTGGCCAGGGGGGCTGCGGGAAGCACTGGAGTCTCATTGTCAATCGAGGCTGCCGGAATGCCAAGCCCGGAGGTTTCATCTGGCATTAGATACGCACTTCCAAGGTTATCTATGGATCCATAAGGACTAGAAATTTGGGGGCAGTGTGTGTTTGTCTTTTACATGAAGTGGCCAAATTCAGGATACTGAATTTCAGTTTCAGTGAAACCTGCGCATAAACTCACATGATGAGTGTTGCTATGTGAACACGCTCTAGCCTCATACTGTCCCCTCTTGACAGTGACTCTCCACTGCTTCCTGAGGCGCCCCAACTAGAAATCCTAAGGACTGTGCTCAACCGTTGAGCTCTGGACCCTCCACATATTTTCTTTCTTTTGCAAGCTACCACAATGACCTGGTTCAGATGATCCAACAGCCTACGGTGGATTAATTAACCTGTGCATAATCCAGAAACCAACACTGGGTTACTTGACGGTTGTTTAATCCTCAGATAATCCTGCACTGACCGGGTTCCGACAACAGGACAAGCCACTGCAACTCCTGGCCAGGGCTTACATATTTACAGTGGTGGTCCACACATGCCACAGCTTCTCATGGGTAAATTAAACCATGATGGGCTGTGGAGACATGCAAACTGGCCCATTCTCTTCCCAGTTACAGTGGGGCGTGTCTAGGGTGGACACAGCCATATTCCATCCATTTAAAAAGAGCGGCCATGGAGGACTACATGCTGGCCATGAACTGTTATGCTGCTCTTTCAGTTTGAGTGCCAGAGACGCTGATGCCATTAGAAGAAGTGCACGGGGGGGGGGGGGGGGGAGGATTCAAAGGCTTCCATACCATCATTGACCCGTTTGCTGGTGGAATCTGCAGTTGCTGACGGGCAGCCAGGTGGCTGAGTCATGGAATGCTGCCCTTTGTTCTGTTCTAGGTCACTGTAAATTTTACTAATTCCTTAGTAGTAGTGAGAAGGATAACTGTGTTCTGTTCCAGTGGCTGCAGAGCCTCCATCAAAGCTGCTTCTGAAGTTTGTTTTTTTACCGTATATTATGGTAACCTAGCCACAGTAGTCCATGCGCTGGTAACTTCCTGATTAGACTACTGCAATGCACTCTACATGGGGCTGCCCTTGAAGATGACTCGGAAGTTGCACCTGGTGCAAAATGCAGCAGCTAGACTGCTCACCGGAACATCTTATAAAGATCGGTCTTAAAGGAATTGCACTGGCTGGCTATATGCTTCCGTTCGGAATTCAAGGTGTTGGCAATGACATTCAAAGCCCTAAATGGCTTGGGACCTCTGTACTTGAGAGAGCGCCTCTCCCTATATATGCCTGCCCGAGATTTGACATCTGTTGGAGGAGCCCTCCTCTGTATCCCACCAACGCAAGACATGCATTATGGTGGGACGTGGGAGAGGGCTTTCTCTATTGTGGCATTGCGACACTGGCTTCATTTAGGGGGCAAGTTAAAACATAGCTTTTTATCAAAGCCTCTGAGGGCTAAATTCTCTATGGTCACACATAGTTTTAATTGTTTTTAATTGTTTTATTGCTTTTAAAAAAATTCTACCGGTTTTCATTTTATAACGATTTAATACATTCTTCTTCATGGTCTTTGTGCATCACACACATGAGCTCTGCGCCTGCGCGGAGGTTTGAATCGGAGAACTTCCATAGCTGAGAATTCTGGTGGGAACCCTCCCCCTCCCGCCACTGCCCCAGTTCTTCTTCGACCGCCATTGCAGCTGCATCGTCGAGAACTTCTCTGCGATTACACCTTAGCTTTTTTCTTAATACCCCTTCATATTTCTCCAAAATATTGAAGAATGACACAATCAGGACTTCTTTAACAACAGGAAGCAGACGCGGCAGTCCGGTGTTCGCGTCCCACGTCCCGCATGGCCCTCGGGGCCCCTTTCAAAAAGTGCACCTGTTGTGGGAGCAAGCTCCCCACGACCGACAGACACGCTCTCTGCCTCCTGTGCCTCAGCGAAGAGCACAGAGTGGATACTTGCTCCAGTTGCCAAGCTTTCTCAGAGCTCTGGAGTAGGGCTTTAGCGGCAGTTGGTCCTTTGAAGACCTCAATGGCCACTGTGTCTGCCCCCCCCACAAAACATTGGGGTGTCCTTAGCCCCTGCTTCACCTACAACTCCATTAGGTAATCGAGCGGGCAAGGATATGCCTTCGACGTCGGGACTTTCTGTCGATTCCTCCAGGGCTAAAAAAGCCTCAAAGAGGGCTCCAGCTTTCGACCCGTCAGCCCGACAAGAAGAAAAAGAAGCCGAAGCGCTCTACCCAGCCAGAGAACCGTCCGAAGACGGTACACCAGCCTTTGCCTCTGCCTCCTCCAATTCCTCGATAGCGACCCTAGTCAACACCGGCGGACCTGAGGAACCATCGCTACCGACAGCGGAACCTCTCCCGTTGGCCTCGATCTCCGAGGGGGAGATCAGGGACTCACCACCACGGCACGTTGAAACCCTACCTCCCCTGCCGGAGGAGCAATACAGCTCACCCCCACAGAGCCTCCATGAATTCAGTGACCACGAACGAAATGGAGCGCCAGTTCAGCAGCGCCAGCACATTCCTCGGGATCGGGAGCGCCACTACTATAGGGAACGCTCATATCGCTCGAGATCCCCCCAATCCAACTGGGATAGACGATCGGATTATTCCCACTACTACAAATACTGCCATTATGATGACTGGCAAAGTGCCCGTAATTCTCGGTACAGAAATTACCCATCATCCCAGAGTTACGCGTCAACTTCTCCTCTACCGAATACACGTCGATCGGCCTCATGTTTCACTCAAGACTGGACCTCCCGCCACCCATCGACATCAATAGCCCCAGCGCCGGAGCAGCCACTCCTTACACCACCGACCCGGCCGCCAACACCAGCAACGCCTTGGCCATCTCTACCACAACAAGGTAGAAGACGTCCCTCTCCACACTGTTTTATCCCTGACTTCGGTTTTGGATGCATAATCAGAGACGACATCAGGTTCCTCTGTCACTCTGTCTTTCTCGTCACCCGAGGACTGGGTTGGCGCCCAAGGTCCGATCTCTCCGTCAGAAGATCTCGGAAATTTCGCTGACCTTACACAACGGATGGCTTTGTCCCTTGGCTTAGAGACTCACTCTACTACACAACAGGTTTCTGACCCAGTTTTTGATGCGGTCCACACTGAAGCATTCATGCCGGTTGCAATACCATATCTTCCGACGCTCTTGCAAACGGTGCAACAGTTGTGGAAGACCTCCGTGTCGATGCCCCCGACCTCAAAATGCCTTGAAAATATGTATCGGGTTCTAGAAAAAGACACCAAATTCCTATTCAATCACCCACAACCTAATTCAGTGATCGTGGAGTCCTCCCAAGGACGCTCTCAACATCAGCATTCGGCTCCTACTGACAAAGAAGGTCGCTGTTTGGATCTTATGGGGAAAAGACTCTACTCTTCGGCTGCCCGCAGCCTCAAGGTTTCGAATTACCAGGCTACCATGGGTCGATATCAACTCTTCCTTTGGGAGAAGATAGGCTCTCTTTGCGACCATTTGACTGGAGACCAAAGGGAGTTAGTCAGAGTCTTCCAGAATGAAGCGATGTGCTTGGCTAGACAAGAGATTAATACTGCCAGACACCAAACCGACTGTGGGACTAAGGTTCTGGTAGGCACGGTATCCTTACGCCGTCACGCCTGGCTAAGATCAGCAGGCTTAGCTCAAGAAGCCAGAACCCGCATTGATGACCTGCCGTTCGACGGCACAGGTCTCTTTAATGCTAAGACAGACAAAGCGATGGACTCGGTCCATAAGGCAAGGACGACCGCCAAGAAGATGGGCCTGTCTACCACTTTGCAACAATCAAGACCAAAACGTTGGTCCCAACAGCCGTCTTCCTTTTTCCCACGTTACCAACCAGACAGGATGGCCTTTAAACAGCCACAGCAACACCAGCAGCCAAAATGACAACCATTTGCCTCTCCACGGTTCCGCCATCAGCGTAAGAGAACCAACCACTCTGACAGACGACGTCTTTGATGCCAATTTCAGCCCCTCCCACCCTCGCCTGCTTGTTGGGAACAGACTTTCCAGACATCTGTCGGCCTGGGAAATCATCTCCTCGGACGCATGGGTACTGAAGATCATCGACACCGGATATCGTATCGAGTTCGATGCCCTACCCCCTGTCGGGATTTTCTTATCCACCTACCCATCCCCACTTCTGTGGCAGGAGATCTCCACCCTCCTAAAAAAAGGGGGCATCTCTCCGGTTCCCCAAGATCAAAAGTACCTCGGCTTCTATTCCCGATATTTTACCGTTACAAAAGCCGGCGGGGGCTCCCGCCCCATATTAGACCTCCGAGGGGTGAACTCTTTTATCATTCTGAGGAAGTTCCGTATGGCATCTTTAGCTACCATCCTGCCCCTTCTAAAAGAAGACGTCTGGTTCGCTTCCATTGATCTCCAGGATGCTTACTTCCACGTCGATATCCACAAGGACAGCCAACGCTCCCTTTGTTTCGCTGTTGCCCACTAGCCATATCAATTCACCATCCTACCGTTCAGTTTGTCGAAAGCCCCATGGGTTTTCACAAAATGTATGGCGGTGGTATGTGCCTATCTCAGACAGCATGGCATCCACGTTCACCCCTACTTGGACGACTGGCTCCTGGTCGGCTCTTCTCGCCACCTTCTCACGGACCACATCAACTTCGTCCTCCAACTTCTAAAAACCCTCGGCCACATTGTGAACAAGAAAAAGTCCAGCCTGACACCGGCAAAATCGATCAAATTTATTGGCGCACTTCTCGATGCGGCCACAGGGAGAGCTTTCCTCCCATACGACAGAGCTCATACCCTAATAACTTTGGCGAACAGACTCGTCACATGTCCCTCAGTAAGAGCTCGTACTGTTCAGCGACTACTAGGCTATATGGCGGCTATCACCGCAGTTGTCCCCTTTGCTCGGCTCAGGATGCGACGCCTCCAATTATAGTTCACAAGAGTTTTCAAATCGACACTGCATTCCAGGAACACTTCCTTGACGGTACCCCAGGAGATCACCAGATCGCTTTGATGGGGGACACGCGAGACCAATCTCCTCGCCGGTATACCGTTCACCCCCTCACACCCAACGACAATACTCGTGACAGATGCATCCATGCTCGGCTGGGGAGCGCACTGCGACTCTCTCAGAGGTCAAGGCACTTGGACCCCACAAGAGAGGGGGGCCCATATCAACTACCTGGAACTTCTGGCAGTATACAAAGCACTGCGGGCGTTCGAGACTCAACTTCGCGGCCACCATGTCGAGGTAACAACCAACAACACCACGGTCGTTTTCTACCTCAACAAGCGGGGGAACGAAGTCGATTCCTCTTGCCAGACTGATCATTCAGACTCTAGGCTGGGCCATCCGTTGAGGCGTTACTATAACAGCAGTTCATATTTCAGGACTAAACAACCAGCTAGCCGACCGCCTCAGCAGGAATTTTTCGCTCACGCACGAGTGGCAAATCCACCCAGCGGCCCTACATGACATCTTCGACCTCTGGGGGGAACCATCGGTGGACCTTTTTGCCACTGCAGACAATTCGGTGTGCAGAACTTTCTGCAGCAGGGCGGGGATCGGACCGGCGATGCATTCCTCAGAGAATGGAACAGTCAATTTCTTCTTCCTCTTCCCTCTGATTCCCCTGATCACCACTCCAAGATTATAACGGCCAATACAAACTGCATTCTCCTGACCCCGTGGTGGCCCAGGCAAGGGTGGTTTGCGCCCCTCCTCAGCAGGGCTCGGGGCCAATTCCAATGACTCAAACGAACCCCAGACCTACTCTACCAAGCCCAGGGTCGGGTTTATCACCCCGACATCAACACCATACACCTCACGGCGTGGCACCTCTTGCTACAATGACACACATTCCTCCCATCCTGGATATCCAGCCAATCTTGGATGTGGCAATTAAACCAGCGACAAGGGCGTCTTACAATCGGAAATGGAAAGCTTTCTCCGGCTTTGCAAGGGAGTGTGGCCTTGACCCGGTCGTCTGCTCCCTTCACCAAGTTTTATCCTTCCTACTTCTCTTGTCTAACAGGGGACTCAAGCTCTCCTTCATTAAAGTATACTTGGCTGCCATATCCGCCTTCCATCACCAGGTGGATGATACCGCTGTATTCTCCCACCCACTTACCAAACGCTTCCTACGAGGTTTGCTCAACATTGCCCCACCTGTACACCCACCCTTTTCCCCTTGGAGTCTTTCTGTGGTTCTACATGCCCTTACGGGAAAACCCTTTGAACCCCTTGCTACCACGGACTTACGTCTACTCACCTTTAAAGTTGTATTCCTGGTCGTCATCACATCTGCCCACCGAGCTAGCGAGCTATCAGCCTTACGTGTCAACGAACCTTACCTGGTCTTCCATCGCGATAAGGCAGTTCTCCGTCCTGATATCCACTTCCTTCCTAAGGTCGTATCCCACTTCCATACCAATCAGGATATCATCCTCCTGGCCTTTTTCCAAACTCCATCATCTCCCCTAGAGACGACGCTACACACTCTAGATGTACGACGAGCTCTAGCCTTTTACAAAACACGCACACAAGCATTTTGGAAGTCACGTTTATTTGTGTGTTATGGACATGCAAAGCAGGGATTACTAGTTTCTACACAGTGTCTATCTTTCTGGATGGTTCAGTGCATCTGTCTGGCTTACCAGCTCTCGAAACTCGACACCCCAGAGTCCGTGGGGGGCCACTCCACCAGGGTCATGGCTACTTCATCGGCATTGCACCAGGGTGCCTCCATCCCGGAAATTTGTTGAGCTGCAACTTGGGCACGACCAATGACATTCGTCCACCACTACCGCTTGGATATCCGGTCCCGTGTGGACTCGTCGTTTGGACGGGCAGTCCTCTCCTCAGTGTTCAACTAGCACCACCATCCTTCTGGTAAGTAAGCTTGCTACTCACCCATGTGTGTGATGCACAGAGACCACAAAGAAGAAGAACAGGTTGCTTACCTGTAACTGTGGTTCTTCGAGCGGTCATCTGTGCAGTCACACAACCCACCCATCTTCCCCTCTGGGTTTAGTCATTTTGGATTGGGACCTGGTTGTTGTCCCATACTCTCTCCTCGGTTCTGAGGCCGCAATGGGTCTCGATAGAACTGGGACAGTGGCGGGAACCCTCCCAAACATGTGCAGTGGCGGGAGGGGGAGGGTTCCCACCGGAATTCTCAGCTATGGAAGTTCTCCGATTCAAAACTCCACGCAGGCGCAGAGCCCATGTGTGTGACTGCACAGATGACCACTCAAAGCTGTGTAAATTATTTATGTTTATATTGTTCCGATTTTATCTGTACGCCACCCTGAGATCCCAGTGATAACAGGGTGGGGATACAAATGTTTTAATAAATAAATAAATAATAACCAAATGTTAATAAATGGATACTCTTCTTTCTCCCTTCTAGACGGAGATCGCGAAAAGACTGAACACAATTCTAGCGCAAATCATGCCTTTTCTGTCACAAGAGGTAAGAAACTGTTTGGATGCTGGGTGCCTGTTCACAGAAGCAGAAGTCAGATGTTGTAAGCGCCCTGAAGCTGAAGTTCCACCTAGTTCAGCCTCCTGTTTTCCAGAGTGGCCCACCTGGGAAGGCCACACCCAGGACACGGGGTCAGCTGCCCTCATCTGTGATTTATTGACTTATTTATTTACAGCATTTCTGTACTGCCCAATAGCCAAAGCTGTCTGGGCGGTTTACAAAAATTAAAACTATAAAAACCATTCAAAATATAAAACAACGACAGTATAAAAGCAGAAGTTAAAGTACAGTATAATACACAACCAGGATAAAAACCGAGCAGCCATGCAGTAATTAATACGGATTTAAAATACAAATTTAAACAGCAAGGTTAAAAATCAAACTGAAGAACTGTTAAAATACTGTGAAAATAAAAAGGTCTTCACCTGGTGTCTAAAGTAGTATAATGTAGATGCCAGGTGAACCTCTCTGGGGAGCTCATTCCACAGCCGGGGTGCCACAGCAGAGAAGGCCCTCCTCCTAGTGGCCACCTGCCTCACTTCCTTTGGCAGGGGCTCACGGAGAAGGACCCCCGAGGATGATCTTAGGGTTCAGGCAGGTACGTAAGGAAAGGAGGCATTCCTTCAGATAACCTGGCCCCAAGCCGTTTAGGGCTTTGAATGTTAATACCAGCACTTTGAATCGGGCCCGGATCTGATACCTCCTCTGGCATTCTGCCTCTAGCCCTGGAGGAACCATATAGTCATCGAGTGATGTCTTTTCCTGCATGCATTTAGCTAATTCTCTTTCAAAGCCATCTAGATTGGTGGCCATCACAACATCATGACGTATGGTGTGGAGAATGTGGATAGCGAGACATTTTTCTCCCTCTCAAAATATCAGAACTCAGGTCATGCCATGAAGCTGATTGGTGAAAGATTCAGGACAGATTAAAGGAAGGACTTCTTCACACAACACATAGTTAAACTGCTGAATTGACTACCACGTGATGTGACGATGGCCACCAAGTTGGATGGCTTTAAAGAGGGGGGTTAGATAAGCTCCTGGAGGAGAAGGCTCTCCATGGCAACTCGTGCTGATGGCTGTGTGTGCTACTTCCAGTATCAGAGGCAATAAGCCTATATATATACCAGTAGCTGGGGAACATGGGCACAAGGGTGCTATTGCACCCATGTCCTGTTCGTGGGTTCCTGGTTGACAGCTGGTGCTGGACAAGATGGGCCCTTGGTCTGATCCAGCATGGCTGTTCTGATGTCCTTATGGTAGCAAATTCCATTGTTTAACTAGGCACTGTACTTGCTTTGATCTCCCATGGTGTTCTATGTCCCCACTGCCTTAGTTACCTTTTTCCTAAATTAAATAGCTCCAGACATTGTCATGTTTCCTCATAGGGGAGTGTCCAAGCCCCCCCCGATCATGTGATTTTCTGTTTGAAGTGACCAGAACTGTCCACACTATTCCAGCTGTGGCTACATCATAGAGTTGTTTGAGGGCATTACAATATCGTCTGGTTGTGTGTCTGTCAGCTGCAGTTCAAGTAGCCACATGGTTCCAACGTACATTCAGTCTCAACGGCCTGGTTCACTTGGATTGTTTTATGCCTGCAACGTTTAAAAACCAAGAAGTTGCACCTGTCCTCCTGTAAAATCTGTGGACAAGCTCCCCTGATATGAGCAGTTTTCCCTCCTCATGGCACCAGCTGCCTCTTCTGCCCAGGCTCCATAGGGAGTTACATCTTGCATTTTTCCCCCATGGGCTACTTCTTTGTCCAGGCTTGTTTGTAGATAATGGCTGAATTCTTCCTTTTTATTTTAAAGACCTGGTTGCAGGGGGGGGGGGGGAGTGTTGGCTTGGAGCAGCGATGGTGCTGAGGTTCCCTTTTTGTTCTTGCCAAGTGATAGGTCATTTCCACCCCACTGTTTTGCTTCAGTGCCTACCAGGAGAAGAACATCAAGATCTTCTAAGGGAAAGATACCAAGAGACAGGAAATATATGAAATGTCTAAGCAAGTTCTCAAGACACAATTGCTGATCTGTCAAGCACAGTTAATTTCTCTCTCCCTTGGTGGGTCCCCAGGGACACATCTTGGCCACAAACTTCATCCGGCTTTAAACAGGCCTGATGGTGGCGGCTTCGCTGCAAGAGGCTCTGGGAATTGTAATGTTTGGGAGTGTGCTGGAAATGTATTATTTGAATGATCTAGCTTTCCCTGCAGGGTTGCAATCCTTTTGGGGCAGGAACCATGGCGGCTGAATTGTTGGTATGTCCTGGGAAGGCGGAAGCTTTCACTCGCTGTTTGTGTCTCTTTCCGCAGCACCAACAGCAAGTGGCTCAGGCTGTTGAGCGTGCCAAGCAAGTCACGATGACGGAGCTGAATGCCATCATCGGGGTACGTGGAGTTCCCAATCTGCCTCTCACCGTGTGTATATCCCTTTATTCCTATCATTTGCTATAAACAGAGACAGCCCTGCCCTGCCCTGGCTTCTGAGAAGGGCAGCACTTGCAAACCCGCTGTGAGCTAAAACTCACTCTTTCTCTTGTCACAGGCTGCTGTCTCTCTCTCTCTCTCTCTCTCTCTCTCTCTCTCGAGAGAGAGAGAGAGAGAGAGAGAGATCTGTGGACCACATGACCACGTTGACATTTCCCAGGATACTTGGGAGAGGGCTCTTCCCCTTGTGTTCATGGTTTCAAGCAGCCTCCTCCCTCAACCTGGTGCCCTCCAGATGCTTTTGCCTACAACTCCAATCATTTTTAACCATTGGTCCTGCTGGCTGTGGCTGATGGAAGTGAAGTCCAAAGTGTTTGGAGGGCCCCCAATGTGAGGAAGGCTGGTATGGATTCCAGTTTTTCAGGGATCTCCATGAATGCTGATTCTTTCTAGCATAAAAAAAGATTCTGTTCCGCCTCTTTGACACCCAAACTTTTTTAAATCCAAAGACGTTTAAACTTTAGTTGCAAAATTTATAAACTCCTCTGCATCTAAAAAAAATGATTTCTCAGTGGTCAACAGTAAAGTGGGGGGAGAAGCAAAATTACCCCCCCCCATTCAAATCAAATTATAGGAATAAAACTGGCTGCTCATTCAGGGAAAGGTGCTAAAATGTCTTTAGAAGATGCTGAAAACAAAGCAGAGTTGGTGCCTGCCTGACATCAACTGGCAGGGAGTTCCACAGAAAGGGAGCCATAAGACCAAAAGCTGTACTCTGAGTAGACCCTAACCGGGCTTCAAGTCCATCCGGAACCACCCGGAGTGCTTCATGCTATAACCTCAGTGATTGGGCAGGTTGATAAGGAAGAAGGCACTCCCTCAAATATCCTGGTCCTACGTTGTTGAGGACTTTATGCACCACTCATGAACGCTTAAACCTGGCCTGATAGTAAATAGGCAGCCTGTGCACTCCCCATGCTGAAAAGGGGCAGCTCCTGACAACAGCTGGGCTTGTGCATTCTCCTGGACCAGCCTCTTGTACTGACCAGGGGTTCTAGACCCTTATCCAGACCAGCAGTGGCTCTACGGAGCATCTGGAAGTTTGGGAGATCTCTTGCCTGGAGATTGCCAGGGCTGAGATCGGGGAGCCTTCTAGAGCCCTAACTTTTCATCTATGACAGCACTGGAGGCAGAGTGGAGCCCTAATTCAAACCTTCCTATGCGTCTATTTTCCAGGCAGCTTGTAGGTTTGGTTGCTGTTGGGCTGGATCGTGCCCCCTTTTCGAAGTGTTGTCAGATTCATACAAGGGACGCATGTTGAAGAACCCTCTCTCTTTCTCTCTCTTTCCAAATGGTGATATTGATGCTGCACCCAGGTGGCTTGGCCCTTGGCTACCACCTCTCAAGTCATTTAGCCATGACTGGCTGGCTGGCCTCACATAAGTTGCTTTCTCTGCCTCTGTTCCCTGCCTATCGAATGATGCTAGCCAAGATCTGCCCACAAAGAGTTGTTGTGGGGATTAATGGCACACACTCAAAGTGCTTTTGAAGCCTGAATTTTAATTCATAAATTTGCTTGCTTAGGTTCAGCCTCCAGCATTTGCTCCTTAGCAGGATGCAGTGTTGGGGGTTTTGTTTAAAATCTCCCACTTGACGTGAGCATCTCGGGGTTACTGCTCTCCTGCTCTCCCTAATTTAAAATTGGCCTTCAATCGCCTGCCCTCCTTCTGGCCTTGCTGAGGTGGGTCTGTCTCTGTTTACGATCATAGTGGAACATGCCGTAGAATGGGGTGTTCTGGGTTCCCTTGAATTGACTTGCCCCAGTGGGCGTTGCAGAGCTCATGGGCTCCTGCCCTCCCAATCAGTCACATCTGTGCCAAGTGGCATAAGAGGAGGGTAAAGCAAGAACCTTTCCTGGCTATTGGTTTTCACTCCACAGGCATTAGCAGGAACCACTGCGTCCATAATAAAAAGTTCGTGCTGCTTGGCTTCTCTCGCTTCTGTTGATATTGCAGAAATGACATTACCAAGTCACCTTTCTGGCACGGTCCCCTTGCGCTTCTGCGGCAGCTTTTGATTGTTTAAAAAGCTGTGATGCTGTTCTTCAGTTGTGATTGTAGTATTTGGGGTTGTCCATGCATGCTTTCTGATACGTTTGCTTGTAAAAATGAAGATACATTATTAAGTCAAAAGCACCCTTGCTATGATGGCCTAATTTTCTGTTTTTTTCAGCCCATGTGCACAGTTCTTGACAGGGATGGGGCACCGCCTTGTAATAATTACCTTGTCTCCCAGCAGTTCGTTCTCTCTCACTCTCTCTGTCTCTCCCCCCTACATGATTTAGGGACCCCGTGGAAATAAGGAGTTTGCAGCTGTGCCACACAAGATTTTGCTCTTGAATTGGGCTCTTTTTGGAACTGGGTTTAGGAGCTGGATAACTTCCATGTGCAGATCAAAGCTTTTGCTTTTGGGCCTTGCCATTCGTGCAGGCAAAGGGACGTGGCGACATGTGGAAACACTTTGAATCTGCCTGGTTGCTTTTGCGGATGGGGCCTGGTTTGCCAGCCTTCATCCTGCCTTGCAATTAGCATGGCTGTGCTGGCCTCCCGGCACCTCATGCCCTCTGCAGTCAGAGAGGCCCCTCAGTTTAGCCTAGGCTTAATATGCGCCACCTCTCCACTGTGGAGAAGAGGGAGCAGGCGCCTGGGCGTCACTTCTTAAAGACAACTCTTCTCCTGATGTGAAAAGGTTGCCTGAGTGGGGTCAGCATCACCTGTCCCAGCCTGCGCTCTTTCTGTAAAGCAGAAGACGAGTCATGGAGCCCTTTGCTCCAGGTCCCATTGGGGCAGCAGTAGGGGGAGAAGGGCTGCCCTAGATCTCTCTGGGCAATGTGCAGTTCATCTGGCATTTTGGAGCCAGGGGCCCTTTGTGAGAATGGCCCTCCGTTTTGTGCTGGAGGGTGGGAACCCTCCTGTGAAAAAGTGGCCGCCTTTTCCCACCCCCACCCCCCGTGGCCGCTGCAGGAAGTCAGCTGTGTGAGGGACGCGCCCCGCTCCGTCCAGCAGTGTGGCCTGAGACGAGGGCAGCATGGTTTGCGGCAAGCTTCCTCTGCCCCTTGCATGGTCCATATGCAGGTGACCTTTGGAATCGGGGCTGCCACCTCTGTCCTCTCGAGGGACAGGCCAGCCACTGGCCGCTCCTGGCCTCCTCGTTGGCTTCTGTTCTCAAGCAGTCTTGGCTGGTGAGTTTTTGTGGCCAGCCCATAGGGTGGCGGCAGCTGCTGCTGCTGCTGGTAGATCGGGGGGGGGGGGGGGAATGTTCTGCCTCAAAAAGCTCACTTTTCAGTACCACACCAAAGGTGACATATTGGCGTTCCATGAAGGTAAAGGAGAGCCGGCCTGCGCCCCCACTTGCTTCCTGGATGGGATGGAGTACCGCCTGCTCCCCCCCCCCCCCCCCGGTTTAGTGTCATGGCCCGCCTGGCCAAGTTTTGCAATTCAAGCAGTGATGGGGGTCCTGTGGATCGGCTCTGACAGAGGAAAGGCTTAAGTCCAGTGCTCTGTTTTTGAATTTACCAAGGAAGCAACCAAGAAATCGTTATCTTGCTCAGGTGTGAGCCGGGAATCTCACGGAGAGGAGATAACCCCCGTTTTGCTTCTCTGGATATTCTCTGCATGAAAATAAAACCCAAATGTGTTCGTAGCTTGAATAAATTATGCAAATCAGTCACACTTGATTGTTTTGTGTAATGTATAGGAATGCCACAGAGCACTCGTGTGCCTGAAAATTCACCAAGCATTTTGCCTAGACATGTTGCAGCCATGAGGACTAGCAGATTGCTTTGTAAAAAAAAGAAAAGCTGAAATTCTCAGGATACCAGGTTTTGATTGAGAGCCAACAGCAGCAAAAACACAGCATGCAAAAACGCTCTGGTGTTACCCGCCTTAGATTCCAGTCCCATCCTTCCCCTTTCCCAGTTGGCCAGGCGGGCGAGCGTGGTGGTGGGGGGTGGGGCTCTGTTTCTCTCCATAGAGGTGAAGCTGTGTAGCTGAGGGTGGTGCTCCCCCCCCCCCCGCACTGGATTGTACAGTCCTCATTCTCAGTGGGGTTGGGCTTTCTAGTCACAATTGACTCCCCACCACTCAATGTGGTGTACATGCAATTCTTTCTTTTTCCCAGGGCACTGCATTGGGTTGGGGGCGGGGGACAC
Source organism: Anniella stebbinsi (assembly GCA_029215795.1). NCBI lineage: Eukaryota > Metazoa > Chordata > Lepidosauria > Squamata > Anniellidae > Anniella > Anniella stebbinsi. The sequence goes on from JARDYH010000001.1 coordinate 376,033,061, forward strand.
AAGATGGTGCCCAAATTTAAGAAGGCACTTTGTTTCTGGTTCTCATTTGTGAAAAGAAAAGGATTTCTCAGGCAGTGAGAGTCAAGCCTGCATCACAAACTCCCATTTGGGAGGGGGAGCTGTGTGTGGGTTTGTCATTTTACGCATATTCCCGGCTTAAAATGGGAAGGCAGAGCTCTGAAATGTGCCCTCCACCTTCGGGTTTTGTGATGTGCTGGTTGTCAAAGGGGCAGTGGGGGGGCAGAAAGCAAGAGACAGAAGAAATTCCCAACTGGGCCTTTCAAAATAAAATGCCGGGGGGGGGGGGCAGAACAGCTGTAGAGTTTAAATTGCATTGGGCCCCTTCTGAGAATCGAGACCTTTTGGAATATGATTTCCCTGCCCTTTGGGTCCCTTTTGCCCTCGTTGGTCTCTCTCTCTCCTGCAGAACCTAGGAGGGGAGGGATATGCTTTGCCCGTTCTGTGTATTCAAAGGATGAAGCCAGTGGAGAACAATTTGCACACGCATCCTTTCCAGTTGCTGTGGCGCTCAGGGATATGTCTCAGGCAGAGATGATGGCATGGGGGTGATGGCACCCAGCCTCTTGCAGGCTATCCAAGCTGTGAGCCAGATGACCCCTCTCCTACGCCATCCCAGAAGTCCAGCGTTGCTAATGGCGTGCATCTAGGGTAGGTCTCCCTTCGACCTCCCCCCTGTGAAACTGAGACCCGGATGCAGTTTGTAGCTCTGGAAATGATTAGAGGGTTTGCCTAAATCTAATGCAAGTGATGGACTTTAAGTGGTGAACCATTAAATCGGTTAACAAAGCCATGGGGCAGGATGTGCATAATCCAATTAAAGCCGCTCTACATACCAAGATACTCCTCTGCCGGGCTTCCTTGTACGGCCCTGCCAGCGCCTCCCTTAACAACATTTCTCTGGCAGCACCTTATGCTGGGAAAAGTGTTTCCCTCGCGGGTGCTTCTACTAAGTGCCAAATAACTTGCTCTGAGACTGGAGTCCACCCAAGTGGAGGTGGGGGCAGGGGGCAGAACTCCGCAAGATGCCCAGCTGGGGAGGCGGAGGGGGATTGCCCCTCATCGCCCCTCTGACCGAGCCCTCGTGTCCTGCTGGAGGCGGCATCTGGCCTGCTGGGGCCGGCTTTGAGCGCTACATTTTAAGGAGGGTATTGACAAACAGGAGCAGGTCCTGAGGGCGCCGAAGGGTTCCCTCCATCCCATGAGGAGCAGCGTCAAGAGCTGGGCACTTTTCGTCCGGAAAAAGGAAGGCTCAAGGGAGACATGAGGACATTGGCTTTGAAATACCTGAAGGGCTGCCCTGCCGAAGATGGGGAAGGCTTGTCCGCTCTTGCTCCAGAGGGCGGGATGTCAATTGACGGGTGGAAATGATTTTAGCTAAGCATTGAACAGGAATGTCCTAAATTTTGAGAGCTCTTTGATGGTGGTGCAGTCAGCTGGAGGGGGGGCAAAGTGTGTTGGGAGCGCACATCTTTTTGAAAGCGTAATCGTGCCCCCAGGAGACTTCTGGGATCGCAAACCTACTTCCAAGCAATGCATGCCCTTCCCGTGTACCTTGTTTGAAAGCAAAATTCAGCAGCAGCAGCAGTAACAATTTCAGTGGCGGTGGGTCTGGGGGCTGCATGTGGCTAGGAGCATGCTCTTCCAGCCCCCCCTTCCTTGCCCTGTCTGTCAGCCTGCACTCTGCTGTATAAGATAACCGATCCCTGTTCAATGATCTTGCGTAATCCGCTGAGATGAACTTGGGAGCAGAGGGCTGCCAGAGCTCTCTATTTCAGGCAGCCACCACAGTATCAGTTTCATCATGATTCCTTGTCTTAAAAGGTCCGTGTGCTCATTTCAACTTGTGTGTGTACAGTATGGGTTGCTGAGGGGCATGGGCCCATGCGCGAGATTGCACCCGTCTGCATCAGCATACACTGCAATGGACTCAGGTCATGAATACGCACCATTCTGCGCGACATGTGCTGAATAGGTTGGAAGCATGTCCCATCCCCCACCCCGCTTGAGAGTCCAGGAGAGTGGCCGGGGGAGGGGGGGTAACTAGGGTGACCATATGGAAAGGAGGACAAGGCTCCTGTATCTTTAACAGTGGTACTGAAGAGGGAATCTCAGCAGGTGTCATTTGTATGTGTGCAGCACCTGGGGAAATCCCCTCTTCATCACAACAGTTAAAGCTGCAGGAACCCTGTCCTCTTCTGTATCTGGTCCTGCTAGGCAGGGCTCCTGCAGCTTTAATGTGCTGAAATTCCCTTTTCTGTACAACTGTTAAAGATATAGGAACCCTGTCCTCCTTTCCATAGGGTCACTCTAGGGGTAACGAATGGGCCTTTAGCGCGTTCCCTTAGTAGCTAGTCAGCCATGGTTCCCTTCACGAGGACTGATCAGTCTGCAGGAACCACTGGATTTTAGTCTTGCAGGGTTCGGCTGGTGTGCTAATAATGGCTTCTCTGCTTTCATAAGTCTGGAGGAGGGTGAGCCTCCCTCCCCTCCCGCCTCCCTCCCCTGATGTAACTAGCAGCAAAGGAAGGGTACTGTGGCAAGCTGGGCACTGCCCTTTTTCTCTGCTGCAGTGGGGATGCCTTCTGGCCCCTTGGCAAGCCCTCCATGCCTGCCCTGTGAGGTCACCCTTTGTGCGTGGCCTAGATGCAGAGTGGAGGCCAGACTCGTGTCGGGTGGCCTTTGCACTCTGCGTGCACTCTGCAGGAAGAGACCCTGGGCAAGTGCAGAGGTACAAGCCTGGCTTTTTAATTATTTCAGGTGTTTCACAGCTAAGCCCAGGCTACTCCTAGCTAAAATCTAGCTCCTGGGCGTGTTCAGCTGATAGCCCTCCCCCCTTCCAACCCTCCCAATTCCTTTCGCCCAGTACAGATCCATTACATGTTGCTACGTAGCTGGGAAGGCTGGCCTGCACCTTGTAGAGGGAAATTTGCAAGAAAAGCAAATTAAAATGAACAGGTAATAATTATGAAAGCTCTCTGGCAAAGGGTGAACACCGTCAGCAGAGCAATCTAAATTTTGGCCTTGGTTGGACAGGAAGGTTCGTAAATATCCTTCATTTTATTAATTACATCCCATCCGTTGGGATACAAATCCTTCCAAGGGTGGCTCACACCAGAACGCGAATAAATTCAGTTAAAGCCATCTTGAATCCTCCAGCAGTAAAACATGGCAGGACAGGGGGATGTCTGCTGCATCCAGTGTGCCTCCTTTGAGAAGCCCTCGTGTAGTTAGCGGAGGGTGCACAGGAGCTGCCAGGGTCGCCTTCCGGCATCCCCCCTCCCCCCAGGTGCAGAGTCACCTGTGGAGGCCGGGGGTGAGGCCTGGCCGTGCTGGTTGATCCCCTCCCTGGTGTCATGCGCACCCCTGGTCTCGTCTTCTCATGCCTGCACATTCAGCAGGCCCAGTCCCTGAGGCCGGTGCGGGTACCACTGTCCACTCGCCGGCTCCCCTTTGCAGGTGGCAGGGACAACAGGTATATGGCCCTGCTCCCTCCTGCTGCGTACGTGGAGGCTGGAAAAGAGGAGACAGTGTGAAATGAAGCCCAGGTGGCAAGGAGACTCCGATATTGCCAGTTGGGTGGCAGGAGGCGTGCCCTGAGGAACAAGCCGCATATAGAAGCTGCCCTTCTGGGGCCTTAAAATGAGGCTAGAGAAGGAACCCCCCCCCCCCCCAGGCAGGAGAATCCCCCCTTCAAACATCTGGTTGAGAGAAAAATTAAGATAGTGGGATGTGAGAAAGTTCACAATTGCTTGCAATTAACACAAGGTGAGATGGATTGCTGGGTGGATTTCATATAATCCCTGTACGTGACTAATGAAAATACAGACGCGTGTGTTCAAATTGTGGTACTCACGCTAGTTGCCAGATTCTGTCATACTGATGACTGATTTCCAGCTGTTCTTCATCAATACGGGTTTTGAATGATTGTGGGGGAAGGCTGCTCTACCTATTGTCCACCTATAGTACGGTCTTATTTTAGCCACCCCGTGTTTGAAGAGTACACGTCCGGACTGCATAGGAGTCTCGTTTTAACCCTTCAGTTGCATTGGACCTTTTCCTTCCTCAGGTTGACACTCCTACACACATCTACTCTCCTTCGTCAGTCTTTAGGTGGAAGAGACTCTGGATTCCCAGTGCCTGAAGGCGAGTTTCACTAGAACTGAAACAAATTCTTCTCCTTCAAATCAGCTCAGTTTTAGACATGGAAATTTCAAATTTGAGAATTTTGACATTTTTAAAGTACTGTTGTTAATGCTTAAGGAAATGATGTTAATTCTTAGCTTATCAAGGTTAATACCATCACACAATTTTTTCTTTTAGCCCCCACTAAATGTAATGGTACTTGGTATTGTGGAGGTTATTCCACTTTTTACACATTTGTATATTTGAAGCAGGCATGATTGTCTCTTGTCCCTGCAGCGCAGCCTCCTCCGTCTCTCTCCCTCCTCACGTAATTGGGGCTGGGGGGGGGGTTTGCGCAAGGCGCCTGGGGCTCCCAGCAGCTCCTTCTCACCCTTGGCTCTATTGCAGCAGCAGCAGCTCCAGGCCCAGCACCTCTCCCACGCTTCTCATGGGCCCCCGGTTCAGCTGCCCCCTCACCCGTCCGGGCTGCCACCACCTGGGATCCCGCCAGTCACGGGGAGCAGCTCTGGGCTCTTGGCACTTGGGGCCCTCGGTGGCCAAGCCCACTTGACTGTGAAGGATGAGAAGAACCACCACGATCTGGACCACCGAGGTGAGGACATGCTGACCCATCCCTCAAGTCCCATTTCTTGCCTCATTGCTGTCTAAGGTCTTTTGTGTGAGCGAGTGCTTTTACTTTTGAAAGGTTCCTGAAAGCTCTGAGAAGAGCAAGCATGGATTTAGAGGTGTGGCGCTCCAAATTTTCTCACCATGATCTGTTCCCAGACTAGTGGAATTCCATCCCCTTATAGACCTTCACCAGCAGAGAAAGGGCTTTTGCGCCATCTTCCACGGATAGAAAATGGTACATTATGTGGCCTGAGAAGTTCTTTGGAGGCCTCTATATGAAGACCAACAAGGAGAGGAAGCTGGTCTCTCTCTGCTCCTAGATTTGCACAGAAATGTGTAAACAGCTTTTCATTTTTGCCCGATTCCTCTTTGTGTTTCTGTTCATTTTTCCTTGTGGCGCAGCTTGTTTTGCTCTGTAATTGTTTGCCAGCAACCAAGCGCCGCTGTCTGGGCCAAGATTCCTTCTGGAGAACAAAAGATGAAAAGGGCAGTGGGGCTTTTATCAAGCCAAGCCAGAAATTCCCTACGTGCAAAGAAGCGGCTGGATTGATGCTCTATTTTAAGATTTCTCTCTCTCTTTTGTTTACTCTCCCTTCCCCACCGACTTCCGTCTTGTTTTGCCTTTTGACGCGGGTGCCATCTCCCTCCGCCGTGACTTGGGCTTCGTTCCTGAAAGATCGCGACTCCAGTGCAGTAAGTCACGTTTTTGTTCCCTTCCACTCCACTATGTTCATTTTCCATGTTTGATTGTTTAACTCTTTTCCGAAGCTGCCTTCCGGGTTCCAGCTCTCCTTTATCAGTCAAAGTCACGTTGCCAAATGTAAAAACCCAAACCGGCCCGTGTTTTGCTTGGCTTCAGCTTGGCTTCGGGTGACCGATTTCTCGGCTCCTTTTCGCCACTTGGCTGCTTTTGAGAGTCCGACTCTATCGCTCCGGCTTTGTGCATGACAGCGGTTGAGTCTGAACAAGGAAAGAGAGAAATCCTCCAGCGATTAGGAAAGCTCTTTCGTTCCCGGTAGTTGGTCTATTATCTTGGACCATCTAATCTTTTGGGAGGACTTGGCTTCTTGCATTGTGTGGGGCAGGGCTGGAAGGTCGGGCCGTTAACTCACCATCTCTCAAACAGTGGCTGTGGGCCTCCAGAGGTGCTCCCCTCCCCCGCCTGACATCTGTCTGTGCGGTGATGGGAGCCGTCAGTCCTGGATTGGGCTTGGCTGCCTTTTAGAGCACCCAGGTGGGCTTTCGGCAGTCAGAGCGGGAACCACTGGCCTGATCATCCTCTTCTCAAGGAGGAAGGGGTTGAGTGTGTGTGTGTGTGTGTGTGTCATGGTCCCTGCCTCAGCCATTGTGAACATCCCTACCTTTCAACAGCTTGCCTTGGGGACGGCTGTGCTTGAAGGAGGAAGCGGCACAGAGCCGCCATGGGACCTCCTTTCTCTACCCACTTCCTGCCATCCAGTCATGACCCAAAGCAAGGCCCCACTGGGCTGCGTGAGAGCCAGATGCAGCGGCAGGGCTGTGCCGTCTTGGCAGAGGGGGAGGGGGGCATCGCCATCCCTTTCGTTGAAAGCACTCTGGGAGGGCGGGCGGGGGGGAGCAGTGGAGAATGAAAAATGCTGCAGGCGTCTGCAGGATGCTTCACTTTTGCCAAATCGGGGGTGGAGGCGCAGCCGCTGCCGCCTCTCCCTATCATCGCGCAACCGCTGGATGGTTTCTTTCATATTCCCTAACGGAGCTGCAGCAAGCTGTACGTTTCTTTATTTATTTTAGAAGTAGAGGCGTTTATTGGATGCCTGCCTAAATTGATGTCTCCAAAGGCCTGACGTGATTATTTGGGAGCTGCAGACCTTTTCAGCATGACTGACTGAGAAGAAAGAGGGCTGGGGATAGCCAAGGCAGCTCATGGGGAATGCAGGGGAAACACGAACTGCCGGACTTCTCCTGTTCAGACAAGGAAGGCAGGGAGGCCAGCGGGGGCGTAGAATAGCTGTTCCTCAGCTCAGGGACTTGGGAGGCGTTGGGGGAGAGAGGTTGAGGGAGGATGAGGAGGAGGGTTCTATTCTGCGGAGAAACAAAGCGCCAGTAATTCCGGCTGGAGCAAGTAGAAGCTAATAGGCTGGCAGCTATACAAGAACCCCTCTCTGGGTGGCACATCGTTGGGGTAGAATCAGAGCCTGGTTCTCTTCCATCCCACGGTGGCAACTTGAGTTTCCTTTCCGTGGCTTTTGCACTGGGAAGTCGTTAATCTGGAGAGGGGGTGGGGGTGGGGGTGGGGATTAAATCTTAGTAGTAGTCATGTTTCTCTCTTTGGGGACCAGTGCACAAGGTGGTAGTACTAATTTGTGTGTGCAAGATGTGCCCACAAGTTAGCTGTGTGGACAGGACATCCCTTTCTCCCTCTCCCCAACCAAATCTGTATGAGCAGAGTAATTGATCTTCAGAGGCAGGTAAAATACGAATCCTTCCGTCATCAGGTGCTTTATGGTCGATGGGAAGGTTGTTCCTCCGTTTCTCCACTTCCATTGACCCTTGGACTAGAGAGGCTCTTTTCAAGTGGTCCGTTCTGATGACACATTGGATCGATTGTTGCACTTCTACGTGTTGCTGTGTTTCCTACTTAAAGGCACCTGTAGTTGCCATCTGTCCCAGCCTTTTATAGCAAACAGTAAACTGCAGTTGCCCCCTTTGGGAACCATAGATTGTGGAGCTTTGGACGAAAGGGGGATTCCAGCCCCCTGCCCTGGAGTAGGATACCCACTGCCCTAAAACCCCCAAAAGAGATGTTTGTTTCATACTGCACAGAAGCCCTGCAAGAAGTAGCAATTTGTGGTGGCGACATACATGAGGTTTCCCCAAAATCTATGTTCATGCAGTTTAAACTTGCTACTGCTCTTTGTCCTGCTCATAGCTCGTGGGGGAAGGATTCCCCCCCCCCTTTCTTCTTCTGATACCCATCCCTGTCTTTGTAGCTTATGACCTTGTCCCTGTTCTTCCCGCTCTCCAGTATCACCTCTTAAAGATCTGACCTGGCTGCAGTTGCATTGGCAGTTTGCAAACAGAGCACTTCCCCGCCCCAAACACACACATCCCTTTTTTTGTTGTTGCTGTCCCAGAACAATTCCATCTCCCCATCAGAGAGCTTGAGAGCCACGGAGAAGCACAGGAGCTCCACAGACTACAGCATCGATTCCAAGAAACGGAAAGCAGAGGAGAAAGACAGCATGAGCCGCTATGTAAGTCTGCGGTCACCAAGCGAGCTCAGCCTGACCTGGCTGGAGAGTGTTTGACAACAGAGCTGGAGGGAATGGGCAAGAATGCTTCTAGTCTGCACCTTGAAGCTCAATTTTAAAAGGTTGAATCAAGAGTTCCAGGTCGCAGCTCTGCTTTTGGCAGCAGATGGGAAGCGAGTCTTGCATCTCTTGAAACTAGACGTTTCAAATTAAGCCTTGGTGGAATTACATTTGGGTAATCAAATAACAGCTGTAGGCAAAACTTTGTTTCGTCACAGCTGAAAGGGAGGCATAACAGCTGGCCTGTCAACAGAGGGAATCGCTTTAGGGTGCAGCCAAAGCAGACGGAAGCCTTCTCCTTGCCCTCGTGGGGTTGTGGGAGGCCGCGCTTTCTCTTCCGCAGAGTAATGGCTTCTGTTTTCAGGACAGCGATGGTGACAAGAGCGACGACCTGGTGGTGGATGTCTCCAACGAGGTAGGCTTGGCTGTTGCCCTCCATCATTCACCAATTCCCCCAGGCCAAAAGACCCACACGTGGTGAAGGCCTTGTTACATTTGCCTGGTTTTCGTCCTTTGCCCAGTCTGCCATGTGTGTGGGGGATTTTCTCTTGGAGAATTTGGCTTCCCTTTATGCTGAAGTTGAGTTCTTTGGGTGGAAGTCATGACCCTGCCTTGCCTGAGTTTGGGTGGGGTTTGCACACAATCCCCTCCTCTCCTTTTGGTGAAGAGACACCGGGATAACCATTTTCTTCTGTTCCCAAGGATCCTGCTACTCCTCGGGTGAGCCCTGCTCATTCGCCTCCTGAGAATGGGCTAGACAAAGCCCGGGGCCTGAAGAAGGATGGTCCAAACAGCCCTGCCTCTGTCGCCTCGTCCAGCAGCACTCCCTCGTCCAAGACTAAAGACCTCGTCCATGTAAGTGACAGCCATCTTGACTGCCAGGTGAAGGCGGAAGCTGCCTCTGCCTCTTTGGGAACACGTGCCGGTGGCGGACCTTGAGGTTTGTTTTTGAAGGCTGTCCTCCCGCTGGCAGAAGCTGTGGAAGTGTGGGTCATCGCAGCTAATGTGTGCGATCCCTTAGACCTGATCCCAGTGGTGGCGGAGGGGCTGGCTGTTTTCACTGGGCGCGCCACCGGTCCAGGAAGACTTCTGTGCCCTGAGCCAGCTCTGATGTGGTCTTCTGGATCTTCCTTCCCTGTCTGTGTGTTCCGAAGAGGGCGGCTTTCTAGCCTGGGGCTCATGGGAGGAGTTGTTGAGCACAGAACCCACATCCGAAGGGAGAAGCTTTGCTGATTGGGATGAGCTTTGTATTTGGTGACGCTTTGGCATTTGAGAGAAGCCCAGACAAACAGGTTCACGTTTTTCTCAATCCCCATTTTAAATTTGGGTTATGTGCCATTTGTGACTCGTTCACATGATGCGTCGAACTTTCTTTCTTTCTTTTGTAAATCTCAGCAGTGCTAAATATGGAAAGAATCCTTAGCAAAAATGTAGATCTTGTAGCAGTTCTGGAACCTTCTAAAACGTTACACGCAGGTGGATCTCAGAACTGTATTCCTGTGATGGGAAGCTCCCAACTGAGTTGGTTCTCAGTGAACCCCCATGTAAACAGCACTTGAGAATTGCTAGAACATCTCCCAAATCTTGTTTTGTGCCAGAATGACAAATCGTCCACCCCAGGGCTCAAATCCAATACTCCCACGCCACGGAACGATGCGCCCACGCCTGGGACGAGCGCAACTCCAGGCCTTCGGCCAATGCCTGGCAAGCCGTCGGGAATGGATCCCTTGGGTATGTTGCTCCCCTGGCAGGGATGTTTTGTTTCCGGCTTAGGTATTCGCCATTTCCGGTGAAACAAAGCCATGTTTTCCCCTGCTGCTCACATCAAAGGCTCTGCCGAGAGAGAGAGAGAGATTCCTTTTGATGGGTCTTGGCCGTGGAGCCTGGGCACAATGTAGGAGCTGCCTGGCTCCTCCATCCCTCCTCATCTCTCCCCTTTTTGTTTGTTCTTCCCTTCATCTTTCTCCCCAGCGTCTGCACTGAGGGCCCCTATCTCAATCGCGGGCTCTTATGCTACCCCCTTTGCGATGATGGGGCACCATGAAATGAACGGCTCCCTCACCAGCCCTGGGGCCTACGCAAGCCTCCACAACATCCCATCACAGATGACTGCAGCCGCCGCCGCCGCCGCTGCCGCCGCCTACGGCCGGTCTCCCATGGTGAGCTTTGGAGCTGTACGTAAACCTTTTCGCTCCTCTTAATGGGGTGGGGTGGGGTGGGGAGGCGGCGTGGCACTTCCAACGATGCCCAGTTCCTTCCACGTTCTGGAGTGTTTTGTACGATGGGGGTGGGAGGAAGACTGAAGGTTTTGATAACCTGTAGAATCTGCCAGATCGAGCTGCTTTTGAAAAGAGATAGTTCTGGACTGCCGTGACAATTTGGAAAGGCTGGTGTGTAACTTCTCTAGTCCCTGAGCAGGCTGATCCTTCAGGATGGGTCTTGAGCGCTGGCTTGGTTCAGGCCAGCCTCCCGAGTTTCTCAGTGGGGGAGCTCAGAACTCACGAAAACAAAGGTCCCCCCTGGGTGCTGGCGTGGCAGGAGAGGAGCCCGCATTCTGCTCTCTGCAGCCCCTCCAGATGCCTGAGCCCCTCTGCAGACCCCTTCCCAGCTCTGCTGCAGGATTGGGAGCTGTCCCCACTAACTCCCCTAGGCGGCATCCTGTTTCTGCAGTCGTAGACACATCTCACCCTTCAGACCGACCCACTGACCCCCCACTTAAGGGACAGGAAGACAAAGCCTCTGAACAAGGGGATGATGTGTCTAGCATGTCGATGCTCTCTCACTAGTAAAGATGCCAAAAAATTAAGAGCGACCCTCCCCAGAAGCTTCTGCTTCAGGCCTGTTTCTGGGGAGCGTGTCAAAAGGTCTGGCAACCCAACGTGGGGAAACGCAACCCTCTCAGGGAATTTCTTTAGCGCCCCCCCCCCCTCCATTGCAGAGCATCCTCCCGGACAAAGTGTGCTGACCAGGCACGGGAGAGGGTGAGCATGTCAGAGCTGGCCTGCCATGATTGCCTCCCTAAGCCATCATGGCTGCTCCAAGAAGGAGACAGGCCCACACTGATGTCCCAGACAAGCCGCCTCTGGTGGGGCATGTGCATGCGCCTCGGTGCTGATCGAGCATCAAGAGCCCACCTTGGGCAAGTCGGAATCTTTGCCCAACAATCTGAAGCCCAGCAGCCTGCGTTAGGGCTGGGAAACCTGTGGCACTCCAGGTGTTGGATTCCCAACCCCTGACCATTGGCCATGCTGGCTGAGGCTGATGGGAATTGTAGTCTAGCAACATCTGAAGGCCCACAGGGTCTCTACCCCTCTCCTCCAAAGACAGGTTTCAACCCTAGCTAAAACCAACAAAGCAGTCCAAGGTCTCCCTCTCTGGGCAGCCATCCACAGGTTTCTGAGAGAATGGCTTCCTCCAGGTTGGAAAGGCTGCTTCTGACGGCCCTTGCCTGGCCCCTCTTTGAGTGAGCCCCCGGCTGCTGTGATGCTGAGGGCTCTAGCCCGGAAGAGCCCTGGTCCTCGTGACCGGTCTGTGGGCTCACCATGATGCAACCTGGGGCTCTACCTGCAGAGTCCGAATTGGGCTCCTTTCCCCAGGACGAGACAGCTCTGTGGCTGGAGCCAGCCTTGATTCCAGACTCCACCCCTGGGTTTCCCAGAGCTCAGGAGCTTCTCCTTCGGCCTTTGATCTTCCTCCTGGGAAAGGGCTCCATGGGAGATGGGCAGGCTTCGTGGCGCATCCCTTCACCAGGGGCTGTAAGTTCGACTCCTTTAGAAGATGCCTCCTCCGAAGGATTTTGCCACCGGTCGAGGGAGTTGGCTTCAGGGGACGGTTTGCACTGGGTCTTCTGCCCTTTGACCTCCCTGTGCCCGTCGCCCTCCCGCCCTCAACAGAAATCCTCTACTTTTGCTGTGAATTTCTCGAGGGCAGGAGGGCAGCTCTTCTACTCGCTGTCAACTCTTGTGAGGGTGCTGATCCTTCCATCCTAACCAAGAGGACAGAACTGAAGTGGGGAGCTGGCCTCTCTCCGTCCCGTCCTCCCTTTACCTTCACAATGCCGAGCGCTCGCGCTCTCTCTCAACTTGGGCTGCTTTCGCAGGCCAGGAGGTGGAAGCTGCCAAGCCCGTTCTTCACCTTAAAGGTGACATGCAAGCTCTGGTTCTGTTCACTGCCGGCCGGTTTAGCCTCTGCTACTGGTTTTGGGAGTTCCTCCATGCCGGTTTCTGCTCCATTGGACCGAGGTATGTAGGAGCTGCAGGGAAAGGCTCCCTCCTCCAGCGTCGAGAAGTGGAGGCGGCCTCCTCGGCCCTGACGGAGGAGGGCTCTTTCCCTCAAGGAAAAGCAGGCATTCAGGGTAGTAAGTTCAGAATTGCCCTTTGAATCAACAGACCTGTTGTGGGCCGGTTTTTGCTAGAGCCTGTGAAATGTCTTTGTTTCCGCTTAGCTGCCGGCGCCTGAAGTTTTTGTTTTCATCTGGTTTCCAGGTTGGCTTTGACCCCCACCCGCCGATGAGGGCCCCCGTCCTGCCCACCAGCCTGGCGTCCATCCCTGGTGGCAAGCCGTAAGTTGCGCCTTTGGCCTCCTGTTCACACCTTTAAGAACTGCCCAACCTGAGATGGCCCCTGCAGCAGAAAGAGGAGGCGGTGGAATCTTTGGTGTCGTCTTGGTCTAAAAACCATTGCAAGCACAGCAAAGATTCCCGATGGCAGAGAATTCACTGGAGGACCTTGCTCCCCAAAGTGTGGCGTGGCCCCTCTTGCATGTCCGGTGGCTGAGAAACCGTCCTGTGCCACAAGACGGCCAGGGCGGAGACTCGGGAGGGGTGTGGCAGAGTAGCAATGCGTTGCAAGTGTGATGTCCTGGGGTTTTGAATGGGGGAGGGGCTTTGGCAAGAAGGGGGCGGGCTTTGTGTTGGGGCCGAGAGGCTCCTGCTGCCCTTGCCTCCTCCACCCGCCAATCCCCGTGCCCTTCTCTGTCCTAGAGCGTACTCGTTCCACGTCAGCGCCGATGGGCAGATGCAGCCCGTCCCGTTCCCTCACGATGCCCTCGCCGGCCCCGGCATCCCCCGCCACGCCCGTCAGATCAACACCTTGAGCCATGGTGAAGTGGTGTGTGCTGTGACCATTAGCAACCCCACCAGACATGTGTACACTGGGGGCAAAGGGTGTGTGAAAATCTGGGATATCAGCCAACCGGGCACTAAAAGCCCCATCTCGCAGCTGGATTGCTTGGTAAGCAGGAGAATCGAGGGTTCGGGAGAAGCCCAGGGACCTTTTTGCCCTCTCTGGTTTTGTCCGTGCCCGAGAACGGTGTCCGCGGTTGACCATTCCGTACTAGGAATAGTTATTGAGCGACCAGCCTTTTTGAGCTTAACTTTTAACTCTTCTTCAAAAGGCTCGTTATCACCCCACTCTCTCAACAATCTTGCAATGTAGGTTAAGCTGAGAAATGGTGTTCTTGTGAAGCTAGGATTTCAAGTAGGCCGGTCCCATGCAAAACACCATCCCTGTGCCACTGGTTGGTTGTTTGGTTGTTTGTTGATTTATTGATTTCACTGTTTCCGTATCAAACCTGTGACAAGGCCAGGTGAGTGTTGAGGGAGATGCCCGCTGTACTTCTGCGCATCCACGGCGCTTTCTACTCTGGGCAGCTTTCAGTTATCCACATCTCTTTGGAATTCTCTGGCGCTCAGATGGTCCAGGGCTGGATGCTGCTGTGGCCTCGGTTGGTTAGGGTGAAGTTCGGGGCTGAATTGCTCATGCTGGGTTCTCCTCTGCTTGCAGAACAGGGACAACTACATTCGCTCCTGCAAGCTCCTCCCTGACGGGCGCACGCTGATTGTGGGCGGGGAGGCGAGCACGCTCACCATCTGGGACCTGGCCTCGCCCACGCCGAGGATCAAGGCTGAGCTGACCTCCTCCGCCCCTGCCTGCTATGCCCTGGCCATCAGCCCAGACGCCAAGGTCTGCTTCTCCTGTTGCAGTGATGGCAACATCGCCGTCTGGGATCTCCACAACCAAACGCTGGTTAGGTGAGCTGCGGCGGCAAAGTTGGAATGCAGGGAGGGTTTTTCTGGCTGCCTTCGGAGGGTTTAAAAGGATCCTGGGTGGACGGGGGAGGGGATTGTTCACTCATGATGGTGCAAGGAGCCCCAGCCAAGCGACAGAGGGAGCGTTACGTCCATCGGGCAAATCGGTGAGAGCAGGCGTGTTTCGATGCGGAGGGATAAGAGCGCTGCACCTGCCTCCTGCTCTTCACTTCATCCTCTGCTTCCCCTCTTCTGAGTGATGAGGACCCAAGCCCATTGTTCTCAGGCCTCATCCGATGCATTGCCAGGCTTTCTAGCGTGCTGTTTGCCCTCATGTGCTCAGCGCAGAGTTGTTCCTTTTCCAGAACATTCTGGGGCGCACAGTTCCTCCGCAGCAGCATCGCTGTTATGAAGCCCTGGAAACGGATCCAGACAGGAGATGGTTGAAGTCCTCTTTCTCCCTCCATCTTGGCCTCTCTTTCAGGCAGTTCCAAGGGCACACAGATGGCGCCAGCTGCATAGATATATCCCATGACGGCACCAAACTCTGGACTGGTGGCTTGGACAATACCGTGCGCTCCTGGGACCTCCGGGAGGGAAGGCAGCTTCAGCAGCATGACTTCACCTCCCAGGTAAGCCCCGGCCCGGCCTCAGCCTTGCTCCCTGGGGGCTGCCCTCTCTCTGAGCCTTTAAAGCCAAGCATCCCCTTGCCTGTTGGCCCCGAGGGCCTCCTTGAGAAGCGCCTTTGGACAGAGGACCAGACAGACGCGACTCTGATGTCCACGGGCAGAGGTGGCAATGTCCTTTCTGATACCTTGGAAACCCCCTCCAGAGTTATACAAGCATCAGGCTGAACAGCCAACGCAACCTGAGCTGGTAGAGAGGATGGAGCCTTTCTGCACCAAGAGAAGGCCGGGAGGGGTGTTTCTGCCCAACCGCATCATCAATCCCGGGAGAGAACCTGATGCCACTGGAAGAGGCTCCGTCTCCGGCTCTGCTGTCATTCTGGGGTCAGGGAAGAGGAGCAGCTGCGCCCCTGTTTTTATGCCTTCGCCTGTGGTTGGGCTCCAGGCTCCGGTGAACTGGGGAGGGTCGGCTTGGAGTGCATTGCAACAAACCCACCAGGATCCCCGGAGGTTCTGAACAGCTGGTTCTGTACCCAGCGCTGTAGGGATTTAAATTGGCCAAATACTGAAGACGTTTGACTTGGAGCTTTGGGACTCTACTGGAATTTGGAGGTCTGTCTCGAACAGCCTTCCTTAACTTGGTGCCCTCCAGATGTGTTGGACTACAACTCCCATTTCATCCCTAGGCAGGTTGGGGAGGAACTAGTTTGGTGCTGAGAAAACTGCAGGCTGGATGCCAGCTGTCTCCCTTCTGTACCCCAGAAGAGCAGCCGGCTTGCAGCTGGGCTGTGTTGGAAGCCTACAGAACAGAACTGGGCTGAGGAGAGACAGCTGCCCTGGCGGCGGCTGCTGGTGGGGTGGTGGTGGTGGTGGTGGTGGGAACTTGCTTCCTCCGGTCGCCCATCTCCTCCAGCTACAGCTGCTGCTTCTCATTGAGGGTGCCCACGTAATTCTAAAAGTGCGCTTCCGAGCAGTGCTTGGGACAGGGAGCCCCCGGCTGGCTGCTTCCTGGGAGCCCGTGGCATTGACATCCGCTCCCCTTCTTGTTCGTAGATCTTCTCGCTGGGTTACTGCCCCACAGGTGAATGGCTGGCCGTGGGCATGGAGAGCAGCAACGTGGAAGTGCTGCACCACACCAAGACCGACAAATACCAGCTCCACCTTCACGAGAGCTGCGTTCTCTCGCTGAAGTTTGCCTACTGTGGTGAGTGAGTTGCTCCGAGTCCCAAGCGGGCCGTGTGGCCTCTTGGTGGGGAAAGGCCCCTTGGCCCGTGCCTAGCAGCTGAAGGTCCGGGGCTGAGTCTGTGGCATCTCCGTGAAAAGGGTTTTGGGGAGAGCAGGGATGGGAAAGGTCTCCTTGCTTCCTAAGCATCTCCCACTCTTTGAGCAGACGACAGTGGGCTAGAAGGAGCAGCAGGGGTGGGGGTGGGGGCGCTGAGCACTCCTGCCTGCTCAATGGCACTGTGGCAAGATGCATGGCACCTGTGAAGCCTCCTTTGCCCCCTTCCCCTGTGGGGGGAGGGGAAAGCCTGGTCTGAATTATTCCCTTGTCTGAGGAAGAATCCTGGATGGGCCTGGAAATGGGAGAGTCTCCCCCCAGGAGGCCTTGATCCGATGGCGTTGCTTGTTGCAGTTGCATATAGAGTACTTTGCAGGGGAGCTTTCAACCCGCTAGTTAGCGACCATAACTGCCATTGCAGGGGAATGTAAGGCCTGTTACATTTGCAAAGGCTTGGTAACGTTTACGGCTGGATTTTCTGGTTCAGCCTTTTGAAAGTTCCTCGGGGTCAGCATTGGCCTTGCTCCTGAAACTCCCCTCCGCTTTGTGCCTGCAGGGAAGTGGTTTGTGAGCACGGGGAAAGACAACCTCCTCAACGCCTGGAGGACCCCTTACGGAGCGAGCATTTTCCAGGTACGCCGTGAAAGAGGGGGAGCGGAGTCTTTGGTGGAGGGATGGGACTCCAAGCAGTCCATCGTTTGCACAGTGGCCTATGGCAGTATTCTCAAGGCCCAGGCTCCGCAAAGCAGGAACAAAGGGCCTTCCTCTCACTCACTGCGGAGTCACCAGATCAGGGACGTGTGCAGCCAAGGGAAGTCTGCAGGGGAGAGAAAGGGCTGGCAAAGAGAGCAGTGGGGCCTGGGAAAGGGGCCTGAGGGTGTTGTGGCCTGACTTGGGGATTGTGGCCCTGGTTCTTCTGGCTAGCATGGCGGGTTGAGGGGGAGGATTTGAGAGAAGGGGGCTTCTGCCGGGATCCATTGCAGCATCAGTTGGTACGTCTGTTGCTGCGTCAATTATCAGCGTGGTCTTTGTCCGTGGCACCTCCCAGAGGGACGTGGCCCCTTATATCTCCCTTACAGTTAGGGAAAACCATTCCATTGAATCCCCACCCCGTTTTACCAGATTTCTGGTATATGCTCGCTATGTATCTGTGTTCTCCCGTACGTAGCACAGAACAAGAAAAGAAAGATTGTTGCTGAAGTTGATCAAAGCAAAACTGCATTTTCCTTTCCCTTCCCCGCTCCAGTCGAAAGAATCTTCCTCCGTCTTAAGCTGCGACATTTCGGCAGATGACAAATACATTGTGACGGGCTCCGGTGACAAGAAGGCCACTGTCTATGAGGTGATCTATTGAGCCAAGGGGATGCTTGCTGCAGGGCCGTCACGCTCCAAACGGGCTGTGACCTGCCAAGGCGATGCCACAACTCCGGCCAGTGGGCTCAGGACGGAGAGCAGCTGAGTGGTCCCCCTTCATGCGCTCTGTGGAGTTACGCAACCTGCGTGGATCTTCCATCGTGATCTTGGAATAACTCTGGTGGATCCAGCTGTAAGGGTTTTTAAGGGTCTTCTGAGGCCTAGCCAGCTTGCGTTTTTTTCTGGATTTTCACTTCTTGGTTCTCATGCCTGTGAATGAGAGGCGAACGTCACAGATTGCCCGTCAGCAGAGACGTGTGGTTCTTGTCTCTCCATAAGACTTGTGGGAAATGTAAATAGTGGATGAGTTTCATAGGGCGGGGCACCCCTTCTGGTACACGACGCCAGCTGTGTATTTTTCTTTTTCTTTGGTCTGTTGTAGCTATTCCACTTGGGTTTGGGTTTTGTTCTGGTGGTGCCCACCTTTCCCCTCCCTCAACCCCTCCACGCATTCATTTGGAGATACCCTACCGCCCCACAACGGGGGCCCAGTTGGGGCAAAGCTGTCCTCTGCGGAATGGCTTCTACCGTCGTCCATGTGAATCGTCAATGGTGTTGTTCTGAGACTCGAGCACTGTATGGACCGGATTCTGGATTGCGGTTGGACATTCAGCTGCTGATGGTGACATCGACAGACCGACCATGTCCTTCTGTGGATTTTTGCAAGCACTTGCGCATTTGGAGCAAGCACGGAGCCTTTGCCTCCAGGTGGGCTTTTGACCAGGCCCGTCACAGCCTTCAGGCCTAAACCCTGAGGGGAGGGTTTTCAAGAAAGCAACGTTTAAACAATACGCTCAGGGAGCCAAGAAAAAGATAATAGCAACTTGTGTGGGATTTTTTTTTATTCCAATGAAAGTAAAGTAATAGAGAGGATAATGTTTTAATACAGGTGGCTTTTTTTTTTTTAAAGTTTTACTAACAAATATGGTTTCTGTATGGTGGGGGCCGGGGCATTGTACGGTGGGTTTTATGTGGCTTTGGCAATCTTCTCTCTTTCAGCCTCTGCTGGCTCAAGCAAAAGTTGAGGGGGGAGGAGGGGAGGGAGTCCCATCTTCTGGCATTTTTGTACTAAAGGAGTAAATAAAATTTAAACACGGGAAATCTACATATTTGTGTAGCAGAAGATCTTGCCCTGTAATGTAGCATATGGAAGAGAATTTTTATACCACATTTTTATGGATTATTTTTTAATTTTTGATTTTGATCTGGTTTAAAAAAAAGTAACTATGGCTTAAAGGTGAAAACCTACCTGTTTTTATTAAAGGCCACGTCAGTGCATAAAGGAAGATGGAGTGAAAAACTTCTTTTCCTGTCTGTTTTCTGATTTTGGAGATACTTATTTCCAGTTGGGAATTGAGATGGAGCAGAAAGGGAACTTCTTGAGCTTGTGGTGGGGCAGGAATTGGTGGGTGTGTTTTGATTTTAAACAGAACCATCGGGGGTGTCCAAGCACCTCCGCGTCAGGGTTGCTTCAACATAGACATCAATTCCACTGCCCCTTTCCAGCTGGTGCTGTATATGAGGAGAGCAATTCTTGATTACTTCCCGCTGTTCCCTGCTCCATTGAAGTGAATGGAGACTTTGATTCATTCATTTACTGACTGAAATTGGGAAAACGGGGGTGGAGTGGGGGCGAGAAGACCTTCCTTCTCTATCCTGGATCATATTGTAACCTCAAGGTTCTGGGATGAGGAGAGAGGTTGTGTGTTGATCCCCTGAAATTCCACCACCCCAAGTATCCCCTTGACTGCCTTTGGGTTAAGCTCTGTGGGACCTTCCTGTATCTGAAGCCAAGTTCTGAGTGTGTCTTGTCTAGCCAGTGGGTGTCATCCACCAGGGAACTCAAGTCCTCCTAGAGGTTTATGCAGAGGGATATGAAGCCCCAAAACATCTGGAGTTGCTACCAGCTGCAGGAGCTTCCCTGCTAGTTCCAATTGGGGACACCCACCCATCCTCACATGCCTTGCTGTGCTTGGGCCCTCACCTCCTTGAAGTGAGTGGGAAGCCCAAATGCCTTGGCACTCCCTTGACAGGTCTTTGCGCGGGGGGGGGGACGGGACGTGCAGGTTTGCCTTGCACATTGCATGCACCACGCCCTGCCATAAGTGAAGACACGCAACACAGGTGTGGGTGTGTCCACAAGTGCAGCTGTGGCTTACCTACCAAAAAAAAGAGGACCAGTGGAAATGGTGCCCCCCCCCCACTCCTCGTTGGTTTTGAAACCAAGAACGACACTTCCACATTTGTCCAGTTTTATAGATATTCAATCTGCAGCGTTACAATAGTTTGTGTGTGTTGGTGGGGAGTGAATTTCTCTTTTTGTCCGAACAGCCAAGCCTGCATCACTGAACAATGTTGCAATTGCGGGATCTTCATTAGCCTTTTTAATGCACAACTTTTTCTTCTTCCCTTAGGCTGAGCTTGCATTCCCTTCCCCCTACTGTTACCATGCAAAGAAGCCTCTTAATGATGAAGAATTTGGAAATGGGGCTGTTTGAGAGAGAGACTCCCCCAGTTCCGAATCCCATACCACACTCTGCACACCAGGGACTCCATGAATGTGTGTGGTGGGAAGCAAGATCAGCCCCCCGTCCCTCCCTTCCCAGTGGCCGTACGTTCGGTGTTGGCATAAGCAAAGCCTGCGTGTGTGTCCGTGGCACAGGGCAATGCACATGTACACCTAGGCAGCAGGAAGTGCATAGGCCCTGTTGCTCTCATGGCAAGGCCGGGGTGTCGGCCCCCGGGGTCAGTTCAGGAGATGTGCAAGTTGCACACCCCTATTTTAGGCCAAGCCCAAATCCTTCTGCCTGGCTTGTGACCCGGTTCCCCGCCACTTCTCATTGCCTGTGTGCAATAGGGGAGGGGGAACCGGCAGCAGGGAGGGCTCTTTAGGGAGAAGGGAGGCCTTGTCAGGCTCGTCCCACTCAGGAGCCTCCTTTGCAGCTGGAGCACCTGAGGTTGCACCCCCAGATGTCTCTCCTGGCAATTCCTGCACCTGACAGTGGCAGACCGTGACTCGGATGCTCACTGGGCTAGGCAAAGCGTCCAGAGCCCACTCCATGGCGAGGCTGATGGGCTCCAAATCTTAAGGTTGGGCGGGGGCAACAGGGCACGAGATCTTTTCCAACCTTTTGGTTTTGTTTTGTTTTTTAAATGAAAATTTCCCATGCCCAATTCCTAATCCACAGCACATAGACGGGATGCAAGTCATGTACACAAGCTACCCAGGAAAGAGGCAATTGGCCTGGTGGAGGTGAGAATAATGAGGCCTTGAAGACAGCTGTTGGAGCTGCCACCTAATGTATGGCCCAATAGGGCCTCTGTGCTGCTCCATAGCACCTCCGACCCCTGCCTCAGCCATTCCCCATTGGCACAGTGGTGATCTTCCTCACTCTCCCCTGCCCCCCCCCCAACACCAACCTCTCTTCAACTTTACACCAAAATTTGTAGCAGAATATGTCCAGCTGTTAAATAAGAACTACTGGCTTTGTGTAAATAGCAGGGGGAAGGGAAAATGATGATGATAATGATGATGATGCACGGAAGCTCCATGGAACGTGGCTTCATCTTTGTGAGCTTATTACTGCATGTTCAATTGGTCTCGAACTGGTCACCCCTTGTCAGACGCAGAGCATTTTCCTTTCACTGGGGACATGTGTACTGTCCTGCAGAGGGTTTACCAGTGATATACTGAGCATGACAGAGCCCGCTGTGAGGGAGAAAGAAAAGAGCAGAAGCAGCGGTCTGGATTTGCAATAAATGCACTGCAGAAAATGGTCAAGTACCCATTTAAGCCTGCTTTTAAGTGGAGGGGAGCCAGCCGTGGGCACAGGGCCCCCGCGTAACGGAGATGTTCCCAATCATAAAATCCCAAAGGGGCTTAACGCTAAGAAACAGAAATGGATTTGCATTAGATCCAGTGGACTTGGAATGGTGTACTTCTTGTGACGCCGTATGTGTGTGCTGTTTGCCAGTTTCCTGCAATTTTTGCCCTTTATGGGTTGATTCATCTCAGCTATAACCTTTCCAAAAAGTGCTGATCAGGCAGGCAGTGTTAAATTTATGGAGAATCTAAGTCCATCTTCCGTTTACTGTTGTTTCAAGGTTGTGCCTCGTTGCAGCTTTTGAAAATCCAGATTGATAACGGCTTTTTATTGTGTACTTTTAGGGATCATCACGGATGCTTTCGGTTGTTTTGGATGCATTGTGGGGGGAGACGCAACTGCAATAATATGGAATGGGGCAAAGTGCAGTTGTGCTCGGCTGGCTCAGAAAATGGCTTTTTGGCTTGTAGATGATGAGCAGCAGCAGCAGGTCTTGAGAGTTTCAGCACTTAACTTGAAGATGATTCACAAGATCATCTTTTTCTTGAATGAACTGATTCAAGGATAGAATCATGTTTTGTTTTTAATTTTATTATTCTAAGCCACCTTCAACATTTGTTATGACTGTAAAGACATAATCAGTATTCTTAAGACCAAATCCACTACTTGACTTCCAAATGAAAACCAAAACCATTCAGTGCACGCACAACTGCTGTGTGGAAGGAAGGAGTTGCAGGGCGGAGAAGAGCACACGGTCCAAAATGCCTCTGATCCCGGGCTGTTTGCTAGCCACATAGCTGGCCTCCCCCAAGGGATAATCTACTTCAGGCAATAACGTCCTCGTTTATGTGGCCATTTCCGATGATTTGGTGGTGCAAGTGGTTGTTAGTTAAGCACTAATGGAAATACACTGTTCAGAAAGTGGGTCGACAGATGGGCTTGCCTCGCGTGACTTTCTCTTCATGGCAATCCAAGCCAAACAGAGCCCACCAACAATGCAGCAACAGGGGCTTGGGATACTTCCTGGTTTTGGTACCTGCCCAGAATTGCAAAAACAGGTGGGCAGCTCAGCACTTTAGGCCCAGAGCCACAGCCCATGAGCTGCATCTGCATCTGCTTTGCTGAATTTGAAATTCTGTAAGGCAACAGGAATTTGTATTCATCCACTTTTCGTTTATAATGTGCTTGCAAGGAGAAGAACTTAGCAAAATAAATGTAATAACTGATAATGACCACAATAAAGTGTGTGTGAAGTCCAGGAGCAGAGGCCAAGGTTGCCAGCATGATTTAAACTGTAAAAGCCTGAGCATTTCAGTTTAAATGGCCAATAAATGGAAGCTGCTCTTCCAACAACTGTAAAGGGCTGTTGGTGAGGAAGCCTGAGTCACAGGAATGCCGGCGCTCTGCAGATCTACCTGGAGGCTATCTTCACGGGATTTCCTGTGGCTTGGGTGCGTTGTGAGGTCTTTTGTTAGGGTGACCAGATAAAATCCAGGTCAGGGCTCATGTAACTTTAACAGTTGTAGAGAAAAGGGAATTTCAGCCAGTGTCATTTGTATGCAATTAGTTCCTGGTGAAATTCCCTCTTCATCAGAACAGTTAAAGTTGCAGGGGCCCTGCCTTCTTTTGTATCTGGTCACTCTAATATAGTGCCTGCAACTTTAACTGTTGTGATGAAGAGGGAATTTCACCAGGAACTAATTGCATACAAATGACTCTGGCTGAAATTCCCTTTTCTCTACAACTGTTAAAGTTATATGAGCCCTGACCTGGATTTTATCTGGTCACCCTAGCTTTTGTGGCACACAATGGCATGGCCAGTGTGCTCCCAACCAGCTGCTTCTATATCAAAAAGCTGCAGTGTCAGAGAATCGTTTTATTCTGTTCTTTTTAGTAGCAGCTCCAGTGCATTTGCTGTGCAATGTGCCCGTTCGTTTGCATTAAATCCTGAGCATGCCTCTGTGACCTGTGATGCGGTCAAAGGTTGGAGCTGCCTCTTCTCTCCCCCCCCCCTTTCCTAGCCCGCTCCATTGAGAGCCATAATTATGTGCTTCCTTATTGCTGCACTACTTCGCTTCTCTGATGTTTGTAGTAAAAAAGGAAGGAAGCTACAACTCATAGAATCATAGAATAGTAGAGTTGGAAGGGGACTATAAGGCCATTGAGTCCAACCCCCTGCTCAGTGCAGGGATCCACCTTACACCATCCCTGGCAGATGGCTGTCCAGCTGCCTCTTGCATGCTTCTAGTGTTGGAGAGCCCATGACATCCCTAGGTATTTGGTTCCATTGCTGTGCTGCTCTAACAGGAAGTTTTCCCTGATGTCCAGCCAGAATCTGGCTTCCTGTAACTTGAGCCCATTATTCCATGTCCTGCATTCTGGGTTGATCCTGGCCCTCCTCTGTGTGACAACCTTTCAAGTATTTGAAGAGTGCTATCATGTCTCCCCTCCATCTTCTCTTCTCCAGACTAAACATGCCCAGTTCTTTCAGTCTCTCCTCATGGGGCTTTGTTTCCAGACCCCTGATCATTCTCTGAACCTCCTCCAGCTTGTCTGCATCCTTCCTGAAGTGTAGTGCCGAGGACTGGACTGGACAGACCCCAGTACTGGTGGGGTGCTCTCATTTGGGATTTTTCCTTCTCCATGGAAAAGTGGGCATTCCCCTTCCCCATCCCCCTATTTCCTTCTATTTGGCACTTACCTTTGTTCCTTTCTATTCTTTCGTTTTCCTTTGTACATTTGTGCCTTTCTAAATGTGTGTGTTTTCAGAGTTGCGAACAGGGAGCGTTTACGCTTCTCTTTGCAATTGCTCAACTGCGTATTTGCATAGAATCGAAGTGGCGATCTACTGCAGGATTGGCGTGAAGGGAGGCTGTCATTGCGAGCAGGGAGAAATGGCAGAAAAGGAGAAAGGGGTTGGAGTGTGAATTCCCTGACCTGGCTGGTGGGGTTCTCTCGTGGGGAGGGAGTCTCTACCCTTCCTTCAAGAAACTACTGCTTCTAGCTTCTGTTGCATTACATCCAGATCTAAAATGAGGGCTCTTTCGCTTCACTTGCATTCTGGGCCGAGAGAGGTTCCAATGAAGCCTTCATCAAGGGAGCTTCGGCTCTTGGGCTTGTAGAGGAATGCAGTAAATGAATGACTAAATACTGGTTTGGATGTAATGCAGCAGACACTTGGTCTTCTCCACGGCCTGCTTGGGCGTTTGGCTGTCTGCCCATCCCGAGGGAATTGCCATGCAGAGGAGCTCTCTGTGCCCTTCACTGCCCCCCTTTTACCCACCATCCGCTGACTCGCAGCCGCAGCACCGCACCGCCCTCCCGCTTCCCTTGAACAGATGGCAGGAGGCAGCTTGGAGCTTGCCGTCAGCTGCTGTTATCTCTAGCTGATGACATGGAGTGTAAAATTTTGTTGGCCTCCCCCCTCCCTTCATCTGTTCCGCTGCTGTATCCCACCAGTTTTAATTACTATAATTGAGTTATAATGAACGATTGTGCATTGCCATTGTAGCAATGGCAGGGGGAAATTTCTCTGTGCTGCACACTCCATCTAACAAACTTCTCGTTGAAGGCTGTCAGCCCTTCATCTTGGCAGAGCTCAGTGGGCGCTCGGTGCGTGGCTTGGGGCAGAGCGAGGTGAGGCGCCTGCCATGTTTGGTCCCCGGTAGGAGAAGCACTTTGTTGAATTCCTGTGATGGGAAACGGTAGAAAGAAACTTGTGTCATAGCTAACTTGGCACAAAGGCACATGTGTGCCTTTTTAACCCCGTTTGCAGCACATCGGTGGGTCCGACAGCAGCCAGGTTCTACTGACTCATGAACTTTCATGACCTGCTGGGAGTAAATTAAATCTATCTTGACCCACCCCACCCCTTCAGTCCTGGAAGCCCTATAGAAGCCTTTCTTAGCCTAGTGCCCTCCAGATGTTTTAACTACAACTCCCAGCATTCCTGACCATTGGCAGTGCTGGCTGGGACTGATGACCAGGTCCTGCATCACTCTGAAGCATCTTCTTCTGTAGGAAGGAAATGCACAGGAAAGAAGAATCCGCTGTCAACTGTCAGACTCAGGTGCTACAGATTTCCCTGGACTGCATCACTGCAGGATACAAGTGGGTATAGGAGTTGCCTGTACAAATAAACTGCTTTTTAAAAAATCTGTCCCATCACACACAAAATTACCAGTTCAGAGATAAAGATTTGCCGTAACCTTACTCTTGACATGCTCCTTTTAGATGTTCAGGGAGCTCCTCTGTACTCTCACAGTCCAGGAAAGCTACTACTTGCTTCTGCAGATATTTTACTTTGAAAATATGTAAAATATGTATGGTGCCCTTCAACAATACCACTCCTAGGTCAGCGATCAAATAAAAAACTATTGCAATATAAAATCAATTAACAGCCACCATAAAATAGGGCAGTAAAATCGGAAGCATAAAATTGCAGTCACAGATGAGAACAATTTCAACCAAGATTCATAAAGGCCTGGGGAAACTAGAATGCCTTTGCCTTGTGCCAAAAAGGCCTCAGAGTTGGCACCAGGTGATCCTCTCTATGGAAAGCATGGGGCACTGCAGCTGGGGGAGGAGGAGGCCCTCTCCCTGGTAGCCACCCATCTCATGTCAGCTGGCAGGGGCACCTGGAGCCCCCCCTCCCCAGTGGAGAGCTTAAACTTTAAGGGCTGCCTCTACAAGAGAGGTTTAAAGCTCTTTCAAGTCGCTTAAAAAAATTTACCTCTACAAGAACGCAGCGCAAATTGGACGTAGAGGCACGTTATCTCTCCGATTATGCGCATTATCGAACGCGCATTAAATCGCGAGTTTTATTTTGCTCCGGCCGTTAAAGCGCATTTTGACTATGTGAACAAGCGCTTATGCACATTAACTACTTGTAAAGCGCATTTCGGTCATCCGTTAATGCGCTTCGCCGCCTCTCGTGCAGAGGTATTAGGTGTAAATGCGCTTCAGCGATTATGCGCATAATCGCCTAACCGGGCGCAAAAGCGAATCCTTGTAGAGGGGACCAAGGTTTCTAACATGGTGTCCATGGGCACCAATGTGCCTGCTGAACATGTCTTGCCACCTGTCAGGCTCTTCCCCCCCTCCCCTCCCCGATTTTAATTTTTAAAATTGTTTTCTAGCTGGGAGGCTGCAAAGTGAAGTGCTGGCATCCAGTGCCATCTTTTATTTCCAAGAATGTCTATGGTAATCTGGGAGGTGGGGGTAGGGAGAGACACAAGGGCTGTGCTGTGTTTTTTGCCTGTGTGTGTTTTGGCGTGGTGTGGTGTGGTGTGTGTGTGTGTGTGTGTGTGTGTGAGAGAGAGAGAGAGAGAGAGAGAGAGAGATTGAGATTGTCTTTCTCTTTTGCAGTCTGTGAAATTGATATTTTGTTGTGCTTTGTGGGAGCAAATACATGATTTGGCATTTGGAGCTCAGTCCCCACTTCTGCCTTGTACTCAGTTTCCTGTCATTACTTTAAATTTGTGTCTAGTAGCTATGGCTCTTTTCTTTCTTTTCATTTTTACTGTAGGTGCAAAGGGCCCAATCCAGCTGTCCTGATCCGGATTGGGGCCCCTGTGCCTACTCTAGTGTAAAAATGGAAAAAGACCCAGTTTTTAGGTAATGTCTGTTTTGACCTTGGTCAATTTACTTTTCTCTGAGTCACAGTTTGCCTTCTGTGAAATGGGTGTTGACGTAGAAAACTGAGTTCCAAAGAGTGGTTTGTGGCTTTGGATCTCAGACCCCACCTGAACCTTGTACTTTAGTTCTTGGTCAAGTTACATCTCTTTTACTCTCACCAGTTTGTCCTCTGGGTTGCCATGTCAGCCATTTTGTGGTGGCAGAAGCCCCAACCAGGGTGGGAAGAGGAGGCCGCAACCCTGGGCTGGAGAAAATTCGGTGCCGCCAAACTCATGGTCTCTGGAGCCATGAAATAGAAAAGAGACCCAGCCGAGGGACCAAAGTCAACTGCTGGGCCTGTGGCTGCAGCTGAGCCAACTAAATAGATGCTGGCATCGCAGGCCCTGATGCTGCATTCTTTATGAGAGGGGAGGGAGGGAGGGCTGCCCCCACCCCGCCAGCAACCACTTTTTCCTCTGTGGATTTTGCTCCCCTCCTGAAGTGTAAAGCAAGCTGCAAGGCTGAAGGAAACCACAGAGACCACAAAAGCCTGGCAGGAATGCAAAGCCATTATGTCAGGGAAGATCAATCTGCATCTTATTAGGGGAAAATAGACTGGCCGGTTTATGACTATTATGACATAAAAAATTTGAAATGATGGCCGGGGGGGGGGGCAGAATTTCCCTGTTAATTTTCCTCCAAAGAAGTTGAATTTCAGGAAATATAAAATCTTTCCTAGGTCCCTGTTGTGTAAACATTTCCACACAAACATTTCCCAGTATTCTTTTTCTGCTTCTTACTGGTTTAATGGACAGCTATCAGATGGGTGGGGGAAGGACACCCAGGCAAATCCCCTCTTTAAAGCAACTTTTAAAAAATGGGATGAGGACACACACACACACACATTTCAGTACATGCCAAAACATTGAGCAGCAGGAGGACTGAGGAATATTTTGCAGTAGTGCTTAAGATAAAAAGCAGAAATTGGAGTCTGACCTAGGATGGTGGCTGGACTTTTGAGCTCCTTGGTATTGAATGAGTATTGAAGAAATAAGTCAGATAGTCAATGGTTGATTAAATAGTCCACGGTAGACTAAATAGTCCACCATTGACTATTGTGTCGTCTGGTGGGAAAAAACCACACCACAGTTGGTTATTTTCTAGAAATAATCACGGTGTGCAGAGTTGATTATCTGCACAACCGTTGATTATTGTGTCATTTGGCAGACGCTGTGGATTATTTCCTCTGCCTACAGAGTCACGAGGCAAAAGCAGCAGAAACCTCTGCTGCTCTTGCCCAGCAGGGCTCGATAGGCATGGGAAATAATCCCATCTGGGAAGCACTTGTGGAGCTGCCGATCGTGCCGTCCCTTGGTGGGGCACAGCGATCTGTGGCGCCCTACATACTTCCGAGGTGGGCACATGCGGTGCCCCATGTGTTCCCAGGGATGTGCACATCCCTTGCCCCTGCCACGGAAGGAAGGTGCTGGGGACAGGGGGTGCTAGGAACTCCTGTCAAGAGCAATAGCCAACCCTGCCCTCATAGCCTACTCCACAGATGACTTATTAGCATCTCGCCCAAGTGTGATATGCTAGTAGTCATCTGTGGAGTGGACTATAAGGCCAGGGTTGGCTATTGTGGCTATGTCCTGTGTTATTCTGTGCTTTTAGAGTGGCCCAGAGAATTCAGGGAGAATTATGAATATTTCCTCTGCCCTAAAAATGAAATTGACTAGAAACTGAAATAAAAGAAAAATGTCTCCACCACCAGCCTTTAATATTAGCTGTTTCCAAACAGAAAAAGGATTCTTGATTAGAGCCCAAGGATGGTGTGTGTGTGTGTATCCAATGCACATCCTGCAGCTGAAATGATATGTGTACATTCAACATTTGACCACATTTTCAAAATTTGAACCTAAAACCCCAGATCGCAACGTTTTAAATTTTTTAACTTGGATTTTGTGAGTCTTTAGAACCTGAATTCCTGCTGATAAACCTTACATCAATATGGTTATGCATTAGTAGTTTGTCAAACTCAATATTTGCACCATTTCCTAAAAACTCAACTCCTACAGCATTCTTAATGATGAAAGTTGCAAAGTTTGAACTAGAAACATAGAAACCGATTTTTTTGCAAGCAACTTTGAGTCCCATTAAGTTATTTCTGTTCTAGTGTTTGTCAGTACCTCATGGACACTGCAAAAGCAAGTCTCTTAAGTTACTGCCACCCTTGCTGGATCAGTGAGCTTGGCTGTGCTTGGATTATTTATAACCTCCTCCTGATTATGGGGAAGGCACCGACTTGCTTTCAACTTGGTCTCTGGCAGGATGAGGAATTTAAAAAGTCAATATGTTTCTAAAAACACAGGGCTTCAAAGAAAGATAAAGATCAAAGCTGGAGAAGGTTAAAGCAGAAAACATAATATCTCAAGCAAGATAAAAGCAGGAGAGAACTCTACAGGCCTCCTCCTGAGACTGTCTGCAAAAGGTAAAGCAACAGGCAACTGGACAGATCCTGGGGGTGGGGTGGGGATACTGCAGGGGGATGAGGAAGGGGTCAGGACGGCAAAGGTCCAGAAGCTGCAAGGAAGATGGCACACACTGCTGAAGGCAAAGCTTCGTAAACCAGGCTTATTTGAGCTTGGCCCTGGGAGAGTTTGGTCCAGAATGTTTGAATCATCAGTAGTGATACACGGATGCCGGTTCTGAGAGATCTGTGATGTGCTCATTGCATTTGAACATTGCTCACTGAACTGGTTGGAAGGAGGACATGGTGAGTTGGGATTAGGGGAAATTCTGGAGCTCTGCTTTCCATTCCCCCCTCTTTCCTTCTCCCAGGAGAATGCATTTCTGTGGTTAGGGCAATTTTATGAGGTTCCCCAGGATGTCTTTATGGGGGGAAAGGCTTTTGCTTCTGAACTGGGAGCCTCTGTTGGTGGACTAAGCCCTCTCATGGCCCAGCAGCTGTAGTGATACCAGTGGTTCTGGTGCCCATGAAGGCTTTGTAAGTATCCTGGATAAATGTTCCATCTCCCCAAGAGATGGTTAGGAAGCCCCAGTTCCTGCATGTGCCCTGGAGGGAGCATGTGAGCAAGAGAGAAATGGGAGTTACCAGTGGAAACAAGCATATTCCTTGTTAGATTATATTTTGCTTCCTGAATTAGCAGATGACTCCCACCTACCTCTCATCCTACTTCTTAAACTCACCATCCCTCCTTTTGAACATAGTTTTGGCAAACTGCTCAACCCAATGGCGGCAACACCACAATATATTTCCAGTTCATAGATGGGTCCCCCAACCCAACTGGCGGCTTTCCACTAAGCATTTTGTCAATTTTGAATGGCATCATGGAAGAACAGGAGCAAATTTTGCATGCCTTTAAAATAAATCACATGTGGGGAATTTCATATCAAAGATTCTAAGAACGGCATTCTTGGCAGATGAGGATGTGTTGGCCAAGGGAGGTCATGTGTCAAAAGGCCAGTGCTATGGTTTAGTCAAAGGAAAATAGGCCTGGGCAGGGCAGTCCTATTGCTGTGTCAGAGTGTTCCATCGTCGGAGCGCTCCAGCCTTTCCTAAGCTGACCTGGGATCGCCACCTGGCCCTCGTGGAAGTGAGGGAGAAGCAGCATCCAGCACTCTCCCTCTCTTTACCATTTCCCTTCCAAGCAACAGGAGGAAGATAATTTACACCACCCTTAAGAAATCTTTCCCTGTGTTGGGGACGTGATGAGGGACTGGGAGGGCTCTGGATCCTTTACATCCAGAGCCTGCCCCACTCCCCCTGCCCCACACTCCTCGATCCTCCTCCTCCAATGTTGGAGTGGGAACATCCGTTAAAAATCCATGGGAACAAGGAGAGGGGGTCTGATATTGGATCTCCTCCTCTGAAGTCTAAGCTCTGGCTCCAACCTTAATGGGGGAAATCCAACCTCTCTTATGGCCCCTGGCAATACTCTTTCCTGTCCTACACTGTATGGCTTTGTTCTTACAGATAGGGTTTAAATCTGTGTTTGGATTGTGCCACTGTATGCTGTAAGTGGAGAGGGTGAGGATGGACAACCCAGTCACTCTAATCTCTCAATTTCTGTGTGCAGGGATTATATGAACGAAGAACTTGAAAGCTTGCACATCCTTTGGTCCTAATAAAGACATTGCTCAATTGTAGATTTTGGATTCCCACCCCCCACCCCTGCTTCGTGGACCAATGTGGCTATCTTAGTTTTTTATATGCCTCAGAGAATACTGTAATTAGCTGTTCAGGGGGAGGAATCTAGCACCAAAGGAAGATAACTTTCTACCACCTGAAAAAGGACTTTACTTTCTGAGGGTTGCAGTTGATGCTATACAATTTGGCTTCAAATGACCCTTTAAATATAGTACACCATCAAAAACCAGTCTCTGGTTTTGCTAACAAAAAGACTGTCGTGTTGCTCTGTCTGCTTCTGCTCTCTGCTTAATATGGAGCCCAGGTGTTTCTTAATATGGAGCCCAGTTAAGGTGTTTCTTAATATGGAGCCCAGTTAAGGCTACAGACAGATCTGGGTAACAGCCAGGCCTTATGCTTTCAAAACTGGGGTTCAACTATTGCTTCTTCACCCCCAGAATCCTAGGTGTAACCTGATAATCTGCAATGCGTTACAGAGTCAGCAGTGCAGCTAGGACTGATCCTTGGGGCCAAAGTCCAGGGCTCTACAGCCCAGGGGGGCAAGTGACCACCCAGAGAGCAGCAAGTGATGGGGTCATCAGGGCAGGAGAATTGAATTTTACTTTATTCCTCTAGTCACGACAGTGCTATGATTACGGTGCATTTATACAGCAAAACAGCCCACTTTGAGATCTGGCTGGTCAAAAGCCCTGTGGAAAGTGCATCTTATCTCTACAGTTCCATTTTGTTCATTTCCAAGACACCCAAGGCCATTAATTTTGCAGTCTGATACTCATTGTTAGGGATGCTCCTTCCCAGCTCTGTTTGCTTAGGCTTTCAGGCTACTGTGACACCATAAATCCTCTCACCCATCCAGGGAAAACAATAAGCAACTGGCTCTTAACTTCGCTACCAGCTCCCCTTTAATAACTAGGCAATTCTCCAAAACAGCAATCTATTTGTGCAGCCCATGTGCAGCTTGTGCAGTTTGTGCAGCTTCTGAGAAGCTTGAGGCAGCCGGGAGCCAGCTGAGCTGTAATGTCTCAGGGAGCAGCAATATGTGCTGTGCAGGGCAGAGGGAGATATGGTGATAGCAGGGCGAAATGCCATTACAGGGGAAGGAGAGATAGATATCTAACACACATCTTACCTTCTGGTCGCCCTGCTACCCCGGGGATCTTGGAGAATGAACCAGGCCTCCCACAGAACCTCTCCTTGCTCCTATGCAACGCCAGGTTGGTTAAACAAATATCATCTATGACCTCCTTACAGATGAGGAGGCTGACCTGGCATGCTTCACAGAGACCTGGCTGGGAGATGACTGTGGCTCGACATGGGCCCAGGTCCTCCCAGCTGGGTACTGTGTTAGTTGAGCAGGTGAGGGAAAGTGAGCGGGGGGCGGAGTAGCTGTGATCTACAAGGACACTCTTAACCTGACCAGACTTCCTGTCTGGGAATTAAATCCATCGAGTGTGTGTACCTGAGCCTGAAGGCCAGGAATAGACTAGGGATTCTGTTAATGTACTGGCCATCCCGCTGCCTATCAGACTCCCTGGCTGAGCTCACAGAACTGGTCTCAGAGCTGGTGTTGGAGTTGGCCAGGCTTTTGGGCCTGGGCGACTTCAACATCCCATTCGAGGCTGGTTTGTCAGGTGGAGCTCGGGAGTTCATGGCATCCATGACAAACATGGGCCTATCCCAGTTGGTCTCTGGACCTACACTTTCAGCAGGTCACACCCTCAATGCTGTTTTCAGTGCCGAACAGACGGATCTGTGGGCAGAGGTGACAAATACCTCTGCATTGTCATGGACAGACCATTTTCTGGTCAGGGTTAGTATCACGGCTACCACCTGCCCCTGAAGGGGTGATGGACCTATTAAGATGGTCCGCCCTTGAAGGCTGATGGATCCTCTTGGATTCCAGAAAGCCTTAGAGGGTTCTATGGCTGGTATTGTCGACGATCCTGTAGAAGCCCTGGTCAATAGATGGAATCAAGCCCTAACTAGGGCTATCAACACAATTGCCCCCAAATATCCTCTCTGACCTGCTGCTAATCAGGCACCTTGGTAAACTGAAGATCTCAGGGAGTTGAAGCAGGAAGGACGACGACTGGAGCGCCGATGGCGGAAAACTCAACTCATATCCGACAAGACATGACATAGAGAACATCTTCATTCCAATGGGGTGGCAATACATACAGCGAAGAAACTTTTCTTCTCTGCACTCATTGCGTCTGTGAATTCACATCCAGCAGAACTGTTCAGGGTGGTGAGGGGTCTAACACAGGCACCTTCCCCCCTGAACCTGATCTTAGAGCCTTCGGTAGTTCACTGTGTTGCCTTTAATGATCATTTCACAGACAAAATCTCTCAGATAAGAGCCAATTTAGGAGAAGCTGACAATGGAGTGCCCAGCAACTCCGTGAGTAGAATTACATTGGATCAGTTTCAGTTGGTGAGTACTGAGGATGTGGACAAGCTGCTTGGATGAGTGAGGACAACTTGCCCTTTCAATCCCTGTCCTCCTTGGCTGGTCGCCCAGGGAGGAGATGTAATTAGATTACAATTACAACATATTCTTAATACATCTCTCAAGGAGAGGAGTTTTCCATCTCGTTTAAAAGAAGCGGTGGTACGGCCACTTCTAAAAAAGCCTTCCCTGAACCCCCTGGACCTTAATAACTACAGACCAGTATCAAATTTTCCGGTTTTGGACAAGGTCATCGAGAGGGCAGTTGCATTCCAACTTCAAGCAGTTTTGGATGATACAGATTTTCTAGACTCATTTCAAACAGGCTTCAGGGCAGAAGATGGAGCTGAGACTGCTATGGTCACCTTAGTGGATGATCTATGCTTGAGTATGGACAGGGGGAGTGTTTCCCTGCTGGTACTTCTGGATCTCTCAGCAGCTTTCGATACCATTGACCGTGGTATCCTTCTAGAACACCTAAAGGGATTGGGAATCAGGGGCACTGTGCTTCAGTGGTTCTGGACCTACCTCTCGGGCAGGTTCCAGATGGTGATGCTTGAGGATAGTTGCTCCTCAAAGAAGGAGCTATTGTATGGCACACCACAAGGCGCAATCCTATCCCCAGTGCTGTTTAACATCTACATGAAATTGCTGGGAGAGATCATCCAGAGGTATGGGGCAGGGTGCTGTCAGTATTCTGATGACACCCAAATATATTTCTCTATGCCTTTGACAACAGCGTCAGCTAAGGATAGTGTGTCTCCTCTGAATTAATGCCTGGAGGCAGAAATGGGCTGGATGAGGGAAAACGAACTGAAGCTGAATCCAGACAAGACGGAGGTGCTTACTGTCAAAGGCCCCAACCTGGGTTTGGAGGTGTGTCAACCAGTTCTGGATGGGGTTACACTCCCCCTGAAAGGCTGTGTTCGCAGCTTGGGGGTGCTCCTAGATCTGTCGCTCCAAATGACAGCTCAGATAGATGCGACGGCCAGGAGTGCCTACTATCAGCTTCGGCTGATATGCCAGTTGCGTCCCTTCCTAGAGTTGGAAGACCTAAAAATGGTAGTGCACACGCTGGTAACTTTGAGGCTTGACTTCTGCAATATGCTGTACATAGGGCTACCTCTGTGCATAGTCCAGAAACTTCAACTAGTTCAAAATATGGCAGCCAGGTTGGTCACCGGTACACCTGGGGTGACTATATTACATCAGCTTTAAAATCACTCCTCTGACTGCCAATTAGTTTCCAGGCAAAGTACAAAGTGTTGGTCATTACCTTTAAAGCCCTACATGGTTTGGGTCCAGGTTACCTGCGGGATTGCCTTCTCCCATACAATCCACCCCGCACACTTAGGTCCTCTGGGAAGAACTTACTCAAGCCAGCCAGAACTAGGCTGACAACCGTTACCCAGAGGACCTTCTCTTCTGCCGCTCCCAGACTGTGGAATGACCTGCCGGGAGAGATCCGCCAACTTACCAAACTTCTAGAATTTAAGAGAGCTATAAAGACTGATCTCTTCCGGCAGGCCTACCCCGTCGAATTTTAAGAGTTTTATTGATATTTTAATAATGTATTAATTAGGGCTGTGACTGGATCTGGATCCCGAATCCGGAGTGGATTGGGCTGATTTGGACCTCCAGATCCCGGATCCAAATCGGATTGGGCCTGGATCGGGCCCAGATTGGATCCGCGATCTGGATCGGATCCGACCACAGCACTCCCTCCCGCTCTCCCCGGTCACTCCCTCGCTCCCCCCACTCTCCCTATTTACCTGCTGTCTCCTCCGTGTCGTCCCCATTTGTCCTTCTCATCGTCCTCCTTCCTCACTGTGGGCCGGCCGCTTTCCCGCTCGCACCGGGTGATGACGTCACCCGCTGTGACCAGCAAGAGTGCTACATTCGCCAGTCACAGCAGGTACCGCCATCACCCGGCGTGAGCGGGAAAGTGGACGGTCCACAGCGAGGAGGGAGGACGACATGGAGGACGATGGGGGATGATGTGGAGGAGGCAGCAGATAAACAGGGAGAGTGGGGGGAGGGAGGGAGAGACCGGGGAGAGTGGGAGGGAGTGCTGTGAATGGACCAGGATCGGATCCGGCTCCGAGTCAGTTTGGATTGGGCCCGATCCGGACCTGACAGATCGGGATCCAGATCAGATTAGGGGGTCCGTTCACAGCTCTAGTCTTAATTTTATATGCTTTTAATCAGTTTTATGTACTTTATATTGTTTGTATTGATGTTGTTCCCCGCCTCGATCCAGAGGGAGAGGCGGGTAAGAAATACATTTTGTTGTTGCTGTTGTTTTTGTTGGTTATTATTATTATTCCATGTACTCTTCAGCAGATGTGTGGAAAGACTTGCAGGTGGCAGGCATCCTTTTCACCCCCATCCCTTCTCTTCGTTGTGGTCTCTGTGCAGAACAGCCATTTGGACCATTTTAGAGCTGAAAGGAGTTTAGGCCACCCTCCTCCTCGGCACATGTCTAGGCACAGTCCACGCCTGCCTCTCACTTCACTTTTTTCCGTCGCAGCAATTCTTTTTGCAAAAAATTCTCTATGTTCCTGTTTCTTCCTTCTCTTTTCCTTTCTCTCCAATCTTCTCTGAGTCTTCTTCATCCTTTCTTTCTGACCCTCAGGAGCTCATAGCCTTCAAAGCCTTTTTCAAAACGTTCACCTGTTGTGGCAGGAAAATACTGTTCACCAGCGGACACTCCAGTTGCCTCCTCTGCTTCAGAGAGGCACAAAGAATGGATTCTTGCACCCACTGTCAGGCTTTCATTAAACAGGCCATGCGGAATAGAATGGCTCACCTCCATGCCCTCTTGTGGGAGCAAGCTCTTAAAGCGATGGATTTGCCAGCGCAAAGCCAGTCTTTCCATACTGCATTGCCTTCCATCTGCAACCCCCCCACTATATCTCAATTTGATGGAAGGGGCTACAGGGCAATCCTACCTGAGCATCAGTCAGTCTTGATCAAATCAGGCCCAAGACTTCAAGTCAAGACCTTGGGGACCAGGACCAAAGCTCAAAAAAAGAAACAGCACAGGCAGGATTGAATCCGACAACGAACTGAATCCAAAACTTCTGGAAACTTCTTCTAATACATGGGCACAACCACTTGAACCCACTCCACCTCAGCTTCTCAGCAACTCCACAAGTTACTCAGCTGTCACCTACTAGCAAGCCATGTCCCCATGATCGCTCTTCAGAACAGGATAATTTTTGCTGTGCTTAGTCATTCTCATCATCTGAAGTTCCTTCCTCATCCTCAAAAACCTCTCCCACCTGATGACACCCAGCCATATGCAGAGCAAATGCTATGAATGACAAAATTGTTGAGTTTAGAGATTAAAGCACCTCCAGGCTGGTCACAGACCCAGTGTTCCAGAGGATGCAGCCAGATCTAGCTTCTCCAGTCACTATTCTTATGGTCCCCACACTGCTACATGTCATAAAACAATCACAGGCAAAACCCTCTACCATACATCTTACATCAAGGAAGATAGAGCTTCTGTTTAGAGTACAGGAAGATGATTGCCCCTTCATTTTCAAACTTCCCACACCAAACTCTATAATTGTGGAAGCATCCCAATCTAAATCTAGACACACACCCCCCCCCCCACTCGTCTTCACTTGTTAATTCAGAGGGGGAAATGTTGGACTCAATGGGGTGTAGAATCTTCTTCACAGCAGCTCTAGCACCTCGCATAGCCAGCTACAAGTTCTTCATGGCAGCCTACTAACCATTCCTATGGGAAAAAGCCATGATCCCTTCAACCACCTTCCAGAGAATATAAAATACCTAGCCACAAATTTTCAAGCCAAAGCTCACAGACTTGTTGGCCAATAAATAAATAAAACGCATCATATGGCCAACTGCATCTCTAAGGACATGACAGCCACAATATCATTAAGATGTCATTCCTGGCTACGAACAGTGGGACTTCACCAGGAGGTGAGATGCACAGTGGGGGCTTCAATGGAGAGGGGCTTTTCAGCTCATCTGTGACCAGACCTTGGACCATATCCATAAATTGAAAAGATCTGCCCAAAAATGGGAATGGCATCTCACTTTCCACCAACTGCCCCAGACCATATTGGCAATGTCAAGGTCTAACATGCTGCAGTCCAACTCATTCTCCTCAAGACCCCCTAGACATGGATCTTTTTTGTCTTTTCAACCCAATTGACACTTTTATGGCAAACATTGCAAACCCAGCCAAAGTGCAAATATTGACCAGGTTAAGCGTTGTCTTTGACTCTGGTGGGCAAGCCCAACTACCAGCTCAGCCTCCTTCCAACAGGTTCAGACCCTTCCTATCCACGTGGGTATTCATTACACCTGGGTACTGTCCACCACAGCCCAAAGTTATTCTGTCAAGCTCGGAGAACCCCCTCCCACAGGGCTCTTCCACTACACACACATACACACACATCCCAGTACTCTGAGAAGAAATAGTTATGCTTTTGGAGAAAGGGGCCATAAATAGAATTGCTCCCACCTAAAGTTCACTGGTTTCTTCTCAAGATATTTCACAGTTCACTAAAAGGATGGCAGCCTTTGGTGTATACTTGAACTCTGAGACCTGAACAGTTTTATCCATCCAAAAAGGTTCAAGATGACTACTCCATTCTTCCACTTGTACATTGTGAGGACTGGTCCACTATATAATAGACGTACACGAGACTTACTTTCATATTTCCATCCACCCAGCATTGCACTGCTTCCTCAGCTTTGTCCTAGACAATGAGCTCTTCCGATTCAAAGTCCTTCCTTTTTTGGCTGGCTACAGTGCCAAGAGTTTTTACAAAGTGCATGAGAGTAGTAGCAGTACACTTATGTCTACAGGGGATCGTAATATTCCCATACATAGAAGACTACTGGCTTTTCATTGCTCCTTCATTTCACCATCTCTAGACCATCACCGTAGCCTTGGGCTGTCTCAAGTCTCTGGGTTTGCAAGTCAATGCAAAAAGGCCTGCCTCATCCCCTCTCAACGATTCACTACTCCTGGACTCTACAAATGCCCATGTTACCTCCCTGTGAACGGAATAGACACATTGAGACAGTGCGCAAGAGATACCGGAATCTGAATGGTGGTCATACAATGCCTTCTGGGACTCATGGTTGCAGTCACAGCCATCACTCCACTGACACACCTCCGGATGAGGCCACTACAGTTGTGGTTCCTTTGGAATTTTGACCCAGAGGCTGACTCCAGTGACTGTCACCTAGATCTGTCACATTACACAGAAAAGCCCAAGTTGCATGAATACTCTGTTTCTTGGTCTAACCAAAACTGTTTTGGAAGGAAGTGCCATGAGAGAGTTAACACTGCACATAGTTGTTCCATTAGAAAAAAAAGTCCAAAAGGACCAGAAGGGCAAGACAATTTTTAAGCTCAGGTAAAAGATCATGAGGAAGTAAGCAAGTTTTCAAGATCAACAAAATTCCATCAGGCTGGATGTTATACAGAATAAGAAAGAAAAATTAGGAAGTGCAGATACCTCTCCTAATAACTGCCTCTTCTGTGCCTTTGGACTGACTCATGGGCAGTGTAACCCTTAACCTCAAGTTGAAGATGGAGCGATGGGTTGAAGCTTCACTCTGTCTGTTGAAAAACCAGTGGCCCCTTCCAAATAATACAGGAGGAGGGGGGTTGCTTAATTCCTCAGAGTTCTCACAAGCTCCTCTTCAGCAAATGGGAGAGATGGCCAATTTAAACCCCTAATCATTTGTGGGTGCCATCTAACCAGATTTATTTATTTATTTATTTATTTGTTTATTTATTTATTTATTACATTTGTATACCGCCCCATAGCCGAAGCTCTCTGGGCGGTTTACATAGGATTAAAAACAATTAAAACAATATACAAAAATTAAAACAGCAAAAACATACAACATACACACAATCTGTACATTTAAAAACCACTTCAACACTTCAAAAACTACAAAAACAAAACGAAACAAAACAAACCCAGGCTCCTCAGATATTGCCAAATGCCTAAGAGAAGAGGAAAGTCTTGACCTGGCGCCGAAAAGATAACAATGTTGGCGCCAGGCGGGCCTCGTCGGGGAGATCGTTCCACAATTGGGGAGCCACCACAGAGAAGGCCCTCACTCTTGTTGCCGACCTCCGAGCTTCCCTCGGAGGAGGCACTCGGAGGAGGGCCTTAGATATTGAACGTAGTGTTCGGGTAAGTTCATGTCGGAAAAGGCGTTCCATCAGGTATTGTGGTCCCAAGCCGTGTAAGGCTTTATAGGTTAAAACCAGCACCTTGAACCGGGCTCGGAAACATACAGGCAGCCAATGCAAGCGGGCCAGAGTAGGTCTTATATGTTCGAACCTACTGGTTCCAGTTATCAATCTGGCCGCTGCATTTTGCACAAGCTGCAGCTTCCGAACCACCTTCAAAGGCAGCCCCACGTAGAGTGCATTGCAGTAATCTAACTTGGAGGTTACCAGAGCATGGACAACTGAAGCCAGGTTACCCCTGTCCAGATAGGGACGTAGCTGGGCCACCAACCGAAGTTGGTAGAAGGCACTCCGTGCCACTGAGGCCACCTGCGCCTCAAGTGACAGAGATGGTTCTAGGAGAACCCCCAAGCTACGAACCTGCTCCTTCAAGGGGAGTGCAACCCCATCCAGAACAGGTTGAACACCCTCCATCCGGTCAGCGGAACCACCCACTAACAGCGTCTCAGTCTTGTCTGGATTGAGTTTCAGTTTATTAGCCCTCATCCAGTCCA
This sequence comes from Anniella stebbinsi, assembly GCA_029215795.1. Taxonomy (NCBI): domain Eukaryota; kingdom Metazoa; phylum Chordata; class Lepidosauria; order Squamata; family Anniellidae; genus Anniella; species Anniella stebbinsi. The sequence continues at coordinate 376,073,277 of JARDYH010000001.1, forward strand.
TTGTCGCAGCCAGGCACTGGTTCACCACATCCACAGCTTCACCTGATGAAGATGAAAAGGAGAAATAGAGCTGCATGTCATCAGCGTACTGATGACAACGCACTCCAAAACTCTGGATGACTGCACTCAACGGTTTCATGTAGATATTGAACAGCATGGGGGACAAAACTGACCCCTGCGGAACCCCATACTGGAGAATCCACGGGGCCGAGCAATGTTCCCCAAGCACCACCTTCTGGAGCCGACCCACCAAGTAGGAGCGGAACCACTGCAATGCAGTGCCTCCCACTCCCAACTCAGCCAGTCGTTCCAGAAGGATACCGTGGTCGATGGTATCGAAAGCCGCTGAGAGATCAAGGAGAATCAATAGAGTCACACAATCCCCTGTCTTTCTCCCGACATAGGTCATCATACAGGGCGACCAAGGCTGTTTCCGTACCAAAACCAGGCCTGAAACCCGACTGAAATGGATCCAGATAATCAGTCTCATCCAAGAGTGCCTGGAGCTGGCTCGCAACCACCCGCTCCAGGACGTTGCCCTTATTCCAGGCTTTCTGAAGATGCTTTGGTCTCCTGTTAAAGTAGGGAAGTGCTTCATGGATTCTCACAGGGCTCGGCCAGAGCAGTTTGGGGAGGGGTGAGAATGGCTCCTCCTCAGGCCTCGAAGCACGCTCTCATATCTTCATGAGATGCAGCATGTATTTGATGAACTGCTCTTCTTTCTTGAATTGGGCCTGAGAAAAGGGTAGGCAGCCATTCTGGCTGGCTGGCAGGCTGCCTTCCTCCTTCACTGGCCCCATGCAGGGTTCTTGAAGAGAATTGCCCTCTTCTCATCCAGCAAGCTACCCGCCTTTCTGGCCAATGGAGGAAGGCTGGCTAGCTGGATTGAAGCTCTTAGCTGAGCCTCTCATTGTCAGCCCTGAAATGGTTAGGATTCAGCCATTTAATGGGAACAAAAGAAATTAATTGGTGGTTTAGGCCTAATGAAACTGCTGTGCAAATTAACAGTCCTCATCAGCAGAAACAAACAGACTCCTTACATGAATTGCTACGGCGCATTGAACTGACTAAAGCTTTTGCCAGAATGATAAATAGCAGGTCAGAAGAGACCATCTGTGCTTTTTTTCCCCCTGGGGAGAGGCGGTGAGGAATGAGGCTTAGTGGCAAGGGAGGAGCGGGGAGAGAGAAGAGATTGCAATAAAAGCATAAATTCTCTGTTTTATTCATCGTGGCTCTGCTTGACACCACCATCTTACCAGGGAGATAAAGGAGGAACCCTCTTGCATTTGCATCTGAAAAGACCTGAGCCACGGTCTGGACACTTGAGAAGCCAGAAGAGTTCTGATTCCAGGGGATGTTTAGCCCCTATTCAGGCTCTCACAAAGCCAAGGGCCCCGAAAGCCAGCGGTTGGCCTGCCAGCTTATGGAGCAGACAGAAGCAGCCCAGCACTGCCGTCGTCGTCGTCGGGCTCATTTGTTCCCTCTGTTTACTTAAGACGCTCTTCAATTCCCACTGCGGATTCCGATTTCAAGGTTTGCTTTGCTGATGCTCATGTGCTGGGCTGGGGGTGGGGAGAGGAGAAAGAACCCGTCTGATTTTTTAATAATCAAAGTAATTAGAATAATCCTTTCGGGGCTGAATGGGGGATTATTTCTTCATGTCACTGGAGTTTCATCCTTAGTTTGGCCTCGTAAAATGGGGTGGCAGCGGGGAAGGGGGGAACACTTCAAAAGCAGCCATTGCATTTGCCCAGCCTTTTAATACCTTCAGATATTTTCCACCACATGACTTGCCAGAGGCAAGTCTTTTGCCACATGTCTCTTGTGTGCCTGAGCTGGGCTTCTCCAAAGCCTTTTCCGCCCTCCTGACCTTTTACCGCCAGCCTGAGGGTGGTGGTAAAAAAAACAGGGAGGTTATAAGAGGGTTGGGCTGCTGTGGCTTTGGCCAGACAAGGAAGCCTTTGCCTTTATACAAGTCTATGGTGTCACCACACCTAAAAAAAGATATTGTAGTGCTGGAAAAAGTGCAGAAAAGGGCAACTAAAATGATCAAGGGGCTGGAGCATCTCCCCTATGAGGGAAGCTTACAACAGCTGGGATTGTTTAGTTTGGAGAAAAGGAGGCTGAGGGGAGACCTGATAGAGGTGTACAAAATGATGCCTGGTGTGGAGAATGTGGAGAGGGAGATGTTTTTCTCCCTCTCTCATAATGCTAGAACCCAACAGGGTCATCCTATGAAGGCGATTGGTGGGAGATTCAGGACAGATCAAAGGAAGTCCTTCTTCACACAGCGCATAGTTAAGTTATGGAATTCACTACCACAAGATGTGATGATGGCCACCAATTTGGACGGCTTTAAAAGGGGGATGGAAAAATTCCTGGAGGAGGCTACTAATAGCTACTAGTCCTGATGGTTATGTACTGCCTCCAGTATCCAAGTAAGCCTATATGCACTAGTTGCTGGGGAACATGGGTGGGAGGCTGCTGTTGCACTGTGTCCTGCTTTGTTGGTCCCTGGCCGACAGCTGGTTGGCCACTGTGCAAACAGAGTACTGGATTAGATGGACCCTCAGGGGTCTGATCCAGCATCAGGGCCCTTCTGATGTTCTTACGAAGGCCTGGGCCGTTGTGGGACTAAGCAGAGGCCACCGTTGGCATCAGTCGGTAGAACACCCCACTCTCCGTAGGAAGCAGAGTCCTTACATGGAAGGATTAAGAGCTCCTAAACTTTGCATGTGTTTTGCCATGTGTGGTTTGTGTGTGTGTGTGTGTGTGTGTGAAACTAGTGAAGGATGAAGGATTCTTAGCCTTGCCAGAGGGAAAGGAGAACTGACACTACTGATGATAGTCATGTAAATAAGTGGAATTCACTGAGGCCTGCGTGGACCTTTCATCTGGTGTTTAGTCAAAGCTCTAAACAGATCCTTCTTTTAAAAAGTGAGATGCATGGGACCCGGTTTCATTAGCCTACCCTCTTTGAACTGTGGTTCCTATCTGATGAGGTAGGAGGCTGCAATGGAGTGTGTGGGTGTGGGAGAGAGAGAGAGAGAGAGAGAGAGGTGGGAAAGAATGTCACTTTCCAGCAATAAAAAGAATAGACACCTTGTGTGGTTGCCTGGTCATTAACACCATGTGTGGTTAACTGGTCATTAACGGGGTGGTTTTTAAAGGTAGTCTTCAGATTTCACCCAAAATCCAAGGTGAGGGTGGGGTGGAGGGAATCCAAAACTAGGCAACAAAACCAAAACTTTTGTTGGTACACATGGTGCAGATGAGTTGAAAACCGTGGGTGGCCCCTGTCATGGTCCATGGTCCATGGCTTCCTCGAGGTGATGACAATGGCTGCCTCATGTATCCCCCATGGCGGAAGTGTGGTGTGGTGTGTGGTGTGTGGTGTGAGGGCAGGCAGGCAGTTAGACCAAGGCCAGATCTACACCAAGCAGGATATTACGGTATGAAACTGGTATGAAAGTGGTATATAAAAGGCAGGAGCCACACCAAACAGGATATAGCGGCATATGGTATGTGTCAGCAGTTGTCAGTGGACTTCAATACCATCATAAAGCAGCATTTTAACAGCTAAATTAACTCAATTTTAACCCTTGCTGTTTTAAATTTGTATTTTAATCTGTATTAATCTCTGCTGCTTGGTTTTATTCTGGTTGTGTTTTCTATATTATATGTTATTTTGTGTTTTTAGATTGTTGTTTGTTTTATATTTCTTAAAATGATTTCATGGTTTTAATTTTTGTGACCTGCCCAGAGAGCTTCGGCTATAGGGCGGTATAAAAATGCAATCAATCAATCACTCAATCACTCAATCAATCAATAGTGTGGCTCCTGCCTTTTATATACTACTTTCATCCTGCTATATCCTGCTTGGTGTCGATCTGGCCCAAGAAGGGAAGCTGTGGTGATAGCGTGTCTGTCTGCCTGTCCATCTGCTTGGGCACCTACTCAAGATCACTTCAGGACTAGTTACTCTGCCTGGAGTCTTTGGTCCTCTTTACAAGATTTCGGTTTGACTCCTGGTTGGCCGATAATGCGCATCTTCTCCCAATCGCTTTTACGCCTAATCCCTATACACAGGAGGCAGTGAAGCGCATTACCAGTTGTATGAAACACGATTTAAAGTTGTTTACATGCGGAGCATCGCTTGTTTACATGGTCATAAGGCACTATAACTCCCGCGGTAAATTAAAACTCGCTATTTAACGCACATTCGATAATGCGCATAATCAGACAGAAAAAGCGCCTCAACCCCTGATTTGTGCTCCGTTCATGTGGAGGTAAAAACGGTAACGCACTTTAAAAGAGCTTTAAATCGCTCTTGTAGAGGCACCCTTTGTTGGTGTAATTACGAGCAAGGTACTATGGTCTTAGTACATTGTTATGGATGAAATAGCATATCTGAGCCAATTTTGTAGTTGCAGTGGCTAAAGCATTTTGGTTTGGATGAAGGATTCTGATTTCTGCTAGTTCATGAGGCCTACTCCACAAAGTAGCCTTGGATTAAACACCGTATCTCAGTGTACAGAGGTTCATTCTTCTGCATGCAAAGGTCCCAGGCTCAATTTCTGGCTGGACTCTGGAGACTAACTGTACTCAGCGTAGACCAGGAGTGGTCAACTTGTGGCCCACAGCCTAGTTTCAAAAGCCCCTTGTAAGCTATAAATTCAGACCTCAGACAAGAGTAATCTGCCCCTCCCCTGGCAGAGGAGAGAGAGAGAGAGAGAGAGAGAGAGAGAGAGAGAGAGAATGGGTGGCCCTACCCACTTGCAGGCCCCAATAACTTTCCCCTGATGGAATGCAGCCTTCAGCAGGGGGTGGGGGGAGGTTCCCCATTCCTGTTGTAGACCATGCTGAACTAGATGGTTTGACTCAGGCTCCGTGTGTTCCCCATCTTTCAGCCTGCTTCACAGGGTGGTTGTGAGGCTAAAATGCTGCTCTGGGCTCCATAGAAACAGGACCAGGTACACGTTGGATAAATAACTGAGCTTGGCGGTTATTCTAGATGGACATGGAGTAACATTCACTCGCGTGTGTAAGGAAAAAAAAGGTAAAAGCAAACCAAGAGTATAGTTCCTCCCTCTTAGTTAAGACATGTGGTTTTGCAGTCTGCTGTGATAGAAGAAAGCAACTCTCATAAGCAACTATCAGTGGGGAAATGATAAGACAGAAAATGAACAAAGAGTCGTAACATGTTGTGCCAAATGACTAACGGGAACGCAATCCCTGGTAAATGCCGACTGGTGGCTTGTTGATGGGCCCTCTGTTCCTCATTAGCCAAAGCCCTTGACCCTGACCCTGGCTGGCTGGTTCACTGGGAGACAGAATCCCAAGACAACCCATTTGGCCAACATACTGGCCCAGTAATCCATAAATATTGATTTGTTGTTTGCAGAGTAATTTAAATGTCAGTTATAAACCCAGAGCAGATCTGTATCAACAATAAAACTGCAGAGAAGGAATAGCTCCCAAGAGATGGTGGTGGGGATTTCAGTTTAAAAAGGGAGACATGAATGTGTGTGGTGATAGTGGGATGTCCTTCGAAGTATTGTGTGTCGGGGGCGGAACCCTTTGATTTAAAACCAATAGATTTTGTGGTGCTTTCCAAACCCAACAAGAATTCTGGGTTTGGAGAATCTGACCTGTACGCAAAGCATTTACACAGCTCCGAACTCTCTTGGGAGACACTTTGTTGAACATGGTGGCTGGCTCTCTCTCTCTTCCCCTCACAACCATGTGGAGTGGAGGCACGTGATTGAGCACAGAAAAACTTCTAGCTATTTGCAGCCATTTCCCAAGACTCCTGCTGAAGGGAGGAAATGGTGGGAGGCTCATCCTGGTGTGCAGTTCCCCCCCCCCCCCGGTCTTATGGTAGCTTTTTCTACTGTGCCTTCTACTACTATTACATCATCATCATCATCATCCTTGCCATCGCTTTATATAATAATAATAATAATAATAATAATAATAATAATAATAATTTATTTCTTACCCGCCTCTCCATCTGGATTGAGGCGGGGAACAACAACATGATAAAATACATAAAACTGATTAACACATGACACATATTATTAAAACTGCATTAAAACATCCTAAAACATCCTAAAAACATCCTTAAAACATTCTAAAATTCCACTGGATATGCCTGCCGGAAGAGAACAGTCTTTATGGCTTTCTTAAATTCTAAAAGACTGTTAAGTTGATGAGTCTCCTCCGGCAGGTCATTCCACAGTCTGGGAGCGGCAGAAGAGAAGGTCCTCTGGGTAACGGTTGTCAGCCTAGTCTTGGCCGACTGCAGTAAGTTCTTCCCAGAGGACCTGAGCGTGCGGGGAGGATTGTATGGGAGAAGGAGATCCCACAGGTAACCTGGAGTCAGACCATAACTCCACCTATGGTCTCAAGCTTTCAGGTATGTGATCTTCCTCAGCTTTGCCTGGAAAAAGGCCACGGCTTAGTGGTGGAGTAGGTGCTTTGTATGCAGAGCATCCCAGGCTGCTCCAGGTGGAGCTGGAAGAAGCCGCTTTCTGAAATCCTGAAGAGCTGTTGCCAGTCAGTTGCTCACAGGCTCCTTCTACTAGGCTGTGCTCATTGGCTTTTTTCTCTAAGCGTGAATCTTGAACCCTGGTTCCAAGGAAGACTTTGTGTTTTCTCTCAAGACAGCTGAGTGTTTGGATGATGCAAAAATAAAACCCTCCTCTTCCTTTCAAGAGGCCAAAGGGGCTCTAGAAAGGAGCTCTCTGTTGTTGCCCTCCAGGCTCCCCCTGCCTTACATTCACCATCGCAATAGGATTAGGTGCTCCCAGGCTGAGGCATCATAGCATTGGTCTGGAAGGAGGTCGTGAGCCGAGAGCGGTTCCGGATCGTATGGAATGTGAGCGGCGGCGAGAGGAAGGCAAAATCTGACATTCCTTTTGAGCTTCCATGCCAAAACTAGGATGATGTTGAGGGCGCTGCTGCTGGTGGGGCTTTTGGCAGTCTTGGTGCTTTTGAAAATGTCCCACTTGGCCACCTTTTCGCAATGGCCATGATTCAAGTTCATGCGCAGGCAGCGCCCCTCACCCCCACCCCCACCTATGTTTGCTCTCCGGGTTCCTTGATTTTAAGTAGCACAAAGAGATGTGATGATAATAAATACATAGGGTGAGAGCTAAAACATGCCCCTGAATGTAGAAGGAATCACTCCCAAACTCTGAATGTGATTTAGTTGCCCACATGAAAGTTATTAATACGGCCTGTGTCTTTAAAAAGCAAACAGGCCCCAAACACAGCAAAAGCAAAGCATCCACAGGCGAGTTGCCATCTGGGCTGCTTGTGTCCTGCTCCTTTGTCGTGGGTTCACCCAGAGGTCAGCGCTTTCACCGAGGACTTTCGCCTGCCTCTGCCAACACGCTTTGCTTTGATCGCCCCGCTGAAGCTGCTGCTGCTGCTGCCGCCGCCACCGCCTTTGGTTCGACGCAAGCAAAACAACTGGACTTGAGCTGGAAGCGCTGGAGCGAAAGATGTGCCCAGGAAGCGGGAGCCAAATTCTCCACAAGGCAACTCCACAAAACAAGAAGGGCCCAAGTTAATGGCTTGGGCCCAAACGCCCCAACTTCTGGTATGCAAGAAAAAGGTTTGCAAGACCTGCCTGGTTTGTTGGGCCAGGCCATGACTGCTGCCTTCCGTGAGAAGTCCGAGGTTCGATTTGGAAAGTGGGGCAGGGCCTTAGCAGGGCGGGGGGGGGGGATAGAGGCTTGCTTTGCATACAGAGGATCCCACCTCAGTCACTCACTTTGCCAGTTAAAACAAAAGATTTCTGTGGGTGGGTGGGGAGCTTTGTCTACCTGAGAGCTGCTGCCAGTCAGAGGCAGTAAGACTAAATACACCAGTTGCTGGGGAACACGGGTGGGAGGCTGCTGTTGCACCCGTGTCCTGCTTGTGAGCCCCTGGTCAACAGCTGCTTGGCCACTGTGGGAACAGAGTGCTGGACTAGATGGACCCTTGGTCTGATCCAGCCTCAGGGCTCTTCTGAGGTTCTTAGGATGCAATACTGGGCTAGAATGGCAGAATCACTGAGTTGGAAGGCACTTCAGGGAAGCATGCAATCGTAGAGTTGGAAGGGGCCTCTAAGGCCATCAAGTCCAGCCCCCCTGCTCAATGCAGGAATCCCTCTTGAAGGCCTCTAATGTGGGAGAGCCCACCACCTCCCTAGGCAATGGGTTCCATTGACATACTGCTCTAGCGGTGAGGAAGTTTTTCCTGATGTCCAGCTGGCATCTGGCTTCCTGTAACTTGAGCCTATTATTCCGCAACCTGCACTTTGGGATGATCGGGAAGAGATCCTGGCCCTCCTCTGTGTGACAACCTTTCCAGTCCTGGAAGAGTGCTATCATGTCTCTCCTCAGTCTTCTTGTCCTTCTAGTCCCGCCCCCTGCTTAAAGCAGGATCTGCAATGTCCGTGGCAACCAGAGCATCCCTGAGAGGTGGCCATCTAGCCTCCGCTTGGACCAATATCTGGCCTGCTCTAAGGCAGCTTCTTGTGTCCCAAACAGGATAAATGACAACAATTGGGGTGATCCACTTGTATTTTCAAAAGGTTTAGGGGCCCTGCTTTGCAAAAGATTAGATTCATGGAGGGCAAGGAAGGCATGAACTGGTGGTGGAAGCAGTGCCAGCTTTTGGAGGGCACTTGGGCAGGGCACCCTCCATGGGCCCTTCCCTCAGTGAGTCTACCTGCTCAACCAGCAGGGTTGTCAGCTGTTGCTGCGCCTCCTTAGTCCCCTCTACAAGATTTCGGTTTGACGCCCGGTTGCCCGATTATGCGCATATACGGATAAGCGCATTTACTCCTAATACCTATTCACGAGAAGCAGTGAAGCGCATTACAGGCTGTATGAAACTATAAATTAAAAGTTGCTATTTAACATAAATTCAAAAATGCGAATAATGGGAGATAAAATGCGCCTGGACCCCTGATTTGCGCTCCACTCTTGTAGAGGTAAATTTGGTAATGCACCTTGAAAGAGCTTTAAATTACTCTTGTAGAGGCACCCATAGTTACCCCCTGCTTGCTTGCCAGGCAGAAAGGCAATGAGCAAGCGAGCAGCAGTATCTACCATGACCGTTGGCTGGGCCAGAGCAAGCGCAGTTTTCAGGGGCACTTGTCAGTGAGCCCCTGCTAGGGTGTGGGCCCTTGGCATTTGCCCGACGATTCCAACCCTTGGCATCATCTTAGGTGGAAGCACGGCAGAACCAGGAGCCATGGAGAGTCAGGCAGCTCTCTTGGGCTCACCTCTGCACCCTGGCTCTCTGCTGAGTCCCACTGCAACGTAAGCCTGAAAGGTGCCCTGCCTGCTTACCCATATTCAAATTTTTTTCATGCTCATGAAGGCTAGGAATGGGCATCTCACGTTTCTCTGCAACTGCTGCAAAATTCTAATTGTATGCCAAGGGCACGTTGTTTGAAGGCAAACTAACAAGATCTCTGTGTATATATCCCTGCTGTGTAATAATCTTTCCATGAAAAGTGTATGCTGGGAACAATAAGAAATACCCCCCCCCCAACACACACACACACACACACACATGCACTGCTAGGTTTATCCTCCCTCCCAGGCTCTTTAGTAGAGAAAAAGCTTCCAGAGCAAGAATTGGCAAAGCCCTTTGGAGTATTTACAGGGTGATGCTGGTGGTATTGTGTTCATTAATTTATTGCAGACAGAGGACCTGTTCTATGAATGAAGGATTATCTGTAATCTTCTGCATATTTAATATATACATGTAGATTTACAGGAGAGCAAAGATGGACCAAAAAGTAAACCCTTAAAATTAAACATAATAAAATCCTTGGCTGTCTTGCAAAGTTATCCGCCTGGGTCATTCCAAAGGGGTTTGGATCTTGGCAATATCATGCCACCAAGGGCTGTTTTTTTTATAAATGATGATCTCGTGAAAAGCCTCTTTGTAAATTTCACCACACAGAGCTTGGGAGAGGGGATGGGATGGGGGCTGAATAGTAACAGTCCTGATTCACAGTGCAAAGCGTAGTTCCAAATGGAGTCTAGAATCATAGAATAGTAGAATTGGAAGGGGCCTATAAGGCCATCGAGTCCAACCCCCTGCTCAGTGCAGGAATCCACCTTAAAACATCCCTGACAGATGGCTGTCCAGCTGCCTCTTGAATGCCTCTAATGTGGGAGAGCCCACCACCTCCCTAGCTAATTGGTTCCATTGTTGTACTGCTTTAACAGTCAGGAAGCTTTTCCTGATGTCCAGCCGGAATCTGTTTTCAGGTTATCTCTAAGCTTTTTGTGGAGCCACATTGGTTTCTTCTGTTGTCTTCTATCTTTTTTCTTGTTGAGATTGTTTGTAATTGTGCCTTTAAAATTTCCTTTTTTAAAAAACTCCCACCTATCTTGGACTCCTTTTCTCATTAGGGTCACTTGCCATGGGATCTTATTTATCATAGTTCTGAATTTATTAAAATCGGCTTTGCTGAAATCCAGAGTATGCATATGGCTACACTCAGCTTTTGTTTCCTTTAAAATCAAGAACTCAAGTATGACGTGGTCACTTTCCCTCAGAGTTCCCGTAACTGCCACTTTATCCACTAAGTCCTCCCTATTGGTCAGAAACATGTCAAGGATAACCATTCCTCTACTTTCTGCAGGAGAAAGTACTCACCCACACATGTCAGGAACTTCTTGGAGGGGTCACTTTTGGCAGAATTTGTCTCTTAACAGATATCAGGGTAATTGAAGTCCCCCATTACTACTACATTAGATTTCCTTGAAACACTGGCAATTTGCTTTTCAAAAGTTTCGTCCTCATCTTCTCCTTGTTTGGGTGGTCGGTAGTAGACTGTGACGATCATGCTCCTTTTATTCCTTGCTCCATTTATTTTAATCCAGATGTTCTCAATGGGGCTCCCAGGCTCATCCTCCTGCATTTCTGTGCAGGGATAAGTATTTTTAATATATAGTGTGACTCCGCCTCCCTTTCTATTTCTTCTGTTCTTTTTCAATTCCAGTCCTGGGAGTCATCCCACCAAGTTTCAGTTATACCTATCAAGTTGTATTTGCCTTTGTGTATTAAGAGTTCAAGTTCGTTCTATTTGTTTCCCATACTCTAGGCATTAGCATATAGACATCAAAGATTTTGTAGTCTGGCTTCTTCCCTACATTGTTGCGAATACTATTTTTGGGCACTATTGGAGCTGTTGTCTCTGTTATGGTGCATAAGCCTTCATCCATTGTTACCACGAAGTTTAAGTCTCCAGCCCCCATAGGATTCCGTTTAAATCCCTCCTGATGAAGTTCTCCAGGCTGTGGCCGAACACATTCTTCCCTGCCCTTGTGAGGTGCAACCTGTCCCTTGCTAGCAGTCCATCTTCCAAGTAGCGTAGCCTGTAGCCCATGGTCCCAGAATCCAAATCTCTCACGTTGGCACCACCTTCGTAGCCAGTCTTTCACCTGGAGTATTTTTCTTTCCCTTTCTAATCCTCTTCCAAGAACCGGGAGGATGGACGAGAAACCTATGTGGGACCCAATGTTTTTGAGTTTCCTTCCGAGAGCTTCAAAGTCTGACGTGATTTATTCGTAGCTCCGCTTGGCAATATCATTTGTTCCTACGTGGATGAGAAGAAAAGAATATGTGTCAATGGGCTTGATGAGTTTTGGCAACCCTTCAGTCACATCTTTAATCTATGCTCCAGGGACACAGCATACCTGGCTAGTCCATGGGTTGTCACGGCATACTTGGGTTTCAATCCCATGCAGCAGAGCGTTTCCCACAACAACTACTCTTCTCTTCTTCTTGGTCGACTGACCTTCTGCCTCCTGCTCACTGCTGCATGGGGTCCCCTATAATGCTTCCTCTGCAGGCTGTCCTCCAGTCTCATCCTCCAGTGCCTGAAAGCAGTTCCATGGTTCTACCGGTGTCACTGGTGCAGAGTGTCTTCTAGGTCTTCTGTTCCTCACTGTCACCCTTTTCCATGGAGTTCCCTCTTCGTTGGCTTTCCTCATCTCAGCATTCTCCACTTCTGCTTTGGCTTGCTGTTGCTCTTTGATCTCTTGCGCTTCTTGATTCTGTTGCAGTTCCACAGTCCTGTCTAAGAACTCTTTGCCTTCTCTTATTCCTTGGAGGCTGGACACTCACCACTCAAGTACTTTCACTTTTTCTTCCAATAGTGCAACCAGCTTGCACTTGTTGCAGGTGTACACCATGTTGATCTCAGGCAGGAACACAAAATGGCACACACTTTGCAGGTCACCACCACTAGAGACCCCTTTCCGTCCATAGTCTCCATTTCTGCTTTGTTTCTGCTTTCTGATTGTGTTGGAATTTTGTTATGAACTTCCCCTTGACCTCCCCTGCTGAACTCCCCTTGACAAACTCCTGTTTGCTCTCCCTGTTCACTTGCTCTGATCGCTTGCTCTCTGGGAGCTCTCTTCCTCGTATTCCTTCTAGTCCAACTGGGGCAGCTTCCTCTTCTGCTCTGCTCAGCTTGGAGTCAGGAAAGAGAATCTAGTGGAGCTTTTTAAGGTGGTTTGGGAGCTGCTGCTCAAATACTTCCACTTTTTTTCCAATACTGCAGCCAGCTTGCACTTGTTGCAGGTGTACACAGGGCCGTGCCGGGGGGGGGGGCTAGTGGGGCCAGTTGACCCATGATTTTGAGGGGCACTCCGACGAGGGGGTCCCCCCTAGCTTACATTACTGCTTCTGTAGCATAAGCAGCCCATTGAGAAGCGAGGAGCCCGCCTTGTGGAAACAGCACAGAAGCCGTCCATCATGAATACCACGGTCAGACTATAAGCTCCAGAGGGCCATGCTGCAGGAGGGACGGGGATAAATGTGCCTTGAGGTGTTGTTGAACAGGTTTAATATGAAGGTGTTATTTAGAACGGATATGTTGGTGGACACGCCCCCTTGGGGTGGCCATGTTGTCCTCCTTTTTTTGAAAGGGGGGGGGCCACACACTTCCCATCTGGACTGAGCATATTACCAGCTCTGCACGGCCCTGGGTGTACGCTATGTTGATCTCAGGCAGAAACATAAACATTGCACACACTTTGCAGGTCGCCACCACTAGAGACCCCTTTCCGTCCATAGTCTCCATTTCTGCTTTGTTTCTGCCTTCCAATTGTGTTGGAATTTTGTCAGGGGCCTCCCCCTTGACCTCCCCTGCCAAACTCCTCCTGCCAAACTCCTGTTTGCTCCCCCAGTTCACTTGCTCTGATTGCTCACGCTCTGGGGGCTCCCTTCCTCCTATACCTTCTAGACCAGCTGGGGCAGCTTCCTCTCCTCTGCTCTGCTCAGCTGGGGCATCACGCCCACCATTTCCTGTCCTTTTTTTTACCAGGAAGAGAGAGCACACTTGCGCTCCATCGCAACAGGAGGTTTTTATTTTTAAACCCTAAATTGGCCCCCAACCCCCTCCTTGCCATCCCAGGGGTGGCAAAATTGCTGCCACGCCCTCCCCTGATGGGCACAGAGCCACGCGGCATGGCTCCGTGCCCATTTCTGGCACCCACTTACTCGTGAGCAGCTGGGATGGGTGCTCACACCTCCCATGGTCTCGGGACGTTCCCAGGACCGCCAGAAATTTATTTATTTATTTATTTATTACATTTATATCCCACCTTTTTTTCCTCCAAGGAACCCAAGGTGCTGTACATAATCTCCTCTCCATTTCATCCTCACATCAACAACCCTGTGAGGTAGGTTGGGCTGAAAGTCTGTGACTGGCCCAGAGTCACCCAGTGGGTTTCCATGGCCAAGTGGGGACTAGAACCCGGATCTGCCGACTCCCAGTCCAACACCACTGGCTCTTTTTTTCCCTGGGGAACTCCTCCCCCGTCCCCGGGAGTCTCTGTGCATCATTTGGACGCACAGGGATGACCCAGGGACGATTGCGGAATAAAAGGCCGGTGTAGAAACAGCCTTGGATTAATCGGTGAATAGAGAAATTCATGGCATATAAGGCTATCAGTGGCTACTGGCCTGATGCTACCTTCATGGTCGGAGGCAGTATGTGTCTGTTACCTGGAGTTACTTAAAATAAATCTCAGATAGTAAGGAGGGAGGTACAACTCAATTTTATTAAAAGAGAATCAGCGCGCTGAGACGGAACCCTGTTGCCTCATGGCCAAAATACAGAGGAACCGCCCTTAACCAACATAGACAAAGGTTTTTACTCTCTTGGCATGAAAAGAAACACCCCTCTTGTGACGTACGTGTCTAGAAACTTCTTTCAACTAAGAAATAGGGGAGGGGGAGAAGAAATAATGCTTCTATTGCAAGCAGTTACAGAAATGCAAAAAAGCAAGGTCAATCGCAACATTCCAGAGACAAGATAGCCGGGAGGCCTCTCGACTGGAAACAAAACAAAGCATCTTTTGAATTGCCAGCTCCTCTCATTAAGCTAACTACTTGTCACCTTGATATTGATCTATTGTCTGTAAATCACAGGTACTTGCCGATACTTAAGACCATCTGCCCTGTAAGGAATTTGGGGGTTTCAGGGCAGAGAGGCAAACATTAATTAATTTTTTTTCTTCTTAATTTCATGTCACATTCCCCTCTTTAAAGAACTAATCTTATCTTTGCATTGGTTCTTTACTATACTTAAAAAGCATAAGGTTACAGAAAAAAAATTACTGTTAGTTACATTCATCCTGTCTATAGTCATTCATTGTTCTTTGTGCCTCAAAAGCTGCTAGCAGGGTTTAGAGCATGTGTAGAGTGCAAAACAGAAATTAGATACATTCTTAACTATGTCTACTTTTCTACTTCTTCATGTGTTACATCATCTTGCATAGCTAATGATACATAATGAGAATATATTTTGCGTTCTACAATGGAATTCACTATTCGTGTTACCAAAGCCATGAAACACAGGATACAGCAAGGCAAAATGCAAATCAGAATCACAACCAAGCAAAATACCAAAAATGCGGTTTTAAGCCATCTAAGATTTGGAAGCCATGATGTGATCCAATCAAAACTCCATCCATTCCAATCTTGGACCGGCACATGAGCTACTTCTTTTATGTTTTTTGCTAAGCTTTTTATAACTTCTCCATTGTCATCTATTTGAAAACAACAGTCAGAAAAATTTAGGGCAACACAAAGACCGCCCTGCACTGCCAATACATAATCTAATCCCAATTTTAATTGTAAAGTAGCTGTTCTGAGCTGTGTTAGTTGGGTTGCGATTAAATCTAAAGCATCAGCTGTGTGATTGGCCATGATTTCTACTACTGCTTGTAAACGTATGAGTCTATTTGTCAAATAGTGGCTGGTCCTGCCGCCTACGTTAGATTCCCAGGTAGCAGGACCTATCCACTCTACTATGCGTTCAGCCGGCCATTCTTCACTTCCCCATTTCTGATTTCCTCCTCCTGCTATGCTTTTTAGATCTAAAGATCTCCTTTTTCTCATATAGATGTCAGGGGAAGTGTCAGGGGAAACCATCCACAATCCTGGAACCACAATTCCCAAATAACAACTCCCTTTCCAATTTTGAGGTAATTGTTTGAAAGCCCATTCCCCGCAAATCCACCACAAGTGGTGTTTGTGTCCTTTGTCTCTGGACAGGAGGAGAGCGAGGGTCAGGGAAATCATTGAGGCAGGCCTTTCCATACGGACCCCACTACTGTAGTGGGTGCAGTTCCTCCCCCAAGTATGCATCCATTCTTTACCCAAAGAGCAGCCGCAATATTTAAAAAGCACTCTTTTTAAAATGTTACAATTCCAGGTTCCTTCCCTGGGGGCTACTTGGTCAGAATACCAAGTCTCTTGACATTCTGACTTGCCTACAAACATCCCAGAACCATTTTGTGAAATGCAAATTTGTCCTGACAAGGGAACTACTTTGAGGGCTCTGCTGGAATTATAGTGTGCATATTTGAAAGGCACCTCTTGAAACCCCCAATCTGCCACAATCCCTGTTCTGTTAAGGGGGATGGGCAAAAACGGCAGTCCATCTTGATGAGATTTGGGAGTCAGTGCACAGATTACACAAGATTTATTATTATTATTGAGTACTGCTGCTGTTTGCTTCACGATTTGAATCCACAGATTTGGTTCTTCTTTTTCTACAGGTTTACTCAAACATATGGCTATCGGCTGGCCACTTCTTTCCCATAACAGCTTATACTGCCATCCATGTTTGGCATGGATACTGTACAGACATCTCCTTCGTGTGGGACCTCGAACTCGAAACTTCTGTCTCTCTCAAAGGTCAGTCTTGCTTGGAGGTTCTTGAGTTTGCAGGACTGGTGTGTACAGAATTAGCTCTTCCTCTTGGGCTCAGCCTTCTGGTTTTATTTAGCAGTATCAGACAATACATTACTGCTACTTTTCGCGTTTAGGGTCACAGCTTCTGACAGGGCTTGTCCTTTTGGACTTTCTTATCTCGTAAGCCCTGGCACTATGACTTCCAAAACTATGCCTTGCAGGCAGTATGTTTATGCTAATTCTGTCAGTCCTCCTTAAATTTCTCTGTATCGTTTCTTCTTATTGCTTTCAATGGGGGGTAAGGTTAAACGCTCTTCTCTGGCAGACTCTGCTCCAGCTCAAGGCTTTAACTCTTTCTGCTCCCTCCCCCTGCCTTCTTTCTTTCTATTGCTTTATTTTGCCAAGGAGCAGACAGACCTGGAAAACCTTTGAGTAATCCCATTACTCCTGGTCCACCTTAAAGGAATTCAAGCAAACAGTCTGCATTTTCCTCTCAAGTTGCTTTTTCTACACAAGTGGGGTTTGCAACTTGACTCTATAGCTTTAATCTTGATTCTTTTAGCAAAACTGGCTTTTCTAATGCTTTAGCATTCTTGGCTTGGGGTTGAAATTTCTCGACAGGCTCAGGATCACAACCAGGGATCTTCCTCACGTCATGATTCTTGTTGCCAGCATAGATTGCTTCCTTACTGCGTTTGCTCTTTTCTGGGCTTCAGTTGCTCAACTTGTTGATTAGACTTTTCACTGTCTAATTTTCCCCTCTTTTTGGCACCTAGAGCCTCTTTAGACCTTCGAGTCTGATGGGGAACAATTTTTGTAGCATCTGGCCCCTGTGCTTCTGAAGTCTTGGGCTGTGTCTTTTTCTTTCTTTTCACTTTCATCTCTTGCCACACTGAAGTTTGCTAAACTTCTCGCCTTTTCTCCTATAGCCAAAATCCAATTCCTCTTGGTCTGCATTCATCTCTTGTCTCTCAAGGAGTCGCCGTGGTCTTAGGGAGTTGCCACTGTCTTCACAGTCTTTACATCGACTTTTCCTTCGTCTATATTCCCTTCTGCTTGCTACTTTCTCTGCCTTTTTATTTTCTGACTTTTAAACTGCATGTCTGGGCTTCTATCTTAAACTCTCTCACATTTCTGGAGTTTCTTCCTGTATGTCTCTGTAGCTTGACTCACAAGGGACATGTTCACTGTACGTCTGTTGGCAGCCTCATCTGGGTCCACTGGGGAGTATTGTCGATAGGCTTCTTTTAGTCCTTCCATAAAAGCCCTTGGGGATTCTTTTGGACCCTGCATCACTTCAGCTACTTCAGACGTATTCATAGCTTTCCTGGCTGCTCTCTGAATCTCTCTTGTGGTCAATTGGCACAACTCTTGACGCCTCTACTCATGGTTCACATTATGAGGGTCTCATTGGGGATCCTACGTGTCTCATCTGCAGCTGCTAGATCTCTCAGTTGTTGCCCCATGGCCTGATGTAGGCGCCCTCTCTCTTCTGTACCATACAGAGGGCTTTCTAAGACTCTTAGGTTCTGCCATGTGAGACTATACGTGTCTATGGCATTTTCTCACAAATCAGCCATTTGTATGGGGTCTTCAGTCAGTGATTTCAGTGACATTTCATCTGGGGTAACTGCATTGAGATCTATGGGAACTGGGTTCCGCCACTCTTGCACCTTCAATGTTGCTTGAAGCACAAGTTTCAACTTTCCTCCCTGTTGCTGAGTGCGTTGGCCGTGAAAACGCTGGGGCGCTAGTTTGAGTAGCTTCTGGTGACTCAGCAACCAGTGGGGCGTCGGGGCAGAATGGAACATTGTTTGAGGGGATGGCAAAATTGGATCTCAGCATCACCTTGCCACTTTCCAAACTACATAGTTATACACACCATGCAGGGCTTCAAAAGGACGCAGTCATTGGGAAAACTCTTGTCTTCTAGTCCCTGCTCTCGCGTCTGCATACTTTTACTTCTCCTCCGCTGACATCGCTTCAGTTGGAGGAATGCTAATGAGAACAGCCATTGCCGCTTCCATCAATGCTCTGGTCAGGGGGGATTCTCAGCTGCTAACTTTGAACAATCTCGTTTGAGAGTTTTTTTATTACTTTGCCATAAAAACACCTCTCACTTTGCAGCTTAGTTTCTGAGCATTGGTCGCGCTGCCTACTTCGCTGGATTCATCTCAATGGGGGCATTGACTCTTCACCTCTCTCCTCGGCTCCCGATCTGCTTCCTCTTTGCCAAAGCACTCAATCGGTCTGCCATCCGCGCTGCTTTCACTGCCATACTGGAGTTCTGACATCATCTCTCTTTCTGGGTCCCTGTCCCTGCTTCTTTGCACGCCATCTCGAACCAGGGGAGAAGCCATTGCCCGCTGCAATGCCTCTTCATCCTTTGTATACATAAACTGCATACATTTACTGAGCCTGCTCTCTCTGCAGGTCTGTCTCCTTTACTCGGGAGACGTTTCCCTGGCTTCCTGCTTCTATTTTTCTCTTCAGCCCGTGGGGCTTGGAGACTCGGCTGGTTAAGCCTTTTTGTAGACTGGCGTGTCTGCACTGGTGAAGCTTGTATACGCACAGGCTTCGGGATACAGGATTGGGACCATCTCTCATGCTGCTCTCTTTGCACACAAATCTGTTAGGACATTGTGCCATTGCATGTCAGGTGGCAGTCTGTTGAGGAGGGTCCTCAACCAGTGGAGTCAATGGTTCTACTCTTGAGTTCACAGCGCGTAGATCATGTACTGGTTTGTACTGGCCTGAGTCTTTCTTTTCAACTGGATACAAGCTGATGGACTTGGTTGGGGTGCTTGCAAAGCTGGCTATATGGTGGCTGTGGCGGTGACAATTCATCTTCTCCATCCTGGGCAAAGGCTCTGGGGAGTTTTAACTCTTTTCTTGACTTGCGTGCCCTCACTTTTCTTCTCTCTGCCTCTAGGGACCTCTTCATCTGGGTGCCCTCTGCTTTTAAGGCTTTTTTCCTCTTTTAGGCATTCACTGTACTGGCATCACCAAATTGGCTGTGGTGCATGCCTGTTTACAAGGATTTCTTAGCCACGCTGGCCTTTCTTGATAATTAGTGGGCTATTGATACAGGAACTGATCAGGATGTGGAACACTCACAATGATTGGTAGGCTTCCTTAAAATTTTCTTCTATCTAAGTTACACCTCTCCTCTGCCTTCTAAAAATCACTCTGACTTGGCAGATCTATTTGACAAACAACGTCTCAATACATGTGGGTCTAACTCTTCTCTACATTCTCTTGAATCCACTTTCAAGATTAACTACCCCTCTCTTGAATCTATTTCTAGATTTTCTACCATACACTACAATATGGTTTTTGGGGTTTTCTTTGAGTTTCTCCCACCCATTATGAGTTTCACAGAGACGTCACGCTTTCCATACAAACAGCAGGCACAGAGGGAAAGGAACGGGCTGAGTGGTAAGGGGTCCACTTCAGCTGACACAAAAAGGTATGGACAGACAATCCAGACATGCCCCTTTTTCACGGCCTTGCCTGTCTCCAGGACAAGGAAACGCGTTAGTCAAGGGTCCCACTCTCCAGGGAGAGTCACACTCGTTTTTCGGGTCTCTGCTAATCAGATAACCGTCTCAGCCACCAATCCACGCATTCACCAATCACACTTCCAAACCCTTTCTCCAGGACCACGTCGGGGTAATGAGGTTTAAGCCAAAACCTCCCCCCGGTCCAACAGGATGGCTTAATTCCTGTTCTCTATGGAGGCCTCCCTTTTTATACGTTACCTGCCGGCCGGCGTCTTGTTCTGGTTAAGGAAGGAAAAAAGAAAGAAAGAAAGAAACCCCGTCCTTTTTCACCCATTCCTGGCTGCTGTACAGCTGGCCTCCAGTAGCCGGCGCTCAGTCCTCTCTCCGCAAAAATGCAGTTGGCGCCATGAGGTGTGATCATCAGCAACAGGAAGCCTTGCTTGTCACAGCTGAAGCCAATTGGGCAGGTAATTCACCGGAATGACCATCCGAGTCACGGCACCAGGATATGTTACCTGGAGTTACTTAAAATAAATCTCAGATAGTAAGGAGGGAGGTACAACTCGATTTTATTAAAAGAGAATCAGCGCGCTGAGACGGAACCCTGTTGCCTCATGGCCAAAATACAGAGGAACCGCCCTTAACCAACATAGACAAAGGTTTTTACTCTCTTGGCATGAAAAGAAACACCCCTCTTGTGACGTACGTGTCTAGAAACTTCTTTCAACTAAGAAATAGGGGAGGGGGAGAAGAAATAATGCTTCTATTGCAAGCAGTTACAGAAATGCAAAAAAGCAAGGTCAATCGCAACATTCCAGAGACAAGATAGCCGGGAGGCCTCTCGACTGGAAACAAAACAAAGCATCTTTTGAATTGCCAGCTCCTCTCATTAAGCTAACTACTTGTCACCTTGATATTGATCTATTGTCTGTAAATCACAGGTACTTGCCGATACTTAAGACCATCTGCCCTGTAAGGAATTTGGGGGTTTCAGGGCAGAGAGGCAAACATTAATTAATTTTTTTTCTTCTTAATTTCATGTCACATGTCTAAGGCAGGATCTACACTACTGCTTTAAAATGGTTTATAACAGTAGTGTTGAGGCCCAGGACACAGAGCTCCATATACAGTTTTCAAACCATTTTCAAAGTGTCTAATCCTGCTTGGTGTAGCTCTGGCCCCAGTATCAGCAGGAGGGTACTGGTGCTCTCATGCCCTGCTTGTGGGCTTCCAATAAGCATTGGATTGATCACAATGGGAACAGAATACTGATCTGATATGGTGCCCCTTATGTCCTCATCTGCTGGCTTTGCTGATTTCTTACAGAACTCCTTTTAACTATAGCTATCTGGAAAAGTTTTGTACAATAACGAATCTGGCATGAGTTCTATTTACTTTGTTATATAAAAGCAGCCTTGAAGTGAAGTTCTCTCATCCCCTTCCTGTGCCACAAGAACGAATTGGCTTGCCTACAAGCAAAGGCAGGGCTTTCTTTTGGGAAGGTACCAAATTCTTTCTGAGTTCAGAGCAAGAACATTGTGTCATAGGAACTGATCCCTAGTTAATTGTCACATTTTAGTGCAGCGCACCTGAAAATGAGATTTGCTTGTGATGGATTAGAAAACTTGGAGAAGCATGAGCTGCTAATACCTTTCGTTCTCAAGCCTATCATTCAGTGCCCCAGAACAGAGGGCAAGGTTGTTGCTGTTTTTAATTTTAAAAAGAGACCTACAGAAAGTGAAGACAGAAGTCCTCAAGACTTGCTAGACACAGCACAGTGCATGAGTAAGTAGCTTCAGATGTCTCCTTGGTGTCTCTTGCTCCGATTTTCTCTGCTCTCCAGCACCAGATGTGTGAACCAGACCGTTGTCAAAGGCCCTAATCTGTTAAAAGCATATGGATGTGGGCTGTTAATCTACAGCCCAGATGTAATTAAAGTTTTTGAGCTGTTGCTTGCATAACACTGAGTGACTTCTCACTGCTGGTTACGATTCCCCCCCCCCCCAATAAGGTTCAGCATGTGAGCCAATTTGATAGGAAAACAGAAAAGCACATGCATTAAAAATAAAAATTAAAAAATGGGGAGGGGAGTCCTTTTTAAAGAGAGCATGGTGTTGTGGCCCAATCTCTTTGTCTGTGGCGGCATTTGGAAACCGCATCCTTCAGAATAAGAGGAAGGAACAAAAATTTCCACACACACACACACACACACACATACACACTGCCTGCCCTTCTAATCTCTGCTGGAAAATCTGATTTGGGATGTAATTTGTATAGCATGTCTCATGATTTCATTTAATCTGCACAATCCTCTTATACGGCAGAACAGCAGAAGTTATCACAGGGAATGCGGCTGTTTAGGAACTCCAAATCCATCCACCAGTCTATCTAGATAGACCAATAACTCTAGACTCCTCACTCTCTCTTGGCAATTGTCAATAGATTTCACCACCTTCATCTTATATCACGGCATTTAAAGTATTATTACAACATGGTCCAAGTTGAAAAGTAGTTAAGGTGAGACAGAACATTGTTGAATTCTGGTAATTAAAACAATTTGGGGGGTGGGGGGTTGATTGTTTTTAAAATCAACCTACAGTCCGAACAAAACACTTGCTTGCTCTCTCTCTCTCTCTCTCTCGGGCAGAGAGCAAGAAATGTGGTTAGTTTCACTAGAGTTTCCTGTTGTACAATAGTAGGGACTCCATTTTAAAAGGGCATCAAGTTGTTTGGGTCCCTTCCTCTGAATGGGGTCGCCCTGTTTTCTTACAGACCAACCCTATACATTTACTCAGGTTAAGTGTGTATAAGGTTGCAGCCTTAGTTAACATTTGACTTGAAAGTCAGAATTTCAGTGGCTGTCTGAAAATGGTGTTTTAAATTGGGGAATTCCATTGTTTCCAATGTTGACATTTTGCAAGCTTATTCTGGTCCCACCAAGGATTCTTGGGTTTGCTATGACAGAGCTGTGCATTTTTAGTCAGATCGACTGGTGAATGGCAAGGGCCTTTCTGACTGGGTTAGTGGCAGTTTAAACATTTTCTCTACTGCTTCAAATGGAAGGTTCAGATCATGCATTTGCATTACTTTATGTCAGGGGCGTCTCCAACTTTTGGGAGCCTATTTGGAAATTTGAGAAACTGTCATGGGCACCACTACAAAATGGCGGCCATGGAGAGACTACCTGTCACAAAATGGCTGCCATGGGACCTGCCTAGTCACAATGGGCAAGTAATTTGTGCAAGAAACTGAGAATAAGGCAGAGGGATGGTTTTGAGCCCCAAACACCAAACCATATATTTCCCCTGACAAAAGCACAACAAAACACCCATTTTACAGAAGGAAACCTGATTGTGCTCATAGATGCGCACGCACACACACACACACACACACACACACACACACACCATGCAACCTCTGCCCCTATTTTAGAGTTGGTGGACTGCACTCCACAGATCCAAACAGACTCTACTCCCTAAAACAAAGTATTTGTTTTATTTAAACAAAGACTCCTCTACAGAGCTCTCTCAAGCTGTGGCCACTCTCTCCTCAGGCCAGAAGCAGGAAGTGTTGCCCTTCCTGGTCTCTCCGAAGCACAGCCCATTCATGCGGAATCCATCGGTTCTTTCGCATTGTTACACATACCATACAAACTCAGGCAAAACTCACACCAACCCACCAGCCACACACACACATGGGCAAAACACACCCTGATTGCTGCTGCCTCTTGAGGCAGCAGTGGGGGGCTTTTTTCTCCTCCCCACCCTCCAAAGACAGTTTAGCTGGCTAGCCGGCAGGCATGCTGGGAAACAAAACACCGGCCTCCATCTTAGCCCACCTTTCCCCTTTGCTGTGCTGAGAAGGCCTGGGGGCCTACGTCAGGCCCAGTGGCACTCTGGAGAAAGGAGAGGAAGAGGGTGCCGTGACTGGAGGCCAGTGCCCTGCTTTCCAGCACTACCCGAAGAGCAGGGGGCCTTGGCAGCAGGGTGGGCATATGTTATTGTTTCTAAATGTATTTGGATCGAGATTTATATATGCAAATTTATTCAAATTGGTCTCCCCTTTCTTGTGATGCATAAATAGCCACCTCCACTTGGTAGGCGCCAAGGGAGGTGTCCAGGGTGCCATGTTGGTTTGGGGTGGACCATCTGTGAAGCATCAAGAATAACTGCCTGAATGTTCTTATTGTTGGCTCTAACCCAATATCCTGCCCATCCCCATTGGAGATGAAATTAGCCTGTTCTGGCAAAGAGTCTTCAGAGAGGCTTCCTTTTGCCTGCAAGGAGTGGGACCCAAAGGAACCTTGTAGTCCCCCAAGGCATCTAAAAAGTGGAGGGAGCCATGTTGGTCTATAAGCGAAAACTAGAAAATCTAGTTGCGCAACACTTTTTTGTTTGTTTAAGGAAAGCCTAACTCATTCTGCCTGCAATTGCCCATCTTGAGACTGGGCCTAAATGCAGGCTTGATGCCTACAACATCTAAGCTCATTTTTGCACCGTTTTGGTTTCTCCTCTTAGCCCCACCCCCTGCTTTTCATACTATCCTGCCTGGAGAAGAATTCTGGAAAAGCTGAAAGCTTACTCACCATTGGTTGGTATTAATAAGGTATTGTCCCACTGTGTATTTTGGAGTGGTTTTGTATGTTTATGCTAAACATCTTCTCGTAGTTACAGAGGGACACTACTACTCTGAGGAGCCAATCTCCAACTGCCCAGTGCCACATGGAGAGTGGATTCTTCGTTATTAATTCTTAATGGTCAATTGGCTTCCTTGCTTTTATTTAAAGAAGTAAAGAAAAGCAAGTAAGCAAAATACTTTCTAAATGATTGTTGTGATCAAATAACTCTTCCAAATACCACAAAATATTAAAATCCCTACTTCAATATCCTTTATCCTTTAAGGTTCTTTATAATTCAATAAACAGGATTTCTAAATCCTCGCCAAAGCGGAGTGGACTCTGCCGTTCTGGGCTTCTTTTCTAATGCACACTCCTATTAAGCTGTGCAAGCTTACAGCTCTTTAATCCTTTTGAACGCATGTTGAGAAGAATAAAAGCAATTTTGTTTAGGAAACTGAAGGCCATGTTCAGCTAAAAAGAAGCTTTTCCCCATAATCTCGCCACCCCACCCCCCGGTACCCCAGTTGCTTTCTGGAACCAGCTATGCAAAGACTACACAGTAAACTGTGGAAAGCACGACCTTGCTGGGGCTGCGCTCCTCTATTCCTCTTTTTTCTTCTTCCCTCTGGTAGAGGGACAAATGAGAAAAGCAACCTAATTTTGTCTTCTCTGCCCTGAATCTGCACACTTCTGCACTTTCGGTCTTCTTTGAAAATAATTTCAGATCTCGGCTTCTTTGGGATCAAAGCTAATCTGGATGTAATTCCTCTACCTCACCTTCTGCCCTTGGCAACCTATAAATACAGATTAAAGGGTTATATAAATGTAATTTTCTAATTAATCATTTTTTAGATCCAGCCACTGCATTTTTGTAGCAAGGCAAATGTACTTAAAGATAAGGCATTAACTCATAGTGGGCAATCGAAGAGAAGAGCCATGTTTGCATTTTAATTCTGCGTGCCCATCCTGTTAGTTCGACTAAAGACACAGTAAACTAATCTCATACAGTCAATCCATCCCAATTACCTAACCCTCCAGATACTTCCTGGAATGGATCCCCAGTCATACAGAAAATTCATCCCAATTATACAATTCAGGTACTCAGAGGAGCCTGGATGGAGGTGCAAAGATTGGAGCACGGCAGACAGACGGGCAAAAGGCAATCACCCATCGTAGCAGCTGGGCCAGGGCATGGCTACCACTCGCCCAACACAGATGCGCTTTGTGACCAGGCCTGCTAGAATAGGGTGACCAGATAAAATCCAGGTCAGGGCTCATATAACTTTAACAACTGTAGAGAAAAGGGAATTTCAGCCAGTGTCATTTG
Source organism: Anniella stebbinsi (assembly GCA_029215795.1). Taxonomy (NCBI): domain Eukaryota; kingdom Metazoa; phylum Chordata; class Lepidosauria; order Squamata; family Anniellidae; genus Anniella; species Anniella stebbinsi. Next base: position 376,098,952 of record JARDYH010000001.1, read on the forward strand.
TAAGCAATTAGTTCCTGGTGAAATTCCCTCTTCATCACAACAGTTAAAGGTGCAGGCACTATACTAGAGTGACCATATACAAAAGAAGGCAGGGCCCCTGCACCTTTAACTGTTGTGATGAAGAGGGAATATCACCAGGAATTAATTGCATACAAATGACACTGGCTGAAATTCCCTTTTCTCTACAACTGTTAAAGTTACATGAGCCCTGACCTGGATTTTATCTGGTCAGCCTATGCTAGAAACCTTCATTCACACCCGGGCAGGACGGTTTGCTAGCTTCTTATGAGTTTAGGTGATGGCACTACCTGAGCCAATGGTAAGATGGGCAAGGAAGGCTCCGAATGGCTGCATGAAATGGACCCTTCCTAGCCAGCAGATCTTCAGGTAATGAAGGTTGCACTGAGAGAGCTGTTTAGGGGGTGGGGGACTCAGTTTCAAGGACCCCTCCCTGCTTGTGGGTGATGGAGGATGAGTGGCAGAAAGCCTCTCCCGGCCAGTGATCCAATTTTCCTGTCATGTCTGTTTAGTTCCTGTATGTAGGCCAGCACTAAGCAGAAAATACCTGCCCCCACCCTGTTATTTGCATGGACGTCTTTGGGCCTTTCCAGTAGAGACCAGGATCTTGTTTTTCTTCCAGGGCACTGGGCAAATGCTTTCACGGTCTCTTTAAAAGTAAAAAAAAACAAGGGTTTGCCAGTTGGCCTATTTTTCTTTCAGGTATCTTCTAATTGTGCTAATTAACTCCAAGGTAGATTTTTGCACTCCAGCCTCCCTTTTCTGCCTTCAAATGCCAAAACAAATCTTGCCATAATTACCAACAATCCTTTTCATTACTGGCTGCCTAATTATCCTATTAATAGCTCATCCTAAGAGACTGCATTGCTTGGCAGGCAAATATTTGTTTTTAAATTAGCAAACACAAAAGACAAACCGTTCTGTTTGCTGAAGGATTTTTGAAATGCAAAATGGTTCATATTTACTGAGGGTGAAGAACAGAATCCAAGAAAAACCAAATACTTTAATCCATGGAAGCGTTTGTCCCCTTTGAAGGAGGCACAGAGAGCCAGAAGTGGCAGGGGACTTGGCGGGGGGGGGGGGGATCTCTTTAAACACTTTTCTAAGACAGGATGTCTGTGTATGTTAGCAGGCACATGACTCAGTTTTACTGCTAAACGGAAAGATGCAAAACTATGGTGACCATATGGAAAGGAGGACAAGGCTCCTGTATCTTTAACAGTTGCATAGAAAAGGGATTTCAGCCGGTGTCATTTGTACACATGCAGTGCCTGGTGAAATTCCCTCTTTATCACAACTGTTAAAGCTGCAGGAGCCCTGGTCTCTTTTGGATCTGGTTGTGATGAAAAGGGAATTTCACCAGGTACTGCATGCATACAAATGACACCAGCTGAAATTCCCTTTTCTATCCAACTGTTAAAGATACAGGAACCTTGTCCTCTTTTCCATATGGTCATCCTATGCAAAACACAAGAAACAATTTTTAAAAAAAATATATTTATTTTATTTCATTTATATTAGGCTGACCATATGAAAAGCAGGACAGGGCTCCTGTAACTTTAACAGTTGTAGAGAAAAGGGAATTTCAGCCAGTATCATTTGTATGCAATTAGTTCCTGGTGATATTCCCTCTTCATCACAACAGTTAAAGTTGCAGGCACTATACTAGAGTGACCATATACAAAAGAAGCCAGGACCTCTGCAACTTTAACTGCTATGATGAAGAGGGAGTTTCACCAGGAACTAATTGCATACAAATGACACTGGCTGAAATTCCCTTTTCTCTACAACTGTTAAAGTTACAGGAGCCCTGTCCTCCTTTTCATATGGTCAGCCTATTTATATACCGCCCCATAGCTGAAGCTCTCTGGGCAATTTACAAAAATTAAAAACATTAAACATTAAAAACACTGAAATACAAAATTTAAAACCATAAAGTATAAAAACAAGTTATAATTACAATATCCTTTAAAACAACAATTCTAGGTCAAAGCAGAACAACAACACATTAAACTTTTGGGGCAAGTTAAGTCCCTGAACGGCCTCATGATTAAAATAATGAATAAAAAGTTTTCTGTGTGATCTGCATGACCAGTTGAATGCACTGCTGAAACCAGAAACTTTGACTGATCAAACAGAGTTTAGATTAGCCACATGCAAAAGAGGACTCCACCTTTAAAAGTTGGGTACATTAGGAGATCTTCTAATCTACACAGCTATTAAAGGTGCCTTGTCCTCTTGTGCATTTGGCCACCCTAGTTTATTTTCACTATATAAAGGTTAGGAGACTCATCAACACAACAACCATAAGGAGGTCTGGTGCTAGATATTTAACCTCTGTTTTGTAATGCACTAGTTATTTCCAGATTAGCCCCTTTCAGTGCCTCAGCAGGTAGATGGACTATAAATTGGGGGAATTCAATAAATAAATAACAGTTAGTTTGTGACGAGTGCCCAAATGATTCAGCCAACATACATTATTTGTAATTTTTACAGGTGAAAGTCTGGGGAAGAGGCGGGGGTGTCAGCAGGACAGGCACGGCTGTCATATGAGTCCCGTGCTGCAAATCGGCACACCAGGCATGGTGAGAGTGCACCAAATCGCCGGTATGATGGAGCTATACCCCGCTGGGGCTGGAAAGTTTGGGAAGTCAGAGGGGGGGACTTAGAGCAGAGCTGCTTCATATAGAGGAGAAATGTTGCAGCACCGCATTTGGTATTCAAGGCAATAAGCATAGGCTAGAGCCAGTTTCAAAAGAAGTTTGACTAACTGGCTTTGTTAAGGCTTTTACATACTTTGTGTATAAAACCACCAATGCAGGAAGCACACGACCCATTTGCCTGTTGTTGCAGAGGTACGAGGGAGGAAGAAGAAGCTCCAGGCCAACAGAGGGATGAGCTAGATAACCCGCTGTCGGCTGTGCAGTGTGTCCTCTATCGCTCCCCAGTGACTGGGAGTATGCAGAGTCGTTCCTATCACCCAAGAGGAAGGACCTCTGTTTAAAGCCCTGGAGAGGTGCTGCCAGTGGGTGCAGAGTAGACCATGGCCCTTGCTACGCCTAAGGGTGTAGAGGGAGGGGGAGGATCACGGACTTACCTGCTTCCGTGCTCCTCCCCCGGGGTCTAGACGGCAGCGTGACCTTCCCGGAAGTCATTTTTTCGGGGGGGGGGGGGGAGAGGAACTGCGTGCGTGTGGTGAAAAAAGAAAAAAACAACAACACCAAAAAACCCCGTGCCCACCCCACCCCACCCCACCATTGTAGGGATGGCGAAATTGCTCCCCCCCCATGAGCATGGATCCTCCTCCGCAGCTCTGTACCAGTTGCTAGTGCCTTGCTTACTCGCAAGGAGGCAGGATCATGCGCCACACCTCCCGTGGTCCTCGGGTCCGTGAATAATTAATAATAAATTTCTCTGCAACTTATTCAACTTTAGGTTGTTTTTTTAAAAAAATTGGTTGAGTTCATAAATTGTTTTGTTAGAATAAATGGAAAATTGTGTTAATAAGAGCTGTATTTTAAATTAGAGCTTCATGATAAACCACAATTTTTGTTTTACCTGAAATGCCTACACCTCCCATCATGCCTTGGCTGGAGCAGCCATCTGAACTTCAAAAACAATGAGGACACACAACACCCTTTCTACCAGCTAAAAAAGATGCAAACCGAAGAATTTGTTTTCAAAATAGACCCTGCATTGCTCAGATATCTGAATAATATATAGTAGGGAAGCGGATCTCAGTGGATGAGAGGAACTGTTGTATGCATGTGTTCTGAAGTTATTATTATGAAAAAAAGGAAAGCAGCCAGAACACAGAATACTTTATTGGCATAATTTATTATATAATATCTACATTTAACAGGTTTTGGCAGAGATCCAGGATGGTCAAGGCCACTGGTGACTTGGCCCTTTTATCTGACATACCTGTGCTCTGAAGACACACTACGGCACTTTGTAATTTTATTTTTTTTTACTTAAATGATCATTTCACCACTTTATGGTGCTAGTGGAATTATGCCACTGCTATGGAGCCACATAGATAATGGAGCAATTTTTAGTATCTCCTGCTGAAGAAATTTTATTTATGGAATATCCTGAAGGAATAATAGCAACTTGTACTGGTCATGACCATGAGTCATGGTTTGTGGCAAGAGAAGACTCTTGGGAGTTCCACCCAAGGCATGCTGGGTGTTGTAGGCATAAGCCTCAGATTTGTATTAAATTCTTTGAAAATATTTAAAACCCAAAATTTCATGTTTTTAGATTTTTCTGGTACATTGTACAGACCTATCAGTGTGCCAAATTTCAAATTTCTACACAGTGTTGCTTGGGCCCCCTAAGATATATGTCTGCGAGGTAATCATGTTAAAGTAACAAGGCGGTGCTAGGCCTGTGAGTTAATCTTTAAACAAATTAAATTCATTTCTTTTTTCCCTCTCTTACCCTCATGACAACCCTGCAAGGTAGGCCAGTCCTAGGCCTGTGAGGTAACTTTAAAACAAATTAAATTAGTTTCCTTTCTCTCTCCAAGCACTCTCCCTTCAGGCCCTGGATGGTGAGCCACTTCCAGATGATGGCTGCCAAAGCCTGATAAATTTTCCCTCCTGCCAAAGGCATGCTGGAAGTTGTAGGCATAAGCATAGGTCCCTGAATAATGTGTTAATCTTTGAACACTACCTGAGGTGTGGTAGAAGACAACTAGAGAGCAGGCCAGCTTAGTTGTGGCACCCTGCTTATGGATTTCTTTTTCCCAGACTGGCTTGTGTAGAGACTGCATTAATGGCTTTTAATTGCAAAGTGATAATTTTAACTATAGGCCTGTGGCAAATGTTCCATTCCTGGGCAAGGTCCTTGAGCGAGTGGTCATGGGCCAGCTCCGGACACTCTTGGGTGAGATTGATTATCTGGTTCCATTTCAGTCGGGTTTCAGGCCTGGTTTTGGCATGGAAACAGCCTTTGTCGCCCTGTATGATGACCTATGTTGGGAGAATGAAAGGTGAGTGTGACTCTGTTGATTCTCCTTGATCTCTAGCAGCTTTCGATACCATCAACCATGGTATCCTTCTGGGACGACTGGCTGAGTTGGGAGTGGAGGTACCGCATTGTAGTGGTTCCGCTCCTACTTGGCGGGTCGGCTCCAGGTGGTGGTGCTTGGGGGACATTGCTCGGCCCCATGGATTCTCCAGTATGGGGTTCCGCAGGGGTCAGTTTTGTCCCCCATGCTGTTCAACATCTACATGAAACCATTGGGTGCGGTCATCCGGAGTTTTGGAGTGCGTTGTCATCAGTACGCTGATGACATGCAGCTTTACTCCTTTTCATCTTCATCAGGTGAAGCTGTGGATGTGGTGAACCAGTGCCTGGCTATAACAATGGACTGGATGAGGGCTAATAAACTGAAACTTAATCCAGAGAATACTGAGATGTTGTTAGTGGGTGGTTCTTCTGACTGGATGCAAGGTGTTCTGGATGGGGTTGCACTCCCCCTGAAGGAGCAGGTTCGTAGCTTGGGGGTTCTCCTAGAACCATCTCTGTCACTTGAGGCTCAGGTGGCCTCAGTGGCATGGAGTGCCTTCTACCAACTTCGGTTGGTGGTCCTGCTGTATGCCTATCTGGACAGGGATAACCTGGTTTCAGTTGTCTATGCCCTGGTAACCTCCAAGTTAGATTACTGCAACACGCTCTACGTGGGGCTGCCTTGGAAGATGGTTCAGAATCTGCAGCATATGCAAAATGCAGCGGCCAGATTGATATCAGGAACCAGAAGGTTGGAACATATAAGACCAACTCGGGCTCGCTTGCATTGGCTGTCTGTATATTTCCGAGTCTGATTCAAGGTGCTCATTTTAACCTATAAAGCCTTACACGGCTTGGGACCACAATACCTGATGGAACGCCTTTCCCGATATGAACCTACCCGTGCACTACGCTCAACATCTAAGGTCCTCCTCCAAGTGCCTACTCCAAGGGAAGCTCGTAGGATGGCAACAAGGGAGAGGGTCTTTTCAGTGGTGCCCCCCCCCAACTTTGGAACGATCTCCCCAACAAGGCCCACCTGGCACCAACATTGTTATCTTTTCGGCACCAGGTCAAGACTTTTCTCCCAGGCATTTAACAGCATATGTTGAGTTTTTTAACTGACCCCAGGATAGTTGGTATGTAGTCTGTTTTTATGTTTTTTATGCTTTAAAATTTTGTATATTGGTTTTTAATGTTCAGTGTTTTTAATCTTTGTAAACTGCCCAGAGAGCTTTGGCTATGGGGCAGTATATAAATGTAAATAATTATTATTATTAATAATAATAATAATAATAATAATAATGTTGACACCATGGGATGAATTGAGGGTAAGAGGAATAACAAATTTGCATGTGAAACTAAGTCACCATGAGACTAAGCCACCATGGGTTGGCTGTTTGCTGAACAATCCATATTACTCCTGACAGACGATCAGGTGTGTGGTGGCATGACATAGCTTCTTTCCCTCTCAGTCCTCCCACCCACTCCTGGTATGTATCCCAGCTGCCTTTGCAGCACCACACCTTTTGGGTCCTTGTACTCCTAATAGCTGTGAACTCCCCACCCCACATCGCTACATAGCTCTCAAATGTACAAGTTGCAAAGCACAAAATCTCAGAACCTCACATTCCCTACAGAGGGACACATACACCCCCCCCCCCATGATTGATACCCCTTTTCTGAACAATGTTAACATTGGCAAACCCTTTTTTTCAGTCCTTCAAATTTGCAGAAATGGGTTCACTAACAAAAATTAAAAATAAAACCTTCAGTGCTTTGCAAGTATGCATATTTGCAGGAGCACCATTCAGTACCCAAGCATATCAATACGTCCTCTGCACATCTAGAAATGCCAGTTTGTCTAATTCCCCCACTCATATCATGTTGAAATGCCAGCTGTCAAATTCCTCTTCCACTTTGGTGCTTCCCCTGACAGTGAACTCTGAGGTGGGAGTATGTGGAACTTATTTCTGGTTTGCCAATTTAACCATCACTGAAGCATGTGAATAAAATAGGAATCTATGCCTTGCTGCTGTCCTGTAAATGTGCGCACTTGCGCAGACCTGAAGGAAAAATTAATTTTAAAGACAACCCAAACCCATTTGGGCAATTTTTAAGGACTAAAAAAAGGGCTGACAGTGTGATAGGGACATTGCCAAGTGTCAATGGAGTATTGGTGAAAGGGCAGACACTGGCTGAATTCGGACAACGTATTAGGCAATGGTAGGCTGACCATCTGAAAAGGAGGACAGGGCTCATATAACTTTAACAGTTGCAGAGGAAAGGGAATTTCAGCCGGTGTCATTTGTACGCAATTAGTCCCTGGTGAAATTCCCTCTTCATCACAACAGTTAAAGTTGCAGGAGCTATACTAGAATGACCATATACAAAAGAAGGCAGGGCCCCTGCAACTTTAACTGTTGTGATGAAGAGGGAATTTCACCAGGAACTAATGGCATACAAATGACACTGGCTGAAATCTCCTTTTCTCTACAACTGTTAAAGTTACATGAGCCCTGTCCTCCTTTTCATATGGTCAGCCTAGGCAACGGAGGGGTAAATAGCGTACTGATTGTGCATTAGGCAGGCGGAGCTCCCTACATGACATGCTGCAGCCGGCGCTGCTCGGCACCGGCAAACTCCCCAGTTGCTAATAAGGGACGGCGGCCATTTTGGTTGCAGTGTCTGCTTCCTCCCCCTCCCTCAGTCCCCCAGCCGCATCCCAGCATGCACCGTGAGTTCTGCTGGCTGTATAGAGCGGCCAGGGGGTTTCGGCTACTCTGGGCGGCAGAACTCTATTCCCAAACGGAATAGTGCACTGAGAAAGGGGGGGACCAATTCGGACAACACGTTAAACAGCAGGGCTTCGGGCTAAACAACATGCAAGTGCATTGTTTCCCTCCGTTGTTTAATTCTTCCGATTAGTGTACTGTCAGTTGTGTGTGCGTGGTGTGTTACTCCCCCCACGACACAATAAGCAACACAACTGACGATTGTTCCCCCCCCTCCTCCATTGCCTAATATGTCGTCCGAATTCAGCCACTGACAACGGCAGAGGCGGGTGGATGGTCGAGGCACTGCTGGGATCGTGAGGAGCAGCTGGCCGGGCTATTCCCCATGCTTGCCAGACAGCTCCCTTGCTGTTCTCAACAATCCACACTGAAGTGACTCTGCCAGGTCTGGATGTCACATCAAGCCACCCTGAGAACAAGCTACCCTAAACAATGGGTGCTCAGGGTGGTTTGTTTGCAAAAACAGCAACAACAACCCATGATGGAAAAGTTGGTTGGTCCTACTAAAGATATTATCGTATTGGACCAATGCAACTGTAAACCTTATAAACAGACCAGTTCATTTTAAACTTCTTCTTTTTTTTTGGTGGCCTTTTTCAGTGCAAAATCATGAATTATCCCCCCAAAGTCAATTGCTCTTGCAACTTCACATTCAGTAGACAAAATAGATAGTTAAGTGTTCTTGTTCCATAGTGTTTGGTGTGTGCTTGTTTGCTGAACCTTTTTTCTGTTTCTGCCACACAAACACTGAGAGTGCCCCAAAAATCTTTGTGGCACTGAACACGTCCCTGAACATTAGTTGCATGTCTTCAAGTCAGGACACCAAATAGAACATTTTTGATGGGTAGAATCTGTGATGTGTTTAGGCCAGAAGCTTAGATCTTTGAAACAAAAACCCAGGAATCAGATTAGAGTGACTATATGGAAAGGAGGACTGGGCTCCTGTATCTTTAACAGTTGCATTGAAAAGGCAGCAGGTGTCATTTGTACACACGCAGCACCTGGTGAAATTCCCTCTTCATCACAACAGTTAAAGCTGCATGAGCTGAGCCCTTTTGACTAGATACAAAAGAGGGCAGGGCTCCTGCAGCTTTCACTGTTGTGAAGAAGAGGGGATTTCACCAGGTGCTGCACGCATACAAATGACACCTGCTGAAATTCTCGATCTTCTTTTCCATACGGTCTCCCTATTCAAAAGGAGCCTTCTTACCCTGACACCAAGTGGGATCTCCATTGTGCTAGTTCTCCCAACAAACCATCCTCTTCGGCCAGGGACCGATCGACACCAAGCAGGATACGACACTTTGAAAATGTTTTGAAAACTGTATATGGAGCTCTGTGTCCTGGGCCCAACAGTTGTCACGACTGTTATAACCATTTTAAATTTGTATTTTAATCTGTATTAATCTCTGCTGCTTGGTTTTATCCTGGTTGTGTTTTTATACTGCATGTTATTTTGTGTTTTTAGATTGTGGTTTGTTTTATATTTCTTAAAATGATTTCATGGTTTTAATTTTCGTGAACTGCCCAGAGAGCTTCAGTTATAGGGTGGTATAAAAATTCAATAAATAATAAATAAAATAAATAAACCATTTTAAAGCAGTAGTGTAGATCCTGCCAAGATCTACACCAAGGAGGGTAAAACACTTTTGAAAGTGGTTTGAAAACTGTATACGGAGTGTGTCCTGGCCCCAACCGTTGTTAATACTGTTATAAACCGTTATAAAGCAGTAGTGCAGATCCTGCCTTCGTTATGACGCCACCAACCAATCTCATCTCCAATTCCACGCTGGCACTGAAGAGCTTTTATAGGAAGCAGCAGCGTGTAGGATAACAGGTCACCTTTCAGTTGAGTTTTGAATGGACAGTAACTGGAACTCTATCATGAAATATTGATCAAGAGCACAAAATACCCCACCCCACCCCCATTTGGGGAAGGATGTGTTTCCATACTGGTGTTTTTGGCATCCTCCACCACCAGGAAACATTGTCAATGGCAGTAGTTCCAAACAAATAAAGTTCTGTAGATGTTTCAGCAATGGGGGAAATTCCACCGGCAGGTCAGGAGGAGGAGATGCATAATTCATGGGCTTGCAGCCCTTTGGTTTTATATGCTTCACCCTTTTCAGATGCAATTACAGGAAGCTTGTGCCAGAAAACCAATCCCATTTCTATGTACAACTCAAAGTTCCCTGGGTTATGAAAAAAGAAGAAAAGGCAAAGGAATATAATGAGCCACTAGGATGGAAGAGGGAGCCAGGGGGCATGGGAAGCCAGGTGAAAATACCTGCATGGGAAAGGGAAGTTACTAATGTGACAGGGAGGGCCTTATTTTCATAGCGAATGGCCAAGTGAGGTCCCTTGAACTGGATGGTTGAAGTGAATGCACCTACTCTTGATCTTTGTCCAATGGATCCCTGGCTATGTACAAGGCTGTTCTCACACACGTGGTTTTAAGCACACTCGCCATGACTTTGATCCAGTTCTTCAGCGAGGGACTTGCATGACGTCGTCCCCCTCGCGCTACTCTTGCACCCTGAGTGCTCCGTTTTTAGTTTCTGTTTCGATTTAACCCTAAACGGACAAAGTCCATTTCAGGCAAGTTCAGACAAGCTCAACAGGCTGAGCTGAGGTATCGGAGCAAAACCGACCATGTGTGATTCAAAAGGCTCCACTCGCAGAGGAAACGGAGGGGGAACCCACAGAAGCAAACTGGGAGAAAAATAGTAGGTGTGATAAAGGCCCAAATGTCAATTGATATTCTGCCCCTTCTCTAAGACATGGGCTGCATAAGAGAAATTTAAAGTCATAATCCAATACAATCAGAAAGATAAAATAAAAGATATCTTATATCACCCCTGATTCAAAACTCCACAAACCTGTCTGCCAGTCTTCCTCTACTGAACTGAACCAGAGTTTTTGAAGCCAGTGGGGAAAATATTTTTTCCAGGGTGGGTGGGCAGATATTTTGGGAAAACTTGAAATATATGTGACATTACTTATTAATAGAGGCACAGCCGTGCCTCCATTGTTAAGGGCCGTCAGTAAAAAACACATTCCGCCATGTTAAAGTGATAATTGGGGGGGGGGTCATTCTAACAGCCATAAAATCGAAAATGTGTCACCAACCTTTCAAATTTACAGGTGCCAGAAAGAAATGTTTGTTTTACATTACCTGAAAATTTCAAGAAGATTGGTAAAAGATTAAGGGAAGGAGAGCAGTTTAAGGTAGAAAAGGAACACAAACCTGTCTCCCTGCTTTTGTCAAATGATTTTGGGTTTGCGAGTTTTGTGCTCACAATTTGCATAATTTTTAGAGCCTTATTAATTAATCCAGTGGTGGGGTCTTCTTCCTCCTTCACTGTAGTAGGTAGAAAGCTTTTCGTTTTTTTAAAATTCCCTTTGGTTGACTTTTAAAGACTATTTTTACCTCTCATTCAAGTCAATGAGGAGGCCATCTTCCCTCATAGCTCGAGGCACGCTCAGTAGCATCGCTCTCCCCCCTCCCTCCTGCCTTAAGATGTTGGGGGTGGGTGGGTGAAATGGCCGCTGCCTCTATTGCACAGACCTTTTGAGTGAAGAAGTTCTCTTCTGGAACATGCTTTCCTTTGGCTCTGAGAGTAATTTGCACTATCTTCATAAGGCCAGTTTGCTCTTTTGCTCACTGGTGAAGCAGGGTGTGGTTCCTCTGGATCCATGATAACCTGGTTTTCAGGTCTCTCCTGGGAACAGGTAGCTATACCTTTCTTTTAATTTCCCCCACCCCAATCACACACAGTGTGCTCCTTCCCTCTTTTCTAAGAGTTTTGTCCACACTGCTATAAAGTTGAAAGCTTCAAACACTTCATTTAATTAGTTTGGGCAGGTGTAAATTTTAAGTACAATTTTGAAACCTTTCAAAGTGCTTCTGGGCCTACAATGTTGGTTTCGGCCTAGTCACCCTGTTTTTCTAATAAGGTTTAGAAACAGTTAAACGGTCGTGTATTTTGCATAGTGTACATATGCATTTTCTTTCTAATCCTTGCAGTCTACACTGGCTCCCTCCTGGATGTGTTTTTGGAGGCAGATAACCCCTTTTTTGTTCCAGCAGGCCTTTGGCAAACAATCTGGACCTCTGTCTATACCTTTGACTTTTAAATTGTTATGTATTTTAAATGTTTTAAATGCTTTAATATTGAAAAGTATTTAATTATATTTTTAACTTTTGTATATTTCTATTTATAGGTTTTAGCTGTGTATGTTTTAGTTTTGTAAGGCTGCCCTGAGGTCCAGCATTGGGCAAAAGGCAGGATACTACTACTACTAATAGTAATGTTTCAGATTTCACTTCTGTATCTGATGTTCTTTTGCATTTACTTTTTTTTATGAACCATTCCTATCTTAAGACTTCTTGTGTGGCATGTTTTCATTGGTTTAACAAGTTAAAAGGGGTATTCACTGTTTTCATGCTTATGTTATAAAATCTATTTTGAACAGGCCTAGTAACTTCAAGAGTAACAGAGTTGGGGAAAATCCTCAATCTCTTTGCTATCAGAGGCACTGAGTAAGGGACCCCTGGAGATAATTTAGACTGACCCCAACCACATAACACTATTCCCCCTTCTGAAGAGATCTGGACCACAGACTACTAAAGACAAACAAAGTAGCAGGCCATAATAACAGTTCTCATGTGGCCATTTGCCTTATGAGGCAGGTGCTCTGCGGGTTACCAAATGGAGGGACTAACAGGCCATAAAGTTGCCTGGCTGGGTCTGCCAGAAATCCAGCCTCAACACTCCTGGAAGGTCCATGTTCTATAGCACCTGCTGTCAGATGAACTTGAGGGAATCCCACCCTCCACCCCTGGGTTTAATTTACTGGCTTCCTCTGGCTGGACCTTGCAGGAAACTATAGGGACAGACAGAGCAGGCATTCATAGCACACATAGAATGCTAAGACTGGCAAATCTAAAAGCAAGTGTGTTGCTTTTCAAGAACCAAGGAAATTCAATGGGTCTTACTTTTGAGTAAATATCTAGGGATGGAAATGCAGCCTGTGCAAGAACTGAGTAGGGTGACCATATTTGGGAAACCAAAAAAGAGGTCACCTAGTGGGTGGCAGGAAAATGGCTTTCTGGGGCCACCTTAAAGTCCCCAATTGGAGCGGAGGAGGGGAAAGCATGTTATTCTAACCCCCACCTCACTGCTCCAATCAGGCCCTTTTCTATAATGTCTGGGAATGACACTTTTTTCCCTTTTAAGACCTTGGAGCAGTGGGAGAGAATGACACACCTCCAGAAAGCATGTCATTCCCCCCTGCCACACTGGCGGCCTTAAAGGGGAAAGTGTGTAATTCCAGGTCATAATAGACTATTGTATAAAATCCCCCCTGACACCGAGGATAGAACAAAAACCAGGAGAAATCTGGGGAAATCCTGACAGTTTTTAATTTTTATTTATTATTGCATTTATATCCTGCCTTTTTTCCTCCAAGAAACCCAAGGCGGCATACATAATCCTCCTCCTCTCCATTTTATCCTCACAACATCAACCCTGTGAGGTGGGTTGGGTTGAGAGTCTGCGACTGGCCCAAAGTCACCCAATGGGTTTCCATGGCCGAGTGGGGAGTACAACCCGGATTTCCCAGCTCCCAGTCCAACACTTTAGCCACTAGGCCACACCCTAGTGGTCACTCTAGAATTGAGCCATGCCAAGTTGGAAGCAGATCGGTTCGTGCCTTGATTTTTAGGATTTTTTTTAAAAAAGTTTGACTTCAAAAAAAATCCTAAAATTCAAGGCATGAACCAATCTGCTTCCAACTTGGCATGGCTAAAGCCTTACTTAAGAGGTACCATGGTGTTAAATTTAATCTCTTCATCTTTAATTTCTTTTTTTTTTTATGTACTGCTCAAGGCCCTAGACCCCAAAGGGTATTGTGTTTGAAGTTTAAAAAATTCCTAAAACTCAAGGCATAAACAGATCTGCTTCCAACTTGGCATGGCTCAATCCCTACTTAAGAGCTACCATGCTGTCAAGTTTCATCCCTTTATCTTTAAAAATGGTGGAATTGTAAGCATTTTAGTTAATTAAAAAATTAAATTGAAGTTTTAAACATTTCTAAAAATCAAGGGCTGAACGGATCTTCTTCCAACTTGGCATGGCTAAATCCCTACTTCAGAGCTACCATGGTACCAAGTTTCATCTCTTTATCTTTAATTTCATTTTTTCAACTTGTACTGCTCAAGGTCCTGGACCCCAAAGAGATTTCTGTTTGAACTTTAAAAAAATCCTAAAAATCAAGGCATGAACGGATCTGCTTCATACTTGGCATAGCTATATCCCTACTTAAGAGTTACCATGATGCCAGGTTTCATCTCTTTATCTTTAAAAATGAGGCAGATGCAAGCATTTTGGTTGATTTATTAATGTTAAAAGTGAGTTCAACACATAATACTAGCTTTGATTTTATATTGGATGTCAGGATGGTGTAACATCCTGGCTGACACTGGCTTGGTTGTCAACTGTATAATATCCAGTCATCTGTTACACAAAGCCATGAAATTCATTAAACAAAAAAACTGCGGTTTACAAAACAATGTTAAGGCTCTACAGTTTCCAACAAAGCACCAAAAAGCAGGGAAATTGGGAGTTAAGGCTCCCAAGCCTTAACGCCACATCCTCCCTAAGGAGGCAGAAAGTGCAAGTGAAATTCTCATTCTCCCAAAGCAGATAAACCATGAGGACAGGATGGAGAATATGATATGCAGAGGTGACTGTGGGGTTGTGGAAAACTGATCACGAACAACTTAGGGCCACCTACTTCTCTTGTTTTGTTTAGAGCAGCCCTTCCCCAACCTGGTGCCCTCCCATCATTGCAAGTCAGTATGTCCCATGGTCAGGAATGCTGGAACTTGTCATCTCAAAAATCTAGATATGCAATTTGATATGCAGAGGTTTTTTGGATTGCCAAATAAATTTAGAAATCTCTCTCTGCCACTGCTTGAATGGTAGCTCCGAAGTTACTATAGGTATTGTCTGAAATAGATACAACATTCTTGGCAAAACATTCATCTTAATTATTGCAATTTGTCCCATCTTATCAAATCTTGTTCAACTTAATTCCAAATCTTAACATAATTATTATGAAACAACATACAGTTCATATTTGTCAAGTTTATGCCCAAATATTTCACTTTTTTTTCTACATTAAAACCTGTTTTCTCTACCATCTTTATTTGATCTTGCTTACTCATATTTTTTGTAAGTATCTTAGTCTTTTGTTTGTTAACTTTGAAACCTGCTAATACACCAAATTCATTCAACTTATTCATTAAAGTTTCAATTCCATTCAGTGGGTCCTCTAAAGTAAACACAAGAGCATCTGCAAAAGCTCTTAACTTGTAGCATTCTTTTCTAATTTTTATTCCTCCAATTTTTTCTTCTCGTCTTACAGCTCTGTTTAATACTTCTAACACCAAAATAAACAACACAGGTGACATTGGACATCCCTGTCTAGTCCCTGTTGCAATCTTGCACGATTTCGACAAATACTCTGTTCAGTATAAATTGACTTCACCCATGTTGTGAAATTAGACCCAAAGTCCATTACTTCCAAAACTTTAAAGAAAAAGTCCCAATTAAGATTATCAAAAGCCTTCTCCACATCAAAAAAAAAATCAAAGCCACTTGTTTTTCTGGATGTTTATCCAAGTATTCTACAATATTCAATACAATTCTAATGTTATCTTTTATCTGTCTTTTTGGCAAAAATCCACATTGATCTTATTGAATAAATTCCCGCAACACACACTTCAACCTTTCCGCCATTATCGATGTCAACAACTTGTAATCGTTATTCAACAACAATATTGGCCTATAATTTTTAGTCAAAGTTAGGTCCTGGCCTTCTTTGGGTATCAACTTTATATATGTTGATTTCCATGTTTCTGGTATCTTCCCCTCTTTCAAAATCAAATTCATCATACTTTGCAAAGGTCGTAATAATTCCTTCTCAAAATTTTCGTAATATGTACCTGGTAGACCATCCAGTCCTGGTGTTTTCCCCAATTTTATTCTTTTTATAGCTGCGACCATTTCAGCCATGGTGATCTCTCTATTTAACATTGTTTATAATCCAAAGAAATCTTAGGCAAGTTCTGTTTTTTTAAATATGTACCTATTCTGTCCAGTGGCATCTCATGTTTCTTATATAAAGTTGAGTAATACTGCCAGAATATTCTTTGCATCTTCACGTCATCCATTATTTCTGTATCACCATCCTGAATTTTCACTATTGTCTTTTTTTTTCTTTCCTCAGTTTGTAAGCTAGCCATTTTCTGGGTTTATTTGCACCTTCAAATTCGCTCTGTTTTATAAAATTTAACTTCCGTTCCATTTCTCTAATCGTCAACATTTTGTTGCAGGTCTCATAGTTGTACAGTTGGTGAAAATATGTGATTTGATTACATATTCATATACATGTGTAACATTTTAAAGGTTTCAAGAGAGATTTTTAAGCAGGTTTTTAGCTCCATTACAAGTGGGAAATTGAACATTTGTGTTTTCAGAGTTCTATGATATTGAAATGGAATTGGTTTACATTATAAAAATACTGCCTGTTTCAAGGATGTATTTATCAAATCCAGGACCCATTCTTCCAAACCTTCTCAGCTAGCTTCAATCAGCCAAGAAGGGCAAAAATTGAGAAAGCCCATGGTCAAGCATGCAAATCCATCTTGCCCATGTTGTGAGGCTGCAAAAACAAACTGATTCCAAAATATCTGGTTAGACACAGCATTGGACACCTCCATTGCAATGGCAGTAAGGGCAGGGTCATGATTGCTATGAAGATACATAATTTTGTGACTCGAGAAAGAATTGCAGCGGGTTTCCAAAGAAGCTAGAATTCTGTTTACTGGAACCAATGTTAGCAGCTCCCAAACCACCTTAAAAAGCTCCACTAGTTCTCTTTCCTGACTCCAAGCTGAACAGAGCAGAAGAGGAAGCTGCCCCAGATGGACTAGAAGGAATATGAGGAAGAGAGCTCCCAGAGAGCAAGCGATCAGAGCAAGCAAACAGGGAGAGCAAACAGGAGTTTGTCAAGGGGAGTTCAGCAGGGGAGGTCAAGGGGAAGTTCATAACAAAATTCCAACACAATCAGAAAGCAGAAACAAAGCAGAAATGGAGACTATGGATGGAAAGGGGTCTCTAGTGGTGGTGACTTGCAACGTGTGTGCAATGTTTGTGTTCCTGCCTGAGATCAACATGGTGTACACCTGCAACAAGTGCAAGCTGGTTGTACTATTGGAAGAAAAAGTGAAAGCACTTGAGTGGCGAGTGTCTACCCTCCAAGGAATAAGAGAAGGCGAAGAGTTCTTAGACAGAATGGTGCAACTGCAACAGCATCAAGAAGCAACAGCAAGCAAGCCGAAGCAGAAGTGGGGAATGTTAAGATGAGGAAACCCAACGAAGAAGGAACTCCTTGGACGAGGGTGACAGTTAGGAGCAGAAGAACTAGAAGACACCATGCACCAGTGGAACCGTTAGAGTTATGCAACCGCTTTCAGCTACTGGAGGACAGCCTGCAGAGGAAGAAGTACAGGAGACCCTGTGCAACAGTGGACAAGAGGCAGAAGGTCAGTCGACCAAGAAGAAGAGAAGTGTAGTCATTGTGGGAGACTCCCTGCTGAGTGGGATTGAAACCCAAGTATGTTGTGAAGACCTATGGACTTGCCAGGTGTGCTGTCTGCCTGGAGCACAGATTAGAGGTGTGACTGAAAGGTTGCCAAAGCTCATCAAGCCCACTGACACATATCCTTTTCTTCTCATCCATGTAGGAACAAATGATATTGCCAAGCGGAGCTACGAAGAAATCGCATCAGACTTTGTAGCTCTGGGAAGGAATCTCAAGAACTTTGGGGCCCAGATAGTTTTCTCATCCATCCTCCTAGTTCTTGGAAGAGGAATAGAAAGGAAAAGAAATATACTGTGGGTGAAAGACTGGCTGTGAAGGTGGTGCTGACGTGAGGAATTCAGATTCTGGGACCACGGGCTACAGGCTACTTGGAAGATGGAATGCTGGCAAGGGACGGGTTGCACCTCACAAGGGCTGGGAAGAATGTGTTCGGCCACAGCATGAAGAAACTCATCAGGAGGGCTTTAAACTGAATCCTACGGGGGCGGGAGATGTAAACCTTGAGGCAACAATGGATGAAGGCTTATGCACCATAACAGAGAGAACAGCTCCAATAGTGCCCCAAAACAGTGTTCACAACAATGTAGGAAAGAAGCCAGACTGCAAAGCACATGGGCTTCGATGTCCATATACTAATGCCCAGAGTATGGGAAACAAACAGAACAAACTTGAACTCTTAGTACATGAAGTCAAATATGACTTGATAGGTATAACTGAAACTTGGTGGGATGACTCCTATTACTGGAATATAGCAATTGAAGGATATAACTTGTTCAAAAAGGACAGAACAAATAGAAACGGAAGCGGAGTCACACTATATGTTAAAAATACTTAACCCTGCATAGAAATACAAGAGGATGAGCCTGAGAACCCCATCAGGAGCATCTGAATTAAAATAAATGGGGACAGGAATAAAAGGAGCATGATAGTTGGAGTCTATGACCGACTACCCAATCAAGGGGAAGATGAGGAAGAAACTTTTGAAAAGCAAATTGCCAGAGTTTCAAGGAAATCCGATGTAGTAGTAATGGGGGGCTTCAATTACCCTGATATCTGTTGGGAGACAAATTCTGCCAAAAGTGGCCCCTCCAAGAAATTCCTGACATGTGTGGCTGATAACTTTCTCCTACAGAAGGTAGAGGAAGGAACTAAAGGAAAGGCTATCCTTGACTTGTTACTGACCAATAGCGATGACTTAGTGGATAAAGTGGCAGTTACAGGAACTCTGGGGGAAAGTGACCACGTCATACTTGAGTTTTTTTATTTTAAAGGAAGCAAAAGCTGAGTGTAGCCATACACACATACTCTGGATTTCAGGAAAGCTGATTTTAATAAACTCAGAACTATGATAAGTAAGATCCCATGGCAAGTAACCCTAATGAGAAAAGGAGTCCAAGATGGGTGGGAATTTTTTAAAAAGGAAATTTTAAAGGCCCAATTACAAACAATTCCAACAAGGAAAAAAGATAGAAGACAACAGAAGAAACCAATGTGGCTCCACAAAAAGCTTAGAGATGACCTGAAAACAACAAAAAAGGATACATATAGGAAGTGGAAGGAAGGCCAGGCTACAAAAGAAGAGTACAAATAAGTAGCAGAGAATTTCCATGATGGTATCAGGAAGGGTAAAGCTGAGAAGGAACTGATGCTAGCAATGGATGCTAAAAGCAATAAAAAGGCTTTCTTCAGATACGTGAATAGTAAAAGAGAGGAAAGAAATGGTGGTTCAAGTGCTTAATGAGGATGGCAAATTGGTAACAGATGACAAAGAAAAGGCCGAAGTGCTCAATTCCAACTTTGAATCAAAAGCAGGTCTATAACCCCACTGGAAAAAGTGAAGTACAAGCTGACAGGGCAGGATTGCAGTTTGAGATTGATAAACAAATGGTCAAGGAACACCTAATTTCTTTGAACGAGGTCAGATCTCCAGGGCCCGACGAACTGCATACTAGAGTAATAAAGGAGCTAGCAGAAAAACTCGCAGAACCACTGTCCATTAACTTTGCGAAATCATGGAAGACGGATGAAGTGCCGGATGACTGGAGGAGGGCTAATGTTGTCCCTATCTTCAAAAAGGGCAAAAAGGAGGAACCTGGGAACTACGGACCAGTCAGTCTGACATACATCCCTGCGAAAATCTTGGAACAGATTATAAAGAAGTCAATCTGTAAACATCTTGAAAACAATGCAGGGATTACTAGAAGCCAGCATGGATTTGTCAAGAACAAATCCTGTCAGACTAATCTGATCTCATTTTTTGATCAGGTAACCTCCCTTGTGGACTGTGGGAATGCTGGGGATATAGTATATCTTGCCTTCAGCAAAGCTTTTGACAAAGTGCCCCATGACATTCTGATTCACAAACTAGTGAAAAGTGGGCTAGATGGAACAACTATTAGGTGGATCCACAGTCGGCTACAGAATCAGACTCAAAGAGTGCTTATCAATGGTACCTTTTCACACTGGGGGGAGGTAACGAGCGGTGTATCGCAGGGCTCAGTCCTGGGCCCAGTGCTCCTCAACATTTGTATTAATGATTTGGACGAGAAGGTCCAGGGAATGCTTATCAAATTTGCAGACTACACAAAATTGGGTGGGATCGCTAATACCCTGGAAGATAGAAACAAACTCCAAAGTTATCTTGATAGGCTGGTGAGCTTGGCTGAAAACAACAGAATGAAATTGAATAGGGATAAATGCCAAGTTCTACACCTAGGAAAAAGAAACCAATGCACAGTTACAAGATGGGAGATACTTGGCTAATCAATACGACAAGCAAGAAAGATCTTGGAATTGTTTTAGATCACCAGCTGAATATGAACCAACAGTGTGATGTGGCTGCAAAAAAAGCAAATGCTCTTTTGGGCTGCATTAATAGAAGTATAGCTTCCAAATCGTGAGAGGTACTGGTTCTCCTCTATTTGGCACTGGTTAGGCCCCATTTTGAGTATTGCGTACAGTTCTGGGCACCACACATCAAGAAGGATGCAGACAAGCTGAAGCGTGTTCAGAGGAGGGCAACAAGGATGATTACGGGTCTGGAAACAAAGCCCTATGAGGAGAGATTGAAAGAACTAGGCAATGTTTAGCCTGGAGAAGAGAAGATTGAGGGGAGACATGATAGCACTCTTCAAATACTTGAAAGGTTGTCACACATAGGAGGGCCAGGATCTCTTCTCGATCAATCCAGAATGCAGGACCCAGAATAATGGGCTCAAGTGACAGGAAGCGAGATTCCGGCTTGGACATCAGGAAAAACTTCCTGACTGTTAGAGCAATACGACAATGGAACCAATTACTAGGGATGTGCACTGGATCGGACCCGATCCACGATCCGAGTCCGGTCCAGTGGGAAATCGGATAAATTATCCGATTTCCGATCCCGCAGCTGGATCGGCCGATCCAATCCGAACCGGTCCGAAAAGGCTCTGAACCGGTTCGGCGGATCGGCGGATCGGCGGGCGCCCACTGGCGCCCACCGCCGCTTCCATTGGCGGGCGCCAGCGGGCGCCCACCGATGAAAGTGGACAGCGGGGGGGGGGAGGAGGGGGGCGCTTACCTTCTCGGCCCGTCCGCTCCCGTCCGGCACTAGCAGCTACTACCAGCGGGCTCCGCGGCCTGCTCTAGGGTGGCGCGCCGGGTGATGTCATCACCCGGCGCGCTACTCTAGAGCAGGCTGCGGAGCCTGCTGGTGGTAGCCGCCGGCCCCGGACGGGAGCGGACGGGCCGAGAAGGTAAGCAGGGGGTGCGTGGAGGGGAGGAGGGGGCGCGCGGAGGGGGCGCGCGGAGGGGGGAGGGGGGCCCTTACCTTCCCGTCCCGGCGGCTCCCGTCCCGGCGCCTACTACTACCAGCAGGCTCCGCGGCCTGCTCTAGGGTGGCGCGCCGGGTGATGTCATCACCCGGCGCGCTACTCTAGAGTAGGCCGCGGAGCCTGCTGGTAGTAGTAGGCGCCGGCGCCGGCCGGGAGCCGCCGGGCCGGGAAGGTAAGCAGGGGGTGCGTGGAGGGGAGGAGGGGGGCGCGCGGAGGGGGGAGGGGGGCCCTTACCTTCCCGTCCCGGCGGCTCCCGTCCCGGCGCCGGCGCCTACTACTACCAGCAGGCTCCGCGGCCTGCTCTAGGGTGGCGCGCCGGGTGATGTCATCACCCGGCGCGCTACTCTAGAGCAGGCCGCGGAGCCTGCTGGTAGTAGTAGGCGCCGGCGCCAGACAGGAGCCGCCGGGCCGGGAAGGTAAGCAGGGGGTGCGTGGAGGGGAGGAGGGGGCGCGCGGAGGGGGGAGGGGGGCCCTTACCTTCCCGTCCCGGCGGCTCCCGTCCCGGCGCCGGCGCCTACTACTACCAGCAGGCTCCGCGGCCTACTCTAGGGTGGCGCGCCGGGTGATGTCATCACCGGCGCGCTACTCTAGAGCAGGCCGCGGAGCCTGCTGGTAGTAGTAGGCGCCGGCGCCGGACGGGAGCCGCCGGGCCGGGAAGGTAAGCAGGGGGTGCGTGGAGGGGAGGAGGGGGCGCGCGGAGGGGGGAGGGGGGCCCTTACCTTCCCGTCCCGGCGGCTCCCATCCCGGCGCCGGCGCCTACTACTACCAGCAGGCTCCGCGGCCTACTCCAGGGTGGCGCGCCGGGTGATGTCATCACCCGGCGCGCTACTCGAGAGTAGGCCGCGGAGCCCGCTGGTAGTAGCCGCCGGCGCCGGACGGGAGCGGACGGGCCGAGAAGGTAAGCAGTAGGGGTGTGCACGGACCCCCCGGATCGGATCGGGACCCGGATCGGGACCTCCAATTTTGTCCCGGACCGGTTCAGACAAAATCGGAGGCCCCCCGGACCGGATCGAGTCCGATCCCGATCCAAAAATCGGAAATTTTTGGATCGGCCGCCATTTTTTCCCCCATAGACTTGCATTGCAATGCAAGTCTATGAGGAAAAAATGGCGGCGGGTGGGTAAGGGGGGGCCTAACTCCCTCCCCCCCCCCCCGGGGCCGTCCGCTGTGGACGGCCCCGGCAGGTAAACCCCCTCCCCCGCGCTCCCTACCCCCCCTGGGGCCGCCTGCTTCCATCCGCTGGCGCCCGCGGGCGCCAGCGGATAGAAGCGGACGGCTCCGGGGGGGGTAAGCCCCCTTCCCCGCCACTTACCTTCTCGGCACGTCCGGCGCCGGCGGCTACTACCAGCGGGCTCCGCGGCCTACTCTCGAGTAGCGCGCCGGGTGATGACATCACCCGGCGCGCCACCCTGGAGCAGGCCGCGGAGCCTGCTGGTAGTAGTAGGTGCCGGCGCCGGACGGGAGCCGCCGGGCCGGGCAGGTAAGGGCCCCCCTCCCCCCTCCCCCCTCCGCGCGCCCCCTCCTCCCCTCCACGCACCCCCTCCTTACCTTTCCGGCCCGGCGGCTCCCGTCCGGCGCCGGCGCCTACTACTTCCAGCAGGCTCCGCGGCCTGCTCTAGAGTAGCGCGCCGGGTGATGACATCACCCGGCGCGCCATCCTAGAGCAGGCCGCGGAGCCTGCCGGGAATAGTAGGCGCCGGCGCCGGACGGGAGCCGCCGGGCCGGAAAGGTAAGGGCCCCCCTCCCCCCTCCGCGCGCCCCCTCCTCCCCTCCACGCACCCCCTCCTTACCTTCCCGGCCCGGTGGCTCCCGTCCGGCGCCGGCGCCTACTACTACCAGCAGGCTCCGCGGCCTGCTCTAGAGTAGCGCGCCGGGTGATGACATCACCCGGCGCGCCACCCTAGAGCAGGCCGCGGAGCCTGCTAGTAGTAGTAGGCGCCGGCGCCGGACGGGAGCCACCGGGCCGAGAAGGTAAGTGCCCCCCTCCTCCCCCCCCCGCTGTCCACTTTCATCGGCGGACGCCCGCTGGCGCCCTCCAATGGAAGCGGCGGTGGGCGCCAGTGGGCGCCCGCCGATCCGCCGATCCGCCGAACCGGTTCGGAGCTTTTTCGGACCGGTTCGGATTGGATCGGCCGATCCAGCTGCGGGATCGGAAATCGGATAATTTATCCGATTTCCCACTGGACCGGACTCGGATCGTGGATCGGGTCCGATCCAGTGCACATCCCTAGTAAGCAGTGGCGGGGAAGGGGGCTTACCCCCCCCGGAGCCGTCCGCTTCTATCCGCTGGCGCCCGCGGGCGCCAGCGGATGGAAGCGGGCGGCCCCAGGGGGGGTAGGGAGCGCGGGGGAGGGGGCTTACCTGCTGGGGCCGTCCACAGCGGACGGCCCCGGGGGGGGGAGGGAGTTAGGCCCCCCCTCAGCCACCCGCCGCCATTTTTTCCTCATAGACTTGCATTGCAATGCAAGTCTATGGGGAAAAAAATGGCGGCCGATCCAAAAATTTACGATTTTTGGGTCGGGATCGGACTCGATCCGGTCCGGGGGGCCTCCGATTTTGTCCGAACCGGTCCGGGACAAAATTGGAGGTCCCGATCCGGGTCCCGGTCCGATCCGGGGGGTCCGTGCACACCCCTACCAATTACCTAGGAAGTGGTGGGCTCTCCCGCATTAGAGGCCTTCAAGAGGCAGCTGGACAACCATCTGTCAGGAATGCTTTAAGGTAGGTTCCTGCACTGAACAGGGGGTTGGACTCGATGGCCTTATAGGCCCCTTCCAACTCTACTATTCTATGATTCTATTATACTCAAGGATGCTACTGAGACAGTGAAATAAGCCGTTCTTTGCTGCCTTCAGTGCCGTGTCTTATCTACTTTTACTCATGTTTGGGCAGCTTCACAACCAGACTTCTGCTCCCTATGCTCTAACCATTGTCCTGCTTGTTTCAGTGCTCCTGGAGTACCACAGAGCACTGAAGAGGACACTCAAGAATGATTGTATCGATGGCCTTTTTCATCTTATTGTTCCATAGTGAATAGGGTGACCAACTTTCAGGATTTCCTCGGATTTGTCCTGGTTTTTGTTCTATCCTGGGTGTCAGGGGGGATTTTCTGTAATTTTCTATAATGTCCTGGAAAGACAAGCTTTCCCCTTTAAGGCCACATTAGCGTGGTTGGAGGGAATGACGAGCTTACTGGAGGTGGGTTATTTCCCTCCCACTGCTCCAATCAGGACCTTACAGGGGACAGTATGTCATTCCTGGACATTATAGAAAAGGACCCGATTGGAGCAGTGGAGGGTGGGAATGACACACTTTCCCCTCCTCCACTCCAATTGGGGCCTTTAAAGCAGTGGGGGTGAATGACATGCTTTCCAGAGGCCCTGGAAAGCCACTTTCCCACCCCCCACCCCACTGAGGGTCCTCTTTTTTGGTTTCCCAAATGTGGTCACCCTAATAGTGAAACAAAGGCCTTGCAAAGTCTTCCCCCACTCTGTGCTTCATCTTTAAGAGGGAGACCTATCCCATCTAGAAGAGACTGAACACTCCTTTCTGGACTGGCTTTCTTCAAAAGTGCCTCTGTTATGTAGAGATCAAACCTTTGGTAGCTCACACCACAGCTCTCAGGTGCTAATTAGCTACTTTCTAGGAGTGTGCGCTCCATCCTGGAATTACCCGAAAACCACGAATATCCGTGGTGCTTTTAATCTTCCAGAGTGGGTGGAGATTGGCTGCTTGTAAACCTATCGAATCATTTCAGAGCAGAAATGTGTGCACTCGGAGTTTCTAAAGTTTCCAAAATTATCTGACTGTTTTTCAGGCATCAGTTTGTGTGTGTGCTCCCATATTTGGAAGACGCGGAGTGGGGTGAGGGTATATTGACATCTGTGGCTAACCAATAGCCATTAGCCACACTGTCTTCCTGTCCTCCTCTCCAATCACAATGTTTGTCCTCCTCACCTGTCAATCAGTCTAGTGAGAAACGTGTGTGCGCGTGTGTGCGCAAGAGAGAGAGAGAGAGAGAGAGAGAGAGAGAGAGAGAGAGAGAGATTTGCAGCCAGAGCCAGCTCTGAGTTCTCTCCGTCTTAAAATCATTGAAACTCCCAGTGTGCTGTGTTTAACCCACTGAAAAATCTTTTTAAAAATCTAAGCCTTCTAATGTCTGAGTGTTTGCTACTGGCTGGCTCCCTCCTCCTCCTCCTCCAAGCCTCGTTGTAGCCTCATCGCATGTAGGGGGAAGCTAGCTGCTGTTGCTTTGATATGCGCCGCCCTCACCCCTCCTCCTCCTCCTCCTCCTGCAAGCCTTTGGGAGAGGGAGCATGTTTCTGCTCGGACTCATAGAAGTCAATCATCCAAGTTGCTGGCTGGCATCTTGAGTGAAAAATCAAATGGAGGAGAACATCCAAATCAGGATAAAAAAAAGGGGGAGAAAGTATTTTAGCATCCTGAGAACCTGTTTCTCCCTTTTTTTTGTCCTGGCATCTTGAGTGAGTAAGCTTCTACATCTGAGTTGCAGGCTCGTTAGACTATTACTTCTATTGCTGCTGGCTGAGCTTCCAGTGCAGGGGGGGATTAACGAGTGTGTGTGTGTGTGTGTTTAAGGGGGAGAAGGGGGAAATATTTAAAAATACCTTTAAAAAATCAAAGCATGAATGGATCTGCTACAAGTTTGGCATGCCTAACTTAAGAGCTATCATCATGCCAACTTTCATCTCTTTATCTTTAAGAAGGATAGTGTCCTTTAAAAATAATAATTTTAAAACCACAAACTTAATTTTTTTCCTAAAAAATCAAGGCCTGAAGGGATCTGCTCCAAATTAGGCACGTCTAAAGACCTACTTAAGAGCTATCACTGGGCCAAGTTTAATTTCTTATCTTTAACAATGAAGGAGCTGTAAGCATTTGATTGATTTCCATCGACCAGAGCGGTTACTTGAAAATAGGCGGTTCTCCAATGGGTAATCCGATGGGGTGCAGTAAGGGAAGCAGCTCTGAAATTGGGGCAGAGAATTGCCTCAGCGGAGCTCTGGATCAAATATCGAGGCAGAGAAGACCCATTTCGCACAGTGTTGGGTAATGACACCACATTTCAGATCACCAGATGACTTATCATAGAGTTTTATGCAGCTGTCAAACAGATGGGACTCTTGGCCAATGGCCCTGAGGATGAACAGTCCCCCAGCACTGTCTATAAGAGAGGGATAGTAGCGCACTGGCAGCGACCATGCTTTGCATGCAGAAGCCCCCAGTTTCAAGTCCCAGCACCTCCAGTTTAAAAAGGCTAAGGTAGCAAAGGACGTGTATGTCTGTTTGAGACTCTGGAGCCCGAAGACACATTTCTTGGTGCCCATAAGGGTGCTGTATCCCTTCTGCTTGTTTTTTAAAAAATTAATACATTTTCTTACCAGCAGCAGCAGGGATGGCTGTGAAACAAGCTTCTGTGGGTGCTGAAATCTGTGGGTCCTAAGAGCTGTTCAGTGTGTTTGGGCTGAGAGCCTTGTACCTCTGCCTTGTACTCAGTCTTTTGGGCAGGTGACTTGTCCTTTGCCTCACCTCCCATGGCAGCCATTTTTTTTGGTGGTGACAGGACAGTTTCTCAAATTGTCAAATGAGTTCATGGCTCAAAAAGGTTTCCTACCTCTGTTCTGGAGAGCTGCTGCCAGAGTACACAATTCCGGAGTACATGAGCAAGCAATCTGGCCTATGATGTGGCCACAGAGAGCAGCAGCAGCAGCAACAGCAGCAGCAGCAAGGACTCAGGTCTCCTCTACAAGGATTCGCTTTTGCGCCTGGTTAGGCGATTATGCGCATAATCACTGAAGCGCATTTACACCTAATCCCTCTGCACGAGAGGTGGCGAGAGGCGGCAAAGCGCATTAACAGATGTCCAAAATGCGCTTTACAAGTAGTTAATGCACATAAGTGCTTATTCACACAGTCAAAATGCGCTTTAACGGACGGAGCAAAATAAACTCGCGATTTAACGCGCATTCGATAATGCGCATAATCGGGGAGATAACGCACCTCTATGCCCGATTTGCTCTCCGTTCTTGTAGAGGTAATTTTTTAAATGCGCCTTGAAAGAGCTTTAAATGCCTCTTGTAGAGGCAGCCATAGGTCCGCTGTCCATTTCCTGGTGTAGGTTGTTGACTGAGGCCAGGTTGGAAACAACCAGACTGGATGGATGGAGATAATCTGTATCATTGAAGTTCATGTGGAGGTGGGCAGCCACCACTCCACTGAATACTTGTTGGAGGTATTCCGGGATGTGCTTTCAGTTCACACACAGCAATGATGAGGCATACGAATCCTGACCTGAGCTCTGTGTGCACTGACCATTTGCCATAGGCTCCTTTACAATGCACAAGCAGAAGGTTTGTAAGCCACTGGCTTTCTACTAGGGGCGTGCAGAGAGGGTCTGCTCCTCCCTGAAATTCAGGGCAGAGCTCTGATGATGCGATTCTCTCTGATTTTTGGAGGGGTGCCCTCTCCCTGCACCGTTGGTTTACCCACCAGGAAACCGATCCATTTTCGGGTAACTGCGCTATAATTGCCAATGGGAATTAACAAAAATGCTGACATCTCCGTCATTTTTAAAGATAAAGAGATGAAACTTGGCACCCTGGTAGCTCTTAAGTAGGGCTTTAGCCATGCTAAGTTTGAAGGAGTTCACTTCAACCCTTGATTTTTAGGATTTTTTTAAAATTCCCCCCTCAAACCATTCCCGCTCAACCCCCATACATGCACACGCACACGCACACGCGCGCGCACACACACACACACACACACACACTTCAGATGCCCATCATCTCTCAAGAGAGCCTACAGAAGTTTCAGAAACTAGAAACCTCATACGAAAACCAAAGTCCCCTATCTCCATGTGTGGAACAAGAACACACACACGCACACACGCAATAAAACACAAAGGGAAGTGTGGACAGACACACACAGAGAACAGAAAACCCAAGAAAGAAAGCTGGCTCTGTCCATGTTGGGAGAGGCAGAGGTGTTTCTTCTAGTCTGCCCCCCCCCGCCCAAAATTAGGCACACCCTTTTCTCTGCTGCTCCTGCTGCTCCTTCTGAAGTGCAGGAGAAGAAGTCGGAAGTGGGTGGTCTTGAGGCTCCATCCGCACCCTCCTCTCCTTCAAAACACAATCTAGTGCCTGAGATCATTTTTCGTTGATGGCAGAGGATCCCAGGTATGCTAAGTCTTAAGAGGCTGCACCCCCTTCAAGCCAGCGGTCAGTGTCAGGCTGGCAGTAGCAGCGGCGGCGGCAGTGTGGTGGGCAAGGCTCTCGCCCCCCTGCGCCCAGAGGCAGGCCATGCTGGACCAGTGGGGCAAGGTCAGAGGGGGCTCAGGCAGGAAGGTGCTAGGGAAAGCTGATGGAAATTTCCCATTTCCTAGACGTTCAGTCAGCCTCAGCCTTCGGATCCCTTTGGATCCATTCGAGGTTCCAAACAATCCAGAGAGCTTCGGCTATGGGGCAGTATACAAATGTAATAAATAAATAAATAAATAAATAAATAAATAAATAAATTCTAAATGCACCGCAGGTTTCTGGCAGCTTTGAAACTGCCCCTAACCACACTGTGATTTTGGAGGTCTGGCGAAGGTCCGTCAGACCCCCTGATTTTCGTGCGGAGTACATGACCCTACTTTCTGCCTTATCTACTTGCCCTAAACCTGGTTACCTGATTCATTGTCCACGGTGGTCCTACCCCAAATCAAAGCTATTGACTATAAAAGAAATAGGAAGCCCAAGCTAGAGACTCATGAAAATAAGCACATTTCCCACAATGCACTGGGGTTTGTTTTCACCTGCCAGATGGCTTGTCTAGGGAAAGACTGTGCCTGTGGGTGCCAGTCATGTTTACTTTTGATGAGCTGAGCACATGTGAAACCATAACATCTGGAACGGCCATGTGGCGTCTACCATAGGCCTGGCCATTGCTACCCATCCAGTGCCCGTCGCAGCCAAGGCCTCTGAACAGCAGAGGATACATTATTCATAATGGAGATACTGGCGGTGCAAAGGGGACTGTCAGCAGCTTTGATTAAAAATCCAGGGAGTTATGAATATTCAGGAGCCTCCTTGGAGCAACGGAAGTGTCACATTTCCCAAACTTCATCCAGGTTCAGAAAGAGAGAGAATCTTCATAAATAATCCCAAATGGAAAGAATAAACCATCACACTGCAATGTTAGTTCATTAGCACCTTTCCTTTTCTAAGTATTTGTGTGTATGTGTCTATATATTTGATAGATAGATAGATAGATAGATAGATAGATAGATAGATAGATCACACACACACACACACACAGAGTCACCAATTGGAACACAGAAATGTTTGCACTTAGAATCTGAATCAAGGACGGGGTATGTGAAAAAGGCGAATGAAATTTCCATTTTGCATTGTGACTCGGCAGCCATTTAATTATTTTAATTAGCCTTAATTAGTGGCAAATTTACAATGATATGCTTGATACCTGGCATTATATCTTTCATGCATAAATGTTTTGTTAAAATGAGGGTAGAAAAAAAGAGACAAATGGCTCCTTGCCAGCAATTAGAGCTGAATGTTCTAACGAAGGATTACTGCTCAGCTATGATTCATTATGACAGGCTTTGCACAGACACACAAAAAAGTTGACAGCTTAAAAAAAAATTGGTGGGGGGACCCTGCATTGACAATAGTATTTCATCCCCCACCCCCATTTTACCTACATTGTTGTTCATGGTTTTATTTTAAACAAAGTGGCACTAATCGTCAGACCATGCTTGGGGTTGAGTTCTTTGTGGCCCCAAAGATTGCCATTAGGAGGTGGACATGCACCCCCACAACCACCTGTTATCCCCCATTTTCCCTCCAATTTCTTCTCTACTTGGTTAATCAGGCTGACTGAAGGCATTTAATGGCCAACACTAAGCGTACCAATGTGGAAGGAAACTTGGAGAATCTAGAATGATGCTTTCTATTGAGAGGCTAAAACCTTTCAGACAGACGTGTGTGGAGGAGGAGACATTGCTTCCAGCAAGCATGATTAATAGCTAGCTACTAGCACAGAGAAGAACAACGTAAACCAAGGCTCCTAAAGCTTAGCAGGCCCCTAAGGTCCATGGCCTTCAAGAGCATCCCCAGTATTATTATTGGAGGCACAGTCGTGCCTCCAATAGATAAGGCAAACAAGAAAATAAGAATTCCGCAAGGTAAATGGAAATCAGGGGGATGGGTTGTTATAACCTTACTAAAAATCGAAAAAGTTTCACCAATCTTCCTAAAAATTACTAGAAAGAAATGCTTATTTTGTATAACCTGAACATTTCAGGAAGATTGGTTAAAGATTGAGGGAGAAAGAGCAGTTAACTGCCGGGGGGGGGGGGGGGGGGAGCCTTGGTCACGCAAAGATGTTGGCATCCCTGTTGTGCCCATCTCTTGTAAAAACACCTGAGCCTCCTTGTTTTAACAGTTGCTGTTGTTTTATTCCTTTTCTACTGTGGTTGGTGGAATGGAATTTAAACTCAATCATCAAAAAAACGCCGGTTTAAAAGATAAGACTTTCTCATCTTGGTCCAAACTCCACAAAGCCAGGAAATTGGAAGCTCAGGCAGATGCTTTATCAGGCGAGCCCTGTGATCAGTCATAATGTTGTGCAATGTCACAAATTGTGCTCGCTTGCAATTTACCCTCCATGCGCTCACACTTTTCCTGGGTCTTTTGGTCCCAAATCCAGATTGGAAGGTTGGAGTGCCTGAATGCTGTCTGTGATGTGGCAAGATAGATGCCAGTGATCATCGTGTGTAATTTACTAAAGACTCAATGATTCTAACTTTGTGCTGAAATTATTGTTTTAAAACATCCGTCCTACTCAACATCTAAGATGTAAGTGGTTAATAAAAGAGATGTATGAGAAATTAATTTCAGTTCATTTTTTATCAGGATTTACACAGTTTACATCTTGCAGAGTGAACACAGAGCCTATCTACACACGCAGGATAAAACACTTTGAAAACGTTTAGAAACCTGCCTATGGCGCTCTGTGTCCTGAGCCCCAAAAGTTCTCAAACCTGTTGTAAACCATTTTAAACTGTTTAAAGCAGTAGTGGAGATAGGCTGACAGACTTGGACACAATCTGTGGCTGAAGTCCATACGTTTCTGGGCTTGTAATGTGATTTGCAGACCCCAAGAAAATGTGCGGCACAGCAGGCATAAATTTGAAAAATGCACATGAAAAATATGCAACACTGGAGAGTGAAGATGCCTTCAGGGTCCTTTGTCATGCTCATTTGATGATGGTTGGAGTTGAAACCAGCTCTCTTTCTGGTCATGAGGCCAGAACTTTCTCCACTTAGCATAGGAAGTTCCTGATGGATTCCACCACTCCATGTCTCCCTCCCTGAGGCTTGACACTTCTGTAAGCTTCTAACCATTATCTTCCCAGTGTACAGGAAGTACTCTAAGCAATGGACCTGTGGGGTTCTCTGCTACCTTGTTCCAACTTTTTTTTCCTATCACTCTGGACCTACCTTGGCTCCAGTCACCCTTGAGTCTGTACCTGGCTCTGACTCACCCTCTGATAACATCTAGGTCTTTCACCCTCCTGGCAGACTAACTTCTACAACCAACTGCTACCTCCTGTCCCATTCTGTGGTTACCGGAGGCTCACACAGAAGCCAATAGCATCTGATAGGGCCAGTTTTGAGCAAAGAAAGTCCAGTCTTGCCCCTTGCTTTATTTGAAGATAATAAAGAGGTCTGCCATGCAATCCACAAAGCTTTATTCAGGCAATAAACATCTTCTCCCAGCTGAAGGGAGTCTAAAGGTTCTAAGGGACTTGTCCTCTATGCAAAAATATGCAAAGTAAGCAAACCAGTTGTTCTTTCAAGGAAAGGGAAAGCCCATTTCTTTCAGTACGCCTTCAGGGAGACTGGTTCTGATCAAGCCGTTTCTGAGCAATCACAATCACCCTGGCCGACCTCCTCCTCCCTTCCTTTGACTCAGCCCGCCTTTCTCTCCTACAGAATCTTGTATCTACCAGGCTTTCCATGCCCTCCTCCTCAGAAGAAGCCTGATTCTCAGCTTGGGGGTTATTTACACCACCAGAGATACAAACTGGTGAAAGTTCATTCACAGTTGGGGAAGAGCCCATGGGAAGCAATTCCCCCATTCCTGGTACAGACTGGGATGACTCTTGCACCGTCTCTTAGGCCTCAGAATCTGACTGAATTATCATCTCACAGTCCTTCTCCCTGCCCAAAGGGAGCAGATTTAGACACAACAGGCACCTCCTGTTCATGTCATGCAGGGGAAATGAACGAACATCTATTCAGTACTTCCCACAGGTCAATTCAGTGCGTGTGTGTGTGTGTTTATGGGTGCACATGAGTGTATACCAGGGATTTATTAGCACAGTGTGATGGTGTAATTTTAACAACACAACCAAAGGAATTGGATCAACCCTTTGCCTTTCACTCAGGATAATGCAACTGAAAATAATGTCACCGATTAAAGATCAGAATATGAAGATTTCAGGAAGCTTTTGGGCTACATAAAAGGAGAAATTCCAGCACCAAGTGCCATGTCAATCAAAATATCTAAGGAGATGTTGAGTTCTCAGCATGGGGGTTGAATGTTCATTTTCATTTTCCGCTGGTACCTTGCAGAAACTGGCAATCAGCCTGTGGAGAAAGCTTTGCATTCACTCATTTTTACCGATCCGCAGTTGCCTAGCAGTGCAGTTGAAATATATCAAGAAGGAAGTCCTTGTTTAGCACCTGTAGTGTCCTCTGCATCCTCATTAGTGGATAGAAATAGGATATCGTGAACTGGCCAGCTGGTGAAGGAAAACAAATGATATTCAACTCTAATTTGCATATTTACTCCCAGAACAAGGGCGGTTGGAATGTCCAAAGCATAAGGAAAACATGAAATACAGGTTTGAGAAAATACACCGAGAAAGAAACAGTGCATTGGTCGGTGTGAGAAACTACAGCTATAAAAGCAGAAAAGAGAAATAGGCCTCCTCCACACGAGACGTTTAATGAGCCTTAGAGGCTCATTATAAATTTTACCTCCACACCAGCGGAGCGCAAAACGGGCGTACAGGCGCGTTATTTCCCCGATAATGCGCATTTTCGAATGCGCGTTAAATAGCGACTTTTATTTTTCTCCGGCCGTTAAAGCGCATTATCGCGGTGTGAACAAGCGATTATGCGCATTAACGTCTTCTAAAGCGCTTTTTGGACATGAATTAATGCGCTTCGCCGCCTCTCGCCGCCTCCCGTGCAGAGGGATTAGGCGTAAATGCGCCTCCGCGATAATGCGCATAATCCCGGAACCGGGCGCAAAAGCGCATCCTTGTGGAGGGGGCCATAAACTCCTTAAAAGTTCAGCCATGTCAGAAGTGCAGGAGGGTTTTCAATTAGGAACCCTCCAAACTTCACAAAAAGATTAATTTTTATATCTCTGACCCCAGCCAATAGTGCAATGCGGTTCTCAGCTGTCTACATGGCGTATTGATCTTCTCTCTCCCACAACTGCAGGAAACAATCAGAGGTCAAAAAGCAGGAGACAAAATGTACAGTTGGCAGATAAAACCTTCAGGTGCATTTTTCCCTTTTTATTCCACCGCAATGGAGCTGCCAGGATTGAGGAGATGACAAGACGCCTTCTAGCCCCCCCCCCCTCATTGGAAGCCAACCAGTAGGAAGGGAGTGTGAGCGCAGCTCTACATGATCTGTTTTGAGGTGTGGCAACCAAAACTGTACACAGTATTTCTAGTGTAGTCACGCCATTGATTTGTATAAGGGAATTATGGCAGTTTTATTTTTGATTCCTTTCTTATTGATCTCCAACATGGTGCAAACAGGATCAAAGTGTACTTGAACTGGATATAAAAACTTCTAATTTTGAAAAGGAATTGACACACACTCAGCAAAATGGTGTACTGAAAAATTGCATTCAGCATGATGATATATATCTATATATCTATATATAGATATATAGATATATAGATATAGAATTTGCATATCTGCATTGCAGTTTAAAACTCGTTTGGATCCATTTTAACTGGCAACTGCTGTGTGATCTACTGTTTTGTAGGGGGGCTGGAAGATGTCTAACACAAAATTCTCAGCAAATTCTGCAAATCACAATATCTGCAGTTCTTTGGAGGAATCCATACCAGGATATGGTTTCAAACAGTTTAGGTTCATATTCTAGGTGGTGCATTTAAGTTTCTTCCAGCCCAAGACTATGCATGTTTACACAGAAGTAAGTCCACTGATTCATCTGGAGGTAATATGAGGTCTCTGTCGGTCTGCATGATACCTAGGCTACTGCAGTCACAGTCCAGCCAACTGGCAGACCAGAGTGGAGGGTATCCTCTAGACATAATGGAAATTGTAAGGCCAGAAGCAAAGGACTGGGGTTCTCCCAGCCAACCTGGCTCCATGGAGGGCAGGAAGGAAGCTATGACTGAGAAGAAGAGAGAAGGATGGCTGCCCCTCTCCTCTGGCTAGAGAAATGACAAAGGATATTCCAGAAGAGAAGCAGTATTCATTATCTCCACAAAACAGGATTTCCCCATTATATTTGCAATATGATCAAGATGTTAAAAATACATATTAAGATTAAAAACAGCAAAATGTCTGGATTCTGTTTCCTAGTTCAGTCTCCCAGGGCAACATTGTGTTCTCTAAATTAAATTAAATAAATTAAATAAACAAATAAATAAAATGGGACTGAAAACCCCTCAATGTCCCAACTTGCTTTACCAACAGATATGGAGGCTGCCTATTTGTATGCAGAAAATTGCCTTAACATACATTAGACATTGAGAATGAGAACATTGCTTTAGAAAGAACATGAGAGGCATTCAGGCTGAACTGGGTTTGCTGGTCCAGTGCCTCCCCCAGTCACTGCACCCATCACCTCTCCTCTCAACACACAACATGGTCTGTCTGTTTGTCTGTCTGTCTGTCTGTCTGTCTGTCTGTCTGTCTGTCTGTCTCTCTTGCACACACACACACACACTCTCAAAGAAGGAGAGAGAGAGACAGAGACAGTAAATTGCTTCCTCCTTTCTTGTATATTTCAAGCCACTGCAAAATATTTTTATACTAGGCTGGCAAAGCAATTTCTTAACAGAAATCTTTAGCTCTGATCCATAGAAGCATTAATGGACTGTGAGTGTCTCGTACATCATCCACTGCTTTATTGTTAAGGGGCTTTTCGAAGGCAAAATAAATGGGAAATCAAGAACACTAAAGCTTTTACCTGAAGGCTCTTTTGGTTGTTGTTGCTAAGCAGAAAAAGATGAAAGCGCAGACACACACACAAACGCACACGCACACCGTTCTTATCAGATTGCTTTGCAGTACTTTGATATTATTTCAATATGCCGTAATTATGGTTTTGGTTTTAAAATAATGTAACATGTTAGAAAAAGGGTAGGTAACGATGTGGTGGGAGCTGTTAAGAGCCCCATTGAGC
The DNA here is from genome assembly GCA_029215795.1 of Anniella stebbinsi. NCBI lineage: Eukaryota > Metazoa > Chordata > Lepidosauria > Squamata > Anniellidae > Anniella > Anniella stebbinsi. The sequence continues at coordinate 376,134,755 of JARDYH010000001.1, forward strand.
CCATGTTCAACTTCTGCTTTGTGATATAGGGTGACCATATGGAAAGGAGGACAGGGCTCCTGTATCTTTAACAGTTGCATAGAAAAGGGAATTTCAGCAGGTGCCATCTGTATGTAAGTAGCACATGGTAGAATTCCCTCTTCATCACAACAGTAAAAGCTGCAGGAGCCCTGCCTTCTTCACCAGATACAAAAGAGGGCAGGGCTCCTGCAGCTTTAACGGTTGTGATGAAGAGGGAATTTCACCAGGTGCTGCATGCACACAGATGACACCTGCTGAAATTCCCTTTTCTATGCAACTGTTAAAGATACAGGAGCCCTGCCCTCCTTTTCAGATGGTCACCCTATCTATAAATGCAGTTTCCTTACCTATGAAATGGTAACATTAGTGGCCTACCTTGCAGGGCACCCAGCAAAAATAGAAAAGCACTTTGCAGGTTGTCTTATATCTAGCCAGCTGCTCTGAGAGCTTATTAAGGGTGCCTCTACAGGAGAGGTTTAATGCGCTTTGAAGGTTCATTAAAATTTTTACCTCTACAAGAACGGAGCGCAAATCGGGCGTAGAGGCGCATTATCTCTCCGATAATGCGCATTTTCGAATGCGCGTTAAATCGCGAGTTTTATTTTGCTCCGGCCGTTAAAGCGCATTTTCCCCGTGTGAACAAGCGATTATGCGCATTAACTTCTTGTAAAGCGCTTTTTGGACATCTATTAATGCGTTTCGCCGCCTCTCGCCGCCTCCCGTGCAGAGGGATTAGGAGTAAATGCGCGTCTGCGATAATGCGCATAATCGCCAAACCGGGCGCAAAAGTGAATCCTTGTAGAGGGAGCCTAAGACCTGGTACCCAGGTACCCCTTATAGAAGTAAAATAAACACTAGCAGCCATGGCAGCAGAAACGACTGCTCAACCCCCATATTGCCTATGCACTAATCTGCATTGCGTTACAATATTGGCCTGTATAATCCCTTTGGATTTTTGGAAAGGCAATGATGTGAATTGTATGGCTTTAATTAGGATTCCATTTAGATGTAAGGAGATAAACATTTGCATGTATACTAATTGCTGATTAGTTATTTAAAACATATTTGTTGGGGCCTGTGAACAACAAATTGATACTGATCTAGCCATTGTTGAAGCTCAGTCAACACATGTTTGACAAACAATTAGGCCTGAATATATTGCACCTAACCTGTTCCCTTGAAATTATATAATTAAGCTGGTCTGTAGGAACAATGAGAAGTGTTTAGTAAATGCCTTGGGAGGATCAAGGTCTTTGTTTTCTAAAACAATGTTATTAATGATCAAATCTATCCTTTTAAAAATCTGAAATAACTTTTCTGCCTTTTTAAACTACCTGTTTTAATCTCACAATTTTGGTGGCTAAAAATAGCAAAGCCCAACAGACTCCTAAATTGGTATTTTTTTCTTTTCTAGGAGATTGATTGGGGGGGATCGTTAATCAAGGAACGAGCAGAAGCAGGGGCTCCGGCCAGGCCAACTCGGCATCCCTCCTCCTGGGGTCAGAGTTGAAGTCAGGGGCTTGAACCAGAGGCTGCCTGGCCTCAGCTCAGCTCCCTGTGATGGGGTGTCTTGGGCCCCCCAGGGTCCTCTTTGTGTGCCCAAGGGGGCTGGCCTCTGAACTGACCAATGGCTCTCTGACAAATCCCAGGAGCCTTGCCTGGACAGCAGAGCCATACTATCAGCAGTGCCTGCTGTACGCCAACCCTCCAGTGCCAGCAACTAATTTGAGAGATCATGGCTGGAAAATACTTATTCCTCCAGGTCTGGAGTCAGGGCAGCCACCCAGAGCTCTGGCCAGGTCTTGACAATCTCAAGAAGAAGGAATGACAAGCCAAGCAACCCATCTTCCTTTGAACCCTGACTTCTTCAAAATCAGGGGAAGAAAGTTTGGGTCAGAACCAACATCACCTATAGGAATTGAGCAAAGCAGCTGCTTTTTCTCTACACAGGTTTGGAAGAAGTCCAGATCTGGTGAAATCCAGAGTTGCCTAGGGCCTGTCTTAGCCAAGAAGTGTTTTATTTGTGCCTTAAGTCTGGCAAGCTCGTACTTTGCCTCCGCTGGAGGATGCAGTGCCAGGTTGCTGTTAGCAATGTCTTCCTTCATCCCTTTTGGATTTCACTCCCATGGTATGAAGGTCAGGAGGGGGAAAAGCAGATTTATTAAGGCATAAACAAATCCATGCAGAATGCTTATGGTAATTCCACTTCCGTTCCGAATATCCGCTCTTTTTCAAAAGCGACTTTAAAAGGCCTGCCTTCTAATGAAAACTCGCATGTAATCTGTTAGCAAGGGATGTCTGCGGAGCCATGAATTATTCAGCAGAGTCTCTGTCCTGTTATCTGGAGTCTCTGGAGATTACTCCCTCCATTGTCCGCCATGATGGGTCATTATGCACTCTGTGAATTTAATCTTTTAGGCTATCCAGCAGCACAGGGGGAGAAAAAATGTATGAATAACAATTTTCCTGTAATAACCTTCAACTAACCTTTCAACCAGAGTGAGTAATTCCAATCCTATTTTCACATCAATGGCAGAGTCAAAGCCAAGCAATTATCTCTTATCTGTTCCACCACAACCCTCCCCTTTTAATTTTGAAAAAAGGATGTTCAAGTACTTACTGAAGCCAAGAAGAAGAAAAGAGGCTAGAACAAAGTGGGGGCAGAAGTTTCGATGAACAGTGATAGGCCTGGATTTGGGGCAATTATTCACCCGCTGGGGCGGCTCTCCTCAGCCGCATTGCCTGCCAACTTCTGTTGCCCACCCCATCCTGTTGTCGCCCACCCCGTCCTGTCCCTTGCCTTTCATATGCTAGACAGTAGGGATGTGTATTGTATCGGGTCTGATGACCGATAACAAACCGATACGGACGTTATCGGACATATCAGATTTTCAGACCGCCAGTTTAGGTGTTTTCGCTATAGACTTGCATTGGGGGAAAGAAAGCTATGGCGAAAACACTGGGCCAGCACTCCCTCCCTCCCCACCACCACTTGTGTTCCTTACCTGCCGCCGCCGCCATCCTGCACAGCCGTCCGCTGGCTCCGTAGTACTGATAAACAGGCTTTCCGGCCTGTTTCTCAGTACTGAGATGCTCTGAGTGATGATGTCACCACTCGGCGTGTCTCTGTACTGAGGAACAGGTCGGAAAGCCTGTTTATTAGTACTACAGACCAAGCAGGAGGCATTGGATGGCAGTGGGGAAGGCCACAGGTAAGATGGGACCCCTCCCTCCCTCCTCCCCACTCACGCTCCTTACCTGTGGCCTTCCCCACTGCCACCCTAGTACTGATAAACAGGCTTTCCGGCCTGTTCCTCAGTACAGAGATCTGCTGAATGATGACGTCATCACTCGGCGTGCCGCTGTCCTGACGAACAAGCTGGAAAGCCTGTTTATCAGTACTACGGACCAAGCGGGCAGCGTCGGATGGCAGCAGGGAAGGCCGCAGGTAAGCTGGGACCCCTCCCTCCCCCCACTTGTGCTCCTTACCTGCGGCCTTCCCCGTTGCCACCCACTTGGTCCATAGTACTGATAAACAGGCTTTCCAGCCTGTTCCTCAGGACAGAGACGTGTGCGTCACTGTACTGAGGAACAGGCCGGAAAGCTTGTTTATCAGTACTGTGGACCAAGCGGGTGGCAGCGCTAGATGGCGGCGGTGACAGTGACAGCAGGCAAGGAGCGCGAGTGGGGGGAGGGAGCACAAGTGGGAGGAGGGAGGGAGTGCCAGCCCAGTGTTTTTCCCCATAGACTTGCATTGGGTGAAAGCTTTCTTTCCCCCAATGCAAGCCTATGGGGAAAACACCTGAAATGGTGGTCCGTAATTGAATTGGAACTTCCGATCTTTATCAGATATCGGATCCGATCAAATACGGGTACCCCTCAATATGATCGGATCCGATACTTTTAATATCGGAAATTCTGATCCGATTCCGAAATTTCTGGCCATGCACATCCCTACTCGACAGGCCTTGTGACTTGAGGCTGGGCATGATCTAGCAGCAACTTGTCCTTAGGATACCCACTGAAATAAGAAATGCCTGGTTGGATCACAACAGAAGGATCTGTCTAGTTTGGCCCTCTTCTGCCTCTCTCTTTCTAGCCAGCCAGCCGGCCAGATAGATGCCGCTGGAAACTGATCCATAAGCAGCATCAGCGTTCCCGTCGTTCAGGCCAGGGCCAAACTCTCAGGGCCTTTGGGCCATTCACAGGAATCTCTAGGCTGTTAGCCAGTCTGGGCCAGGCATGCATAGTTCTCTCAAGCCATCTGCGCTACACAGGTTTGCCTAGTTGGCGACAGCCTGAAAGCCCTAGCAAAGCTTGTGCAAAAGGGGGGTAGCAGCTGCAGCAGAAGCTCTGGAAGTCAGATCTCCTGTCATTTGACATTTGTATATATATAAAAAACAAGCGCAGCCTCTTCCAGTCTAGACTGAGACCATGGGGCTGGGAGGAAAGGGTTAAGCTCCCCCCACAACTTTTCCTGAAATAAACCTTAAAATCTGCCCCTTTTTAGCAACTTGGAATAGGAATTTATATTAGGGAAACACCAGAGAGAGAAGTGTTAATACTTCCCCTCCTCCACCAGTGCCAGCAGGCTCCCAATCTGGATCATGCCAATATCTTCTACACTGAGGCTGGAGAGGGAGTGCAGCTTAGTGGTGAACGCATGTTTAGCCTGCATCTCCAGGTAGGGCCAGAAAAACACCTGCTGGAAAATCTGGAAAGCTTTCGCTGCCAGTTAAGCGTCGACAGTTCTGGATTGAATGGACCAAGGGTCTGACGCAGTAGAAGGCAGTTTCCAATGGTCCTGTGTCCATAGGCATTCCTGCTTTTCCATGCACATGTAAAGAGACAAGGGCTCTCATTGATCCCCCTCACATCTAAACACTCGGCGGGCGTTGCCATGCATGCATAGCACTAAGAGCATCATTATACGGGGGGAAATTGCGTTTCCTTACCGTCACTTCTCTGCCCGTGCTTTTGACCCTCATGACTTCTTCTATCGAAGGAGGAAGTAAACAACCTGCACGTGGCCCATTCAGTGGGCTGTTTTGATCATGTTGCTTCACCTGCACACAGCAGGGGATAGCGGCAACTTCCATCTCAAAAAATAAGTCAGACTTACTGGGGTGTTCCTTTGTCGCGCGAAGAAGGCTAGAAGGGGCGGGAGGCAGGCGACATCATGAAATCTGTGAGTGCCTAGTAATGAGTGTGCAATAAAATGCTTGTCTGATGGAGTTCTAAATGCAGGGACATAGCTCCTCCAGCCAAATGCTGGAGGGATTGGAAAGGTCATACATGTGTCTGAGTCAATGTCTCTTGGTGGATTTTCCCTGACAACGGCAATACAGATATGTATTGGGATCTACCTTATAATATTAGGAACTGCTTAACTGTATTAAAACACATATTGTGCATTCATTAGTTTGGCTTTCCTTTTTCTATTTCTTCCTATGGAGTGTAGCCCTCTTTCCCCCCCCCCCCCCCATCCCCATTTGTGAAATGTAATCCAGTAGCACTAACAATACTATTTTGAATCTTGGATCTAGGCAGCAGTATTATTGGCTGTATCATTATTATTTTAAAACAGTGCTCTACAGGTATTTATTTAACAATTCTGAAAGAAGAAAATATTTCACAAGAGGTTTTTCATTTCCTGTTTGTAATTTCCAACTTTTTCACTGGGAAAATGGAAAGAAATTCCAAACAAAAAAAATGGGGGGAGATTCCCCCCCCCCCCGATTACCTCCCTCCATTTTTCTAGTCCCTCACACCTTTGGCCCAACCCTTATACTGCTGTGCCAAGCCCTGGTACTAGACTTTTGTCTTTCAAGCGCTGGCAACCATGTGTCATCTCCACCTGGTGAAGTCACCAATGTCCCATTCCTTAGGATGCCGACCTGGCCATCCTAATGAAGTGGTTGTGGAGATGATGGCCAAGCTCTCCCAAGCCAATCTGGAAACCATTTATTTATTTATTTATTAAAACATTTGTATCCCACCCTATTATCACTGGCATTTCAGGGTGGTGTACAGATAAAATCAGAACAATGTAAACATAAATAATTTACACAGCTAAAAGCATATTAAATTGTTAACAAATGAAAAACGGTAGAAATGTTTTAAAAAGCAATAAAAACAATTAGAAATAATTAAAACTATGTGTAACCATGGAGAATTTAGCCCTCTAAGGCTTTAATCTAGCCATCTCCTGCCTCTGAACATGGAGTTTCTCTTTATCAACTCATGTGATTATGAATCAAACAAGCCCAAGCTTGGTACGGAGCATCCATCCCTAACCCAGTGCCCTCCAGATGTGTGGGACTACAATGCCCATCACTCCAGACACCACATCCTTTGACTGTGCAAGATGGTGCCAGGTGGGCCTCATCAGGGAGATCATTCCACAATTGGGGGGCCACCACAGAGAAGACCCTCTCCCTTGTTGCCGACCTCCGAGCTTCCCTCGGAGTAGGCACTCGGAGGAGGGCCTTAGATGTTGAGTGTAGCATACGGGTAGGTTCATGTCGGGAGAGGTGTTCCGTCAGGTATTGTGGTTCCAAGCCGTGTAAGGTTTTATAGGTTAAAGCCAGCACCTTGAATCGGGCTAGGAAACATACAGGCAGCCAATGCAAGCAGGCCAGAGTAGGTCTTATATATATACACACCACTCTTCATTACAGATCACAAAGCGATTAACACATAAAATAACAATACAAAACACAAGCAGTAATAAACCTTACTATTAAAACTCTAAAAACAACAACAGCCACAACAACAACAACAACAGCCTACCAAATCCCACCAGCAGTGAGACAAACAGAAGTCTCAAAGGACCCAAAGACCTGGCAGAAGAGATGCATCTGGGCTGGGCTTTCTTCTCTTTATGTAGAAGAAAAGGGGAGCTAAACTGGCAAAATAGAATGATTGGGAGAAAAGTGGAACCCCAACTATGTAGGGAACTTCATGCTATGCACAAGTTGGGAGTGTGGAAATTCTGTTTTAAAAATCTAGATGAAGGCCAAGAGGCGAAGATCAAATCCTGTCCTAGTGTGCTGTTTTCCTGATCAAAATTGCCCCTCAAGTTGTTGTTTGCCCAATGGGAAGAAAAAAAATGTTTCCTGTATTCCTTCCGCCCCCCACAGGACAGTCAACCGCTTTGGAGCATGTGTCGGTGTGCCCACGTGTGTGGCTTATCAGGAAGATGCAGGGGGGTTGGAAGCCATTAACTACCCCTTGCAATGCTCTGAAGGAATTGTCAGCCCTTGTGGCTGCATTTTGGGGGGGGGGGGAGGGGAGGAAAGGCCAGGAAATCCACTCATGGTTCTCCCGTGTAATAGGCAGCTTGGACCTCAGATAGGAAAGGTTCCTGTTGTCTTGCCAGCTGGCCTGCTGTCACAGACTGGATAAGCGAACTGTTGTTCAGACACATTTACGAGGCCATAAAGAAAAAGGGAACTAGAGTTCAGAAATGAACCCAACATAAGCCCCAATGAAATAAATGTGTGTGTGAGTGGTACTTGGCAGTCAAGTGAGCTTCCTCTTATTGAAATGTTGCATCCAAAGCAGCCTTCCAAGGGGTTGAATTTCAGATTAGCCATCTCCTTAAAGACTTCATTTTTACACTTCTCAAATGTTCAAAGAATGGCCTTCTGGGACAGCTCACATACAACTTTTAAGTACTTGCTTAAAACAGCAACCTATTTGTGCAAGAAGGATAGTGTGAGAGCAGGAAGACCATGGACCCCAGCCAGGGCAACTTCTGTAACCTACAACATGTGTGTATTTTGCATCAGAGATTGTGAAAGTTGCTGTGCTTGAAATCGGAGAGCTCCCAGCTCAGAGAATACTATACTATTGTTGTGAGTTGGCCAACTCTCAGGTGTCAAGAAAGCAGCTGAGAGCCACATGTGAAGCACAGCTGTGTGTATTTGTGCATGCATGCGCACCAGCATTTGAACACTTACTGCATTCACAAAAGAGAAATATTAAACTTACACAGAGTGGCATCCTCGTAGAGCAATGCATCTTTTGAAACCACTAAAACATTGATACAAGTAGGGGGTGAGATACTGAATAACACTTTTTGGCAAGGAAGGAGGAAGGGAAACAAAGCCACTGAGGAAAGTTTGGATGCAGTTCTAGTTGCAGTTCAGTTCAATCTATTTATTGACAACTACAGATCATTATAAAGTTTTAGTTTTTAAATCCTCCTGGGCTGTAGTGCAATACAGCTTTCCCAAGGGAAATACGTGTTTTTCCAAGACAGGGATGGGTGAAAAGGGGCAGGGGCGGGGGCGGGGGCGGGGGCGGGGGAGGGCAGGAGGAACTGAATCCACTGGGCTCTTTTGTTCTCCTTTCTAAATGGAAATCATATTCTTAATAGTTAAATTACTGGAAGGAAACAAAGGGTGTGTGTGCATGTGTGTGCTTAATTGAACCTCCTTTGTCTAGTCTTCTAGGTACTCAACAAACCAACTCTTAACAAAGACTTAAACGTGGATTAAGACTCAGCCGTTCTGTCCAAGGCGATGCTGTCCCAAGGCAATGTCCTCCCTGCACCCCCACCCGCCTGCTCCAGTATGGGGATTCCCACCCAAATGGCAAGGGCTAGTTCTGGCATAGTGGGGCAATGCAGGGTGAAGCCTAGGGGGAGGGTTTGAGAATTCAGAGAGCACCCTGGACAGCTCCACATAGCATTCAGGCTGAAGACTGCATAAGAACAGAAGACAAACATTGCCTCAGCACCAGGCAACCCCAGACTGAGCTTTAAATAAGCTCCACCTTTGATGGGAGGAGTCTCTTCCATTAGAGAGGCCTGGCCTGCTTTAACAGCCATTGACTCCAACAGGACAGGGAGAGCATGTGTCTGGGCTAGCTCAGCTCAAGGTTCCCAGGGGAGCTGATCAGAAACAGTTGCACTTTGTAGAAGAGCAGGCAGAGTCAAGTCCAATGAAGCGGAGTCACATCTGGCTATGTAGGATGGTAATGGCAAGGCCAGGTAGGGCCTTTCAAGACCATGGACAGATCTATACTTGCTGGAACACACTCAGGAAGAGCTGTTGTCTCAGCAACATGGAGAAGTCTTCTGAGAGTTTAGGAAGGCTGGTTGATCTTGAGCTGCTGTTAACCCCCCCTCCCCCAGAAGAGCTGTCTCTCTCTTAAAGGTCCGTTGCCTGATTCTGTCCATGTTGGCTACTCCAGCATGGGGATGGTGGTGCTGAGTCTGAGGAATCTGATATATCCTTGAACATCCTGGAGAAGCAGATGATGACTTCACATCCTCCATCTTGGGGTCCTACTCTGAGGCAGAGTGGGGATCAAAGACAGAGAATATGACAACATGGTTCCTAAAAGAAGTCTGATCTGGAGTCAAAGGAAGGCAACACAACTCCTTGGGTCAGTGAAGTGCTGACACAACAGACTCTTCTTGCCGCTGGGATAGTAGGAATGTCCAGGGTTACCTCTGAGTGCAGTTCTGTCTCTCACCCTGAATCCATATCTGAGGACCTTGAGGATGGGGAGTCAGATCCCACAATCATGAAATCAATATTTGTATTCATGTCAGACAGTTGATTGCTCCCTGCCGGGGGACAACATTATGCATTTCCAGGGCTTTTTTGGCATTGAATTCCAAGAAACAATGGAATAGATGTGTGGTCAGACACTCCTATTTCTTTTTCTTTGTCAGTGAAGTTATAACTCTGGCCACCATGGTGGCCTTTTCCTAAGTTTTCCACAGGCCCACTGGAGACTTGGAGACAGATCTGGCCTGGCTGAGTCCTTCTGCTGCCCTGGGCTCCTTGCAACAGTAAGTGAGACCAGAGCCACTGTAGTCTTGCCTCTCTATGCAGTTGGTGTCCTTTTCGCTCTTTCTGCGTCTTGTTTTCTGTAATTCCCTTCAGAGAAGGCATGAAAGACAAAAGGGAGCTCTGATGAAAAGAAAGGCAGTTCAATGAATTGGATCAGCATCCCATGCTGGTCTTGTGATGAAACAGCACAGGCTGCAGGGAAGCAGTGGTGTTCATCTGCCTCTGAAAGAAGGCCGCAAGGAGCCCAGGCCTCAGGCCGGAAGGAGCCCAGGCCCAAGGAGCCCAGGCCCAAGTGCATATCCAGCAGCCTGTCCCCACTGGGCTCATTAAGCAGCCCTGCGTCAGGTTGCCCTTCTCCCCAGCAGCATTGCCACAGTGCCAGCTATTAAACCATGGAAACAGTGAAAGACGACGGCTGGGGGCCAGACATGGAAAATGGGGCCTTATCTTTCACTCAAGCTTCCCTGAGTGCAAAAGGTGAGGGGGGGGGGTTGTTTGCAAAAAACAAAACAAAAAGGAATCTGTGTCATTTGACTTGGCCAGAAAATGGGCAAGATGTAGCAAAAGCCCACCTGGTGCTTTTGATGGCAGATGCGGATTGCTGTGAGCTCATCCTGCCCTTTGTATTTCCCCTTCATGCTGAGTCGCTTATCACTGTCCACAGGTGGAACCGCTGGGGACACGTTGCCCCCCCCCCATGAGCCCCCTCCCCTTGGCAGGATGACAAGGCCTGCGGTGGTTTTCCTCCAGTTGCAATGGAGCCACAGCCCTCTGGGGAGCCATCGCATGGAAGGAGGTGGAGGCCGCCGTGGCCTCTCAGAGAATGCTTTGGCTGCAATGATGCTGAGAAGTGGAAGAAATTGACTGAAGGCACAGAGGGACGATGCTGAGGAAATGGCCAGTATTAGAGCCTGCGTTTGAAGGGGAGTGAGGCCTCGTTCTCTTGAGTTGACCAGCTTCTGTGGCTACCGGAACAGCAGAGGGCCCCTGATGACCTTGAGACTAATAGACATTTGGCAGCAGGGAAGGGTGGCTTGGAAGGGCAGGGCCGCCAATCCTTGGGGTTTGTACATTCAGCCCATTCTCACCTGTGGCCAAAATCCTGTTTAACTGGCAGCAACGGTGGGACAAAAGCAATCTGTGTGTCTACTATGGGAAGTGAAGCCTCTCTCTAACCATGTCAAACTTCCGTCTCCAAAATGCCCATCACGACAGCACAGTACCCGTAATGATGTTTACACCTGGAAGGTTGCAACTAATTACCTGCGTCATTCAATCAAATTGGCTACACATTAATTGTATTTAATAGAACAGACATCCATGGAATCCACAGATACCTGGTCCACCAGCTGCAACCCCAGGCAGGCCAGGGAGTGGCCTCATGCTTGTTGACACTGCTGCGGTTTGGGGAAGGAGAAGGCGGTCTTAGGAAAGGCGGGCCTTTGGTCTGGTCCAGGGTGGCCATCCTGGGGGTCCTTCTGTTCTTCATGATGAGCACAAGCTCCAGGGAAATTCCAAACTGCAAAGCCTACAGAAGTTCACCAGATTCAACAATCCCCGTCACAACATCTCCATGCTTGGAAAAGCTTTGATTGTGTCATCTCTCACAGTCACACAGAGGAAAGGAAGTCACCCTCATGACAGACTGCCCCTGCTTTTCAATGGGGCCCATGCAGGAGAGTTTTCTGGTGGATTGCACCCTGTGTTACCACAGCATCACAAAGATGGCCCAAATCGGTTTGAAGCTGAAAACTGAAATCTGGCTATAGAGAGTCTCTCCTGGTAGGGATTCCTGCTCAGAGAACAAATTGTATAAATGCATTTAACAACAGAACAGGGCAGATGCTGATGAGGAATCCTCCACCAAAGCTGTGGGACTTGGAGTCATGTTTGCATTAAGGAACATGCTATGCAAATCCAGCTGCAATCTGGAGCCAGAAATAGCTGCAGAGATGAATGTAATATTTGTGAGTGGTACGGACATTGGCAATGGTTGGATGCAGTCAAGACACAATCATCTGGAGCAGCTTCCATTGGTAGTTCTTCCACACCACAAAATGACTGTGTAATTTTTATTGCCATCTATCTATCTATCTATCTATCTATCTATCTATCTATCTAATCTATCATCATCTATTATTTCTATTTATTATTCAAATTTACATACCACTTTCTACAGTAGTATCAAAGCGGTGAACATTAAATACAATGGCATAAAATCAACAATAAATATAACAATAAAACAGCACAACACAATTAATCAGCAGTAAAACCACACACATTCTACTGTGTGCAACAGACCAAGGCTGGCTGGATCACACTTCCAGGAAAGCCTCTGCAAAGAGATGAGTTATAAGAAGACGCTTGAACGTCCGGACGCCTGTCTAATATCAGTTGGCAAAGTGTGGGTGCTGCCACACAAAATGCCCCACACCAAGTGCTCCTGAGGTGAACCGCCGGAACATGTGGCTCCCTCACTGTAATGATTGGAGGGATTAGGCAGGGTCCTAAGGGGTGAGGTGCTCCCTAAGACAACGTGGCCCCAAGTTCATGAAAAATCAACTTCAATAATGATGATTGTAATATGGGATTCAACTTGTACATTTGTTTGCAGATCCTCAAAGAGAGACAGACAGACATGAGCGGCGGGGGAAGACAGTTGTGGGGGGGGGGGGTAATAGAATTGCTCCTAGAGCAATATATGAAAGAGGAAGAATACTATTCATTAGCAAAGGCTATTTACTGAATACCCAATAAATCAATGTTCTTACCATTTATTTTAGCGAAGGCTACTTAGAAGAATTCCTTTTTTCCCTTGGCTAATTTCTAAGTCACGTACAGCCAACTTTTATGTTAGCCGCCTCCCAAAACCTGGTGATGTTTCTCACCCTCTGTCCTCTCAAACATGGGGCCTCCCCAAATGGGTTAGGAAAGTCTCTAGTTTTAAAGGTGTCAAAGGGGGAATGATCCAATCCTCTTCCAAGCAGGCTGCGCGTTAATTTGGATTTCAAATAAGTCCCCCTTGACAATCCTGTGAAGCAGTTTAGGCCAAGAGATATTGATGGCCGTGATCCACTATGCCAGACTGTTTCCAAGCACACATTTGGCACTATGAGCCAGCCCTGGAGTAACTATTAAGCAAGGCTGCGTTTTCACGACATCTCTTTGACATAGTGGCTGCGGCGGCAGGTGGAGCCACACGCATTTGCGCTCCCTTCCACCCCTCTTCACTGGCAGCAGCGTCGCGGCGGGTTTTCTTGCCGCCGTTGCCGCACCTGTGCCTCCTCGAAGGTAAGTGTTTTTGGTTTTACGTTGTTAAATGGGGGGGGGGGCAGCGGAGGCGCGGAGGTAAGGTTTTTTTTATTTTAAAACTTAAAATGGAGGGGGGGGAGTGCCAAGGCGCGGTGCGGAGGTGCTGCAGCGAGCTTATGGCTTGCTGGACCACCCCTTTCCCTGCCCAGCCTATGGGAAACAATCAGTGGTCGTCATAGACTGGGCAGACCTCCCTAGAAGCAGAGGAGAAACGGCAAAAGCCGGCGTCGCTTCACCGCAAACTAAAAAGTCACACTAAATGGCCGACTTTTTTAGTTCGCGGCAAAGCCTCTTTGCCCCTAGATGGCTTCGGATTGGCAGTTGCGTCACGTTACGCAAGTGCCCAAAGCCACCGCAATGGATACTGTCCATCTAGAGGTACCCCAATATAAGCAAGTTCTTAGTGCGTCAAGGGAAGGGGGGGCACCACAGAGCACCGGTACCATAGCTGTAGCCATCTAATTTTAAGGAATATATAAATATAATAAATCAGCAGCTTATATTTAATATCGTTGCATGTGCTCTGGCATGGGGGATGATGGCCTTGAAGAAAACTGAGTTTTTAATGCCTTATTTCACCTTCTTAATGCCTTGCCGGCTAAGCAATGGAAGGGGGGGCCAAGGGGGCACCATGATTGGGCAGGGCTTAAGGAATCAGCTGGCCTTAATCCGGCCCTGCGAGCGTCATCAGATGAGCATTTTATCGCACACTTGTTCCTGCCCACTTACGATTGACGCCATCCACCTCCTGCAAGTCTCCCGCTCCTTCTGGCCGCCTTCTCTCTCTTTTTTTGGAAACGAAACGTGCCGCCATTTCCTGTTGTGTGCAGGAAAAGCGGCACAATAAAATCGCCCACTGAATGGGCCATGTGGTCAGTGATGACTTCCTCTTCTTTAGCCTGTGTGAAGAAAGAGGGAGTATCATGGGACAGAAGGCGAGGGGAAAGCAACGGTGAGGGAACACGATTTCCCCCTGATCTGGTAACGCCCTATATCTCATCTTATCTTCACAACAAGGCTGTAAAGTAGATCATTTGGAGATAGTAACTTGCCCAGCTGTACAGTGTATGGTGTACAGCTGAGTGGAGGTTTGAACCCAGGAGTCCGAGGCCCATGGCCAGGCCTCCGGGGCAAGCCAAATACGATGGCTGGAGACAAGCCTGTCAGTTCGCCACCAATTGCCTGGAAAGCCGGGGGAGGGTCGATTTAAAATGCCTTCCCCCCCCGCCCCCAAAACCAAACCCTGCATCTCCCGAGCCATTTTTCTCCTGGGAGAAATTTGAGGCTGGAAGCAGCCCTCCCCAGGAGAAAAGGGTCGGCTGCACTTCACTTAAGCCGCTCCCCCACGGAAGGCAGCACAAGCATTGCACCCCTTGCTCTGGAAGGGGTCAAGCCTTTGTGAGCGTTTGAATGGAAAGTGGGGGGAGGGGTTCCCCACATGCCCACAGAGGAACCACTGCTTCCCCCTCCTCCTGCCGTCCAAGAGCCAGGCAGGGAACGGCTCCTGCAGGCCCTGTGCCCTCCCTGCTGAGAAAGGACATGATGCCGGCCAGGGAGTGCCAGCTGCAGCCTCTGCTGCCTTTTCCTACTGGGTCCCACCCCGGTTGGACCATAGGGGGGCAGAGAAAGCAAGAGTAGCCGACCCCACCCCCCACCCCATTCAAACGTTCATGGCTTCCCTTCTGTCCTGGTGCGCTGCCACAGGCCGTGCCGAGCCTTGGGCAGCCCCCAGCGCCAACACTGCTGGTCTGAGTATCCTCTGCTAAGGCCGAGGGGGCAACCCAGCCTCGTCTGCCACAGCCCGGCATCCTCCACTCTGCTCAACGTCTTCCTGTCCCGAGCAACAGCCTGAAAGGCTTGTGCAGCCCTGGAGCCTTTCAGGAAAGGGCACTGAGCTGTGAGGGTCATTTGGGAGACGAGTGGGACAAAACATTTCCTACCATCGGATACGTCTTTAGTGGATGACAAGTAGTTAAAACGAGGGGGCCGATCCGCCGTCACGCGGCTTGGTCTGGAGTGCAGTGAGACTCTCTCTTCGGTACGCACGGCTAGCCTCATGCAGAGATCTGCCATCAACCCTGCCTTCAAACTTAGTCGGAGCCGTTAGTACATCACAGCAGAGCAGAAGGCCCCAGCTGATATTTCCATTAAGTACACTCCACAAAGCATTGCGGCCTGATTGTCACTTCCTTCTGCACGGGCGGGTTACTTTTTTTGCACTTTGGCTGTGCGATCCCCTTCTTGCCTTCCTGCGCAAAGCGCTCCTTTTATCCATGGCTGCCATCGCACTGAAGGACATGCCAGCTTTCCCAGCCAACCCTCTCCTTCCTCTTGGCTTCGTGCTTCTATCCTTAGAATAGGACAGGATGGATACGACGGAAGGGTTATTCAGTTCCTCCGGGTGGATTCCGAGAAACCGCTGAAACGGCAGCTGAGCTGGTGAGGTGGTTTGTGTGAATGCTCTGATGTGAGATGGAGGCACTGTGAGGTCACAGCCGACGGTTGGTTCAAGAACGGCACGGCCTTCTTCAGGGCCTTCTTGTTAGCAAGAAGCCAGAGTAAGCTGCTTGGTCATGGACTGCAATGTCTAGGGGGGCTTTTAAATTTATAATTTAAGATGTGGGATCTGAACCCAATAGTCTATTAAAAGGAGAACAGTCCACACACTTTTCTGAGAACAATTCAAGATGATCACATTTGTTGGAACAAGTCCCAAGGCAGAATGGCTGGGAATGCAATCACATTTTGGGTCACAGCTGAAGCCACTCTGTGGCTCACTCTGAAGAGGCT
Source organism: Anniella stebbinsi (assembly GCA_029215795.1). NCBI lineage: Eukaryota > Metazoa > Chordata > Lepidosauria > Squamata > Anniellidae > Anniella > Anniella stebbinsi. Next base: position 376,150,687 of record JARDYH010000001.1, read on the forward strand.
TTGTTGGACTGATGAGCAAACTGAGCACACAGAGCTGCAAAGTCTGTATTACAGCTCGAGATAATACCACGCAAGGGGAATAAACCGGACCAACAGTTCCAGAACTATGATTTATTTTTCCCCCTAATTTTCCCTCTGCCACCAAGATAAATAACTCAAATTAGGTTGGAGAGGCATTATAGAGATGGAAGTCTGCACTATCACTATTTTTACAAGTACCCAAGCAGAACGAAAAAGGGTTTTATAATGCCACAAGGTGAAATCTAATAGCAACATCTCCATGGGGAATTATTCGTGGTGTGTTGCCTGGCAGATCTACTGGAAATGTTCGTTGTTTTTGTCTGGAATTCGAGTCTCCAAACCTATCACTTGAGATGGCCTCTGTCACAAACCTGCATTTTGGAATGTGTACGTGCCGTTGGTTTGGGACTTGGTGATTGGTCCACCTGGCCAGTTTATCACAGACCCAGATCCAAAGTAGCTGGGACTGGGGACTAGTGGGCAGAGGCTGGACTTAGGATGCCACTTAAGTCAGGGCGAGCTCTGCATCCGGTGTAAGCCCCCTGCGCTCCTGTTCCAACAGACTGGTCCTAGGTTCAGTGATGGAGACCCACTGGTCCTAGTGCTGCTGGGGGTGGGGGCATTTATGAGTCACAAAAAAGAGGAAATGCATAAGCAAAGAAAGAGGACAAAATAGGATGTTGATTTGCATAAATCTTGCATAGGTTGTTTTATATAGAGAGATTCAAATTTAGAAATGTTTATTCTAATTTAATTAGAAATGCAAATCAGCATGGTGTGTGGAAGACTGTGTGACCAGGGGGCTCGCACATCTTGCTCCGTCTGCTGTCCAGGGGCTGTGGATGGGCAACTTCAAGGCCCTTTCGCTCGGCCTTTGGATGGCTCTTGATCTCTATTCTGGACTTGGACTGGGTGCCTTTTCAAACAGAGGGTGCCTTCAAAACAGAGCAGAGTCTCTGGCAGTCTTTCAAACAGAGGCTTGTCCTCTGCAGAAAGGGCACCTGGTCGCCTTCAGGCAGGCAAATGGGCTCTCAATCAAGCCCCCACTCTACCCTTAGTCCATTTCCTGGCCTATGGCCATTCATTTTCTGCCCCCACCCTGTGGAGTTCCACCTGCCGGCTGCCTGGGGGTGCCTCTACAAGAGCAATTTAAAGGTCTTTCAAGGCGCATTACAATTTTTACCTCTACAAGAGCAGAGCACAAATTGGGGGTCGAGGCGCTTTTTATCTCCGCTTATGCGCATTATCGAATGTGAGTTAAATAGCGAGTTTTAATTTGCCGCGGGACTTAAAGCGCCTTACAGCCATGTAAACATGTGATTCTCCGCATGTAAACAACTTTAAAGCCCGTTTCATACAGCCCGTAATGCGCTTCACCGCCTCTCGTGAATAGGTATTAGGAGTAAATGCGCTTCTCTGTATATGCGCATAATTGGGCAACCGGCGTCAAACAGAAATTTTGTAGAGGGGACCTGGGCTTCAACTAGGATCAGGCCTGGCTCTTGGTGCTGTTGTTCTGTGCGTTGATTTTCTTCCATTGAGTTGAATACCTGGCCCTCCCACCGGAGTCCAAGGCCAATTAGAACCCTTATAAGAACACTGTCAGGATGAAAGACACCAATGCTAACGCAGGCACAAGAGAAACATACCTGGGGAACCCCATTCAAATATCTCTTGCTAAAACCATTGTGGATCTGGAGCTGCAGGCTTCTGAGCATAGGCTTGGGTGGTGGGAGGGTGCCTTCTGCCAGATTCATCTCACAAAGCTCAGGCGTGAAGGGAAACTATTGGGACCCACATTTGCCAGCCATCTTTGAGCAAAGTCATTTCCGTCCCCCACCCCTATATGGCCATGGAAACACGCAACAGCAGTAGACTCCCGTTGAGGATTCATGGATTCATGGTTCCCTTGCCACACCCTCCCCTCCCGTGGCTTCCTTGTCATGTCCCCCTTTTATCCCTCTTGCTGTTTAGGGTTGCATATCTGCCAGTGGACAAAGGGAGGTCTAATTAGCTTCAAACTGTTGGCTGTCATTTATCATCTGGAATTAGTCTCTGTTGCAAAAGGCTGCCTGGATTTTTTTCCCTTTAAAAAAAAAATAAACCCAAAGGGATTCTCTTCCTCTGCCAACAACATTAACAATCTGTAAAGCAATGAGGTGCCACTGATGATCTTTGACAGATCTAGACAAAGCTGCAATTGCCCTTCTGTGCCGTTACTGCTCATTACTCCAGGCTGCTGTGGGCCCAAGAAAAGGGGAGAGAAACAGGTTCTCGGAATGCTAAAATACTTTATTAATTCAAGCTCAATGCGTTTCAGCCTATGTTTTTTTTAAAAAGTCCTTCTTCAGGGGGCTGTAACATTGCATTATGTTTGTGGGGAAAACACATAGCATTAATATAACTGTTTAGGGGTTAATCAGGAATATTGCCTTAAAAGGCCTAAGCCCATATGTAAGTTTCTTAATTTTTTTAAAAAAATATATACATTATAAAGGCTCTTGGGCCTATCCATATTATACATCAAAAATTTCTATAAATCATATAAAAACATGTCTTAATATAAAACACTTTTATCAAAAGTGTAATACATAGTTTCTTACTTGGTAAGAGAATTCTGCAGGAGGGATGAGGAGAGAGAGGGTGAGAAAGAGGAGCTGGAGCAGCCTTCCCAGCCTGATATCCTCCAGGTGATGGGCTGCGACGACATTTGTAGTCCAACACGTCTGGAGGGCAGCAGGTTGGGGAAAGCTCAGACCAAGAACAGCGTCCTCACCTACTTCGGCTTTGGACGCCTCTGGCCTGCGGTCCCTGGAGGGCCACGTAGAAACGCGTGTGGCTGCTGGGCTGAGAAGGGATGTGGGGCCCGGGGCACCCCCTGACACTGCACGGTTGACCCCGTTTCAGGTGCCCCCCCTCGGTGAAGCACTGTTCCCCACTCTGTCTGATGTCAGGGTGCCTGTTACAAACGAGGCTGGTGCGCATGCACGCAGGGGGCACAGGCCCTGCCCGGACTGCCCCCCCCCCTCCAGCTCTAGAAGTGAAATCCCTGTCGAAGGAAGGGGGACTTGCGTCCATGCGCATGTCTTGTTGCACACACAAAACCAAGGCCTCCGTCCGTCCCCTTCCCGCTCTGCCACAGATGGCAGAGAATTTACCATTCTCCATATGGTAAACGTGGCTGAGCATGTCTAGGTTGCAGCTGTTCTATCCTGAGTGCACTTCAAGGGTCTTAAGGTCCCCCCAAGTCCAGTCTGTGGTTCTTTGTTCCTCTCCAAAGGCTACACCCCCCCCCCCCCATACACACACTCACACACCAGGGCAGACGATTGCATGCAGCAGGGGGAAGTGAACCTACTTTAATGTGTAATGGCGGCTCTGTGTGTGCGTGTCCAGGGCTGCCCCAAGACATTTTGCTGCCTGAGGCAAAGAACAAGAGGCACCCCTTTCCCTTCCATGGACAAAAGCCTACTGGATTGGCCATTGAACCTTTCTTCAACATTAACCGTGGGTCGCAAACTACAGCAGCCGTAAAGAGCCATTTGCGACTGTATTATATCTAGGAAAACTACAGAGCCCTCGTCTTCATTTAAAATGGAGGCTCTAATTGAGGGCGCTCAGCTAAGGTAAGTCCCGCAGGCGGGTGGGGGCAGCGGTCCCGGGTTCTGGGAGTGGGTGGAGAGCGGGGGGGGGGGGGAGTCCAATGGAATCCGGGTCAGCCTCGCAACGGCCGACCCGCTTCAGGGGACCCTGAACCTCACTTCGGAACAAAATCCAAAGTCGGTCAGCCCGATCCCGAAGTGCTCCTGAATCGGCCTCCGAGGCGAGTTGGGGGCTCCTGTGAACAGCCCTACCCAAGGGTGTCCCTTTTTCACCTGGATAATATTGGAAGACTGGAAACCACGGCAATTAAACAGGTTTGAAAGTGGGTTCAGTGTGTAGTGTAGACATGCCCAATTGAATCCTGCTGAAGCAGCGATGTGCATACGAGCGGCATATTTGTAGAAGGCCGCAGCCGCCACGGCTTCCTCTTCTTTCAGAACAGGAGATTGCTGAGGCTTCTAGGTGGCCAGCCGGCCTGCCCGCCCGCCCGGCCACCTCCCTCCAGCAGCTGCAGCACCAAGTTCATGGCTGGTTAACTCAGCACCACGCCTGACACGGCCCGGCGTGCCGCTCTCCTTTGCTCCGAAGGGATTTGCCTGGGCCGGCCTGAGACCAAAAGTTAATTTCAGCTTCAAAATGGGGGAACAGAAACGAGGCTCCGAAAGCGGCCTGGCCTACAGTGACAATCCGGGCTGATTACGAACGCGGCCCCAAGTGGCGCTCGTGGAAAAAAGAGGGAAACTAATGAAGAAATTTCCATATAATTAGCTCAGACTGGAGTTTTAATCAGGCAGCCGTTTGCTCAGTGAAACCTGTTTACATGTTTGCTGTCATTCAAGAAATGTGTTAATTAGGCAAACAGTATTAATGATGAGCTGCTTGTCAGAGAATTTAAACACACTGGGGGAGCGGGAGGGATGGAGGAGGAGGCAGTTTATTTGGATTCTGGCTTTTCAGTTCCACAGTAACGGAACTTCTTCCCGTCTGCTTTTAGCAATGTGGTGCCATATGGAGGGATTAGTAAACACAGGGGCATCCAGGGGCCATCTAGCCCAACCCAGTGGAAATTCCACACCCAGCCCCCACTGGCCAAGTGTGAGCCTGCAGCAGGAAAAGCCACGCCGGGGGGGGGGGGGCCTGACACAGTCCCACTTTTAGTACTAAAGACGCGCGTGGATTTAGACCAGACTTCCCCAACTTGCTGTCCTCCAGATGTTTTGGACTTCAGCCTCCAAAATATACCTCTTGGCCATACTATCTGGGGCTGATGGGAGTTGGAATCCAAAGCATCGGGGGGGGGGGCATCTGATCTGGACAGATAGTTCTGCAATGCGCAGACTTTGCAATTGATGCCCACTGGGCCCACGGCTAATATTGTAAAATGACTGTATTTTTCAGATTTTTACACTGCTACTGGTTTTTAGTTTAGTCTTAAATTTCCGGAAATTTTAGAGCCAAGTTTTAGAAGGAAGACTCTGATATTCCGCATATCCAGTACCTGCCGGGCTGCTGCTCACAGAGCCGGAGGAGCAACAGAGGCAGCGTTTGCTTCTCTGCCTTCCTTTTAAATGCTTCCCCTCCAGGCGAGCCTGTGAGTCAGGGCTGGAGAGGCCGTCAGATTTCTCAAACCCCGGCCTCTGCCCTCCACGCTCCCTTGCACACCAGAACACCACCACCCCACATTCCCCTCCCTCAGTGGCCACCTTTCAGGTGAGAGGGGGCCGCAGGGTTTCAAACATCCGAGTCCCCCTCTCAAGATCACAGCAGGGCTCTGGCCATGGGAGGGGGACCGTGGGGGGGCTCCTTCTGATGTTTATGTTTGATCATGGTGGTGTATTTTATGGTTTATTACATTTCTGTACATCCCTCAGAGGAAAAGGACATACATGGCTACAGCAACACAGCACCTAAGCCCACCCACGTGCCTCAGCCTCCCTCCCACATGCCCTGGGGCCAAGAGAAAGGGGCTGCCCTTCCGTGGCTGTGAGAATACACCCCCCCTTCCCCCTTGGGGGTTGCAGTGAAACTCTGTGTGCGCTCTGGCTCCAGCGATGTTTCCAGATGAGGAGCTCCAGAATGCCTCGTACTTTATGGTTTCAACTCTTGCGAACTACTCAGAGAGTTTCAGCTCTTGGGCAATATAAAAATGTAATAAATAAATAAATAAAATAAGATTTGGCCTCTATTAACTCATAAGGTGGCTAAGGGAATCCGCTCTGCTCTCGGCCTCCCCATATACCAGTCCTATATACATTTGCCTGGGAATAAGTCCCCCTGGATCGGGCAGCGCTTACTTCTCAGTCGACACATATAGGACTGCATGTTGTCTTACTAAGTTACAAGGCTGTCATAAGTATTACTGAGATGATGGATGTGTGCCACTTCGTATGCTCTAGAGCCCAGTACAAAATGCCAAATAAATGCTAGGTAGTAGTAGTAGTAGCAGCAGCAGTAGTATTCGTATTATTTGAACTCAATTAGGTAACTAAGGACCATACCATTCCCTGTGCGTGGCCACTACAAAATGCAGTACCGTAGCATCTCTCCCTCCTCCCTGGCCTGGCCGAGGCGGCTGAGGCCCAGGTGCTGTGCCAATAGGCCAAATCTCCTTAAAAGGATTTGCTGTGGCTGGAGGAGCTTTGCCCGCTAACCAGCGTAATGGATGGCATCCCTGTTTTCTGCCGGCTTTTGTTCCATGTAAATGGGCTTGAGCCTCTCCATCATTATCTGCACATTCTAATTAGGTTTTATAGCACCGAGCTCTGGATATGAGCCTTGCAAGGCTATTTGTTATTTCTTAACGATATTCTCCTCGCTTCCACAATTACCGCTATGAGGGACGGCTGGGTACAGACATAAAGGGCAACTCATTTTGTTAAATACAACCCTTGATCTCCCTCTCCTTTCACAGAGATGAAGAAATCGGAGCTTCGCCTCACACACAGGAATCATTCTTCCTGTGCTCTGTTTGTCACCAACAAACTACTTAACAAGGAATTTAATCGCTTTGTATATGACTCACTGGAAAATTGGCAGGCTCTTTCAATTAAAAAAAAAGTCCCACCAACTTGTCAAACAGACAGCATGGGTATCTCTGTGATCTCTGCGGTAGGAAAAAAATAAACACTTCTAAACTATTAAATATGCAATGTGTATTCTTTGGCGCGAAGCCTATGCATGATGTATATTTACAGAGCAATTCTAGACTTACAGCATGCTGGGACCAGAGAGAGATGCCACTGCTACGCCAGCGGATCACCCGCCCCATCCAAGGCGAGCTCAGCGCAGGAACGGAGTGGGGGAAGACGAGAAGGAAACCAAAAACAGTAGGGAGATAACAGGCCTGCCCGCAGCACCCCTGAAAACCCCACCAAAGCCTACCTAGGTGCTGTGGCAAGGGTGGAAAGAAGGGGGCTGCCCTTCTGTGGCTGTGAGGATACCGCCCCCTTCCCCCTTGGGGCTGTAGTGAAACCCATGGTGCACAGTGGCTATTTGCCCTGCTCCAGCGGCGTGTCCGGGTGGGGTGCTCCAGAATGCATTGTGCAGCAATCTGCTGACCTCGCGACTTGGCCTGCCCAGGTCTTTCCACCATTGGGAAGGTCAGAGGGTGGGTGGATAGCTTAGCTTACCACTCCTCCCAATTGGGCATCTCCACGTAGGATGGGGATTGCCCTGTGAGCCCCTTGTCCCCCCATCCTATACCTTTCCCCCATTGGGGATGATGCAGGGTGGGCAAAGCCTGCCACGCAGTGCTAAGCAAGAGGATCCATTTGTTATTTCTGATCAGCAATCCCCCTCCATTACAAATTGGAGATAATAAGGGGATTCCTCTCGCTGTCTGCTGCCTAAGCACCCGGTAGCCCCAGGCCAAGGAGTGGGGCTTGGAGAGGGGAAGGGGCAGGGCTCATGGAAGGAACCAAATATCCACAGGCTGGAGGGATAACCTCCGCAGGGTGGATGTCGGATGTCAGGTGCTTCATAAACAATTCACTAGGCTGGCCTAGTGAATTGTGAGTTGATAGCTTGGCAATTGTTGTGAGAATATCTATCTCTGTTCAGTGCTTATCGGTGGCTGCTAGCCGAGGCCTTGAATGGTTCCTGGGAACAGGAGTTTGTTTAGAAAAGGTGGGGGCTATCTTGCAAGCTGTCTCTCACATAGTGTTGTCATCAAGAGGAGGTTGAACTGTGCTGCCCTGTTGGCACATGAGTTTGGATTACAGGCTTGAAGCCCTGTCTGTCAAAGTAGCTTAGAATTAGCCAGCCTCCATCCTATATAGCTACGAGCAAAGAAGAAGTTCTTTGCTAGAAATTATCTGTTCGACTGTTTGCTGTTTGCTTGTCATCTGAACTACGCTTGCCAAGAAACTCATGTTTGGGATTCTATCTGGTCTGGAGATGTTGGATGCACTCTGTACATGTTCTGTTGCTATTTGGACTTGGAATTTCTAAGAACTATGCCATGAAAAGTGCTCTGTGGCTTTTCATAGATTTGGACTTGCAGATTACTGTTCTAGATTCGTGTTCTATAGTCTGTTTTTCCCTGCATGGAGCCAAAGTACAGGCACAGGGAAACTCAGTGGCTGATCGTTGCTGTTCTGGAATTGTGTGTGTGTGTGTGACCTGCGAAAGAACCTTCCTCAGAGCCAAAGCTACGAGCAGGGAAGGCTTCCTAGGTCGAAGAGGTTTGTCCCCTGACATCTTGCTTTGTGATCAGCTCAGTGTTCCCTGACAGGCTGAGTTTGATTTAGTTCAAGATGATCTTATCCACTGTCAGACCTCGTGCACTCCTGCTGAGGTTTCGCCTTTGAGTCTCCCCGTGTTCCTGATGAGTCAGTGTGTGTGGCCACTCCTGACCTCAAGGGACTGGGGTTAACTCTAAATGTCTCCCCCTGAGTGCTGTTCGCATTAAGCCGTTGAACCTGAAAGCTATCTGGTCCGTGTTCAGCTTCAAGTGTGTGTTTGCAGAAATGAAACCGTTATGCCTTGATTTCCGTGTGATTTATAATTAGGCTGACCAGATAAAATCCAGGTCAGGGCACATGTAACTTTAACAGTTGTAGAGAAAAGGGAATTTCAGCCAGTGTCATTTGTATGCAGTTAGTTCCTGGTGAAATTCCTTCTTCATCACAACTGCTAAAGTTGCAGGGGCCCTGCCTTCTTTTGTATATGGTCACTCTAGTATAGTGCCTGCACCTTTAACTGTTGTGATGGAGAGGGAATTTCACCAGGGACTAATTGCATACAAATGACACTGGCTGAAATTCCCTTTTCTCTACAACTATTAAAGTTACATGAGCCCTGACCTGGATTTTATCTGGTCAACCTATTTATAATAAAAGAAGTCTCACAGATGTTGGAGTGTGTCAGTTTGCCTACAGTTCGTGAGCAGAAGCCTGGAGATGAGCTTGAGTCACGACACTGGATTAGGTCCAAAGACTGGAGGTTACCCACTGCTTTCCTAAAGGTCTTCAGGTTCTTGATGCGTCCTAGATACTAAAGGAATCCTGCATCAAGGCCTCTGGCTACAATTGTTTGAAATTCTTGGAGGGTGGAGGCAGACACATCTTCCCCATCTTCAAAAGATTTCAGCTTGCTTGGAAACTTTTGAGAACAATCAGTCAATTTGTGCGCATTTAGGAAATAATGCTGAGATCGCAAGAACCAGCACAGGTTTCTTAAGAACGAGACATGCCCAATTGCCTCCCACCTCCACCCCCGAGTTGCTAGTCTTGTAGATCAGGGGAAAGCTGTGGGTATATCTTGATTGTAGCAAAACTTTCAACAGGGTCTCCCACAATATTCGTGTTATCAAACTGGTAAAATGTGGGGCAGACAATGCTAATTTTAGGTGCATTTGTAACTAGTTAATAGACTGTACCCAAACCGTACTCATCAATGGCTCTTTGACAACCTGGAGAGAAATGGCAAGTTTTGTTTTTTTAAGATATTTATAAATTTTTGGATGGAGGAGGACAGGGGATGCGCACTCACCACGACTTTGATCCACTTCTTCAGCGCGGGACTCGCATGACGTCGTCCCCCTCATGCTGTTCTCGCACCCTGAGTGCTCCAATTTTAGTTTCTGTTTCAATTTAACCCTGAACAGGCAAAGCCTGTTTCAGGCAAGTTTCAACAGGCTAACCTGAGGTATCGGAGCAAAACTGACCACATGTGATTCAAAACGCCAGATTCTCATAGGAAACAGAGGGGGAACCCACAGAAGCAATCCGGGGTGGAGGGAATGGTACGTGTGATAAAGGCCTAGGAGGAGGAGCTAACAGGACTGAAGACGACCTTCAGGATGGAGAACTGGGTCAAAAGTCATAAAATGAACTTTAATACAGCTAAATGTAAAGTTCTGCATTTAAGTAGGAAAAATCAGTTAGACACATACAGGATGGTTTGACAGCATTAGATATGAAAAGGCTCCAGGGTCTTCGTAGACAGCAAGCTAAGCATGAGGCAGCAGAGTGATGCAGCAGCTAAAACAGCTAATGCAATTTTAGGTTGGCTCATCAAAAATTGAGTATCACACATGGGATGAAGTGGTCCTGCTCTATGCTTTGGTCAAACCTCACCTAGAATAGTGCACTGGGCACCACCGTTTAAGAAAGATAAGAACAAACTGGGATGTGCCCAGAAGTGGGCAATGAAGATGGTGAGGAGCCTGGAGGCCTCCGAGGAAAGGTTGAAAGACTTGGGTAACCAGAGGGCGACTTCACCTGAAAAGGCAGATCCGTAGGGCTCCTTTAAAAAGCAATGCTTGACTCCAAAGAAGGACTCCTCAAGAAGAAGGGACTGCTTGGGAGCAAGGTTTGCAGTGTACTGCAGCTACGCCTTTCATGGGGCTCAGGAGGCATTGGAAATATAAGCCTGTGTTATTAGTTGAGCCTTTACGGAAAGCAACGCTGTCACTTCAGTCCCAGTATCTTGTACCCTGACCCCTGTGTTATTGGCCTTTGGACTTCTGCCTTCTGGACTCTGATTCTCCCAGACTGATATCCCATGTCTTTGGCTAGGCTTCTAACCACTCTCTGGAAAATCCAAGTTTGCCCAGGAAAACTGTGCTTGGCTTTTGTGCTTGCTAAATAGGCTTCTGTATTGCAGTTAACTGGGCCCTCCTCTTGACGACATTTGGTTGGCTTCGCATCATCATCAGCAGGTGGCACGATGTGCATTTGCGCTCCTTCCACCCATCTACAGCAGAAGGAGCGTCACGGTGGGTTTTCTTGCCTCCTCTGCCACGACCGCGCCTCTTCGAAGGTTAGTTTTTTAAAACAAACTTTGTAAAATGGGGGGGGGGGCGGAGGACTGCGGAGGCATGGAGGTTTTTTAAAAAAAATATATTTTGTAAAATGGGGAGGACTGCGGAGGCGCGGAGGTTAGTTTTTTTTATTGTACTTTGTAAAATGGGGGGGGGCAGAGGACTGGGGAGGCTTGGAGGTGGTGCAGTGAGCTGATGGCTCGCTGTTCCATCCCCTTCCCTGCCCAGCCCATGGCGACCAATCAGTGGCCACCATAGACTGGGCACGCCTCGCAGAAGCTCCGGAGCAACAGCGACAGATGGCAAAAGCCGTCATCGTGTTGCTCAAAACTAAAAAAGTCAGGCTAAATGCCCAACTTTTTTAGTGCGGAGCTTCGGGACTTTGCCCCTAGATGGCTTTGGAGTGATGGCATGTAATCCACCTGCTGCCACTCCGAAGCCACTGCGAGGGAAAGTGACCATCTAGAGGTACCCTTGGTGTTTGCTTAGCAAAGAAGCTGAACCTAGCTGGCGCCGAACCGCATGGCTACTTATTTTACTGGGTTCGAGCTGGTGCTGGATACATTGATAAAGAATTGTCCCTGTTTTTCTTTCTGATGGTGACCTACTAGGTTGAGGAGAAATTGGAAAGGGTAATTCCTTCCATGGGAGACTTGGGTTTTTGCTATACTTCCTCTAGGTAACTCCACAACAGTAGTCAGAAAGTGGAATACTTTGGATCTGTGGTCTCTGTCTCTCTCTCTCCCTCACTGCCCTCCCCTCAAATCACTGAGAGGACTTAGAAAATGGATTTTGGTCATTCCCAAGGTCTTGAGAATTTATATTTAGGGAAAATCAGAGTGACAACAAAATTATTATTATTATTATTTATTATTATTATTATTATTATTATTGATAGACATGGATTTCTGCTGAGAGGATAATAAGAAAGATGAATCAAAACTCAAATAGGTCAGAGATATGAAGAGCCAAGGCTGAGTTCAAAATATGTTTAGCAGACCTACATCACTTGTGAACTCCTGAACCAAAGAACATCTCTACATTAAGGGGAAATTGTGTTGCTTACCCTTGGCTTTGAGCTTCCCACTTCTTTGGCACAATTCTTATGGGCTGCATTACATGGGTGGAGAGGGGTGACTATGTGGTTTGAATTGAATGCTTTCCCTCTAAGCATGCACTGTTCATTGAGACAGCACCATCTAGTGGCAGAATATCCCACTTTTTTCCAGGTATTACCACATTTAAAGTATTTTTTTTAATAGCGGGGTTTCCAGGAGATAACGTGGGAGATGATCCTGTGCAGACAGCTAGTGAGTGAAATGGGACTTCTTTTGCAGCATCTACCAATGACATTTATAGGTGTTAAACAGTCGCAAGGGATCTGGATGGAGGCTGTCCATGGTATCTCCCCAGCAGGGGCCTCTGGCTCTTTGGCTTCAGGACTGCATTGCAATGATGATGCTGTTATTAAAAACAACAGTGCATAAAATTGCAGAGCAGTATTGTGCTGGAGTGGGATGGGATGCATGCATCTGCCAGCAAGTTGCCTTAAGAGCTGGCCTTGGCCAGTTGGGGTCTAGGAAGGTAGAGTTCAGCATGAGATTCTGCTAAATTTGGTCACGAGAGAGGGAGAGGCTGACTACCCAAAGATAACAGTAAGATCTTCGGAGTGATGCTTGATCCTCTCTAGCTTCTCTCAGATCTCAGTCTTGTCTCCTAAAATGTTCTGCTACTTCCAGGAAATGCAACATACTCTGATGGCAAGAGTGTATACTTACTACATCTCTCTGTGTGTGTGCATGCACATAGACATACCAATGAAATGAAAATGTGTGCGCACAACCTCCGAATTATCCCCCGAAGCTGATTTAACCAAACAACGGTTCGTGAGCAAGTGCAGGCACTGTGGAGGTGGCTTGCAGGGGTGTGTGTGTGTGTGTGTGAGAGAGAGAGAGAGAGAGAGAGAGAGGGCTTGGTCAGTCTGCACACAGGCTCCTCTGTCAAACTATCACCATCGGCTTGAGATAGCATAACTTTAAGGCAAAGCTTTCAAATGCTAGAAATTCAAAACACACCAATTCTGAGTTTTGGCCAAATGTCTATGCGATGTGTCATTTCTTCTGTCTGCATAATGTTAGTGAGCAAAGAGCCTGGCTTGGACAGTGGTTGGTTTGGGCTTTTTAAAATGAATGTCAATACAGGCCTTTAACCAATTGGTTTTTAGAGTGGTGCACAAGAGGATCAAAATAAAAACAGACCATCCAAAAACGATAAGACTGGGATATGGACCCGTGCAGTTGCAGCCTCCACTTTGCCATACAGGGATTGTAGCTCTGTGCCACAGAGGAGCAGCAATAGTCATGAACATCCACAAACATATTCATATGCATGCTGGGCGAACCTTCTAGCCTAGGAATGCATTACCTCCCAAGGGGCTTGATGTGCCACAACAGCTCTGCTGAATTTACGGTCAGTATTGCCACCAGTGTCTCTAGTACAGCGGACACCGAACGTAGGCCAAAGGTTTGTGTCCCCCTGTTGAGCCCAACACTTGGATTCAGCTGCCAGCAAGTCAGCCAGCCAGATGTCCCCAGGGGACTCCCAAGCTGGGCATGATGGTGGGAGCACTCCAATGCTGTAATCAGCGATAGACTGCCTCTAAAAATGGAGGTTCCATTCCTATCTTGTATGGCAAATAGCCATGGGTGGATCTATCCCCTATGAAATAGCCCCGTTAAAAAAGCTCCTTATGACTGACAAGTACTCAAAACAACCATCTGCGATAATTTTGTATTTTATCACCATGAGACTAAGCAAGGGGGGTGTCACCTCAGGTAGGCAACATTCCCGTTCTCCAGAGCATCTGGGAAATGCAGGTTGTTGGACATAAAAGCATAAAAAGTGTTTCCCAGACTCCTAAATTAATGAGGCATCCAGATGTTTTTCTGTTGCTCTGATTCATTTACAACTTCATCAGCTTGTTGGAGCTCTGGCTGAGTTTCTCTGCTAAACATTTCAAAACCGTTGACCCCAGAGAGGACGAGAAGGGGGTCTGTTTCCAAAGAAGACAGCAATTGCCCAAATTCGTCATTCTGCTTTTCCAAGGCCATATATACCCTCCGGCGCAGGCATAGAAATGGCAGCTTCTAATAATACAGCTGGTTTAAAAATGTACTAAAAACAGAAAATTTATGTAGCATGACCAAACTTGAATTATACATTACAGCACTATAATTGATTTTTTAGAAGAGAGATTAAATTTATTTTATGCCTCACTAACGAACAGCTAGATTTACCTAATTGCTTGGAGTGCAGAGTTAGTATGATTCATTAAACCCCACACTTGCTTGGGTACATTACACAGTGACTAACACTGCCTGCTTGAAGCAATTAAACTGCAGAAAGCAACGGAGGCCTCGGAAGTAATTGTCTGCAGCAGTGAGACTGAGGGGGCCTCATTTCAATGAAAAAATGACCCCCCCCCCCAAAAGCAAATTCTCCTCCTTGTCTCTTGATGTCAGTCCCTTCCAAAAATATGTTCTGATTGTGATTTGATGGTAATAGGGGCGAGCTGAATCTTTGGTTATTTTGCCAAAAAACAATACCAGTAATAGAAAAAGAAGAGAATGCATGCTCTGCCTGCCATCCTAATTTTGCTCAAGCATGTGTGTGTGTGCGTGAAACCTCTGTTTGAATCAAATCAAAATGCTGTCAGTAACTGAGTGGAAATCAATGCTGTGAAAAGCAGAGAGTTGCTGGGTACGATTCTACAAACACTGAATAATTATATACACATTGCAAAAATAAAGGTAGCAATTTAGTAAAGCAAGGGGTGGGAGAAATAATCATATTGGCTGGCATTGGTGAACAAAAAAAAAATCCTGCTGAGCTTGTGTTTCCTACAAGGAAAGTAGCTTTGATTATTCCCAGAAGAATGAGGGAAAACGAGCCATTGAGACTCCCAGGGCACAGATGTTTGTTCTACCGCTCTGCCCCTCTTACACGTTCCTGTGGCTTGGAGATTTGGGACTGCCAACAGCACTGAGAGGGTGCAGTGGGGTTGCCAGTCACAGCAGTGCCCAGTTACTCAACGGAGGATCGTGTCCGTGTTGTTTGGCATCTCATGTGTCAAGAAGTTTGACAATGAGGATTCACCAGGCTCAGAAGGGGTTGCAAAGATGTGGTCCCCAACACCCATCTCCTGATGGATTGCCAGCCCTGACTGGGGGTCTGGAATGCCTTTATGGAGGAATTTGCTACTGGGAATCTCATCCCCTTATGTCTATTTCACTTTATTTCCAAGGCAGCTACCAATACCAAAAGTAATAAAATGATTAAATATAAACCAGCCGCACCATCAGCCTCTGCTAGCAAATCATCTTCTGACCAGTACTTAGCACAACCTTATTATTATTATTATTTATTATTATTTTATTACATTAGGGTGACCATATTTTGGAAACCAAAAAGGAGGACAACATGGCCGCCCCAAGGGGGCGTGCCCACCAACATGTCCAGCCCCCAAGGGGGCGTACCCACCCAAACTTGCCTTGGTCACATGTCTGATTTTACAGCATACAATTAAAACAAACCTGTTCTACATAATATCTTAACGTTAAAATCACTGAGATAAAGAACAAGTGAGATATTCAACGTATCTGAAATTAACTTCACTCACTCCTACTTTTGTAGCTTTTCCTGTACTTTGTTGCTATACTCTTTGTGATACATACTCCCCTCAGATATCTTTTCTGACTGCAAATGCTTCACTGGATGATACCATAATCTAATCTTTCCTAACATTTAACACTCTTTCCCCATCACCTTTCTCATTCCCATACTCACAGATCCATCATTTTGCTACCACTGAACAGGTACATAAAAATCTAGTACAACAAACTAGCAACCTAGCATTCAGAAAGAGTATAAAATACAATTACCCTGCAAGCATTAGCTATGGAACAAAAATACTTCTGGTTTATCAATGAGAAATTCTCACAATGCCTGCCAAGGATCCTTTCCTCCTTTTATCCAAAAATCTCTTGAATATTTGGATTCAAGAAATATTTGGAAATTCTGTTTTCAGTGTGTAGAGAACACAAATCCCAATCAGAGCGCTCTGCCCAAAGAAAACTTCCCAAAGAAACCTCAGAATAAAGCTTCAATAAAGCTTATTCCCAGATAAATGAATATAGGATGCAGCCTTAAATGAAGGTGCTTACAGGGCCATTACTATTTTATTGTAGTTCATGATAAATCTTCACTGTGATAGAATTTAAGCAAGTTGAACAGTGCAACGTTATACATGTCTACTCAGAAGTAAGTCCCACTGACAGCAAAGGGCCTGCAATCCTAAAGTGTTAACATAAACGTAATTACAAACACAAAACAGGACAGAATTAGGAAGGGGAAGTTTCTGCAGTTGTGGAGCAAGTTGTCTGTCACACACAAGATGAACATAGTTTGCATAATTTGTGAGTCTTCAAGATGCCACAAGACACTTTGGTGGCTTTCAAGCACAAAAGAACAAGAGGTGCCTCTGCTTCTTCACATCCATTCACCTTTCTCTAGCAAGTGCAAGCCCCTCCTGCTGTCAAGGAGGACTATGCACCCACCAGAACCTGGCCTCGTGGCTCATGCAACCAGCAGGTGCACTCCAGAAAGATGCTTTCAGAGCCTAGGAAATCCAGACATATAAGCCCAAACAAGCCACCCTATGCACTCACATATTACCTTGCCCCTTAGTCCAGACATTGCTGCTCACATCCCTGTTTGGCTGCAAAACCACTTCTGTCCCATCCCAGATAAGGGACCTGGGCCAGCTTGGAAGAAGCAACAGGTGAGGAAGGCCTCTGGCACTCCTGTGAACATGGCAGCAGCCAGTGTACCTGCTCACCCCTTGCCAGGAGCCTCACAGTCTTCAATGGCAAAATGCAGTGCTTGGCTGCTGGGCGCCTCTCACCAGCTAACAATAGTGTTGTGACGCAATTTTGGATGCTGGATGTAATGGTCGTACAGCCCCCTTTATAACTTAAAATGAATCATTTCAATTCCACATTGCACAGCTGCTACATTTGTGATGCTAGAGCAGTAAAAATAACTTCTGGTTTATCAGTGAGAAACTAATCTAAAATGTGTCATTACACCTCTGGTTCATTAGCCATGTAAACAAGACCATGGTCAGTAGCAATACAAAGAAAAGCCAGAACAGATGCCCATTATCACAATGCTAGACAAGGACTTTTCCCTCTTTTTACCAAATACCTCCTGAATTTACACTGCCTCAGTGTGCAGAGAACACAAATCCCATTCAGGGATCCAAAGAAAACTGCCCAAAGAAACCTCAAGAAACAAGTCCCATTGATTTCAATAAAGCTAGGGTGACCATATGAAAAGGAGGACAGGGCTCCTGTAACTTTAACAGTTGCGTAGAGAAGGGAATTTCAGCTGGTGTCCTTTGTATGCATGCAGCACCTGGTGAAATTCCCTCTTCATCACTGTAGTTAAAGCTGCAGGAGCTATACTAGAGTGACCAGGTACAAAAGCGGGCAGGGCTCCTGCAGCTTTAACTACAGTGATGAAGAGGGAATTTCACCAGGTGCTGCATGCATACAAATGACACCAGCTGAAATTCCCTTCTCTACACAACTGTTAAAGATACAAGAGCCCTGTCTTCCTTTTCATATGGTCACCCTAATTTAAATGGAATTTGCTTCCTTCCATGCACTTAAGCATGCTTAAGGAACAAGTGCATGGAAAGAAGCAAATTCCATTTAAATTAGGGTGACCATATGAAAAGGAAGACAGGGCTCCTGTAACTTTTAACAGTTGCGTAGAAAAGGAATTTCAGCAGGTGTCCTTTGTATACATGCAGCACCTGGTGAAATTCCCTCTTCATCACTGTAGTTAAAGCTGCAGGAGCTATACTAGAGTGACCAGGTACAAAAGCGGGCAGGGCTCCTGCAGCTTTAACTACAGTGATGAAGAGGGAATTTCACCAGGTGCTGCATGCATACAAAGGACACCAGCTGAAATTCCCTTCTCTACGCAACTGTTAAAGATACAAGAGCCCTGTCTTCCTTTTCACATGGTCACCCTAATTTAAATGGAATTTGCTTCTTTCCATGCACTTAAGCATGCTTAAGGAACACTTGCTAACGTTCCTTAAGCATGCTTAAGTGCATGGAAGGAAGCAAATTCCATTTAAATTAGGGTGACCATATGAAAAGGAAGACAGGGCTCCTGTAACTTTTAACAGTTGCGTAGAAAAGGAATTTCAGCAGGTGTCCTTTGTATACATGCAGCACCTGGTGAAATTCCCTCTTCACTACAACTGTTAAAGCTGCAGGAGCCCTGCCCGCTTTTGTACCTGGTCACTCTAGTATAGCTCCTGCAGCTTTAACTACAGTGATGAAGAGGGAATTTCACCAGGTGCTGCATGTATACAAAGGACACCTGCTGAAATTCCTTTTCTACGCAATTGTTAAAAGTTACAGGAGCCCTGTCTTCCTTTTCATATGGTAATTTAAATGGAATTTGCTTCTTTCCATGCACTTAAGCATGCTTAAGGAACACTTGCTAACGTTCCTTAAGCATGCTTAAGTGCATGGAAGGAAGCAAATTCCATTTAAATTAGGGTGACCATATGAAAAGGAAGACAGGGCTCTTGTATCTTTAACAGTTGCGTAGAGAAGGGAATTTCAGCTGGTGTCCTTTGTATGCATGCAGCACCTGGTGAAATTCCCTCTTCATCACTGTAGTTAAAGCTGCAGGAGCTATACTAGAGTGACCAGGTACAAAAGCGGGCAGGGCTCCTGCAGCTTTAACTACAGTGATGAAGAGGGAATTTCACCAGGTGCTGCATGCATACAAAGGACACCAGCTGAAATTCCCTTCTCTACACAACTGTTAAAAGTTACAGGAGCCCTGTCCTCCTTGGTCACCCTAAGGAAGCCCCAGCAGGTAAGTGCCCCGCGCCCCTGTGCCGCCCCCCCCCGCCGTGCGCCCCCGCACCGCCCCCCCGCCCCGCGCCCCCGCACGGGACCCCCCGCCCCGCGCCCCCCCCCACACCCGCTGTGCGCACCCGCGCGGCCCCCCCGCCGCGAGCACCTGCACCGCCCCCCCGCCGCGAGCACCCGCACCGCCCCCCCGCCGCGAGCACCCGCGCGGCCCCCCCCGCCGCGAGCACCCGCGCCGCCCCCCCCGCCGCGAGCACCCGCACCGCCCCCCCGCCATGAGCACCCGCCCAGCTGCCCCCCACCCACCGCGAGCACCCGCGCCGCCCCCCCATCCCCCACGCGCTCCTTACCTGTTGCTGCTGGGGCGTCCGTTTCCCTCCGTGCTCGGAATCTACTGAGAAACAGGCTTCTTGGCCTGTCTCTCAGCAGTGCGCCGAGTGATGACGTCATCACCCGGCGCGCTACTGAGGGATAGGCCGCGAAGCCTGTTTCTCAGTAGATTCCGAGCACCGGTGGGAAGCCCCAGCAGGTAAGTGCCCCGCGCCCCCGCGCCGCCCCCCCCGCCCCGCGCCCCCGCACGGCCCCCCCACCCGCCCCGCGCCCCCCCCGCCCCGCGCCCCCCCCACCCGCCGTGCGCCCCCGCGCCCCCCCCCGCCGCGCGCACTCGCGCGGCCCCCCCACCCGCCACGAGCACCCGCACCGCCCCCCCCGCCGCGAGCACCCGCGCCGCCCCCCGCCGCGAGCACCCGCACCGCCCCCCCGCCATGAGCACCCGCCCCGCCGCCCCCCACCCACCGCGAGCACCCGCGCCGCCCCGCCACCCCCGACGCGCTCCTTGCCTGCTGCTGCTGGGGCATCCGTTTCCCTCCGTGCTTGGAATCTACTGAGAAACAGGCTTCTTGGCCTGTCTCTCAGCAGTGCGCCGAGTGATGACGTCATCACCCGGCGCGCTACTGAGGGATAGGCCGCGAAGCCTGTTTCTCAGTAGATTCCGAGCACCGGAGGGAAACAGACGCCCCAGCCGGTAGGTGCCTCGCGCCGCCAGCCTCCCGCCACCGCCGCGTGACCCCCCGCTGCCCCGGTTTGCCCCCGCCTCCCCGCGGTTGGCCCAGCTCGCCCCAGGGCCATCTGGTCACCGTTTTGGGGGGCTAAATTTCCGGATTTGGCCCCCCAAAACGGTTTTTTCCGCCCGGATGCGGATTTGCACCCCATTTCCCGGATATGTCCGGACAAATCCGGGCGTCTGGTCACCCTAATTACATTTATATACCGCCCCATAGCCGAAGCTCTCTGGGCGGTTTACAACCCTATACACAACCCAAGGGACACAGTCAACTGTGAACAACTTCTGTACAGGCACCTTACAATTATTAGGACTTGAATTGCAGCCTCCTTCAAACACCGTTCACTTCAATGGTGATTGATTCCCACTGAACTGCACACAGCAGCCTAAACTTGAAAGAATTAAAAGGACCTTACCAAAAAAAGCATTTTTTTTCTACATCTCAGGGTTATACTTAAGGGGAAGTACCGTACAAACTTCTTTGTGCACCTTAGCTTTCAATTATGTAACGAAACCTATGATTTTAAGCTCACATGTATTAAGGAACATCAATAAAATTTGAAGAAAAAGAAAGGATCAAAGCAAACAAGATTTCATTTTTGCTTATTAGATTATTATAAGTTGTAATAAGAGAGCTATAATCCGGAGTTTTCCATTCCTGGCACTGCAATACCTGCAATGTATTTTGTGACAGTCAGTCAGGGGTGTTGAAGGCCGAATATCATTTTGGAGAAGCTCTCGGGGGCCACGCACCAGTGGTGGGCGGGGCGGAAGGCAAAAGGCACAGGGCCAAATCTCTTCCTGCCTTAGAGGAGGCATCTCAACCACCGATAATAACTCCAAGCTAGATGTTTCATTTTCACTGTTCCCGGAGGCTGCTTATGTAGCTCTGCTGGGAGCAGGCCTTGGATGTTTTATGTAATGATCACCTGCAGTCCCCATGGTCCAATTCTTTCTCTCTCTTTATTTATAGAAAAGATGGAGTGGTTGAACTGTGCATCTGTCACATGATGT
This sequence comes from Anniella stebbinsi, assembly GCA_029215795.1. NCBI lineage: Eukaryota > Metazoa > Chordata > Lepidosauria > Squamata > Anniellidae > Anniella > Anniella stebbinsi. The sequence goes on from JARDYH010000001.1 coordinate 376,171,610, forward strand.
GGCGACCATGCGAGAGTGTACTGCATTTCTTTGGTCAAAACGGACTGCTTTGTGTTTCCACAGTTGGTTGTTAGCTATACCTGGTGGTTCCTCTGGGAAGGGCGCCATGAACAAGGAGTCCCTGTATGGGGACATGGCAGCCATGATAGGGCATACTTCTCTGGCTGGAGGTTTATATTTTATGTCACAGGCAGCCAACGCACAACCCTCGGCTTTGCTCAACGAAGCCCCCAATGCTCCCTGGGCATCTCCTGAACCTCACTTTGAGTTGGCCAAATCTGTTCCTGCTCTCACAGCTTGCTTGCTTGCTTTCCTTCCCTGCTAGGCTGCAAAGAAGAGAAGCTTCTTTTTCTCCACCCAACAAGGATTGAAAGCAAGCTGCCAGGGGAGGGCAGTTTCCCCCTTCCCCACTCAGCACAGAAGGAAAGTTGTATGGAAGGGGGAGTGTGTAAATGGGAGGGGGGATGGAGATGGAAGGACAATGGATAGGCTGACCCTACAGAAAGGAGGACCGGGGGCTCCTGTATCTTTAACAGTTGCATAGAAAAAGGAATATCAGCAGGTGTCATTTGTACGCATGTAGCATGTAGCACTTCTTCATTACAACTAGAGTGACCAGATACAAAAGAGGGCAGGGCTCCTGCAGCTTTAACTGTTGTGATGAAGAGGGAATTTCACCAGGTGCTGCATGCGTACAAATGACATCTGCTGAAATTCCTTTTTCTATACAACTGTTAAAGATACAGGAGCCCTGTCCTCCTTTCCATAGGGTCAGCCGAACAATAGATGTAAGCCAAGTGTGTATGTTTGGGTGACTGGATGTGAAAATGAGAGATGGGGTGAGAGGAGGGGAGGGGAAGGGAGAAGAGAGAAGGAGTATCCCTTTTTGTCTCTGTGTGTGTGTGTGTGTGTGTGTGTTTATTTTATTTATTTACAGCATCCAAAACGGATTCTGGAGCAGTGAACACAAAAGGTAAAATAGGGAAAAGAGAATGGGTTCCATCACACCTACTTTTTTTCCTGGTTTGCATCTGCGGTTTCCCCCTTCGTTTCCTTAGCGAGTCGAGCACTGGGCACTTTCATGTCTGTGCGTTGTTGCGCTATTTCAGCTCATGTATCTTTTCACCTGTATCGCTACTATGCCGGTGAAATCTCCTGCCCCGCCCACTATGTTCTCCTTCCCCCTGCAGTTAATTTTTAATATTTTCAATACATATATATATATATATCTGTGCAAATACAATAGTACGGCAGCCTAAAACTGTGCAATTATAGTAAAACAACACACAATGCTTTCCCCTAAGATCATATTAAACAAGATAAGTGAAGAGAAAGTATTACACTTAGGTTTTGGAGAAGTTTGTGGTCACTGTTGGCATGGCAAGGGGAAGCTGACATTGTTCTGGTCAGGAAACCTAGACAATGCCTATTCAGGAGTAAGAACCATAGAATTGAATGGGGCCAGGTCCCAGGCAAGGGTGGCAGTGGCCTCTCTCCCTCCCCCTCAAGGTTGAGCAGTTGAGTGGAGAACGGCCCCACCCTCCTCTTTTGTCAGCGAGACCGCCCTTCAACACACACACACCCAAGAAAAACTGGGATGGTCCAATATAGTGCAAGGACAGCAATACAGGGGAGGGAGGAGGGACTTTATTGTGCATGGAGGGGAAAAAACCAGACTTTCCCCACTCCAAAATAAGATGGAAAATGGAGGGGAAGAGGGACGATACTGCATGGAAAGCTGAAACACAGTTACCCTGATCCTCAAACCAAACAGCCCATCCGGAAGAATAATAAGGTTGATATTACCAAAAGCTGCTCGGAGGTCCAGCAGCACACACATTACACACACCTAGTAATACTCTGGAAGCCTTCAGGTGAAAACAAGCATGATTTATAAAGAGTGGTGGTGATTTTATTTTTATTTATTGTATTTCTTAAATGTACAAAAAGGATGTTAGGGCCGTGTATATAAAATGACCTTCAAACAAAACAATGCAACACAGTACATTAAACATAACCTAAAATCTTTTTGATCTAAACATTGGAAAGCAAAATCAAGTGGCATACAACTCTTTCAACCCGCTAAAAAGATACATACTGGAATCCAGAAATGTGGACATTTTGAAAGTTTGTTTTAAAATGCATCTGCATATGAAAAGGTACAATGTTGGTGCCAGGCATATCTCCTGTGGGAGGGCATTGCAGAGTCAGGGCGTCCCCACAGAGAAGGCAAACATTAAATATACCTCTCTTATAGAAGGAGTACAGAGCAGGGCTCCCTCTGATGATCTTAATGCTGCATGGGAAGATTGATGTGGGAGGAGGCGTTACCTTCAGGGATGCCTTGATAAGCATGAAACGGTCAACCAGTAAAAGAACTGTCGACTGCTAATGATGCCCAACTTGGGAATCTCCATCCATTTGTCCACAGTAGTAGCAAAATGTTCTACCTTTCAATGTCATGAAGGCTAATTTGACCAAACTTCCAGGAGGGTAGAATCTGGTGGGAAAACACCCAGTAGACCAGGAAACAGGCCAGGGGGCCTGTTGAATAAGGCATCACCCCAGGAAAATCAATTCACTTAGAATCCCTATCAGGCAGATTAGCTGATGGTACAAACAAGCCTTATTCCAAACATAAATTTTGGACTACTTTAAATGATCTCTGGCAGGAATGTCAATAAGCAGCAATGCCCTTTTCTTTAAGTCTCAGGATAGCTGGGGCTTCCAGAAGACAGTCAAGATTTCTACCACCCCTTATTTCTCCCATTTGTCTCTTTCTATAGATGGCTTTCTATTTTTTTTCCTATTTTGCAGAGCTTCAAATAAAGTGACTCAAGGCAGAAATGAATGGCTGTTTATGAACCAATGCAGGAAATTAGGGCAGCAGCGTTGACAGGCCAAGCAGGAAGAAGCACATCAAAGCACAGACTTTCCTTCTTAAAAATATTGAACACCTACTAATGAATGCATTTAGCATGGAAATGGAGTGGGTTGTCAATATGAGGTAATTATAGGTTCATCTGTTTGGACAGAATTCCCTGGCTTGATATCTACAAAGAGATCACTACCTAGATGCATGACGTGTTACTCACCACAATTAGTCATTCAGTGTCTGCTCTGAAATGCAAAGAGAGATGAACTGCAATGTGGGAAGAAAATGTCTTGGCAGCTGGAGGGAAGACACCAAGCATCACCAGCCCAGCGTGTCCACAGTTGCAGGAAGGGTGGGCCATGGGCCTAGGCACTCAGGTGCTGCTAAGTAGGGCTGTGTGCGGACCTCCTGATCCGATCCAGCTCTCAATCTGTCAGGTCCAGATCGGGCTCGATCTGACTAAGATCGGATCGGGCTCAATCTTATCTGACTCGGATCCAGATCCGAATCCATGAACAGCACTCCCTCTCCCTGCTTACCTGCTGCTTACCTGCTGCTTCCGCCGCGTCATCCTGCCATCGTCCTCTCTCCTCGCTGTGTGCTGCCGTATTCCCCACTCTCGGCGGGTGACGTCATACCCGACGGGGGCGAGAAATGCAGTGGCACACAGCGAGGAGAGAGGACGACGGGGGACGACGCGGAGGAGGCAGCAGGTAAGCAGGGCAAGTGGAGGGAGGGAGGGGGAGAGCAGGAGGGAGTTCTGTGACCGGATCTGAATCAGATTCGGATCGTGGATTTGATCCAGCCTGATACGGCCCCGATCTGATCCAAATCCAGATCCAGGAGGCCTAGATCAGCCCAATCCGCTCCGGATTCGGGATCTGGATCTCTGCACAGCCCTACTGCTGAGCTCGTCCCAGGGGCCCCTGGGAGTCGGGCATCTGCTGCTCCTGTTTTACTGGACCACCAGGACAGCTACTTGGAGGGAGGAATGGCAGGATCTTTAAGAAAGCCAGGAGGAACCAAACAGTTCAGCCTCTGTGACAAAGCACTGAGCGTGCGACCGCTGGAGTGGAGCAACATCGGCAAGGGAAGAGACTTGCTTGCTCTTGAGGGTGTGTTGCTTGCTCATCTAGGACTCGATCCAGTCCTCTTGAATGTTCCCTGTTTCCCTCCCATCCCTTCCTTGCAGGATCTTACACAGGCTCTGGCCCAAGGTGCCCTTGTACAAAAGGACATTGTTATATTTTCCTTGGGATTAAGCATTAGCAGAATAATAAAATAGCTGCAATTTCTCCTTCCTGCAAAGATAACCTTAACCTGACCAGACATCCTGTCCGGGAATTGAATCACATCAAGTGTGTGTACTTGACTCTGAAGTCCAGGGTTAGACTGGGGATTCTGTTAGTGTACTGGCCGCCCCGCTGCCTATCAGACTCCCTGGCCGAGCTCACAGAACTGGTCCCGGAGCTGGTGTTGAAGTCGCCCAGGGCAACTTCACCATCCCATTCGTGGCCGGCTTGTCAGGTGCAGCTTGGGAATTCATGGCACCCATGACAAACATGGGCCTATCCCAACTGGTCTCTGGACCCACACATTCAGCAGGTCACACCCTCGATGCTGTTTTCAGTTCTGAACAGACGGATCTGTGGGCAGAGGTGATAAATACCTCTGCATTGTCAGGGACAGACCATTTTCTGGTTTTACTTAGTGTCACGGCTACCACCTGCCCTTGCAGGGGTGGTGGGCCTATTGAGATGGTCCGCCCTTGAAGGCTGATGGATCCTCTTGGATTCCAGAAAGCCTTAGAGGGTTCTATGGGTGGTATCGTCGATGATCCTGTAGAAGCCCTGGTCAATAGATGGAATCAAGACCTAACTAGGGCTATCGACACGATCGCCCCCAAACGTCCTTTCCAACCAGCTTCTAATTGGGCACTCTGGAAACTGAAGATGTCAGGGAGTTGAAGTGGGAAGGATGATGACTGGAGCGCCGATGGCAGAAAACTTGGCTTATATCTGACAAGACAGGACTTCGGGCTTTATCACACATACATCCCCCTCCCCCGGTTTGCTTCTGCGATTCCCCCTCAGTTTCATATGCGAGTCTAGCATTTTGATTTACACGTGCTTGGTATTGGTGCGGCACCTGCAATACCTGCAATATCTGCCAGTGCCTTTTGGACTTTACCCGTTCAGGGATAGTTCGAAAGAGGAATGAAAAGCGGAGCACTCAGGGCATGAGAACAATGGGAGGGGGACGACGTCATGCGAGTCCCATGCTGAAGAACTGGATCAAAGTCGCGGCGTGCGTGTTTAAAACCGCTCGTGTGATAATGACCATAGAGAACATCTTCGTTCCTATGGGGTGGCAATACGTGCAGCGAAGAAATCATTCTTCTCTGCATGCATTGTGTCTGCGAATTCACATTCAGCAGAACTGTTCAGGGTGGTGAGGGGTCTAATTCAGACAACTTCCCCTCTGAACCTGGTTTTAGAGCCTTCGGAAGTTCTCTGTGATGCCTTTAACGATCATTTCACAGATAAAAATCTCTCGACTTAGAGCTGACTTAGATGCCATCATTATAGCAGAAGCTGACAATGAAGTGTCCACCAACTCCATGAATAGGATTGCACTGGATCAGTTTCAGTTGGTGAGTACCGAGGATGTGGACAAGCTGCTTGGATGAGTGAGGAGGACAACTTGCCCTCTTGATCCCTGTCCTGCTTGGCTTGTCACTCAGGGAGGAGATGCAGTTAGATTACAACTACAACATATTATTAATGCATCTCTCAGGGAGGAGAGTTTTCCATCATGTTTAAAAGAAGCTGTGGTATGGCCACTTCTAAAAAAGCCCTCCCTGGATCCCCTGGACCTTAATAACTACAGTCCAGAATCAAACCTTTTGTTTTTCGGCAACGTGATCGAGAGGGCAGTTGCCTTTCAACTCCAAGCAGTCTTGGATGATACAGATTTTCTAGAACCATTTCAAACCAGCTTCAGAGCAGGATACAGAGTTGAGACCACTATGGTCACCTTAGTGGATGATCTTCGCATGAGTATGGATGGGGGGAGTGTGTCCCTGCTGGTACTTTTGGACCTCTCAGTGGCTTTTGATAACATCGACCATGGTATCCTTCTGGAACGCCTGAGGGGATTGGGAATTGGGGGGACTGTGCTCCAGTGGTTCCAGTCCTACCTCTCAGGAAGGTTCCAGATGGTGATGTTTGGGGATAGCTGCTCCTCAAAGAAAGAGTTGTTGTATGGCGTACTACAAGGCACAATCCCCCAAACCGTTCAACATCTACATGAAACCGCTGGGAGAGATCATCCAGAGGCATGGGGCGGGGTGCTATCAGTATGCCGATGACACCCAAATATATTTCTCTATGCCTTCAATAACAGCGTCAACTAAGGATAGTGTGTCTCCTTTGAATGAATACTTGGAGGCAGTAATGGGCTGGATGAGGGAAAACAAACATGAAGCTGAATCCAGACAAGATAGAGTTGCTTGCTGTCAAAAGCTCCAACCTGGGTTTGGAGGTGTGTCAACCAGTTCTGGATGGGGCTACACTTCCCCTGAATGACTGCATTCACAGTTTGGGGGTGCTCCTGGATCCATTGCTCCAAAAGACAGCCCAGATAAATGTGATGGCCAGGAGTGCCTACTATCAGCTTCAGATGTTATGCCAGCTGTGCCCTTTGCTAGTGTTGGAAGTCTGAAAGACAGTACTGCACGAGCTTGTAACTTCAAGGCTCAGCTTCTGCAATATGCTGTACATAGGGCTACCTTTGTGCCTAGTCCAGAAACTATAATTAGTTCAAAATGTGGCAGCCAGGTTGGTCACTGGTACTTCTAAGGGAGAGCATATTACCACAACATTAAAATCACTCCACTGGCTGCCGATTAGTTTCCATGCGAAGTACAAAGTGTTGGTCATTACCTTTAAAGCTCTACATGGTTTGGGTCGCCTGTGGGATCACCTTCCCCCATACAACCTGCCCCACGCACTCAGGTTCTCTGGGAAGAATTTACTCCAGTCAACCAAAACCAGGCTGCCAACTGTTACCCAGAGGACCTTCTCTTCTGTCGCTCCCAGACTGCAGAATGGCCTACCGAGAGAGATTTGTCAACTTAACAGTCTCTCCAGATTTAAGAATGCCATAAAGACTGATGTCTTCTGGCAGGCCTACCCAGCTGAATTTTAAGATGTTTGACTGTTATTTGAATTTAATCCGTTTTATGTATTTTATAGTATTTTTGTATTCGGTGTTGTTCACCGCCTCAATCCAGAGGGAGAAGCAGGAAAGAAATAAAAAGAACAAATAGAAAATAGCATTCCCCCCCCCCCCCCCCAAAATGCTCTCAACATGGAGAACACAGACTGTTGCATGTTGTTTAACTTGATTCATAAGATAAGTGTACTTACAACCCTTCAGCCAACTACAGATTTTCTTCGGCATGATCGCCAATTGCAAAATCAAAATAACCAGAACTGCACTAAGCAATTACTTTGTAATTTGACTCCAGTGTCATTTCCCACTTTCCCAGATCTCCCTGGGAGCCATTCCAGGCTCTGTCGCCCCACCCACTCATGTACTTAGCACCACCCTGCATGCTCTTTGTTGATCATGCTAGAATGTGACCAAATGCTGGCAACAAGCTCTTGCATCTGTCGGAACGACTCCAGTAACTCCTTGTGGGAATGTCCCAGGGAGTCAGAGTTTGGTGCACTCAGAAGCTTGCTAACCAACTTTGGATACATTAATGGGCTGCTCAAAAGCATCATCTGAAATACTTTGGATAGTATCTTTATTTCTGAACCATCTGTTCTAGCTTTCCCAGCCTGGTGCCCTCCAGTTGTTTTGGACCACATCTCCCAGCATTTCTTATCACTGACCATGCTGGGGCTGATGGGGGTCAAAATATAATGCATCTGGAGGGCACCAGGTTGGGGAAAGCTTATCCATTCTGTCCCTAGGTTTAGGAGGTTTCACCCCAGGCCAATCAACCTTCCAAAGTGGGTTGCAACCCACCCAAAGTATTACTAGATGGTTGGAAGGCTTCTGGCTTCCTCATTGTCATGGGTGGGAATAAAAAGCCATTTCCCCCACCCCTGCCAAATTCTCCAATCTCCATCCATTTCCTTCCACAATTTTGTGTATGCAGGCAAAATGCAGGCAGAAACCCAAATAGCTGCAAACATCCAAACTTGAACTGCATTGCAAAGTTTATGTCTCTTCCCTGTTCTCTCCTGCATTAACATCTACATGAGCACAAACACAATGTCAGGAGCTTAACTCTCCCTCCCTGGCTGAATTCAGACAACATGATAGTCAATGGTTGGGGTAATAATCAACTTTACAGTTGTTCATCTAGGGAGTACTCCCCACACAACATGGTAATAAATAATCAACCATGGTGTGGATTAGGATCAGCGCTGAGTTGACTGTGGCAGCATTCGGACAACACGATAGTTAGTACAACTGACGATTGTTTCCCCCTCCCCAGTTGATTATTGTGTTGTCTGAATGCAGCCTCTGTGTGTGTGTGTGTGTGTGTGTGTGTGTTTAAAGCTTAGTTTTGCCAGCTTGGTTCACAAGGGGGGCTTCAAGAGGCAAAGAAACAGACTAATTACAGTCATTAGAATGCTGCTATGTACAGCCATTTTTATTTTATTTTTTCAAGTCTGGTGACTGCTTATTTTTCTAACAGGGCTAGGATTGCTGAGTATTAGCTTTCCAAAGGAACCCAGGATGCTCTCCAGCAGCTCATGCTGAGGGGAGCTTTTGATCAAAACAAATGGACGAATTAGCAGCAAATTAAGAGAGAAGAGCCATTGGCCTGAAGCACTGGCAGACCCTTCTCCATCCTGTCACAAGGTGTCCTAAATCCCGCAGCTGTCGGAGAAGGAGGAGGAGGAGGAGGAGGAGGAGGAGAGGCAGGCAGAGAGAGCAGGAGTCACCAAAGAGATACTGGGCTGAGATAAGTGTGGCAGGTCCTGCTGGGAAGGTATTTCCACACTGCCAGTGAACATGACCATAGGTGTGTGCATAAGGTGTGCTGGATGTGCTCAGGCACACCCTATTTTCCCAGGGCACCTCCCTCCTGCTTGAATTGGGGCTTTTAAAAGGACGGGAAAGCCTCTGGAAAGCCACCATTAGCATCCTTGGGGGAACTATGCAATTTCTGGATGCCCTGGAAAGCACACTTTCTCTCATCGGGGCCTTTAAGGTGCAGACCCTAATGAAATGAGTTGCGGACACCTATGAACATGACCTTTCTGGTTGTCTGGCAGCTGCTCACGGTTTTGATGGATGCAGCACATTTCTGGGGAGTTGTGGTGCTCATTCAGCTGCCACAGATCAGCCGGCAGTGCCTGGGGCATTCGGACTGGCTCGGGCAAATCCCCTTTGCTGCGTTCCCAGAGAATAGGTTTACAGCCGCAAGGCGTTAATGTCTGTTGATACCAGTGATCTAAATCTGCGAACCCAGGACTTGCGTCAGCATTCGAGCAGGCTATATTTGTACAAAACAGCAATTAGTGGAATGCTCAAGAGCTGCAACGGCGAGGCTTGCAAATGCATTTGGGCACCCTCCAAGCGGCCTCTATTTTAATCTCTCAGAAATGTCACAGCCCTTGTTGTGCCTGGTCATTCCTTAGGATTAGCCCGGCTTCTTATTGCTGATGCTTCAAATAACATACTTGGGTTAAGAATACCCAGAGCCAAGACAACAGAACCACTTCGGCCCACTTCAGCCGGCAGGGGTGGGCCCTCGAGCCAGCAAGGTAGGAAGTTGAACTCCAATGGCGGTGGTAGCAGGGAAAGGAGAACCCACCATGAATCTAGCATCACGTGTAGCGAAGGCCACCACCACTCAATCTGTAGCTGGCAGACATCCCAAAAACCAGGGGTGAAGAAGAACTTCTTTCAGTCTTAAGGCTAAACCATGAGCCTGTTGTAGCTGAAAGCTCTTTCCCCCTTAGCCTTCGGAGAGGCGTTTCAACCATTTCGAACAGAGGAAAACTGCACAAAATCTGGGAAAGCCCCAAAGAATTGGATCTTGCAGGAAAGGGGGTGGGGCCATCTGGAGAACCTTCGAGGGCTGGATGGGGGTCAGATTTGGCACCAAGGCCTGAGAGTTCCCACCCCTGCCGTGAACAGAGCCCCCACTTTACGAGGGAGGCTGGAGTGGAGTTCTACCCCTTTCCTTGGCAATGGCGCTGAGTTCCAAAGGTCCACTTTGCCTGCCTGTCCGAGATGTCTTGTCTGCAGCCACATAGAAGTGACAGAGTGAATACCAGCCTACCTGTGCCCATTCCTTTGGTCTCCATTGGACCAGACAGACAGACAGGATTTTCTTAACTCCCCTTGACAAGTTGCCAGCTGACAGCTTGGGACCACAATACCTGATGGAACGCCTCTCCCGACATAAACCTACCCGTACACTACGTTCAACATCTAAGGTCCTCCTCCAAGTGTCTACTCCGAGGGAAGCTCAAGGTCGGCAACAAGGGAGAGGGCCTTCTTTGTGGTGGCCCCCAAATTGTGAAACAATCTCCCCAATGAGGCCCGCCTGGCACCAACATTGTTATCTTTTCGGCGCCATGTCAAGATTTTCCTCTTCTCTCAGGCATTTAGCAATATCTGATGAGCCTGGATGTGTTTTTTGTTTTTTAGGCTTATAGCTTTTTAAGTTATAATGGTTTTAAATGCATTTGTATATTGTCTGTTTTGCAGTTTAAATTTTTGTATATTTTTTCTAAACATTTTAATCTTATGTAAACTGCCCACAGAGCTACGGCTATGGGGCAGTATACAAATGCAATAAATAAATAATATAATATAAATGCAAGAATCATCTGAGATTTCCTTTGAGTATTTTGGCACACCACCAATGGCCTCTTATCTCAAGCTACTGCTAATCAGCTGGAGTTGAGCAGTTCATGGATACCAAGTGAAACAGTCTGGCCATGGCCTCCAAGTCCTCATCAGAGCCACTTTCATGCAGCCATTCTCATTGCGGTTATGCCCACTTTCCAGAGAGGAAACTGAGCCCAAAAGAAATGTTTGTCAAGGAGGCCAAGAAAGCAAGGAGGGGTGTGTGTGTGTGTGTGTGTCTTCATTTCAATTCCCATATTTAATCCAGTCTGCTAAAGCATAAGTCAAGAGAGTGGGCAACTTGTGGCCCTCCAGGTGTTGTTGGACTGGCACAGGTTGTGATGACGACCACTGATTTAGTTTTCAGGGAAGGAGGCTAAGACTATCCATGGCTGCGAGTCCTGGAGGCTTCCCGGAACGTCCAGATTCACAGCCCATCTGCCTCTGCTTCTGGATCCAGAGCACGGAGTCAGCAGCCGAGGGAGGCTTCTGGCCTTCTCAAAGGCCTCTGGCTGCCCACGGTGTGTCGTAGGATGCAGGACCCGGCAGATGTCTGGCCTGATCTAGGGCTCTTTGGTTTTCATGTTTGGGCAGGGCTGCTGCCTGCGCCCACTGAATTTGCAGGGGGGGGGCTCTTGTGTCACTCTGCTCCTCCCTGGCACTTGGCAGCCCAGGCTGTAACGTTAGAAGATCCAATTATCCAACTTGTGTCTTAGCAGGGAAATGTGAAAAAGAGCTTAAAACCTTTGGCTCAGCTGGAGCTTCACAGTTGCTGCCAGGGTGAGTAAAGAACCCCTGTGGGAGCAATTAAAAGCAAAGACTCTCTTAGGTGGAAAATGCAATTTGCTCATGGTAAGAAAGAGATTTTGTATGTGTGCTCTATACACAAATGTGCGTGTGCGCGCACCCCCCCCCCCCCCCCCCCCGTGAAGGCTAGGCTGACCCTATGAAAAGGAGGTCAGGGCTCATGTCACTTTAACAGTTGTAGAGCAAAGGGAATTTCAGCCAGTATCATTTGTATGTGGTGAAATTCCCTCTTCATCACAACAGTTAAAGGTGCAGGGGTCCTGCCTTCTTTTGTATATGGTCACTCTAGTATAGTGCCTGCACCTTTAACTGTTGTGATGAAGAGGGAATTTCACCAGGAACTAATTGCATACAAATGACACTGGCTGAAATTCCCTTTTCTCTACAACTGTTAAAGCTACATGAGCCCCATCCTCCTTTTCATAGGGTCAGCCTAGTGTAGGCACAATGCTTGAGGAAGGAGGTTGGAAACAACACTGCAGTAAAGATCCTCAAGCAAATGCTCTACACACACACACACACACCCGGCCTGCACAACTGGGCTGCAGGCCTGTCAGGACTTGACGCCTCCCTCTTTTCTGCAGTTGAAGAGAGGCTGTGAAGCCAGGAGGTTTACTGAGCCCCCAGTGGGCCAGTCCTGGGGTGTGTGAGGGTCACAAGGAGTACAGGCTGTCTGTGCTCTGAATTTGATTCTGAACATGGATCAGTTATGTTCTCCTGGTGCAAATCCTTCTTGTCCAACGTTTTAGGGGGAAGCCGCTTCCACTCTCCTCCTGGCTGCTCCCTCCACGTCTCCAGCACCCGTCCTCACAGATTGGGCATGTTCAGCGCTGCGCCTTCCTGCTTTGCCCTCATGATTCCTCCTTGCCAGAACAAAAACCAAACTCTCTGACCAAACACAAAAACTCAGGCTTGAAATGAGGTGTGCAGGTCACAGGGCTCCTTTGTGTGACTGCTGTTTGCACTCTTTCTCTGAGCTCTCACTCTCGAAACCGCTTGGACTGGAGGGTGTGGGGGTGTCCCAAGAGGGGCCTCTCTGCCAGGCCTGGCTTGCAATTCTCTTCCAAGCACTTTCGCCACCCTTGGCTTGGCTGTGCCTCCCCAAAAACAAGAAGAGTGGGGAGGGAGGGAAGGAAGGAAGGAAGGAAGGAAGGAAGGAAGGAAGGAAGGAAGGAAGGAAGGGGCAACAACAGAGCCCTGGGCCTGCAGGAGGCCTGATGTTCCTGTTAGCTAACCTGGAATCCCACAGCATCCCAGGGGGCAGGGGAAGCCACAACCCACCCACCCCGTGTCATCCCTGGGTGGGCTCCGTGACCTCAATGTGTGCCTGTTTTCCTCTTAGCACCAACAAGACTACTGGTGGAGAGGAGCAGCTGCTGCCTCGTGCTGACAAGCTGCAGAGATGGGAGAAACATCTGCCTTTGCTCACTGCCTCCGCTCTGGTGCAGAGGGAATTTGTTGCTGCTGCTGCTGCTGCTGTTGTCTTGGCTTCAGCCGGCTAATGAAGCTCAGGGAAGGTCTGGTGAGTGTCAGCGTCTGCCCCAGCCTCCCCAACCAATCCTGTCATCATTCCCAGCAAAGCAAAGCATTTCAGTGTGTGCGTGGACCAGACTCATGCCATGTCTGTGTGTTAAGACCGGAGGAGATGAAGGCAAGACAAGAACGTCCTATTTCAGCTTCAAAACTGACAGGTGTACAAGGCAAAAAATGTTGGTATGTAAAGGTAGAAAACGTCTCTGTTGGTCTGCAGAACTGAAGGAACCTTTGAGTCCCAGTTGGGGGGAGGGGCAAGAATGCTCCCAGCCCTTCAGCCCCGCCAGCTGTACTCAGGGCCATACGGGGGGGGGGGGGGGGGCAGGTGGGCCAGTTGGGCCACGATTTTGAGGGGGCACTCTGACGAGGAGGTCCCCCCTAGCTTACGCTGCTGCTTCTGTAGCGTAAGCGGCCCATCGAGAAGCGAGGAGCCCGCCTTGCGGAAACAGCGCAGAAGCCGTCCGTCATGAAATTCTGAACGTGAAGAAGTGATGTCTTACATCTTGAATAAAAGTGCTTCCCGTTACCTTTTTTATAAATCGTTGTAGTTCATATATGTATTTAGCACAGAATCAGTGCCACTGATTAAAAAAATACTTAATGAGCAGTTTGAAATGGGGGGAGGGGCAGACACTTCCCATCTGTCCTGGGCATATGACCAGCTCTGCACGGCCCTGGGCTCATAGTAACTGGGAGCCAGGAGATGTTACACCCACCAGCAGCCCTGAGGCTGGCTTCTCCCTCCTACTCACCACAGGAGTCGGGGCCATCTCATGCTGCCTTTCCCCACCTGTCATACACTTCAGTGGCCTTTGCCAGGGCATGAAGGATCGGAAACTCGCCACAAGGAGGACAGTTCCCATGGTGGCCAATGTCCAGGCCACGCCTCACAGTGGAGAAGGGTGGGAGGACTGAACCACAGACCCCAACCGTGAGCAGGAGACGCCATTTAAACGGGGGGAAGGTGAGACGGCCAGTGCTCCATATATAGTTTTTTTTCCCCAGCACTCCCAATTCTGAGTACTGTTGAATTTAAAGAAGTATCTGGATACCTTTAAAAAAAGAGTGTAAAATATTGAATTTGGCAAGTCGACCTCTTTACATTAATGCCTTAATCTTTTTATAAGCAAAACTTGTATTTTGTGCAAATGCACCTCAAATTCAAATGTTAAAAAACAAAATTTGACATTTGAAATTTCAAATTTTGAAAATCTGCTGACTCTGATTTATATGAAGTTTAAAGGAAAAGCAAAGAAGAAACAGTGAGCATATTTCTTAGCTGGTTTGAAAGGCCAGGCAGTGAGAGACAAAACCTGGAGACTTACCACAGCCACACACCAATCTGGTTAACTTCCAGAACAAACCAAGGCTGCCTCTACAAGAGAGGTTTAAAGCTCTTTCAAGGCTGATGAAAATTTTTACCTCTACAAGAGAGGAGCGCAAATGGGGGGCTGAGGTGCTTTAAACTTTCAATTATGCGCATTATTGAATGCACGTTAAACCGCGAGTTTTAATTTGCGGCTGCAGTTAAAGCGCCTTACCGCTGTGTAAACCTGCGATTCTCCACATGTCAACAAGTTTAAAGCGCGTTTCGGTCGTCCCGTAATGCACTTCGCTGCCTCTCGTACAGAGGTATTAGGAGTAAATGCGCTTCCGCGAATATGCGCATAATCGGGCAGCCAGGGGCCAAAGCGAATCCTTCTAGAGGGGGTCCCAATATAGATTTGTGGCTATTGTCCCTGATGTGCACACACACAAACACACACACACACTGCCCCTTCAGTCCAGGAATAATAATAATAATAATAATAATAATAATAATAATAATAACAATTTATTTCTTACCCGCCTCTCCGTCTAGATCGAGGCGGAATTACACAACACTCACTCATTTTATACAATTCGTGCAGGCATCCCGGTTTGGCCAGGAACTCTGGTCTCCTGAGAAATACTCTTCTGAATCTTTGCTCTCTCCAAAAGTCAAGGTTTACAGCACTTTAATTAGCAACAGCTTTCTACCACATCTGAGTTGCTATTAGTGCAAATCAATAAACACCTCATATTTCCAGTCAGTTGGCCTTGGTTCCTCTCCAAAACACTTGCTTGCCTAATTGTCACTCTGCTTCTGTGTTTCCTATCTTAAAGCAAGCAATTCCAGCCAAGTAACTGATGAATCACTCAAATTAAATAGAAACTATTGAGCATAGATTGAACATATTTAGAGAATGCTCATATTGAATGGTAGCAGGTTAGATCATTTTTTCCCTCCGAAATTGATGCTCTGCTGCAGGAAAAGCATTTGATTGATAATTGAAGAAAGGGTTTGTGCCGGGCCATCAGTTTAGCCGCTCTCTTAGCTCATCGCCTTCTTAGTCCAATGGGGATTTCAACACAACAAGATTCTGTCAGCCAGGAGCTGCCACCGGATTCCTTTAAGTGATAATCCCACCAGTGATTGAAAATGACTAGATCACTAACACAAATCTCAGATGTTGGCAGTAAAACTTAGATTTTGTTGATGGGAACCATGTTGGACCTTATCTTCAACCTTGTTTAACAGTGCTTTGGGGTCCCTCTCACTCACTGCTGGGTTCCTGACTCTGCCATGGCCCTGACATGCAACCCTCGGTGGGATGTCTGCAATCTGGTGCCAGGAGAATAAAGAACAGGGAGATTGCAAAAGAACAGAGGAGAAACGCCCATCCGTGCTGCGCAATGCTGCTTCTCAGGTATGCAGACTTGCAGGTCCTAACACACCACCTTCACCACAAAGGAACGGGCAGTTGCCTAAACGTTTTGTGTTATCTGGTGCATCTCCCTCTCAGTGTGCTGCTGAGCATATCCTTTTATGACAGGTTGCAGGTTCTGGTTGTGACCAAAGATGTATCTGTTGAGCAGGTGCTTCATGTTCTTCCCCCTCCCTCGACGGTGCATAAATGCTGCTTTACCTACTATTGGAATGTCTCAGTGCTTGGCTGGAACACCACGTCCTACCCTGAGCAAGTGGAGAACTCTTGTGACACCTGAGCATGACCACCTGTCTCCAGTGCTTAATCTTTCAAAAGGAGAGGTGCCAGGGTGTATTGACCCCTTCTCTAAAACCTCTTGCTCCCAATTCCAGAAGAGACCTATTAGGCACCCATGAAATTACACCTTGCTACCTTCGGAGAGTCACGATCCTTCCTGGGATTTGTCAGTGGCTTAGGTTCACTGATGTCTTTCGCCCCCAGATTGCATCCTGCAATTCAAATTCACCCTCCCACCCCTCTGCAACAAGGAGACATGGCTTTGCTGCATCAGGTTGGAAAAGAACGGGGAAACCCGAGGGCTGCCTTTACAACGCCTTTTGCCTGCTCTCCCTCTGGCACAAGGAGGATTCCAATCACTTAGTGCTGCTGATTGAAAAATATGATTGCCAGCCTCTGCAATTTTCCAGTGACAGCTTTAAAAAGGGAACAAAAAGGGAACAGCTGAGCCTGGGACCGCCAGCTCAGCGCACCATCCGTTTCGGCTGTCAGCTCCAAAGAGATCTTAATTATTATGTCTTTTGATGCTCATTCCTTCCAATGCTGTAGTGGGGAGATGAGGGCAGCCACCCTAAGTGAGTGATCAATTGGCTTCTCTGCTGGGTAGTACAACCACGCGAGGGAAGGGACCCACCCAACCTTAACTCCCAGGTCAGTTTGACACGAAGCTCATTGTGATTCAATTCGCGGGACAGGGGAGGGCACCAGAGGGCCCTGTGCAGTTCTCATCCTCAGAAGGGGCAGGGCAGGGCAGGGTCGACTCCAGAGCTTTCCATGAGAGAGGGCCAGTGTTGCATTGCTTTCTGAACGCACAGCCTGATGTTCTGTGAAGTTCTGCCAGCCGCCATGGGAACCCATCAGCGAGATTTGTTTACTGTATTGAAATTTGACGGATTGATCTGAAGGGGTTGGGCCGTTCTCGGGATGCTTCCTAGACAACGATACTGAACACACCGATACAAGTCAAAATGAAAATGCAGGCCACATGGGTAACGGTGCTTACATAGGGTGACCATGTGGAAAGGAGGACAGGGCTCCTGTATCTTTAACACTTGTACAGAAAAGGGAATTTCAGCAGGTGTCATTTGTATGCAAGCAGCACCTGGAGAAATTCCCTCTTCATCACAACAGTTCAAGCTGCAGGAGCCCTACCCTCTTGACCAGATTGCTGCATGCATAAAAATGCACCCTGCTGAAATCCCCTTTTCTACACAACTGTCAAAGAAACAGGAGCCCTGTCCTCCTTTTCATATGGTCACCATACGTCGAAGCCTCATCTTAGAAGGCCCCCCCCCCCCGGTGTTTCTCCTCCCTTTGGAAATTCCTGGGCGAAGGGCAGAGCCCTCCTGCAGCTGTAGTCCTGGGAATGTGTGAGGAATTGTGTGGACAACACTTCCTTCCCATCAGTATTGGGTACAATAAGATGGAGATTCATCTGATTCCCCCCAAATCAGCCCATGTTGGATACTAACCTTGATCATACAGAGACCACACAACCCATTCCTATGACTGATGCCACATCCATCAGAACCAGGGCTTCAGTCTTAAAAGGGAAGATTTTAGTGCTTTCTCCTGCCTGGAAGCCGTCCCACCTGTCTTGTAAGCTCCCTTCTTCAGTCCCAGGTGTGTGTGGTCGGTGGCAGCTGCTCAGTAGTGAGAGAGTGGCACTCTGCATGTGCGTTGAGAAACCCACCTCTTTATCATCATGTCATAAATTAAGGTCTGAAGAGAAAACGGGTTCCAGGTCTCAGCCCCGGCTTATGAGCATCAGCCCTGCTGGGTCAGACCAAGGGCTCATCTAGTCCCGCATTCTGTTGGTGGCTGCACAGCTGCCTACAGGAAACCCAGAGGCAGGACATGAGTGCAATCTAGGCCTTCTTACGCAATATAAGTGTCCCAGACGAGCCATTCCAGGATTGTAATTGCAGTTTTCGGATCTTGCCTGGGCTGAAGCACAAGGGCTGATCAAGCACAGGTGCATATAATAATTAGCATGAATGGGAATTAATGCCACCCCACCACATGCATTCTCTCTCATAAAAGGTCATGCCAAGCCATGCAATCTCTCCTCCCCACCAACTAATGCTTTCCCCCTTTTACTGCCATTTAAAACCAATGAGCTATGGGTATTGTATAATGAGCTGGGCAAGTCAGCGTAATTGATTTATGAGGTGGAAGAGGTGATGCACAGTGGTAGGTGGAGAAATGGCCATTAGAGTTGATCATGCAGCTGCATTTTAACCTCACTGTTCCTTGTTCTCTACTGAGGCTGCCCTGGAAGGCTGAACTGTAATCATTGGAAGCCACTTGGGAGCTTCTGTTGACTGAAAAACTGGGTTATGTGAGCAAATACGATAAATCCATAATAATAGAAAAGGATGTGTTTCTGTGTGCCCGTCTGTCCATCCGATCATCACTGCCACAGCTCCAAGAGCGTGAAACATCTACGCCTAAAACTTGGCACGCATACTAAGGGCATGCATACTAGCAAATGTTTCATTCCTGGGCAAGGTCCTGGAGCAGGTGGTTGCGGGCCAGCTCCAGGCACTCTTGCATGAAACCGATTATCTAGATCCATTTCAGTCGGGTTTCAGGCCTGGCTTTGGTACGGAAACAGCCTTGGTCACCCTGTATGTTGACCTTTGTCAGAAGAAAGACAGGGGGAGTGTGACTCTGTTGATTCTCCTTGATCTCTCAGCGGCTTTCGATACCATCGACCATGGTATCCTTCTGGGACGACTGGCTGAGTTGGGAGTGGGAGGCACTGCATTGCAGTGGTTCCGCTCCTACTTGGCAGGTCGGCTCCAGAAGGTGGTGCTTGGGGAACATTGCTCAGCCTCGTGGATTCTCCAGTATGGGGCTCTTCAGGGGTCAGTCTTGTCCCCCACGCTGTTCAACATCTACATGAAACCGTTGAGTGCAGTCATCCAGAGTTTTGGAGTGCATTGTCATCAGTATGCTGATGACGCGCAGCTCTATTTCTCCTTTTCATCTTCATCAGGTGAGGCTGTGGATGTGCTGAACCGGTGCCTGGCTGTGACAATGGACTGGATGAGGGCTAATAAACTGAAACTCAATCCAGACAAGACTGAGATGCTGTTAGTGGGTGGTTCTGCTGACCAGATGGAGGGTATTCAACTTGTTCTGGATGGGGTTGCACTCCCTCTGAAGGAGCTGGTTCATAGCTTGGGGATTCTCCTAGAACCATCTCTGTTACTTGAGGCTCAGGTGGCCTCAGTGGCACGGAGTGTCTTCTACCAACTTCAGTTGATGGTCCAGCTATGTCCCTATCTGGACAGGGATAACCTTGCCTCAGTTGTCCATGCTCTGGTAACTTCCAAGTTAGATTACTGCAATGCACTCTATGTGGGACTGCCTTTGAAGGCGGTTCAGAAGCTGCAGCTTGTGCAAAATGCAGCGGCCAGATTGATAACTGGGACCAGAAGGTTCGAGCATATAAGACCTACTCTGGCCCGCTTGCATTGGCTGCCTGTATGTTTCCGAGCCCGATTCAAGGTGCTGGTTTTAACCTATAAAGCCTTACACGGCTTGGGACTACAATACCTGACAGAACGCCTTTCCCGACATGAACCTATCCGAACACTACGTTCAACATCTAAGGCCCTCCTCCGAGTGCCTACTCCGAGGGAAGCTCGGAGGTCGGCAACAAGGGAGGGGGCCTTCTCTGTGGTGGCCCCCCAATTGTGGAACAATCTCCCTGACGAGGCCCGCCTGGCGCCAACATTGTTATGTTTTTGGCGCCAGGTCAAGACTTTCCTCTTCTCTCAGGCATTTGGCAATGTCTGAGGAGCCTGGGTTTGTTTTTGTAGCTTTTTGGGTTGTTGCAGTGGTTTTAAATGTATGTGTGGATTGTGTGTCTATTGTATGTTTTTGCCGTTTAAATTTTTTGTATATTGTTTTTAATTGTTTTAATCCTATGTAAACCACCCAGAGAGCTTTGGCTGTGGGGCGGTATACAAATGTAATAAATAAATAAATAAATAAATAAGGGGACCCTAGTTGCATTGCTGGATTTTAATTAATTTAAATGTGTCTGAGTGGTTGAAGCCTGCAGTATCATCTGCAGCTGCTAGGAGTGGACATAGCTTTGCAGTCCATTCAGTTTGAAGCCTGGGGGACACCATTCTATGCCTGCCCTCTGCCCCGCTGCTGTGAGGATGCCCCCCCCCAGGGCAGTGGAGTGGACAGACCCCTCTTTTAAGGTGCGACAGGGGCACACCTGTCTGGGGCCATGCTTAGGGGAGCCTGCGGCCATGGCTTCAATCAGACAGGGCCGCCCAGTGTCTCTGCCTTCATCAGTTGCGTAGCTTTGCTTGAAGTCTTTGTTATATCACACTCGGGGCTATATGGCAGCCAATGAGCAGCGTTATATGCCTGTTCCTTCTTCCCTGTTATGGGGCAGCCCCCTTCAGGGGAATGGAGTCAGTGATTGGCCCAAAGTCACCCAATGAGCTTCATGGCTGAGTGGTGCCTAGATCATGGATCTCCCAAGTCCCAGCCCAACACTCTCACTACTCTGTGCCCCCTCCCCTTGCTCGTTCGCTCACTCGCTTTGTCCTCGGCCATCACATGCTGCCTGCATCTCACAGCACGGCTTCCCCTCTTCCTGAGTGGACAGCACTGCTCCTCCTCCTCCTCCTCCTCCTCCTCCATTCCTATGCCCCCATTCCCCTTTCTTTCCTATCGCCCTGGACAGAGGTGTGGGTGATCTGCTTCCCCCTAGGCTATCTGGGGCTCCTGGCGAGTGGCCTTGTGGGCCTGGATCCTTCTCAGTCCAATTATGTGTGCTGTTCCTTCGTGTAGGGCTACCTCTGTGCCTAGTCCGGAAACTTCAACTAGTTCAAAATATGGCAGCCAGGCTGGTCACAGGTACACCTAGGAGTGACCATATTACACCAGCTTTAAAATCACCCACTGGCTGCCAATTAGTTTCCGGGCAAAGTACAATGTGTCGGTTATTGCCTTTAAAGCCCTACATGGTTTGGGTCCAGGTTACCTGTGGAATCGCCTTCTCCCATACACTCCGCCCCGCACACTCAGGTCCTCTGGGAAGAACTTACTACAGTCAGCCAAAACTAGGCTGACAACCATTACCCAGAGGACCTTCTCTTCTGCCGCTCCCAGACTGTGGAATGACCTGCTGGGAGAGATCCGCCAACTTATCAGTCTTCCAGAATTTAAGAGAGCTATAAAGACTGATCTCTTCCGGCAGGCCTACCCATTCGAATTTTAAGACTTTGTTGATATTTTAATAATGTATTCGTTTTTATACACTTTTAATCAGTTTTATGTATTTTATATTATTTGTACTGATGTTGTTCCCCGCCTCGATCCAGAGGGAGAGGCGGGTAAGAAATACATTTATTTATTATATTATTATTATTATTATTATTATTACCATTCCCCTGTGTATGTGCGGTTTTGCCTGGCTCAGTGGAGACCATTCAAGTGCGTGGATACCATGGGGCAGTGTGTGCCCAGTCCAGGGGCAATGGGTGTGAGCTGCAGAGAGGAGGGGGAGATTAGGGCCTGGTGGGGTTTCAACCTAGGACTTTCTGAGAACTCTATGGGCTTGTCAGCTCCATCTCGGCCCCTTTCTCTACACGTAGGGTGACCCGTCTGTGTGAGTGTGGGTGACATTGGAGGCAAGTTCCTGGTTGTTTGCTAGTGACCAAACCTCCAGAGGTGCTATAGGAGAATCTGGCGTTACAATGCTATTTCTTCTTCTTTTTCCACCTAGGCTTGTATCGTAACCTGCCTGGCCAGTGACCCCATGTAACTTCCACCAGCGTAAGAGTGGCAGATCTCCTCCCGGTGGAAATCTGAGTTGCTTTGCCAGAATGCTTTTAAACATCCCATGACATCACAGTAGTTCAGCCAATGGACTTGCTGACAGACAAGACAGGTAACTAGATAGTGCATTTATGTGATGTTTATCACTGAATTAACCAAGCAGTCAAACTGGGGAGAAAGAAGTTGATCTAAACCAAGAACACGCAAAAGGCAAACTTGTGGTATATCCTGCACAGAAACACATCAGATCCACACTTAGAGTTCTTCCCACTCCACAACCACCCTGTTCCAAGCACTACAATCAATTGCTAATTCCAAAAGCCGTTCAAAAGGATTGATTGATTTCCTCCTCTGAGTTGGCAACTATTTCTTTTGGTAGAGTCTGGCTTGTCATCAGAACACTTCTAAGAAGGGGGGGAACCCACTTTACTCCACACAACATTTTCCAGTGGTGTCTGCAAGCCATTGAACTCCTCTTTTGCAATCTCTAGAAAATATGATCCTTGGCAGGGGGCCAACTGATGCCTCTTCTTGGACTGCAAAGGCAGAAGGAGATTTAACTCATTAGCAAATATGTTAGACTTCCTTCCTGGCACTCTCATATCAATACTTGGGGATCCACTTCCCCTTCTGTCAGCATCTGTGAGGGATGTCCCTGAGAAGAAGCAATTCCCAGCCTTTCAGACTTGCTGGCTGCTCTGTCCGCGCCCCCTTTTGCTTCCCCTTTTGCTTTGGCAAGGAGACTGGGGCGATTGGAGTGGGGGCTGATGCACCTTCAAGGCCTGAGATGGGAAATAACATCCTTGAGGAGGCCACGCTGGAGGCCAGCCGTGAAAGGGGCTGCCTTTGAGCACCTCTTGCATTTGCAAGGGGGACCTGTGAAAGGACATTTCTCGGTGAACCCATGACCCACAGCTGGCACCTGTTCCTAAGCCTGTGACTATCTGTGGGGCTTTCTTTCACCTGGTGATGGGGATGGAGAGAAGCTATAGGGGAAATCTCTGTCCCAAGCAATCAGTTGTGCCCTGCTGCAAGGACTGGAGGCCTGAAACATTGGCTGAAACTGACCTGATATTTCTGTGGAATGTTCACCTGCCCTGGTTGCAGCTGCATCCCTAGTACCTGTATGTAACTAAACATATGCAGTACCAGCGATGTCCCAAGAGCAAAATGGCCTCAGACGGCAAATGGCTCTACCAGACTGGATGGACCTTGGCTGGACCCAGCTAGGCAGGTCTTGGCTCTCCTTTGGGCAATGCCCAAAAATAAACTTGCCAACTCTCCCCTCTTGAGTGGTTGGCTGACTTACCTCCCTTTCAGCTACCGATCACTTGAATGGTCCCCTTAGGGTTCCCAAGCTGTAGCCCCTCCCTCAGACACACACACTACATTAGGGTGACCAGATAAAATCCAGGTCAGGGCTCATGTAACTTTAACAGTTGTAGAGAAAAGGGAATTTCAGCCAGTGTCATTTGTATGCAATTAGTTCCTGGTGAAATTCCCTCTTCATCACAACAGTTAAAGTTGCAGGGGCCCTGCCTTCTTTTGTATATGGTCACTCTAGTATAGTGCTTGCAACTTTAACTGTTGTGATGAAGAGGCAATTTCACCAGGAACTCATTGCATACAAATGACTCTGGCTGAAATTCCCTTTTCTCTACAACTGTTAAAGTAACATGAGCCCTGACCTGGATTTTATCTGATCACCCTACTACATGGGGAACCATTCCCCAATGGGAGAGGAACACGGTGCAAATCCAGATCAAAGCCTGATGCAGTAGCAAGAAGCTTCTTACTCCTACTGCCTCCAAGAACCAGCCAAAGAAATCTCCTCTGCTTCCATTAAACCGACGAGGATGAGTAACAAAGAGCGGTCTCTTTGGCTCTGCTTGCCAGGGCTGGTCACAGTTGACTGCAATAATTTTACAGTTGAGAAGAAAGTTTGGAAGACTTCTCCTGGGTCAGCTGCAGCTAACCAAATTATTTGCAGCTCACCAATCCTATTTACGCTTGGAGGCCCCTGTTGAGTTAGGACTTTGCTGTTCTGCAGGGCTGCTGGGGGGTGGGGCAGGGAGAGCCCAGCACATCTGCCTGTGACCCTCTGGAATTGAGAGCTGCCAGTTCAAATGCTTAAAGGAGCCAAAGAGCAGCTGCAGCTGCCAGTTTTGGGGTAAACACACAAATGGACACCAACCCAGGCAACTTGTCCATGAAAGACCACCGCTTTGCTCTCTCACCACGCTCTCCCCCCGTTGTGTTGCGTCCTGGCATAGCCCTGTCCCCTTACATTCAGGCTTCCCCAGGCTGGTGCCCTCCAGATATAGACTACAACTCCCATCAGCTCCCAGATGATGGGGTTGTAGTGAAACATGTCTGGAGGGCAATAGCTGCTTGAGGAAGGCTGCCCTAGCTCTTTTGTTGGCTCCTCTGGAGGGAGGGGAGGAAGGCTGAGCCAAGGACGTCATCACACGAGCGAAATAAGGCATGCTCGTGTCTGGCCAGTGACGGGAGCTCACGGGTCCTTTTGGTGATGTTGGTAACAGCCAGGACATCTCTGCGGTTCCCCACCCCCATTCCACTTTTTTTAAAAAACAGAGATAAGATGGAATAAACCTTTCATGGCACGAAATAGGCCGTGTGTAAAGCTGGCATTGCACTATGAACTTACCGAGAAGGACCCTGATCGGAGGGAAAAGAGGGTAAAATGCCCCCCTGCAACAAAGGAAGGCAGATCTGATCCTCCATCCCCTCCCCCTCCCCCCCCCCCCCGGTGCACTCCGACCATATCAATCGCGCTAAAGAACCAGGAAGCAGAACAGCCCTGGATACACAATGCAATTTCCCTTAATGATGAGATGATCCATGGGTGACGGTGAGGGGACTTCTGTGAATATTTTTATCGGATGTGAAAAGGCCTCCACACTCCCAGGGCCACTACAAAAGGAGGTGGAAATGATTGCAGCCCAATCTCTGCCCCATTCTAATCAATTTGCAAGAACTTTGCTAAGAAGAGGGGAGCAGTCCCACTACAGTCAAGACTGCAGGGCCAGATTTACACCAAGCAGGATGTGACACTTTGAGAACAGTTTGAGAACTGTCTATGGAGCTCTGTGTCCTGGCTTCTGTCAGATGTCATGGCTGTTATAAACCGTTTTAAAGCAGTGGTGAAGATCCTGCCCAGGTCTCCTCCTTTGAACTGTCTATTTGCCACTCTCCTCTGCGTTTAAGGACGTGATCTGCAGCGCAATACACAGCAGGATCCCACCCCGTCTCTTCTCCGGTTCCACATGTCTTTCTTGCTGAGACAAGAAGCCACATGCTCCTGAGGAGTTCGGAGCCCTCATGTGATCAGGCCTGGAAGCGCTGCTTTTGCTTGAACTGGGGGCCCTTTGCCCTCAACAATGTCACTGCAGCTCACTGTGTGATCACGGATTGGCAGGGATCACTAGGGAGAGATCAGAGGGCGGGAAATGGTGTCAAAGCAGCAGGGAAAACTGGCTGCGAACAGGCATAACGTCATTCACCCTCCACAGATTCACCCTCAAAATGTCTGTTGGTGAAATGAAGGAAGGGTATTTGCAGTTGCCTAGCAACTGCACAGGATGCTTCCAGGCTCTTCTGAGATGCTCCAGGGGCTGCATACAGACATCCATTTACCAAGTGACACCTTCCTGGAGTGCGCATGCAGCCACATGGGGAGATGTTCACCTGCAGCCTCTGCCCACATGACAAGGAGGATTTCACTAAGCCTCCACAATCAGTCAGAAAGTCAGGGAAGCCAAGCCAGTGCTCTGTTCCCAATTGTAGTCAGCAGCTGGCTGGGGGTGGAGCTTCCCCAACTGGTGCCCTCCGTAATTAGTATTTATTTTTATTTACTTTCTGAGCATTTAAATATGCATACATAAATTATGAAATGCATATTTATGAAAATACAACTTACTATTAATTATACATGGGCTTCAACAAAAGCAGACCAGATAGCCAAATAAGTATCCAATTAAAGGTGGTGTCTATATGCTACCTGTTCAAATGTTGAAAGCATTGTAAGGTCCTCGATTGGTTGCATTATAGGAGGTGAGTGCTTATCTTTCCGATGTTGTAATATTAGTCTTTCAGCTGTCAAGAGGGGTTCAGAGGTTCCATTTATGCTGACCATTCATTAATTTCCATAAAATGGGTGTACATCAGCAAATATCAAAACCTGTCCCAGATCAAAATTTATCTGTCTAATAACCTCCTCCTAAAAACAAGCAACTGGACATTTCCAAAACCTGTGTTACAAAGAGCATTAGTATTTATTTATTCATTGATGTATTTATTGCATAGAATCATAGAACTGTGGAGTTGGAGGGTACCACAAGGATCATCTAGTCCAACCCTCTGCAATGGGCAGGAAAACCAATTCAACCATCCCTGAGGGGTGGCTGTTCAGACTCTTCTTAAAAAACTCCAGAGATGGAGAACCCACAACCTCTGTAGGTAGACTATTCCACGGTTTACAGGTCTTACTGTCAGGAAGTTTTTCCTGTAACTTATATCCATTATTTGGGGTCCTAATTTCTGTGGCCATGGAAAATTGTCCTTGACTATCTTCCCCGTGGCACCCTTTTATCTACCTGAACACTGCTAACATGTCTCCCCTCAGTTGTCTTTTCCCCAGACTGAACATCCCAAGTGCTAGCAGCCTCTCTTCCCAGGGCAGGTCCTCAAGTCCCTGCATCCTCTTTGTTGCCCTCCTTTGAACCTGTTCTAACCTGTCAATTCTGAAAATGTGGTGCCCAGAATTGTACACAACACTCCAGGTGTGGCCTCACTAGTGTCTCACGATTTGATTTATACCCCCACCTTTCTATTAAAGAGTGGCTAACAGCAATAAAACCAAAGTTAAAATTAACTGAACTAAAACTATCATAAAAACAAATAGGTAAAAAAATACAGTTAAAAACCACAAGAATAAAAATAACAAAATAGCAGCCAACCCAATAGAACGTCTTTGCCTGCCAGTAGAAGGTTAGCAGAGGGGGGTCGTCAATCTAACCTTTCTTGGCAGGGAGTTCCAGTGCCCGGGGGGGGGGCACCCACCGAGAAGACATTCCGTTGTGTTCCCACTAAACATCCCTCCATGGTGGCAGGGCTGAGAGAAGGGACAACCTGGAAGATGTCAAAACCACGGCAGGCTGTTATAGGAGAATGCAACTTTTCAGTAGCCTGCTCCTAAGTCAAGTATTGGGCCGTTATCACACGAGCGGTTTTAAGCACACTCACCACGACTTTGATCCACTTCTTCAGTGCGGGACTCTGCATGATGTCGTCCCCCTCACGCTGTTCTCGCACCCTGAATGCTCCGTTTTTAGTTTCTGTTTCGATTTAACCCTGAACGGACAAAGTCCGGTTCAGGCAAGTTCAGGCAAAGTTCAACAGGCCAAGCTGAGGTATCGGAGCAAAACCGACCACGTGTTATTCAAAAGGCTACGCTCGCATAGGAAACGGAGGGGGAACCCACAGAAGCAAACCGGGTAGGTGTGATAAAAGCCTTGGACTCCCACCATCTCCAGGCAGCATGATGGAAATTGTAGCCCAAGATATCTGGAGATCACCAGGCTGAAGAAGGCTGCCCAAAGGAAACTCAAACACAAGTGGGGCAAAATGGAGGTAGTGTCTAACCTCTGGAAATCAGAGGTACACTGGCTGCCTCTGAACATGGAGATTCTACTGTTACTTTCTTGGCTAATAAACAGTATCATTGATGGGTCTGGTTGCTATTAATTTGTCTAATCCTTAAAAAAAACAAAAAAAAAAAAACCCCACCCACCACCACCCAGACACTCCGTATTTCTGTCCTCTCTCCTGGACCCCCTGGAAAAGTCAAATTCAATGGGGAGAAGAGCACTATCAGTTGAGAACAGCCGATGCACTTCTGGGGTTGGTCTGGCGGGGTTGTGACCTGGGCAGTCTTTGCACATGGCTTCATTTCCAGGCCGTTTCAGAGAAGCCACCTGGCTGAGCTTTGCTTTTTTTTGTTCACTCTCTCTTCCCCTCCCCCCCACTCCTCCCCCCCCCCCCCGGGAAGCTGCCATGGGTCCGCCTAGCTTAGTACTACCTGCTCTGCTGGGCAACATCTCTCCAGGCACTCAGGCAGAGAGAGGCTGTTTCCAACCCAAGAAGATTCATGGAGACTGGAGAGGCTGCCAGGACTTGACGTTGGGGGGGCTTCTGTGTGCACAGCATGTCCTCTGCCCATGAGCTGTGGGCTTTCTAAGGCATTCACCTCACTTCCCCCTAAGCAAGAAGGACTAGAAAATAAACAGGGCCAAAGCCACTTTCCCCGCCATACAATGGAGGCATTCTGCAGTTATACTGACTCATTGTTGGTCGGGTTCTCCATAGAGTGCATGTGGGAAATAGAATACAGCATTGGGGGGGGGGGGTCGGGGGGGGGGGCTAGGAGGAGACTGGCAACAATGGCAGCTTTGAAATGTGCGTCTTCTGCATATCTCTGGAATCAAATGGGGCGGCCCCTGCTATTTAAGGTAACCTGTTGCCATTCCTTTTCCAGTGGACGCCGTTTCATGGATGTTAGCCAGTTGTTACCATTTACTGCTATTTATCATTGTTTCTATATGATTTCAGATTCAAACTGTTTGTAAGCTTTCTCCCCTCCCCTGCTTCTTGGTGCAACATTGTGGGATAGGAATATAAAAAAGCAATGAGAATCCCTAGGCCAGGTCTGCTCACTGAATATTTGACCCCCCCCCCCCCCCCGCATTTTCTTAGCACAGAGCAGGTAGGCCTTGCAATTTATAGCCGTGCCAGACTTGTCCTCGTGCTGGTCAGCTGGGGCAGACCCAGGCCGACTTAATTTACCTCACTGCTTTCTGTAACTCTTTGATCGTTACAATGAAAGAATGTGTTGGCTTTCCCCATTCAGGGACCAAGCACATGATTTCCTGTTCTTCAG
The DNA here is from genome assembly GCA_029215795.1 of Anniella stebbinsi. Taxonomy (NCBI): domain Eukaryota; kingdom Metazoa; phylum Chordata; class Lepidosauria; order Squamata; family Anniellidae; genus Anniella; species Anniella stebbinsi. The sequence continues at coordinate 376,200,507 of JARDYH010000001.1, forward strand.
CCAGCTCAACAGTTCAAACTGTGGATCAAAATCATGCCTGGAGAACATGTGTGACCATTCAAACATCAATTAATATTGGAGGAGGGCCCCCCCCCCCACCTATCATCAAATTTAGCAGGAAGACTTAGGCTGACATTTCCGGCGCAAGAGCTGAGGTTTAGTGCTAGATGTCATCAAGAAGCCTTTAAACAGACCTGATCAAAGATCCTTTTGTCAGCTTCTAATGAATTAATGGAGGACAGATTTTTTCTCTATAATGAGAGCCCATGTTTTTGAGCAGGGTTACATGGAAGGGCGGGGGCGGGGGTGGAGGAATTGGCTGCACATTCAGAGAAAGCAAACTGGTTTGCGTGTTTGCAAACTGAAGGCAACAGATTAGCTCCCTGCAACTTCTGAACTTATTTTCCATATATGTGTAAACTAAAAGGGAGGAACTCCAGCAGTTTGTCTGTATGTTTTTTGTAAAAAATGTTATTCTTAAAGCGATAAAGATACATTTACACAATGCACTTTTACCCGACAGACTTCTGGGGAGAGGAGGTGGTGGTCTCGAGGCTGATCCTTCAAGGCTGCATCTATATGAGGTCACATTGGCGCCTCATCTGAAATCCCGCAATTGCGCTCCTCCAGGGTACGACCCACGGAAAGGAGCACAAATGAGGTTTTGGAGGCTGACGGGACCACTGCCACCCCTAGCACCTCTTTTCCTGCACCCCGCATTGTCTCCTTCCTCCTCCTCTTCCCAGCATCTGAAAACAAACGAGTCATGGAGGGGGAAGTCAGCTCGTCGCCCCCTGGAGTTCTTTTTTTTATTATTTTTATTTCCACTAATTGCACAATTGCACAATTACACAATTACGTGATTCTAAAGAGGCACGGAGACGAACCGCCACCTCCCCACTTTCCTGGTGCGACCATCATCCATTTGTATTTTTTTTTAATTATTTATTTCTTTATTGAAGGGAAGCTCCCCAAGGTCCCTGGAGGCACAGAGGCAGTCCAGAGTCCATTCCGCTTGCTGGCCCACCCTCTCCCCAGCGGATGGCGCCCAATCAGGGGACTCCATCGGCTGGGAGACGCCTCCGCTGCAGCTCCGAAGCAAGGTGACAGATGGCAGATGCCATCGCCCTTTCGCTCCAAGAGGGAAAAGTCATAAGTCCCTGACTTTTTTAACCCGGAGCTTCAGGGATTTCCCCCTGGATGGCTTTGCAATGATGGCTGCGTCATATAAACGAGCCACCCCAGGGCAACCCCCTCGTCAAGACAAGCATCACTGAGAACAATATATACAGGGAGTTAACACTGAGAGATGAGATAACCTTGTGTCCCGAAAGTGTGTGTGTGTGTGTGTGTGTGTGTGTGTGTATAAGCATGCTGTCATTTTTTTTTCTTAACAAATTATCAGTGAAAAAATGCTACAGGATGAATCAATATAGGGTCACTGAAGGTTCCCAAGTCACTGTTTTCCTCACTATGGTGAGATGTTCTGCATTTCTATTTAAATTACAATGATAATTTCTAGATGTGCATCACTTTGGATGATGCATTGCCTCTTTTTGGCATGTGCATGCACACACAGCTGATTATTGGGCACTTATTGCACAGGATTTTGATGTGATGAAATGCCCCTGCGTACAGTACAACAATGGAACCAATGACCTAGGGAGGTGGTGGACCTTCCCACACTAGAGGCCTTCAAGAGGCAGCTGGACAACCACCTGTCAGGTGTGCTGTAAGGTGATTCCTGCATTGAGCAAGGGGTTGGACTTGATGGTCTTATAGGCCCCTTCCAACTCTATTATTCTATGATTCTGTGATTCTACACACGGCAACACATGCTAAAGATGCAGTTCATTGTGACCTAGAAAAATGTTAGACCTGATGACTTGCCTGAGACGTATAATAATAATAATAATAATAAGCATTGATAAGACAAGATGGCTGCTCCGGGGCTCTGGAACTCCCTTCCCAGGGAAGCTAGACTGGCTCCCTCCTTGGTGTGCTTTCGGAGGCAGGCTAAAACTTTGCTGTTTCAGCAGGCCTTTGGGGAGTAGTTGAGATCTCAGCGGATGTGCTGCTTATAGTTTGGATTTATTATTATATTATTATTATCATTATTATTTGTATTTAAATGTTTTTAAATGTATTAAATATTTTAAAATTGTACTAAGTTTAATTATATATTTTATTTTTTGTATATCTCTATTTGTTTTAACTGTACATGTTTTAATTTGTAAGCCGCCTTGAGTCCCAGTATTGGGAAAAAGGCGGGATATAAATAAATATAATAATAATAATAAGAGCAAACTTCAAACCCCCCCCCCCCCGGTTGCCACATTTTTTTTGAGAGGAAGGGTTACTTGATGGGGATGGGGGGATGGAATGAGGAATTTATCTCCAAAATATAATGTTATTAAAATTGGATACAGCACAGCGCAGCTTAAAACTTCATTTCTATTTATATTCTCATTGTGCATGACTGCTGGTGTGCATCAGCTTGCTTGAAGTCACTTTGCGTGGGAGGGAGAAAGAGGTGTGGGAGGAGTAACCACAAAATTATCTCTTAACTCCAAACTTTACATGTTGCTAAATGCAACTTTGCATCTAACATCCAGGGTTACTACCCCTAAAAGCAAGTTAACCCTTTCTTCCACTTCTGCGCTCCTAGGAAAATCTCTCTTCTGAAGCTAGAATTAGCTTTGGAGAGCCCCCTCGCCCCCACCCCCATTGGTGCAACGGGGGATTTTCCATCAAAACTAAAACTAGCTTCAGAAGGGGGAATTTCCTCAGGACCACAGGAGGAGAGGAAAGAGTTAATTTCCCCATCCATGTCTGCTCTGATCCCAATAATTATCCCACCCCCACAGCTCACATAAATTGCATTTTAAAAACAAACAAAAACAAAACCTGCATTTTAGATGCAAAGACACATTTAAGTCAAGTGTAGTTTGGCCTTTATATTCAATGTTAAATAAACCAACTTGGAGGCTGCCTTTTAGTGACTCCATCACTCCATCTGGTTTGAAAGATGTTGCGGGAGGGGGGGAGAAGCCTCCCTCCCTCCTCTTCCCCTCCCACCCCATCAACCCTCCCTCACACACAAACACCAATCAACCCTCCCCTTGCATTAGTCTGTGAAAAAATTCTAAGGTTAGGATCTGGCAGCGCCTCTGCCTGATTACTGTATTTCTTCGGCCCCCTCCACAAGAATGCGCCTTTGCGCCTGGTTCCGCGATTATGCGCATTATCGCGGAGGCGCATTTACTCACAATCCCTCTGCACGGGAGGCGGCGAGAAGCGGCGAAGCGCATTAAAAGATGCCCAAAAAGCGCTTTCCAGGTAGTTAATGCGCATAATCGCTTGTTCACACAGCGAAAATGCGCTTTAACGGCCGGAGCAAAATAAAAGTCGCTATTTAACGCGCGTTCGAAAATGCGCATTATCGGGGAGATAACGCGCCTGTACGCCCGTTTTGCGCTCCGCTCGTGTGTAGGTAAAATTTATAATGAGCCTTCAAGGCTCATTAAACGCCCCGTGTGGAGGAGGCCTTTGATTCTAAGACGCCATCGATTCTAAGAAAGACGCACCTTAATTTCAGTACCACCAATAGAAAAAAAGCTTTGATTCTAAGTGTGGGGAAATCGCTATCAATTCTAAGATGCACCCTGTTTTTAGAGACACTTATATGGGGGGAAAAGTGCGTCTTAGAATCAAAGAAATAGGGTAGAAATCACCAAGATTCCTTTGAGGTTAGCAACACAGGAAAATGTCTACGTTTTCAGAGAAATGTCTGAGGCTTGTTTGCTTCCCCATCTGGTAGCCAGCCTGTTCTGTGGAAATTAAAGATATACATATGCAAATGTGCACTGCCTGCCTGCAAGATCCAATGTGTGTGTGTGTGTGTGTGCATGTGCTTCTGTGAGGCAGCCACAAAAGTGCCGCAGGATTTATGTTGACTATAGGCAGCAAAGCAGGAGCGCCCGATCCACGCATGGCGACATAGCTGAGGGAATGTAGCTGCCACAGGATAATGAAGGGCAGGAAGGGATGCTCTCCTTTGGTTGCAACATCTTTAGGAAAAGGAAGAAAACAAAATCAATGGTAACCCTCACGAGATAGATGAGGAGCACTCCAGTCGTCCTGGCTGACCGCAACAGGGGCTTGCTAAACCATTACTTTCCAAACTGCATCACAGCTTACACGCAAGTTCCCGGAAATGGTGTCATGCCCTGTGTATATTCCATAGTCCATGGCTTTTGATTATTCTGTGTGCGCACAAACACACACAGCAGTGAGGAAGAAGGCAGTAGGACAGACAGAAGGGTGTGGGTGTGGGTGCACAAACTGAGTGGGTACTCTACTGCAGGCAGTGGGGTGTGAAGTGGAAAACTGCTGTGCAGTAGCTTGGCTTTTTCCGAATTTGCACGTAGAGGAGGGATCCGTTTTCCCCACCATTCCACTGGTGGTGGCAATATGTAACAAGCGTCCCCCAAATAGATAATTGTTTGTATTTCTAACAAATGCAGGGCAGCCTCGGTGACTCAAAATGAGACGGTCATGATTGTATTGGGGTGTGAGCAATCCCTTGGCAAAACGTTCGAGAGACAACTTATGCCATATACCCTAACCCTAACCCATAAGAAATTTTTTTTACTCGTCCTCTGAGATTGCAGCAAGCTCTTCTCCAAGGGCAAAATATGCCAAAAGACGAGACACAGAACTGGTTCATGTGGCATCTACCATGATAAATAAAGCTATTTCATTTGAATTCCCAATCGCACACAATTAAATTTTTATGCAACAGTGAAAGCTATCAGTTGGCAGGTGCCAATTCATTACCACAGAGAAATACAGGATCTTAGCTCCTCTTCAGAGGTCGCAGCCATGGCCAACCCTGGGAAGTGATGGGTGTGGCAGATTACACCCCATGAAAATATTCACCTCCTAGTCAACAACCTGCATGCTGTAGGAGCACAGCCATCATGCCAATCACATACAGCCTCCCTCCCAACTGCTCTTCAGTGCAGCCTTAATGTACTTCAGCCTTAATATACTTCTCTGCCTTTGCCAGATCACCGCCCTTTGATGGGGCAGGTGAATAAAGCATCCTCAGAGCCATTGGTGTAAATTAATGGGGAAATGATGCATTGTGAAAAGTCAAGGAAATTAAGAATTTAATCAAGGTCTGTGAAGAGACATCTAAAAGGAGAATGGCACTGGGGCTCATATTTGCTCTGAAATCAGAGTCCATATGTGTGGCAGATGACTACGATGAGTTAGATGCAGTCTGCATATGCTTAGGAGCATCATTTCACATACTCTAGGGCTGCCTCTACAAGAGAGGTTTAATGCTCTTTGAAGTCTCATTAAAAAATTTACCTCTACACCAGCGGAGTGCAAATGGGGCGTAGAGGCGCGTTATCTCCCCGATTGTGCGCATTATCGAATGCACGTTAAATAGCGAGGTTTTTTTGCTCCGTCCATTAAAGTGCATTGAACTGAAGCTGGGGAGACACGTGGGGAAGGCGGGCGACTACCCTCCGCCCGCCGGCTGTCCCTTCCGCTCGCCGGAGCAGCATGAGGAGGGGGCTGCCTGGCCGCGGCGAAGGAGGAAAGAGAGCCCGCTCGCCCGCCCGCGGGGGGGGGGGGGGTGGCGGGAGGAGGAGGAGGAAGAAGAGGGGGTAAAGGAAGGCGAGGAGGAGGAGGAGCGCTCGCCTGCTGCCCACAGCCTGCCAGCCAGCCAGAGGGAAGGGGAGGGGAGGGAAGTGCCTTTTGTCGCCGCCTCTCGTGCAGAGGTATTAGGCGTAAATGCGCTTCAGCGATAGTGTGCATAATAGCCTAACCGGGCGCAACAGCGAATCCTTGTAGAGGGGACCCAAGACACTGAAAATAGCTTCTATAGGTGAGCCCAGGGTGAAATCCAGCTCCTTTCCTGCCATGAGACAGGGGCATCCTCACAGCTGCAGATTATCCTTCTGATCCATACTACAATTAATTCACACCACAATCTCTTTGGAGAAAGTAGCAAATCACCATGTGCCAGGAGAGGCCTCCAGAGCAGAGAGCTCCAAGGGATGCAGAGAAGAGATCCAAGCCCAGAGCAGATGGTGGTACATTTTGCTTCTCACATTTCCTTCGGTATCACAAGGGGCTTTAATATTGTGGGTTTGGTAATACACTGTGTCTAAACATAATCCATTAATAGGTTAAAAAGCAGATGATTAATCAATTATTATTTTTTAATTTGCTGGCAGCTCTTGTCACTAATCATGTGGATATGGTAGAAAATTCTTTCTCTGTTTTCCAAATCTGTTAGAGACTAGGCAGACCCAACCCATCCACTGGAATGGGAAATTAAAATGGCGTGCATGTCCATGCCACCAACGCCTTGTTCCTGTCCTAACCAAGTTTTAGAGTGGACCAGCCTTGGTCTTCCCCAGTGATCATCACCATACTTGGGATTAAGAAGGATTTCCCCCCTCTAAATCAGATTGGATTGGTTTCCCTTCTAGCATGCTCAGTTGCTGGAGGAAAAAGCTGCTCTGGATGTGTTCCTTTATCTGCTTGCAAAATAAGACGAGCAGGCCTGCTCAATTCAAGCAAGAGTCCATCTAGCCCAGCATCTTCTTCTTAAAAGTGGCCAGCCAGATGCTTCTGAGAAACCTACAAGCCTCAGTAGACAGCAGCCCTTCCCTGTCATTTGCCAGCCACCAACATCTGGCACTCAGAGGTAGAGATGCCTCTGAACAAGGAGGTTCCACTTAGCTATCATGGCTAAGAGCCACTAAAAGACCCATGTCTAACCCCTTTTCAAGAGTCAACTAAGGGCGAAATGATTCACGCCACCAATGATCCATGATTGGACCGCCTAACTTCTCTTTTTAATTTTCTTTTTGTCTAAAAGCAGCCACCAAGCCAGATTGAGGATGAAGGGGCTTTAACCTGCTGATTCTGTGGTGCAAATAGACCCCCCTCCCACCAAGCTGCTATTATTGCAGAGGGGGAAAACACTGAGGTACCCTATCTTGTGCTAGTGGAGATGATAGTGGCTCACTGTAGCATAGAGCATGTGGAAAGGACCACTGGAACATATGAAGGATCCTGTCTTGTGACAATGTATGGAGCCGGTGGGGGGATCAGGCCCTCCAGTAGCCCGTCTCCCTGCCTGCTGCAGCCGCAGTGATCTGGTCCCTCAGCAAACGAGCCGGATTAGGCTCTGTGGATCACGAGCGCTCTCTTGGCTTCAGTTCTAGTCTGATCTCAAAGGCCAGTCGGGACACTAGAGGCCTCATGAAGTCCATGTATCCAAGTCAGAACCTCAGTCTGAGCCACTCATGAAATCAAAAACAGGAAACAAAGGGTCTTGTAGCACCTTAAAGACCAACCAATTCATTATGGCAGAAGCTTCCATGGAGTACAGTCCATGTCATCTGATGCATGAAGCCTTACCCCGAATTACAGGTATATATATGCAGATATTTTGGAGGAGGAGAATTGTAAAAACAGTGAGGTCAGAAAGGGGAAAAAAATGCAGGAAGGTTAATTACCTTATTAATTGGTGGACATTCACAAAGCAGTTCTTGAATGGTAACACAAACAGCTTTGAATCGGTAAGATGATTAGCACATGTTGTATGCTTAAAACAGAAACAAACAAACAAAAAACCTATGTTCAAGCCATAGGAGATGTGAGCTGAAGCCCTTGATGAATTGTAGCTCAGCTGCCTTGCCTTGCAATCTCTCTCTGAAGTTCCTTCCTTCAAGAATGGCCACCTTAAGGTTGTTCTTGGAATGCTGAAGTGCTTTTTTAACGTTGCGGTTGCTGATGTCCCTATTCGTAACATTTATTCTTCGGCATAGAGACTGCCCTGTTTGTCCTGTGCAGAACGCCAAAGGGCCTGGCTGGCACATAATGGCATAGATCATATTTGAAGATGAACAGGTGTGTGGACCCCTGATGTTGGGGACGGCACTGTTAGGTCCTGTAATAGAGTTGCTAATGCCAAGCAGAGTCTGGTTCCTCTGTCAGTATGTCCATTATGCGGTCTGTTGTTGTTGTTGCTGCTGCTGGTAAGTAACTTTTCTAGGCTGCGTGGCTGACTCTCTTTAAGTAAATACTGCCTGTGAGAGGAAGATGGAAGGGTCATTGATCAGGATGGGTTGTATACCTGATGATACCTTGGAGTGGTTTTAGTGTAAGCGCCAATAAGTGCTGTTCTCTCGTTTCCTCTCCTGGGTCTGTCCTGTTGTAGATTATTCCTGGGCACCAGGCTATTGATCTGTTGTTGCTGTGTTGTTTTTTAACTTCCTTGGGTGCGTCTTTTAGTCTGATTAAACCCTTACGTTGTGCATATTTTGTCTGATGAGCCTGAACAGATGTGCTTGTATCACAGAGCTTGACTGTAGACAATGGGTTTTGTGGTGTGTTCTAGGTGGAAGCTGAGGTATGTAAGTATGTGTACCAGCAGTAGGGTTCCAGTATAAGGTGGTGTTTATATGGCCATTATGTAGTTGCACAGTAGTGTCCAGAAATCCATCCTATGGTGTGGCCTGGTCTAGGCTTGGATTGATGGTAGCATGGAAGTTATTGAAGCCCTGATGGAGCTTTGCCAGGGCTCCCTGTGAGTCTAGATCACCATTCTAGGTCAAAAGGTAAAGGCAGGCTTTTGGGGACAGGAGCTGAGAAAGCATTGTTTGAAGTCAGCATAGATCCTGTTCAGGATCCTCTTCTGGGCATCTTCTATTTGATATCCCAAATACACAAACCACGCAAATTTTGGCACCCCATTGTTTTGGTCATTGGTACTATCACAGTTGGGGATATGTAGCTATATGGACTCAATTCTCAGGCCATCAGGCCCAGCCTAAGGCAGGACACCGCCTGAAGGGCCGGGGACCTGCCATGCCTCCACGGGCCCCTTCCCTCTGCCCCCTCCCATGATCCCCTCCCACATGTGCCCAAGAAGAAGAAGAAGCTGCCTGGTTGCTCATGCAATTCACTGTGCCTGACCCTGCCCGCCACAGTCAGGCAACTTACTTTTCCAAGGGTGGAGATGCACACCTGCATCACCAGCATGCTGGTCTTTCTGCCTTCAGGATCCACGCAGCACCTGCGTGCCTGTCTGACTGCACGGCTCCTGAAGGCAGAAAGACCTTACAGAGGCAGTGCACTGGCGATGTGGGTGCATGTGTTCCTGCTAAGGAAAGTAAGCCACCTGGCCAGCAGGGTTGGGAGGTGCTGTGCCCTCTTCCTTCCACTTAATGGTACGGCCAGCCCTGGCGCAGGCGCCCTGAAGAACAGCATCGGCAAGGGCTGTTAAGCTTTGCCTTGGTGTGCAGAGGCTGCCTTGCCCAGGATGATCAGGTGAGCCCTCTTGGGCAACACAGATTCACCGCTCTTTCCACTCCCCACCGCCTCATGCGGGGGTTTCCTCCTGCTTCACATAAGGCCGGCTCTGCAGGCCATATGCCACCAAGATTCCAGCGTCTGTACAGGATATCACTGTCTTCCGGAGGATAATACAACCTATTGACAACCTCCCAGAATGCACCATTGTAGCTACCATCATCCCTCCACAGAGATGGACTACAAATCCATCTAGCCACTAAACTCTGCCCCTTTGTATGGGCCGACAGTTTTGTCAGCTTGGGGAGAGCATATGTCTTTAGTTCACTGGCCCTGCTCTGTGTTGTTTTTGCTGCAATGGCTGCTTCCCTCTGGAAATCATCAAGCAGCTGCTCGCCTCCTCCAAACTTTGACCGCCAGCCTGTCTTCTGCCATATCAGCCGCCTCTACTCCTTTTGTCGCCCATCAGCCACCTCCAGCCTGCCTTTGACCATCACGATGGCCTCTGGCCCTGTGGATCCTTCTTTGCATGCAGCAGAAGAATCACACATCCCAGCTGCAGCCTGCAATGGAGAGGAACTGGGACCTGCCAGACACAAGGCATTGGCCTCAAAGGACTTCTGGTCTGAACACATCGTATGACTGAGTAGTTGTTTGTTGCTGCGTAATTAAAGTCTGCCAGCCATTCCAGCTCTCCAAAATGAACTGCAAACCTTCACAAATGCTAAACAAAGGATCCAGCCACTTGACGGTGAGTAGCTGAATTTGGGTCAGCTGCCATCTCTTCAAAAGCCCTGTTCCTGCCACCATGTCATTATGCATGCCACAAGTCATTATGCAAATTATCTGACAGGATGCATTTTTTGAAACCTTCCTGGAAATCACTTTCCTTTCTTAACCTCTCGCGCAGGTTTTATGAGCACGCAGAAGGCCTTAGGGGGAGTCTGTACACTTGCATCAAGATCTCTCCAGTGGCTGTGTTGGAAACACCCAGAGATGAAAAGGGGCCCTGGCTTTTCTGACAAGGACAGGGGTATTGAAAGAAGACTGGAGGCCTTTAACATCTCGACACATCAAAGGGGAAATCTAGATGAAAACAGATTCATTTGCCTTGGAGAGGATCTCTGCACTTTGATATTCTCCTTTCTCTGTGTTATGTATGCTCGCCATGGACTGAAAAGCCCCCAGGCAACAGAGCAGTTTCGTCAAAGATATATATAGATATAGATATAGATATATAGGCAAGTGTACTCTGATGAGAATACCCTCCCCCCCCCTCTCTCTCAAAGAACAATGTTACTGTGGCTCATAATAGGTGGATTTTCATCTCATTGTCATGAGACAATGAACAACATGCACACAACGATGAAATTTAGATTCCCCCCCCAGATAAATACGTTATATCAATGACAAAGAGATGAACACGAAAAATAGTACAGAAGCACTGGAAATATCAAAGGACTTCAAAACGGGAGGTTCTGACAGACATAATACTCATGATTCCATTGACACACTGGAATGGCATCAAGAGTAGAGATGTATCAGCTCCGACGTTTCTAGGAATCTGCCAGAGTGAAATAGCAGGTTGGAGGCTGCTGTGTGGAATCATGCAGCTGTTCCCAGTTCTGGGCTAGATGGGATGTTGGCCGGAGGTTGGAAGCAGACAATGGTGGCTTGGCAGGGGCATTGTATCTCGCGGTACTCATATTTGCTGCTCTTGCCACACTATTATCTGAGATCAAAGATGATTTTGAAGCCACTACCAAAACACCTGGAAAGGTAGCAGCAGGATCAGTGCGCGCACACACCACGAGCAACAATGGGCTCTACCACATCACTAGAAACAAATTTCTCCAGCTTGAAGCAGAATACTCAGTTATGATCTTTTGTAGGCCACTAACTCCCTAATCATTTGATTATTCAGAGTACTTACTTTGGTAACCTCCATTGTGGATTGTGGGAATGCTGTGGACATAATATATATTGACTTCAATAAAGCTTTTGACAAAATGCCCCATGATATTCTGATTCACAAACCAGCTAAAAGTGGTTTAGATGGAACAACTATTAGGTGGATCCACAGTTGGCTACAGAATCAGACTCAAAGAGTGCTTATCAATGGTACCTTCTCAAACTGGGGGGAGGTAACGAGCAGGGTACCGCAGGGCTTAGTCCTGGGCCCAGTGCTCTTCAACATTTTTATTAATGATTTGGACGAGGAGGTGCAGGGAATGCTTGTCAAATTTGCAGACGACACAAAATTGGGTGGGATCGCTAATATCCTGGAAGACAGAAACAAACTCCAAAATGATCTTGATAGACTGGAGCGCTGGGCTGAAAACAGCAGAATTAAATTGAATTGGGATAAGTGCCAAATTCTACACCTCGGAAAAAGAAACCAAATGCACAGTTACAAGATGGGGGATACTTGGCTCAGCAACACTACAAGCGAGAAAGATCTTGGAATTGTTATACATCACGCGTTGAATATGAGCCAACAGTGTGATGTGACTGGAAAAAAAAGCAAATGCTATTTTGGGATGCATTAATAGAAGTATAGCTTCCAAATCACGTGAGGCACTGATTATTGTGTCCAGTTCTGGGCACCACACTTCATGAAGGATGCAGACAAGCTGGAGCGTGTTCAGAGAAGGGCAACGAGGATGATCAGGGTTCTGAAAACAAAGCCCTATGAGGAGGAACTGAAAGAACTGGGCATGTTTAGCCTGGAGAAGAGAAGATTGAGGAGAGACATGATGGCACTCTTCACACACTTGAAAAACTGTCACACAGAGGAGGGCCAGGATCTCTTCTCCATCACCCCAGAGTGCAGGACACGGAATAATGGGCTCAAGTGACAGGAAGCCAGATTCCGGCTGGACATCAGGAAAAACTTCCTGACTGTTAAAGCAATATGACACACATTAGAGGCCTTCAAGAGGCAGCTGGACAACCATCTGCCAGGGATGCTTTAGGGTAGATTTCTGCATTGAGCAGGGGGTTGGACTCGATGGCCTTATAGGCCCCTTCCACTGTTCTATGATTCTATGGTTCTGTGCCTTTTTAAAAAAATCAGAGGAGCATTCAGAGCAATGAACTTGAGATGTGCCATGCAGACCTGCACGGTTTATAAATAAGTTTGCATATTCATCATTACCCCTGGAGAAAGTCTGCTACTCCTTGGAAGGTCAGAGCCACAGAGAAGAACACAGCCAAGATTGTCAGTCTGATGTGGCTTTGAAAGGATTCTTACAAGTCCCCAAGGAGTCCACCAGAAACCCACAAACCCACAAGCTCCAGCCGAAAGGACGTGATGCCCACGTAGCCCCCTGACTCTGGACACTCAGCCTCCTTTCCCCCTCCCCCTTGCCATAAACCAAGCTGCTGCTGAAACACTGACAGCCTTCGACATCTGCGACCCATCTTAACTCTTTTGTTCAACTACAAGCCAACAGAAGGTGTGATGGGAGCCAGATGTCAGGCTTATGATAGCAAAGGCATCCTAAGTGGAATGGATTACGGTGCAGGCACAAATAAAGGAGGGGAACCTGTGAGAATACACACAAGCCCTGGAGGGAGGCTTTCCCTCTCCCTTTTCCTTTTGAAAAATCAATTTCCTTGGATTCAGAAAGAATTTTATAGAGCAGAGCGAGCATAATGCTGGATGTTTGTTGCAAGCTCTGGCGACGCAGAGGCTGCGCTTCAGGCAAATAAAGAAAGACCCTCGTTTCCTGGAATGGGTGTTTGCCAGGACCCAAATGCTGGCTGGAATGGATTCCTAGGGCTCTAATTATAAACAGTGTTTGACTTCAATGGAGTAAATATAAAATGGACCCTTATAAACTGGAGCGTAAGCAGTACCCATCACGGGCATGCTGGGAATTCATTAGAAGTTGAACAGTGTGCTGGCAGTTTTCCCCATTCCCTATAAACAAAATCATGTTTTTTCCAGTTATTATTCAGGTCAGTCATTTTGGCAAGTCTCTGCAGGCCCCAAACATTCAGGGCATTTACAGGGAAAAGCCAACAGCACCTTGTTGTGATCAGCTGGGGGAGGCTGATGCCACGAAGATCTAGTTCCTAGCATCTTATTAATATTTTCATGGGCTGCCTTTACAACAGGTGCTCAAATAGGATTTTAGTGAGGATGTCTGTCACAGGGGCCAGTACGAAAGTGATGCGGATAGGGGTAGAAAGTCTGGTGGTCTTGGTTTCATCTTGCATCTGGTGACCAGATAAAATCCAGGTCAGGGATTTAACAGTTGTAGAGAAAAGGGAATTTCAGCCAGTGTCATTTGTATACAATTAGTTCCTGGTGAATTTCCCTCTTCATCACAACAGTTAAAGCTGCAGGCACTATACTAGAGTGACCATATACAAAAGAAGACAGGGCCCCTGCAACTTTACCAGTCCCCTCATTTTAAAGAGTTTTCCTCTTTGGAAGTCAAATGCGTCTGTGTTGGACTTCTCTGGAATTGTTGGATTTTATTGCGATGCAAGTACTTCCCAACACAAGTACTAGCGTCAGAGGAGTTTTCCACAATACACCATAAGCTGAGACTATTTGTGTTTTTAAAACTTGCATATTAAATACAAAGATGCATCTAACATTACGGCCCTTTCCACACCAGGCATTTTGCTGGGGATTGCCCCTGGGTGCTCCCTGTGAGTCCAAATAACACACAGGGAGCCCCAGGGGCAGGGGTTGGCCACAGGATTTTCCATGGATCATAACATCATAGAGTTGGAAGGGGACTATAAGGCCATCAAGTCCAACCCCCTGCTCAATGCAAGAATCTACCTTAAAGCATCCCTGACAGATGGCTGTCCAGCTGCATCATGAATGCCTCTAGTGTGGGAGAGCCCACAACCTCCCTAGGTCATTGGACTGCTCTAACAGTCAGGAAGTTTTTCCTGATGTCCAGCTGGAATCTGGCTTCCTGTCACTTGAGCCCATTATTCCGTGTCCTGCATTCTGGGTTGATCGAGAAGAGATCCTGGCCCTCCTCTGTGTGACAACCTTACAAGTATTTGAAGAGTGCTATCATGTCTCCCTTCAATCTTCTCTTCTCCAGGCTAAACATGCCTAGTTCAATCTCTCCTCATAGGGCTTTGTTTCCAGACCCCTAATCATCCTCGTTGCCCTCCTCTGAACACGCTCCAGCTTGTCTGCATCCTTCTTGAAGTGTGGTGCCCAGAACTGGATGCAATTCTCAAGATGAGGCCTAACCTATGCTGAATAGAGGGGAACCAGTACCTCACATGATTTGGAAGCTATCCTATTAATGCAGCTCAAAACAGCATTTGCTTTTTTGCAGCCACATCACACTGTCGGCTCATATTGAGCTTGTGATCTACAACAATTCCAACATCCTTCTTACTTGTAATATTGCTGAGCCAAGTGTCCCCCATCATGTAACTCTGCTTTATCTTTCCAACACTATCTTTTTCAACAGATGACAAGCAGGCTGTGGAAACCTTGAAGTGGTTTTTAGGCACAGTTATGGATTGGATGTGGATTAACAAGCTAAGACTCAGTCCAGTCAATACAGAAGTTCAGTAGACAATCTGTTCCAGAATTGGGGATATTATCTGTTCTGGATAGGGTTGCACTTCCTTTGAAAGAGCGGGTGTGCAATTTGGGGTTACTCCTGGATGTAGCACTGCTTTTGGATGCCCAGGTGGAAGCTATGGTCAAGAATGCCTTTGTCCAGCCTTGGTTAGTTCACCAGCTGCACCCTTTTGTCCAATACCTTAATCATCTCCTGCTACACACTCTACATGGGGCTGCCCTTGAAGAGTGTCTGGAAATTACAGCTGGTGCAAAACGCAGCAGCCAGACTGTTTGGTGTGTGTTATTGAATCATATTACACTGGTCTTAAAGCAGTTGCGCTGGCTGCCAGTTTATTCCTAGGCTCAATTCAAAATGCTGTTTCTTTCCTACAAAATGCTCAATGGCTTGAGGCCAGGATATATGAAGAACTGCCTACTTCCATTTGAGGCTGACCATGCCTTACAGTCATCATCTGAGCCCCTGCTCCGCATCGCACAACCATATTAGGTTAAGTTGGTGGGAACATAGGACAGGGACTTTTCTGTGGTGGCACCCCATCTGTGGAATTTTGTATTGTAAGTTACCTTCAGAGTTTTTGACTAAAAGGCAGTATAGAAATGCATCATATCATCATCAGAAGACAATTATCCCATGTCCATTCATTTATCCTTATTTTTTTTTATTTTTAAAAAAATGTTTTGCAAGTACCTGCATGCATGCATACTGGGCTTGGGCAGGGAGAAGCACGTGAGGTGGTATACAGGGGTCACAAGCAGGCATGTTGAATGGTGTATTGGCAGCCGTTGTCCACTGTGCATGAGAAGCAACAAGCGAAGAGGAGGCTGGTTGATTGCCTGACCACTCCCTCGGAGTCATTTGACTTGGATGGTGAGCAGTGGGCGTAGTGGGAACCATTCCAAAAGGCTATCCTGGTCATGAGGAGGGTGACAGCCGTGCATGACAATGGTTCCCCCATGCTCAAATCACCATGTCTTCCCTTTCATACATCCTCCTAATCCCTAACGAGAGAGTTTAGGGAGGGTGGTCAGCCAAGATCGCCAGGTGCAACAGATGAACTAATCAGGGTTACCAGTTGTACATAACAACTGATCACTTCTGATTAATTTAGTACATAACCTTGAAATCATGCATTTGCCACATAGCCTGCCAGATCTATTAGAATCTGGCCTCATCACAGCTGTGAGTAATGTAAGCACGAGTTAGAGGAATCCATTGGAATCTACGGGAACCTACAGTATAAAAAGCCCCAAGGGAGCTCATCATGACACACCTCTCTCTCCATGGGCAAGGATCATGACATGCTCCACGGCTGACTTACTATGGAGTATGTAATGGGCAGAGGTGATGTGAGACAAAGTGAGCCTGTTGCCAACAGCCCCACCTAACTACTTTTATACTTGCCCATCCTGTGTGGTGCCCTTCGGAACAGAGCTGAGTGAGCCAGTGGGAGCCGTTGAGGAGTGCATGGCACCAGAGAACAGCAAGGTCAGGCCAAATTTCTAAAGGGATGATGGGCCTTGGTCACAGTCTAGAACGTCTTGTCCTGGGTGCCTGAAATGAGTGGATGGCTTCACCTGTTTGGTGGCTGGGTTCACTTTCTTGAGTTTCTTGGCTCACTTGCTTACTTTGCAGGTGTTTGGTGGTGATTTCACCAGAGTTTATAATTACCTGGTTCAGTAATTCAATTTTGTTTGGCTTCTAAGGTTTACTTCTGCTTTGAATCAAGTGCCTCCTCACTGACCCCTCTGAAGTTCTCCTCTGGCTCAGAACATTAACTGAAACTCACCCCATGACCAGTCAGCGTTCAACCAGCCAGGCACTCAAATCAGCGATGGGCTTCCCTTTTAGTCCCGTACTCATGATGAAGCTCTCACTGATTGCTGTGGTTCTCATGAGAAGACCACCTGACCAAGCAGCCTGTCATGACCAGGCTTCTTCCCCTTGGTGTGGGTGAACGAGTTTCAGGCTATCAATCAGAATCAGATTCTGAAGCTGAAGAAACAGGACTAGAAGTGGGAGAGGTGATTCTCCCAAGCTCTTCACCCGCCAGGGGAGGTATCTTCAGCAGACCTTATCGGTGAAAACATTAACGACTCGCAGTCTGTGGGAACTCAGGAATCCTCTGACGGGAAGGGGACTTCAGAGCTAGCTGATCCCAGGGTCCACTGAAAATTCAGTTAGGCGGAGCTAAAGGTAGGCGAGAGGTGGTTCAACTAGCCTCTCGCCAAAAGCTTCTTCCAAGAAATCCTCCTTGAAGTGAAAAGGCCTCAAAGAAAAGACCTTCTTCCCCTTTCTTAAGAGAACAATTTGTCTTGCTTAGTTTAAACAACTGTTAGTCTAGAAAAAAGTTCCTAAGCTTTAAACTCTCTTGAAGTGCAAAGAGGTGTTTATTTACTTAATAAAACTTTGTAGATTACTTAGCAGGCTTCTTTATTGGATCGCACTTCGGTGGAAGGGCAAAGAAACAGGACACAGCCTTTAGTTTGGTGGGAATTGTCTCTCCATTTGGGTCAATTCTCTCCACTTTTTCTTTCAAAGATTTTATGTGGTAGTTGGAAAAACCTTTCCTGCTCCTGGGTGTTTGTGGGCAGGAGGAAGCAGTTGCTATGGAGTGGGTACAGGGTAGATGAAACCAAACTGCAGTTCCCAGGGGGCAAGACAGTGAGCACCCATCAGGACGTCTGCATGCGCCGACATGACAAGCCAGGAGAGAATTCCTGGGAAACAGCCAAGCTTTTCTCAAACACTCACAAAAAAGGTTTGTGAATGCTTGTGCCTATTCTGCATTGTGCCAAGGGGTGTCCACCCATTCTGAATTCTCTGACATACATTCAGTTATTATACTTGGGACGAGGACTCCAAGTTCCCCGTCTGTAAAATGGGTAGATATTTTTTGACATCCTCCCAAGGCTTAATTTCTTCATAATCTGCTGCCTATGGGTGTGTTTTGCATGTGGCTTGACATGCACTCTGCGCCTGGGCTTGGTTTTCTGCTCTGCATGCACTTTTAGCTCTTGTTTTGTGCTTATGACACACTTGACCTGGGTTTGGCTGGCCCGACGTGTCAGTACAGGCAGTGGCTGCTGGGCACCTTCACTGAACAGAGCGGGGTGAATCCAGAGTTAGTCACATGCAACCAGGCTGGCAGAAGACCTCGACCCCTGCTTCCCAAAGCAGCCCCCTGAAAATGCTACTCAGGGGGTCTTAGAGGAAGCTGCTGAATGGGGCAAGTCGTGATGTGGGAGAAGGAGGATCTCCAAAATTTGGGCAGAGGCATTTTCTGTGAAATATTTTTCACCGCATTATGAGCACAGAGAACCAGCTGCAATCCTTCTGTCCCTTTAAGAAACCCTGCCCCACCCAAAGAATCCCTTTGCCACTAGAGAGCAGCGAGCCCAACATGCTTGCATGTGGCAGGGTTGGCCCCAGGCATGTTGGCTGCTGGGACAGAGAAGCCGGGACAGAGAAGTCCCACCCCTCCAGTCAAGGTGCAGGGCTGTCCACACCTTTGGCACTTGAGGCAGAAAATCCCACAAGTGCCACTCCCTGGGAGAGATATTTCCATCAAAACAAATCAAGTAATTAACCATTTGCTGCCCTTTTAGGACACCCAAAATCAGCTGCCTTGAGCAGCCACTTCACTCTGCCTTATAGCAGGGCCGGCCTCAGTGCTTCAGCTAATACACCTACAATACCTCAAGCTCTGTTGTATTCACACATATGGCATAAACACATTATAATTAGCTGATTGCACTTCCATTGATCTATTTGCCCTTGTTCTTGATAACTTTTCCTAACCTTGGCACTTGGAGGATATCAATAAACTCACAGGCCCACTGACACATATCCTTTTCTTTTCATCCATGTGGGAACAAGTGATATTGCCAAGTGAAGCTACAAAGAAATCGCATCAGACTTTAAAGCTCTGGGAAGGGAACTCAAGAACTTTATAGCCCAGATAGTTTTCTCATCCATCCTCCCAGTTCTTGGAAGAGGATCAGAAAAGGAAAGAAAAATACTCCAGGTGAATGACTGGCTATGAAGGTGGTGCTGGCATGAGAGATTTGGATTCTGGGACCACGGGCTATGGGCTACACTACTTGGAAGATGGACTGCTGGCAAGGGACAGGTTGCGCCTCACAAGGGCTGGGAAGAATGTGTTCGGCCACAGCATGAAGATCCTCATCAGGAGGGCTTTAAACTGAATCCTTCGGGGGAGGGAGATGTAAACTTGGAGGCAACAATGGATGAAGGCTTATGCATCACAACAGAGAGAACAGCTCCAATAGTGCCCCAAAACAGTGTTCACAACAATGTAGGAAAAAAGCCAGGCTATAAAGCACATGGTCTTCAATGTCTATGTACTAATGCCCAGAGTATGGGAAACAAATAGAATGAACTTGAACTCTTAATACATGAAGGCAAATATGACTTGATAAGTGTAACTGAAACTTGGTGGGATGACTGCCATGACTGGAATATAGCAATTGAAGGATGATATTATTATTATTATTATTATTATTATTATTATTATTATTTACACTTATATACCGCCCCATAGCTGAAGCTCTCTGGGCGGTTTACAAAAATTAAAAAGATTGAGCATTAAAAAGACAATATACAAAATTTAAAACCATAAAACAGCTGTCATTAAAACACTTTAAAACATTTTAACTGTTAAGCCTGGCCACAGCCACATATAACTTGTTCAAAAAGAACAGAAGAAATAGAAAAGGAGGTGGAGTTGCACTAGATGTTAAAAATACTTATCCCTGCACAGAAATACATCAGGAGCATCTGAATTAAAATAAATGGGGCAAGGAATAAAAGGATCATAGTCAGAGTGTACTACCGACCACCCCATCAAGCAGAAGACGAAGATGAAACTTTTGAAAAGTAAATTGCCAATGTGTCAAGGAAATCCAATGTAGTAGTAATGGGGGACTTCAATTACCCCAATATTTGCTGGGAGAGAAATTCTGCCAAAAGTGACCCCTCCAAGAAATTCCTGACATATGTGGCTGATAACTTTTTCCTACAGAAAGTAGAGGAAGGAACTAAGGGAAAGGCTATCCTTGACTTGATACTGACCAATAGGGATGACTTAGTAGATAAAGTGGCAGTTACGGGAACTCTGGGGGAAAGTGACCACATCATACTTGAGTTCTAGATTTTAAAGGAAGCAAAAGCTGAGTGTAGCCAAACGCATACTCTGGATTTAAGGAAAGCCGATTTTAATAAACTAAGAACTATGATAACTAAGGTCCCATGGCAAGCAACCCTAATGAGAAAAGGAGTCCAAGATGGATGGGAGTTTTTAAAAAAGGAAATTGAAAGGCCCAATTACAAACAATTCCAACAAGAAAAAAGATAGAAGGCAACAGAAGAAACCAATGTGGCTACACAAAAAGCTTAGAGATGACCTGAAAACAACAAAAAAGAATACATATAGGAAGTGGAAGGAAGGCCAGGCTACAAAAGAAGAGTATAAACAAGTAGCTCAGAAGTGCCGGAATGATATCAGGAAGGCTAAAGTTGAGAAGGAACTGATGCTAGCAACGGATGCTAAAAGCAATAAAAAGGCTTTCTTCAGATACGTAAATAGTAAAAGACAGAGGAAAGAAATGGTGGTTCAACTGCTTAATGAGGATGGCAAATTGATAACAGATGACAAAGAAAAGGCCGAAGTGTTTAATTCCTACTTTGGCTCTGTCTTCTCCCAAAAGTGAGTCTATGACCCCCCTCCCCAGCAAAAATTAAGTACAATCTGAAGGGACAAGATTGCAGTTTGAGATTGACAAACAAATGGTCAAGGAACACCTAATTTCTTTGAACGAGTTCAAATCTCCAGGACCCGATGAACTGCATACTACAGTAATAAAAGAGCTAGCAGAATAACTCTCAGAACCACTGTCTATTATCTTTGTGAAATCATGGAAGACGGGTGAAGTGCCGGATGATTGGAGGAGGGCTAAAGTTGTCCCTATCTTCAAAAAAGGCAAAAAGGAGGAACCTGGGAACTATAGACCAGTCAGTCTGATATCCACCCTGGGAAAATTTTGGAGCAAATTATAAAGAAGTCAATCAGTAAGCACCTTGAAAACAATGCAGTGAGTACTAGAAGCCAGCCTGGATTTGTCAAGAACAAATCCTGTCAGACTAATCTGATCTCATTTTTTGATCAGGTAACCTCCCTTGTGGACTGTGGGAATGCTGTGGACATAATATATCTTGACTTCAGCAAAGCTTTTGACAAAGTGCCCCATAACATTCCAATCCACAAACTAGCTAAAAGTGGGCTAGATGGAACAACTATCAGATGGATCCACGGGGCTACAGAATTGGACTCAAAGAGTGCTTATCAATGGTACTTTCTCAAACTGGGGGGAGGTAACGAGCGGGGTACCGCAGGGTTCAGTCCTAGGCCCTGTGCTCTTCAACATTTTTATTAATGATCTGGACAAGGAGGTGCAGGGAATGCTTATCAAATTTGCAGACACCACAAAATTGGGTGGGATCGCTAATACCTTGGAAGACAGAAACAATTTAATAGGGATAAATGCCTAATTCTACACCTCGGAAAAAGAAACCAACTGCACAGTTACAAGATGGAGGATACTTGGCTCAGCAATACTACATGCGAGAAGGATTAATGGAGGCACAGCCGTGCCTCCATTGTTAAGGGCCGTCAGTAAAAAACACATTCCGCCATGTTAAAGTGATAATTGGGGGGGGGTCATTCTAACAGCCATAAAATCAAAAATGTTTCATCAACCTTTCTGAAATTTACAGGTGCCAGAAAGAAATGTTTGTTTTACATTACCTGAAAATTTCAAGAAGATTGGTGAAAGATTGAGAGAAGGAGAGCAGATTAAGTTAGAAAAGGAATACAAACCTGTCTCCCTGCTTTTGTAAAATTTCCTTCCGGGTTGCTACTTTTTGTGCTCACAATTTGCATAATTTCTAGAGCCTTATTAAGTAATCCAGTGGTAGGGTCTTCTTCCTCCTTAACTGTAGTTGATAGAAAGCTTTTCGATTTTTAAAATTCCTTTCGGTTGACTTTTAAGGACTATTTTAACCTCTCATTCAAGTCAAGCCATCTTCCCTCATAATGCGACACACTCTCCCCCCTCCCTCCTGCCTTAGAATGTGGGGTGGGTGAGTGAAATGGCCGCTGCCTCTAGCACAGACCTTTTGAGTCAAGAAGAAGAAGAATTTCTCTTTTCTCTTCTGGAACATGCATTCCTTTGGCTCTGAGAGTATTTTGGGCTATCTTCATAAGACCAGTTTGCTCTTTTGCTCCCTGGTGAAGCAGGGTGTGGTTCCTCTGGATCCATGGTAACTTGATCTTCAGATCTCTCCTGGGAATAGGTAGCTATACTTTTCTTTTAATTTCCCCCACCCCACTCACACACAGTGCTCCTTCCCTCTTTTCTAAGAGTTTGGTCCATACTGCTATAAGTTGAAAGCTTCAAACACTTCATTTAATTAGTTTGGGCCGGTGTTAAGTTTGAAGTACAATATTGAAACCTTTCAAAGTGCTTCTGGGCCTACAACGCTGGTTTCGGCCTAGTCACCCTGTTTTTCTAATAAGGTTTAGAAACAGTTGAGGTGTCGTTTATTTTGCATAGTGTACACACATGGATTTGCTTTCTAATCCTTGCAGTCTACACTGGCTCCCTCCTTGATGTGTTTTTGGATGCAGACAAACCCTTTTTTGTTCCAGCAGGCCTTTGGCAAATCATCTGGACCTCTGTCTATACCTTTGACTTTTAAATTGTTATGTATTTAAAATGTTTTAAATGCTTTAATATTGAAAAGTATTTAATTATATTTTTAACTTTTGTATATTTAGGCTGACCATATGAAAAAGAGGACAGGGCTCATGTAACTTTAACAGTTGTAGAGAAAAGGAAATTTCAGCCAGTGTCATTTGTATGCAATTAGTCCCTGGTGAAATTCCCTCTTCATCACAACAGTTAAAGTTGCAGGCACTATACTAGAGTGCCCATATACAAAAGAAGACAGGGCCCCTGCAACTTTAACTGGTGTGATGAAGAGGGAATTTCACCAGGAACTAATTGCATACAAATGACACTGGCTGAAATCCCCTTTTCTCTACAACTGTTAAAGTTACATGAGCCCTGTCCTCCTTTTCATATGGTCAGCCTAGTATATTCCTATTTATAGGTTTTAGCTGTATATGTTTTAGTTTTGTAAGGCTGCCCTGAGGCCCAGCATTGGGCAAAAGGCAGGATACTACTACTACTACTACTACTATTATTACTACTAGTAATGTTTCAGATTTCACTTCTGCATCTGATGTTCTTTTGCATTTACTTTTCTTTATAAACCATTCCTATCTTAAGACTTCTTGTGTGGCATGTTTTCATTGGTTTAACAAGTTAAAAGGGGTATTCACTGTTTTCATGCTTATGTTATAAAATCTATTTTGAACAGGTCTAGTAACTTCAAGAGTAACAGAGTTGGGGAAAATCCTCAATCTCTTTGCTATCAGAGGCACTGAGTAAGGGACCCCTGGAGATAATTTAGACTGACCCCAACCACAAAACACTATTCCCCCTTCTGAAGAGATCTGGACCACAGACTACTAAAGACAAAGTAGCAGGCCATAATAACAGTTCTCATGTGGCCATTTGCCTTATGAGGCAGGTGCTCTGCAGGCTACCAAATGGAGGGACTAACAGGCCATAAAGTTGCCTGGCTGGGTCTGCCAGAAATCCAGCCTCAACACTCCTGAAAGGTCCATGTTCTATAGCACCTGCTGTCAGATGAACCTGAGGGAATCCCACCCTCCACCCCTGGGTTTAATTTACTGGCTTCCCCTGGCTGGACCTTGCAGGAAACTATAGGGACAGACAGAGTTCATAGCACACATAGAATGCTGAGACTGGCAAATCTAAAAGCAAGTGTGTTGCTTTTCAAGAACCAAGGCAATTCAATGGGTCTTACTTTTGAGTAAATATCTAGGGATGGATATGCAGCCTGTGCAAGAACTGAGTAGTAGGGTGACCATATTTGGGAAACCAAAAAAGAGGACACCTAGTGGGGGGGGAGGAAAATGGCTTTCTGGGGCCACCTTAAAGTCCCCAATTGGAGCAGAGGAGGGGAAAGCATGTCATTCTCACCCCACCCCACCGCTCCAATCAGACCCGTTTCTATAATGCCTGGGAATGACACGTTTTTCCCTTTTAAGGCCTTGATTGGAGCAGTGGGAGAGAATGACACACCTCCAGAAAGTGTGTCATTCCCCCCTGCCACACTAATGGTGGCCTTAAAAGGGAAAGTGTGTAATTCCAGGTCATTATAGACTATTGCATGAAATCCCCCCTGACACTGAGGATAGGACAAAAAACAGGAGAAATCTGGGGAAATCCTGACAGTTTTTTAGTATTTATTATTGCATTTATATCCCACCTTTTTTCCGCCAAGAAACCCAAGGCGGCATACATAATTCTCCTCCTCTCCATTTTATCCTCACAATAGCAATCCTGTGAGATGGGTTGGGCTGAGAGTCTGCAACTGGCCCAAAGTCACCCAATGGGTTTTCATGGCTAAGTGTGGAGTAGAACCCAGATCTCCCAGCTCCCAGTCCAACACTTTAGCCACTAGGCCACACCCTAGTGGTCACCCTAGAATTGAGCCATGCCAAGTTGGAAGAAGATCAGTTCATGCCTTGATTTTTAGGATGTTTTTTTAAAAAGTTTGACTTCAATTTTTTTCCTAAAATTCAAGGCATGAACCAATCTGCTTTCAACTTGGCATGGCTAAAGCCTTACTTAAGAGGTACCATGGTGCCAAGTCTCATCTCTTCATCTTTACTTATTTTCTTTTTTTTTAATGTACTGCTCAAGGCCCTAGACCCCAAAGAGGAGTATTGGGTTTGAAGTTTTAAAAATTCCTAAAACTCAAGGCATAAACTGATCTGCTTCCAACTTGGCATGGCTCAATCCCTACTTAAGAGCTACCATGCTGTCAAGTTTCATCCCTTTATCTTTAAAAATGGTGGAATTGTAAGCATTTTAGTTAATTTTAAAAAATTAAATTGAAGTTTTAAACATTTCTAAAAATCAAGGGCTGAACGGATCTTCTTCCAACTTGGCATGGCTAAATCCCTACTTCAGAGCTACCATGGTACCAAGTTTCATCTCTTTATCTTTAATTTCATTTTTTCAACTTGTACTGCTCAAGGTCCTGGACCCCAAAGAGATTTCTGTTTGAACTTTAAAAAAATCCTAAAAATCAAGGCATGAATGGATCTGCTTCATACTTGGCATAGCTATATCCCTACTTAAGAGCTACCATGATGCCAGGTTTCATCTCTTTATCTTTAAAAATGAGGCAGATGCAAGCATTTTGGTTGATTTATTAATGTTAAAAGTGAGTTCAACACATAACACTAGCTTTGATTTTATATTGGATGTCAAGATGGTATAACATTCTGGCTGATGCTGGCTTGGTTGTCAACTGTATAATATCCAGTCATCCATTACACAAAGCCATGAAATTCATTAAACAAAAAAACTACGGTTTACAAAAACAATGTTAAGGCTCTACAGATTCCAACCAAGCACCAAAAAGCAGGGAAATTGGGAGTTAAGGCTCACAAGCCTTAACACCACATCCTCCCTAAGGAGGCAGAAAGTGCAAGTGAAATTCTCATTCTCCCAAAGCAGATAAACCATGAGGACAGGGTGGAGAATATGATATGCAGAGGTGACTGTGGGGTTGTGGAAAACTGATCACGAACAACTTAGGGCCAACTACTTCTCTTTTTTTGTTTAGAGCAGCCCTTCCCCAACCTGGTGCCCTCCAAAGGTGTTGGACTACAGCTCCCATCATTGCAAGTCAGTATGTCCCATGGTCAGGAATGCTGGGATTTGTCATCTCAAACACCTGGAGGGCAGCTGGATGGGGAATGCTGTTCCATACCCTTACAGGGTCTACCCAATACTTTTCTCTCACACACATCTCGCATATAGCAGCAGTCTTGATAACAAAAGGGGCACTATTCATTACAGATCTAGAACCAGAGCATGTGCCAGGCACTTCCAACTTTTGGTCAATATCCTGCCTTTTTTTCTTTAAATGTATTTATAAAAAATATACTGTTCACTCCCCACAATCCCTGCACAATACATCATCTCATCAAAGCAACAGTGGAGCAGAAGAGGTTTAGTTTGGCTGTCTTGAACACCTTTCAGATGAGATTAGTTTGCAATCCTATACCTCTTGGGAGAAAGCCCTAGCGAATTCAGTGGCACTGGCTTCTGAGAAGACATGTATAGGAGTCAACCTACTGCAGCCTGGTGGTCTCCATATGCGTTGCACTGTAACTCCCATGTTATGTGTTATGGGGAAGACAAAAATCAATTCATACTTAATTTTAAAATAATACTTATGCATGAAAGTATTAGGTGGTAGCTCTGTCTTTGATCTCACACTGCTGAACAAGTAAGAGAAATCCTTTATCTGATATTCAAGAAACAGACATCCTATGCCATGTGTTGAAAACTAATAGAAACAGACATCCTATGCCATGTGTTGAAAACTAATGTTGATGTCTGAAGGGCTATCTGGATTAGGTATTCAAGATTCATTCATTGTTGTTTCATTTGGTTTTGACAGTTTATTTAAAGTGATGCAGCTCTTTTGTAGTTCCTTGATTGATCACATATCTTAATGCTGGAAAACATCATACTTTAGTACAGATGTGGGCAGAAAATAGATCTATCCTGATGATTTGGACATCAACTCGCGGCATTCCTGATAACTGCCCATACTGATAGGGGCTTTTACAAGTTGAATTCCAAAACATCTGGAGATTTACTTTCTGCCTTCCCTTGTTCTTGAACAACATTCCCCAACCTGGTGCCTGTCAGATGTGTTGGGTTACAACTCTCAACATAAGGAGATGCTCTAAGAAATGAGAAGTAGCTGGTCCTAAGTTGTTCATCATCATTTTCCACAACCCCACAGTCACCTCTACAGATCAAATTGCATATCTAGATTTTTGAGATGACAAGTCCCAGCATTCCTGACCATGGGACATACTGACTTGCAATGATGGGAGTAGTAGTCCAACACCTTTGGAGGGCACCAGGTTGGGGAAGGGCTGCTCTAAACAAAAAAAGAGAAGTAGGTGGCCCTAAGTTGTTCGTTATCAGTTTTCCACAACCTCACAGTCACCTCTGCATATCATATTCTCCATCCTGTCCTCATGGTTTATCTGCTTTGGGAGAATGAGAATTTCACTTGCACTTTCTGCCTCCTTAGGGAGGATGTGGCGTTAAGGCTTGTGAGCCTTAACTCCCAATTTCCCTGCTTTTTGGTGCTTGGTTGGAATCTGTAGAGCCTTAACATTGTTTTTGTAAACCGTAGGTTTTTTGTTTAATGAATATTAATATGAGCCAACAGTGTGATGTGGCTGGAAAAAAGCAAATGCTATTTTGGGCTGCATTAATAGAAGGATAGCTCCAAATCACGTGAGGTACTGGCTCCCCTCTATTCAGCACTGGTTGGGCCTCATCTTAAGTATTGCATCCAGTTCCAGGTACCACACTTCAAGAAGGATGCAGACAAACTGGGGCATGTTCAGAGGAGGGCAGTGAGGATGATTTTGGTCTGGAAACAAAGTCCTATGAGAAGTGACTGAAAGAACTGGGCATGTTTAGCCTGGAGAAGAGAAGATTGAGGGGAGACATGTTAGCACTCTTCAAGTCCTTGAAAGGTTGTCACACAGAGGAAGGCCAGGATCTATTCTCAATCAACTCAGATTGCAGGACATAGAATAATGGGTTCAAGGCCAGATCTACACCAAGCAGGATATAACACTTTGAAAACAGTTTGAAAACTGTATATTCCATGTGTCCTGGGTCTGAACAACTGTCAAAACTGTTATAACCCGTTATAAAGCAGTAGTATAGACCCTGCCCAAGTTACAGGAAGCCAGATTCCGGCTGGACATCAGGAAAAACTTCCTGACTGTTAAAGCAGTATGATAATGGAACCAATTACCTAGGGAGGTGGTGGGCTCTTCCACTCTAGAGGCCTACAAGAGGCAGCTGGATAACCATCTGTCAGGTATGCTTTAAGGTAGGTTCCTGCATTGAGCAGGGGCTTGGACTCGATGGCCTTATAGGCCCCTTCCAACTCTACCATTCTATGAGGCTATGATTCTATGAATGAATAATGGATCCACTGTCACACCAGAGCACTCTGGCTGAAGCCAGAGGACAAGTTTTCTTCTAGACAACTGGAGGCAGGATGATGGAGAGTTACACCTGTGTCTGGGGCTGTTATCTTGATGGCAGCGCATTGGCCCAGCGAGGTCTGAAGCCCCCGTGCTTGCGCTCCTGCGCATTGTCCCCATGCAAAGGAGCTAACATGGAGTTTACTGGGGAGGAGCAGGGAACCTTCACCACCTTGCTCCATTAAAAAAAAACCTTTGTGTTTAACTGCAAAGCTTTGCAGTTATAGGGAGGCAAGGTGGCAGATCGCCCTCTCCCCCCTCCCAGCTGAAGTGTTGTTTAAACTATTTTTCT
Source organism: Anniella stebbinsi (assembly GCA_029215795.1). Taxonomy (NCBI): domain Eukaryota; kingdom Metazoa; phylum Chordata; class Lepidosauria; order Squamata; family Anniellidae; genus Anniella; species Anniella stebbinsi. The sequence goes on from JARDYH010000001.1 coordinate 376,228,993, forward strand.
TTTCATATGCAGGTTGGGTGGCCCAGCGAGACAGAGGCTTGCTGAATTGCCGTCTCCCCTCTCCACACGCCCCACTTTACTTTTTCAAACATTTTTCTTTTAATGGGAAGCTCCAGGGAGGCGCGCTCGCTGGCCCACCCCTGTCCAGCTGATGTGACCAATCAGATGTCGGCATCGGCTGGGGCATGCCCCCAACACAGCTCTGGATCAAGGTGACAGATGGCACATGCCGCCACTGCCTCACCGCAAGTGGAAAAAGCCAGGGTCAGAAGCCAACTTTTTTAACCCGGGGCTTCAGGGGAAAACCCTGGGATGGCTCTGAAATGGCTGCTGCATCATATGAACGACCTGCTGCCACTGCTGATCCATCCCAGGGCTTTCCTCTTGTCAAGATGTACCCTGGCTCTCGCACCTGTGTCTTTCAGAGAATCCGGGTGTTGGGCTGCTTGACATCCCAGCCGTTTCTGGCTGTGTGATTCCAATGAACTACGTTCATACGGACTCCGCTTTCCTCTCTCTTCTCCACTCGTACGTAATTTAATGAGATGGTGTGCAGCAGATTGGTCAGTGATATGTTTGCTCTTAGGAGGGTCTCAAGCATCCCTGCCCATGGTTGGCTCGAGCAATTTTACTGCTCTGGCTGAAAATTAATATTGATTTGGTTCCCCCCCTTCCCCCAACCCCCTGGATCTTACCCCCACAAGCCAGAGCGTAAAAACCACCCACCCCAGCGACACTAACACTTTCCTGGTCCGCTGCCCTGGGTCTGTGCTTCCTCCTTGAGGGTTTTCCCAGTTAAAGCCTGTTGCTCCATTCACTTGTATGTAGTGAGAAGGAAAGGGGCTCTGCCAGGAACACAACTGCCCCCTCATCTCCACACCTGTTATTGCCCCCCAAAAAAGGAGTTGTGTTTTCCCATGATGGGCGTGTAGATTATCTCACAGCACTGGGAATCCTGCCCCATCCTTTCCTGCCTATCGTGGGGCTGGAGTTGAGCTCAGTGTAAACAAAGGGGTTGTAGCCATTCCTCCTCCGATGCATTTTAAATTTACAACCCCGGAGTACACATGCAGGATCTCTTCATTGTTGAGGCAGAACTGATCAGTGTGAGATGATCTCCCCTTCTGCTTAAGAACGTTAGAAGTGCCATGCGAGGTCAGAACAGGCGCTCCGCCTATGTTCCTGGCCATGTTCACCCCCTCTTCCCTATTGATGTGGGCCAGCCATGCTTGCATTTCTGTTCCTTTTATCCCTTTAGTCAATGTTTGGGCACCCACTCACGCCCTCTCCCCCATACTATGGCATGCAGTCACCCTCCAGGGGGTCATTTGGCTCATATGCACAGCTACCCAGCTCACTCCATGGTTTGTTTGACTTCGTAATTATTCAGAAGAGTATTGGTCCAGCTGTAACCCCAATTAATTTGGTTTTCATGACCCATATCAGCTTCGCTGTGCAGCTCGTATCATTATTGCTCTGTTCCAACCGTATTCGCTATTGCTGAACCTTGCCAAAATGAAACGGATACTGGGATTGTTGCATTTCCACTAGGATGACTTGCTTTTTCCATACAGCTTGAGAGCCTTCTAGTCCGAGGCATGAACTGCCAAATAATTGGGCCTAGAGGAATTAGAAAGCTGTGGTTTTGAATGCTTGTGAAGCTGGGGGGTAGAACTATAGAATCATAGAATTGGAAGGGACCTCAGCCCCACCCCCACCTACACCCCCTGCTAATGCAGGAAATCCATTCCTCCTACAATATATCTGATAGGTGGCTATCCAACCTCAGCTTGAAAACCTCTAACAAAGGAGTACCCATCACTTGCAAAGGCCACCTGCTCCACTGTCAAACAGCTCATACCATCAGAAGGCTCTTCCTAGAGTTACATCAAGCCTCTTGTCTTGCAGTTTGAACTGGTTGGTTCAGGTCCTACCCTCTGGAGCAACAGAGAACAAAGTTGCTCCGTCGTCGTCGGTGTGATAGCCCTTGAAACATTTGATGATGGCTATCCTGTTGCCTCTTCACCGTCACTTCTCCAGGCTAAATGTATGCAACTCACTCAAGGCCCTCATCACCTTTGCCAAACTCCTCTGTTGTGTATGTTCCATCATGTGAAGCCTCTAGGGGGCATCTGCTCAAGGCATTCAATATAGGGCTGTGCACAGCCTTCCCCCCCTCAAATTCATCTCGGAGGCCGATTCGGAGCTTCCACTCTAGGGTCTGATTTTATAGACCCCAAGTTGGAGACCCAGGTGTAGATTTAAGTCCAGCACCCCTCAGAGATGGTCTAACCCCGACATAACCTCTGCAGCCTTCACCGTTCCTACCCCAATCACTGGCGGCATTTTGTGAGTCCAGCTCATGTTCCTGCATTGGAAATGGCCACCATTCCTAAACAAGCAGAGCAGAGCAGCCAGTGCAGTTCAAAGACTGCGTGGGAAACCAGGAAAACCATGGAATGTTTATCCAGTCTCAGCTGCCAGGAGGAATTAGGGATACCTTGAATTTGCAACACGATTTCTATCCTGGATAAATAACCATTCTATAATCCAGCTTTTTTCAATTTAGCTGGGCTTAATTTGAGCTGGGGCTCACCAGGGCCAAATGGCTTTTGATGATGCCTGGGAACAATTACGTTGGGAAAACACTCTCTGATTCCTACTAGAATACATTAAATATCTCCCTTTCTGTTTCAGTTTATTTGTATTTTTTTTGTTGTTTGTTTGTTTTTGAATCTCCATTTCCTGTTGATTAAAGACATGGGTTGCTCACTGTTGACTAAATCTTAAATCAGAATACCCGTGCAATATTACCAAGAAAGCTGACATTTATGAAGTTCAGTAAACTACTTGTCAAATGGGAGTGTTAGATGGGGAAAACACAGTAAAATCTCTTTCCAAACAAGCATTGGTTGACAGCAAACAGATGGTTGAAGGCTCTTCCTTATACACTAGAAAATTGTGATTTAGCAGGTTTCATTTTTTAAAAAAAATCTTAAAGGTTTGCCCCAACGTATAAATGTTTTCCCCCTCTCTGGGCAACATTTTAGTGTCTTGAAAAGCTACGGAAAAGAAAGGATTCAGAATGCCTGAAAGTAGTTGGCATAAAAAGCTTTCTAAGAAATACTAGCTAAGATTTATAGGAAACATGCTGCTAGCACACCGAGGCTGCAGTATTTAAAAGTCCAGCCTCTTAACCCGCCAATAAATCTTTGCAACTGCACAGTGTAGATCTCGTCTGCTTGCCAAAGATGCAAGGAAAGTAGGTACAAAATGGCCATTGGTGATGAGTGTTTCCACCTCTACAGGCTTTGTACAGTGGTAACCCTTAAAATAATATTTTGAGCTCAGCTCAATTAGTATAAAATTGAACCCTGTATTAAAACAACACTGAGATTTGGGTTTCTGTGGTCCAAGCTGAGGGATTCAGAGTTGGCCTCGTCATCTTTTTGGTGTAGCCTCGGAAACCACAACTTGGGAAGAGCAAGGCCTCTGGAATGTATACACACCAGCCCACTTCCTTACTGGCCTTCAAAGGATTTCCCCCCCCCCCCCCCAGTGCCTGCCTGATGAAACACAGCTTTGTGAGACTATCAAGGAAACAGTCAGCTGAATTCCACTCTGTTTCAGGATGTGATTCCAGCCAGTCCATAGATTTCTATAGAAGACACATTTTAGCTCTCCGCAGGGAGTGGTAAAGGCTGGATTTGTTGTGGCACGGTGCTGAAAAATGACAGGCGTGCATCCGAATGGAGATGCCTGTCCCTTCACATACAACCCTCAAACAGGAAGTGCGAGGCATTTCCAGCGGCAGCTAGGACTGGGGTTATTATCACAGAACCTGAGCGTTGGACACCGGCATCTCCTCCAACGTTGGCCGAGAGGGACCCTGGGGCTCACCTCTTGAAGTGCAAAGGGCAGCTGGCTTCGGCCAGCCCTGCTGCTTCCACTCCCACTCATTCTCATCCTTGAAGTTCGGGGCAGCCATTCATCGGAGAACCAATGGAAAGTTGAATCAACTGGGGTCCATTCATTTCATTTGCTACTAGTAAACAAACCTGTTTTGTTTTTCCTGTATCGAGCAGATAGCTCAGATGGAAGGTTACACAGAGTGGGGAGAAAATACGTATGTTTAGATCATTCTGTTTTTAGTCCATGTTAGTGCTAGGAAGATCATATGGCCAGAATTCCCCAGATTTATCTGGTTGTGGGCTCCAGAACCAGAGGGGTTTGGCTGGTTTTGCCCCCAAAGAGTAAAATATCCAGAGATGAGGAAACTGGCTGGCTTCCCCACCTCTCCTGGAAACCACAGACCGACACGTCTTCCTAGCGCTCCAACCCGCTCCCTCCTAAGCCATCTCAGGAGACAGCTGGTCAGAGCGCACAGAAGACATGTCACTCCGTGAATCCGGGAGAGACAGGGAAGCCAGTCAGCCAGCGAGTAGCAGCTTCCCCACCTCTCCCAGAAGTCCCCCTTCCCTTGAGATTTCTGGGAGAGATGGGGAAACCACCACTCACTGGCTGATTCCCCCACCTCTCCCAGAAGCCACAGACGGATGCAACTTCCTTGCATTTCAACCCGCTGTCTCCCAAGGATAGTTTGGACAGCATCTAGAGTTGCATCCTCAATTCTTGAGCCGGCACTGGAACACACTAATATTCCTGAGTGCTAGCTAAACTATACTTCTACTCTAGGGTTCCTTGACCTCCTTCATAGAGAAATTTTGAGAAAAAACACTTCCTTTCAGATGTCTCTGGTGTTCAATGCCTCAAGTGCCATAAAATTTGATACATCTGGAAGTATTTTTTTGACTCAAAAATCTCACCCTAAGCTAAAGCAGTCAAAGAACCCTAGAGCAGGGTATAGCTTAGTGAGCAGGCTCTATTCATAGCCTGTGTTTAGGGTGACCAGATGTCTGGATTCCCCCAGACAAGTCCAGAAATTGGGGGGCAAACTGATGTCCGGGGGGGATTTTCCATTAATCTTCATTATGTCTGGAAGTTTGTCTGCGCAGGATAGGCCGATTTCAGGCCTCTGCTGCCTCTTCCGCACTGGATCTGGGCTCCTCTGAGCTTTTTGCCATTGCGACAACTCACGAGGAGCCCAGATCCAGCGTGGAAGAGATGGCAGAGGCCCGAACATGGAAGAGCTCAAATTGCCCTCTCCCGCCCGGCACTTACCCCATCGAAGTCATGCCCTCCAAAATAAAGGCCTGGATTTCCGAGAGGGAGGGGTGAGGAGCGCTCTTTCATTCCCCCCCTTCCTCTCGGCAATCCAGACCTTTATTCTGGCCTGGCCCTGGTCCTCTGGCCTGGCCATAGAACCCCGACGGCCTGGCCCTGTGGAGCCCTGACTAGCCCTGAAGATGTGGCGGCCTGGCCTTGGAGTCCCGGCCTGGCCTTGGAGCTGTGGCCGCACCGACAGCAGCAGTGACTCAGCTTCAGAGAGGGTAAGTCATTTTTCTTCTTTTCTTTACCTAGCCTTTGCATGGGCGTAAAAATTTAACCCTCCAACTCCCTGAGTGTAAGTTCTATTGACCTTAATAGGACTTACTTCTGAGTAGACATATAGGGCTGCACTGTAAGTGTTCTAGGTAAAACTAATTGGCTGTGTTTACATTTGTGCTGTGCCTGGTGGCTCAGATAAAAATGTATTCACTTTTTTTAAAAATGCCTGGTAATAAATTAAAACCTGTTTTTGGTTGAATAAAGCATTCTGCCCTTTTACTGGTTATATATATTTATATATTATCAAAACCTCACTCTAAGTGATTTTTTGAGATATTGAAGGAAGCAAGAGAAAATGTTAAAAAGCAGCCATCTGTTGCACAGAAAGGCCATCTTCTAATGTTTCTTGTTTATTACAGACACTGATTAAAATTTGTTACCATGATTCATTTACTGATTAAGACTGTAATCCAGTGCATGTTCAGTAATCATTAGTAGATCAGCTACAAGTCCAACTGGTCTTGTATTTTTATCTGAATGTGTTTCTTAATAGTAATCTCTAGGGGAGTCTTGAAAAGTGATGTGTGTTTTTTTTAAAATGAGGGAAATGCTGTAAAGTGTAGTCTGAAGATGCTATATGACTGCTGCCATATAGTTTGCATTTTTGAACTTACTTCAAGATTACTAGATGCCAATATAAAGTCAATGTTTTGTGTAAAACTAGGGCGCTAAGTGGTGTTTTTTTTAAAGAAAAAGATGCTGTACACTTTGCTAACTTTATGTGTCCTTTAAATTATTTAGGCTGTGATCCCATGCTCAGTTACCTGGAAGTAAACTCAGTACAGTAAACTCAACTGAGCTTACTTTTGAGTAGGATTATGCTACGCTGTCTAGTCATAACTACAATGTTAACCTGAATTAATCTGAACTTCACATTGACTATCCATTTAATATTGCTAGTACATTAAATGTCTGAGTTGTGGATTGTGGTGTAGTGCTCTCAGCCCAGCCCACCTCACAGGGTTGTTGCTTTGAGGATAAAATGGAGAGGAGGATTAGGATTATGTACACTGCCTTGAGTTCCTTGCAGGAAAAATGGCAGGATATAAACGGAATAAATAAATAAAATGTAAACTCTGTAATCTTGTAACTTGTAGTCAGATGTGTTGATAGTGTTATAGTAACTGGGTTTGGTAGAAACTCACCACTGAGGCCATACTGTGGGTGCTTATCACCAGTTCTCCCCATAGTGTACACATAAAAATCTGCAAAAGGCTATGCCTGGAGTAAGACCTTGAATAGAAATTGACTTGTGAAAATCTAGTTTATATTACACCTCAAGTGTTTCAGTGTTCTAAAGAGAGCCGCTCTTTCTTGCTGAATATTAAATCACACTGAATAGGTCGGAGAAAAGATTGCTACAGTGACCCAATCATTCCCTTACCTGAGAATAAGTCCCATTAAACTCAGTGAGGCTTGCTTCTGGTTAGGGCACAATCCTATGCATGCTGGCTGTGGAATGCTGGGAGTTGTAGGACTTTTTTTCTGGCTAGAGGATTCCACTTTTTGCCTCCCTTTCTAATCTTTCTTTACCGCATATTTCCCATTTTCTGTTTTGTCTAGCATTGATGTACCCCCTCCTAACCACAGTGTACTTTAGCTATTTTTTTCTAATCCAGGATCTGTTTTCTTTAGAAAAATGGAAAATAATATACTTTTTTTCTATTGATTTTGTATGAGGACAGCAAAAAGAACTACCGTAAAGAAATTTGTTCAGCAACTAAAATACATTTTAGTTTCAGATACATTGAATGTCTCACTTGTTTTTTATTTCAGTGATTTCAACATTAACATATTTTGTAGAACAGGTTTGTCTTAATTGTGAGGTGTAGAATTAGACATGTGACCAAGGCCATGCCCCCTTGGGGGCAGTCATGTCAAGATGGGCCTGCCTTGGGGGTTGAGTATGTTGGGGTGGGCATGCCTCCTTGAGGGCCGGCCAGGTTGTCCTCCTTTTTGGTTTCCAAAATATGGTCAGCCTAACTTAGGTTGCATGGAGAAGCTGCTTGTCCCAGAGTTTCATGGGACAGATTGTGGGGCAGCCTGGCTTCTTTCTCTCATCATTTGGGAATGGCTGGGCTTGCCTACCGCCCCCTTCAGTCTTACATATTTATGTATTTATTTAAGCAAATTTATAGCCAACCTTTCTATGTAGTCACAATTTAAGAAACAACTATCAAATTCATTCATAAAACATTGGCAATACAATAAAAGCAAAAAGCCTAAAAAGGTAAGGCTGTCAACCAGTTAAAGCAATTTAGGAGGCAATCCCATGCATGGTTAGACAGAAAAAAGTCCTACTACTCCCAGCATTCCCCAGCCAGTCCCAGCAGGATCCTGACATGTGCTTACTTAAGTCTGGTTTGGGAGAGGCTAAACCCAAAAGGATGGTCCACTTCTCCATGGCAGAACGAGCGCCCCCTCACCTCCTGCAGTTCGGCCATAAGTAGTTTAAAGTTCGATGCATTACAAACCACAGTGCATTGTGCTTTGATGATGCCATACAAGAGCAGAACAATCCCAGATGGTTGCCTAAGAAGGATTTGCTAAAGATGAGCTACTCCAAAAGCTGTTAACTAGGGAACAGTAACAAAGTGTTCAGGCATGCACATTCAGCCAAGCAACATTTGGAAGTGGATGAAAAAAATCTGACACACACATTTGCTGAAGGCTTCAATCAAGCAGGAGGCTGTAATATTCATTGCATGGAACATTGCTAAGGGTGGAAAACTGCTCCATCAGAACTGCCAATTGACCTTTAGAAGAAAACTGAAACAGCCAAAGCCAGAAGAGACCACAGGGCAGAACGCTACTCTAGTAAAAGCCTCTGCATTGCTGAAGAGCAGAGCAGTGCCCCCAAAACGCCTTCCATGTCCATCTTCCAGGATGATGCCACGGAACCAGCCATATCAGGAGACCTGGGGGAACCTGGACCCTTGGAAGCAAGGATCATGGGTCCGTCCTCACAGCAGGAGGGGAGTTCTGCTTCAGAGTCAGAGACTAGACCCAGAGAGCACCATCACCTTAAAAGGCAAATCAGTAGGGCTCCTGTAAGAAGCAGCACCTCACTCTAAAGAAGGGTTTCTCAAGAGGAGTGAACTCCTTAGCAGCAAGGTACAATACTACAGCTGAGCCCTGGGTGGGGCTCAGGAAGCTCTGGTAACACAACCCTGCGGTCTAACATTTGCTGGAAACAAGGTTGCTGTTGGTACCCTGACCTTGACTTGTGTTTGGACCTCTGTGTTATTGACCTTTGGACTTCTGCCTAATGCTGGTTTTTGGAACTCTGATTATTCTTGACTGATATCCCATGCATTTGACCTTGGCTACCTCTTGCTGGAAAATCCATGTTTGCCTGCTGAAATGTGCTTGACTATTGGCTTTCTTTGACTTCTCTATTGCAATTAGCTTTCTGTTTACAAAACAAAGAGCTGGACTTAATTGAGGCAGGGCATTGCAGAAGGTTGCTGACAGCCAATCTCAGCCTGGAGTTGACAGCAGGTTTGCCATTAAAGGTCTTTTCCAGTCCTGCTGCCAAAGGGCCACATTCGAGTTAACCTTTATTATGCAGTTTAGTTTTGCATGGCTGATTTAAAAAACAAACAAATAACAAAAACTGTGGGGGTGGGGACAAGCTGGATTGGGGCTTTAACCCTTTGCTCCTGCCTTGAGTCTAATCAGAACTGGGGGTGCACAGGGCACACATTTACTCTTTACATGGGAGGAAAGCTCCCATAGTAAGCATTGGGGCTGTCTGATTCCAACTGGACCTATGGCAGGGGCAAAAGGTTGACACCTCCCGCCCACCGCACCATGATCCCAAAGGCCCAAGGATTGAGCAGGAGTCCTCCCCATCCCAGGAAGACAATGCACCCCCCGCCCCAATCTTCATTCTAGCAAGACAACCTCGAAGGATACCCTGGTTGATGGTTTTGAAAGCCACAGGAGGTGCAGCAGATCCCACAGGGACACGCTCCCCCTGTATAGCTCCCAGTGTAGAGCATCTACTAGGAGGACCACAGCCATTTCCACCTCCAAAACAGGCCTGAAGTTAGACTGAAAAGGTTCGTGACAATCAGTTTTATCCAGGGATTCTATTGCCACCTTAAGTACCTCATACTAGAATGGAATATTCAAAGATGGTCCAAAGATGGCTTCTTTAACATAGCGCAAACTACTCTCTTTTTAAAATACGACGGACTGGAACTCTCACATAAGGAAGAATGGATCATTCCCACAACGCAGTGAGCCAGTTCCCCTACCTCTGCAAGCTGCCCTAAAATGCCAGAAAGGGCAAGAGTCAAGTGCACACATGGACAGCCTCACCAGACCAACGATGTAGCCCCACAACCTCAGGTTGCATGAGTTAAACAGAACCCAGGAGCTCAGGACAAATAGCTGCAAAAGGCACAACAATTCTTTCTGTTAGTATGGAGTCTGGGGCCTTTATCACACCTACTATTTCCCCCCCGATTTGCTTCTGCGGGTTCCCCCTCCGTTTCCTATGCGAGTCCAGCGTTTTGAATCGCACGTGGTCAGTATTGCTGCGATACCTCAGCTCGGCCTGTTGAACTTTGCCTGTTTCGAACTTTGCCCATTCAGGGATAAATCGAAACAGAAACTAAAAACTGCGACCTGCGGGCGAGAGAGCAGCAGGACAGTGATGGCGTCATGCAAGTCCAGCACTGAAGAAGTGGAGCAAAGTCGAGGTGGGTGTGTTTAAAACTGCGTGTGTGATAGCGACCTAAGTCAGCATAGATGTGAGCAATTTTATCCATGGAGGGTCTGGCAAACTGGTCACAGCAAGCTACCAAGGTGTCCTCCGACTTTTTCTGAGGATTATGATGTAAAAGGTCATGAACCACCCAGACAAGATCTACTTGCCGATTCTGTGCAGATGAAACAATGCGGGTAAAGTGAGCTTCTTTTTTTGGTGCCATCACCACTGCAGAATAGTCCTGCAAATGAGCTCTAGGCTTTGGTCAAATTCATCACAAGTCTTCTTTCAATGTTGTTCCAGTTGTTTTCCTACCTGCTTCATTGCCAAAATGTCTCCAGTAAACCAGGGAGCTGCCTGGATTCTACAGATGGAGGGAGGATCCTCAGGAGTGAGTGTGTTAATGTCGCAGATCATTTCCCCACTCTAGAAGTCAATCAAAGCTCCAACAGGACTTCCAGCCAGGCAAGCAAGAAAATCCTTCACAGCCATCAGCAAAAATCAATCTGGATCCGTAAGTCTCCAAGAGCAGACTGCTTTAATAGCCTCACCCCCTGTAGAGACTGGGAGCCCTAGTACATCTACACCCTAGCAGGTAGTGATCTGTCCATGTCAAAGGAGCGATGATCAGCAGTCCAACCTGTGTCCAGTCCAAATATCACTGAAATATTATTCCCTACACGAGGCTTTTATTGTGCTCTCGTGATTGGTCACTTATGAAAGTTTGCGGGTCCGTTAGATGTCATCAACCTCCACGGCCTCTCCTGTGCTTTATAACCTTATCCCAGCTTTTTTCTTAATGGGGAAAATGTACTATTTTCTCTGCATTGCGTTCCAACAGCTCCATGTAATTGTGCAATTCTGCTATATCACAGTAATACCACAGCACCATCTAGTTGTTGTATAATGAAACATATAGGACTTGCATGGAAAGGAAATTCCTGGGGGGGAAAGTACGTGTAAAGAAGCTGATCTTAATCCGACAAAGAATGAAGAAGCAGAAGCCCTGGTAAAGGTGCAGGATAAAGGCCTGGTGTAGCGAAGCCCTACAGGATTCTTTAACACAAGATGTCATGATGGCCACGAATTTGGATGGTTTTAAATGGGGATTAGACAAACTCATAGAAGATAAGGGTATCAATGGCTTCTAGCCCTGATGGCTATATACTACCTCCAATTTCAGAAACAGTATGCCTCTTGTTACATATCTGGAATATGGGGGATTTCTCCAAGTGGTGGAACCCTTCTTTACAAGTGTTCCCCCCACAAAAAATGAATGACTGATAGGGCTGCCACAACAAACTGAGCTTCACCTGAACACCTTTGCCTATTTAGCTTGGGGAAATCTAAGCCCTCCTGCCTAGTTCTAGGGGAAAAATTAAAAAGAAGGCACTTTGGATTTTCTTGTCCCTAAGCCTGCAAGACACAAAATTTAACAAAACCTTGTGTAATATCCATAGAACATAAGGGTTAGCTTTGCAAGGGTTTTTGTGGGGGGGGGACCTTTTAAAATGCTGCAGACAAATGTCTAAATATTGAGGAATTTATTTGGGAAAGGGGAAAACAGGAAGAACTTCGGAAGTCAAGAACCACACACTCAGAATTCCAATTCAAAATCAAATATCAATCTAACTTAGCAAGTTACATGTTACTTCTTGGGTAGAATCTTGGGTTAAGAGCATATGCAGAGTTCATTGCAGAGAAGAGGAACTAAGAGAGTGCATCTTAGCCTCTTAATTACATGTTAATTGGAAGACTCAGCCTGAGAGTAAAAGTCACATATTAATGGAAATTTGAGATCAGTAAAAGCAAGACACTTAGCAGAAACTGACTGTTGTTTTGTACCTTCAGTTTCTGATGTTGGTGGTAGAGAGTTTCTCTACACATAAGAAAAATCCTGTGGCTTTCGTCCTCCACAGTCTTCCCACCATCACGTCACACTCCTTTACATGTGATTTTAGATTGAAAACTTCCCTTCTCAGAAAGGCTCCATGTGTTTAATGAGACAGCACCATCTAGTGGCAGAATGATAGTGCAATATCCCAGATAATATCATATTATCTCAGTGTTTTATTTTGTTTTAAAGTGAGATTTCCAGGGGATAGCAAGGGAGACATCCAGGATGTTGATGACATTGGGTAAAGGACCCACAAACTTCCATGAGTGGCCAATCATGAGCGTGCAACAAATCATTCATTTAGAGAAGCTCCTAGTCACTAAATCACAAAATCCCTTAGCAGCTGGATCCACCTTCTTACTGGCTCTGCAATTAACTTATAAAGCAGCTGGTTAGTTCCAACTAGACAAAGCATTGTGCAAAAGAGAACAAGTTCTGGATGCATAATCAGAGACAAAAACCAAAATGTATCTTTACTCAGGCTTCCCAGCAGGGTGCCAACTTATCAGAAACTCTGGGGTCTCTGTTGAGCTAGATCAGAATGCAGGGTTTTGACACACCTCTCAGTACCATTTGCTGGGGAAGACGAGCAGGCAGGTGTTGTTGCGCTCATATCCTGCTTGGGAGGTTCACATGTGGGTCTTTTGGCCTGGGGGAATTGGTGAATGATAATAATAATAATAATAATAATAATAATAATAATAATAATATATTTATTTATTACCCACCTCTCCCAACGGATTGAGGCGGGAAACAGCATCAAACATAAAATACAAAACTTATTAAAACACTTAAAACCAATACATCATTAAAATACCAGTAAAAAACCAATAAAACACTTTAGAGGGCCAAAGCAACAGCCAAGCCTACTTCATTGGAAACGTCCACCACCAGGTCGTTGCTCTCATCACCATCACTGTCCTGAAAACAGAAGCCATTACTCTGCGGAAGAGAAAGCGCAGCCACCCACAACCCCATGAGGGCAAGGAGAAGGCTTCCGTCTGCTTTGGCTGCACCCTAAGGCGATTCCTTGGTATTCTGAGGAGCTGAGGGCAAAGAAATGACTATGTCGATGATTAGAGTGCAAATGGTGGAAGATGTAGAATGAATGTGATCGAACACAGGTAAGAATCCATTTGCGGTCTTACTCTGTGGTTGTGATGGTGGTGAAGAAATCCTACTTCTCCGCCACCATTGCATCTGCCCAGTGCCGTCCAGCGAAGCTCTTTCGAGTGGTCAAAGGCCTCTTAGGTGTAGGCCTTGCAACACAACAACCTGAACCCTCAAAAGCTTGGCATGAACTATTTGCGAGACACTTTTCAGATAAAATCGCTCGTATTCGTGCAAACCTGGACGCCATTGTTTTATCAGAGTCTGATATGGATGGGACTGGTGTACCATCAAGTCGTATTATGGATACCTTTCAGCTGGCGCAACCTGAGGATATGGACAAACTGCTTGCAGGACAGAGGCCTACTACTTGTCCTTTAGACCCTTGCCCATCCTGGCTTCTGAAATCTGCCAGAGCTGGGCTGGATATCTGGACATCAAAGGTGGTAAATGCCTCCTTGAAGTCCGGTGAAGTCCCCACAGCCTTAAAAAAAAAAAGCTGTGATGAGGCCCTTATTGAAAAAAACCAAATCTAGATCCTACGATTTTAGATAATTACTGCCCTGTCTCAACTTTGCCATTCCTGGGCAAGGTGCTGGAGCGTGTGGTGGCTTCACAGCTTCAAGTTGTTTTAGATGAAACTGATTACCTAGATGCATTCCAATCAGTTTTTAGGCCTGGTTATGAGACGGAAACAGACTTGGTCCCCCTTGGTTGATGACTCATGCCAGGGAATGGATGGGGAGAGTGCAACCCTGTTGGTTCTTCTGAACCTCTCAGTGGCTTTCAATACCATTAACCATGGTACCCTGGATTGTTTAGATGGATTGGGCTTGGGAAGCACAGCTTTAAAGTGGTTCTGGTCCTTTCTGAAGATGGTACTGGGGGACTTCTATTCCAGCCCATGGATGTTAGCCTGTGGGTGCTGCAAAGTTCTATCGTGTCCCCCATGCTTTTTAACATCTGCATGAAAATGCTGAGGGAAGTCATCAGGAGGTTTGGGATGAAGTGTCATCAGTATGTGGATGATACTCAGCTCTGCCTCTCGTTTCCATCTGCACATCTCAGGGAGGCTGTGGAACTCTTGAACCAGTGTCCAGAGGCTGTTTTGGGATGGATGAGGGTGAACAAGCTGAAACTTAATCTAGACAAGACTGAGGTTCTGTGGGTTGGGAAACCAACTATTTTGGATGAAGCTTTACAACTGGTCTTAGAGGGGTTGCACGCCCCCTAAAAGACCAAGTATGCAGTTTGGGAATCCTCCTGGACTTTGAGCTAACCGGGGAAGCCCAGGTGGCTGCGGTCCAGGACTGCATTCTACCAGCTTAGGCTGGTACGCCAGCTGCAGCCCTGCTGGGAGAGGGCAGACCTAGCCTCAGTTATTTACACACTAGTCTCATCCACTGTAATGCACTGTATGTGGGGCTGCTTTTGAAGACAGTTTGGAAACTTCAGCTGGTGTAGAATGCAGCCACCCGAGTACTGATGGGGGCAAGGCGATTTGACCACGTAATGCCGATACTACACCAGCTGCACTGATTACCTATGTGTTTCCGAGCCCAATTCAAAGTGCTGGTTTTGACTTTTAGAGACCTAAATGGTTTGGGACCAAGTTACTTGAATGACCACCTTCACCCATATAAGCCAGCCCGCACTTTAAGATCAGAAAGAGAGGCCCTTCTCGTTTGCCCAACTGTGAGAGAAATTAGCTGGGTGTCCACAAGGAAGAGGGCCTTCTCAGCAGTGGCCCCACACCTCTGGAACAAACTCCCATCGGAGGCCCACCAAGCACCATCTTTGCAGGCTTTTAAGAAGGCCTTAAAACATTTTATTTTACCTTAGCTTCTCAGAATGTTTTAAACTGCTATTTATTGCCCTGAAAGGCAGCCAATAAATGTTTAAATGAATGAATGAATGAATGAATGAATGAATCAATCAATCAATCAATCAATCAATCCCTCAGTCTAAAAGCCAGCTTATGCCTCTTTTTCAGCAATGATGAAACAAAGAACTCCATAAAACAAGCGTTTTATTGCACTCTTCTTACTGGGCACTCACGGATTTTCGCGGGTCCCTCTCACGACATCATCTGCCTCCCGCGCGCCTTCTGCCCCTTCTAGTCTTCTTCACGTGACAAAAAAAAAGCCCCCTGGTAAGTCCATAGTATTTTTAAAGATGGAAGTTGCCACTACCTCTTGCTGTGTGCAGGAGAAGCAGCGGCCTAAAGACAGCCCCTGAGTGGGTTTCCCCTGAGTGCACTTTTTTACTTCCCCTTTCTTCTCCCTGAGAAAAAGAGGAAGTATCGAGCAACAAAAGCGGAGGCGGAGAAGCGACGGGAGGCAGGCGTGATTTCCCCCGTCTGATGGAGCGCATAGTTTTGCCTACAGCTGATATTTGATTACCCAAATGTAATTCCACCAAGGCTTAATTTGAAACGTCTAGTTTCAAGAGATGCAAGACTCGCTTCCCATCTGCTGCCAAAAGCAGAGCTGCGACCTGGAACTCTTGATTCAACCTTTTAAAATTGAGCTTCAAGGTGCAGACTAGAAATTGGGAAGCATTCTTGCCCATTCCCTCCAGCTCTGTTGTCAAACACTCTCCAGCCAGGTCAGGCTGAGCTCGCTTGGTGACCGCAGACTTACATAGCGGCTCATGCTGTCTTTCTCCTCTGCTTTCCGTTTCTTGGAATCGATGCTGTAGTCTGTGGAGCTCCTGTGCTTCTCCGTGGCTCTCAAGCTCTCTGATGGGGAGATGGAATTGTCCTGAGACAGCAAAAAAAGGGGTGTTTAGGGGGAAGGTGTTCTCTGTTTGGAAACTGCCAATGCAACAAAACAAAAATAATTGTAGAATTTAGAATGGAAAAGGGCTTTTTAAGACATTCAAAAGACATAAGCGAGTGGTTGCGAGCCAGCTCCAGACACTCTTGGATGAGACTGATTATCTGGATCCATTTCAGTCTGGCTTCAGGCCTGGCTTTCGCATGGAAACAGCCTTGGTCGCCCTGTATGATGACCTATGTCAGGAGAAAGACAGGGGGAGTGTGACTTTGTTGATTCTCCTTGTTCTTCTTCGTGGTCTCTGTGCATCACACATATGGGCTCGCGCCGACGCCGAGCCTGCTTCCGGGAAACTTAGCTAGCTTAGACTTTTGGCGGGAAACCCCTCCCCCCACCATCCTACCGCGCATGCTCAGGGCTCCCGCCTCTCCTTTACCTCAGTTCTTCTTCGACCGCTTCGCAGTAGCCTCGCGGGAGACTTCTCTGGTACGTAGTACCTGTTTTTGAGAAAAAGAAGAAGGTTATAGTTAGCTTAGGCTGTTTTTTCATAAGTATAGTTAGTATAGTTATAGTTTAAAAAAAAAATTTTTTTTATCATAGTTAGTTTTTAATAGATAGTGATTTTTTGCTATATAACTGTTAGAGGCGGCTTGCCATCTTATGGCACAGACCGCCTTGTTTCACCGTTGCTCGCGGTGCAGGGCCAAAATAGCCCTCACCGACGGACACTCGCTCTGCCTAATTTGCCTCGGAGAGGCACACGTTGATTCTTGCAGTCACTGCATGCGGTTTTCTAGGCAGACCAGAAGAAATAGGGCTGATCGTCTTCGTAGTCTTTTGTGGACAAAGGCGCTATCAGCTGTCGATCAACCTCGTCCGGCCATGATAAAGACTGCAGTTTCTGGGGAGAGTCGTACCCTCTCGAGCCCAGCATCTCCGGGTTCCCCCCGTTTAGGGGCGGCATCACCGGCATCGTTACGGGGCATTTCGCCGGCCTCCTCTCCTCCCCCGGTGAAAAAGCCTAAGAAATCGAAGCCAAAGAAGTCTTCAAAAATTGCCGGTGGGTCTGTAGCTCAGTCGAAACAGCCGTTATCGACACCGGCTACGGCATCGAAAAAGCCGCGATCATCTTCCATGCCTTCTTCGGCATCGATTAAAGTGGTCGCCATGGTCCATAAATCATCATCGGTACCGACCCGGTCTTCGGCACCGACGCACCGGTCGACGTCGATTGCTTCAACTTCATCTCAAAGGACCGCAGTCTCTCCTGCCCCATCGGCATCAAAGCGACGTACACCGTCGGTATCTTCCCTTCTAC
Organism: Anniella stebbinsi; assembly: GCA_029215795.1. Classification (NCBI taxonomy): domain Eukaryota; kingdom Metazoa; phylum Chordata; class Lepidosauria; order Squamata; family Anniellidae; genus Anniella; species Anniella stebbinsi. Next base: position 376,246,320 of record JARDYH010000001.1, read on the forward strand.
GTACGCCATCGACGCCGAGAGTACAGCCGCAAACAACTATATCGCCCTCCAGATCGTTACCGTCTCCGGGACCTATGCCTATCCTCTAACCATCGGATACAGAGCGCACAGTACCAACACACCATTCGTCGTCGACGCAACCGCAAGAACATCGACATCGAGCGCATCGCTCGCGTGGCCGATTATCGCGCTCGAGATCGCGTTCTCGTTCGCAGTCGAGAGACTGGGATGCCTACTCACAGCATTGGTACCTTTTCGATCCGTACACGGGACATCGTATCCGTGAAGTGCACTCGCCGCCGCCTGTCCCTCCACGACGGACCACCTCACTAGAGCAGCCTTCCACTCGGCAGCGTAGGCAAACAGCATCGAAATCGACGCGTCCTCGTGACCGAACTCCACCACGTCATCGCCAGTCTTCGCAGTCCTTTGAGGACTATGCATCGGACACATCTTCAGCCCCTTCTCCTCGTCCCTCTGAACCCTCTCCTCTGGACACGGTCGGTACCGAGGATCGCGCCTCTCCAACGATGGAGATGGGCAGCTTCTCCGATCAAATGATGAGGCTAGCACAATCTCTAAATATTGAATGCCAGCAACCCATTGACGAGTCGGATGATGGCATATATGACGTTATGTATACGGAGCCATCACCACAATTGACCCTCCCAATGGTTAAAGCATTGCTAAAGACACTCAAACAGTCTTGGGAACATCCAGCTACTGTTGGTCCAACTACGAAGCGCCTTGATGCTATCTACAAAGTAAAGGAGGCGCAGGCTCCTTTTCTCTTCCAACATCCGAAACCTAATTCGGTCGTTGTAGAGGCGGCACAGGGCAGGTCGGGTAAGGTGCATTCCGCACCAACTGATAAAGAGGGGCGGAAGCTAGATTCCTACGGACGGCGGATTTATGCATCTACGTCTCTGGGAATTAAAGTGACTAATTATATGGCGCTGATGGCGCGCTATCAGCTATTCCTATGGGAAAAAATATCGTCCTTAACAGACTACCTTCCAGACGACCAGCGTGAACTTGCTCGGGTCTTTCAGTCCGAAGCAGTAAGACTATCAAAGCAGGAGTTGACAACAGCCTGGCATCTGACGGACTGTGTATCTAAGGCCATGGTTGGAGCGGTTGCTCTATGTAGACATGCATGGTTGCGTTCCGCTTCTCTGCCGCAAGAGACAAAGAACAGGATTGAGGACCTTCCCTTTGACGGGGAGGGCCTTTTCCATGCGGATACTGACGCCACCATGGATACGTTGCACAAGGCAAGGATGACAGCTAGAAAGATGGGCTTTCAGCAACCACAACAAGCGTACCGACCCCGAAAGTGGTATAGGCCTGTGCCGTACCAGCCTCGCCAGCAACAGGACAGGTCACAGCGATATCAGGCTACCTCGGCGCAGGGTTCTCAGCAGCGTAAGTCGGCACCGCGCTTCCAACAGCGCAACAAACAACCGCAGCATAGCAAGCGTCGTCTTTGACTTGGCGCCACCATTGATCTATGACAACACCAACAGACTACAGCCTTTTCTGCAAACCTGGACGTCAATAACATCAGACGCTTGGGTGCTAAACATCATAGCAGAAGGCTACAAAATAGACTTCGAAGTCCCTCCTCCGCTTGGCATCTTAAAAGTTACTCCGCCCTCGGTGGTTCTAACGCAGGAAACTGCCACCCTTCTACGCAAGGCGGCAATCACACGAGTGCACTGTTGTCAACTCAATACAGGGTTTTACTCCCGTTATTTTGCGGTGCCAAAGAAGGACGGGGGACTTCGTCCTATTATGGATCTCAGAGACCTGAACCGATTCATACTAGCAAAGAAGTTTCGCATGGTTACTGTGGCATCTGTCCTGCCAATGCTGAAAAAGGGCGACTGGTTCACGCTGATAGACCTGAAAGACGCGTATTTTCACATCTCTATTCATCCTGCCCATCGACGTTACCTGCGGTTTGTCATTGGACACAAGGCGTACCAGTTCTCCGTTCTTCCCTTCGGCCTAAAATCTGCACCAAGAGTGTTCACCAAGTGCATGTCAGCAGTGTGCGCGCATCTACGGTCTCGCAACATCGACTTGTATCCTTACCTGGACGATTGGCTAATCGTATCGCGGTCCAGAAGCCAGGCGCTTGCCGACGTCCACGAGGTCATCTCTCTTCTGTCGTCGCTTGGGCTGCAGATAAATTACAAAAAATCCATCACTCAGCCATCACAGAGGCTGCAATTCATAGGAGTGACGCTCGACTCTACCATAGGAAGGGCTTTCCTCCCTACGGACAGGGTCACCGCTCTACAGCAACGGGCGTTACATTTGCAAGGCCATCCTCGAGCCTCAGCGTTTGCGATTCTCAGGTTGCTAGGTTTAATGGCAGCAGCAGTATTCGTCGTCCGTTGGGCGCGACTTCGAATGCGCCCCCTCCAGCAGTTCCTGCTTCAACATTACTCATCTCTGCAAAACCCACACCAGCTAATACTTACCATTCCGCTCCTAGTCAGGAAATCTCTCCGGTGGTGGTCGATCTTGCGCAAACTTTCCCAAGGCATGCAATTCGTGCCGCGGGAGCCGTCTCGTATAGTCACGACGGACGCATCTCTGGATGGGTGGGGCGCACACCACGACGACCTACTCACACAAGGAAAATGGTCCTCTTCAGAGACTCGCCTCCACATCAATATGTTGGAGCTTCTGGCAGTCAAAAAAGCCTTACACGCATTCTTACCTCAACTACAAGGGCATCATGTCCGTATTCTGACAGACAATACCACAGTGGTGTGGTATCTGAACAAGGAGGGAGGCACTCGGTCACGCCGCCTACTGCGGCTTGTGATGAACATTCTAGAGTGGGCAATCTCCCACAATATACTTCTGTCGGCGATGCACATTGCAGGGAAGGAGAACACCAAGGCAGATGTTCTCAGCAGATCTTTCACGGACACACACGAGTGGGAACTCAACACGACCGTACTAGATCGTCTCTTCGCTCGTTGGGGCACGCCCGACATCGATCTGTTTGCAACAGCTGCTAATGCAGTATGCCCGGCGTATTGTTCCAGAGCGGGCATAGGGGACGCATCGCTAGGGGATGCGTTTCAATGGGACTGGGCGAGGAGTTTTCTTTACCTATTCCCTCCGTTCCCACTGGTAGCCAAAGCAGTGACCACGGTCAGGCGCAACAACTCGGACGCTATAGTGATTGCCCCGTGGTGGCCAAGACAACCTTGGTTCACATCGCTACTCAGACTAGCGAAGGCGGAGGTGTGGTACCTACCTTGCCTTCCCGACCTTCTGTCTCGACACAGTGGCAAGATTCTTCATCCAGATGTCCGCTCCCTGCACCTGACGGCCTGGAGAATCCGTCGTCTTGGAGAATCCTCGACCTCCCAGATCGAGTGAAGTCGATTTTAGAGGCCGCACGTAAGCCTTCCACTAGGCTGTCCTATCACAGAAAGTGGGCACGTTTTCAAGAATACGCGACTCGTAATGGATTTGACTCTTACGCATCGGGCATGCCTGACATTATCTCATTCCTTTATTCTCTACATTCCCAGGGCCTGAAGCCTGCCTCCATTAGGGTCTATCTGTCAGCAATTGCAGCCAATCATAGTTTCGTGAATGGGTTTTCTGTGTTTACCCACCCGTTGGCAAGAGCCTTCTTAAAGGGTTTACAGAACTTATTTCCTTCTATTCGGCCGGTGGTTCCTCAATGGAGTCTCTCTGTCGTTCTTACAGTCCTCACCTCCAAACCCTTTGAACCGTTGGCAACAGTTGATATTCGCTTGTTGACTCTTAAGACTATATTTTTGGTTGCCATCACGTCTGCTAGACGTGTTTCGGAGTTAGCGGCACTACTGGTCGATCCTCCCTACTTACAGTTTTTTAAGGAAAAAGTTGTATTACGTTTGGACCCCAAGTTCGTTCCTAAAGTTTCCTCCTCGTTCCACGTAAGTCAAGACATTGTTTTGCCCACGTTCTTCAGCCTGTCGTTAGATCCCTTGTCTTCAAAATTACACGCATTGGACGTTAGAAGAGCATTAGCTTTCTATAAGTCCAGAACTGAGTCATTTAGGAGATCTCGTAAGCTGTTCGTCTGTTATGGAGACGTCACAAAAGGATTGCCAGTATCCTCACAGCGCATCTCCAAGTGGGTTGTAGAGACCATTATCCTGGCCTACAACATTGTCAATAAGGATCCTCCCTTTCATCTGACAGCGCATTCTACCAGAGCGCAGGCCACCTCTTCAGCTTTGCTCCATGGCACTTCGCTCACTGACCTCTGCAAGGCAGCCACTTGGTCTCATGCTTCGACATTTGTGAAGCATTATCGCCTGGATGTCAGGGCAAGGCAGGACTCCTCGTTTGGTAGAGCGGTCCTCTCCTCGATTTGCCAGTAACCAACCAGCATGCCTACCCACCTCCAGTAAGTCTCTGCTTGTTATTCGCCCATATGTGTGATGCACAGAGACCACGAAGAAGAAATGCAGGTTGCTTACCTGTAACTGTAGTTCTTCGAGTGGTCATCTGTGCAGTCACACAACCCACCCACCGTCCCCTCTTGGCATCGCTGTTGGTGATTGTCAATTGGTTCGCTCATGCTCATTATCAAAATGCATAATTGTACCTTAGTTATGGAGCCAAGCGGTCTCAGAGAACTGAGGTAAAGGAGAGGCGGGAGCCCTGAGCATGCGCGGTAGGATGGTGGGGGGAGGGGTTTCCCGGCAAAAGTCTAAGCTAGCTAAGTTTCCCGGAAGCAGGCTCGGCGTCGGCGCGAGCCCATATGTGTGACTGCACAGATGACCACTCGAAGAACTACAGTTACAGGTAAGCAACCTGCATATCTCTCATCAACTTTCGATGCCAACGACCATGGTATCCTTCTGGGACGACTGGCTGAGTTGGGAGTGGGGGGCACTGCATTGCAGTGGTTCTGCTCCTACTTGGTGAAGCAGCTCCAGAAGGTTGTGCTTGGATTCTCCAGTATGGGGCTCTTCAGGGGTCAGTTTTGTCCCCCATGCTGTTCAACATCTACATGAAACCGTTGAGTGCAGTCATCCGGAGTTTTGGAGTGCGTTGTCATCAGTACACTGGTGACACACAGTTCTATTTCTCCTTTTCATCTTCATCAGGTGAGGCTGTGGATGTGGTGAACTGGTGCCTGGCTGCGACAATGGACTGGATGAGGGCTAATAAATTGAAACTCAATCCAGACAAGACTGAGATGCTGTTAGTGGGTGGTTCTGCTGACCGGATGGAGGGTCATCAACCTGTTCTGGATGGGGCTGCACTCCCTTTGAAGGAGCGGGTTCATAGCTTGGGGGTTCTCCTAGAACCATCTCTGTCACTTGACTCTCAGGTGGCCTTGGTGGCATGGAGTGCCTTCTACCAACTTCGATTGGTAGCCCATCTACGCCCTTGTCTGGACAGGGATAACCTGGCTTCAGTTGTCTACACTCTGGTAATCTCTAAATTGGATTACTGCAATGCGCTCTACGTGGGGCTGCCTTTGAAGACGGTTCAGAAGCTGCAGCTTGTGCAAAATGCAGCGGCCAAATTGATAACAGGAACCAGAAGGTTCAAGCATGTAAGACCTACTCTGGCCCACTTGCATTGGCTGCCTATACGTTTCCGAGATCCCAATTCAAGGTGCTGGTTCTAACCTATAAAGCCTTACACAGCTTGGGACCACAATACCGGATGGAACGCCTCTCCCGACACGAACCTACCCGTACACTACAATCCACATCTAAAGTCCTCCTCTGGTTGCCTACTCCAAGGGAAGCACAGAGGGTGGCAACAAGGGAGAGGGTCTTTTCAGTGGTGGCCCCCAATTATCGAATGATCTCCCCGACGAGGCTCACCTGGCACCAACATTGTTATCTTTTCGGCACCAGGTAAAAAAATTCCTCTTCTCCCAGGCATTTAACAGCGTATGTTGAGGGTTTTGTTGTGGTGGTGGTGGTTTGACCCAGAATAGTTGTTTTTAAATTATATTGTATTTATAACCTGTTTTTATGCTTTTTATGGTTTTAAATTTTGTATATCGGGTTTTTTTTTAATGTTCAATGTTTACAATTTTTGTAAACCGCCCAGAGAGCTTCGACTATGGGGCGGTACATAAATGGAATAAATGGAAATAAACAGAAATGATAGGCTGAGAAAAGCAGACAGGCTGAAATCCTAGAACGAAATGTTTTCAGATGAAAAACTTTCCAAGAAAATACACTTTGGTAAGAGAACATAGCATTCTGCTTTATTTTATTTATTTATTTCACAAATTTTTATAATGTTTCCCAACACAACCACTGAAGTGGTAAACATAATAACAAGATCAACGCTAAACTATTAGAATAAAACACAAGAATAAAATAATTGCTGATCACAACAGAACCACGAATCTCACCTTTTCTCCAGTTTGAGCGCCAGACTGAAGAAAAGGAAAGAGAATTCTTAATGGGGAATCAGAGGGATCTCCTGATAGTTCAAAACACTCTGAAGCCAGGCACCAGCTAGCTTGGGGAAAACTTTTCTCCTGGAAGTCAGTGCAGTGATAGCATCTAATTACAAACTTTCAGCAGGATTTGAAAAAACGGCAAAATCTGCTCGGAGACATTAGCATCAAGCTAAACAGCTAGCCTGGCATGCTGCCCATTAAACAATTTATCTTACATATAAATAGCATCATTAACCTAAGCAGCATATGTGGCATACCAGTTGGATGGCTTTTAGCAGGAAAGCAAATAAATCTTGGGGGAAAAAGTTTAAAACCTATTTATGGAATTGCTCCCCTATAAATCACGCAGAGCGTCGGATCTACCCTATTAAGGCCTTGCCTGCCGCACGCATGCAAGCAAGGCAGAGCGATGGCAGAGAGATGGGAAAGCAGCTGGAATGAGAAAGACTCCACAGTACGCAAGAGCAGCCTTTTCAGCAGGTAATGAAACATATGACATGCCCCTAATCTATGACTGAAGGCCATTTCACACAGCTTCCCTCCCAGGGCATGTTTTTATCTGGTTTTTTGACTTGCACAGTAGAAAGGAGAGCTGGATATCTTCAATGTGCACAGAAGGGGAAAAGTGAGCTGGCTTGATGAGGTGCCCAGACCAAAGTCTCTTCAGGTTTGAACAAGAAAAACCACCCACAGCTTTCCGGTGCACTATAGCCATGCGCAAGCCCATGTGCATGTGTGTACCAAAGCCAAGTCCTGCCACAAGAGCAGTGGCTTCCACTATGGGGAACAATCTTCCCCTTGACATTAGCCACGTGCCAACGCTCCCCATTTTTAGGTGCCTGTTGAAGACCCATCTGTTGATGCAAGCCTTCCTTGCGTAGCGTCACCTACCATCTCTTGTAGATACAGTCTATGTACTGGTCTTTATTTGCATGTTGCTATGAAGAGTGTGCATTGCTTTGAAATCTTTACATGCAAGCAGCTTATAAATACAAATAAATAAATTAAATTAATGTGAATGCACAACTCACCCGGCCAAAGGAGATGTCCATTCAAGGGCTACACCTGCGCTCCTTATGTCTAGGGATCTATTAGCCCTGCACTCTTTCTCTGCTTTGGGAGCTACGTTGCACCCTAGAAATGCTTCCCAAGTATGCACCCATATAGCTCTAATTAAGTGCACGGTTCTTCATTATAGCCCCAATTATGTTGGGTGAAACAGTTGCCATATCAGTGGAACCTGGTTGTCATAAGCAATGGTCACCACTCATTTGGACAAGTTCTAAAAAACGCTCTTCTCCCAACAGACATAGACCAGCAAGTGCTTCAAAGCAACCATTTCCCTGTTGGAGAAGAAGTGGCCATCGTGGCCCCTGTGGGGCTATCAGGCTGACTCCAAAGATCCCCTGTGCACAAGCGGAGATACTTCTGCTCTAGGGAGACCAGATAAAATCCAGGTCAGGGCTCATGTAACTTAACAGTTGTAGAGAAAAGGGAATTTCAGCCAGTGTCATTTGTATGCAGTTTGTTCCTGGTGAAATTCCCTCTTCATCACAACGGTTAAAGTTGCAGGGGTCCTGCCTTCTTTTGTATATGGTCACTCTAGTATAGTGCCTGCACCTTTAACAGTTGTGATGAAGAGGGAGTTTCACCAGGAACGAATTGCATACAAATGACACTGGCTGAAATTCCCTTTTCTCTACAACTGTTAAAGTGACATGAGCCCTGACCTGGATTTTATCTGGTCAGCCTATTCTGCTCACCCTGGAGGAAGTCACCAATCCTCCCCCCTCCCGCAGCAGGCTGCAGTCACGGTGCTTCCTGGAAAGCTACTCCAGAGTGCAATGCAGTGTGTGGAGCTGCAGTCTGGGAAGAAAACCGGGGCTCCATTGGTGCCTCCCCCTTACATGAGTGGAAGTGCTTTGGGATGCTGACGACGGATGTGTGATCCCAGTCAAAGCCAACCCAGGGGCGGCCTGCAAATGCACCCACTGCGCATGTATAGATGCATGCATTGATTTCTTTAGTTGCTTACTCTTACTACCTTTCTATACTGCTCTCTTGTGGGAGTGATTTAGCAGTAGTTTGAGTAGACCCACTGAAAGCAATGGGAGTTATGTTAATCATGCTTAATTTTGAGTTCAGTGGGTCTACTCAAAGTATGACTAAGTCGGGATCCAACCCAAGAACATAACGTAAAAATTAAGCTGCATTAACACAGCCACCGAATGAATCCAACAGTAGTTCAAGGATTTAAAAAATAGGAATGCATTTTTAGAATTATTTCCAGAGGTGTAGCTGTGTTAGTCTGTGGCAGCAAGAACAACCCAGAGTCTTGTGACACCTTAAAGAGAAACCAAGGGCTTATGGCATAAATATGAAGTGGAGTGATGTCCATGGAAACTTCTGCCATAATAAATGTGTTAATCTTTAAGTTGCCACAAGACTCTGTTATTTCTGGAATGGAGGGACTAAACATTCCAGCAGAATACAAAGTTCTTCACCTGTCACCTTTGGGGAGGGCCTTCTGCCCCTGAAAAGCCTTTGATCTCCTGGCCATCCTCCTCTCCTCATTTGGCGGGGGGGGGGGGCGCACCGGGCAAGGGCCTCCAAAGATGGATCTAGGTAGATATCTGTGGGAGGAGGAGCTCCTTTGGGCAATCTGGCCCCAAGCTCTTAGGATGCTAAAGGTTGGCCTTGGGTCTGAAAATGGGCCAGCAGCTGCTGTGCGGAGAGCAGGGCAGCCCTGTCTGCTACGATGGTTTTGCCCTCTCCCAGGTAGCAATCTCGCTGCTGCCCTATGTTGGACTAGTGGAGCTCTTGAACTGCACAGAATGCAGCAACCTGCAGAGAGATGCAAATGGAGCCCGTGATTGAGCCCCTGGGCTGCTTCAGGTTCACTGGAATCCCGGCTGGCTGCCGCCTGCCCTGCCCTGGACTCTTCAAGTTCGGTGGGTACTGAGGGTGACCAGATCGCCTGGGATTTCCTGGTCCTAACCGGGAAACCAGGGGTGATCCGGGCCAACCAGGGGGGCGGTGGGGGCAAACCGGGGGGGCGGGGGGTAGGCTGACCATCTGAAAAGGAGGACAGGGCTCATATAACTTTAACAGTTGTAGAGAAAAGGGAATTTCAGCCGGTGTCATTTGTATGCAATTAGTTCCTGGTGAAATTCCCTCTTCATCACAACTGTTAAAGTTGCAGGCACTATACTAGAGTGACCATATACAAAAGAAGGCAGGGCTCTGCAACTTTAACTGTTGTGATGAAGAGGGAATATCACCAGGAACTAATTGCATACAAATGACACTGGCTGAAATTCTTTTTTCTCTACAACTGTTAAAGTTATATGAGCCCTGTCCTCCTTTTCAGATGGTCAGCCTAGCGGGGGGTCACGTGGTGGCGGTGGCGAGCAGCGGCGAGCGGCGGTAGACCCGGTAGGTCTGGGTTGGTTTTTCGGGGGGATGGGTGGCTTGGTGGGGGGGTTCGGGTGGGGGGACCTCCCCGCCACCACCTGCAGGGGCGTCCGCTTCCCTCTGGTGCTCAAATGTACTGAGAAACAGGCTTCGCGGCCTGTCCCTCAGTAGTGCGCCGGGTGAGGACATCATCACCCAGCGTTCTACTGAGGGACAGGCCGCGAAGCCTGTTTCTCAGTAGATTTGAGCACTGGAGGGAAGCGGCTGCCCCTGCAGGTGGGCTCGTGCCGCCGCCTCCACCGCGGGGCTCGTGCCACTGCCGTGCTGCCGCCGCCGGGCTCATGGAGCCGCCGCCGCCACACTCGTGGAGCCGCTGCCACCGCCGGGCTTGCGCCGGTGCCGCCAGGCTCGCACCGCCACCGCTGGGCTCGCACCGCCACCAGCGGCGCTGCAGGGCTCGTGCCAGAGGCTGTGAGGAAGAGGGCCGATTCCGGAAATGATGAAATCGGCCCTCTCCCGCCTCTTCTGTGTGGCCTCTGGCCTCCTCAGGGTTTGTCGCGATGGCGATGAGCCCCGAGGAGCCCGGATGCCCGCGCGGAAGTAGGCGGGAGAGGCCGAATACATAACTTCCAGAATCGGCCCTCTTCCTCGCAGCCTATGGCACGAGCCCTGCAGCGCCGTCAGTGGCGGTGGCGCGAGCCTGGTGGCGGCAGAGGGCCCAGTAGGTCTGGGCTGAGTTTTTTGGGGGGTGAGTGGCTTGTTAGGGGGGGTTGTTTTGGGTGGGTGGGGGTGGGGGGGACCAGGATTTTGGTTTCCAAAATCTGGTCACCCTACGACAGCTCCTCCAGATGCCCCTTGTGCTCACCCACTCTTCTTTAACAAGGACTTTTCAGGGGCATTAGTGAGCTGTTGAGGGGGCACAGAGTTCTGCATGTGGGGCGGGACTGCTGGGCCTGTCCCTCCAAATGGCTTGGGGCTTCAGACCTGATGGTTGGACATGGCAAGACTCCCTTGGATCTCACACCCCTCCCTTGTGTGTGGAGGGGTCACTAGTGCTCTGCTGAAACAAAGCGTGTTGGGGGGGGGGGTGTCACACACATCTCAGAATCAATGAACTTCTGGCATTCCAAAGCGTCAGATTTGGAGCAAATCCAATCAGACGTCATCATAATCTGGAGTGGTCAAGCCCCCCCCCCCCCCGCCATGCCCTTAGACGCCATTCCAGGGCAAGGCCTCCCATGCACATGAGGTGAGAGCCCTGTCAGTCAACTCTAATCCAGACTGGAGTACAACTGGCCACCAAAATCCAAGGTACTGTGGAGCCTCCTGCTGCTAGCTCTTTAATTGGGGGGGAGGGGGTGTCTGTCTGTCTGTCTGTCTATTTGGAATAGAATAAATATGGCAGTGAAATAAAAAAAATAAAGTGACAGAATTCTAAATTAGTCTGTCATTTTCTGTTATCCTAAAAAATAAATACAGAGTCTCCAAGAAAATAATATCTAGGTAGGAATTGGTGCCCTGACAGCACACACACACAAATTCCACCCCTGGCGAAGCTGGATATTCCCTGATTTCTGAAGAAAGGGAGGAAGGAAGGAAGGAAGGAAGGAAGGAAGGAAGGAAGGAGGAAGACTTTAAGGGGCTATAAGATGATCTATTGTTTTTGCCGCAATAGACAACCTCAGTAAGGGTGTGCAGAGCTGGAATTCTCCGCCCCAAAATTCGAGGTGGCGCTTCAATGAGGCGATTCTCTGCCCCGATTTCCAGAGTGCCTCCCTGTCTCCACTCTGCCGGATAGTTTTGTGAAAAACCGCTCCGTTTTCAGCTAACCGTTACATTCTTAGCAATGGGAAGTAGCAAAAATGTCCATAGCTCCCTCGGTTTGAAAGAGAAACACATCAAAATTGACACCGTGGCAGCTTTTAAAGAGGGCTTTTGGAGCAGATCCCTGCATGCAGTGATTTATAGGGAATGTTTAAAGTTCAAACTCAAATGTCCTCTCAGGCAGGCACCTCTCTTGTGCCTTGATCTGTATGGAGAGGGAGAGCTTGGCCATCCTCAAGAGAGGGCAGGAGGCTGGCAGGACGCGGAGGAGGAGGAGGAGGAGGAGGAGGAGGAGGAGGAGGAGGAGGAGGAGCCCTGTAGGAGGCTACACAGGAGGACGGCGACCCCCCGCTCCGCACTGGAAGCTCAGCCAGCCAGTAGGAGCAATAGTTTAACTGAGAAATAAACAGCCTGCCTTACTCCGGTGTAGAAGCTGACTCACTCACAATGCCAGCCCAGCACACACACACACCCCACTGTGGCTGGCTTCTATGGGCCCAAGCAGAAAGACGCAACCAACCAACCAACCAACGGGTCCTGCCCTCCCTCTCCCCCCATGGCCAGAACCAGCAGCAGCAGCAGCCGCCGCAGTCAGCGTTTCCCACGCTTCCTGATGGCATGTGATCCAAGTACGCTGTATTAATTGCGAACTGCTTGTGTGCACTGCACAACCCTAAAACACACAAACATTCAAGTACAAGAAGAAGACACTTGTAACTTTGAAGCCAAGTGCTGCTGGGAAGGCTCAGCTTTGAGGATGGAGAGCGACAGCACGTCAAACCGTTAAGGGGGAAATAAAAATAATAATTAATAATAATAATAATAATAATAATAGCGCAACCCAGCTCTGCAAGGTGGGACGGGTAGGCACATTGGAGGAAAAAGCTTTAACAGAACTGGCAGGCACACGCTGGGGGTGAAACAGGTCACACCAACAAGGCATATAAAGACAGCCAAACGAAAACAGCCCCCCTTTCTCTGCAAAGAAACAGAGTTGTCTCGAGATCTCGTAGATCTCTCTCTCTCCTTCTCTAAATCTCACTTTGCACCGTGTGTGCAAAGATAAAAGAATCTCTCTCTCTCTCTCTCTCTCTCTCTCTGAACGAAATGAACGACGCAAGTCCGAGAACAGCAATGAGCACCTGGCATCAAGGACCATGAGAAAATTCCCTCCCCCGAACACTGCGATTGGAGGAGAACAGAACACGGTCACAGACAGTGCTGTGGCAATTCCTAATTGGTTAGCCACAGATGTCCATATCAACCATCAAAATTAACCCAGCCCGTCACCTCATGCTCCTTACTGGGAGGTTTTCAATTTAGACACACCACACGCACAAAACGGTCGTGTTCCTTCTTGCATGCGGAATGTCCCAGGTGTGATTCCCAGCGTCGCCAGGTAAGGCTCGGCAAGGATCCTGCCTGAAGTCCTAGAGAGCCACGGCTGCCGGTCAGTGTTGACAATACTGAGCTAGATGGGCCGAGGGTCTGACTGAGCAGAAGGCAGCTCCCGATGTTCCTCCGTGTGTGTGTGGCCTTCCTTTGCATCAAGACACTCTGCATGCCTGTGGCTTCTGCTGGATCCTGCTCCATGAATCCCGCTAACTGTGGTACGTGGTTTCTGACCAAGGCGCTGCCTCGTAAGAAGGAAGCAGGCACAGCATTGCCCAGGCAAGGCTGCCATCCATCATCCATCCCTCCTTGGGTCAGAGGTGCCCCCACCCCGCCAACCTGGGCCTGGGCCTGCCGAGGAGGCTGTGTTCACACCAGCTTCAGCATAAAACAGTGCTGGCTGAGCTGCGGCTGACAGCTCCAGATCGCCCATTTTGACTTGCAAATAGCTTTCCCAGGAGAGCAAAGGGGGTATTTATTCAAAGTGGCATGGGTTGCGGCTTTGTTTGGCGGCTGGCCCCGCCTGCCTAATTTGTGAAATTGCCTTACAGTGCTTGGAAGGAAATACAAATGGCCGGCCTGGGAATGGGAACTGAGGCTGGAAATATTTTTAAAGGAACTGCAGAGAGGGGAAATTGAGCGTAATTATTGGGGTGGTGGGAGGTCCTATCCAGCAACAGGGGGGGGGGCTCTTTCCTTCGGAGCAGATTACACGCCTGGCAGGTGTTGTTGTGCGAATGCCACCTCTGCCATGATCAGTGACCAGCAGAATGTCCATATTGCCTGACCCACATATCCGTGGACTCCGTCGCCACGTATCAAGTGATATTTATGGGTGTGTGAGCTGAGGGGTTTGTTTGCACCCCTTAGGACTGCAGCTTTAGTCTTGCACCAAACCAGACCTTGGCATCCTGCCCTCCCTCCCAGGAAAGCAAAACAACAAGCCGGTGAGATGGCTGGCATGAGCTACATGGGTGGGTGGGTGGGGGCTTGAACCAGTTCTCCCATCTCCAAGCCCACCGCTCTGGCCACACCACCATCCTCGTTCTCAGAGCCAGACTGCCCGTCCCATGCCGTTTCCTCTGTTTTGGCTGAGATGCATTAAGAACTATTGTTTTTGACAGGGCTGAGCTGCAAGTGGGGGCCACGTTCTGTGAAAATGTGTGGTAGTGAGTGCAAAAGGAGGCCTAAAGAAACCCAAAAGAGCTAGTCTGGGAAAAGGCACCCTCGATCCCTGTCAGTTTGGTGACATTATCCTGTAGGCACAGGGGCAGGGAGGTCTGGAAATATCCCCTGGCAATAGCCCCTCTTTCTCCCCCAAAAGGAAATGCAGTTGGAGGGCTACCATCTTGCCCTTCGCTCATTTCTCCATCACCTGCCTGGCTCCCGCCCCAAATCCAGCATCCTTTGCCGCTTCCCGCCAGCCTGATGATGACCATGGACATCAGCTGCTCTCCCTAGAAAAGGTTCCTGGGCCAATGAACGGCATGCAGCAAGCAGAAGGTCAAGCAGGATGCAGCTGTTTTGAGTGAAAGAGACGGATGGGTGGAAAGAGCTCCGGCAGCTCCATTCATGCCTTTCCAGGACAGGAGGAAAAAATGACCTGGACCACCCAAGTCCAGGCAGACATCCAGTGACCCCCCCCCCACACACACACACACAGCTCCCAGTGGGGTTCATCTGTGTAAACCAGTGGTCATATAGTGCATTCCATTCCAGCAGAGCGTCAGCTGGCAGCATCAGACATCAGTAGCTGCCTTGGGCTGAAACAGAGCCCTGGTCCATTCAGCCCAGTATTGCTGACACAGACTGGCAGCAAACGCTCTCCAGGGTTCCAGGCAGGGCCCTATCCAGCCCTACCTGCAGATCATAGAATCATAGTATCATAGAATACGGTAGTAGAGTTGGAAGGGGCCTATAAGGCCATCGAGTCCAACCCCCCTGCTCAATGCAGGAATCTACCTTTAAGCATCCCTGACAGGTGGTTGTCCAGCTGCCTCTTAAAGGCCTCTAATGTGGGAGAGCCCACCTATCTCCCTAGGTCATGGGTTCCATTGCCATACTGCTCTAACAGTCAGGAAGTTTTTCCTGATGTCCAGCTGGAATCTGGCTTCCTGTAACTTAAGCCCATTATTCCGTGTCCTGCACTCTGGGATGATTGAAAAGAGATCCTGGCCCTCCTCTGTGTGACAACCTTTCAAGTATTTGAAGAGTGCTATCATGTCTCCCTTCAATCTTCTCTTCTCCAGGCTAAACATGTGGAAACAGTCCTCTTCAGGCGTGGGCTTAATTCGATCTGATTCTGGCTTTTTCATTGCTGTAGTTCCAGCTGAATTTTGTTCTGTTTGTTGTGCTTTTCGTCGCAAGCAGCTGCGGGTGGCGTATTTGTGGCAGAAAATCACCATCAAAATGTTGTTCATCAATAAAATGAAAACAATGGCTTGACATTACACCGCTGAAAAGTGCTCCTAAGAGGTTTTGAGCGTACCCCTAAAACTGTCAGAGTGTGAATTTGACAAGCCGTGTTTGCAAGCCAACCTCTTCTCGGTGGCCACGCTTTCTCCGGCCAGAAGCAGCTGCAATGGCCCATCGTGGAGGGTCCAATTGGTGAGGAACTTGCGTGGGCCTCTCTCCCCACGGGCCCGGATCCTGGCGATTAGCATCTGCATGCATTTCCCCATCACCCTCAGGAAGCCTGCTAGGTGCTTGTCCAACAGACAAGAAAGGCGGAGCCCGCACAGCGCCGTGGACCCTCCTGCCCAACCTGCAACGCCCTGAGTGAGCCTGAGTTTGCTTCCACTTCGCGCCCCTCTGTGCCTCCAGTCACAGGTATTTTGGCAGCGGAGTCCTCACCGGAGCCCCGCTGTAGCGGCCGGTGGCTGCAAAGGTCTCTTGTTCCACTCAGCAGTTGCCCGGTCTGCTGGCTGCTCAGAGGTGCTAATCATGCGACAGATCCCTGCCCTCAATCCAGGGCAGGAGAAAGTAATGAAAAAGGCCCCTCCACACCAAAGCCGTCCTCCTTGCGCCCCACCCTTGCACCAGCTGTATCTCCCAATGTCTCTAGACCAGATCAGCAAAAGAAACTCTACTTTCACCCCACTGATAAATCCCCAGGGAAAGGACAATGCAGAGTGTCCTGCTTGGAGCTGGTGGACTTCAGACCTCCTTCCCAGCCTCTGGAAGCCCATCTCCATCCCTGCTGCTGCTGCTGCATCTGCAGCAGAAGTGTTGCCTGTCACAGGCCGTCACGTTCTCAGCGGGAAACGTGGGAGGGGGAAGCAGGGCAGGGCAGGCCTAATCCTTCCCCCCCCCTGGACATTCATCTTTCGAGGCAGAGTCTCATGTGTAGGTGTGGGAGGGGGGGGGAAGGAGACACAAAGAAATAGGCCGAATTCTGCCCTGCTGCTCCATAAGGTAAACCAGCTCCTTTCCTCCTTTCCTCCCTTCACCTGGTCAATGGACATGGAACAACTGACGAGCACTTTGCCATGCACATTTTTCAATGAAAAGTCCGTGACTTTGGGGGTCTGGTTTTTTTTTTAAGAGGCCGGCCAGGCGGCCAGGCACAGACAGGCCAAGAGGGAACAGACAGGAAATGGACAGCAGAAATTGCATTTCCAACGCAGGGGTGGGGGGTGGGGTGACACGTCAACCTCCAAGGGTGCCATCAATGGCCTTCAGGTGGCCCTTCGTGAATAAAGGGGTTTCAGGTGCCGGTGTCCCAGCGATGGGAAATTGCTGAAGTCCCATTCAGCAAGAGGTTCAGCTCCATCTCTTGAACAGGGACAAAACCATGCTGCTGGTGTTGCATTTCGCTTCCCCATGCCAGGGTGCCTGTGTGATCCCCCAGCAACTGTTTTGTGAATGGCCACGGTGAATAACAATTGTCACTGACTACTCTTCCTGCATTTTAGTTCCCCCCCCCCCCCGACCTCAGTGTCGACAGGTCCCCAGCGCAACACAGGCACAAGGGACTCTGGAGAAGGGTTCCTGCATCTGAAGAGGTGGGCTTATGCGGACGTAGACATGTTGCCCTTTAAGGTGCCGCAAGACTCTTTGCAGTTTCTGGGATTGCCAAATAAGTCTACATGGGACTGCGCCCTACGTGATGTGACCTCCCTGCACCCCACCCCACCCTCCCGCTTGCTGACAGGACCAGCACCAGCTATTCTGGAGCCTGAAGCAAAGAAAGGCATTCTGACTTTGTTGTGTGCAGATCAAGGGCTGGGAATTGTGTTTCCTCCCCAAGAATGACCTCCTTTCCCACACAGGTAGGAGGAAGGGTTTATTGCACCATTCACTTGTGTGGAATGAAGGGAAAGAGGGAGGGGTTGGTGGGATGGGGGGCTGCCTTCAGTTTTCCCAAAGGTCTGAGATGAGGGGTGTGTGTGGGGGGTTCCTAGAGGATTATCCCCACCAGCTTGGGAGATCCGATACTTCTGCTAGCCCAGGTAGCTAGCTGCCTGTACCGCCTATGCCAGTGTTGGCTGGTTCCCTAGAATAGCTGAGGTCAGATATTACAGATTCTAAGTAAGAGTTCAATGTACCTCAAGTGTGTGTGTTGGGGGGGGGGGGTTGAGCACTTACTGCGAAATGTACTTTCATCTTCATAGCGCCACAGACAGAAGCTTTTCAGACCACACACACACACACACACACACTTCCTACCTTGAAGCTCCCAACTGAAAACTAGATTGAATGATACACCTGTAAAGAATTTGGGAAGCTGAGCTTTCTCCATTGCCTTGTGCAGAGGCGTAGATCTATCTGTGCAAGGCATTGTCAGCTTATGGCATTCCCTGCCGCAAGATGTAGGGCAGCCTTCCCCTCCCTGGTGCCCTCCAGATGTGTTAGGCTACAGTTCCCAGAATCCCCCAGCCAGCATAGCTGGCTGAAGGATTCTGGGAGTTTGGTTCAGCCCACATGGATGGCACTATCTTGAGAAAGGCTGGTGTGGAGTGACGGCCACTTGCTCAGCTGGATTAGGCAAATTTGTGGAGGGGAATACTGGGTGGTGCACAGGGGAAGCAGCCCTGCCCGCTGTGAGCTCCCCACAGGGGCACCTGGCTTGCTGCTACTAGAAACAAAATCCTGGACTAGCCACACCTTCTATGATGGCCCTGCAAAGCAAGGCTTGTGTTCTTATGCAAACTTTACAGGCCTTTGGGGGACGGGGGGGGGGGAGGGGGGATGGACACAGCTCACAAGGGAGATGCGCATGTTGCCCTGAACAGCCCAGCAGCCACGCACACGCACCTGCCCTGGCCCCCAGCCCAATGTGCTCATCGGGGGGGGGGGGTGTTATCAGGCATGCTTCAAAACTATCTACAGAGCCCAAACAATGCAAATGCGAGGTGGCGCTCGGTCATAAACCATTGACACAGCGCCACTGGAGATCACACATCATTGACATGGCACTTTCAGTTTGCATAGCAGTTTGCAATAGATCTAGTCGTCCAGCGGTCACCTTTACACCAACCGCCTTGCAGCTGTTACCAGAGAAGCAGGATGATGTCGAGAGCCAGGCTACATTAGGAGAGGAGGGGAAAAAAGAACACAACAGAGTCCTTGGCCATGTCAGCGCAGGGCATTTACTCCTTCGTAGCTGCGAATTTGCACAGCTTTGTTTACATGATGCAGCTGCCAATTCGTAGCCACATTGTGGCTCCTGTCCCAAAGCTGTACATTTTCACTGTTTTGCTGCATATTTTAACTTTGCTCTGCCATCGCCATGGTTCTGTGTGGGTGGGTGTGACTGGTGGGGTGAAGGCAGTACAGAGAGCTTCGGCTATAGGGTGGTATAAAAATGCAATAAATAAATAATAAATAATGCGGAGGGAACCATTTTGAAACGCTGTCGGGACACGTCCACCTCACTTGAGCTCGCCCCTGCGGACGTCCGAAGCCTCGTGAGAGTGCAGGGTAGGGAGTGGGATCTAGGTGAGTGTTTACAAATGGTAGGCATGGAAACCGTGAGGTACCATGGATGGACCAAGGTAAGGCAGGTAATTATATTAAATGCCAAGTCTCAATAGTCTGTACAGCTTCATGGGTGCATGGAGGCATCCTTTCACTGCTACGAAGTTATGCATTGTTACAAAATGGGGGGGGATCCTTTGAGAGCCACCTCATTAATCGCTATTTGTGCCCATGATGGCCATGTAACTGGATGCTGTGAAGTTTCAGGGCAGGCTATTCAGCATCCAACCCTGCCCATGTACCCATTTATTTAACCTGTGTTTATCCCCCTTCTTAGCCAAAAAGCCTCCTGGAGCTGTTGACATATAACTCATCGTACAAGTCAGTCCCTGCCTGTCGGCTTGCAATCTAAAAAGAGAGAGAGGGACAGGCAAGGAAAAAGGAAGAGAGGGGAAATGAACGCTTTCGACAGAGCTGCTGGAACGGCCCCGGCTTTCCTTCTTAGCATCATTCCATGAAGCAGCACGGTCAGCTCGCAAGCACAGTCAGCTCCTGATGCTGATGCTGCCGATGGTGGTCTCTGAAAATCTGGGGGGGAAATAGAAATAAACTATTAATTTTTTAAGAAGTGACCCATTTCCGGGAAACATCTTCTCAACGGGAGGAGGCGGCGGTGGCACCATGACAAACCATAAATTATGCAGTCGAGTTTCCCGCATTTGGGGAAACCGCAGGGATCAACATCCGGAGTGCAATAGACGTGCCTCACCCTAGGAAAACCACCACCATGATGTCTCCCCTGCCAGGTAAGTCCTTCTCCGTACGCCCCTGCCCAAGGAAGTGAGGCGGTGACTACCAGGCAAAGGGCCTTTTCTGCTGTGGCACCCCGGCTGCTCCCTGGAAAGGTTTGCTTGGCACCTACATTGTACTCTTTCTGGCGCCAAGTGAAGACTTTTGTTTTCCCAGTTATTTTAGGATTTTATCATCCTAGCCTTTTAACTCTGCTATTTTAAATCTGTATTTTAAATCTCTAAAATCTCTGCATTGCTGCTCAGTTTTATTCTGGTTGTACTTTTATATTGTGGTTATTATACTGCGATTTAAATTTCCATCTTTTATACTCCAAACTGTACTCTATGGTTTAAATTTTTCGCTAGATCTACTACACTGCTGCTTTATAGAGGTATTGAAGTGCACTGATAACTGTTGGGGGCACGATCCCCATTCCATGCACCGCTTTTTAAGAGCTGCACCGCACCAGCGATTTAGCGCACGTATCTGGTTTTGCAGCACGGTACTCACATGATGTCGTCCCTGCCCTGCCCTGCACTCCTTTCACCTCTTCCCCTCCGTTTTTCATTTTGTTTTGGAATGGGGAAAGTCTGTTTTCCCCCTCCATGTGCAATACAGCCGCTCCTCCCTCCCCTGTATTGCTGTCCTTGCATTTTATCGGACCATCCCGGTTTCTGTTGGGGGCCTGTGTCGAAGGTCAGTCTCGCTGACAAAAGTGGAGGGCAGGGCGGTTCTCTGCTCAACTGTGAAGGGGGAGCGAGAGAGGTCCCATTCAACTCTATGTTCTTACTTCTGAGTAGGCATGACCAGGGGTACATTTTTGCCTTAAAAGAAATGGGGGGGGACTCAAAAGAAACTCCAGCTAAACGTGGGTGCGCTGGGACAGGAGGTGGCAGCTCAGCCCCGTGCCTTCTGAGAACTGCAAAGCTTCGCAGTTAAATACTTTTTTAAAAAAAAAACCGAAGCGAGGCACCGGCATGCCAGTACCTGAGCTGCCGTGCACGTTCGCTCCTCCTCCCCTGTAAACCTTTCCCAAGCCAAGCGGCAGCAACAGCCTTGGCGCTTGTGCTCCTTCCTGCTTCCTACAAACAGCCTCCCTTCCTTCTCTCCCTGGAGTTTGTTTCATACGATCTTAGGGGAAAGCATAGTGTGTTGTTTTACTGTAATTGCGCAGTTTCAGGCTGCTGTACTATTGTATTTGCGTAGAAAGATAGATAGACTGTGGGGGTAAGGAGAACATAGGGGGCGGGGCGGGAGATTTCGCTGGCATAGTAGCGATGAAATAGAGCTGAAATAGCGCAGTAATGCACAGATGTGAAAGTGCCCAGCGCTCGGCTCGCTAAGGAAATGGAGGAGGAAACGATGGATGCAAACCAGAAAAAAAGTAGGTGTGATGGAGCTCATAGTGTTATTTCCTGCTTTTTATTCCACATTCATAAAGATTTGACACAAGGTATAGATCTGGCCTTTGTGAACTGCCCAGAGAGCTTCGCTTATTTGGTGGTATAGAAATGAAATGAAATAAATGTTGGTTTGCCAGCTATTGTTTGTCAATGAGTGGGCAGTAGTGGTGAAGATGTGTTGACATCATGCCAAAACCACACCTCTCAAAAAAAGATGACAGAGGAGCAGCGCTAAGAAGAATTCACACCTGCAGTGATTGTGCTCCTGTTCTGATCTTTGCACACACACACACACATACGATTTTCTGTGATCTGAAAAGGAAATGGAAGAAGCCCCGTGAAAACCCAAGAGAACAATTTCATGGCAACATCCTGTAGAGACCCCCGGGAACAAAATACTGTGGCTATTCCACAGAAGGCATCTAGCATGGAAGCACCCTGTGCTTCAAGCTTCCGGCATGATGTCTAAATTGCGCAACAACAGAGCGCTCAGCTGTAAGAGCCTTTTTGAGCTGCAGATCACACAGGGACCATCCTTGAGGCCTCGGAGCTCAGTCTCTCAAGGCTTTTACCAGCTGCTGTTTGTTCTGTCCAATGAAAACCACAGTACCAGTCTGGTCCTGCCAAGAACGATCCTGCTTCCCCTCGGCCTGTTCTGTTTTCTTTCTGCCATGGAAAACTGGAGGAGGAGGAGGAGGAGGAGGAGGAGGAGGAGGAGGAGGCGGCAAAAGCAGCAAAAGACGATGAAGGAGGAGGAGGAGGAGGAGGCTTTGCTCTGATGCTGCTAGAAACCTACCAAAATGTGGCTTCCTCCCCGCCACAGAAGGAAGCAGGTGGAGCAGGGATATCACTGCTCAACTGTTTGTATTCTGCTGAAGAACGTACTTCATCTCGTCTCCCCATGCGCACGTGCGCGCACACACATACACACACATGCACACTGCACGCCCAGAGCCTTGAGCTGCCAAGCCTGTTAGCTCTGTTAGTAAAACGATACCATGCGCTTCGAAGAAACAAAGCCGCCCCATTGTCTTCAGACAACTGCTGTCTAGCCTTCTCTTATCACACCTACTTCATCCTTTTCAGGTATAACCGGTAATTTAACTTGGAGGGAGAAACAATCCTAAGGAAATGAGAGGTGGGAGGGAGAAGGAATATCACTTCAGGTGAGGAATAGCTGTTTAAAATGTGCAAACCACCCTCCGCACGACACTTGATCTCAGCCATGGCATCCCTCTCGTGAGCCCTTTCCTCCTGCAGTTCATCTGCCTCCCTGCTCCGCTTCCCAGCAAGGAGGCTCCTCTTAGAGCGCTGCTCCTCTTTTGCAATGAACCATAAATTACATGCTGACAGCTTTAATTTGAGCAAAGTATGCCTGGTTGCTTCTGGCACAAGCAGCCGGCTGCTATAATAAGGTCAATATATATTCATTGTCGCTTCGCTTGATGTGCCAGAGAACATGGGGGTGTCTGGGGGTGGGTGGCTGGGCAACATATGTAGTTGTTTCTTTGAAACTATAAAGTTGGGGAGGGAGCTGCACCCTGGAGAGGGGGGGGGGCTTCTATGCTGCCACACCAGCCGTTGGCCTGCCACATATGTGTGGTGCAGACTGTGACTGATTGACCCCATCATCCTCACCTGTCTGTCCTATCAAGTGACACTGTTCCCATCTCCTGCAAGGGTGGATTCTTCCCCCACCCCATCCCCCATGCTTGAGCACAGGAAGTTTTTTTTAAGGTGCAATGCCTTTTCTTTCGTGAGCAATGCCTCTGATGGATAATGAAACCTCCAATGCTTTCCTTGTGGGTGATCCTTGTTTATTAGTAGAAGGAACAAGCTACTGGAACAGTCTCTGCAACAGATGGAAGGTTTGCATGTTTTTTTTGTGTGTGCAAATCACAGGGCCACAGGCCAAGCCGGAAACCCAAAGGACCCCCACCCACTCACATACTCACCCTAGAAGTGGTCCTGCCCAGGCCCCATTGAAATGAACAGGAGGCCAGTGTTCCTGCCCTGAGAGTTCTGCATAGGGGGAAATCTTCACAGTCTGTAAGAGTTCATGGATTGGAGAGACCCTGATGGGCAAGGTCAGTCCCAGCACTTTAGCATCTGATAGATTGACAGGCAGGCAGACAGGCAGGCAGGCTAACTTCTGCTCTGCAATGAACCAAAATGCCTTCCTAATTCCTATTCTGGGTGGGGTCAGGGCAGAGAGAGGGGGCCATTGAACACCACGGTTCCTCACAAGGACAGAAAGAGCTGCGCTGAAGCTGCCTTGTTGACCTGAGCCATGGAGAACATTTAGATCTCTTCATGAACAAGAGGCACATAAATAAGGCTGCGATGAAGTGGGAAGGGCCTCCCCCACCCCCCACCCCTTGTGATAACTTGCCTGGTGGAAAGCAAATTGCGCCTCCCTCCCTCCCTGCAATCCTTTGCTTTTGCAGGGACAGCACTGTGATGGTCTAAGCCCACCCCTCCCATTTTACTCATGCTCACATGTAAAGGCACTGGTGAGCAAGTTATGCGAGAAAGGCACTCAGCGCATGCTCAAAGGCACACTTTCCTTGACACTCTGTCCTACATGTTTCAGATGTGGATTTTGAACATGTTAAGCCAGCAGTACAATGCTGCATCATTCCAAGGGCTCTTCATCCAGGAGCCCTCCATTAACCAAGTCTGCAAAATTCTGCCTGTGGCATTTTTATTCCACATAGAAATAATAACCCAAAGGAAGGTGGACTCTAGTGTGGCCGAGAAACAGCAAAGGCCAGTCTGGCAAGACTTTGGTCTAAATTCTAATACTGGATCATCCCAAGATTTCCTTAGAATAAATTGAATAAGGTCCCCTCTACAAGGATTCGCTTTTGCGCCTGGTTAGGCGATTATGCGCATAATCGCAGAAGCGCATTTACACCTAATCCCTCTGCATGAGAGGTGGCGAAGCGCATTAACAGATGTCCAAAATGCGCTTTACAAGTAGTTAATGCGCATAAGCGCTTATTCACACAGTCAAAATGCGCTTTAACGGATGGAGCAAAATAAAACTCGCGATTTAACGCGCATTCGATAATGCGCATAATCGGGGAGATAACGCGCCTCTACGCCCGATTTGCGCTCCGTTCTTGTAGAGGTAATTTTTTTAATGCGCCTTGAAAGAGCTTTAAATGCCTCTTGTAGAGGCACCCTAAAACAACTACGTGCATTTAAACACCCCCCCCCACACCCACACCCACCCCACCGCTACCATGTTCTTACTCTTGCAGACATTTTCATAAGATGCATATTAAAGAGGCGAGATTAGATAGCATTTCTCTGCAATCGCAAGTGTTTAAAAAGCAATAACCATTTTTCTCCATAAGGCAGTTGGCGATGATAAATGATATGTAATTTCATGGGCGGCATTTCAATCTCCAAAAGTATTAGTGCTGTTGTTCCCCAAGCGCCACTTCTGAGATAGATTCCTTTTGGCAGCCTCCGTTGCAGCTTTTCCTTGCTCTCTGTCCCCAAATTCATTTGGAGAAAATTAGGCGTGAATTTATTGGCTTAGTATGAGGTCTGTAGGAGTCTCTGGGCCTAGATATTAAACTGCCCACATTCTGATTCATCTTTGCATCATGAAAGATCCCACTCTGGCAGGCCAAGTTTGAATTGAATTTCAGTGGCAGATTTGGAGTTCTCCCATGGCCAAAGGCACAGCAAACGGAGCAAGGGCAGGCAGCAAATGCTTTGGTAAATTCCTAGGGTGACCATACGAAAAGGAGGACAGGGCTCCTGTAGCACCTGGTGAAATTCCCTCTTTTGTATCTGGTCACTCTAGTAGAGCTCCTGCGGCTTTAACTGTTGCAATGAAGAGATCATTTCACCAGGTGCTGCATGCATCCAAATGACACCTGCTGAAATTCCCTTTTCTCTACAACTGTTAAAGATACAGGAACCCTGTCCTCCTTTCCATGTGGTCACCCTAGCATGCCAGGCTGTGCTGTGGTCCATGATGCATATGTGGTGATGCAGATCAGTGATCTCAACAACCTGTGTGACACAGTGGAGACCTGTGTAGATGCAAGGCCCAATAACTATTATAGGCTTAAGCTGACCATACAAAAAGGAGGACAGGGCTCATGTCACTTTAACAGTTGTAGAGAAAAGGGAATTTCAACCAGTGTCATTTGTATGCAATTAGTTCCTGGTGAAATTCCCTCTTCATCACAACAGTTAAAGTTGCAGGGGCCCTGCCTTCTTTTGTATATGGTCACTCTAGTATAGTGCATGCACGTTTAACTGTTGTGATGAAGAGGGAATATCACCAGGAACTAATTGCATATAAATGACACTAGCTGAAATTCCCTTTTCTCTACAACTGTTAAAGTTACATGAGCCCTGTCCTCCTTTTCATATGGTCGGCCTAATTATAGGGCAGGATGCCCACTATGGAGTTCACTATGGAATCCAGAACCCTAACCAGAAATGTTGGTGGAATCCAGAAAAAAAATGTCTAACTCAGCCTAAAGGAATCCAGAGCTGAGTCTGTTGTTTTCTCCATCTCCAGAACCAATACTGAAGACTTGTGAGGCAACTATAGGAGGTACTGTCGTATTATGTGTTTTCACAATGATATATCATCATCAGGCCTTGTTGCCACTGCCAGGGAGCATCATTCTGCCTCTATTTTATATACACCATCATGAGCACCTTGGCTAAAAAGGCTACATGTTGTCTGGGAAGGTGAGCTAGTCATGACAGAAAGGAGGACAAAATGTGTTTGAAAATCTCCCCCCCCCCCCGTTGAAATGAACCCCTTGTTGTAGTGTAGTGTAGGACCTCCTGAAACTGGTAAATGCTCGAACATTCTCTGTTCCTAATCTAATGATCAAAGCAACAGTGTAATTTGCCATCCCCATTTGGCGCCTTCCACATGTTTTGGACATCCTTTGAATTTGGAAGATGTGCACATTTATACTTTGTTTTTACTAGAATCTTGAGGCCCACCACCCACAGCCAGGAGCAAAATAGTGACTGGGTTTGGACAATCGCAATGGGAAAAGAAGCCACCATGGTTTCTCCCTGGCCCCTGCATGTGCTGTGCACACAACCACCATTTGCATAATCCCCCAGGATGCAGTGTGGGTTGGCATGTCATTTAAACCCAGCACACAGCCCGGTGGGGTTGGCGTCATACCTACCCTACAACCCACAACATTCAGAAGGGGGTGTAGGGTGGATGCGAAGCTGCCGCCACCACCCCATGCCGCCAGGCGACACGCCAACCCACGTTGCATCACGGGGGAGCATGCAAATGGCGGTTGTGGGCATGGCATGCACAGGGGTGGGGGGAGTTCCCCATCATAATCGTTTGAACAACAAGTTCACAGGGGGCTGTCTTCACAGCACCGAGCTGGCACCGCTCCATCACCAAACTGGTGCAGGGTAGCAGCGAGTACTCTAGATGAAGGGAGGCAGCATGGGCTTTCCGGCAGTCATTCCGCTTCTTCTGGCGACTAATGGGAGATCGCCTTCTGCCCGGGAATGCCCCCGGAGCAGTGCCGGAGTGAGGATAGATGGCAAAAGAGCCGCGCTGAGCTCACTTGGGCAGGAAAAGTCGGGGTAAATCCCCAACTTTTCTGCTGCAGATATTCGGCTCTTTGCCCTGCAGTGGCTCTGAATCAGCGGCAACATCATATAAGCGATGTAGCGCAGAGTCAGAGCCACCCCTGGGCTTCCAGAGTGTATAGACAGCCTCAGGTAGGCAAACAACATGCACTAGAAATGAAGGAACAGGACCCTGAGCACACAGTCATTCCACATCCTGCTTTATCTGTGGACATGTACCGTTCTTCCCTGTCCAGGCAGGCTCAATCCCAGCAGCTCTCATACAAATTAAGCACTTTCTGTCTCTATAATGATGTATTATTGAAAATGCATTAAGGGACCATCACACTGGCAAAAGAGTAAGATAATATGCCAAGACGCTTCCCCTCTCAAGATGCACTTCCATAATATATCAAAGCACCTTTGTTCTGATTATATTTTAATGCAATGCATCAAGCTGCCTTTGTCCCAATAACACCATATCATAAGACATCAAAGCTTTGTGAGCTGCTTGCAAAGGCGCCATTATAGGACTTCAAACCTTTGCCATGCTTGGGATGCACTGCTTGTAAGTCATGGCCCCATCTGGAGGTATCATTCCCATACACATACAGACCTAGATACCACCTAGCATGGAATTAGTGGGCCCATGTAGCCTTGATCTACCCACAGTCCAGCCCAAGGAGTGACCTGGAGAGGACCCCCTTTATCAGACACAGGCTAACGGGCCAGCAGCCCAGGCCACCTAAGCAGGTAGTTGGAGTCCCCTGAGGGAGCAGCCCAGCTGCCCAAGCTAGCACACCTGCCCAAACTGCTTTCCTGAAGCAACAGGAGAACTGCCAGGAACCACAGAGTGTCAGGACCACCAGGCCCCCCACCCCACTCTCTTCCTGGTAGAAGGCAACCAATTGCCGGTCACCTTCCACCAGGACCCCCACCCTGAATTGGCCCTGGGAACGAGGTCAGATGGCGGAAGTCCCCAACTTTTTCAAAGTGCAGCTTTGCAGGAAAGTCCTGTGGCTGCGAAGCTGCAACTGCATCACATAACTGACGCAGTGCAGATTCATTCCCACTGCAGGGCTTTCCCCACGTATAGACAGCCCCCGGGAAGAAGTGAGCCTGTGCCTGAATTTCAGCCTCTGAGCCTGCCAGATGTTAGAACATCTGGGCCTGGATAACCTTCCATTCTGCTCACTGTTTTCCCCAGCCGTCCTATGTCGGCCCCTGCAGAAGTCCACTGCCCGGTCTGCATTGCCTCGAAATGCTCTGGCCTGCGTTCAAAGCCTTCCTCCCTCCCCAGGGGCCTCAAGCAGCCAAGCCAAGCCAGGCCACCAGGCTACGACACATATTATTTGGGGTTTTAAGGTTTTATTGTTATATTCTTTTAATTTAAGTTGAGATCTTTTATTAGAATTATTGTATTTATTCCATTTTTGTAAACTCCTGAACTTCATTAGAAAGCGCTATATAAATTATTATTATTATTATTATTCCAGCAGCCTTCCCGCAAAGACCAACATCGTGAAAGAAGACGACATGGGCTCCCCGTTTCCCCATTCCTCACCCCAGGGCCAACTCTGTACTCATCAGCCACCATCTCCCATGTGGACTAAGTCAGAGTGACCAAATGTCCTCTTTCCTTGCCTCAGCCTGGTATTTCCAGCAGTGTCCAGGATGGGGTCTCTTTCCCTGTTCATTCAGTAATATTCCAGGAAACCAGGCAGTCAAGGGAAGGGCTTTCCAAGGTGGATAGTGGGGGGTGGTCTGCCTTAAAAAACAAAACAAAGCAAAACCAAAAAAACGGAACAAATCCAAAGGTGAAACCAGCTCCAGGAGCTTTCACCTGATGGCCGTATGTGGAAAGAGGTCAAGGCATTTCTTTCAGGACACCCTGCCAGAGAAAATGCAAAATAATTATAATAAAAGGCTGCCAGCAGGAATGCTACAGCTCACCTCAAGAGAAAATGGGGGGTCAGGGAGAGCAGCAGCAGGAGGAGAACCAACTGATTTGGGGTGACCTGGGTGCAATTTATTGACGAATCTATTTGTTATGACTTGGATGGGAAATTGGCTTGCAGTATATGAAATTTGTATCACCTACAGAGGCAGAACTTTTCACTGACATTCTAATCACTGAACCTCCCAACCCACCCACCCCTGCCACCCTGTTCCTACTTTCAGCAGTTCATTTATCTACTTCCTGCTTTTCTATATTGCCCAATAGCTAACACTCTCTGAGTGGTTCATAAACATGCCATGACATCACAGTATGTTGGCCAATGGCTGGAGGTGGCTTGCAGGCAATAGCTGGATTTTAAGCTATACTATTTGGAAATATTTATAGTCTATATAATATGACATTTCCTATGGCTTTAGAAAAAGAACAGATACCTGCCCACTCGGAAGCAGGCCCATCTTGTTTACGTGCGACTATCTTTGAGAAATCAGCCAGCGGACCAACCCTTCCAAAGCACGTAATCAGTCTTGTGTTTACTCACAGCGCCTCTGCACAAACACCCAGCAATGGATAAATGAAACCAACACAGCCTCTGAAGTCGGCATAAT
This sequence comes from Anniella stebbinsi, assembly GCA_029215795.1. Taxonomy (NCBI): domain Eukaryota; kingdom Metazoa; phylum Chordata; class Lepidosauria; order Squamata; family Anniellidae; genus Anniella; species Anniella stebbinsi. The sequence continues at coordinate 376,275,678 of JARDYH010000001.1, forward strand.
CAGCTTAAATTCAAAGGGTAATTAAAGGAGTCAAAAAACCTACGCATTGAGGGCCAGCTCTAGTGTCGACAGAAATATAAGTTAGCTTTGAAAGATAACCTCGTGAGCTACAATTAATGCCCCCAACCGTTACCAGTTACCGAAACTCAAAACGAAAAGCAGCCCCAAGGAAAACAAATAGAAAAGTTGGCACTCTTCAAGAAATTTAAACTTAAACCTACAAATTAAAAGCCTCTCAAAGGGCCAGGGCGGGACATAATAATATAATGTATCCCATTCACTTGAAAGTAATTGACACAGTTTTTTTAAGCGATCTGTCAGCAGAGGTGATGTGAAAGTCTTCAGTGGAGCCAAGTAAGCCAAGCCCTTTCTGTGTCAGCCGGAGTTTCTTTTTCTTTCTTTTCATTTACTTTTTTCTGCAGTGACCTGACAGGAAAGAGCCTGAAGGGAAAAGGAAGATTTCAAGGGGAGTGAACAGACAAGTGAACTCTTACAAAGTTGCCAAGGGCAACTGAGGTCTATTACAAAAAAAAAGGGAGGGGGACCCTAATAATTGTCTTGAAGAAGAAGAAAAAATAATCCTGGTTAGCACAGGGAAAAGATTAGGATGCCAGGGCCCTCTTGGGTGGTCCCCATAACGGCCTTCTTGTTTTGGGCTTTAAATGAACTTGGTGCTCAAACTGGAAAAGGGGGAGGGAGTCCCATCCATAGTCAGTGCCGGCTCCAGAGAGGGTCGCAATCAGGCGTTTTTGAGTGCTCTCAACCCGCTGAAAGCCCCCTAGCCTAGCCCTCCTCAAGAGTACCCAGAAGGCCAAGGGTAAGGTGAGAGAGTCCTGAATTTGCATGCTTCACCAGCATGCTGTCCCAAGGACCCCCAAATCAGCATGGGGCCATCTCCGTATATACAATTCTGCCCATCCACGAATGTCAACAAGAGCAGCCCACCACCACCTGAAGTTCTGCAGGAAAGACAGAAAGGATGTGGAACAATCCACTGGCCCAGAACACTCCACTGGTAGCCTTCCTGGTTGGTCTTCAGGCACCCTTTAAAATTTTTTGTTTTAGCAGGCATTTGATTTAATATTGACTACATAATAAACCATTGATGATGGTTTATAATGTACTATGAAGATCATCAGATGGAGGGAAATCACATTTCCCCACCGTCGCTTCTCCCCTTCCGCTTCTGTTGCACAATGCTCCCTCTTTCTTTGCGGAGAAGAAAGAGGAAGTAAACACTGACCACATGGCCCATTCAGGGGGCATTTTTATCCTGCCGCTTCTCCTGTACACAGTAGGAGATTGCGACAAGTTTCACTTCTAAAAATAAATCAGACTTACGGGATCTTATTTTGTGATGGAAAGAACGCCAGAAGGAGCAGGAGACGTATGGGAAGTGGTTGTCACGAAAAGGACCCGCAAAAAACTGTGAGGGGGCAGAAACCAGCGTGTGACAAAATGTTCGTCTGATGACACTCTATATACCAAATGTGGTTTATCTAGGATTTGCCCTGCCCTTTTCTTTTCTTTTTTTTACTGATGTTTTAATTTTGTGCTGTTTTAATTTTGAATTTTATTTTAATCCTATTAGCTAGCAGCTGTCATTTGAAGTGAAAAGTCAGAGTTGAAATGTCTGATAGTCTGTTCTGCCATGTCTTAAGAAGAATCCGTGGCTACTAAGAATTAAAAGTCTTCTGCTGAACTTTTCTAAGCAGATCTGAGAATTCTTTCCTCCCATTCCTTTCAGATCTATCTGCATTCCTCTTCACCCACCCCTGTCTTTGTCTTCCTGCCGGCAAAAGACCCCCCTCCTCATTTCCCTCACCCACCACTTGCATCTCCTAATTGAGCAATGCTTCAATTCATAGCCAGAGGTCCAGTGTTGAATAGCTTAGGCTAAAACGATCTCCCAGAATCTTACTACAGTGCAAATGTCAACTGGATTGCAACTGCTCCAGAGCCATGACAGTGACACAGATTTGAAACCAAATTTATGGTGTGAACTTGTCCTGGGTTGTAATTCTGATCCCGGGAGGCAATTTTCCGTCTGACCAAAAGCCACCACAATTGACATTGTTTTGTTTTTACTTTGTTCTCAACAGAAAAAAAAGTTTCACAATGAAACAGAATTTCCTATGAACAGAAAACCCAACCAAATATGAATGCTCTTTCAAAGCATAAGTCAGTTTACCAATGAACCTGTTCTTCCTTCTCAGTTATAAATCTTGCTGGCTGAATTAAGTAATGGCCCTTGCGATGAGAGTTCAAAGGGAAGAAAGCAACCTAATTATAAAGTTGACTAGATTTATTGTTTGTTAACAAGAGCATGTTCAAGGATGCCATAAGATCAATAGCTTTCACATGCTCTGAATGTCCTTTCCCTCTTGGCCAGAAACTTCCCGACAACTAATTCTGGGCCACAGTGATTTCCTTGCACGTCACTGGCCTGGTGCAATACTTATAATATCTACCTGGGGGCTATCTTCATGGCGCGAGGTTGGTGCCGCCTCCCTCTTCAACCCTGCGCTTTCTCTCTCCTGGGATGGTGTCAGGTAATCCTGATGCCAAGGAGGGAGCGTGGGGTTTCTGGGCAGCCATCTGGGTCCCAGAGCCACCCCCGCCCTCTTCCTGGTGGAAGATGACCAATCGCGGGTCGCTTTCCACCAGGCTCCACCCCTGGGTTGACCCTGGATTGGCCCTGGAGCAATGTCACACAGTGGAAGCGCCATATTGACGTCGCTCCCTTTGAAAAAGTCAGGATAAATCCCTGGCTTTTTCAAATCGCAGCATCATGGGGAAGCCCTGCAGTGGCTGCGAAGCTGCACTTTTGTCGTCTAACTGACGCGGCGCAGATCCACAGCCACCACGGGGCTTTCCCCACATATAGACAGCCCCCTGTTGAGTGGAGCGAGATGGCTCAACTTTGACCTGGGGCCTTGGGAGAAAGAAACTGTCCTATGATCAGGCTTTCACCCACACCTACCTCTGCCTCAGCAATTGTGCCTGAGGTTGTTTCCCACCACATACCTTGAGCGGCTTCTCTTACAAGGCAAGCACTGCCATTATAGTGGGTATTTCATGGGTAAGGTTCTAAAAATCCACAAAAGAGGCTCACAGGAACATTATTAGTGGTTGATCAGTGTTGAGTTCAAGATAGATTATTTGTCTGGCTGCAAAATTGGAAGACCCTTGTTAACTGTTGTGCTAAGTATTCTACCGAACAGAGAGTTTTAGGGCATCCCTGCATCATTTGCTTTTAGGGCCTTGTTACGAGTTTGCATTCTCCTCATTTCTGGCAAACTAGGGCTTCCCTCCTTCCCCAGCCATCAACAAAAAGCTGCCAAACACATCAAGGGAACCACTTAAGAATTTTACTGTATTCAGCAGTATATTAATACCACAAATAAATAAACAACCCCCCAGTGAGAAAATCAGCTGCTTCCCTAAAAACCTTTGTCTCCCCATGAACATGCTAAGTGAGTCTCCAACTGATTCAGCAGAAAACCATTGCCTTGTGGAGCTCTTGGGTTGCTGACTCTGAAAGGGTGAGATCTCAGGTGTAACAGAAAGACTATTGAAAGCAGATGGAGCTTCATCGGCAGGGAAAGGAATCTCATCAGTTCTGCTTCTTTGGTGGTGAGCTTTTGTGGGGACATTCTTCTGAGCCTAGTAGTGAGCTGCCTTTGACAGAGTCAGACCACTGGCCCACCCAGTGCAGTGTTATCTGCTGTGACTGGGGGCAGCTCTCCACGGGACTGGCTGCCTGATTTTCTTTCACTAGAGAGGCCGGGAGATGGAACTGCGACCCGCTATCCCTGAGCTATAGGGCCTCCCATTCTTGTGGTGATCCTTCCTCATGCCAAGACAAAACTCCAGGCCAGCCTCGGAAGCACCCTCTTCCTAAGGGAGGTGTATGCATGTTGTCAGAAAGTGGACCCAACCCAACCACTGAAGTGCATCAATGAGTGAGTGACTGCAACTTGACCTGGAACATCGGAATGTAGTCAGCATGCCTGCTCTCTCTCTCTCTCTCTCTCTCTCTCTCTCTCTCTCTCTCTCTCTCCCCCTCCTTGAATGACGCTTGTCTCTCATCATAGCCACCTATAAATAGCTGAAGGAAGAGCCGTGCATTTGCAGACTTGGAGTGCTCCACTTTCTCAGGCAAAGAAGCTAAGCAGGCCCAAGAGACGCCACTCAATATGCTTCTCTGGTGCCAAGGTTCTTCTCTCTCTCTCTCTCTCTCTCTCTCTCTCTCTCTCCCTCTCTCTTTCTCCTCTGTCAGCTTGAGCTGCTGCTTCTGCTGCCATTCAAGCCCTAACTTTGCAGCTGTAGAGCCGGCAATATCATGAAGCCAGGTCTTTGGGGCCAGCCAGGGAAGGTTATCCGATATGAAGAAACGTGGCCTTTGCTGGGCCACAGGCATGCCACCCTAAGTAGTTTCACGGCACTGATCTTCAAGATGGCAAAGCCAACACCGCAGGGAGGGTGAGTGGTATTAAATTTATTCTTCAATTGAAAAGATTTGCTTGGGCTACCAAAGGAACGTCTGTAACTTTATATGCTGCCAGAGGAAACTCCACTTGTATCAATCATCCCTAGAATGGAGCAGTTCAGTACAAAGGCAGGGGAGCATACTCTTTTTGAAAGACCAACAAACTTTGTGCAAACACTCCAGCCATCTTTTTATCCCAAAGCACTGTCCCATTCTAGCTGGGGATAATAGACATTGTAGTCCAACACATCTGGAGAGCCATGGGTTGGGGAAGGCTGTCCTAAGGAGAATGAATGAACCTGGGCTCATCAGTTGACCCAAGGGAAGGGCAGGAACCAAGTTCATGCTTGAAATCACATGAAGAACCTTCTCAGATTTTCCGAGTTCAATGGCAAGGCCACCTTAGGAGCCTAAAGCATCAATATTTGTCTTTTCCTCTGCCAGACCAGGCAGATTAAGAATTGTTGGCATGTAAGCTGAGTGCAAACATCCTCACAAAAGGGTAACACTCCTTGACAGGGGAGAGAGAACACTTTGTCAATCCCCCCCCCCCCCCCCCCCGTTCAGAAAGCAAACAGACGTTAGGCAGATGGCACGTTCTAATTGGCTTAGGGAACAGCAGCACCAGAGAGATGGCTGCAAGATGCAAAACCTTTGTTTGCAAGCAACAGAAGTTCTTTGTTGCTTCTTCTTAAAAGCTCCTTCAGTGCAAGTCAAACACAGGATCTTTTTTCCTTAAAAGGGTAGTAGCTGTACCCATCAATATGTCACTAAATGCTATTGGGCTTAAAAATAATTAATATTTCAGCTTAAGTGAAGCACAGAAAATCTATTTCTCTTCACTTTCTTTGTGGAGACATTTTCTGTTCTTCCTTTTGGTCACAGGTTTTCTGATGACAGCAACAAACTACCATTGATGGAAAGCAGGCACCAGATTCATTCAGACATAACTTTTCTAGTCATCTAAACAATGGTTTGGCAGACTGGAAACGAGGCCTGCACTTCCTGCGTTGATCAATCCATAGTTTGCCTATGCATCTAGTTTGAGTGAGAACTCCAAGCCAAGATTACAAACCATGGAGGACAGACAGAAAGAGAAGGAGAAGGTGGAATGCTTGAGTGCATGGCTTGGAGACTCAGAAAGGCGCACTGTGATTGAATAACCTTCCCCAGTTCCATAGTGGAATCACAGTCAAACCATTGAGGCCATAACACTTGTATTGCCCACGGAAAACCATGATGATTCCCCCCCCCCCGTTGTCTTCAGTATTGAGCTAAGATGCAAAAATACCAACAAAACAGATCAATACCTTTCATTTACATGTGCCGATGTGCCTGGTGGTAGGGGCTTTCCACAGCTTTCTGTCTAAGGTTCTGGCCATAAAATAATATTTGGGATAGGGATTTGCTGCATGGGAGTTAATTAGGAGCCTGATAAGATCCAAAAGGTACGCTTATGCAGCAGGAATATTCTCAAGTTCACCTCGGGGGTTGTTTGTTTTCATTTATAAAGGGACCTCATTGGGCTATATGAAAAGGAGTGATCCCATCTCGACATTGATGCTACAATTAACCTTATGTCAGGATAGCAGCAGCAGGATTGCACCCTCCCTCAGTTGCACTAATGAAGGTTTTTCTGCTAGGGATGGTACTGGGAGCGTTTGGGGAAGGTGCCTGGGGTGGGCGACTCGGGAGCTTATCAACTTGCTGACTTTTGTCTGTGATCTCTGCTAGAAGGAAAGATTTATCTTGTATAATAAAAGTTGCTTCTTCTTTTGGACTTTGACTTCTAGAGACAGAATTATAAAACTCAATCTGTCAGTGTCTGTCTCTCTCTCTCCCCCTCCCCCCTCCCCCCGGTGGCTGGCCTTCTGTGGCTGCCATCATAATGTGCAATAACCATTTTTAAAAGATGATGAATCAGGCTTTTGAAAAACACACAGGTGACTCATCAGCACACGAGGAAGCTGGTGTAATATAATGCATTACCTCTGACCAGTCATGGAATCTCAGGGCAAAGGAAGGAGCCAGAAGGGAGGGGAGGAAGGGAGGGAGGGGCACCTTATGTCACAGGAGCTGAAGAAGGGGAGGGAAAGGGCCTGGTGGTGGCCCTGGAGGAAACTGAAGGGAGGAGGAGGAGGCAGCAGCTGAAGAAGGCTCAGCATTGGGAAGATGCTGAACACTGGAGCATTTGTAAATCAAGAAGTAAGAAGCAGACTGGAAGGACGTCGTTAGTGCAAAGACCGAAATCACTGGGTACAAATCAATTCAGGTTAGAGAACAAATGTGTTTGTTTCTCTTTGTTGTTTGTGTTAGAGTGTGCATGCACCTCTGAACACCTCCCCACAAGAGGGGAGTCGGCAAGGGAGGCACATGTGTCTCCCTTGTGTTCAGTTTAGTATTCCATAGTTTAACTATGCGCCGTGTGAAGAAGAGGGACAGTCACAACAGCTGGGGTTGCTTAACTTGGAAAAAAGGAGGCTGAAGGGAGACATGATAGAGGGGTACAACGTGATGCCTGGTGTGGAGAAGGTGGAGAGGGAGACACCGTTTTAGCTGGGCTCTGAATGCACCTGTCTGTGGGGAGAAAGGTACTTTGAACTTCATGGACCAGATGTGCCCATCACTGAGAGCCAGGCCCCATTGGCGTTGCTGTCTACCATGCAAAGTGCACTTGACCGGGGGCAGCAGTGCAGCAGCTCCGGGGAGGATGATCCGGGGAGTGGGAGGAAGAAGTCCTGGCTCCCTTTGGGAACGGAGGCAAGCGCCGGGCTCCAGGGGCATTCCCAGCAGGGTGGGCCTGCGGGTGGCCGGACTAGAGCTTTTACGCTAGAGCAAATGCTTCCGCAGAGCCCCCTGGCCCTCTTCCCGCTCATGTGCCACGAATCCACAGCCTCTCCCCTGGAACGGCCGTGGGAGTCGGCTGGACCTCTCTGAGCTGACGAGGTTCCAAGTGCCAGGCTGGTGTTTACCATCCTGTTCATCCGCTGTGTATCATGAGAGAAATTAAACTGTTACAGGAGCTTTGGACGAAGCCACCCCGGCTGGCTGAGATCACTCCCCAACTTCCTGGCTCATATTTAGGGCATTGATGGACACTTTTTTCATCCGAAAAAGAAGCTCCAGTCATCTTGGGCATCTGAAGGCACAAGTGCCAACCTTGACACAGGAGGCTGTTTGCTGAAAGGGCAAATGCAGACTCGGTTGACCCCTGCGCCAAACAGGAACACCCCCCCCGCCTTCATTAGAAGCACAACACTGTTAAGGAGCAGCTGTGGTAGACAGAAGAGGTCACAAGCGCCACGAGCAAAGAGAAGGGTCCGAATCCAGCCAGGGCACATGTACCACAAGGCCTCCAGGGCCCCTTGCCACGTCACAGCTGTCGGAGCCTGAAAATATCTGCATCTGGGGCAAACGAGGAAAAGTTCCACTTTGGGCATTACAGAGGGCAAGGAACATGAGATGTCCGTATTCCCACACCTGGCATTCTGCAATGTCTTGGAGCCGTTTTCTCATAACCATTTCCCATATACATTCCACTTAAAAAGGCTCACAACAAAGCAAGACCACTGCCACCACCAGCAGCCCAAACCCAACGATAAAAAGACATCAAGACGTTTTGATGCCTGAGGTGGAGTAGCAAATGTCAACCCCCCACCCCCAGTGAAGCTGCATAGCACCCAAAACCAGCCCAGTGACTTCAGTATCAGAGGCATCTCTCCCCATCCCTAGAAGAAACAAAAATACAATAATAATAAATGAATAACAATTACTGTCCATTTACGACACCTAAAATCAGCTACCTGATGCAGCCACATCACTCTGCCTAATGGTAGGGCCAGTCCTGTGACATCTCAGAACTTCGTTACTGTGCCAGAAGCCCAATTCCAGAACTGTGGGGGGGGGCTCTTTTATGGAGGTTGCAGAACTGCTGGGCCACCTGGACAGGCCCTCTGAGACCCCAATGCAGAAGGGGCTTCCAGTGAGCTCTGTGCTGCTTGTGGGGTCAGGTGGTAGAAAATCAGAGCATTTTTTCCCCCAGAAAGGTCCATCTCTTCTCTGTCTCCTAGCGCAAAGGGGGGATCATGCCTAAGCCAGTCACAAACCAATTGTTACTCAATTACTTCCTAAGGTGGCCTTCCTGCTGCCCCCGTGGTTGTCATCTGCCCAACACACCTTCTGCTCTTCATTGTTGCCAGCATCCCAGCTCCAAGTGTGATGCCACACCTACACACCTGTGTCCACTTATAAGTATTGAAGGGACAGGGGAGGGAGGTGTCTAGCAGCCACTGTGAGAATCAGGGAAGGTTTAGGGCAATGGAAATGGCAGGGGAGAGAAAGAGGCAGCAGTTGATGGGTCCTGTTAGAAACTGTTGATGAATCTTGGGGACCAGGTGCTTAATTTCTAAGCCGAGATCAGTACAATGGCGGAACACCCTCATTGACGCACACACACACACACACACACACACACCCCAGCAGGTTTCAAGTTAGTGACCTGGGGGATGTCAGGTGGCAATGCTTCCTGTGCACCACCACCTCACTCTGACCAACTGTGGGAACTCTAGGTATACCAGCCACACCAGCTAACAAGCCATCTTTTCTCCTCAGGACCACAGTGGATCAGGTGATACTCTGAACCCCCTATATAAAGTCTTCCAGTCAGATTTGCTCATTAGTCTGAGCAACTAGGCATCCTGCACTTCCTAGCTGCACACCTTGTCATTGACCAGGACCCCAAACCCTCATCCTCAGAAGAAGAGGCTCCTGGATTAACTGTTCAAGGAGAATGCTTAGTAACAGAAAAGTGTCATGAGGCTTCTACCTCCTCAGGATCCAGTTCTCCAGGAAGGTCCTAGAGACCTTCCTTGCCCTCATCAGTGTCCAGAAGTTATGTTTCCATCCTTGGGCTCTTGGAAACTCTGGCCATGAAAACACCAATATGCCTCAACCACCCCGACCTCATCACAGCCTGAGGTTACTAACAGCTCCTTTAAGAGAAAAGCCTTAGTCAGCATGGAGACGGGGCTAATCAGCCTGAAGGAAGCCAAACCCCTACTTAAGGCTCAGTCACAATATGCTACCTGCTGGCTTCCAGCCCCACTTGGAGCTTTCCATGTTGCTGTCTTATTTTCATTCCTGCCTCCTTGGGAAATCTGACTTGGCCAGGAGACCCAATCCAAAGTGGAACTCTGTAACTCAGGTCTCAACAGCACCCAATGCTACTAACCTCATGCCATAAGAGAGGCAAAACAGAACAGATTGTCTTTGCTTTGCTCTGCTCCATCCCAATTCACAGGACAGGGCTGGATCTTTTATCCTCCATCCTCCATCCTTTCTTTCAATTGAATGAATCTGCATTTCCACTTGCGTTCTCTCCCCTCTCCCCCTCCACCCGCCAAGTTCCTCCCCCTGAAATTGTTTTCTGAAATTCACACAGTAATTTACAATGAAGACATTGGAGCAGTGACATTTACGGCAGACCTTGCACTCATTAAAACAACCTCATTGCCTCATTAATTCCACTTTTTCAGAAATTATGTTCATATTTATGCACCATGGTAGCACCTGGTGCATATTCCATAGCCCTTCTCTCTTCTGTGTCAAGGGAAAGCATCTCAAGGAAAAGCCTCCAGATAAGCAAAATCTCAGTGACCTAGAAGCAAAATAATTATTTTTCTCCATTGCTAGTTTCCACTCACCCACTCAAGATAAATAAAATTAATGCAACAATGTTTGTTGTGGGAGCTTCATTCTTCCAAACAGCATTCAACTCTTGCACCATAAATGAGCTTCATTGATGATAAGGGCCACCACAGTGAAATATCCTAGCTGGCATTGCAACAGCTCCAGAGATGTGCGGCACCAGCAATGGAGAGCAAATGGCTGGTGGTTTGCATGGCTGTGAAGAGACAAGATACCAGCCAGAACGCCCCCTGCCACTTGCGCAGGGAGGCCTGGAACACGGCGTGCCAGATGGGCACGGACGGCAAAGGTGTCGCACGGCAAGCAGGTGAAATGAACAAATATACAGACTACAAAATTCGGCTGGGATGCTGCTGAGCTCCAATCCATGATGGCACCACTCACACCAGGGGTAGGGCCTTTATCCTGCTGAGGGCCACTTGCCCTTGTCAGAGGCTGCATGTCAAGGGATGCAGAGGCAGAGTCAAAAGTAGACAGGGCCACTCCTGTTCTCTCCCTCTCTCTTTCGGCCACCCCTCTCCTCCCTCTCCTTCTGCTGCCCCTTTTCCTCTGGCTCTTCCTGCCTTGGGAAGGGGCAGATCACTCTGGGAAGAGGGACTTTTGAAATCAGGCCCTGTGGTCCCAGGGTGCCTGTCCCTGATATATCTGGTCAGAGTGCAGAAAGCCCGTCAGACAGGTTTCCAGGAGCAGGTCTCTCTGACATGGGGCAATCTCTACTCAGTCAGAGGACAAGAAGAGAAGGCTGCAGTGAGTCAAGCATCCAGAAGAATCTGCCCGGGCTCGGCTTAGTTCCTTGCTACATTCATACGTATTAACATTAAAGAGAAAGAACACCCATGGTAACAGAGAGGGGATGCAAATACAGGCCAGGAGCCAGGAAAATGGGCTGGAGGGTCATGTTCCTGCCAGTAGCTGCTCACCAGGTGTGGTTAAACTTCAGAGCAACACACAAGCATCGAAGGGGTGTGTTTTAAACAGATCTACATTGTGTTGCTCTTTACCCATCCAGGCTGCGAGTGCAGAAGGGTGGTTGAAAATGTGGCAACCAGTCTTGTTCTTGAATATACATGCTTGAAATAACAGACTGCTTTAACCCTAAAAGAACATTTGCTGAGCAAGAGAATTCACCGCGGCTCTACGCTCTTCTTTTCATAACATTTCCAAATGGCCTGTTTGGCGGCAAAGCACACAAATACTCATAGCTACGCAAATAGCAACTCTTTGTTTGCTTCGTTTGCTCAGCTAATATTGACTCTCCAGCCTGACATGGCTGCCACTGAGTTTGGCTATTCACAACCATGTTTGACTAGCATTGGAACAGCATTGAGCACAAGAGGAAAATCTACCCTTCAGCCTCGCCCAGGGTGGTGCCGTCCTGGGGCTCAGGGCAGCGAGAAAGGGGAGGGCAGGCCGCTGCGGGGGGGGGGGGCAGGTACCGCTGTCGAATGTAATGTAATGCTAGCAGCAACTCTTCCTGCTGGCTCAAACCATCCAAGGCTGTTGTGGCCACCTGTGTGCGCATGCAACCAAACAGTCATAGAATCCTAGAGTTGGAAGGTCCAAAGTCTGCTTAGTGAAAGACAGTCAGCGACAGAGCAGACAAAAGGGCCGCCCCGCAGACTGTCATCCAGAGGCAGAGCTTTAAAAGTATAAAATGGCTTCACTTCTGGCTGTGGAATTCGGTTACGATGAAATCCAACAGATCCCTCAAAGACTGGGGGTACCGTAGGTCCCACTTCCATGCTGATCCGCTTTCTCATCCTCAAGCCCCACAGATCCCATTGATCAGAATTTTGAAATGTGTCCTGATCCAGAGTGCTGCGTATGGTCGGACCTGCTCCCATGGAAATAATGGATCGGGGCCATTACGTGCACATTTCAATTAGGTTAGGGTGTGAGGAAGAATGTCTACTTTCACAATAGAATTACTATTGCTATTGTTATTTAAAAGACTTATATGCCACTTTTCCTCCATACAGCACTGTTGGTGGCTTACAAAAATTAAATAAAAACAGGTTAAAATAATCAAACAATATAAAATCATCAAAACAGCAATTAAAATGGTCCAATGTTTTTCTCTTTTAAAATATACCATATCAAAACATTAACTTCAGAATTTGTGCCCAGGCAAAATATTTACATTTCTCTGAGGCTATCATCTGCACCACCTAGAATTCTGAGAGTGTGTGTTGTCGGATGCAACTTTCTGGCTACTTCTGCCAGTCCTCGATTTTCAAGTTCTGCCTCTTTCTGCTCTCTTTTTGTTAGCCCGTCTCCCTCCCTCCATCAAGAACTACTTATTATTTAGCTCTCTCCAATGCCATGCTAACATCACTATGGGAGTGTTCAGACGATTGTGGTGGGGAAAGATGTCATTGTGTCTTCTCCCCCTGCATGCGGCACATGCGCCCATCATTTACATAATTACCCACGTTGGTTGGTATGTCACCTGAACCCAACGCGCGGCAGGTGTGACTTCATACCCACCTTACAGATAAAAAGCCAACCTGTGCTGCAGCATGGGTAAATTATGTAAATGACAGGCGCTTGTGCAGCTAGCAGGGGGAGAAGCCACAATGGTTTCTTCCTCACCCCCCCCCCCACCCCATGTTCATCTGAAGCCATACTATCGCTCCTCATGGCTCCCAACCTCATTTGCACAATAGAAGTAAGCTCAAGTCAACACGTTGGCAGGCTGCCACTTTGTAGACTAAAAGCCTACTGTAGATGGGTTTAGAATAGACGTTACAGTCAAGCAAGGAGAATAGGAAGCCCAAGCAATGAGCACGTCCTGCTTCTGTTTTCTATTGCCCTTGCGCCTCTGTAACATGTGATGTTTCCATGCATCACTATATATCCTATAAGTGGTGACATATATCTGAAAAAAAGTCTAAACTGCCAACTTTCATGACTAAGATAGGGACCAGTCTGTGAGCTGGGAGGTGGAGGAGGAAATGGAGAAGGAAGCGGATTGGCTGACCTAGATGAGTGGCAGAGAGCCAGGCCACAGGAGGGGGCACCTTGGCCTGGCAGGTCAGCTCGTCTTTCATGTTTGCAAGGTGTTTTTGTGCAGGTGGCGCACTAGCCAGCTTCCAGTCAAAGCACCAAGAACAAATCAATTTTTGCCCTGTGCCACTGCAAGGCCTCTCAACGTCTTCCAAGCGGCCCTATTGCCAAAGAGAAAGCAGCCATGCGGCCATGCTCGCTTCCACACTAAGCCCAAGCGCTAGGAGCCCTTTCCAGGTTACAGGGCCTCTGCAGGAGCTGCTTTGCCACAGATTCGCTCCACCAAGTGCTGCTGTAGCTTCTAAATGCTGGCAACCAACATGAGGATTATCTGGAAGGTCTTTCCTGTGTCCATTCTGGGGGAAAGGCTGTTGAATGGAATGCTAGCAGTGACTCTCCCATGGGAAAGGGTCCCATGACTGTGCTGTAAAGGGCACCTGTATCTAACACCTTTTAAATACTAGATCTTCTCTACAAGATTGTTGATGTTAAGTACCACCTACCAAAGAGAAAAAGTAACCCTTTTTTGAGTGGGCATCCATCTATGTTCTGTAGCAGTACACCCAAGGACTTGTGCCTATTGCAGCCATGGGATGATACCATGGCCTTTTAAGGACACATCCATTTGGGGTTGTGTCAGTGGTGTAGTGGGAGGGCATATGGGAGGGCATTTTTGAGACACTTTTCAGAGCGGGATCAATGACATCATCTGCCAGGTAAAGGGGATGATAGTGAGGCTTTCAAGTTTTACTATTCTTTGTGACAGATTAGCATAGAGGCAGGGCTTAATTACACAAGGCTTTTATTGCATGCTCGTGATTGGTCATGCTTGGAAGTTCGTGGGTCCTTTACACGGCACTGTCAACCTCCAGGGTGCCTCCTGTGCTTGTTGAGCTTTATCTCACTGTCAAAAAGATCAAAGAAAACCCAATAAGATTTCAAAGCACCATTCTTTTCCATGAAATTCTGGAGCTGCACTATCACCACAGCACCACATAGTGCCTGTAAAATGAAACATACAGAAAGGTATTCCCCAAATCTAAGCATGTGTCCACCTGTGTAAAGGAGTCAAACTTATTCCCACAAAGAATCTGGAAGCAGAAGCCCCGGTAAGGCTGTGGGATTTTAGCCTAATGTGGTGAAGCCTGAAGTCAGAGAATGAGGGAAATAATCCACTGTATTATTTTCTATTTCCTTTATAATAGTTACACTTATTTGTTAGACCATTTGCATTTGAATTAAAAGTTTAAGGTTACATTTCAGCTGGCTGAAGATCTTTGTTTAAAGCTCAATGTGTTTAAAAGCTGGACCTATGCAGTGAGAAGGGAGCACCACTGAGTTTGATAGGGTTTACTCCTATGAAACTATGCATAGGATTGCAGTCATGCCCCATAAATGTCATTGGGAGGTTTTGTTAGAGGTTGGTTGGGTTTTCGATGTCTGTGTTTTAAGATGGGTTTTTTTTAACCAGAGTATTGGGTTCCTTTGAATATAAATAATAGAAATGCGGGATCTCTGTCTCTCTCCTGGCTCTTTGGGGACACAACTATGGATGTTCTCATTATGAACTCCTACACTTCCAAATTGACCACTCCACCACTGATGGTGTCCCTCCAGAACAAAGCGCTGCCATCTCTCGTTCATGGATGAACTTTTATCTATAGAGGACTTTCTTCACACTACCCAGAAGGGTAATGATGGCAGCAGGCAACCTTCCCTGGAACATAGCTTTGCTGATCTACACCTGCAATGCATGCCCAGCAGGGAGTGCCAGTTATAGGAGTTTTAGTCAAGCACACCTGGAGACAGCAGGTTGGAGAAGGTCGGTCGCCCCTTACGGGCAACAGCACCTCTCCAAGTTTCAGACTGGAGTCCTTCTAAGCTGCACCAAGAGGCGCCAGAGCTGAGATCTCTTGCATGCAAAGCACGTTTTCTGCCCCCTGAGCAGTGGTCTCTCCCCAACATTAGCAGGGGTGCATAAGCCTGTTCATATTAAACACTCCAACTTACCACTTTTCTACATGAGGCTGTTAATCACCGTATCTACTTTCAGTTTCGTCACAGAATTGAGAGCCAAGCTCTGCACAAAGAGCTTTTCCCTTCCTGCTTTTCAGCCACATAAGCTCTAGGTGGTGCTGTGCTATAGTGGAATAGCGCAATGACACAAGTAGAAACAAATGCTTTCAGAAAAAAATACCCCATTTTTCCCATTCCAAAAAAAAAAAAAAAACCCACAGGGTACTCTTGAAAAATAGAAGGGAAACTGGAGAATCACAATGTAGTGATCCCAAAAGGACCCGAAAACAACTGTGAGTAGGCAATCACAAGTACAGAATAAATGAAAGACTTGCAAAGGGCTCAGAAATTATTTGCATGCTTTGTGGAGATGAGAAACCTCATCCTTGTAGATTCTTGGCCTTTATCAGAATGTCAGCCTATGTGGCAGAGGGCATTGCTGTTTTATTGTTTTACTATGTACAGCACCATGCACATTGATGGTGCTAAATAAATAAATAAATAAATACATAGTAGTGATCATTGCATTATTGAATTTTGGAAGAATTTTGTGACATTGAGAATATATATATATGAATCCTAAAGTCTGCAAGCCTGCGCACAGTTTTTTCTGTGCAAGTAAGCCTGACTGATATGGTTTTGGGGGCCTCTAAGCCGCTTGCTTCCTCAAGGTCTGGATGGTCAACATTTGACACATGCCTTAGCTTCAGTGAGAACTGTGAGCATTGCTAAGGCATGTGGTTGCCAGGCTTTGGTTATGGAGATGGGGAGACATGAAGCTGCAGCTCTCTCAGCTAGGGCTGAGGTTGACAGCACGAAGGTCCTTCCTGCTGTTGTAAATCCAGACACCCACCACTTCTGATGGGGCAATTTGGTGACTAAGGTGCTCAAGAGCCTTTGGCGTCACAAAAATAAGGTGGGGGAGATCCATCGATTTTCCTCTAGCACCATCTTCTGTTTGGATTCCTGAATGGCAACATAAGGGGGAATGGACAACTCGGGAGCCAAGAACAGAGAGCCGTTCGTTCCCCTGTGGGGCTGTCCCTCCCTCCCTCCCTCCCTGCCACTCTGACCTATTTCTGGTTGCAGTCAACCACACAGCAAAGGATTGGGGTAACTGGGCAAGTGTGGTTCCTTATAGCCTCCCCGCTTCAGCCGTTGACTCTGAACGGCTAATAGAGTTACCCCAAGTTTGCAGAGCAAGCACTGGAGTTGAAGCTGCCCATTGTCTGGCTAGCCAAGCGGTGCAGCCTTGGGATTCCGGCCGTCCATCAGTATGAAGGGTCAGGCATTGGGGGGGGGGGACTGGGGGTGAGCAATGCTGCCTCAGTGGTACAAACAACCCCAGCATTGGGCTTTGGGGAGAGTAACATAACGCCGCACATGATGCGACAAGGGTGAAGCTCTGGGATCCCTTGCAGTAGCTTTAGGGAACAAATCCTCTTGGACCAGTTCTTTCAGGAAGAAGAACGCAGCAACACTGCCCAGTGGCCCAGCGCTTTAGGCTTCGGGATGTGTAACGCAAACAGATCTCTGGCCTGGTGTGATTGTGGCGCTTCTCCCGCTGTGCCATCACTCTGCAGAGACCTGAATATCCCCGTGGAGTAATATGCCCAGGTCAGAATGGGCCCAGGAGCCTTGCTGCTTCATTGGCAAGGATTCGCTCATTATTTACTAACGAGCAGCATAATGATGGCTTTTGCTGCATAATGACTGAGGATGTGAGTGAGCTCTGAGCCAGGAAGCTGGCCCTTCTGCAAGGCCCCTGGCCTGCCAAGCTCAGCCCCTCCCCGCTCTGCCATAATCACAGCCTCCCTGCAGGGCTATAGCAGTGATGAGGGTCTCAGGTAGCAGGGGACGTGCTGTGGTGCTCGAAATGTGTTACAGAGATCTCGCGAGCGTACTTATAAGGCAAACGTTATAGAGCAGACAGTGTTGGGGACCCAAGGCGGCAATGATGCTTCCCCCCCCCCTCCGCCCCACAAGCGTTGAAGAAAAGAGGTGCATGTGAACCTGGCAGCCCCCTTCACTTCAGTGGGGCTTTTGCACCAGGAGGATTTTCTGGGGGGTTGTGCCCACTGATTGCATCGTTTTTGGCAGCCCGCATTCCAAACGTGAAAAGGCCGCTCACTACCTGTGTGAAAAGATGGCTCTCCGCTCCATCCCTTTAGCGCCTCTTCCTTTCTCGCTTTCTCTCTCCCTCTTCCTGTGTCAGACCCAATTAAGCTCTTAAGAAAATGGCTGTTTGATACCCCCTTGAGTGGAAGCTAACTTCCTTGCGAAGAAAAGCTTTAAAAATAATTCTGACATCTATCTCAAAAGAGATTTATTTGGTTACCAAAACGTGATGTAAAAAACCCGGCTTGGCAGATCATTATCTGGCCCAGTTATTCGTGTGTGTGTGTGTGTGTGTTTCTTCTGCCTTGCAAAACACAATGAATTAAACATGAACTGAGCTGCTAGAAAGAAACTCTCCCTGAACAAACTGCCAGCAAAAAAATAAAAATAAAAATTGATATAATAAAGAAATACCTTTACAAGACAAGCTGTATTGTCATCCTTCAGGGGGCCGTGCGATCTAATCGCTTTATGAATGTGAGCCAAACTCCAGGAGGTCTGTTCAAAGGCACCAAAGACGTGTTAGGAACTAAAGAGGCACATGGGGGGAAACTGGCAACAAACCCACACTGCAAACAAGGGTTGATTACATGGCTGAAATGAGAGGATTGACTAATGAGGATACTCTTATTTATTGGCATATCCCCAAAGTTGGAGGGCTGCATCCCCTGTTGTCGTGATGCAAATGGTCCCAGTTGACCCCTCCAAGGAGCAAGGTAGTATTTGCCCTATGGCAAACATTTCAGAGATGGGACCAACGGGGATTGGATACCTCTTCAACACAGGTATGAACTATGATCGCTAAATGGAACCTCCATGGCCAGAAGCAGACGGCCTTGCAGGGAGGGGGTGTGGCTTCATGTTCTATCTGTGGGCTTCTTGAAGATGGCTGGCCACATACAACAGCCCAGTAAGGTAAATCAGCATTATCATCCCTATGCTATAGGTGGGAGGGCTGAGGCAGGATTTGCACTACTGCTTTATAGTGGTATTGAAGAGCACTGACAACTGTTGGGGCCCATGACACATCTACACCAAGCAGGATATAACACTATGGAAGCAGTATGAAAGTGGTATATGGCATGTGTCAATGGGCCCCAACAGTTGTCAGTGCAATTCAATACCACTATAAAGCAGTAGTGTGGCTCCTGCCTCCATATTGCCGTTTTCATACTGCTATATCCTGCTTGGTGTAGATCTGGCCTGAGAGACTTGCCTAAGGTCACTTTGTGAGTTCATGGCCGAGGCGAGATTCATCCTGGCGACTGCCTGTCCTGCCACCCGCCTGTCTTTTTGCCATGATGCTATAGCAGCTCCCATGCCAGGGGCAGCCCCTCTTTGCCCTTCTTTTTGCCTGGCAGGGATGCTCACAACATTTTGTTTGCACACAGTGGTGTCGTGGAGCCAAGCACTTTTTCATTAACTGGGGCACTGATAGCATCCATCGCCCCCCTTGAGGATTCCCTGTTCCCTCCAAGCCATAGGCAGTCTAACATGTAGTTATTTCACTTCCAAAATCGTTTTAACGAAATGAATTTTATTAGAATGTATTATTTATTTAATCAATTTATATATCACCCTATCTAAAAAACATTGAATCCCCATGCCTTTGCCTTCGTTTGTGTAGGGCATTGTGGGGGCATCTCAAAGCAGGTCCTTCAGCAGGCGGCCATTGGAGTCTGGCCCAGTGCTGTAGTGGTACCTGGGCTCCTAGGGACTTTTTTATTAGCGGGGTGCTGACCATGTGCCACCCCTTCTGAATCCCCTGCTCCCTCTGAGCAGCTTGGCTGCAACCCTCACAGAAACTGGGGAGAAATGAATTTTCCCAGCAGCAATATATTGTTCCTCGTTGCAATGTTTTTTAGGGTGGTTTGGTCTGGATGGGGGCAGCTTTACCAAAGAGCTTTACCAAAGAGCTGCTCCTGGAGGAGGTGTAAAACAGCTACAATCAGCTGGTTGAGCTGGATGGACCCAGCTGCCTGCAATTTTGGACTCTCCTTGCAGGTGTGGCTGTGGGATCTGTTGTGATGAGCACTTGAGCTTCCAAATTTACCTGTTCACCACAGCTTGTGCAAATTGCAATTCTTCCAGTTTGGGCCCCCTTCCTCCCCTTGGGGTGCCTCTACAAGAGTGATTTAAAGCTCTTTTAAGGCGCATTACAGCTTTTACCTCTACAAGAGCGGAGCACAAATCGGGGGTTGAGGCGCTTTTTATCTCCGCTTATGCGCATTATTGAATGTGCGTTAAATAGCGACTTAAAATTTACCGTGGGAGTTAAAGCGCCTTATGGCCATGTAAACATGAGATTCTCCACATGTAAACAACTTTAAAGCGCATTTCATACGGCCCGTAATGCGCTTCACCGCCTCTCGTGAATAGGTATTAGGAGTAAATGCGCTTATCCGTAAATGCGCATCATCGGGCAACCAGGCGTCAAAGCGAAATCTTGTAGAGGGGACCTTGGTCTCCAGCAGAGTGTCTCCCATGTACATGTGCACAAATGCATGCAAATGAGTGCTCTACGAGTGCACAGCCTGTCATCTCACATACAGCAATTGCTGAGGCATGTTCTGAACAGCCTGCTGTAGGGCAATGATGTATTTCCAGTTAACCCAAAGGACAAACAACTTCTTGGCTTTTGAATCAGAAGAGGAGGCCTACCCTGCAGCCCCCTCCAACCTGATGTGTCGGAGTACAACTCCCACCATCCCCAGCCAGCATGTCTGTTGGGTGTGCTGAGTGGGGATTATGGGAGTTGTAGTCTGATGCTATGGAGGACACCAGGTTGGGGAAGACTGGTTTACAGGGCCTGAACCAGCATGTAATGGGTCAGGGCGGGGGTTGTTGGACAGCAGTAATCTTTGGTCTGAGAAGGCGGGTGTTACAAGAATGTATTTATTCCAATCGGTGAAATGCTGAAAGGCTCTTCTCTGTGGCATAAACTTAAAGTGGCACCCAAATGGTGGTAAAAGCCGAATAAAGCCAAATCATTAGCCATTTCTTCCCCTTTCCTGGTGTCCCAGAGCCTGCCGCTTCAGGAGAGCTGCTCAGCCAGTGTGCTGGTCGGACCGGCCCTTTGGCCCAGGAGAGGCTCAGGAGCACTTTGTCCCTGGCAGGGTGTGTGCGTGTGTGTGTGTGTGTGTGTGTTGTAGGGTCAGGCTGCACCCATCCCACAAGAATGACATCAGAGGGCTTTGCACCACCATTGCCTGCATAAGCAAGCACAATCTCAAACACAACGGTCAAAGGTCAACCGTGGTCTTCCGTGGGCGTGGAACCGCCTGACTCAATGGGACCGAGATGCTGCCCTTTCTAATACCAACAACCTCTGTATGCATGCAAACCACACACACCCATTTTGTTTTGTTTTTTAAAAAAAGGTGGCAATAAAGAGGCTATTTGTTTTATGTTCCTTCCGTTAGCTGGAATTATACATTCTGTTTGCCCAGGGTTAACCATTAAGCAAGAGCGTTTTATGCACGAAATGTCTGTTCAAATGCCTTTTACGCTTAAAAAAACCCCTCAGCAAGACTCAGTAAAAGTTTGGACAAATATTGGCTTTGGCAGAGTTTGCTGTTTGTATCAGGAAACTGATTGGTGTTATTGATTGACAGATGGGACCAAATGTTTAGAAAGCCGGTCCCTCCATTGGATTCTCCTAGGTGTTTCTGCAAACAGACCCTAATACTGGGCAAACAGAGCTATTGCAAGAAGTACTGGCTTGTGTTAGCAGAGTAAACTGAAGAGCTGTACAAACAGCTCAAAAGGAATGTGGCCAACCTTCATGTAACCTTTGATGTAGCCACTGATCCTTTGGAAGGTGGCAAAAAAGTTTGAACAGGGAGTAGAATTTGAGAGGGATCAGATCGACGCAAACACCCAGAGAATGCAAATGTTATCTGGCTGAGCAAGCAGGGGAATGGCTCTCTGGAATTTATCTTCCTCCAAATCCTTAAATCCATGAAGCAATAAAAATTAACTGGGGCTTTCTGGGAGGCAGCCTCCATTCCTCCTCTGACTCAGGCCTGGGCACCCTCCCCAGGGTGATCCGAGTGTCAGAGCTCTTCGAAGAAGGCAGCACACGGCCCTGGCCTCCACGCTTGCAGGAAGGGGAATGGCGCTTAGCCCGAGAGGGGACCGGGCTTCCTCCAAAGGGCCAGAGACTCAATTCTGTGGTGAAACACTTGATGCCGTCCTGAACAATTTGGGGAAGGCAACTAATTCTACTAATAGTAGCTAAATTCTACAGGTAGCTTGCTGAAAGAAGGACGCCCCCTCCGTGAATAACGTTAATTGTCCTTTGCCATGCCTGTGCATCCTTTCTGTTTCTCCTCCTCAGCTCAAAGTTCCTTACCACAACAGGATCTGCACTACTGCTTTAAAACGTTTTATAACAGTAGTGACAACTGTTGGGGCCCAGGACACACTCCGTATACCGTTTTCAAACCGTCTTCAAAGTGTCATATCCTGCTTAGTGTAGATGTGGCCCATGTTGCCACGCATGGGCAGCCTCTGCAGACCTGCGCCACAAAGCCCAGCTTCGGATAGAGCTCAGCACTGCCATC
Source organism: Anniella stebbinsi (assembly GCA_029215795.1). Taxonomy (NCBI): domain Eukaryota; kingdom Metazoa; phylum Chordata; class Lepidosauria; order Squamata; family Anniellidae; genus Anniella; species Anniella stebbinsi. Next base: position 376,297,581 of record JARDYH010000001.1, read on the forward strand.
TAGAGCATCTGATAAGTTAGCGCGCTACTGGGTACCCAGAATAGTTTATTTCATCTTATCTCACTTCTCTGTTCTCAAAAATGCCACCAAACTTACATTTTTTTTCCAAATAGGAGGTTAAGTAGTACAACTGGCTGAGCTTTTTGAGTTGTCAGTTAGGAGCATTCAGAAGATGGGTGCAGCCACTAGGTAATTTTCTGATCTGCTGGCTAAACCACCAACACTGGAAATGCAGACTATCACATTACTGGGACTTTGTTAAAATGCCCTTCCAAAACAGCGCTCTTCAAGTACTTGAAAGGTTGTCACACAGAGGAGGGCCAGGATCTCTTCTCAGTCATCCCATAGTGCACGACGCGGAACAATGGGCTCAAGTTACAGGAAAACGGATTCCAGCTGGACATTAGGAAAAAGCAGTATGGCAATGGAACCAATGACCTAGGGAGGTCATGGACTCTCCCACACTAGAGGCATTCAAGAGGCAGCAGGTCAACCATCTGTCAGGTATGCTTTAAGATGGATTCCTGCATTGAGCAGGGGGTTGGACTTGATGGCCTTATAGGCCCCTTCCAACTCTACCATTCTATGATTCTATGATTAGTTGCATTTTGCATCTGGTTAAAGCAATGAAGAGGGTCAGGCTGGAGATAAGCATCCGCTAGCTCTCACATTCAAATCTAGATTTAACTCTTGCATATCTGGGAGCTTATTGTTGTGTGCGAAAGCAAAGGGGTTGGATTGAAAGGGGACACTGCAGACCTGATCCCCCAAAGCCTGTTTGCAGTGAGTGGGTTCAAAGCGGGAAAAGACTCCAAAGAAATAGAAATGGATTTGGTGGATGAGTGTTTGGAGCCAGGTGGCTGTTAGCTGGCTTGGCTCCCCTTTGCTCTACCAGACACAGGAACTTAAAAATGGAAGGTCCTTTCAGCCAGTAATTAAAAGTCCTAATGATAATAGTGGATTTTACTGCCATTGCTCTGAGGAAAGAAATAGGGGTGCCTGGGAGGCACTGAGGATCATCCTCAACGATTTGTCACATTATTGGACAAAACAACAGCCCATCTCTGCTAAGGGTCTGGTTGTTACTGAACTCAGATGCCCATAAAAGTGGGGGGAGCAGTCCATATACCATCTAACTGGAAGCCAAGAAGTTCTCTCTCAGAGCATCCTCTCAGCAATGAACTCTACACATGCTCTGGAACCCAAGAATGGCATGCAACCAGACAAGTTAAGATTGACATTTTAATTTTATTTGGAATTCGGTGTGTGTGTGTGTGTGTGTGTGTGTGTGTGTGTGTGTGTATGTGTGTGAGAGAGAGAGAGAGAGAGAGAGAGAGAGAGAGAGAATTTGCCTTCCCTGATTCCCCCCCTCCCACACTCTTTCCCCACAAATAAACTCCTTTTTATATTTGGACATTTGGCTGCGTAGTTTAAGTGGGAATTGTCACCAGACTCTGCCCCCACGTGAAGAATTGTATGGTAACAAAGCTGCCACTTTTGCTTTTAGGATTTTTATTAAAGGGTTTTGTTAAGTTCTGTGTTTCTGAGGTTTGTGAAAGGAAGCCCAAAGCCCCTTTCTTTTTATCTTTTCTTTGGGCTGGGGTGAAGCTCGATAGAGCTTAGAAACACTCCCACCAGAGTGTGTTAGGAGGTCATCCGGACTGGTAGCCGCCTATCAGTAAACCTTTTTTTCCCCTGAGGAACCTTTGTAAAGATGGGGTCCACCAGGAGGGAAAGTCCTTCGCAGTCCAACACACACACACACGAATTGTGGCCCGCATGGGATGCTGCATGCTGGTGGTGACAGTGAGCTGGGTTGTTGGAAGTGGAGTACAGGAAGAAGAGTCAGAACACTTGTGTCAGACTACTCACATAAGCTTAAAGTTTAGGGGATAGAAAGACTGCATTTGTTTGCAAACCATTTTCTCTCTGGTTTGGAGTTTTAGGCTGCCTCTACAAGAGAGGTTTAAAGCTCTTTCAAGGCGCTTAAAAAAAATTACCTCTACAATAACGGAGCGCAAATCGGGCGTAGAGGCGTGTTATCTCTCCGATTATGCACATTATCGAATGCGCGTTAAATAGCGAGTTTTATTTTGCTCCGGCCGTTAAAGCGCATTTTGACTATGTGAACAAGCGCTTATGCGCATTAACTACTTGTAAAGCGCATTTTGGTCATCCGTTAATGCGCTTCGCCACCTCTCGCCGCCTCTCGTGCAGAGGTATTAGGTGTAAATGCGCTTCAGTGATTATGCGCATAATTGCCTAACCGGGCGCAAAAGCAAATCCTTGTAGAGGGGACCATAAATATGGTAACAGAATGAAATGAGTTGAAGTGTCTGTTTCTCTGACGGCCAGGGACATTCCCAAAGACAAAAGAGAGGGTAGTACTACTGAAGCATGATTAATGGAGAAGTGGGGGTAGAGGCCAAGGCCGGCTAGCCCTGCAAGCGGTTCGTCCACGTCTACACTGACTCTGCTGTATGGAAACACGCAGTCACTTAGCACCATTTCTGCCTGGAGTGCCACATGGAAACACTTCACATCGTTGCTAACACTGGAAGTACATTCTGCCTATGCTCCAGAGACCTCCTATGGTATCACATGTTCGAAGCCTGCGTCCTTCTGTTTAAGACAAGTTATATTTTAAATGAAAGCAATTTGTTTTCTACTCATTAGATGACTTGAGCAAATAAGAGTCATTTACAATGTAGAGATTAAACAGACCTTGTTGGTTGTGAAGTTAATGATTCGAAGGCATGATGGGAAGCAAAGGGCAAAGAGCATTTGATGCCAGGGACCAACCGACCAACTGAACAACCTTGGGCTACCTGGAATGTAAGGGTCATGTTTAACCAGAAAACAATGTACAGTCATCTTGTCCTTTCCAGACCTGCAGGTTGTAAAAACTGAAATGCTTACTGCAAAAAGATCTCTAGTGAGAGTGGTACAGATCTGTCATGGGTTTAAAATATAAATGAATAATTCTTTAGATATTAAATAGTGTTCAGAGCTCTTCAGCTAAGAGTCAGTGCTCACATGTAGAGGCAGAGATAGGGGGCTCTAACGAAATCTGTAGCCCCCACCCGATTCCCCCCACTCTTAGCCAAATCATGTCCCCTATAGCTTTCTATAAAGAATACCTAAAAGGGGCATCACAAAACGGTAGAACATACTCCTCCTACACCTTCCAGCTGGAGTGCTGTCAAGGGCTTGAACAACCAACACAGCCAAATCTGCACAGAGATGTTTTTTTGAGGCAATTCTGTTTAAAGCCAGATTTTCATGAAATCGGGTCAGCTCTTCCCAGGGCAAAGGGTAGCCAGTAAAGCGGTATATACATTACAAAACCAAACAAATACGCTTGCATGGGGCAAGCGGCACTTGAAAGCACATTCGATTGGGGTTGGGTGGGGATGCAGTAGATACCCCCCCCAACATACATACATACACACACACACACACACACACACACACATACACACACACACGAGTCCTATGATGCCATCTCAAAACAAAAGTGTGTATATTGTGGCATAAGCTTTTCTGGGCCAGAAGCCACTGAACATTTGGGGGGATTTTCCTTAGCCAAATTCTTTAACCCTACTTTTAAGCCCCCTTCCCCAGCCCAGAAACACAAACCTAAAGTGACCGTGCATTCATAGCTAATCAACAGGGTGAATGAAGGCACAGTCTAAACCAAGTAGCCCCCACTGCTCAAGTAGCATTCAAATCAAGTTTATTTGCTCATAATCAGTGATATCGGTTTATGAAACAAGCCAGGCAATGGGAGGGGAGTTTGATAAAACAAAGAGCGTGAAATAAGGGCCATGGGGGAAAGCATGGTTAAGTATTGTAACTGCAGCTTAATAAGTAACTTATACATACATTAAAGAATTCATCAAACCTTCCAGCTAGCCATTGTGTTAACTCTAAAGTAAACAGATGGTTTACTCAGTGGAACACCATTTGTCTTGTTAAAGGAATAATGACATTTTAAGCACATTGTGTCCAGCTCTGGACATAAGGCCATGAGAGGAGCCATGCTGGATCAGATGGAAGGCCTATCCAAGTCCAAAATATTGTTCCCAGAGTGACCAAGCAGATGCCTATGCGAGGCCCAAGGCAGGACATGAATGCACAGCACTGCCCTGTGCTAGTTCCCCGGCAATTGGCACTGCCTCTGATAGCCTATTCTCCCTGAATTTGTCTAATCCCCTTTCAAAGCTGATTCAAAGTGGTGGCCATCACGACCTCATGATAGCAAATTCCACAGTTTAATGATCCGCTGTGTGAAGAAGTTCTTCCTTTTTGTCTTTCCTGAATCTCCCACCATTCAGCATCATGGGACGATGACTCCACTGGGTTCTAGCATGATGAGGGAAGGAGAAAATGTCACCCTGTCCACTTTCTCCACACCAGGCATCATTTTGTACATCCCCCCCACCCCTTGCTCACACTTTTTCTAAGATAAAGAGCCCCAAAGAATTCTCCTTTCCTCATAGGGGACTTGCTCTAATCTCTTGATCATTTTGGTTGCCCTTTTCTGCACCTATTCCAGCTCGACAAGATCCTTTTTGAGTTGCGGTGAGCAGAGCTACATGCAGGATTTCTCATGTGGTTGTACCATAGAAGGATATTGCCAGTTTCTGTCTGAAAGCCCCCTAACGTGGAATTTGTACTAGGTCACTGTTGCTTAGGGTATCTAGAAACATGACCCCTTTCTCATTACCAGAACATACATTGGCTGCATTCGGACAACACATTAAGCAACTTGAGGGGGGAGGGAGAACAATTGTCAGTTGTGTTGCTTATTGTGTTGTGTGGAGGGTAACACTGCTATTCTGCCCAAATAAGCAACTGAGAGAAACAACTGGCTTGCAAGTTGTTTAGCTCGAAGCCAGTTGTTTAAAGTGTTGTGTGGAGGGGTGAGTGTGTTAATGGCGTGTGGTGAGTGGGTTAAAACACAAGTCCATAGAGGCAGGCAGCAAGAGTAACCAAAGCGGCGGCTGCCACTCTGCTACAACTGGCGCAACTTGCAGAGGCTGCTGGGATAGCACTGGAAGGACCGAGGGAGGAGAGAGGGAGGGGAGAGGGGAGGGGGCTGTGTCAGTCAAATGCCGGGTTGACTATTAGGCCACTCAACGCCAGCCCCAACCACCCACAGTTGTGTAGGAATATGTTGTGTGGGGAGTACCCACAAAATAACCAACTGTGAGTTGGCTACTCAACCCACCATTGACTAATGTGTTCTCCAAATGCAGCCATTGGCTCAGTTCGGATGACACAATAAACAACTGGTGTGGGGAAAACAATCGTCAGTTGTTTTGACTATTGTGTCATCCGAATGCTGCCATAGTCAACTCAGCGCTGATCCTAATCCACACCACAGTTGATTATTTATTACCTTGTTGTGTGGGGAGTAACCCCTAGATGAACTGTAAAGTTGATTATTACCCCAACCATTGACTATCGTGTTGTCTGAATTCAGCCAGAATGTCCCTAGTACTACATTACTTCTGGAGCCTAACATGTTGCACTCTCTGACCTACAAGGGGAACATCATCCCATGAACACCCTTCTCTGTCCTTCCTATAGAGTTTGTATTCAGAGATGACCGTATCCCTCTGGTTCTCTCCATTTCACCTGGTTTCACTTATGCTCACTATATCTAGAGTCTCCTTTAAAGCCAAGCATTTCAAGTCCCCCATTTTGGCTTCTAGCATTACATATGAAGACCTATACACGGTCTCTCTCTCCATATCTCTGACATGTGAATTTTCCTCTGTGGCACCTTGGCCTCTTTAACTGTCCATCGTGTTCTACTGTATGCCCACAGCTTGTCTGCCTTTTCACCCTCATCCCCTAGTGATGATTCTTCCCAGCCCAGATGCTCTCCAGCTCCTGTCAGCTTTCCCCCAGAGGATAATGGGGAAAATGAGACTTCAGTTCATGCCAAAACTCTTGACAAGTCCCTTCACCTTCCCTTCTTCTCTATTTTGGAAGAGCTGTCGCATCCGTCTACGAACGTTCATAGGCTGTTACCTATTTCAGGACCTACAAAAGTGGAGAATCAATTACTGCTATGCTGTAAACAGTTACACAATCGATTCACACATAACGACAGCCCATGGGTTAGACAAACAAGCGATAGCGCTGCCTGCAACATACCAGCTACTTTTGCTTTTAATGAACAATAAACCATGGGTTAAATGCTGGGTTTTTATTCCCTAAGGAGCCCAACGGTCCAGGTTCACGTATCACTCTCAACAACCTATGAACAAGCTGATCTTAGGTTGTTGACTAAAGGCGAAACTGGTGTGTGTGTGGGAGGCAAGATGCTCATTCTCTCCCACTTGCATTGTTTAAACCATGGGTCATCACTATGGCTCAATTTGGATGACACGATAGTCAATGGTGGGGTAATAATCAACTTTACAGTTGTTCATCTAGGGGGAACTCCCCACACAACATGGTAATAAATAATCAACTGTGGTGTGGATTAGGATCAGCGCTGAGTTGACTATGGCAGCATTCGGATGACACAATAGTCAAAACAACTGACGATTGTTTTCCCCACACCAGTTGTTTATTGTGTCGTCCGAATAAAGCCTAGGTGTGAACCAGGTCAGTGAAGTACTATATTGCATTCTTTCTGCCAGGACCTTATGTGCAAATGATTAAAAGAAACAGTATAGGCCTGGCATATAGGCCTGGCTTACAAGCTAATAGACATAGAATCATAGAACAGTAGAGTTGGAAGGAGCCTATAAGGACATCGAGTCCAACCCCCTGCTCAGTGCAGGAATCCATAAGAAAGAGAAAAGGGGGGGGGGGGTCAGGAACAGGAAAGCAAACAAAGTCAGGTATTTAATATTTGCAGAGTTTTTCTTCTACTCTCAATTTTGCTGTTTTAAAATTTCAAAAGTGTTTTAAATTTTAATTGTAAGTCACTTTGGGGTCGAGCGGTGACTCCCAACTTTATAAGTAAATAAAAATTAAAAATAAGTTACTTAATAACATAAGAAGAGCCCTGCTGCTGCATCAGACCAAGGGTCCATCCAATTTAGCATCCTGTTCACAGGGTGGCCAACCAGCTCCCCATGGGAAACCCACAAGCAGGACATGAGTGCAACGGCACCCTCTCACCCATGTTCCCCAGCAACTGGTGTATGTAGCCATACTGCCTCTGAGACTGGATGTAGCACATAGCCATCAGGACTAGTAGCCATTGATAGCCTTCTCCCTCAGAAATGTATCCAACCCCCTTTTAGAGCCATCCAAATTGGTGGCCATCACTACATCTTGTGTTTGCAAATTCAACAGTTTAGCTATGTGCTGTTTGAAAAAGTCCTTCCTTTTAACTGTCCTGAATCTCCCACTAATCAGCTCTGCCTCTGATACTGCAGTTTATATACAGTCATCTTGGCTAGTAGCCTTTGATAATACATAATAAGATTGTTTTTTAATGAAGCCTCTTGGGGAATCTTGATATAAACCAGAGGTGAGCAATATGCAGTATGTGAGTCACCTGCAGGGCCATTTATGTGATCCCTATGCATTCTCCCTGCCCCCACTCTGAGTGCAACAAACAGCCAGCTTTCTCTGGAGAATTAGGTTCCTGCCAGGAATCCCTGGATCATCAAAGCTTGCTTCCCACCCCAGTGATCTTCTTCAGCAGCAGCACCCCATGGGGTTAGAGACTTTAATCTCCAAAAGGTCCTACTCAATATCGATGGGATGAGGGGAAGGTTAAAGCTTTTCATCCCCAGCACTCTGTAGTGTGTGTGTGTGTGTGTGTGTGTGTGTGTGTATTGTGTGTGTGTATTGTGATGTGTGAATGTGCAGCAGTCCCCAGCAAGCCACCAAATATGCAATGCAGTTCTCCACCCACAGGAAGTTGTCCACTCCTGATGTAAATGTTCCTTCCTTTCCCTAGACTGTGAAAGTTACCTGCAAGGTAATATATGAACAATCATTCTGCTTTCAAATGTGAGGACTCTGAAACAAAAACACAAAGGAAGTGATGTGTGTGTGTGTGTGTGTGTGTGTGTGTGAGAGAGAGAGAGAGAGAGAGAGAGAGCACTCATTTTTAAGCCAACTTAAATCTTGAACATGCTTCCCCTCTGCCTGTAGTTTATCCCAGCATTTAGGACTTGGACTAGTTTGAATCCTTTTTGCTTTCAGGGCTATTATTGGTGTGACGGATGGGGAGGAAATCCAAGCCTGGTGGATCAAGAGGGTAAAGCCTGTTTGCACTCTGTCAGCAGAGTGTTAAAAACGACTGCCCCGTAGAAGGCCTTCCTTGCCCATACAACGTTAAGCCAACATCCTGTCTACGTATAGAATTACAGGGCACTTTATATGGGAGCAATGGAGTTCACCTCCTAGCTCAATTTCCCAACCATCATCTCCCTTTCAAAAGCAAAGAAATAACGGCAGGACATAATGGGGGAAAGGACTCATGCAAAAGGGGACAACTTGAGGAAATGCAAAACTGCACAGTTTCAAATTAATATTTCAGGAATTGAGTAGACACTAAGGTATTTGTTGCAATAAAAGCTGTCTTCAGAAGCACCTCATTCCACACATGTCAAGAGGCAAGATTGCTTGTATTTAAATGAGATAGAAAGACCTTTAATCATCCCCTCTAATAGAAAACACTGGTGGTTGAGCAACCGACACGATTGGAGCCAAATTGGGGCCACTATGAAATAAGAGGCACAGGCAAACCCCGAGGTGTGGAGGTACAAAACTTTTTTAAAAGGGAGGTCAAACGAGGTGGGGGAGCAGGCAGCCCAAGGAGGACTGAGCATGCTCAGCGGCTGAGTGTTGTTTGGGAAAAACAGACAATCAAGTGGGGAGTGGGGAGAAATTAATTGGCCCAAGTTTGTAGAGGGGCATAGCTGGCTGCCTACCTGGGACCCAGGACAGGTGCAAGGAGCAGCCTGTTAGGGGGTGAGGATGATACTCTGCTGCAATACTTTGTTGCGGGCTCCATTTTAATATATGCAGTGTCTTCCTAGCACTGTTCCATGTTCTGTCTGCCCCAGGCTGCCCGTGCCTTGTCTTATTGGGGCCTCACTTTGCCTGCTTCCTGGAGGCATCTGGCTGGCCCCTCTTTTGAAAAGGGACTATCAGGCACAGTCCTACATCTGATCCAGAACGGGAAGTCTTGGGTTTTGCAGCTGCTATTCTCAAAAAGTGCATGGCGCTCATTTCCATTATATGAAGTAGATGGAGAGCAGAGCTATTGAGGCCGGCCATCGAGCTGTGCAAGATCAGCAAGTTCAAGGGAATCTCCTAAACGCTCCTGCCCCCACCCCCGCTCAAATAAAAACTCAGGAATTTTTACTTTAGATCTGCTTGCAGAAAGCACGAGAGAGAAGCTCTTATTGTCCCAGAGCTACTCAGGACAGTTACCAACCCCCGGCTGGCTGTTGACAGTGGCTTCCAGCAGCTGACAGACTCTTCTCAGACAATGGCTGGCCTTTGATTGCTCTCCAAAATTGTCGTCACCGTCTTCGAACAAGGCCTGGCTAAGGCCCTTCCCGGCCCTCCTCTCTGCTAATCCCTCCATTAGGTCGTCGAATGTCTCCTCCTGAGTTACTCATGAGCTGCTCCTATTTCTCAATGTCCATATGCTGGCCCTGCCATTGCTCACAACGCCTGCTGCCAAAAGAGACTTCGGGCCTCTGTTTGGTGCCATTAGGAGCGGCCTTAATGACAGATGTTGGGAACAGGTGCTTGACTATCATATTTAGCTGCCAAACCCAATGGCACACGAACACGGAGGGGCAGGACTGCTTGTCCCCACACACCAGGCTGTTGGCGAAAGAAAAGAGTGAGGCAAAACACTTCCATAACAAACAACACACACTATTGAAACAAAAGCAAGCGGGCCACTCAGTTCACAAGCAAGGCTGTGCTTCAACTGCATGTCGTGCTAGGCAGCTTATTCACACCTTTGTTTTTGAGGGAAGCATGCACACACCTTATTTTTCAAGCCGGAGGGCTCCTGAGTGAAGTGGCACCCACCCCTTGTGGCCTGTCAAGCCAACCCCATCCCACCCATCCAACATGGCAGCCCACTAGGGGTTCAGCCATTCTCCTGGTTTTGCTGACTCTGTGCAACTGCAAAAAACAGGGCAGGATGTCAACTGCCAGGCAGGCCACCATAAGGAAATTCCCATGCTCAGGCAGGCCTGTGCCCTGGCCAGGGGCTACCACTGACCAGGCCTTCCTGGGTTGTTTTCCACCTTGATGTCAACTCTGCTGCTCCCTTTTCAGCCCAGAACAGTGACAGAAGGACCTGTGCCTGCCTGCCCCAGCCTGGGCCCAATCCTCACCCCTACCTAGAAGTAGAGGGTCAGTAGGCAAGTGAACTAGCAGGCAATGGCAGCTGCTCCTCAGCACCATTCTAAGAGCTTCATCACACCTACTTCCCCACCCCCCACCCCGGTTTTCTTCTGTGGCTTCCCCTTCCGTTCCCTATGCGAGTCCAGCATTTTGACTCACACGCGGTTGGTATTGCTGCAATGCCTCAGCTTGGCCTGTTCCAAATTGGCATTTCGGACTTTCTCCATTCAGGAATACATTGAAAGAGAAACGAGCAACTGCGGGCTCAGGGCGAGAGAACAGCACAACGGGGACGTCGTGCGAGTCCAGCGCTGAGTAAGTGGATCAAAGTCGTGGTGGGTGTGCATCAAACCGCCCATGTGATGACGGCCTTAGGCCCTTTCCACACCAGGCGTTTTGCCTGGGATAGCCCCTGGGTGCTCCCTATGAGTCCAAATGATGCACAGGGAGTCCCAGGGGAGGGGGGGGGGTTGGCCACGGGATTTTCCAGGGATAAGATGACCAAAATGCGCTTTACAAGTAGTTAATGCGCATAAGCGCTTGTTCACATAGTCAAAATGCGCTTTAACGGCCGGAGCAAAATAAAACTCGCGATTTAACGCACATTCGATAATCGGAGAGATAACGCGCCTCTACGCCCAATTTGTGCTCCGTTCTTGTAGAGGTAAAAAATTTTAAGCGCCTTGAAAGAGCTTTAAACCTCTCTTGTAGAGGCAGCAAGAGCCACTGCCCTGAAAGAGGTAGTGGTGGGCTCTCCCTTCCCTTGACCCTGGAGTATTCACTACCATCCCGTCACAGAAATCTCTTCCTTGGGCATGATGGTAGAGAAGGCGGTAGCCAGCGGGCCAGCTGCAGGTGTGCCTAGAAGAAGCAGATTAACTAGAGTCATTTCAATCTGGCTTCAGGCCAGAGTAGGGCATCAAAATTGTTTTGTGTCGCTTTGACTGGTGACTTTTACTGAGAGAGAGGGATGCGGGATTCCCCCAGATCTCTCAGCAGCATTCAGCACCATTGCCCACAGCAACTCTATGGGCTGAGAGTTGGGGGCACAGTGTTACAGTGATTCCACTCCTACATGCAGGATTGCTCCAGAGAGTAGCATCTGGGGATTTCTGCTTGGCTCCATGGCATGTGGGCTGTGGGGTCCCACCAGAGTTCTGTTCTATATGAAACCACTGGGAACTGTCATCTGGGATCTGTACAACACCTCCGCATCCAAAAGTGCATTTGGCATTTTTCCCTCCCCAAATTCATTTCAAAAGGCAACCGGCTAGCACATGCTTAAAAGTGCTTCTCCCAAACTTAACTCTAGCAGGCCTAGCTAAGGATTAACTAGTTGCAACTGGTATAACAGTACATCACCATTGACAAACAAACACGCTAATGTTGTCTAGCACTCAGTTCAAAGCCACGAGAGAGTATATGATGGTAAACAGAATGTAAAGCTCCTAGAGCTTTAACTGTTGTGATTAAGAGGGAATTTAGGCAGGTGCTGTATGCATACAAATGACACCTGCTGAAATTCCCTTTTCATAGAATCATAGAGTTGGAAGGGGCCTATAAGGCCATCAAGTCCAACCCCTGCTCAATGCAGAAATCCACCTTAAAGCATACCTGACAGATGGCTATCCAGCTGCCTCTTGAACACACACACATGCACACAGAGCTGTATTCGGACGACACAATAAGCAACTGGAGGGGGGGAACAATCGTCAGTTGTATTGACTATCGTGTCATCCGAATGCTGCCATAGTCAACTCTGCGCTGATCCTAATCCACACCACAGTTGATTATTTATTACTATATTGTGTGGGGAGTACCCCCTAGATGAACAACTGTAAAGTTTATTATTACCCCACCATTGACTATCGTGTTGTCTGAATTCAGCCAGAGAGAGAGAGAGAGAGAGAGAGAGAGAATCATAGAAAAGTAGAGTTGGAAGGCCATCGAGTCCAACCCCCTGCTCAATGCAGGAATCCATCTTAAAGCATCCCTGTCAGATGGCTGTCCAACTGCCTCTTGAAGGCCTCTCGTGTGGGAGAGCCCACAACCTCCCTAAGTCATTGGTTCCATGGTTGTACTGCTCTAATAGTCAGGAAGTTTTTCCTGATGTCCAGCCGGAATCTGGCTTCCTGTCACTTGAGCCCATTATTCCACATCCTTCTGCACTCTGGGATGATCGAGAAGAGAACCTGGCCCTCCTCCCTATGACAACCTTTCAAGTATTTGAAGAGTGCTATCATATCTCCCCTCAATCTTCTCTTCCCCAGGCTAAACATGCCCAGTTCTTTCAGTCTCTCCTCATAGGGCTTTGTTTCCAGGCTCATTATCATTCTCGTTGCCCTCCTCTGAACCCTCTCCAGCTTGTCTGAATCCTTCTTGAAGTGTGGTGCCCAGAACTGCACGCAATGCTAAAGATGAAGCCTGACCAGTGCCTAACACAGGGGAACCAGTACCTCACGCAATTTGGAAGCTATACTTTTATTAATGCAGCCCAAAGTAGCATTTGCTTTTTTTGCAGCCGCATCACACTGTTGGCTCATATTCAGCTTGTGATCTACAACAATTCCAAGATCCTTCTCTCTTATAGTATTGCTGAGCCAAGTATCCCCCATCTTGTGACTGTGCATTTGGTTTCCTTTTACCTAACTTGGTATTTAGCCCTATTAATTCTGCTGTTTTCAGCCCAGCTCTCCAGCCTATGAAGGTCACTTTAAAGTTTATTTCTGTCTTCCAGGGTATTAGCGATCCCACCCAATTTTGTGTCATCTGCAAATTTGATAAGCATTCCCTGCCCCTCCTCATCCAAATCATTAATAAAAATGTTGAAGAGCACTGGGCCCAGGACTGAGCCTTGCACCCTGCTCGTTACCTCCCCCAGTTTGAGAAGGTACCATTGATAAGCACTCTTTGAGTCTGATTCTGTAGCCAACTGTGGATCCACCTAATAGATGTTCCATCTAGCCCACTTTTCACTAGTTTGTGAATCAGAATATCATGGGGCACTTTGTCAAAAGCTTTGCTGAAGTCAAGATATATTATGTCCACAGCATTTCTGATCAATTGTTAAAGATACAGGAGCCCTATCCTCCTTTCCATATGGTCACCCTAGTACATGGCTGACACCCTCAAAAGATATCAAAGGCCGAAAGTGATATTCTTACTACTGTCTAAACAGAATGCATTTCAGAATATCATGACATGAAAATACAGAGTTGTGAATGAACCTTGAGAATCTTGATTATTGGAATACACACCAGTAAGGAGTTACACAAGTTAACGTTTGGTAGATTCCATCTTTCCCTACAGGATTACTTGCAATATTGAAACATGTGAGGCTTAGTAACGTAGTACAATTATTTCCTCCATGTCCTGGAAGTGCAGGTCTTTAGCACAATACAGAGTATGGAACAAAAATAGTACTACAATTCCTAAACAGATTACATAAAATCACACAGCTAAAAAAACCACTGTTGTGCTTTTTAAAAAATAATAATTTGAAGGCTCCCTGTACCCTCACTCTGACCCTGATCCTTCACAATACTCTGGTGCCTGAGTGCCCGCTAGATCCCGGTGCTGGACCGGTCGCCACTTCAGCTATGCTGGCCTGCTCTGAAGGTGAGCACGCTCAGGACATGAGGCTGGCCTCCAGGCCCCTGCTGCCTAAAGCAACTGCACTCCACAGTCTGCTGCACCCACAGGGTCCCACGGAAGCCATTTCAGATAAATGCCTTCATAAAATGAAGATAAAAATATGAAATGCAATAAACCATTCGTCCGCCTTAGACATAAACTCATGAACGAAGCATAAGACCTGGGCTTTGCTTCCCTTCCTGCAAAATGAACGACAGCATTACATTCCCTAAGCAACAATCCTAAATATGGCTCCTTATTTCTTCCAACAGAGCTTTTCCCGTGACAGGCTAGGCTAATTCTCTCAGCATCCTACATAAAACCCCAGGGGGAAATTAAGTTACTTTGGTGTTTGTGAGTGTGTGTGTTGGTTACAACATAAGCTTTAAATTGCTGGTGCCTGGAACGTCTACTTGTTTAGTTTTCAAGTGTTTGGGTTCTGCAAAGGAGTTGGGCAAAGCAGTTCTTAACACCTTAAGAGGCAATAACTGAATGATGAATTTCCACCCTCCCCCATAAAGCCTGTTTAAGCGCTTCTGTTTTAGCATCTGTGTCGGTTGCAGATGCTGATGAAACACTGGCTAAGACTATATGGCAACAAGCTAGGATGGCTTGTGGGCTACCAAACTAGCTTTCCCAATAGCCACCCTCTAAGAGCTTGTTTAAACGGGCGATTAATAGCACACTCGTGACTGGCCACTCACAGATGTTTGCGGGTCATTCTGACGACACCATCAACCTCCTGCGCGTCTCCCGCTCTATTTCCCAGTTTTAGTGTTAAAAAATAAGTCTCAGAAAACCCAACTCTTCTGAAATATGTCAGGATTTCCTGCCATGTGCAGGCGAAGTTGCACTATAAAAAGCCCACTAGAGGGCACTGTCCCATTGAAATGTATGGGCCATGTGGTCACTGCTCTCTACTTCATGTAATTTCAGCTCATTTCAAATGCAGAACAGAAGCAGGATGCAGAGCGATGGTAAGGAAACATGATTTCCCCGTCTGAAAGTCTTCATGGGCCAGATCTACACCAAGCAGAATATAGCAGTATGAAAGTGGTATATAAAAGGCAGGAGCCATACTACTGCTTTATAGTAGTATTGAAGTGCACTGACAACTGTTGGGGCCCATTGACAAATACCATAGACCGCTATATACTGCTTGATGTGGCTCCTGCCTTTATATACTGCTTTCATACCACTACATCCTGCTTGGTATAGATCTGGCCTAAGAACCTAATCGCAGGCCACTGCAACCCAAGCAAGATGTGGATTTTAATCAATCCATGCCAAGACAGCAATGTAACTGCTCTCCAGCACACACGAAGAAGGCTGTGCAGATCGTGTACCTGTGCCTATCATTTGGGGGTGTCAGTATTGGCTCAGTCCCTGGCTATATGCCAATTTGGCTAAAATAGGATATTTGGGCTGCAGACACATGGACTGAAGTCACGGCTGCATGACATTCCTAATCTCCCCTCTCGTAAGGCCTTGGGATGGGTGGCAGTGCCTTAAAACACACAAGGCTGGTTAGCCTGCTGGGAAACCCTTCGATGCAATCGCTTTTTGAAACGAGAGAGATGGCAAGAGAGCAGGAAGGTTGACGGGCTGTGGCCGGCCTGGCAAACAGGCTCTCTCCTCTCCATTCCTCCACTGGCGCCATTTCAAGTATATTAAGCGTGGTGTCAAGGTTCACCATCATCAGGCGCCGCTCAAGTCCCTGCCCCACCAGTAAGCATTGCTGACTCATAGGCTGCCCAACCTGCTGCTCCAAATCACTGGACACCTCCCCTGAAACCCTGCTGCTACTCCCCCAACTGGGAGGGCAAATGGTACGCTAAGGGAGGGGAACTCCTCCTGTGTGATTTCTGATCAGATTGGAGATGAGAGTGGGGATTCCTCTCCCACCTCCTGCCCCAACCCCAATAGCTATGGAGCTGCTCTAGGAGTAAGGAGTGGGGCCTCACCAGAGGCCCCATAGCTGAGATGAGCTGGCCTGCAAGCCCGAAGCTCCCCATCTCTGGCCCAGCGGAACAGTAGGCCAGGCAGGAAGGGCTGCCATCCACCCAGCCCTAGAGCCCACTGCATGGGAAGAGGCCTGCAGGAGGAACCCATAGGCCACATGCTCATTAGGAGCCTTGCAACAAGCAACCGTGACGCCATGCAAGCAGTGTTCAGAACACCACTCACACACACGCAACTCTTATATTTGGGGGAAGGGAGCAAATGCTCTGCAAGGGAGAGAAATGGGGAGGAGCATCCAAAGGGGGAAACGGAAGCTACAAATAGTCATCTCACCCAGGAAGCAGCACTTTGATGTGCCCAGCAACTCAGGGCTCCATCACACCAGTGATTTACCACACACTTGCCCTGCCTTGTCTGTGTATTTGCAGCCAGGTCCTCGCGTGACGTCGTCCCTGTCCTGCTCTCATCACGCCCCCTTTTCTCCCTTATTGCGATTTATTTTGGCATGGACAAAGTCAGGAATATTCCCTTCCCCCCCCCCCCTCGCCTTTTCTTTTGTTGGGGGCATGTTTGTTGCAGAGAAAAGGGGAGGGCAGGGCGGTTCTCCTCCTCCAGCACACGGGATTCCCTCTCCTTCGACCCGTCAACCCCTCCCCATTCTGCCCCCTTGAAAGTAACCCCTTGCAATGATTAGCCCCCTGGTCTGCAAGCGGGTTCTGGGGCTTACAAAGGGAGATTATTAACTTTACTTCATACACTGAAAAAAGTGTGTGCGCGCATGTGTAACCCAGCTTCTCGTGAGTAGGGCAGGGAGACTAAAGGGTATTGAGGTATGTCTGTATATTCGAGCACCTTGAATATTCGTGCTGATAATATAAAATGTGTGTGCAGTTGTGCGTGTGTGGTGAGGTGAGGGACGGTACTTGGCCATGGAAGAAGCGTCCTCCCATGCAGCGGACCAATGAAGAAAGGATGAGGAGGAAGGGCGGGGTGAGGCCAGCGCAATAATGGGAGAGCTAAAGAGTGAAAAGAGAGGCCCCCATATAGCTCCGATCGCGAAAGGGAAACGGAGAGCAAAATTGCAGGTGCTTACCAATAAAAAACAGTCGGTGCGATGGCGCTCTCAGTGAAAAAGCAGAGCCCAGCATTGGGAAACCCAGGAGATGGGAAAGCCACCTTCAGAGGAAGGCTTGCATGTGGATTGTCTTGCTGGCAAGTATAAGTTAGGGTAGGAGAGGCAGAGCCAGTGAGGGTCCTGCTCAAGACAGCAACACTCTCACCACACAGCCCTAAAAGTAAATGGGGGGCATACGCAAGGAAGGGCCCCTGTAGTCTCCAAACCCCCTGGCCCCTGTTCACCGAGCCATATAGACCAGGCCTTCTTAGGGGGGGCTTATGTGGAGCAACAGCTCAATGAAAAAGCCCAGATTTGCTTGGAGAAAAGGCTGAGACGGAAATCTGCACATCTGAGGCAGTAGTGATCGCATGGCATTCAGAATGATCAGAGCAAAAAGTAACAGTCTCGGCCTAGCAGCCCCAAGATGTCTGACATTTTCACCATTTGGTTGCTTATCCACTTGTTACTAGCAGACTATTTCATCACATCTGCTCCCTGCCACATAGTGCAAACTCCTTCCCTGCCTAATTTATTTCATCACTGTATTCAGCTGTAGAGCTGGGGAAGAATCAGAAAGACTCCAAGTTTCTGGGATGTCGCCCAACTCACCTTTGCCGGTGCTCCAGTAACAAAGCAATGGAGAAGGTGCGCACTCTGAACTCTGGTGAAGTAGAGGAGGGAGCCCACTGCCCCTCCCTCTCAGGCATCTAACAAGTGGGATGGGGGGGGGAGTTCTCCGCTTACCATAACGGCACTAGAAGCACACCTGAATCGATCCAGGTTTTGACTGAATAGCATCAGTGATGGAGAGAGTTCTGTCAGCACCAGAATCGGGTTGCTGCCAGTCTCCTTGTTCTGGCAGGACTCTTTGTGCCTTTGAAAAGTAGGCAGAGTTACGGCAGCGCCCCTTTTTATTTCCTAACCATTCTCTTAACTGAGCCAAGCTGTTCAGTGTTTAAAGAACTCTTGCAAGAGAGAGTGTGCATCTTCCTTTCTAGTGGCTTCAACAAAGCAAAAAACAAACAAAGTCCTCACCACCACTACCATCCACCCCACCCCACCATGAGCAGGTGCTTCTGTTCTGTTGTACATACGAGAATAGCAGCATGCACCAAATATTCCTTCTCAAAACTCAGCTATTTATTATTGCAACTCACTGGGAAAACCCCGACTGAAAACTTGGATCGCAGAAAAAGGAACACATGCAACTTAACTGAGGATTGTGGCTGCTCGATCCAGGCCAAGATTCTGCAGGCCTAACTATTCCTTTAGGCTTCTGCTGCGAAGGTGAAACTTTCTCCTTCCAGCCCATGCGCAGGGTCCTGCTCATGCTGGGCTTTCCAGCTGGCCTGTTAGAGACTGAACACAACCGCTTCTTCCCCTCCTGTTTTCTAAATATAGAGGGCCATATTTCAGGGTTACACATCTATCCTCTGGATGGGAGACAACGCTACAAGTGGCTGAATAATAATGGCTTATTATGAAGCCAGTCTATACTTCCTGCACTTTGCGGAGGGGGACTCTCAAGCCACGAGGGTTTGAGCAATCTGCACAGTGCAAACCCATCTTTTTGACTTTGTGGTGGGGGAGGGGTTACAGAGGAGGCAGATGCATGTGTCTTAGAGCGTCATCACACGGGGTGGGGTGGGGATTGTGCTTTCTTCCCCTCGCTTCTCCGCACTTCCTCATTGTTCCTGGAGGGGAGAGAGGAAGTAAAGAAAGACCACCTGGCCCATTCAGAGGCTGGTTTTGTCAGGCTGCTTTTCCCGCACACAGCAGGCGATCGCGGCACATTCCCTTGTTTTTTAAAAAGTCGTATTAAAAGAGGTCTATTTTGATACAGAAAAATGAGTGGAAGGAGCAGGTGGTGCGCTGAGGGAGGATGACAATGCCTAAATGCACATCCGTAAGTGGGCAGTAGCAAGTGTGTGATAAAACGCTCTCCTGATGAACCTCATACTTGGAGGCTTGGTCTCCCCCTCCCTCGAATCCTGAGGCAGGGACCCTGTAAGACATTGTTCATCAGCCCTTCATCTTTTTTCTGTTGGCTGTTTGTGCAAAGCGCTCCATAAAGAAAGTTCCCACATGTTGTGTGCCCGTTTGTCTAAAGACAGCGCGGGCAGAGCAAAACGGTTCAGCTGATGCCACGCCTGAGGTCTCCAAGGTCGCTGGCTGGGTCTTAAATACCCTTGATGGCTGCAGAGTTAGTGGGAACCCTATCCTTTGTGGACGGTGCAAAGCCTTTTCAGTGTAGTGGGAGAGCAGAGGACAGGATCTGTCCTACCTGCTCCTGCTTGCTTACCGCTCCTTCGGCTCCACGTACTTTGCTGATGTAAGAGCTTGATCACTCCTATCCAGTTTGCTTCTGTGGGTTCCCCCTCCATTCCCTATGCGAGTGGAGCCTTTTATTTATTTATTTATTTATTACATTTGTATACCGCCCCATAGCCGAAGCTCTCTGGGCGGTTTACATAGGATTAAAAACAATTAAAAACAATATACAAAAATTAAAACAGCAAAAACATACAACATACACACAATCTGTACATTTAAAAACCACTTCAACACTTCAAAAAGCTACAAAAACAAAACAAAACAAACCCAGGCTCCTCAGATATTGCCAAATGCCTGAGAGAAGAGGAAAGTCTTGACCTGGCGCCGAAAAGATAACAATGTTGGCGCCAGGCGGGCCTCGTCGGGGAGATCGTTCCACAATTGGGGAGCCACCACAGAGAAGGCCCTCTATCTTGTTGCTGACCTCCGAGCTTCCCTCGGAGGAGGCACTCGGAGAAGGGCCTTAGATGTTGAACGTAGTGTTCGGGTAGGTTCATGTCGGGAAAGGCGTTCCATCAGGTATTGTGGTCCCAAGCCGTGTAAGGCTTTATAGGTTAAAACCAGCACCTTGAACCGGGCTCGGAAACATACAGGCAGCCAATGCAAGCGGGCCAGAGTAGGTCTTATATGTTCGAACCTACTGGTTCCAGTTATCAATCTGGCCGCTGCATTTTGCACAAGCTGCAGCTTCCGAACCACCTTCAAAGCAGCCCCACGTAGAATGCATTGCAGTAATCTAACTTGGAGGTTACCAGAGCATGGACAACTGAAGCCAGGTTATCCCTGTCCAGATAAGGACGTAGCTGGGCCACCAACCGAAGTTGGTAGAAGGCACTCCGTGCCACTGAGGCCACCTGCACCTCAAGTGACAGAGATGGTTCTAGAAGAACCCCCAAGCTACGAACCCGCTCCTTCAAGGGGAGTGCAACCCCATCCGGAACAGGTTGAACACCCTCCATCCGGTCAGCGGAACCACCCACTAACAGGGTCTCAGTCTTGTCTGGATTGAGTTTAAGTTTATTAGCCCTCATCCAGTCCATTGTCGCAGCCAGGCACTGGTTCAGTACATCCACAGCCTCACCTGATGAAGATGAAAAGGGGAAATAGAGCTGCGTGTCGTCAGCGTACTGATGACAATGCACTCCAAAACTCCGGATGACTGCACTCAACGGTTTCATGTAGATGTTGAACAGCATGAGGGACAAAACTGACCCCTGCGGAACCCCATACTGGAGAATCCACGGGGCCGAGCAATGTTCCCCAAGCACCACCTTCTGGAGCCGACCCACCAAGTAGGAGCGGAACCACTGCAATGCAGTGCCTCCCACTTCCAACTCAGCCAGTCGTCCCAGAATCACACGGGGTCGGTTTTGCTCCCATACCTCAGCAAAGCCTGCGGAGGAGGAGAAAATGGACAATCCCTGTTCAGAGATTTTCAAAACAGGAAGGAAATAAGGAGCACTCGGGGCGCAAGAGCAGCGCAAGGGGGACAACCTCATGTGAAAGAATTGGATCAAAGTCGCGGCGGGTGTGGAGCAAACCGCCCATGTGATAAAGGTTGTAGATTCGCTATTGCATTGGTGTAGCACGCACAGCGTTCCAGCAGAAGCACAGAGGACAGAGGACAGAGGGGTGGTGCGCTCCTCACCCATAAGGCATAATCCCCCACCCCATCTGAGAGGAGGGTTAGCCAAGGAAGAAGGGCTGCCTTTTGCCACTGTTGAAATCATTCGTATTTTGGGGGGGGGCATACCTTCCTTACTTTAGAAAGAGGGTTTATATAGTAATGCATATGTATGAGGCTGTCACAGCTCAAGAAGATTTTTTTAAAAATGCAATTATCTTCTAAAAGTTTCGTTTTATTTTCATGCTAATGAACACATCGTTTTTTAAGACAGCTAATTGGCTTTGTGCTTTATCTTGCAGCGGCTGTTGCCTCATTAAGAGTGCCTCAATTTGCTCATAAGCACATTCAAAAGGAAGCCTCTTTGCTTCAGGTGAAAGGGCTTTTGCTTCCAAGGGACAGGCTGCTTCCCTCCTGGTAAAAACGTCAGGCTCCCGAAGCACTACCCTCCCCCTGCCCACTCCCAGCCATTCTGTGGAAGGCGGCTTCATCTTGTGTATTCTCCATGGAAACTTCTGAATACTAATTTATTTTTAAAGAAATGTGCAGGAACATCTCCCTGCAAAAACAGAGAAGAACAAGGGAGTCATTGAAAACATAGGCTCAATAATTAATACTGGAAACCCAACTAGAAACAATACAATTAATTGCAAGTGAATGAGAAATTCAAATTAAGCACTGTGGGGCAAGGCCTCTGCTTCAGTCATCTTAAGTAGGGTGACCATATGAAAAGGAGGACAGGGCTCCTGGATCTTTAACACATGAATAGACAAGGGAATTTCAGAAGGTGCCATTTGTATGCATGCAGCACCAGGTGAAATTCCCTCTTCATCACAAGAGGAGCTTTAACTGTTGTGATGAAGAGCAAATTTCACCAGGTGCTGCATGCATACAAATGACAACTGCTACCTTTTCTATTCAACTGTTAAAGATACAGGAACCCTGTCCTCCTTCCCATATGGTCACCTATCTTAAGCTGACTACACAAGGGGAAGAATACTGAGGAAAGTCACCTGCTTTAGTTCCATACTGGTTGCCCCATCCCTCTCAAGTTTGGCAATGCTTAATTTGTCCAAAATTGGGGGGGGGGGGGGGAGAGAGAGAGAATTTATTTGTAAATAAATAAATTATATTTCTAAACAAACCAAAACTGGTAGCTAATATCCACTAATCACCATAGACCTAAGCTGTGATGGTACAGAAGCCACATCCCATCCTGGTACAGGGAAGACTCAAAGCAGCACTGACCAAAGAGGAAGGATGGAATATGGAGGTGAGGAAGATGCTCAGGGCGCTTCCTCAAGGATGGGGCAGTTCATACCTTATTAAGGGTCTTCCAGTTATAGGTCCAGTTCTAGATGCCACGCTTTAAGAAGGATTCAGATGAATTGTACTGAGTTCAGAGAAGGGCAACAAAGTTGATCAGGGTATTAGAAACCAAGTCCTACAAGGAAAGATTGAAGGAACTGGGTATGTTTATCCTGAAGAGAAGACAAAGGGGGGGAATATGATAGCACTTTTCAAGTACCTAAGAGGTTATCACACAGAAGAGGGCTGCAACAAAGACTAGGACACAGAATAATGGGCTTCAGTTACCGGAAGGGAAATGTTGGTTAAACATCAGGAAAAAACTCCTCAATAGTCAGAGCAGTCAGCCAACAAAACCAACTGCCTATGGAGGTGGTGAGCTCTCCATCACAAGCAGAGACTGGAGTGCTATCTGTCAGGGATGTTTTTAAACTGATTCAAATACTTGGGCCTGCATTTTCATGAGAAACTCTTATGGAAACAATATTGAGATGTTACTAAACTATTGTGTGCCAGATCTATTGGGCAGCTTAGGAGGTTTTTCTATGCTAGAGGGGAACCATTAATTAATCCTGTCCTAAAGGCCTTTACAGTTAAAAAATATAGCCCAAATGCTGAATGGAGTAGAAATTTGGGGAGAAACAGCTAAGCATGACTTGGAAGCCCTGCAAAATAATTTTTTGAGGCAGATAATGGGGCTTCCTCCTGGGATCCCATTGGCCCACTTTAAAGTTGAGCTAGGCTTCCCATCAATAACAGCTAAAATTGCTTTATCGTTCCTTAGATATTGGCACAGACTAAATGGAATGGAGGACCACTCCATTACCAGTTAAGGTCTGGTGGCTAAGCTCAGCAGTGCCAGACCAAACTAGAGATTTATGAGCTTTCTATGGGAAATTACTTAAGCCTCAGTCCACAGGCGCTCAGGAATTGGATTTTTGACCACAATGCTAGTTGAGTTAGGGCAGCTATTGCTGATGCACAATTTTCTATTTGGTACCCCCAACTTAAGGTGCATGCAAGGTCACATTACTCTGAGGTATTGAGCTTTGTACAGCTTTGAAGGGTTTTTAGAGAACTTAGGTTCCAGCTGATGCCCTCTACATATCTCGATGGGAGACATCTTGGAAACCCAGTCATAGAATGGAAATGTATATTTGGCTGTAATCAGATTGAAGATATAATTCATTAGTTGCTGTTCTGTCCTTTGTATGTGGATCCCAGAGGTAATTTTTTGTCATTTATTATCCAGCTGTATTCAGATCAAACACCTCAGGAAGTAGTAACAGAACTCCTAGCTGATAACCATAAAGTCTCTCATCAAGGACTCCTGAACAAACTTAACAATCATAGAATAAGAGAAGAGATCCTCTTATGGGTCACTCACTAACTGGTTAAAGAACAGAAAGCAGAGAGTAGGAATAAATGGCTGGCCACTGTGTGAACAGAGTGTTGGACTAGGTGGACCCTTGGTCTGATCCAGCCTCAGGGCTCTTCTTATGCTTAACCATCTATTTATCACATACTTAGTAGCCTAATTTGCTTTGGCAGCCAAGAAGCTGTGGTCTCGCCACATCAAGAATTAAGATATATTATAAATCTCTTTTTTCTGATTTGAGTGGTCAGACTTCTTAGTGGATGGTCTTGCTGAGTTTAATAATATTTTTAATTCAAATTAAAGCTTTGTATTGGGAAGTTTCTTTTTAACATTTTGATACATTGTAAAGGCTTATGGTTATGAACAATAATGTATGTATATATGTATGTATATATGTTTAACTGGATTCCTGCACTAAGCAGGGGGTTGGTCCCAATGGCCTCTTCCAGTTCTGTGATTCTAAGAGCTAACCCCACTTGTCAGCCTACAGCCTACATAAAGTTTCCATTGTCTTTAGTTCCTTGCTGAGACAACATCCTCCTATGGTTATAGGAGAGAGCTTCAACAAGTAGGACTCACTTGGAGCTGTCCAAGATCCTGCTTTTACATAAGCGGGAGTTGCTTTGACTGTGCCTGCTGTGAGGAGACTTTACCTACCTTGGCTGGCCTTAATCTACTTGATCTGACTTTGCCTGCCACTTTGCCCAGGTTTTACCTGCCTTGATTTGACTCCCTCAGACATTACTGGTTTCTCCTACAAGCCTCAAGAACAGGAAACTAACAACATTCCCATTTTTAATTGCATCAGAGTGAAGGTTTCTGTGTGGAGAAGCACTACAACATTTTGGTCACCCAAAACACTTCTTCAACTTAATGTAGCATACACCATTGGCCCCTATTTCTGCATACATCTAGCCCTGGATTTCCTGTACCGTTCTCTGCAACTACCTTTCTAGATGCACAATCCTAGTTTTTAAAAAAACAAAAACCTGGACCTAACTGATGCTTTGTTAATCCATCTGGATGCCTAATTGGTTTTGGTCTGATTGGCACAGATTTGATTATTTAAGAGAATATGTTTGTGGGGTTCTTTTTAATCAAGCAGTTTTGTTTCACTGAAACAGGTTTCATTATGCAAAGCTGTCTTGATGACAGAAACAAATACATTATTAATTTTTTTTAATCTGGTCCTTAAATGGTTCCATTTGTAATATCAATAAAGATGTCTGCTGCAGCCAAGGCGCCCATGATGACGCAATACATCAACAATGCCGGAGGGGTCGGAAGGCTGGCTGGTCTTGGTCAGCCTCCCGCTCTCACCTCCTCCTTCACACACATAAACACACTCATCTTTCTCTATGGTATGTATATGAAATTAACAGAACAAGAGGCTGCATGGAGATGAGCAGCACCATAACACCCTTCAGTCATCCTGTGACCCTCAGAGCCACTTGGTGAAGCCCTTTCAGAACATGTGAGTGACTGAGGTGGTCGTTCACATCTGCATGAGCAACTCTGAGTATGGAAGCAGAGGACGATTTTGACGTTGGGTAAAGTAACAGAATGCCCACGTGAAGTCTTGATATTTAATGCAATAGGTTAAAAAAAAGGGATGAATCTTGCTCAGCCTGAGGCCAAGACTCTGATAGGTGTCCTGCCCGTGTGGTTGTCCTGCTCCTGGGAAGGGTCTCATTCTGGGTCTGGTCCTCTATAGAATTGCCTTGTCCAGCTACTTTCAGGACTTCTTCGTCATCTGAGCCCAGCATAAGGAGCCAGCTGGGGTAGGGTGTGCTCAGGTGCAGAAGGGAATGGGGGTATGAAGCATCAATTCCAGCACCTGACAGGCAGAATGGAGGTTCCATATTGGCCAGGCCTGAGATAAATACCCAGAGCCGGACCTTCTGCCTGCGACTGCCCATCAAGCTCCAGTTTCTGCAACCTCAGCCTTTCCCAGCACCAGCCCAGGGGTCAAGAAGACACTTCCAGGTCTAAGTATAGATGGCCCTAAGTATGGATGGCCCAGTCCTGTCTAGAAGTAATCCTGTATAGACTCTGTGCTCAATTCCTTAAACTCTGCCTGTGACTCCTGTTGCAAACAACACTGAAAAAATCAGGGCTCTTCATTGCCGTGAAGGTCATGTGGATATGTTCCAAATGCACACATGTTGGGCTAAATGTGAAGCTTGTATCTATTAAACTTTTAGTAGAGTCTTTGGTTCTCCTACTGTCTTGCAAACTTGTATGGTCTGGCTTTTCCGTGAACATAATTTCAAACTTGGGAGAGAAGAAAACAAATCAGAAGCAGAAACAAGTGGATTGCCTTCCTTCACAATGGGCCTCTTTTCTTCTTCTAATTTAATAGAAGCACAATTTAAGATCAAATAGAATACATTAAGACTCACTCAGTATTCTACACATAGCCCACCAACCCCTGAGCGTAAAGTAGAAGCCCTTGTTTTTTAAAAAATGAACAAGAATCCCGGAAACTTCAATGACATATTAATTTTGTTTTCCAGCAGGCCTGTCCGTAGGAAATGTTCTCAATCAAGGAGCAAATCCGGACTGTAATAAAATATTATACAAATATTTACATCAGCTCTGCCTTGACTTTAAAAAGAGATTTGATTATTATTATTTCTCGTGTGTACTGCCAAAGTAGTTAGCTGGCAAAGCTTGTGAAAATGAGAGAGGGAGAGAGAGAGAGAGAGAGAGAGCACACTCTGAGAATCACATTTTCCTCTTGTCTGTTTTCCTTGCTGAATGATTTGGTTGTTTATTTTTCCCATGCCTAACCCAGATTCCGTCATTTCCCCAGTCTAAAAACTCCCATATGTGCCCAGAATGTTCAAACATATAGGTGATGGAGGCACATGCATAGAGGCAAATTGATCAAAATTAAAGAAGGGAAAGTCTGGGCGGAAGGGAGGGGCAGAGAAGGAGATTGGTTCCAAGCCACAAGGCATTGCAAAGAATTTATTGGATGTATTGGCTGGTAGGGCAGGATGCCAGCTAACTTTAATATGGCCCTGCATCCAACAAAACCATCTCGTTATACATAATGAATATTTAATTGTGCACAGATCAAGCCATTTTCACCAAGGTAATTAAAGGCAGGCTTCACTTATTTCTCAGAATGATGCCCATCGTGACAAAGAACACTGACCACTTTGCAGGCATGACCTGCCCATGTGGCATTATCAGAGGAGGAGGAGGTGGAGGAAAGCAAATTTCTACAGAACATCCAGCCACACATTTTATTTTTAACCATGAAGAGGAAATCGTCTGCCTTCTATCTTGTATGACAGCAGCCAGTCACTGCCCCAAGACAACAGTCTGTGCTGCTGCCCGGTTGAACTTTTCCCAATCAATCTCACTTGGGGCATTAAACAAAATATTTAACAGCTCTGCCATATGCCTAAATTGCAGTTGGCCACAGCTGATGGGGATCTTCATGACCATGATGGGAAGAGGAGGAAATGTTTCCCCTACTGGGAGTCTCTAGGTCAAAGATTCCCAGGCTGAGGTAAGTGGGCTGCCAGCTTGGGAAGAGGAGCCAGCTCCAGTTTAGTGAACTTTTCACTAGAGCAGCCTTTCTGCACAGGGCCAGATTCTCTAGATTTCAACCTATTTTTGTTACTTTTCCAGTGCATGGTGACCATCCGTCCGGTTTTGTCCGGACATGTCAGGGAAAAGGGGGGGAAATCCGGGTCCGGGGGGAAAATCCTTTAATTGGGCCCCAAATCTGGAAAATTACCCCCCGGGAAAGGTCTGTTTTGTGCACTTCCGGGTTCGGCCTTCTGAGACCTAGCGAAGCCAGATCAGTTGTGCTAGAGGGCTGTCGCCATGGCGACGGCCCTCTAGGACCCCAGGGCTGGCTTTGCCAGGCCTCAGAAGGCCGAACCCGGAAGTGCCCGAAACGGGCCTTCTGAGGCCTGGCAAAGCCAGCCCTGGAGTCTTAGAGGGCTGTCGCCATGGTAACGACCCTCTAGCACAACAGATCTGGCTTCGCCAGGCCTCGAAAGGCCGAACCCGGAAGTGCCCCAAACCGGCCTTCCCAGCCTTTTCGCAGCCCATCTGGCCTTCTGGTGATTCACTGCCATGGCTGCCACCCACCAGAAGCCAGATCACCACTCTGGAGAGGCTGGAAGAGGCTGGGCGAATTTAGAGTTCTGGCTGCGGCTGCTGGGCGCAGGGGTGCGGCAGCGCCTGGCCGGGCCCAGTCCTGGAGCCAGGCATTTTTGGGGTGATGGCATGATCCCCCCCCAAGCATTGCAAGGCACACCTAGATGCTTGTCTTTTGAAGCCCAGGTAGGAATATTTTCCTTTGATCCAAACTGTACTTTTGAATAATTTTTCTTCCTTTCTTTTTTGCTGCTCAGCATTGCATTGCTGAATACCCCAAATATAACCAATAAGCCTCTGTGTTTGTTTGTCATTGTATGAATTTTTATTAGATATATGTTTTAATTTGTCAGCCTGTCTGGGAATTCTTGTGGGTAGAAGAGCAGGGTAGAAAATCCAATAAATAAATAAATAAATAAATTCAGATGTTACAGCTCCAGGGTATTTTTATGCTCAGATCTAGATATATGTTGGAGCATTCATAAGACATATTCTACCTAGAAGAATCTGAAGAAAACAACTGCTTGTGTCAACTTTACAAACTGCTTTGAGGACTTCAGTTTAAAACTGGGTTAAATTCATCATTGATGGTTGTATGAATTGTCCTTGGTATGGCTGGCTGATCCTGTGATTCTTTTCAGCATGATAAAGTATTTAAAAGCTGCAGTAGGTCTGCATGATAAAGTTTTTAAAAGCTGTAGAAACATAATGTAATTTTATTCAAGACCACTCAGCAACATAAACATTTAAACCTAGGATTCTTCAGAAAACAATTCTATCATGCTACCTTAAAGGTCAGATGGACTACTTTTAAAGGGTTATATATACAGCACGTTTAAAGACTTAGAGCGTCATCACACTGGAGGTTTAATGCACATCTGCCGCGACTTTGATCCACTTTTTCAAAGCTGGACTCGCTGAGGGCGAGAGAACAGCACGACAGGGACAACATCATACTAGTCCAGTGCTGAAAAAGTGGATCAAAGTCGTGGCAGATGTGCATTAAACCTCCAGTGTGATGCTACAGATGTTCTTTCCCCTCTTGAATGTGACTTTCAGCCTGGCCTTAAAAAAATCATCAACTTAAAAGCAAGTTCCACTGAGTTCAGTGCAACTTATTTCCTGGTGCCCTTGAGATGGTGTTGGACTACAGCTCCCAGCAGCCCCAGCCAGCACAGGCAATGGTCAGGGATTGCGGGAGTTGGAATCTGAACCATCTGGAGGCCTTAACTCCAAATATTCTATAGGTCTCTTCAAAAGGTAGAATATCAGGGAAAGACAAATGTAACTTTACTCAAATTATGTTGGGTAGCCCTGGCAGTAAAATTAGGTTTTCTTAGTGTCTGTTCTGCAGAATTCTTTTCAGCAGAGCCATATTATAGTAGGACAGACATGTGCAAGTTCTATCTCGCTAGGGCATTTATCTCTAACTCCCTCCCCACTCCCCTGTGTTTTGAGCAGGAATTGTCTTCTATTTTTGTGCAGTTATGCAAGGAAAGACAATGTATGTAAACAAGATGAGGTTCCTTAAATGCCCTATTATTCCTTATTAATCCTAGCCCAACACCACCACACTAAATTGCCCACTGATTCCATAAGGTGCTGACTATTCTTGTCCATTGCTATGAAACACTGAAGTAGCAATTTAAGGGCACAATTCTATGCATGTTTAATGGGGGGGGGGGGGGGGGAAGTCCTACAACATCTAGCCAGTCTGCCTAAACAAGCGTAGGATTATACCATAAGAGTCTTTTGGGTGATGGGTTGGTTGCCTTCTGAAAAACCAAAATATCCTTTGTCAGCTGCAGTGTTAATTCCCAGCACATCTATGTTCCTTGTGCATTTGAGCAATTTCCATCTGGGGAACAACAGCCAGCCAGATTTGACCCATGGGCCTGAGGTTTCATACCCTTCCCTTAAAGTTAGTTTGGTCGGTCTCTGTTCAAAGTTTCCTTAATATGAGAGGCTGGGATGATTATAGGAAAAAGTAAGGGTTATTTGGCCATAGAGCTCTAGTTATTGTTATAGCTATTTTTAATGGTGGGGTTTTTGTGTGTGCTGGATTTGGAATAGTTCTGCTTTTATTTTTATTTTTGGGTTGATTTGGTGGTCTTGCTTTTGTTTGGATGGCTTTAGATGATTGGATTTTAAGAATTTAATTTTTGTGTGTAACCCACTTCAAATATCTTGGAGAGATGGGGAAATTGGTAATATAAATATTTAATAATGAAGAAAGAATAGGTCCTTGATGGGCATGCCACATAGCACAGGCTTTTCATCTTTATGATTTCTCTATATGGTTCAACCAATATTATACATTTATCTAAAGAGGGTAAATATGTATTTGTGTCTGCAAAAAAAAGTTTCCTTTTCTTTCTGTGCAATAGCAACTTCTTATTTTGACAGGTATTATCAGCAATGACAACAAGAAAAATTAGATAACTGTAATGAACTGAATTTGCTATTAGCTGTTGTTTAACCAAGAAAACTTTTCACTTGTAGGAAGGATTAACATTGATGTCTGTTGACCTTCTTAAGACCATCTGGGGAAACCTATGAAAAGCATACCCAAAGAAGTCATAGCATGGGCTTGATTGAGGGCTCTAGGGATTACAAAAATTACCTGTGCTAAATTCTGAATTTAGACAGAATGGCCATATCAATGAAATATGCATGCTATTATTTTACTTTGCTACAGTAAACGATCACAGAGAAACTGGAAAGTAAGAGAGCAGCTAAACTTTTTTTAAAGCACTTTTTATTCAACAAGGAAATCTGTATTGCCTTCTGAGATATATTTAATCAGCTGATTGGAGTCTGACAGGAGTTGGGCATGAATAAACAAATGCTGTATTGCTAGCTACAGGTATGCAAACATAATCTATGACACTGGTATCACAAAACCATAGGACTGCTTCAGATACTCAGTGGACTCCATGTGATCAATTGTGAAAGCATATTGCTACAACCCCACAAGGACTACATAGAGGTTAAATGAGAAAAGAAAGAGTGTTAAATGTTAGGAAAGGTGAGACTATGGTCATCCAGTGAAGGATTTGCAGTCAGAAAAGATATTTGAGGGAAGGGGAGACTGTATCACACAGAGCATAGCAATAGCTTCAAAGTATAGCAAAAGCTACAAAAGTAGGAGTGTATGAAGTTAATGAATGTCTCATTTGTTCTTTATTTCAGTGATTTTAACGTTAAGATGTTATGTAGAACAGGTTTGTCTTAATTGTGTACTATGAAATCAGACATGTGACCAAGGCCATGTTTGGGTGGGCACGCCCCCTTGGGGGCTGGACATGTTGGTGGGCACGCCCCCTTGGGGGCTGGACATGTTGGTGGGCACACCCCCTTGGGGGCTGGACATGTTGGTGGGCACACCCCCTTGGGGGCTAGATATGTTGGTGGGCATGCCCCCTTGGGGCGGCCATGTTGTCCTCCTTTTTGATTTCCAAAATATGGTCAGCCTATGGAAGCAGAGGTCTGACAAAGGATGCCTCTACAAGAGCGATTTAAAACTCTTTCAAGGCACATAAAAAAATTGACCTCTACAAGAGTGGAGCACAAATCGGGGGTCGAGGCGCTTTTTCTGTCCGATTATGCGCATTATTGAATGTGCGTTAAATAGCGAGTTTTAATTTACCGTGGGAGTTGAAGCTCCTTATGACCATGTAAACAAGTGATTCTCTGCATTTAAACACTTTAAAGTGTGTTTCATACAACTGGTAATGCGCTTCACCGCCTCCCATGTATAGGGATTAGGCGTAGAAGCGATTGCGAGAAGATGCACATAATCAGCCAACCGGGCGTTAAACCGAATTCTTGTAGCGGGGACCAAAGCTGCTTTGTGTGTTGGCACCAGTTGTGTGAAAGCCACTGGACGGCTGCAACTGCTCCCACCTTCGAACCCTAGGCATGGGCAGTACATTTCGTTAGGATCTGCACCCAGGGGGGTGTTAATTTTCATTTTTTTAATGGTGAGCATTACTCAATCATAAAGGACATTATTTTTACTTATTTATTTTTAAACGCTATAGACACTGATGTCCTACTCCGCATTCGGCTTGCCTGACCACAGGAAGGCCATTGCAGGTGAGGGGTGGGGGAGATGAGGAGGCGCTCTTCAAGCCCCAGCGTTGGTGGGGCTTTGTGGTGACACTGGCCAGAGGAGAGGCTTATGAGGTGATATTAGCCTTTGGGGGCCCATCTCCTGGCCTCCTTGAAGTGTGGCTCCCGGCAGAGAGGCTCCCAGCAAAGTCGGGGCAGCGGCAGTGGAGCAGCCAGAGGGCAGCTGGAGGACTGTTTCCGCTGCATCTGGATTCCCCTCTGGGTCCCTACTCAATAGCCCCCTCAATTCAGCACTTATTGCTTGAGACATTAGGGTGTGCCTAGGCACACTTGGCACACCCCTATTGCACACCCCTATGCTTTAAAGGATGGATTGTAGGGACAAGGACAGACCAGCTCCATGGTATATTAGGCCAGATCTACACCAAGCAAGATATGACACTTTGAAAATGGTTTGAAAACTGTTTATGGAGTGTGTCCTGGGCCCCAACAGTTGTCACTACTCTTATAAACCGTTTTAGAGCAGTAGTGTAGATCCTGCCGTTGTGACTGCAGTGTATCTTTTAGGGAAAGGGCTCGATAGTGCCCCCTTCTGGCCAGGTGTAGAATTAGAGGTGCTCTCCCAGCTCCTCCACACACACCCAGCTCCTCCAACCCCCCACCGACCCACCCAGCCCTACCATTCCAAAGACTTGATATAGTTTGGTCAAACAGAATACTGGATGCTTAATGGGAAGCAATAATTGAAGGCAAACTCTGTATAGTACCATGAACTCTGTTATCTTCTGCATTTCTATGTGCTAACGTCAACTCGGGTCACATAGTATAATTAAGATATGAATTCTGATTTCTAAGCTGTGCAGCCTT
The DNA here is from genome assembly GCA_029215795.1 of Anniella stebbinsi. Classification (NCBI taxonomy): domain Eukaryota; kingdom Metazoa; phylum Chordata; class Lepidosauria; order Squamata; family Anniellidae; genus Anniella; species Anniella stebbinsi. Next base: position 376,330,356 of record JARDYH010000001.1, read on the forward strand.
TTCAAGGTCAAAAAACAAGTCCAGACACAAGTATTATCTCCAGCATTATACAGTTGATTGCTTCATCTCCATAAGAAATGAAATATAATTAATACTTGTCATGCACAGTCAGTTGCTGAATATCTCACCCCCTACAACTCCTCTCTATTAATCTGTTAGCAGCATCCAGCATGTTGCAAATGGTAATAAACTTGCTGAAGTCTCAAATCTCCACTGATCAGAGCCAAAGATAAGCCTACAAGGCAGGAAGTGTGACTTCCCTGTGAGTGGGTGCCCTAACTTACCACAAATTTGCTGAATGAAGAGAAAACAATATTGCTCACTAAATTGGGCAGCTAATGGGTAACACCAGGGTGTGCAAAGGGGGAAGTCCTGCTTTCATTCAGCATGCAAAGAAGATGAGTGTGTGGACTTATGATCAAATAATATCCTACAGATGCCCAAAGCTAACAGGGATGACACACGATTGTTCTCCTTCCCATTAATGGTGGGCAGTATTCTTCCTACCTGGCTGAGAAGCTTCTTCCATCTTCTTTTTGTAGGACATAAAAACAATAATTTGGCCTATGCTCTCGTCACACCCATCTCCACTTTCCCAGTGGTGTGGAAGGACAATTAATTTTGATCCTATCTGTCACAGGCAGGCAGGACCTGTGGGAAGAAAGATGCACACAGGAGCTATCCAGAAGAGGGGTGCTGGAGTCCCTGTTCCTCCAAGTAGGGACCACTGAGCCTTGGAGGTGGGAGGCCCCAAGGCACACAAATCCTGACTTTGCAAGAGACTCTGGCATCAGGGAACCAGGCCAGCCTGGCTTCTGCCCTTTGGCTGCTCACAGTGCAATGAGAACAAGACCAGTTTACAGGACTGTAGCTGACAAGGGGAAAGTCACCATGTGGAAGTCTTTATTACAGACTTTGCACAGCAGAAGCTTTGAAACACATCTAATTTTCTAAAAGGTTTTCCAGGATGTGATGCTTTGTAGGTGTGGGTACAAGATTTAGTTTGCTGTGTCAAAATGTTTGTGGGCAAATAGTACAATATAAATTAGACAAAAGATGGATGGAAAATCATCATCATCACGCAACTCAGGCTGCAGAAGATCTCATCAAGATGGGTAGGTGGAAAGATGAACAAGAAAGGGGAGACAAAACACAGACCAGCCATTAGAGATACAAGCTTTTGTGTGGATTTAATAACAAATGCATTCTAAGAACACTGTGTAGATCTCATTTGGTGGCAACAGTGAATGCTCTGATTTGATCCTCACCATCACTGGCAGGACCAAAGAGAGAATTTGGGAGAATTATTTGCAAACGTGTTTTAAAACCTAGCACCACGCTGACATCTTCTGGTGTAAAAGTGCATTAACTAACTGCATCAACGGAGCCGAAGGCCCAGAAATCATTACGAGCTCTATTGGAGGCGCATTTTATTGCATGCTCGTTACTGGGCACTCACGGTCCTGCTGCGCGCCTCCCGCCCCTCCTAGCCTTCTTCACACGACGAAAAACCACCCAAGTAAGTCCAACTTATTTCATGAGACGTAACTTGCTGCTATCTCCTGCTGTGCACAGGAGAAGCAGCGTAATCCAAATGGTCCACTGAATGGGCCACGAACATGTTGTTTACTTCCTTTGTCAAAAGAGAAAGTAATGAGGGACAAACGCGCAGGTGGAGAAGCGACGGTAAGCAAACGCGATTTCCCCCCATGTGATGACGCTCAAAGTGGACACCAAATCATTCCACACCTTCCCCTGCCCCAGTAAACCAGACTTACAATGGCCAAACCAGTTTCCATACCATTAATTCCAAGAGAAAAAGCCACCAACTTGCCCATTACAGGACATTGCCCCCAGCAATGCATAGGGCACAATGAAACCTAAGGGAGGCTTTTTAAGAAAAGACAGCAAGGTTCACAGAAATAATTCAATTTCTGGGTGCCTACATCAAATGTTTAGGCATCTGGGCAACCAGTTTCTGGGATTTCTCTAGACCTGCTATTGCAGAGATATCACTTGTGGGCTCAGCAGCACTGCAGAGGGGCCTGTGAGGCCCTTCGGTCTTAGCAGACCTGCTGCTACCCCTAGAGAGGAGGCTCTGTTTGCCACTTCTGGAGCAGCGCTGGAGAAGTGCTGTTCATCTTTTAATCCCATGGAACTCCTAGAAGCAGGACTACTGTGAAGGAGCGCCTCTTCCACCACTGAGCCCACAATACAGACGGAAGGATTAAGTCTTCTCGCCCATCCCAATCACAAAGCTATTTTATTCAACTGCATTTTTTTTTTAATGAAGGTGCATGGCCTTCCTTGGCATACGCTGTTGGCTAGGCTGACCATATGAAAAGGAGGACAGGGCTCATGTAGCTTTAACAGTTGTAAAGAAAAGGGAATTTGAGCCAGTGTCATTTGTATGCATTAGTTCCTGGTGAAATTCCCTCTTCATCACAACAGTTAAAGTTGCAGGGGCCCTGCCCTCTTCTGTATATGGTCACTCTAGTATAGTGCCTGCAACTTTAACTGTTGTGATGAAGAGGGAATTTTACCAGGAACTACTTGCATACAAATAACACCTACTGAAATTCCCTTTTCTCTACAACTGTCAAAGTTATATCAGCCCTGTCCTCCTTTTCATATGGTCAGCCTACTGTTGGCTGGACGACCGGGGATGGGGGGTGGGGGTGGGAATCCCTCTGGTTCAATGCAAACCATCTCTGAAACACTCCTGATAAAATGCAAAGCTTTGCGCAATGAGCCAAAGTGGCTTCCTCCATTTCCACTCAGAGACACGGGAAATGGACGGCCACACCTTCATCAGGCCTCAGCGATCTACAGCATCTACAAACCCTTGACTCACTGGGGCCAGCGGGCCAAATCTACACGCCAGCCACATTCATGACCACAAAGGCCTTCAGATCGCTGAACCAACCCCATTACTTCTACTTCTAAAGGCACGGCAGTTCCGTATTCCAGACGCTAGGGTGACCAGATAAAACCCAGGTCAGGGCTCATGTAACTTTAACAGTTGTAGAGAAAAGGGAATTCAACCAGTGTCATTCGTATACAATTAGTTCCTGCCTTCTTTTGTATATGGTCACCCTAGTATAGTGCCTGCACCTTTAACTGTTGTGATGAAGAGGAATATCGCCAGGAACTAATTGCATACTAATGACACTGGCTGAAATTCCCTTTTCTCTACAACTGTTAAAGTTACATGAGCCCTGACCTGGATTTTATCTGGTCAGCCTACCAGACACAGAAAAATACATGTTTGCCAGCAGAAGTGACTCCTCCTCCCTTTTCCAGCAAACTGCTCTCATCACATCAACAACCGTTATCTTATGATCACTATGAGGGTTTCAGGGTGTTTCCCCCTGCAGCAGCATGACAAGTAAATAAGGTGATGCAGGTTCCTCACACTCAGAGCTGCTGCTGCTGCTGCTGCACAATGGGTGGAGGGAAGACCGGAAGCAAGGTGGAGGCAGCGAGGCCTTGAGCCAATGTGGCCCATGCCGAAAGGGATGGCCTCAGGGCTAGGCGTGTGAAGCGCCGCATGTCCAAGAGCCAGTGACATGCTATTCCTGGCCTCACCTCCCCGCCTACAAATCAGAGTCATGGTCTTTGCAGGGCTATTGTGAAAGAGTGCAAGAAAAGAGCAATCTGAAAATTAAAATGCCACCTCTCTGAAAGTTTCCCTGTGTGTGTGTGTGTGTGTGTGTGTGCCTTGTTCGTACTGGAATGAGTTCCTTTGGAAGTTTTTAACATTGGGAGTGGAACCTAAAATGTCTTAATCGTGTGTGTGTGTGTGTGTTTAAAGAGACATGCATGACTAGAAGTGGAGCTATGCACAGGATGAGGAATGACGGCTCTTATCATTGGTCAAGGGCTGTGAGACCAAGGGGTGATTCGCCCTGATCTTTCATTGCTGTGCCCAGAGCTACAGGGCTACAGAGCCTCTCCAGTCAGCCAGCCGGGTTGCCCTCCTCCTCCTCCTCCTCCTCCTCCTCCTCCTCCTCCTTCTCCCCATTGCTGCAGCCCTGCACATTCTTCTGAATGATCCTAGTTGCTCCACTGAGTTCCATACAAAGCAGAACAGAGAGGAGGGTGCTACTGGGATCAGGCAGTGCATGGAGCAGGCAAAAAGCCAGGGTCAGGACTGATCCGCTTGAAAACTGGATCCTGGAGGCTGGGGCCCGAGGCCTCTCTTCTGCTCGTTTGCCAAAGGAGACAACCACCAAACAGCTACACTCAGTGCTGTGAGTGCTTCCGGATGAAGCTTTTACGGCAAGGGGCCAAAGCTCAGTCGTAGAGCACCTGCTTTGCATGTAGAAGGTCCCAGGTTTGATTCTCCAGGAAGGGTGAGGAAAGAACCCTCCCTGAAACCCTGGAGAGCCGCTGCTGCCAGTCAGAGTCAGCAGTACTGGGCTAGATGGGCCAAGGCTCTGGCTCCATATAAGGCAACTTCCCATGTCCCTATGCAACACTGCTTGGCTCCGGTGTTTTCCCACAGCTCATTCTGTCGTTCTTCTTACCATGGAAAACTTGTTAAGCGTAAACAGACGGGACAACTGCACCATATGCCTTCTGGCTGGGAGCGCTGGGAGCCCTCTGTCTGGAAGCTCTGTCTCTCGCTCTCAGAGCCGTACGCTGCAGTGCCTTAGGCAGCCTCTGGAATCCAGGCTTTCTCTACAAAAGAAGGAACGGGGATTTATCAGGGGAGGAGGGGGGGTGTTAAAGGAAAAAGACAAACCAAGCCCCAATGGGCTGAGTTACAAACAGCGGCTACTTTAAGAGGGGCAGATCTAGGTGAGCACGCACGCTAAGCTGGACACCAGTAAACAGCCACAGCATGGTTTTGCGTTCATGGTCAGCACAGAGGCGTTGGTGTTCCTCTGCCGTGGCTTGCTGGCATATTTAAAGAGGAAAGGGCTGGCTCACCACTGACTGAAGAGGAGCCGGGACCCACAAAGCACTGTTAGCAAAGGCTACTACAGCAGAGAGTGACACAGCTGGCAGCCCAATGTCCATCTGGGTGCTTGGCCCTCATAAGCCCTGCTTTTAGGGTGAAGATTCATCGGACAGTTGCAACGGCGTATCATTGCAAGGGGCTGAGAGCAGCCACGTGACCATGAATGGACACACAGTTACTTGAAGCTCATGCTGACTGGCAGCAGTTCCCCCAGTTCTCATAACTATCGGATGGCCTTTGAACTGGGAGCTTGACCTTCTGCATGCAAAGCTACGGGCCATCCTTTCGCCTCCGGAGAAGGGGCTCCCAGTCCACTTGGAGGGGCTCCAGCAACAGGACACAGCTTGACAGGCAAGTCGCAAGAGCAGGGGCTTGGGCATCTGGATTGGGAGCTCAGGAATGGCTCCTTCCATCTCTGACCCTATGAGCTTCATCACACCTACTTTTTCCCCCTGGTATGTATCCGCAATTTCCACCTCCGTTTCATTAGCACGTCAAACGCTGGTCACTTCCACGTGTGTGCACTGTTGCACTATTTCACCTTGTTTACCGTTTGACCTGCACGGGTCGCACAACACAGCACTCGGTGCACCCCGCCCCTTTTCCTTCCCCCTCCCATTCATTGGTGTGTGTGATTGATGGACATTGTGATGGACATGGGCACCTCCCCTACCCTTGCTCTGGTTTTGTTGTCTACTCTTTTAACAATTTAGTGTTTGATTGATTAAGCACCACTTCTGCCTTTCGAAGGGGAGAAATAGCAATGAGAGAGCAATGAGGATGGGGTTGGAGCAGCAGAAGTCCGTTCGAGCGATTCAGCACAAGCCCGTTTGTTCAACCGACTCAGCACGCCCTCCTCTTTCGTTAGCAAGACCACCCTTCAACAAACACGCCTCCACAAAAGCAGCTCATTCTGACATAGCACAAGGACGGCAATACATGGGGACTGAAAAGTGGTTTGATCCCATGTGGAGAAAAAATGCCGCATTTTCCCCGTCCTAGAAAAACATGGGAAATGGAGGGGAAAGATGAGAAATGACTGCAGGACAAGGATGACGTAGTGTGGGTGTTGCAGGGCAAGACGGTAAACGAGGCAAGACAAAGGTGCAATAAAACGCTGGCGTGATGGAGCTCAAAGTGTCAGGCAACAGCAAGGAAGTCCTGCTGCTACGCACATTCCAACCATCCGACAGACTAGATAAATAGATTATTTAATTAAACCAACGAGCCATCATTTATTTTCACATCACAATAAGTGAAATGACTTTTTATCCCCATTTTCCGTATCAACACAGCAGACTTGGGCAATAAAAGCTGAGCTCTAATTAACAGCTGGCGTGGTGGCTGCTGGTTGCCACTGCAAGCAATTCAGCAACAAAGGGAACAACACATTTGCTGTAAACGGCTCAAATTGCGGAGACCAAGGTGACGGATGCAGCACCAGCCAGTGCCAGGCAGCCCCCGTTTATTACCCTGGCAGAGTCACGTCACAGGGAATATGGAAACTGCTGGCTTGCCCTTGGGCAGAGGAGGATGGCAGCAGGGAGCCAAATGGCCTCCAGCCTCCAGCAAGAGAGAGCGGTGGGCCACACGGGCCTCTGCTCCTAGCCAGCGGAAACCACCAGGTCCTCTCCCGCCATCCCCCCAAAGTGCTAAGGACCATGCCAGTGTGCCCACTTGTGCATAAAACAAAATGAAACAGCCACAGCGAATAGAATGCCCGTTGGTATGAGGGAGGAGGGAATGCCCCTTGCTCCTGCTTCCGGTGGCGCAATCACAACATTCTTTGCGCTCATTCCCAAATTGGAATTTGAGGGAGGCAGGAGGCTGGTTCAGAGCTCAATCGTACAGCGGAGCACCTGTTTATTACATGAAACACCCTGGAAATGATTCCACTCTGCGCTGGATGTGATGGGAGCCTTCAATACAGAAAGGCGTGGCAGGATCTGTGGCCCTCTCTCTTCTGTGGGTGGCGGGTGGAGCACTGGCTCTTTCAGCATACTCTGAGAGGGAGGCTTTTCAGTCGTACAAGCAATTTTGCCTTGAGATGGTTCTGCTCTTGAAAGCAGCCTAGAAATCATTATAACTAAATAAGATCCAGTTCAGGAAGAGGATGTTCTTCAGAGTCTGGGAAACACCCTGGGGCTTAAGTGAAAGTGGGAGAGGGCACAGGAGGAAATGTGGGCTAGCAAGGCTATTTGGGATCATCTAAAGAGGCATAAATTATGCCCCAAAAGAAGCAGCTGGTGCAAAAAGGAAGAGACGTGGAGCCATGAGGCTGGCCTTGGCAGGAGGGGTGGGCAGCGGGCAGGAAAGCGCGGGCGTGAATTTTGTGTGGCCTCCTGCAGGCCTTTCTCTTGTTAGACCCTAATAAATTCCAAGGCAGCCAAACAACACGTCTCTGGCAGGGCAAACAGAGAGCCATGTTGACGGGAGTTCCTTACGCAGTTATTTGAGAGTGTGTGATTGCAGACCTTGTCCAATCCCCCTGGAACATGCAGCCTTTGTTTTCAAAGCACTTAGCAGCTGCCGTGTTAAGAGAACAAAATCTATGTGTTACAAAGTCAATATTTTTACAGGCAGCAGCAGGACAAAGGTCCAGAGAGCTCGGGGGGGGGGGGGGGGGGAGAAGCAGCACCTTCAAGCTCCGGTCCAGTTGACAGTTCTGATCACCCAGCTGTTTGGGCGCATCCCTGCATAACCAGCTAACGGCCACTGAGTCTCCCAATGGTGGGATTAGCCGAAACACGGAGGCACACGCCACACTCTTCATTTAAGAAGGCAAAGCTTGATTTGAAACAATGGAGAGGGAGCCAAATCGCCAGGAAAGCTCAACTCTCACCGCCAACCAAGATAACTTGATGCTCTTGGAAAGCCTCTCCTGTTTGGGCACCTATGGAAAGAATATTTATGAGGAAGCTTGTTTGCGTTTCAGTTGCAGGACACAGTCCTCGAACACAGGAAACACTACTAAAGAGAAGGTGCTCTTTGTGCATCGGCAGAGTGCCTTTCCTTGGCTACGGATCAAAGGGCAACCGCTCCTACTCATCGGAGATTAGGCACATATAAATACCCAGACATCGAGTGTAGTTTCCTTGGCATGATTTTCATCATTTGTCACCAGGAGAGAGAAATTTTATCCAAGGCCATCTCCCCTTTAGCTTGCTCCCAACATCTGCTTAGAGATCTTAACCCTGAGCTGCCAGGCCGCCCGGGACTTGCATTCTCTCCCTTGGCACAAAATGCTGGAGCGGCGTTCATGGTTTTCTCTACAGCTGCCTCCCAGTCTCACCACCTCCTCTATAGGAGGTTCAGCAACTGGGGCGTTTTGCTCAGCGTCTGGAATGCCCCCTTTGGTCCCACGCTTGCCTTGTTCTAGCACCCCTCTGGTCCCCCACCTGACGATTAGGTCAATAGCAACTCCAGCATGTTGACAGAGCCAATGTTGACACTGTGTTATAAACAGCCATGTCAACAAGATAAAGTTAATGGCTTGTATTATTTGGAATATCATTTGCTTTGGAGGTTGAAATGATTCATAAGCCGAGATTGCCTCCTCCCAGCCATCTCAGGTTTATTGAAATAGGGGAAGAGCCAGGCCCTTGCAGGCTCCATTGCCTGGGCTGGGGACATGGCTCAAAGGCCACAGGAAGCCAAGGGAGCGAGTGGGGCTGGAGCGAGAACAGAACAAGGGTCAAGATACTTCCCTGTTTTCTAAAATGCAACTAGCAACAGCAGGGGCACGGGGCTCACCCACACCCCACCCACCCCACCCCTTGTGATGTTCCCCCAAATGCCCTTGCCTTCCCCCAGCCAACAGCAGTTTCCCTCCCAGGGCAAAAAGCAGCTTTTAGATAGGCTGACCAGGTGGCTCGGGATTTCCCGGTCCTAACCGGGAATCCAGAGGCCAACTGGGCCAACCGGGCCAACCGGGGGAAAACCGGGGTGGCGGGGGGTCACGCGGCGGTGGCCGCGAGACCCGGTGGCGGTGGAGGAGCCCGGGAAGCGGACGCCCCTGCAGGTAAGCACGAAGGGGGGCACTTACCTGCTGGGGCGGCCGCTTCCCGGGCTCCTCCGCCACCTTTGCCGCCGCTGCCGGGCTCGTAAGGCCAGAGGCCGCGCGGAACAGGCAGGAGAGGGCCGGATCCGGAAGTGACGTAACCGGCCCTCTCCCGCCTCTTCCGCGCAGCCTCTGGCCTCCTTGGGGCTCAATCGCGATGGCGATGAGCCCTGAGGAGCCCGGACGCCCACGCCCGCCTCTTCCGCGCGGGCATCCGGGCTCCTCGAGGCTCGTCGCCATCGCGACGAGCCCCAGAAAGGCCAGAGGCCGCGCGGAATTGACGGGAGAGGGCCGGTTACGTCACTTCCGGATCCGGCCCTCTCCCGCCTCTTCCGCGCGGGCGGCAGCGGAGGACCCCGCGCGGCTGCGCGGGCGACGAAGGACCCGGCGCAGCCGCGCGGGCAGCGACAGAGGACCCCGCGCGGCCGCGCAGGCAACGGAGGAACCCGGCGGTAGGTCCAGGCTGCTTTTTTGGGGGGGGTGGCTTGGTGGGGGGGTTGTTTTGGGTGGGGGGGCGGGGGGGACCGGGATTTTGACTTTTAAAATCTGGTCAGCCTATTTTAGGAGGCATTTTTCCTGAGAACTGTAGTGGGGGGGGCAAGGGGGGTTAAATCTCCCCTCCCCACTCCATGATTGCTGTTTACATTTTTTAAAAAACAGTACTTGAACTGGACTTATGCATTTCATGCCCCAAATGTTTGCTGGAACAAGTGAGTTCAGAAGATGATGAAAGGGCCCCAGAGAGGGAGCCAAGCAGATTTCCTGGAGTGAAGAGTTCCAGAGTCTGAGAGCTGCTGCAGAGAAGGCCCCTTTCCACCTATCCGCCAACCAAATGTCTGAGGGCCGTGGAGACTTCCTTTCCCCGATGAGAGCTATGTCGGCAAGAAGGAGCCATCCTAGGGAAGGACCCAGAAGCTTCCCCACCTGCCTGCCCACAAACCAAGGTCTTTTTGTGCTGCCTATCTGGATGGTCACTTATGCACTGCCAAAAGAGAAGGCAAATGCAAATTTATATGCAAAGATACACATTTAGAAATAATGATTCAAATTTTAATAAAAACTGTCTGATCTCCTCCACACTAGAGGCAAGAACTTCAAGGCTGTTTAACTGTGATCCTGCGGTTCAGGTCTTGCTTTTGGAAATGCAGATTCCTAAGCTGACACTATTAGTGTTTAATGTATATCGTGTACCATCATCCGGCAAGGAAACGATTATGGCTTTTTGGACTAAAATTGAGGGCCTCTTCATGGAACTATCTGATAAATACCCTCATGCTTACCCCATCTTAGCAGGGGATTTTAATGCCAGAATAGGAACACATCCGACTGCCCGGGAAAGCAGAGAACACGGGACAAGGTCAAATAATGACATATTTGTTTCTAATCTACGTCATTCCAAAGATTCTGTCACCAACTATGCTGGCCACAGCCTGCTCCAATTTGTACACCGAAGCAACCTGACCATTTTAAATGGCAGCGCCCACTCCGATAGATGGGGTGAGTTCACCCATATTTCAGCCAGGGGATCCATTGTAATTGACTATATATTAGTGCACAAGCATCTGGAAACGATGGGTTGCAATTTTAAGGTGGCAGAACCGATGGAAAGCGACCATTTACCGTTAGAACTTTGGTTGAATATCTCCAAGCCTTTTAGGAAGGAGATAAGTTATCCCATGTTGTCAAGCCAGTTCTGCTCAATATACAATAGAAGAATAAAATGGACTAATACGATGGCCCAGGTCTTCAAACATACCATCGGCTCCTCGAGCATTCTTACATGTGTCGAGAGAATGTACAAGGCAGAGTCCCCTGAAAATTGCGTTCCTGCATTTGAAGATTTGTTACAGTTATTATCCTTTGACCTACAAAATAGTCCTATCTCTACTAAGGGCCGCCAACGTCTTAAAAATAGTTGGTTTAATGGGGAATGCCTCAACCTAAGAAGAAGACTACAAGTTGTGTATAGACTATATCGGAGAAACAAGGAAAGACAACTGCCTGGATCTTACTATGATTTAAAAAGACGCTATAAAAGGATTCTCCAAAGGAAAAAAGAATCAGCGGATCGTGAAGCCTGGCAAAAATTAATCGCAGCATCAAAATTGAAAAATCAAAAAATGTTCTGGCAAATAGCTTCAAAGTCTACTAGTGCCAGATATGCGACCTCGGAGTGTATTATACCAGTGAACACTTGGGAAAATTATTTCTCCAGACTGTATAATGGCAACCATCGGGGAAACTCGGCCCCTGAATTATCTCCAAATACTCTAGACTGGCCTGAAGTAGATCCTTGCTAAGTAGAGGAGTTGATAACAAAGTTAAAACCAGACAAAGCCCCCGGTCCAGATGGCATCCCACCTGAGATGCTGAAAAGTAACACTGGCTGGTGGGCTCCACTGCTTGCCCTTCTCTTTACAGCAATAAATAAAACAGGTCTAATTCCTAAGACCTGGCGAACGGCCTTGATAATTCCTATCTTTAAAAGGGGTAATATGAATGACCCACAGAACTACCGCCCCACTAGCCTTCTGTCTATAATAGGCAAGCTTTACGCTAACCTACTAAATGACAAATTGATAGAATGGATTAAGACTAATAACATTCTGGGAATGGAACAGATTGGGTTCAGGGCTGGCTGCTCTACTTATGATCATAGTCTGGTTCTATCCCATATGGCCTACAAGTATACAGCCCCAAAGGGAGGGAAATTATTTGTCGCCTTTATAGACCTTAAGGCGGCGTTTGACTCTATCTCACGCCCCCTTCTATGGGCTAAGCTAGATAAACTCCTGATTGAAAAGAGGCTGTTATTCTTGATCCAATCATTATACTTTAAAACATCTGCTAGGGTCAAATGTAGTACACAGGGTCATTTCACAAATGAGTTTGATCTCCCCATTGGCGTCAGGCAAGGCTGTGTTTTAGCACCAATGCTATTCAACCTGTACTTGGCGGATTTACCAGCCTGGCTTGAGACAATTCAGTCACATCCTCCCAAAATTGGTTTGTCAAAGGTGTGCATTCTTTTGTATGCGGATGATGCTGTGCTTCTCTCTCAATCACGTCTGGGCCTTAAAAGATTGCTAAATCGGTTTGCGGAGTACAGTATTAATAACAATTTATCTATTAATCTCCAAAAATTGAAAGTGATGGTCTTTGCAAAGAAAAAAGCAAGCTTTTCATGGTCCATGGGGGGTAATAAGATCAGCCAAGTTAGTGCATATAAGTACCTTGGAATCTGGTTCCAGGAAAATCTAAAATGGAACACTCATGTTAAATATATCAAAAGTAAAGCAGATCAAACAGCGGGGGCTCTCTTGAGATTCTATTTCTTAAAAGGAGGAAAATTTATACCTGCAGCTCTGAAGGTATATAAAGCAAAGCTGATCCCCCAGATTCTGTATGGAGCACCAATTTGGTTCCCGCTACTAAAGGTTTCTATTGAGGGAGTTCAATCTTTGTTTTTAAGGTCAATTTTCGGAGTGCCAAATTGTGTGGCGGGCACAGCTCTGAACTTAGAAGCTGCGATGTGTACCCTAAATTGCCAGGCCTGGACCCAAACTTTGCAATTTTGGTTCCGAAAGTATCATCTACTCTCCTATAACTCTTTAGTATCCCAGGTTCTGCTTGACTCGCACGAATCACCTTGGACAAAAACAGTGGTATTCAAAGTTTGCACGTTAGGTATTCCCCCCAGGTATTTGTTAACATTGGAACAGGATGAGGCCAAACGGATTATCAAGCAAAGACTAGCGGATATGGACCTTCAGGAGCTCCGCGGAATGGCCAAAGGCCCCTGTTCTCCCCATTCTTTGGGCCTTTTAGATTCTGCCCACAGAGGGGTGCAGGCATATTTAAATTGGCTTACTGTAGCTAAATACAGAAGGGCCTTCACGCTGGCCAGATTCAATGTCCTTCCGTCTAAGCTACTGGAGAGTAGATTTTAAAAAATCCCAGCAGCCAATCGATGCTGTCCATAACTATGAGGTGGAGCATGTGGAACATGTACTGTTTTCCTGCAACTTTATAACAAGGCTAGGGATGATCTGTTACGCCCCATTACGCAGCGTTTTTCGGGATGTACCAGGGAAACCCTATTGGCTAACCTTCTCCAGGGCTCAAATAAGTACATAACCCTGCAAGTAGCAAAATTCCTCTGTGCTGCGATGAGGAATAGAATCCAGCTGAGTAAGTGATGAGCTACAGGAAATTGGAATTTTTAAGTATTAATTAACGAGACACATGGTGCATTGATAGTAAGAAAAGCTCGAACACGCTTACAACATGCTTAGGACTCGAGGGAAAGTATTACTTATTCTATAGAGTTTGCTGAATATTCAAAACTTACTTAGCCTGCATTTTAACTTATAAGTCCCCCCCCCCCTATGTTCTGTTTAAATCGCAGCTGTACGGTCTGTGGACTTTTAACAATAAAGTAGTAGTAACTCTTTCAAGAATGACTTCACCTTAAGTTTTAAAGTAGTCATACCACTATCCCTATTTTTCTCAATGTGGCCAGGTTTTAGATTTATTGGAATTTTATTTGGGGATCGCAAAACTCCTGCTGGTATTAACTGTTTATAAAATGTGATGTATAATTGGTCTGTTGACTGTAAATAAAGAATTGATTGAATAAAAACGCAGTTCAGTTCACCTTGACAGTGACCCGGTGGCTTGTGTGCCTGCCTGCTCAGGCTGGTGTCCCAGTGTTGCTAACTGTTGATGGAGAACTTCAAGGCTCCTGCATGGACGCCCTGCTTCCTGCCTCTCCAGCTAACTTGGACGCCTTGCTCCTTTTAGTTCAAATGCATGCCACTGAAACGCCAGAGGGCTGCCACGTGAGCGTTCTGTAATCTGTTGCTCCGGGGCGTTTTGCTTTTGGAGGCATCCCACCTCACTTCTGGAAACAGGCAACTTGGGCCATCCTGATGGCGCTGCAGACTGCAGTGGGAAGCTTTCTCCAGCTTGCAGAGTGGAGCAGCAAAGGCTGTGGAATAGCACCATTTGAAGCTGAGTAGTGAATGGCAGAGGCAAGCAGGGAGCCATGCCAAGAAGGGAGTATCTTGGAGCTTCAGGATCGTGAAGCAATGACAACAGGTCAGGTTCATTGTTTATTTTGAGCACTTGGGCATAGAGCTTCATTGGCAGCAGGATCCAGATGCTCCCTTCCATCCAATGGTTGTTGCAAAAAGGAGTCCAGCTCACAAAACTTCAGAGCATGTGTAGAATGTCAATTCTACAACCACCACTGCTAAGTGATGCTGCCAGGGCAGGACACAGGGGCAAAAATACAGAGCCCCCTCAGCTGAATAGGCAAACACAGCAGGGCAGGCTTACCAGATGTTGAAGGAATACACATTTCCATCTAAGGAAAGGCCCGGGGGGGGGGGGGGCACATGAAGACCAGAGTCTAAAATTACCTAACTGCACCTCTGATCTTTGTTCTGGCCCTTCTGAGCAGATCAGGTGGCATTAGGCTTTTCTGCCCAAACATACAGCACTTTATGCCAAACCATATTTACCATTTGATTTGCTAATCATCAATTTTGGAAAAATCCTGTTGGAACTCTTGTAATTCCTTGCTTTTACTCTCTTGAATAATTTGGTGTTGCTACAAACCTGCCCATTTCACTGTGCACACAACTGCAGATACATTATGAACAAGTTAAAAAGCATCAGTCCCAATTAGGAATGTATTTTTTTTGTAAAATCCATCCCATAACAGTCCCACCATCTCCCCACCTGCTTTTGATGTATCTAATGAGAACCATGCTGGCATCCTACTGGGCATGGTGGCATTTATTTATTTATAAAATTTGTATACGACTCCATATCTGAAACAGATTCCAGAGCAGTGAACATAAGCGGTATGCTTCTGACCTCTGACATACATTTTAGCTGAGCTACCATTGTGATTTTGAATAATGCCCAAGCTTTCTGGAGCAATGGAACACTCCTGACCTTTCCTTGAAACTTTGTTTTACCAGTCCCCTCATTTTAAAGAGGTTTCCTCTTTGGAAGTCAAATGCGTCTGTGTTGGACTTCTCTGGAATTGTTGGATTTTATTGCGATGCAAGTACTTCCCAACACAAGTACTAGCGTCAGAGAAGTTTTCCACAATACACCATAAGCTGAGACTATTTGTGTTTTTAAAACTTGCATATTAAATACAAAGATGCATCTAACATTACGGCCCTTTCCACACCAGGCATTTTGCTGGGGATTGCCCCTGGGTGCTCCCTGTGAGTCCAAATAACACACAGGGAGCCCCAGGGGCAGGGGTTGGCCACAGGATTTTCCATGGATCATAACATCATAGAGTTGGAAGGGGACTATAAGGCCATCAAGTCCAACCCCCTGCTCAATGCAAGAATCTACCTTAAAGCATCCCTGACAGATGGCTGTCCAGCTGCATCATGAATGCCTCTAGTGTGGGAGAGCCCACAACCTCCCTAGGTCATTGGACTGCTCTAACAGTCAGGAAGTTTTCCCTGATGTCCAGCTGGAATCTGGCTTCCTGTAACTTGAGCCCATTATTCCATGTCTTGCATTCTGGGTTGATCAAGAAGAGAACATGGCCCTCCTCTGTGTGACCTTTCAAGTATTTGAAGAGTGCTATCATGTCTCCCTTCAATCTTCTCTTCTCCAGGCTAAACATGCCTAGTTCAATCTCTTCTCATAGGGCTTTATTTCCAGGCCCCTAATCATCCTCATTGCCCTCCTCTGAACACGCTCCAGCTTGTCTGCATCCTTCTTGAAGTGTGGTGCACAGAACTGGACGCAATGCTCAAGATGGAGCCTAACCAGTGCCGAATACAGGGGAACCAGTACCTCATGCGACTTGGAAGCTATACTTTTATTAATGCATCCTAAAATATCATTTGCTTTTCTTGCAGCCACTTCTCACTGTTGGCAACCCGATTTCTCCACGGTCCCAGGAAGTTCCCAGGACCACGGAAGATGTGGCTGCCTGTCCTGGGTACTGCTGCACTTACACACGAGTAAGCACAGCAGCACCACACGGCTCCATGCCCATCAGGGGAGGGGGTAGCACCAGTTTCGCCACCCCTGGGAGGGCAGGGAGGGGGTGTGGGCCCACATGCAGGTTTATTTTTAAAAAGCTTACATTTTGCGAAGGAGTGCTCCTCTAGGGTAAAAGGGGGGGAAATGGCGCTCCAGTCGTTACACCATTAGGTGTTTATTAAGGTGACGAACCCGGAAGCAGGAACTTCTGGTCCCTCCAGCCCTCTACACCCGTCTGGCGTAGAAAGGGCCTACATCTAGTTTGGCCCCCTCACCATGCATTTTCAGAGGGGAGGGGAGGAAGAGATCCTGAATAGGAAACATCTTATCCTGCAATAGCTGCTAGCTGTCAAATGCACAGAAAAGGTCTCTTTTCGTAGTCTTGACAAGGCCAGAGAGGACAGGATTAAAGTAGTAAGGCCACAGAATGAAAGAAGCGGTGAATGAAGTTTTTATTTGCAAATTCAATCTAAGATCACACAAGAATATAATTCTCTCACTAGAGTTGTCTGACCACCCCAGTATGTTAAAAACCATGCATAGCAGACAAAGGAATAGAGAAGGTCACCAACCCCAACCGTTCACTCCTTCCTGCTGCTCAAGACACATAGCAGGAGACAAGGCCATTTTCACACCTGTCTGCAGGTACAGGGATGCTCCCAGTACAAAGACAGCACCATCTTGAACTGACAGCTGGGGGGTGAGGAGGAGAGAGCCTACTGCTAAATCAGGACTACAGCTCAGAACTGGCACCAAGATATTCCTAAAGTGCATTAGGACAGCTAAATAAATAATAGTATGTTGGTTTTTTTTAATACAGTCTGTTTTTTAGAAAAAAATACACATGGAAAGAGTGTTGAACTATTTGTGGAAAAGGTGGCAAGATAGGGTTGGGTCACACACAAGGGACTTACAAAGAGACCGTCGAGAGGTAACAGAATACAATCAGGCCACCTTCCCCAATGCCATGATGTACAGCAGAGCCAAAAATGCACTTTATTATATATTTGACTCTTTTCTTTAGCCAGTCTAGCACAGCCAGCTATGTAGCCTGAAACACTCTTTTGACATGGGATACCACCCCACAGAAATCCAAACGCTTCATGGTTTTCTGCGTCTGCAAAGGAAGCACAAACACAGTGTAAGCTTAACCACAAATTGGGATATGGCAGATCAAAAGCCCCCAATGACCCTGTGAGGTTCTCCATGCCCACAACATCCAGCCACAGTGTGTGAGAGGTTTCTCCAGCCCCCCACCCCACCCCACCCCAAAGGAGCTGCATTTCTGCTCAAGATTCTACTTCCAACAGCTTTCCCCAAGAAGCTCCAATGCTTGATGAGCATTCCCCAATACTGCCGCTGCCCAGCCAACGGTTCGGAAGGACATAGAGAGGAAACAGCCGGAGAAGCCACGACTGACAGGGAGAGGTGCAGGACTCGGCACCCCACAAATGCTGCTAAAACAAAACAGGCTGCAAAGGGAAACGGAGGCACATGTGAGCAACACCCAAGGGGGGGGGGGGGGGGAGAGTGGAACAGCACAAGCCAGGCTTCTTTGGATGGTCTGGCCCTCTCTGCAGCTCAACCTTACAGGTGTCCCCAAGTGCTGACGGTTGCCTTTCTTAGTATTTCTGATGACTGCTCTTCCCTTTTTCTTTCTTTCTTTCTTTCTTGTTTTTACCTCTGATGCCCTCTTTCCTGCCTGTTAACATGTTTCGTCAAACTGCCAGATTTCTTCCCCTGAGCTGAACAGGTCATTTCCACAGCATAGCCAGCACCTATCTGCAAGAGGCCAAACCTCCATAGTAAACTTTGTTCTTCAATCCTAAACCTTAATCCCTTCTGTCCACCACCATCACACACACACACACACACACACACACACACACACACACACACCAAGGCAGCACTCCTGTTTCATCTCCAGACTGCCAGGTGCTTTAGTCGGTTCCATGCTCAGCCTCTCTCAGGACCATGCAGACTTTTAGGAAAGGGCAGGCCTAAAAGGCGGAGGGCAGGGGCAGAGGAGGGAGGGACTTACTTGGGCTGAGCATGATGCTGATATCCCGGTCCAAGGTGAGATCCTGCCTTCATCTCCACTGCGACAGAACACTGGACAGAGACACACATGTCAAGAGCCAACTCAGCAGCAGCTTCCCCGCCCCCAGCCAAACTCAGGCCTGGCCCATTTCCTGGGACTTACTCTTGTTTCCACGTCGGTCCATTCTGACTCTGTAGCTTCATCTGGCGGCAGAGGGCTTGAGGGAGAGGATCTTCGCTTGCGACTGGAAGAAGCAAAATATTAAAAAAGAAGAAATTAGACATGGGAAGCTCCACCCAACAGATAGTGAAAGCCATTCGGAGAGACATTGCTAGTTCACAGATGCAGGACTGAGGACTCCGAGGCCCATGCCCTGCCTAAAAGGGAACCAGTCGCAAACTAAGAGGGGAAAGCAAAAACACCATCATGATTGTGAGCACTTTATGATCATCTTGGCATGTTTCTGGTCTATATATTGGTTTATTTAGCACACATTCATTTCTGTGATTTGATCTCAAAGGGAAACATTTTATTTTGTTGCTATTTGATTGTTGATGGTTATATCTTTTCCTTTTCATCCTGCATTTCATGGCTAATTCCTTTTTTGCAAAATGCAACTTTGCCAGTAAAACTCAAGTGGGCAGAAAAAATTCACCAGGAGACAGAATTCCTGCCTGGCCTTCCCGCCTATATTTCATAGTGGTAATCTCACATCCAACTCCCTGATGAACGTATATAGATCTATATACATTCAACAGAGATGTCAAAGGACAAGAAATCTGTTTAGGTTGGGAGTAACTCACCCTGTCGGAGATTCTTGCTTCAGGGTTTCAATCTCGGTAAACTGGACTGCCTGTCCACCCCCTCTGGTCTTGTAAACGTCGCCCTGGAAGAAAAAAGTGGTTAATACACTCTTTGTATGGAAGAGTTTCGAGTGGAGGAGTCGCTGTTCTGTCTATTGCTCGAACCATTTTTATGAACAGGTTGAAAGGGCAGAAGGAAAAGGCCTCTTCTGATCTCCCAAAAGCACAGACCAGCTGGCCAGCCATGCTAGAGGAGAGGGGGCCGGGCCTGGCCTGGCCTGGGGTTGAAGGCAGCTCTGCAAACTCCACCAGGTTTCCTTTCCCACTTGACCTCATAGTGCAAAAAATGAAATGGGTCAGACTCTTTTGCACGCGACACCACAGAAACTCACCTCCTGCAAATGGTCCCAAGGTCCCTGGTAGAGCACCCCTGCGCAAAAGGTGGACAGCTCAAATGGCACAAAGAACGCCTGCTGTTTCAGAGCCAGTGAGCCCCAGAGTTTGTTTGGTGGCATCGTTACAAAAGAAGACGTATAAGCCAGGCTTGACTGCGCATTCCTGAACCCCACCCCACATGAATGCCTCTGTGCCCCCCTCAAAGCCCATGCATTTGGAAGCAGCCGGCCAGCCAACCCTTTACCTTGATCAGCTTTGTCTCGATCTCCCCATCAGAAGCCAGCTCTTGGTGGGTCAGCATGTACTTGTCACACCTGGCCAATGCCTTTTCATTTGCAGCCGCCACGGTGATGGCGTGGGGGACGTGGGGCTGCATGACTGTTTCCGTCTGCACGTTGGAGGGAGGCTTGTGGTCCACCCACCTCTCCCCAGCCGAACGAGAACGCCTGTGCCGGAGGCGAACTGGCGGGATGGTCTGATTGGATCACAAAAGGAATAGATTAGCGAGGCTCACGGATGCGGACAAGGTGCTTGGCCAAGCCCAGTCCACCACCTGTGTGCCCGTCATGGGTTACTACATCAAGTCAGGAGAAGAGGTCCAGCTGGTTCATCGTAAATTCCTCAAGAGAGGGGGGGGGGCGGGACAGACCTCTCTAAAGGAGACGGAAATTAAGCCACTCTGGAAAAAGCCTAACCTGGACCCAGAAGATGTTGACAACTACAGACCAGCTGCCACCATCCCCTCTTGAACGGAACGGATTATCTAGACCAATTTCAGTCAGGCTTCAGGCCTGGGTTTAGCATGGAAACTGTTTTGGTCATCCTCTGGAATGACTTTTCCCAAAAGAGGAGCTGGGGGAGTGTGACCCTGTTGATTGTCTTGGACTTCTTGAGGGCTTTCGGTACCATCAACCATTGTAGTGGTTCTGCTCCTACCTGAATGCCCATTTCAAGTTTGTTCTGGAGGATTATTGCTCTGTGCCTTGGCAGCTATGCTATGGGGTTCCACAGGGCTCTGTTCTGTCCCTCATGCTGTACAACATCTACATGAAACCGCCAGGAGATGTGCAGATGACACCAAGCTCGCTCTCTACTTTTCATCAAATCCAGGTGAGGCAGCGGCTGTTCTAAATCAGTGCCAGGTCAAGATAAAGGGCTAATAAAATTAGATAAAGCCCAGACACAACAGAGGTACTGTTAGCGGGTGGTTTGTCTGCCAGGCTAAGGGATGCTCAACCTGTCCTGGAGGGTTTTGCACTCCCCCTAAAGGATCAGGTGTATAGTTTGAGGCTCCTCTTGGATCCTGCATGATCACTAGAGCTGAACTCGGTGGCATGGAGCACTTTTTATCAGCTTAGGCTGATATACCAACTGCAACCTTATCTGGACAGATATAACCTAGCTATCCATGCTCTGGTAACCTTTCGTCTGGGTTACTGCAATGCATTGTACATAGGGCTGCCTTGGAAAATGGTCCGGAAACTTCAGTTGGTCCAAAATAGGGCATTGAGATTGTTAACTGGGAGATGGACAATGTGTATTTTATGGTTTTAATCGTTGTAAACCGCCCACAGAACTTCAGCTATTGGTCAGTATAGAAATTCAAGGGGAAAATCTTAGTAATTTTCTTTTAATTACCAACATTTACAGTTTACACTTAACTTGGCAGATAAATATCTATGTGTGCACTCCTGGTATTTGCGGTGGGGAGGGAGGGAGGGAGAGCAAGAGTAACCATAGTCTTAAATTTGCATTAACAAATAGTTGGACAGACGCAAGTGACTGAGCCCAAGGTGGTGGGGTGAGTTTAGTTTTCATGTGCAAAAGTCTACATGGATCCTTGCTTTAGGTCTGTCATAGGCAAACTGTTTTCCTCCTATTTGCAACAGGCTTTTTGATCACAGATTAAGCACTTGTTGCCTGGACTCTCAAAGCCTCCAAAGTTTCAGCATTACTTCCATAGTCACTAAGAGAGAAAAACTAACGGGAGAGCATTTGTCGGAGACTAGCCTAAGCAGCTATGGCCAACAAGGTAGCCTGAAGCTTGCCATTAGTTTAAGAAATCCTGGGGTTTGATGGGCAACGTCAAGAAGGCACCCCCTCCCTAAAGCAAGGAATGCAGGTCACTGAAGTTAAGTGAGCAACAAAAAGGCCGGCCCCTCCACCTTCCGCCCTGGCCACGGACACTCCTGCTCGTCCCCCGGGAGGCAAACAAGGCAGACGATGACCACAGGGGCTATAAAGAGGACTGTTTCCTGCAGATAGGTATGATGAATGCTGGGAAGGGAAAGGGTGGGGGAGGCTGAGCTACCCTCAAGGAGGTAAGCCTGCACACCACACAAGGTCCACTGAGCCTCTCATGTCCTCCCACAGTCTCTTCTTGTAGGCAGCAACTGCTGGCTGTCCTAGCCCCCAGTGTCCTCATGGATTTGCTTATGTGTTCAACAGGAGGCACCAGCCATCATAAGCAGCAGGTACAGACTAAGTGTAGTCTGATTGTGCAGAAACTCTAACCAGAGAGGGGAGATCAGAAGACCAATTTGAGGAGGGACTGCATCTAGCTCAGTGATAGGGCCTATGCTTTACATGCATAAAGTTCCAGGTTCAAACCCTGGCAGCTCCAGCTAGGGGCTAAGAAAGACCCCTGGCCTAAAACTCTGGCGAAACTCGGCCAGTCAACGTCAGTAATGCTGAGCTAGACGGACCGGTGATCTGACTCAGTCTAAGGCAGGTTCCTGTTATTACGCTTAGTTGCAGCAGTAATCAAGTTAAAATTAAGAACTGGGCTGGAGACAAATACGCAGTACACATTTTCTGATTTATAGTTAAGCTGCAGTTTGATCGGATAATTTGGTGACCTTTAAGAAAGCTTAGAATGGAGCGCATGCGTAATCCTGGCTGGCCGCAGATTCAGTGAAAGCAATCCCCCAATGGGATACTTTGCACTTTAGACTACGGGACACAGACACAGACACAAAGCAATTGAGAAAATATAATAGCAGGTTTACATTAAAAAAAGGAACCCAGTATATGCAAAAGAGGTTTGAATGATGACATGAAAAGCCAAAATTACAATCATTTAACTGAAGACACTTAGCCACAAACACACAGCAGAAGACATGCAGGAGATGTTGGGACAAGCACGGCCTTCAGGCTGCCATCTTCCAGATGGGCTTCATTCTGACCAAAAATAAAGACTAGCACAAGATCCTAGGTTTAAAGGGGTGAACCTCACATCCATCATGCAAACTGGGTGTCCAGACAGTGTTCACAGACAAGAGAAGAGGGACAATGGCTCGTGTGACCACCATTCCCTGCCCAGAGAGGCCAGCGAAGGCGCCTGGGCAGCCAAGCCGACACAATATGGTGTGCAGTGAAAAATGCTTGGAAGCAGGAGAAGAGGCCAGCTCCCAGGAGGGCTTCTAGAAAAAAGCAGGTCGTGCCTTGCATGCATTTTGGAAGTCTTCCCTTGTGGCCAGCTGGGAAGCATTGCCAACAGCAGCACAGGAGTTCTGGGCTCTCAAAAACTCGAGGCCATGCCCTTGGCGAGAGCACCGTCCCCAGGGGAGGAGTGCCCAGAACAGTTGACTGGCCACTTGGGAGGAAGGGTGGTCTTTGAGCCACTGCACCAGACTCATCACCGTTGCAGCCGTGGCTGGGAGGAGCACTAACCCTGCAGCACAGGTCCTCTTCTACCTCTAGAGCCTCTCTACCGCTGGGGACCTCAAGGCCTCCGGTCCAGCATATGCCCCGCCTTCTGTCTGACATGACACAGTGCCTAGCAGGCTCCGGCTCCGGCAGTCTACTCCTGCCTCTAGGCACGCCGCCACCACCGGGCTGCTTGCTGCTGCGAGTAGGCGTCCTCTGCTCCCATTCCGAGATGCAGGAGGCCACGGAAATGCTGTTGCAAGAGTTAGAGCGCCTGTGCAGCTGTGGCTGGCTGGTGGCAGGCAGGTGGTGATTGTTGTTGTTAGGGAGCTGACTGACACAGTGACTAGAAAACTGAAGAGAGGTGCAGTTAGTGAACAAGGAACAGAGAAAAGAAACCCATACAAAGCCTTCAGAGCATGGCAGCCCATGGACTCCGCAGAACCACAAGCCCACGGGAAGCCCCATGGTGGTCCAGTCCAGATTAAGTAGATTTAGGAGGGGAAAACATGCTACCAGGTGGTTTGAGATGTGGAAGGAAGGAAGGCATGAAGAGAAAAACACCAGAGAACCCAAGCAGACTCACAGCCCAGTTCCCTTTCAGGATGATAAATTCCTAGCCCCGAAAAGCCACAGATTCTGAAGGGTTTCACATTCGCCTCGATCGCACACGTGCGCAGGCACACGGGCACCACGCAAAAGGGAGCCAAAGGCAACTTACAGGGACTGGAGGAGGGGACAGCGATCTCTGCAGGGCCTTCTCCCGGTCCTTCTCCCGAGAAGGCCTCTCTGGCTTGCCGCTCTTTGGCTCTGTGACAATGGCTTTGAGCTGCTTGAGTTTCTCATCTTTCACCCAGAGCTTGTTCTGCATCTCAAGCTGCTTAGCTGCTACCCGTCGCTCCTGCAAGGAAGATCAAGCCGAAGTCAGGATTATAACGTGAATCCTTGCGATGAGCTGGAACGGTGCCTGCCAAAATGCCTTCGAAGCCCTCCTGTGCAATGACAGCCTCTACTGCAGGAATATAAATTGCACTTCCTGTGAAGATCCCTCCTGTACAGTTGGCATAGAAGCCATCAGGAAAGAATTAACTCGTCCCTCCTTGTCTTCAGAAGGCAGAGATCATCAAAAGGAGGCCATTACCCCCTTTTGAGAGAAACGTTGTCTGAGAGGTCGCTGTAGCTGATGGGAGGTGGCTACCAGTGACTACTACGCATGATGGCTCTACAGCTGGGGTTGCCCACATGGTGTCTCAGGACAAGGCTCTTGGCCCTCACCGGGCTTCCTGCCACTTCTGAGTTTTATGTTTGTTAAGTTTTTGTTTGTTTGTTTAATTGGGAGGTTGGCCTGCTGTGAAAGAGAAGCGCTGCCCTCCAGTGACATCCTTATTGGGGTTAAAAAGAGTAGTTTTGTTTCGGAGCCCAGACCTAACCTCTGCCTTGTACTTTTCTTTTAGTCTCACCCATTTGCCTTCTAGGAAAGGAGTATTCTGTGACCAGCCAAGCCCACCATTGTATGAACGGAAAAGCCTCACTCCTAAGGCAGCTCTTTTGCAAGAGCGCCCAGCACACTCGTAAAATTCCAAATGTGGCCCACCAACCCAAAATAGTTGGGTATCCCTGCTCTGCATTCTCTCCAGTATCAGAGGCAGGATGGCTCTCAATACCAGTTGCTGTGGAACATGGGCAGGAGGATGCTGTTGCGCTTGAGTCCTTCTGGCAGGCTTCTCACTGGGGCACCTGGTGGGCTGCCATGGGAACAGAGTGCCCTTGGACTAGAGAGGCCTTTGGTTTGATGCAGCAGAGCTCTTAGGTTCTTATAAAGAAAAAAGACCTCGACCACAAAAAGACTCCAAAATGCATTTCATATGTATTCTTTGCCATGGATATGTACAAATCTAAGCAGGTACATTAAAAAAAGAAGTCTGGGACAGGGGGCAAGTCAAGAAGGCATTTTTTGCTGCTTGCGGTGCTCTCCCCCTGGGGATATTTGGCCTGCAGAGGAAGGGGTGTCATTTAGCCCCCTACAAAATTCTGACTGACCACAACTGGCCTGCAGGCATGCTTCCTCTTATTTCTTTCGCACAGCAGGAAGAGAGATTCCCACTGGAGAAGACTGCGTGGGCAGGAGCAAGCAAGGATCTCATGGCCCAAGCACCGTAGGGCTCAATGCATCAAGCCTCTTTCAATCCCTTCCCTGCTTTGAGGAGGGGGGGGTACAGGCAGGACAGCAAGAGGGGCCACCACGCGGCAGACTCAGGCGCCCACCTGCGTTGCTATGTCGGAGCCTCCTTCTCAAGCGGCACTTGGCATAGAGGCCCCTCCCCCTACTCACACATTCCTTCTCCCATTTCATCGTTGTCTCCGTCACCATGCCCTGCAGCCGGGCCTCCAGGCGACGCTTGTCAGAGACTTGGCGCTGCAGCTTCTGGCTCTTGTTCTCTAGCTCGTGGTGCAAGTTGCGCTTCTCCTCTTCGTAAATTGTTGTTGTTTTCTCCAAGATGTCAATCTGGTTAGACAAATTGCAGATCCTGTTCTGAAAACTCACCCCCCATACCCCCCATTTAGCAAACGGCCCCCCCTTTTTTGGGGGGGCAAAGCCAGAGCCAAACTGATGCAACAAAACATGCAAAATTCACAGCGGTCATGTAGATGTGAGAGAAAAACTTCCTTCCAAACAAGGGCAGCCTCTAAAATGCTTTTGCCATTCCACAGCTCGTCAAAAGAGAAAGAAAATCTAACGTTGCTTAAGAACATCCTAGCAATTTAAGATCTTGCTTTTGAGCTGAAAGGTTTAGCATGAGAGAAATGAGCTCAGCTAACACAACTAAGGACAAGGGCTTTCAAAACGAGCATCACACACAAACCTTGTATTCCAGCGTCTTTGCTTTCTTTTCCAGGCGCTCTATCTCCGTCTTTTGCCCAGCTATTACTTTGTCTCTTTCCGCCATTTTCACGTGTGCATAGTTCTCTTTGGAGACTATGCTGGCATCAAGTTCTTGCAGCATACCCTTCACAGAAAGCACTGCAACAGAAGGAGACAATGGAATCTTTTTTACCAGCTGGACTAGGATGGCCCAAGTTCGCTAGAGAAGCCAAAGCCGATGCCTGGCTCAGGCTACCTGCATCCCTCCAGGGTGAAATCGAAATAATGTGGAAACCTCATGCAATAGATCCCACGGCAGGACAGAATATCAAGTGCTTCTGGAGGCAGACATTCTGTGCATTAGGATCACTCTTTAAGCCAGAAAATAAATCATCCCTGCTGTGATCCTGCTGCATTCTGGGCATCAGCAAGAGGTGAAACACAGCTATGGTGAGTTCTTTTAAAGCACTCAAACTCCCCTACTCAAAGCAGACTGATGGGTAGCTCATTGCACCTACTTTTGGCCAGAGAGAGACAAAAAGATGTCAAGAGCTTACCGTTTTTGGCAAACTCTTCCGACAACATCTGCCGGATGCGATGCCGCTTTTCCAGCACTGTAATCAGCCGAGGGAGGGTCTGGTCGTCATTGATGTCCAGGAGTTCACAAGAAGGCAGTGGGGGGAAACTCTGCAGGAGCATCTCTGTAGCAGACCGCTCCCGATCTGCAAAAGACGGGACAGGTCAGTTGTGTGGGCTTATACCCTACCCGATCCAAGAGGTTCAGGATAGGCAGCGCTTGCAAGACACCTGCTTCTACCCTCGCTAGAAACGCATTGCACTCCTCCAAGAATGTGTCTGGACTAGAGCTCCGACAAGCTTCCAACAGGAGGAGAGTTCCTCCAGTGACGAGCAACTAGAAAAAGCCTCTGTATCAACCCTGGATGCCTGAACCTGGTGCTGGGATGGCTGTTAAAACTGCCACTGTGAATGTGAACCTAGGACCGCAAAAAGACTACGGTGTTCATACAACTACCTATATTTTACAGGCCAAAGTACACCTACTAGGGCTGCAGTGTAAGAGTAGCCTGATAACTCCTTTGAGAAGGGGCCGTTAAGGTAATTGCAGCAAAGAAAGGCAGGGGAAAAGAGGGTGCTGACTTAACCTTTCCCTTCAGATACCACTACCCCCTGCTGCTGCTTTTAGCCCCACCCATGTTCCAGACCCAAGGGTTAAGCAAGATAAATAAAGCTAGAAGGAGAAGGCTGCATTGCTGATTGTCTGATTGATTGATTATACAGGCAACACAAGCCAGCATCAGGTGGTCTAACTAGCCAGTCAAAATTTACCTCCATCGATTGGTCCACCTCGAATTTCCAGCTGCCGTGAAAGCTCCTCCCTAAAGGCCTGGTTCTTAAACCGCCGACCAGGGGTTAATCCACACAGCGGCTTGTCGGCAGGTCTTGCAACCTCTACTTCTTGCGTGATTTCAGCAAATCGCATTACTTGCTACAAAAGAATGTTATTTAGAAGTATACAAAACTCAGTACTTACAACGCAAACAGGAAACAACATTAACTAAGCCTTCAGCAAACCCACATAGTATCACATGCCTTGGAAATGCAGGTTGCCTACCTGTAACTGTAGTTCTTCGAGTGGTCATCTGTGCAGTCACACATATGGGCTCGCGCCGGCGCCGAGCCCCGTTCGGGAAACTTCCCTAGCTAGCCTAGCGTTTTTTGGCGGGAACCCCACCATCTCACCGCGCATGCTCCGGGTTCCCGCCTACCTCAGTTCCTTGAGACCGCATTGGCCTCGCAACCAAGGTAGTATGAATAAAAACTGGAGCATACCGGTAAAAAGAACACACTGCACACAAAGCGATGCAGAGAGGGGATGGTGGGTGGGTTGTGTGACTGCACAGATGACCACTCGAAGAACTACAGTTACAGGTAGGCAACCTGCATTTCTTCTTCGTGGTCTCTGTGCATCACACATATGGGCGAGTAATCAGCAGTACTTACCGGAGGAGGGTCTGCACGCTGGAATTTAATGGCAGATAGAGGAAAGGACAGCTCTCCCAAAGGATGCGTCCTTGACTGCTCTGGTATCTAGTCTGTAGTGCTTTACGAACGTAGAGGCATTCGACCACGTCGCGGCTCTACAGATATCCGGGATTGAAGACCCATGGGACAGGGCAGCAGATGTGGCTTGTCCCCTCGTGGAATGCGCGGAGAATTCGGCTGGCGGAATTTTCCGTAGCACTTGGTAAGCTAAGACGATAGTGTCTACGATCCAATGGGAGAGGCGTTGCGGAGAAACCGCTAGGCCTTTCGTCCTGCCTCCGTAGCAAACAAACAACTTATCCGACTTACGGAATGAAAGTGATCTGTCCTTATAGAAGGCTAATGCCCTTCGCACATCTAGGGTGTGCAACTTGGAGCAGAGAGAGTCCGTAGGCTCCTTGAAAAAAGTAGGCAGAACAATATCTTGGTTAATATGAAATGGGGAAGAAACCTTAGGAACAAACGAGGGTCCCGGACGTAACACCACCTTATCTGGGAAGAATTGTGTGTAAGGTGGGTGAAGCATCAGTGCGGCCAGTTCCGAAGCTCGCCTTGCCGATGTGATGGCAACAAGGAATGCCGTTTTCAGAGTCAGTAAACGTAGGTTAACGGTGGCCAAGGGCTCAAAGGGTTTTCCCGTGAGAGCAGTTAGGACCACCGATAAGCTCCATTGAGGGGTAATGGATCGCAACTGGGGAAATAAGTTCCTAAGTCCTTTCAGGAATGTTCTAGTGATGGGGTGCGTAAAAATGGAAAAACCATCAACCTTAACATGGTGCCTTGAAATAGCCGCCAAATACACCCTTAGAGATGATAACTTCAGTCCCGTGGAGTGTAGGGAATATACAAAATCAATTACTCCGGAGATGGGGCCATTGACAGGGCTAAAGCCATTTTGCTTCGCAAATTCCTGGAAACGCTTCCATTTCCTAGCATATGATGCTCTGGTGGAGGGTTTTATGGAAGCTTCAAAGATAGTCTTTAATGCAGGTGGTAAGTGGAGTGACTGCCAGTTGGTTGGATCCTCCACGCTGTGAGTTTCAGGGACTGCAAGTCGGGGTGTAGGATCTTGCCGTTTTCCTTTGACAGCAGGTTCTGGCGCAGCGGTAGATGCCAGAACTGGCGCCGCGCTAAGCGACACAGAGGGGTAAACCACGGTTGTCGTGGCCACCAGGGAGTTATTAAGATGGCGTTTGCGAGGGATCTGCTGGCTTTGGCTATTGTCCGAGATATCAGTGGGAATGGCGGAAACATATATAGGAAGTCTTTGGACCAATCCCACTGGAATGCATCTCCTAGAGACGCAGGTCCAATCCCCGCCCGCGAACAGTAATTTTGACAGGCTGCATTGGCAGAAGTCGCAAATAAATCTACAGAGGGGAGACCCCACCTGTCGAACAGCATGCAGAGAACGTCTCTGGCTAACTCCCACTCGTGAGTGTTGGCGAATTCCCGACTGAGAGTATCCGCCAACCCATTGTCTGTGCCGGCGATGTGCAGCGCGGAGAGACAGATCTTGTTGCGTATCGCCCAGCGAAAAATGCGTAGTGTGAGGTTGAGGAGACGGGAGGAACGCGTCCCTCCTTCCTTGTTGATATACCACACCACGGCGGTATTGTCGGAGAGTATTTGCACGTGGTGACCTCGTAAGAGGGGCAGAAAGCTGTGGAGGGCCCGTTTGACGGCCAGCAGCTTGAGGACATTGATGTGTAGGGATCTCTGGGCGTGTGACCATTTTCCTTGTATTCTCAGGTCGTCCACATGAGCTCCCCAGCCCTCCAGGGAGGCGTCCGTCGTGAGTACCCGAGTGGGCTCGTGTTGATGGAACGGGAGGCCTTGCGAGAGATGAGCCATAACCGACCACCATTCGAGAGACGGAAGGACGGAGAACGGAAGGGTAAGTATCGTCCTGTGAGGGTTCTGTTCCGGGCAGTAGTGCTTTAGGAGCACCTGTTGAAGGGGGCGCATGTGTAGTCTGGCCCACCGAACAACGAATACTGAAGAGGCTATCAGGCCCAACAACCTTAGTACCGCGAACGCTGTTGTTCTGCGGGTGTAGCGGAGACGGGTGGCGAGGGCTTGGATACTGCGTCTGCGTTCCACAGGAAGAAATGCGCGACCCAGAACCGAGTCGATGGACACTCCGATAAACTGAATCTGCTTTGTTGGTTGCAATACTGACTTTTCCACATTTATTTGCAGCCCGAGCTCGGTGAGGCAGGAAGTAACCATGCGAACGTCTTTGAGAGCCTGCCGGTGAGACGTGGAGACGATTAGCCAATCGTCCAGGTAGGGGTATATCTCGATATCTTGCGATCTGAGATGGGCGCATACAGCCGCCATACACTTGGTAAAAACACGAGGAGCAGTTCGAAGGCCGAATGGGAGAACCGCGAATTGGTAGGCTTGACTTCCCACAATGAATCGCAGGAACTTTCGATGCGCGCAGTGAATTGGGATGTGGAAGTAAGCATCTTTGAGGTCCACGGATGTGAACCATCTGTTTCGCTTTAGCAATGGTAGTATTTGTGCTAATGTAATCATGCGAAATTTCTTCGGTTGTATAAACTTGTTTAGATGTCTGAGGTCCATAATTGGGCGGAGGCCTCCGTCCTTCTTTGGAACCGTGAAATAGCGCGAGTAAAAACCCGCTTTTTTTAGTTTTTGAGGAACGACCGTGATCGCTCTCTTTTCCAAGAGCGTGGATATCTCTTGGATGAGTACTGTAGATGGTTGAGTGTGTCGCACCATGCCAAGGGGGGGACGAGCCACAAACTCGATACGATAGCCCTCGGCTATGGTGGACAGAATCCACCGATCCGTAGTAATGCTTTCCCATGCTGGCAGGAAGGGTAGCAGTCTGTTGTAAGGATCTTTGAGGCTGCGAAAGGGTACCGCCGAGTCAAAGGCGCCGTTTCGCGCCATAGTCCTGCTTGCGAGACTTTCCGAACCTAGACGAAGGCTTACGTGATTGGTACAAAGTCTGGGTTTGCTGAGACTGGTAACGCTGGGAACGTTCCTGCTGCTGGCGAGACTGGTAAGGAAGCGGCCGATACCAGCGACGTTGCCGGTGAGGCTGTTGGTGCTGCTGCTGCTGTGACGGAACGCTCATTCTTTTTGCAGTCATTTTGGCTTTATGGATGACATCCATAGTATCGTCCGTGGTGGCATGGAAGAGCCCTTCCCCGTCAAAGGGCAGATCTTCGATCCGGGCTTTTGTTTCTGTCGGCAAGTTTGACGACCGTAGCCAAGCATGGCGTCGCAAGGCCACCCCCGCCATAAGAGCTTTTGCAGTACATTCCGTTTGATGGTTGGCAGTGGCCAGCTGTTGTCTTGACAATCTCGCTGCCTCCGCCTGGAAAACTCTTGCCAACTCGCGTTGGTCGTCCGGAAGGTAATCGGTGAGAGTGGAGATTTTCTCCCATAAAAATAGTTGATAACGGGCCATGGTAGCCTGGTAATTCGCTACCTTGAACCCTAGTGCCGCTGAAGAATAAAGTTTTCGGCCGACTGCATCCAGCTTCCTTCCCTCCTTGTCAGTTGGAGCGGCGTGGGACCGTCCCGTCCTACCGACTGATGACTCCACCACAATTGAATTAGGTTTTGGGTGCGTAAATAGGAACGGGGCGTCCGCCTCTTGGACTTTGTACAATGCGTCCAGCCTTTTTGTCGTTGGGCCCGATGTAGCTGGATTTGGCCATGCTTCTTGCAACGTTTGCAGGAGAGTAGGCACTACTGGAAGCGTAGGCTGAGGTGTCGGATTCAGATACATTACATCATATATTTTGTCCTTTAATGGCTGCTTGGGTTGCTGCAGATCCAGACCCAGAGATTGAGCCATACGCTGCATCTGATCCGAGAATGCCCCTAATTCTAATGAAGGGGACACCCTGTCTGAGGCCACCACCTCGTCGGCGGGAGAAGGCGCCGATGGTGGGGGGGAAGGAATTGAAGACGTATCTGACGGATAGTCTTCTCGTGAGGATGGAGAAGGCTCTCGCATCGGTACCGACAGTTGTAAGGAATGCGAGGGTGTTCGTGACCTCGCTGCTGTTGGGGCAAGTCGCTTACCCGTATATGGGTCAAATCTAAATTGTTTCTGCGGGCGATGCCCAGAGGTACTGTGGGCTCGCTCAGAAGACACGTCCCAATCATGGGATCGGGATCGCGAAAGTGCCCGGGACCGCTCCGTGACCCCTGATGTACGGGATCGGGGGGAAGGCGGTAGATCTTGTTCCGGGTCAGAATCCAGCGAGATAGGCTGAACGGTACCGAGGGGGTCGGTGCCGAGGCCAGGATGGTCCTCGGAGTCGAGTTGGTCCACTGTCACGATCTCGGAAATGTCGATCTCGGAAGAGAAGTCAATCGGAGATCGGGGCGGCCGCGGCGGTAGCGACGCAGCCCTGTCCCTCGGAGTGGACGCCCTTCGTGCATCCCTCGGTACCGATGCCGGTGGAGCTGACGTCGGCGTCGCGTGGGCCGTCCTCGGTGTCGAAGGTTGCAGTGTCAGCGGTGTCGATGACGGTCGAGAAGGGCTCGGTACCGACGGAAGTTGCTGCTTCGCAGACATCGAAGCAGTTGTCGACGCTGTCGGCGCCGAGTGTTTTTTCTTTTTTGCCTTCGATGTCGACAGCGGCTCCGATGCCGATCTCTTCGACGCCGATGACGCCGCCGCCGATGGCTTCGGTACCGAAGATTTCGAAATGGCCGACTTATCTCGGTGTTTCTTCGGTTTCTGTAGCTGGGTCTTCGCACTTTTTGATGGGGGACGGGTCCCCGTCAGTGGGTCCAAAACCCCATGGCCTACAGCAATCACAGTGCCGGGCGATGCTGGGTCTGAGCGACTTACTGGCGGCCGCCAGCGCTCCCCAGAAGTCGAATAGGCCTTGTCGGACAAATCGTCCCGAGGAGAACGTGGCAATTCTCTCTGCCTGTCCACTGCCGACAGAGCGTTGCTCCAGAGGAGACTGCGCAGTCTATCTGCCCTATTTCGCCGGGTTTGCCGGGAAAAAGACATGCAGTGAGAACATGTCTCCACAACGTGGCCCTCTCCTAGGCACAGTAGGCAGAGGGAATGCCCATCGGTAAGGGTGAGCTTTGCCTTACATTTTAGGCAATGCTTGAAAAGGGCAGCCTGCGCCATTGCCGCAGCAGGCGGCTCAGCAGGAGCGAAAACGAACAACTTAACTACTATTACTATTATTAATTTTTTTTTTTTTTTTTTTTTAATATATATATGTTAAACACAATACTACGCTAAGCTAACTAACTATTCTAACTTTGTTTTTTTGAACAGATATACGAACGACGAAGAAACGTCGGAGGAAGTCTCCCGCGAGGCTAATTCACCAGCGGTCGAAGAAGAACTGAGGTAGGCGGGAACCCGGAGCATGCGCGGTGAGATGGTGGGGGGAGGGGTTCCCGCCAAAAAACGCTAGGCTAGCTAGGGAAGTTTCCCGAACGGGGCTCGGCGCCGGCGCGAGCCCATATGTGTGATGCACAGAGACCACGAAGAAGAACACACCACACATATAATTCTGCTCTTAAAGGGTAGTTCAACTTAAGATCAGCTTTGCAGGTTTTAAAAAAACTACGAGAGAGAGAGAGAGCACCTGGTTTACACCAAGGCAGCCTTCCACCAGTTTTAGTAAGCTTAAATCATGGAAGTTAAAATCAGATATAACTTACCAAGCTCTCATCGTAGTCTTCAGCCTTTGGGTTCACGCAGATGATCATACGCACTTTTCCTTCTCCGTCGAAGTAATTCTTGAAAAGGTGGGTCAGCTTGGAGTCTCGATAAGGAACCATCTAAAGGTAGATTCCAGTGAACGCGAAGTTCTCAGGACTAAAGAACCCAGGCCGGGGGGGGGGGGGGGAAGAGCACAAGAAAGGGCAGCCACAATACCTTGTTGGTCCCGTATGTTTGGTTCTCCCGCAGTGCCTCAATACAGGTTCTTAGTGTCATTAATGATTGGTTAATATTACCTGTAAGAATGAACATTGTTAGCCTATCATTCAGCTAAAGCCATGCCTGAGACACAAGACAATTAGAGTAAACAGGAGTTTCTTACTGTAAATTTCCTTTTCTTGGGGGAGTAAAGAGGGCTTTCTAGAGTTTTCGGGATTGCCCCTCCCACCAGAAGGAGACAGGGATAGCTTGCACATCTGACTCCCCTGCTGGGAAGGGGCTCCCACTGTCCTGGACTTGACTGGTAAGAGAAACTCCCTCCAAGACAATACATGTATTTATTATATTTTAATCCACCCAATAACCAGTCTTCGCTGGGCAGATCACAAACAGTTAAAAGACAAAAACACCAATAGCCAACTTGGCTGAACCCTGGATAGCAGCCCAAAAATCAAACTATTGTTCCAGCTGAAGTACAACTAGGAAAGGGGAAAGGGAAAAGGGAAAAGGGAAACATCCCCAGGTGCTCCTAACTCTTTCCCAAAATGTGTGCCTATTATGCAGAAGGACAAACGGATACCACTTAGAGAAATTACCAGGGTGGGTAGAATGCTCTCTTTACGTTCCCAAGAACAGATGTTTTATGAAATGGAAAAAAAAAACCTGTTCTCCCTGGTAGGGTAAGCAGGGCACTCTAGAGCCCTGGGGGTTTGAAAGAGCTGTTTCTGTTAGAGTGGGGTGGGGGGTCCCAGGGTGAAGGGAGTCCTCAACCAAGTTATAACTTTCTGCAAGAGTCCTCCTCCCAAAGGCTACATCTGCAGAGAGGCGTGAAGGTACAGACAGAGGCTGATACCGTAGAGGAGGTCCAGCCCAGAAGGCTGGAGAATTGGCAAACCTCTTACAGAAAGAGCAGCAACAGTGGCCATTTGCCTAACACTGAGCCCAGGATGCCATAGCAGCACAGTGATGGAGCACCTGGGCAAGAGTTGCTTTGGGAGACACCCAGCACCATACGAACAAGGCTGACACCTTCGAGGCAGTCAGCATCCCATAAAGGATCTATATAGAACTAACCCAGGTGCCCTTCTTCCATGTAACTTATGCCACATGGTGTTCAGGCAGAAGAAGGGAAGTATCATCTCCTGGGTCCCACGAAAACCAGGTAATTTTAGAGAAGCTTGACTGTGCTATGCAAGGCAGATGAGGTGGAGGTGATCTGCCCCTTTTCCTATGGCACTTGTAACTAGAAGATCCTCTTCTTACATCCCTGAACTTCACGGGACTTTAAATAAGAAGACTGGGAAGGGTTTTCTATGGGTCCCGTACCTCCTCCTCCCGCTACACACACACACACACACACACACACACACACACACACAGAGTCCAGCCCCTGGGACATCTCCTTGTGAAACCAACCAAGCCTTTGACCCAGTTAAGAACTCCGGGCAATTGCCCTTCCCTGCAAGGTCAGGGATAGACAGGGAAGGCTTGCCTATGTCCATAGCACTGCCCAGCTCATTGCCCACAACATCCACTTTTAGGTTGCTGGAGCGGGGGGGGGGGGGGGGGGGTGCTGTCTCAGGCCGACAAGGACCAACCTTCCCCCTGTGTTCTACCTTTTGTGTGGAAAAGCAGGTGGAAGGTTGCTAGATTGCACCGAGCTCTCACCAGGGGAGAAGGCAAAGATGGAAAGGGTGGCACCTGCCACTTACGGGGAGGAATGGCCACTTCTAGCCAAGCCCCTCTTCAAATCTCCCAGCCGACCTGGTGGCAAGGAAAAGGCCAGGCTAGGGAAAGAGCCTTGGGCACAAGCAGTCTGCGTTTGGTCTGGTTTCTTGGTGCTTTGAAGGCCATGCACCAACTCAGCTGGCAGCCAATGCTGAAGGCCAGGCCAAGGAGCTCCCGTTATTGGATACAGCCTGCTAGATGGACTGTGCTGCTGGGGGGTGGGAGTATGTGCAGGCCACGCTCTAATAGCTACATGAGGCGATCAAAGAGTTCCCAGCCATCATCACCAACGAAGGCTTAGCCGGGTGGGAGTGGAGCAGCTTCAAGGAAACAGGGCAGCAAACTCATGACAGAAAGCTCCCTGCTGCCAAGGCCCCTTTCTTCTCTTTGCAGTAAACCCAGCCCTGCAAGAAATGGCCCAGATAGAATTCCCCTTTCCCCCACCCTCACCCCAAATCCCTGCTAAGATTCAGTGTTCGTAACAGGTGCTTGAGGTGGGGCCCTTGAAGAGCCCAACATAGACCCTGCTCCTGAGCCATCAGGAAGGACAGACCTGGGAGGATGCAAGCGCCTCCGTACCATAGTGCAAGCCAGTCCTGCCTGCTTGTGTTAGGAGGGACAAGTCAAAGGGCCTTGAGTGCTCCCCAACTCCCTCCCCCCCGGCTTTATCAAAGAACAGCTTTCCGTTGGATTTCAAAACCAAGCTCTCACAATTGGGGCAAGACGTGGTGAGCCCTTGCCTGTGGTACCAGGCTGGGCAGAAAGGAAGCCGTAGCGTCTACCTGCTTCACGTAGCCTGCTCCCTTCTGCTTTGGTTCTGTTTGTTCTCTCACTTCCTGCCAGGTCAACCAAAGATAACTGGCTCAAGGTTATTAGCTCTCTCTCCTGCAAAAAAGAGAAGGAGTCAGGGATTTAATCAAGGAAACCACCACCACAAAAATTGCCACTTACGTATAGCAGCGTCAAGACTTTTCAAAATGCCATACCCTGATGGGGTTGTGTTATTGGTCTGACAATCGTTGCTATTTGGAAAGTTCCCCCCCAGGCCAGAAGAGAGAAGCTGTGCTCCTGCAAGCCCCTCCCAATGTTACCTGTAGAACATTATCGCCACCTGCATCCAGTGGTGCCTGGGCCAGTTTAATCAGAAACACACTATGCGAACGGCTGGATTCACGATTCAGCTGAGTATTTGCAATGCGCCTCTTCTTTTGGCCTGTTAATGGAGAAGAGTTCTTTAAATCTAGCATGAACAGAAAATACGAAGACCAGTATCCCAATGCACCCACATCTGGATAGTTTTGTACTACTTTGGCCATCACATCTTGATACTGTACAGCTGGAAAAGGTGCAGAAAAGAGCAACTGAAATACTCAAGGGTTGGAGCACCTTCTCTATGAAAAAAAGGCCAATACATTTGGGCCTTTTAGTTGTAGGAAAAAAGACAACCAAGGTAGAACATGAGAGGTTTACTGAGCTATGAACATTGCAGAGATATTTCTCCCTCTCTCTTACTAGCACTTCAGGGTTAGCCAAAGAGAAAGATTGGCAGAGCAGGAGAGCCAAAAAAAAAAAGAAGTACTTCCCACAAGGTTATGACTTATGGAATTTACTACTGCAGAACATAAGTGGTTTTAAAAGAGACCTAGACAAATTAACAGGATAGGCTGACCCATGGCCATTAGCCATGGATAGCTTTGTGCTCAAGAGTAGCAGACAGAGTATCAGCTGCTGCAGCCAAACAATTCCACGCCCTGCTGGTGGACTTCCCAAAGGCACCTAGCTGGCCACTGTTGGAAAGAAGACAACCCCTTCCTCAGTTCCATCAGGGGTCTTGCATAAGAAGTGCAGGAGTCTCCATGCCAGTCCTCCACTTCTGCACTTTTAGGAGGCCGGGAATTTCATACCTCTCCAGAAGACTTCAAAAGCTTCCTCTGTGGATTTGACTTCTACTTCGGTGCACCCTGCAACGTACATATTGTGATTCTGATCCTCACGGAGAATTCTGGATTGGGGAACCCTGCAATGGGAAGGATCCCGATGACGACAATCACCAGCACTATACTGACTGCTAGCGATGAGAAGTCCAACTAGTCAGATGCACCCTAAAGGTCAGCGACAGCACCATTTGCCGGCCAGTATTAGCTCATTCCAGGCAAGCAGTGGGCAAGAAGAAAGCGCAGGCGATTGAGATGTTAGTCTGCAAACTATCAGACTAAACTATCTGCAAATTAAGATTTTAGTCTGCAAACTATCAACAGCAAGCTTCTAGATAAGAGAAGCGGGGGGGGGGGGGGGGCTTCACAGTGGCAGATACTACCAGCTCCACTTGGTGGAAGCCAGTCACCTTGGCTGCTACAAGAGGGAAATAGTTCGTACACATACATAAAGTCAACGTTCCGCACCGGAGTGCCACAGGCGTTCCACCTACCAAAGAAATACAATTGAGAGTGTCACAGGCCCACAGTAGCCACTTCCCCTCACTAATTCATGTAAGTATTTTCCAAGACAAATAGTGACAGTGACAGCTAGTGTGGTGTTGGAACATTCCTGTCCCTTGTTAGAGGATTATTGACGTTTTGGCAGCCAGCAAAGTTAAACTGAACAAGACTTTTGGTTCCAGCAGTAGGTAATGCCAGCCCCAAGAACAACATGTTCAGTGATGTTTCCATGTGACCCTGGTGACAGAGGTCTCCAAGGTGTTTGACAGAGAGAATGTTGCATATTTGAAAGCTAGGGTTGATCCATCTTGGTGCCAAAACTGACTTTAATATACCTTCATTGTTGTGGTATTATTTCCTGATACCATCCCAGCCTGATGTCCTACAAATACTCACAATGGATTTGTCCCCAAGGCATCAAATCTGGAATCTACTCTCAGGCTCAGTCCAGACAACATGTTTCTCAACGGTGGTTTTAGAACACAGTGGAGTTTTTACACCACCACCATAATAATAATAATAATAATAATAATAATAATAATAATAACAATTTATTTCTTACCCGCCTCTCCGTCTGGATCGAGGCGGGGAACAACAACATGATAAAATACATAAAACTGATTAAAACATGACACATATTATTAAAACTGCATAAAAATCCTAAAACATCCTAACATTGAGAAACGTGTTGTCTGGCAGGAAAACTCCATGCAACGGTGGAGTGTTTTTGGAAAATACTCGACGCAGAATAGCCACACAGTGTCGAGGAGAGTTCCTGCACAACCATTGTGTTGTGTGGTGGGCTCCATGGAGTTTTCTGTTGTATTGAGATGACTTTTCCCACTGGCTACAGAGTTCTCTGGCAAAAGCAGGGAAAGGCGCAAGTACCGCTCTAGGAAAGCTGCTGGGATTGTTTTTTTTGCAGCAATGGCTGATGGGATACCTTCGGGAGGACCGAGGGAGGAGAGAGGGCAGAGGAACTGTCAATCGAACATCGCGATGGATTTAACTCGACTCCACGGTAGCCCACATTCACACAATGGGGGAGTTAGAACATGTTGTGTGGGGAGTACCCCAAAAAACTCAACCGTCGAGTGTCGTTTTCTCACTGCATTGACTAATGTGTTGTCTGAACTGAGCCTCTGCCTTACCTTTTGGAATCTAAGCCAATAGACTACAATTCTACCACTTGTACTGCATGTAACGATTATCTAGTTAACGGTCAGAGTCAAAGACCCACACTGATGGAGCTTTACTCACTTTGGTTTGGTGGGATCAAAGGGGATTTCTTCCAAAAGATCATAGATGTAGTTATTATAGATCTCAATGTAAGAGACAAACACGCTGTAAACATTATCATCATCAACTTCTTCCACTTTGCAGTTATCTTGCACATTAATCATATCAGCAATTTCAGGGTCTATTTGCCGTCTGCTAAAAAACAAATGAGCGTGACATGCTGTGAAATGTATTTCTTTGACAAATCATATATGGCAATCTTGATTGAGACTGAAGTGCCCCGGCCTTCCTTAGCTGCTTACTTGCTGCCAGATGGAGTTTTTGGAATTGGAAGAGCCTCTCTTTTTTGGCGTTCGAGTAAAGCATCAACCTCGCACTGCACCTCAACCCCATTCTTCTCATCCAGCTTGAAAACCTGAGGGTACAGATGTCCTTCACATATTACACTAACAAATGGACCTTTGGAGTTGGAGTTGTCTTTAAGCTGATATGGGATACACTGTGCCCATGCCGCCTAAGTGAAGACATGCCTGCTGCCACCACGAGGCACAGCCCTTGCTATGGTCCACCCCTATAGCCACCCCTGAGGGAGGGGTCTGCCCACTCCATCCCACTTAGATGGAGCTGCCCTACAGCACAGGGGAGGGGGCAGGCCTATGACCCGGCCTCTAATCTTCCCTGGCTTCAAACCATACTTTTTTTTTTTCATACTTTAGCATTTTCCCCAATATTTGGGGCTTTTTTAAAAAAAAAATTGTCTAAAGAACACGAATGTTGTATGGTTACAATTTGCTCACTACAATGCTGAATCATCATGCGAAGATTGGTTAAAATCAATGTAATGTTACTGAAGCAGTATATTTTTAAACATTTTGATTTGCCCCCTTTTTTGGTGCAAGATGGCGATCAAAATTTTCACTGTTGTCTAAAACCATCCCAGATAGAGGTGGAACAAATCCTTTCATAACAATAGGATGTACAGTTTTCGAGTCCATTGAGGACAAACCCTTCCTTTTATTTATATAAATGATTATTATTATTACTGGTAGCACAGCAACGAGGATAGCAGAAACTGCTGGCTGCTATTTAGACTAGCACCTCTTGACTTCAGTGGCAGGAAGGATGGGGAACGCTAGCCCAAGGTTTCTACACAAACTTGCATCACTCAAATCTAAACAACCAACAAAAAATTCTAACATCTCTGATGGAGAGCACTAGATAAAAATGCATCAGGTTTTATCAGAAATGTTGAGACAGACTTATTTAAATTCCATTGTTACTTATGATAGACCATTTTTTCCCTTCATCTCAACTTGCTTTTGCTAAGTTACAAGTGTCTGAATTTCATTGGCTGTAGCAGCATTCCCCATGCTGGAATCCCTCCAAATGTTTTGGGCTTCAAATCCCACCAGCCCCAACATGCATAGCCAACAGTCAGGAATTCTGAGAGCTGTAGTCATAGAATCATAAAATCACAGTGGAGTTGGAAGGGGCCTCTAAGGCCATCAAGTCCAACCCCCTGCTCAATGCAGGAATTCACCTTAAAGCATACCACACATATGGCTGTCCAGCTGCCTCTTGAATGCCTCTAGTGTGGGAGAGCCCACGACCTTCCTAGATAATTGGTTCCATTGTTGTACTGCTCTGTCAGGAAGTTTTTCCTGATGTCCTGCTGGAATCTTGAGCTCGATCATCCCAGAATGCAGGACACGGAATATTGGGCTCAAGTTACGGAAAGCCAGATTCCAGCTGGACATCAGGAAAAACTTCCTGACTGTTAGAGCAGTACAACAATGGAACCAATTACCTAGGAAGGTCGGGGCTCTCCCACACTAGAGGCATTCAAGAGGCAGCTGGACAGCCATCTGTCTGGTATGCTTTAAGATGGATTCCTGCATTGAGTAGGGGGTTGGACTTGATAGCCTTAGAGGCCCCTTCCAACTCTACTATTCTATGATTCTATGACTACAGTTCTCAGAATTCCTGACAGCTGTAGTCATAGAATCATAGAAAACATCTAGAGGGCCCCAGACTGGGGAAGGGGGAGCTACAGCCTTAAATACAACCTCCTGCCTACACAATGTATGCCAGACAGTTAGCACAAGTTAAGCATTTAGCACCTTTCACTCCAAGACTTAGCAGGAAGCAACTTACATATCGTTTAGCCTGAAGCGACCCTATGCTGTTGAAGATCATGTCTAAGCAACGAGGAAGCAGTCCACCATCACCAGGAGAACCTGTCATCGTGTGGGTTTTCCCACTCCCTGTGACACCATAGGTAAAAAGGAGGCCTAGGATTCAGAGATACAGAGCCACTATCAGTACTTATAAGAAAACTTTACCGTACATTCTTGACATCAAGAAGGAACTGTTTATTTAGCAGAGCACATGCTTTCTGCCAGTATCTCCTAAACAGCATTTGCCAGCAAGCTTCCTGCAGTTAATACAATAGATTCAATATGCCTGAAGAGACAAATGAGATTTATTTAAATTCATTTAAAACATTCTTTAGCTGCCTTTCAGGGCAGAAGCTCTCCCAAGGCGGTTTACAACTACATATAAAAACAACCATATATAAAAACAGTATACACATTAAAAGCAATAAAAGCATAAAAGTAAAATATCAATTAAAACAATAAAAGCTACCATTAAAACTAGTAATAAAACAGCAAGGGTAACAGCAGCAAAACAATATTTAAGAGAAGGTGATAGTAAAATAAAACGTTTTAAGGCCTTCTTAAAAACCTGTAAGGATGGTGCACGGCGGATCATCGGTGGGAGTTTGTTTCAAAGGTGTGGGGCCACGGCTGAGTAGGCCCTCACCCATGTGGAGACCCACCTAAGATCTCTCACTGGTGGGCAGGTGAGAAAGGTCTCACTTTTTGATCTTAAAGTGTAGGCTGGCTGATATGGGTGAAGGCAGTCCTTCAAGTAACTTGGTTCCAAACCTTTTAGGGCTTTAAAGGTAAAAACCAGCACTTTAAATTGGGCTCGGAAACACACAGGTAGCCAGTGCAGCTTGCGCAATATAGGTGTTATATGGTCAAATCGCCTCACCCCCACCAATACTCTGGCGGCCGTATTTTGCACCAGCTGAAGTTTCCGAACTGTCTTCAAAGGCATCCCCACGTGTATCGCGTTACAGTAGTCCAGCCTGGAGTGATTAGCACGTGAATAACTGAGGCAAGGTCCATCCTCTCCAGATAGGGCCGCAGCTGGAGTACCAGCCTAAACTGATAGAATGCACTCCTGGACACCACAGCCACCTGGGCTTCCCCAGTTAGCTCAGAGTCCAGGAGGATACCCAAACTGCATACTTGGTCTTTTAGGGGGCGTGCAACCGCATCTAAGACCAGTTGTAAACCTCTATCTGAAGTAATTGGTTTCTCCACCCACAGTACCTCCGTCTTGTCTAGATTAAGCTTCAGCTTGTTCACCCTCATCCATCCCAAAACGCCCTCCAGGCACTGGTTCAAGAGTTCCACTGCCTCCCTGGAATGTGCAGCTGGAAACGAGAGGTAGAGCTGAGTATCATCCACATACTGGTGACACTTCAACCCAAACCTCCTGATGACTTCTCCTAGCGGTTTCATGTAGATGTTAAAAAGTATGGGGGACAAGTTAGAACCTTGTGGCACCCACAGTTTAATGGCCTTGGGGTGGTATAGAAGTCCCTCAGCACCACC
This sequence comes from Anniella stebbinsi, assembly GCA_029215795.1. Taxonomy (NCBI): domain Eukaryota; kingdom Metazoa; phylum Chordata; class Lepidosauria; order Squamata; family Anniellidae; genus Anniella; species Anniella stebbinsi. The sequence goes on from JARDYH010000001.1 coordinate 376,373,222, forward strand.
TTCTGAGACCATTCCTCCAGAAAGAACCGGAACCATTTTAAAGCCGTGCCTCCCAAGCCAAATCGAGCTAAACGATCCAGAAGGACACCATGGTCGATGGTATCAAAAGCCACTGAGAGGTCCAAGAGAACCAACAGGGCTGCATTCCCCCCATCCATTCCCCGACGTAAGTCATCAACCAGGGTGACCAAGGCTCTTTCTGTCCCATAACTAGGCCTGAAACCTGATTGGAATGGATATAGCTAATCAGCTTCATCCAAAACAGCTGGGAGTTGTGAGGCCACCACACGCTCTATCACCTTGCCCAAGAATGGTAAATCTGAGACAGGGGAGTAGTTACCCAAAATCGTAGGGTCAAAATTTGGTTTTTTCAATAAGGACCTCATCACAACTTCACTGGACTTCAAGGAGGCATTTACCACCTCAGAAGCCCAGATATCCAGCCCAGCTCTGGCAGATTTCAAAAGCCAGGATGGGCAAAGGTCTAAAGGGCAAACAGTAAGTCTCAATCCTCCAAGTAGTTTGTCTACATCCTCAGATTGCACAAGCTGAAAGGTATCCATAATACGACTAGATGGTGCACTAGTCCTGTCCATTTTAGACTCTGATAAAACAATGGCATCCAGGTTTGCACGAATACGAGCGATTTTATCTGAAAAGTGTCTCGCAAATAGTTCATGCCGGGCTTTTGAGGGTTCAGGTTGTTGTGTTGCAAGGCCTACACCTAAGAGGCCTTTGACCACTCAAAAGAGCTTCGCTGGACGGCACTGAGCAGATGCAATGGTGGCGGAGAAGTAGGATTTCTTCACCACCATCACCACCACAGAATAAGATCGCAAATGGATTCTTACCTATGTTCGATCACATTCATTCCACGTCTTCCACCATTTGCGCTCTAATTGTCGACACAGTTGTTTCATTGCCCTCAGCTCCTCAGAATACCAAGAAGCTGACACAGTTCTAGGACTAGGTCGAGGACATTTGGGAGTGATCATCTTGATAGCCCGGGTCACCCCCTCATTCCAAGCGGTGACCAGGACCTCGGCAGAACTGCCGGCTAAGCCTGTAGGAAAACCCTCAAGAGGCTTCAGAAAGCCATCCGGATTTATCAGCCTCCGGGGGCGGACCATCGAATTTGGTCCCCCACTCCAGCAGAGGTTACAGGTGGCCTGAAGGTCAAAACTGAACAGATGATGATCTGTCCATGCCAAAGGAGTCACCACTGGCTCCCCCACCTGCAGATAATTTTCTCCCAATCCAGCACAGAAAACCAGATCCAAGGTATGTCCTGCCACATGTGTTGGGAAAGATATCATCTGAGACAGGCTCATGGATGACATGGCGGGCATGAAATCCTGAGCCGCTCGTGTCAAGGCAGCCTCAGCATGAATACTGAAGTCTCCCAAGACCATAAGCCTTGGGGTCCTCAACATCACGCTCAAAACCACCAAAGTATAACACACTGAACCTCTTCTGTGCAAACCTATTCAAACAAGGAGCAAATCCAAAAGAGCACAGCTTTCCAGAAGGCAGGAAAAAAAGTTGTTCCCAAAGGTTCACCCCCCACCCTCAAGGAATAAAGGTTTTGTTTTTGTTAAGAAATAGGCATTTGCAGCTGGGAAAGTAGCTTTAAAAACTGTGCCAACTGTTTAAGTGGATTTCCTGCCTTTGGTCTGTATTGAAGAAAAGCAAGCTATAAATTTTTATTGTTATTTTTAAGCCCAAAGCAATATGGTCTAAGTGCATTTATTTCAAGAGGAACAAACCAAACAAGAACACATTTTATTCAAGTTAGATTTGTTGTTTTATAATGATGTTTGTGCTCAATACACTCCTCAATACACTGATGTTCAACTATGCTTTCGATCAGTACAGAATAAAGGAGACCCTGATAAACATTTGGACACTTCTAGCAGTACGTGAGGTGGAAAACACAGAACTTTGTCCTAAAGCATGAAATAGCCCGGAGTCACAGCATACCATTTTTTCCATGGATAAGGTCTTCCACTAGAGGTCTAGCAACCACATCAAACACACGTCTCTGAGAAATGCTGGTGCCAAACACTTCTTTAAATGAATACTGAACCTAGAGAGAAAGTCAGCAAGCTGTTATGAAGCAGCAGACAACAGGCATTTTGCTGCTGTTTCTAGACTGCAAGTTACCTCTTGATTCTGACTGAGGACATTTTATGCTGGATTAAGCATATTAACCCTAATAGCCAGTTATCTCCTATTCCCTAAGAAGGTTTAAGCTTAGTCCCTGTTTCATGAAATTTTCCATCCATTACTTTCAAACGGAAAAGCTACTGAAATCAACCACAGTACTTCCTTTTTCTTCGGTGACATCTCCCACCCGAACCCAAGCTCTCATCAGGTTCTGATATAAGGCCCATCTGATGATGAATGACTTCTGCTCTAGCAATGTACACCTTGGAAAAGACATGTGTGCTGTGGAGAAAAATAAGATGCTCTCCCTCCCTCGTAACACTAGAACCCAGGGCCATCAATCAAGCTGATCAGATAGGCCTTTGGTCTGATCCAGCAGGGCTCTTATGTTCACATGACAGGTACATTTGTACTGCAGCAGCAAGTTCTGGGATCCCGCCATGATTTTTTTTTAATGTAAGGATTTGAACATTCTCCCGAACAATCCTGTCCCTTGCAGCTTCACCAAAGAAGGAGCTCCTGCAGATCTCAAGTAGATTAAGCAGATTGCAGCCTTAACTCATAACTACTACAGTTTTCAGTTTCCATTTCTGGTAACATTTCAGCAAGCCTTTTACCTCTTTATACTCCCCATTGCGGGTGATGCGGTATCCATCAGGCGGGTGAACTTGGACTGTTGTGCTACTGATCACTTCTATGCAGCACTCTTGATCAGGCACACTGACTGGCCGCACCCGGCAGTACACCTGAGGGAAAAGAAGCCCATTGCTAAGAAGTGTCAGGACTTGCAGCTTCCACGCCTCGATGAGCCTGTTCTCTCCACCCTCACCCCCACATCCAAACAAAATAATTTTCACTTGGCATTTGTTTCTAAATAATTGTGTTTAGGAGTGGGGTACCAGTATGACAGGCAGCTCCAAGTAGCCATCCAAACCTCATTTATCACGCACTTATACCTCCTAAGAAGAAAATGTAAAGATGCAGAATCCCTGAACATTTATGCTAATGAAAGGTCACAGGTAGAAGACAAACTTTAGCTGGCATTTCTAGTTAAAAAGATCTTAAGCAGCAAAGCTGGGAAAGGGATCTCTGTTTGAAACCTTAAAGGAAAGAATATTAAGCCTCCTCTAAATCCAGCCTTTTTTGTTATCAGACAAGGGGAGCAGAAGACAGTCACTTCATGTAAAAACTAAATTGTGCCCTTATTTGCTTATAAGATTCAGAAAGCATTCACACATATCGCTAAACCATGGTTTAGCACTACATGCACAAACAGGAAGGAGCCACATGAAGCCTCAGACATACAAGTTTCAGCCTCCCCTGTTGTCCTCCCACACAACTAGGTGTGGGAGGATTCAGTTTCACTTTAGTGGATTCCTGTATTGTCCTTATTTGCAAATCAGGAATTGTGGTTTAAAAGAAATTCTAGTCAATTGCTAAATGAGCCAAAAATAAATCCTTGTTTAACAAAATTGAGCTTATCTTAAACCACAATTCCTAGTTCACCTCTAATGATAGACCAGGAACCTGCTAAAGCAAAACTGAGTTCTGGCTTATTCCTCCTCCAGGTCATGTAGGAGAAGGGAGAGGGGAGTGTGCAAGCCCAGCACTTCATGCAGTTCCTATCTGAGCAGTGAGCATGCATACAGTGCTAAATCATGGTTTAGCGTTACATGAGAACACTACCTGTACCTGTATTTGCTTGGTATCAGAGAAACACATTGGGCCTGTTCAGACAACACGCTAATCCATGGTTAGGCCACTAACCCTTTTGCAGCGAACAGATGGAGAGCATGTTTAAATTGTGGTTATGTAGCCACTCTGGTTAGGAATGGTTCACACAACATGCTAAGAAATAAAATTTAGCTTAAAGTGCTTAACCACTGTGGCTCAGTGTGTCATCTGAACAAGGCCTTTAATTCCTATAGTCCCTGTTCAAACAACACACTAAACCATGATGGTTAAGCATTTTGAGCTAAACATTATGGCGTAGCAAGTCATGTGAACCCTGACTTAGCGTGTTGTGTGAACCTTTCCTAACCATGCTGGCTACTAACCACTTGCTGCAAAAGTGTTAGTGGCCTAAACATGGCTTAGCATGTTATCTGAACAGGCCCATAGAAAGAGATACTTTAGTTCTGCCTTTCTATTCAGTTCCTAAAATATGCAGCAGCAGTATTGTGCTACATATGAAGGAATTAGTTCTGCCCTAAATAAACTACTTACCCCAACAGGGTCCTTCAAACTGTTGCTGGATGCCTTCTTCACTGCATGCTTCCTAGGAGTTTTAGTTCTACTGGATATGAAAAATCAGGCAGGCCAGCCAAAAACATAAGACATACATTACACAAGACAAACACGATTGCTTCGTGACAGCAATGCAGAAGTGAGCCAAAACAGCCATGTCTATCCCAAACCATCATGAGCACCATTAACAGTTAGTGCAGGTTACATGAACCTATTAGTGATAATAAAACAAAATACCACATAGAATGCATCTCAGTTTTAGAAGACACCAACAGCACACACATGTCTGTTTCCCCAGTATTTTGACTTAAATGCTTGGCTAATACTAAAAAAAAAGGGGGAGGAGGGGGGGAGAAGAGAACATCTGAAACTTAAGCACAAACAACTTCATTTGTTTTATTTATATCCTATCATTCTTTTAAAAAGAAAATGCTCAATGTGGCTATTTGCTCACAGTGCTCCCTTTCTTATCCTTGCCTCTGCCTATGTTATTTCTTACACTGTTGAAAGTTATAGATATTGTGAATTTCTCATGACAGGGGCCTGTTGCTTTTAATTGTCTTCATCTACAAAACACCAAATATACCAACGGAACATATAAATAATACAACATAGCACTGAAAACTAATGCTGGTATATGGATCCAACCCTCCTCCTCTACAATTGGCTATCATAGTCAAAGGTAGTGCTACTTATTTGTAACACACTTTACAGAGACATGTGCGCACCTAGCCATCTTACAGCTCAATCCAGCTGCCCCAAACCATTTGCACACCTAACCCTGCAAAGAAGCAGGCACTGAATTTATGAGGGAGGGCCGTTGGCTCAGTGGCAGAGCCCCTGCTTTGCATGCAGAAGGACCCAAGTTCTATCCCCGGCATCACCAGGAAGAACTTCTGCCTAAAGCCCTGGAGAGCCATTACTACCAGACAGAATCAACAATACTGGGCTAGATGGACCAAGGGTCTCTCTCATTCCTATCAGGTGGCTTCCCACATTCCTATGAATGTTGGTAAGAGGAGGAGAGTTAAGAAAATATGTCACCAAAAAAATGCATAATTTCTAGCAGAAGACAGAATGCTTACAGAAAGTTCACCTTTACTGCAGAAAAGGGAAAGGTGTTTTCCCCCCTTCTGCTTTGTATCATAACTGTGTATTTATACCCAGGCTGTAAAGAGCCACTTAACTGTGGCAAATGAGGGCCAAAGCAGACATTACTTTAACTCTGAATCTAGCAGCTACTTTTTGTATTTACTTCAAAGATGGCACAGGACCCCCGCTCCAAATCTTAAAAGCCCCCCCAACTCCCACAATAGATTCCCAACCCAGATGAGGCCACCTGCACCTACTGTAAACTAAAGCCCTTAAAAGAGAGGGAGAGAGAGAGAGAAAGGGCTGCTAAATTCAGATTTAAAGTGGCAGTCATTGGCTGGGCGCAGAGGGAGCTTCCAGGCAAGGCTTCTGTAGTACCATCGCGCTGCTTCGTTCGCATAATTTCACAGGGCACCCAGGCAACATTGTCTGCAGTCTGCGGCAGTTTCCTCACTACTTCTGCCAACTTTCTTCTAGCCATTTTTTAAAAAACGTGTGCGTGTTTGGGGGGGGGGGGCGGGGGGCGTGGTGAGAGATAAGAAAGAAGAGCTGCGAGACTCTCCTCAGCCAGGCGAGAAGCCGCCACAACTTGCAAGGAAGGGCCACCATTTTCAGGTCACTGGGCGGGGGAGGGAGGGAGGGAGAAAAGTACCCCCTCCTCTCCTCGTCTCTCCCCTCCCCCCCCCACATACATATAGACACACTCCATGCAGCAAGCCTTGAAGGCAGGTTTCTCCTGGCTGAGGCCGACTGCCTCGGAGGGGGCATAATGTGCAGCTACTTGCTTGTAAGGCCGATTCTGACATTATTTACAACACGCTGCTCAAAACCCGGTGGGTCCCTAACCCCCTAACCCCACTCACGCGGCCGCCTTCATCGCGCCGAGGCCCGCTCTCCAACTTCCCGCCAGAGGTTCGGTTTGAACGTTGCCTCCCTCCTCCCGTCATCCGCTGCGCGTCCTACTGCTGCTATTCAAATCCGGCCAATCAGAAGAGAATAAGGGAAGAGGCGGAGCCCGAAGAGCTGCTCCTCAAGAGCCTCTCGCCGCTCCTCCCCTTCCTGCTCTTCGCTTTTGCGCTTGCCTACGGCCGCGCGTGATCTGACGTCATAAAGGAGCGCGGCGAAAGGCAGGGCAGATGGTCGTGTTGTCTCTATGGCAACGCAGAACCTGGCGAGCTCAGGACCAGGCCCGACAGGAGCAACGCTTGCAGTATTGAGGCAAACAAAGAGCAGGTGGTTAGGCGGGAGGCAAGTTTCTTTTCCTCAGCCGCGCCTTTTATAAGGCCGGGTTGTGCGGTTACCAAAGGGACGTGGAGGACGGAAGGTGGGAAAAACCTTTTGCCTCTTAGCCAGCCAAATTGGGGAGCCGGAGGGCGAGGCGGGCGGGCGGAGGAGGAGCCGCCGCCCGTGAACATTAGAACGACTCAGCGGGAAGTTGGCAAGCGGGGCCACTTCCCAGGACAGCGGGCTGCATGACTTCCCGCAGAGCCAGGGTGGAGGCCGAAGGCCGAGCTCGGCGGGGTGAGAGGGCCGCGAAGCTGCCCAGGTGCGCGTGACGGAAGCCCGACACAGGCAGCCGCCCTGACCCGTGGCTGACTCGAGTGGAAGGAAGGAGGTCAAAGGGCACCGCGGCGAGGGGGGGTGTTGGGTGAACCGAGTAAGCCCCACCAGACCCTGGCCTAGAAGGGGCTGCGTGGTGTTGCAGCAGCTGCAGGTTCCTCCATCGGCCACCCTGCACGGTATCAACTGCCCCCCAAACCCCACTGCCACTTGGGGGCCCCATTGACAGCAGCCAATTATGCTGCTTGCGAATAGGGGGTAGGGGAGGATCGCAGCTTCAGCAGTGTCGTCACCTGGGGACCCTATGTAATGGTCGGCACTTGGCGGGGGATGGGGGAGGTAGGGGATCTGCAACTCAAAAGCACTGGCCCTTATACAGATCCTTCGGGGAGCCTATTTCTTACTTCTCTCCATTGAAAGAACTGCCCATTCTCTCCTCTGCTTCCTGCCATTTATCCCACGACTGCCAGGTTTACTATGGAGTCTTTGGGGAGGCATTTTGTTAAAAGCCTTTTGAGAATCCCAAGTATGCAGAGTCTACCAGGTCACCTCTATCCACAGACTTGTTGACAGGCTCAAAGAACACTAAAAGGTTAGAGAGGCATGGCTTCCCTTTGCAGAAGACATGTTGATTCTTCTAAAGCTTTTTCTTCTAAAAATGCTTTCCACCAGCATACGTGTAAAGCAGAGGCCGATATTTAGATATTTTGTTACAATTTTCGGAGGAAAATTGTTTCAGCAAAAACAACCATTGATATTTTGTTAGATCCACAATCTCACATTTGAATTCATTAAGAACTCTTGCGTAGATACCATCCAGAATGGGTGATTTCTTAATTTTTAATGCGTCATAGAATAGTTGAGCTGGAAGGTGCCTATAAGACCATCGAATCCAACACCCTACTCAATGCAGTAATCCACTTTAAAGCATCCCTGACAGATGGTTGTCCAGCTGCCTCTTGAAGGCCTCTCGTGTGGGAGAGAGCCCACGACCTTCCTAGGTCATTGGTTCTGTCGTCATACTGCTCTAACAGGAAGTTTTTCCTGATGTCCAGCTGGAATCTGGCTTCCTGTAACTTGAGCCCATTATTCCTTGTCCTGCACTCTGGGAAGATCGAGAAGAGATCCTGGCCCTCTTCTGTGTGACAACCTTTCAACTACGTGAAGAGTGCTATCATGTCTCCCCTCAATCTTCTCTTCTCAAGGCTAAACGTGCCCAGTTCTTGCCAATAGGCCCTAAAGCAAGGGTGCAGAACTGCCCCTGTTGCCTGACATCACCCCCTTTTTTTCTTCGCACTGGAAGGAAGAACGGAACTTTGCTGCCTCCCAGTACAGAGAAAGCCCAGGCAGCCTCACAGCTATCTCCGATCTCTAGCAGGGCCGCTGTCCCTGGCACGGCAAGTCCCCCATGCTATCCCCTCAACCCTCGCTGTCATCTCTGATCTCAGATCAGAGATAGCCGTGGGGATGAATGGTGTTGTGACTCGCTGCCATTCTCCCTGCCGCAAATGAGTCAGGCCCAGGCCACCCAGCATCCTCAGAACTATCTCCAATCTGAGATAACAGTGAGGTTTTTGCTGCTGCCGTGCACCAGTGATGCCCTCCAAGGGGGTGGGGCTTGGAACCTACTGGCCAGATTGGATTGCTGCACAGACCAAAGGTTCTGTACCCCTGCCCTAGAATTTCACATTTTGTCACTTCTGTTTGACTCAGTTCTTCAGGAAAAGTTGGTTCTACATGCCCTAACTCCAAGGTCACCTCTGCTGTGGTGGGTTCCATGAACAACTGTTTTAAAAAAGTCATTTAGAGCAGATACTGGGAACATTTTTTCTGTCAAAGAGATCTTTCCCATGGGGATGCTCTGTCAAGGACTCCATGCTGGTGGGGAAGCCAGCAGTGGGACAGAACCCCAAACTGGACAGAGCCATCCTTTCTCTCTCTCACTCTCTCGCTTCCTGCCCAGTAGGGCCTGGTATTACCATCCAGACCAATTATGTGGAGGAGTCTGTATTATAGCTGAGGCATAGGCAACCCTGTGTTCTCCAGATGTTTTGTGCTACAATTCTCGTCAGCCACTGTCAACATGGCCAATTGTGTTTTGTGCTACAATTCTCATCAGCCACTGCCAACATGGCCAATTGTTGGGGATAATGGGAATTGTAATCCAAAACATCAAGCGGGCACTAGGTTGTCTACCCCAGTTCTAGCTTATTGCATACTAAGCTGTGCCAATTTATTCAAGTTTGATTACTTCTGAACTCTGAAATGGTTTGAACAAACCAACATTAAACCATCATTTTAGATCCTTTTTATTAACTAGTCACAGTTGGAATAAGCTAAGGCTGATCCAAACATCCCTGCAGTGAAATGTTTGACAGTTTCCGGCGGCAGGGAGGGAACCTGACAGTCAGGAGAGGGGCATGCTAATCAGATTACAGGAATATGAGGTGGTTGGATTGCGCATCTTCATTTATTTTCCTTTAAAAATGTTTTTAAAGATGAACACTTCCTTTAAAAAAAAGAAGCAGGAAGTGCAGTTCCACCACACGCTTTTAAAAGGGACCGATAATTGCATTCCTGAGAACGACTCTTATGCGATCAAAAAGCTTCCATTTCCAGGGGGTTTCCATTTCCATTTGGGAAGATTGAGCCAAGATGACTACAGTCTTGCTAAGTGAGGCTATGGTCTGGCTGGCAGGATTGGGGCCTCTTGGCTGAGAGAGAGAGTTTTAAAAGACAAGTTTCTATAACAGTTGTTGCCAATTTCCCAGCAGCGGCACCTGGACCGTTATCTAGGGAGGGTCGCCACTGATTGGGAGTAGGCGCTGAGAGTTTTCAGCTGTGGGAAAATGCAGCTTGGGGTACCTCTTCACGGCTTATTTGGGTCACCTTTAATTCGTTCTGATGTCATTTTGTACACACGAGCAGGGCACAGCTCAGACGTTTATGCAACTTATAGCCTCCGTTAACGCACGTTTCCAAGGTGTCAATTAAATGCAACTTTTAATGTTTCTCTGATGTTCGATCGCATTTTGGTCGTGTAAACCTCCACTGCCCATTCGGATTAATGCTAATCGTGGGCGTAGTTTGGTGGGCAGGGCTTGTGATGTCCTGAGTTAATGCCTGCCCCCAAGTTTACCACCACTTTTCCCACTTTCCTCAGGGGCAGTACTTTCAGGATACAGGGGAGGTACTTTCATCAAATTACTCACGTTCAACCCTATAGCTTATTCCTATGTTTGTGCTTTTAAGGCTACTTGTTTGACTGAAGCCTTATGAGGATTAGTCTAGGATTCTTTAATAAATTGCTTCAGTCCCTAAACGTGTGTGGTGATTTCAAGAGGCTGGCTTGGGCCACCTCGCATCGGGCTGGGGAGGTGGGCTCTGGGATATCGGACCGAGTCCTGGGCCTACCTTGTAGGGAGGAGGGGTGAACCCCCCTCCCCTTCACATCATTTATTTCAGTGGGTCTACTCTAAGTAGAGCTAACATTGGATACAACCTAGGGACATAATTTCCAGCCTCATTTAAGAACCTGGCAATGGGAGCTGTGCTTCCCAGTTGCCTTAGGCAGCTTCCACTTTTGAAGATTTTTTTAAAAAAGAAAAGAAACCCTCTGACCTCCTTGTAACTGTAGTTTATTTTGCTAAATAACTGCTGCTGCACCTTAATCTCAAATGACTTTACCCCCACTATGGCTTTTGCTGAATGTTTCCCTGTCACCATCATTGGACAGAGGATCTGACAAAGTGGAGCAGATGAAAACCTTTGCACAGCCCTGAAACAAATCACAGTTTCCTGTGTTTGGAAGTAATGGGAAACAGCAGTTGGTCAAAACATGAAAATGGCAGCTTTCAATCTTGCCTCACAAATGAAGGAGAGGAGTGATGGGGAGCGCTTGAGCCTGATGCTTGCAGCAATTTGTGCTTAATATGTGGCTGGGGGTTGAGAGAGGGTTGGTTTAGGAAGGATTTTCCTCCCCCCCCCACCTGTCATTCCACCCACCCAGGTACTGTTGTTGGTGTAGTCCCCACCCCCCTCTCGAGTGTGCCCACAAGCAAGAACTCAGCCAGGAGTAGGAATTAAATGGCAGCAGAAGAGGACTGAGAGGAGACGGTCCCACCACCTTCTTTGTTCCTGGGCTTGGAGCATTCAGATCCCAGTACCAGACATAGTTATTCCATTCTCAGGGTGAAAAAGAAAGTGGCAGCCCTAAAACAGATGGGCCGGAGAACTCTGGATCAGTAGCACACAAAAGTTTAAAGCAAAGAGATGAATAGGATGAACGCATTGCACATTCAAAGGATATTTATCCCATAATGGACTTTGTTTATTGTTACTGAAAAGTGCATGTGTAAACTTCAGCAGAAGCTACTCTCACAAAATATACATTTAGACAAACATTTTTTTTAAAAACCTGATAACATTTCATTCCAAGTTTCTGAATTAGAAAGATCTGTACACTATGTATTAAGTGATAGAAATATTACACCCAGTTCTGCTTGACAACACTGTCTTTTCAAGCATATAAGACATGTGCAAATACTTAAAGGCCACTGTGGCCTCTTTGGCATGGAAGATGACCAGTGTTTCTGCAGTGCAAACTGGTCATATCTGAATAAATGATCATCACGACTGTTACAGAGTTTAGTGGTTGGAGTTATACAGAGTCCTCAAACTTGCAGTTCTGATAAGGCATTCTAAATGGTCAAACAATAATAATTTAAAAGCCACATCCCAGATTGTGTACGACTTCAAGCTAATCTGCTAGAAAAACAGCAATACAAAATCCAGTTCCTAATAAAACTCCCTCACGTTACTCATTAAGGAATATTCACCAAATTTACTTCAAAGCAGGATAAGTATGTGTTGTATCTTTTACGCTAACAGCAAAATAAATTTTGTTTTAGTTTTTAAATAATAAGCACTAGTCCTTGCTGCGTCTTCTTCCTTTCCTGAAGAATTTTGGTATAGAATAGAGGGTTGTTGAGAAAGCAGCTATGATGATCAGACAGACTACAGTGGAAACCACAACTGAACCAACTGTTTGAGAAAAGGAGGGAGCTGGTGAGGAAGCCAGCAGCCACTCGCGCCGGTCGGTCATGTCCGCGAGAAGAGCTTCCATCTGGAAGTGTGTCGCAATGACTCCACAGATGTGGAAGAGCTGGTGACTGTGCCCTGCCAGAGATCAAAAAAGCACAACACTGAGAACGTTTTTCAAGGGTTTAGGAATGCTCACACAATGGGCAAAGTGAATTGGGAGCAACTCCAGCCCAAAGCCTGTTGATGAAAATGGAGTGCCAGTGTGGTCTGACACAGGCCCTGGCAGTGATGCTAGGTGGGAAAACTTCCAAAACCGCAGCTTTTCCAGTGCTTTAATTTTGCATGGAATGCTTTCCATTTCATAAGCTCTTTAGTAAAAATGAATGGATGCTAATTGCAAATAGAATATTAGTCAAGCTTGGCAGTTTCAAAACTGTAATTAAAGTTTTTCAGGTGATTATCCCGAACAAGTATGTGAGAGAATGCATTTATGTCATTGAAATACAGATGTCTCAGAGTGACATGGAAATAATAAATAGTGACAGTGAAACTGAAGGTGCCCCCAATAACCTTAGTAGAGAAGACCTCTGCTGAAATAGATGGGTGGTTGTCGGCATAGCATGCCAAAATTGCTTAGTGGAGCCTTCCCCAACCAGTAGCCCTCCAGATGTCTTGAACTACAACTCCCAGCATCCCCAGCCAGCCATGCTGACTGAAGCATGCTGGGGTTGTAGTCCAACATATCAGGCACCAGGTTGAGGAAAGCTGAATTAGTGTGTCGACAATTTTCTGTACCTTTGTTTCTTTCACACATTTTGCTGTTGTCTTTAAATTTTTGCAAGTATTCCAATAAAAAGATCTATATAATATAGCATTTAAGTCACAGTAAATACGCTTTAATTTTTCCTCATACTTTGGGACAAAATATTAATGTTGGGTACTTTAACATGTTTTAAATCTGCCACTGTATCTTAAAATCCTGCATTGCTGCTAGATTTTATTATGGTTGTACTTTTAAACTGTAGTTTTAATATGTTATATTTTATGCAGTATTTTGTGGTTTTAATTTTTGTGAACCACTTGCAAAAGTATGAATAAATACTTCCTTTGGCTTTGTTGCTTATTTTACTTGTGTTTAGCAAACATGATAATTGGAAAATCTCTAGTGTGAGAGTGATCTCTAGCAATTTTCCAGAGCAGACTGAAAATGTTTTGATACAAATTAGCCTAATTTAGAAAATTCAGAAAACCCACATCACTGGACCCCTATCGTTTAGGCTGGAGGGTTTGCCCAGGAGCACACAAAAGAGAGATCCTCAGCTCTTTAAGGGTACGACCAGCATACAGCATAAATCCCAACTTTCCTTCAGACTTTATGTGACAACTAAAATTGCTAAGACTTTTGGAAAGGAGGAGGAGAAAAGAAAGAGGTTGTTCGGAATTCATTCCCTCAGTAATACTCACATCCCCTCCCTGAATCTTCCACTTTTATTTAAGAACACTTTTACTTATAGAGAATACCAAAAGGCTCATTAAGAAGTCATACAATTAAGAGAGTAGACAGCGTTTGGGGAGGTGGTCATATGATTGTATGGTTTTCTGTCTCCAAGGTTGGAGACAGGGCTCTGACCTCAGCTCCAAGAAACTGCGTTCCCCACAGGGCTGGATTGAGACATGCTGAGGCCCTAAGCCGTGTCAAGATTCAGAGGTGCCATGCCATTTAAAAAAGAGAAAAATGTGTAGTATATTATAATAGAAAGGTAAACCATTCTATTTTTATGTACACATAGAGCTCCATCACACCAGCAATTTAGTGCAATCTCGCCATGCCTGGTGTGCGGATTTGCAGCATGGTACTCACATGATGCCGTGCCTGTCCTGCTGACACCCTGCCTCTTCCCCAGCCTTTCCTAGACCGCTAAAAGTCTGGATTATTTTCCCTAAGCGCATTTAATGTGCCCTAAGCATCCATGTAGTTTTAAAGGAACTGGGGGCTTGAATGGATTGCATCAGGTCCTGGCAGGGAAAAGCGATCTCTCCCAGCGGCTAGCTCCAAGCCTCAGTCTAAAACCCAAACCTTGCATCCCAGGCTCGAAAGCATTTTTTAAAAACCATACAATGCCTGAATCTTTGCAGAGACAGGATTGATGCCCCCAAAGAGCCAGACTAAAGGATCGTTCCATTTTTGTCTGGCAGAAAGGCGGTCTGGTTGAAGTACTCATCTAACAGGATCTGACTGGAGGAAGAAAGAGAAGGGGAGGGGTGGAGTGGAAGAACGAAGGAGTGAAAGAGCAGCTATTCAGGTGAAAGGGATTATAAACTTGATGCGTTTCTGCATCAGAGGTAAAAAAAAAAATGTAGAGGCAACCCAGGGGGAAACATTAGGTGTGATGTAGGTCATAGGCAAAGATGAAGTGCAAAACAAATAAAATGTACTTCTGATGGAAAGTTATTTAAGCTAAAGCTATTTCAATTACAATACATCTTAGTTATCTCCAACGTATTTATAAGTAAAATGGGAGGAGACTGGGGACGTGGGGATACAAGCCTCCTTTCCTCCCCGAAGTCTCCACTAGATGGGCAAAAATGCCCATGTAGCTAAAATGCAGAGCCAGAGGAACAACGTGCCTCCTGTCTGCAGTGGATACTTGTAGGCCGCCAAGTTCAGAGACTTACGAGTACTCAGGGCAGATTGATAGGATTGTGTCTGAAATAACTTTAAATGTGTTAGGGATGCTTCCAGACAAGGCTTTTATCACGCACAGGATCAATTTGCCTCATTCACCTAATTTGGGGGGGGGGGGGGGGACAATTTAGATAGCAGATGACAACATCTTCCACTCACAACCCTCCTGTGTTTTCCCATCACTTCATTTGACTTTTTTTCTTGCCACAGCTGCACGAGACCTTCCAATTATTGGTGCTAGGAGCCCTCTGTCTGGAAGTCCCTTAAGCTTCCTGTGTTTGTGTTTTTCAGCTGTTCTGCAATACAAGCCTGCAAAGAGCTCCGTATGAGAAAGCACACACAGCTGTTGGCCTGGACCTGTGCTATGTCTACGTACAACTTACAGGAAGGCATACCAATACCTACTGAGGCTATAGCTCTCCAGGGTGGATTCCGTTTTTCATATTTCTTGATCTTGGAACAGAATAGGATTATAGGAAGAATATTGTTGACCAACTGTGTTTCTGCGGGTGCCTCTACAAGAGTGATTTAAAACTCTTTCAAGGCGCATTAAAATTTTTACCTCTACAAGAGCAAAGCGCAAATCGGGGGTCGAGGCGCTTTTTCTGTCCGATTATGCACATTATCGAATGTGCGTCAGATAGCGAGTTTTAATTTTCTGCGGGAGCCTTATGACCATGTAAACAAGCGATTCTCCGCATTTCAACCACTTTAAAGCGCGTTTCATACTGCCGGTTATGCGCTTCACCGGCTGTTGTTTATAGGAATTAGGCGTAAAAGCTATGGTGAGAAGATGCGCATAATCGGGCAACCAGACATCAAGCCGGATGCTTGTAGAGGGGACCTTCATCTGCTGGGTTCATGAAAGACTATAGCCAAAATATAATTGCATGCATGCAAACTATGATGCAATTGTTGGCCACTGTGTGAACAGAGTGCAGGACTAGATGGGCCTTTGGTCTGATCCAGCATGGTTCATCTTATGGTCTTAATTCCTCCCATTTCTCTTAGTACAGAGCAAATTGCCCAACTCCAGCATAGCAGATTTCCCCGTCCCTTGTAGCTGTAGCCCATTCTTATTGCCTGTCTCAGATGTGATCACAATGGCTTATTCATGCTTCCCATTTGCCAGTATCTTCCCATTTGCCAGTATCTATTACAATCCATCAAGTTCTGGAGCTGCACAGCTCTCATTCATTTCAGTGGCGCTCGGAAGGAGAAGAGTGTCCCCTGCTTGCTCTTACCGATATAGTCAAATAGCCCAGGTGCCAGCCGCTCTGGCAGGTGTGTAGTAAAAAGGAAGCAGGTGAGCCAAGCGAAAGCAATGTGCCTGTAGTGGAGTGGGATGGCGTTCTCCGTGCATCCTCTTGCTGTGCACAAGTACAACTGTGATATAGACAGGAAAATGTTCAGATGTGGAATAAACAGGGCAATCACAGACATAAGATCCCTGTACACATCTCAGCTCTAGAGCAGGCACATATTTTAATTTATATATATATATATATATATATATATATATATATATATATATATATATATATATCTTGCTGCATTTTAAATACAGACGTATTTCCAGTATGATCCTGAGCATATGATGGGCTCTCCCACATTAGAGGCCTTCAAGAGGCAGCTGGACAACCATCTGTCAGGGATGCTTTAAGCTAGATTCCTGCATTGAGCAGGGGATTGGACTCGATGGCCTATTAGGCCCCTTCCAACTCTACTATTCTATGATTCTATGATCCAGAACTAAGTCCCACTGAGTTCAATGGAATGTACTGCTGAGAGTCCTGTAAGAAGACCTGGTTCCCTGCTTTCTTCTCTGGCTCATGTCCCTCTGGCCCAGAGGAGAACTGCCCTGGCTGACTCCAGCTTTGTTATGCAATTGACTCTACTGAGTTTTATAGTGCAGTGTATTGTGGTTATGTAATAATATTTATGCATTGCTGCCTTACGAACTGTCTGTTTCACTGTTCTAAATATTAAGAAATTATAGTTTTTGAGACTGATTTCTGCATTACTGTTATATCTTGTCAATTTGGATGTAAACAGCCTTAAGCATTATACATGGAAAGGTAGTAAGTGCTAACATATTTACAGCACAAACCTTTACCTCACTATTCAGAAGTAAGCCCCATTGTGTTCAATGGGACTTACTCCCATGTAGGTGTGTATAAAGTTGCAGCATAGAACACCAGTAGGTATGAAAGCACAGCAAACTGGAGTCATACCCTGTAGAAAAGAGGCATGCTGTCATACATATAAGGATACGCAAAGGCCACGGTGCGAATCACTTTGCTGAACTTTGGCCGCTCCATTTCAGTGAACCTGAATGCATTAAAAAAATTGAATTAGCAAAATACAAGATATTTGGCTAACAGAACATGTGTGGCTTAATGTGGGGGTTGCCTGTTTTTTGGATCATTTTAGCAAAGTTTTCCGCAGCCATTGTGGTTTGCGTTACCACACAAAGGGAAGTGTTGCAGTTGAAATATACAGAATATGTGTTCATGGATCAATTAAACATTTCAGCTGTTTTATGGTTGCTCAGCAGTGCTGAGGTGGTGCCAGAATTTTGCTCAAGGCAGCATGGCACTCTTCCATGATATGAAAAAGCGATCCCCGCATTGGTTAGGTATGGACCAAACTGTACCATGTTCTGCACCAAAGCTTTACTTTTGTGCTCAGTTGGTTCTGAAATCTTTGTTCAGTGCAGCTCATTCAAGTTTATAAAGCTAGGCAGAACCAAAATATGAGGCTTGAATAAATAATTTGAATTTTTGGTGTGTGTGTTTTCCTTTCACACTATGCTGGCATTGAAGGAGCTTCTGGCCAATTTTCCAGCTGATACATTGTCCAAATGCATTGCATTAGGGGGCATATTCTCACAGTCACCTACAATTCAAACACACACTGCCTTACGCTGCATAAGGCCTTATGCTGCATGGCTTTTGAACCATCTAACCAAATGCAGTTTATCCAAGTTCTGATTAAGCATCTGTTGGGGAGAATGCATGAAAAATAAGGGAAGCAAAGGAAGATGAGGACGAAGAAAGAGCAAATAACATATGTGACAAGAGGAGACCATAATGTAGATTTATCATAGTACAAAAAGGAAACTTAATGGGGAGTTTATCGACGAGTATGATTTGACATCAACAGGTAAAATTGCCTCTTTGCAGCTTTCATGTAGCTGCTGATACTAGATATTGTGATCACAAGATGGATTTCTTCCCAATTAAGAGTCCATATTGACAACGGGGATTCATGCTTTGCCCACTAATAGTTATTAATCAAGTGGAAACACTCTTTCCATTTTCAGTGTACGCCTGCTTTCAAATATACAGAGAGCACACTGATGGAAGAGGCCTACATTACCTTTCTATGACGCCACTGTTACAATGGAAATAGGGAAGGCCAAGCCTGTCAATTACACATAGGAAGTTCAAATGAGAGAGAGAAAACAATGCTGAATTAATAGAGAAATAAATGCCTGAACACACTTTCCTGATTTCATATAATAAATGTGTTTCTTGTTGCCTTTCAGTGGTTTCAAATGAATGTTCAGGTTATATGGATGATGTTCACATGTATGGCTTCACCCACCCCTGTCCCTTGATAACAGCAGCCTTTGAAAATGATCCCATGCAGGGCCAGATTGTAAAATGCTTCCCCCGCCCCGATCCAGGCCAAAACACTGCCCACCTTTGACATTCCCAGGTCAGTATTTGTCACATGTGTACATCCCCCTGCCCCCCAGCAACATCAGCGATGTTGTGGACATGGCAGGTGAGTGGGGCACCCTACCACATGTATCTGGCTCAGTTCTATACAACATATCATTCACCCCAACCCATGACAGCAAGTTCCAAAGCTATAAAAATATTAATATCTGGGACAGAAAGCCAACAATACCTGGAATAGCAGGAAAGGCTTGTGCTAATAATTGTGTTAAGCACAGCCAAGGAGAGGTAGTAACGGTGGAATGTGCTGCCAGACCATTCTTCTGGAAAAATGTAGGCAGAGTAAGCCACTGCAGAGCCTGAAAACAGAACAAACAAACAAAGAAAGAAAACCCTCCAAATGCCTCTATAAGAGCGATTTAAAGCTCTTTTAAGGCGCATTACAAATTTTACCTCTACAAGAGCGGAGCACAAATCTCCGATTATTCGCATTTTCAAATGCACATTAAATAGCGAGTTTTAATTTGCTGTGAGAGTTAACGCGCCTTACGGCCATGTAAACATGTGATTCTCCGCATGTCAACAACCTTAAAGGGCGTTTCATACAGCCCGTAATGCGCTTCACCACCTCTCGTGAATAGGTATTAGGAGTAAATACGCTTCTCTGTATATGCGCATAATCGGGCAACTGGGCGTCAAACCGAAATCTTGTAGAAAGGTCTCAAGTTTCCATAACTACTTCATCACTCCAATACTGAACCTGGGTAGTCTGTGCCAATCAGTATGGAGCTAAAACAAGATTACCCTTAAAAGAAAATTGACATGCCCAAGAAAACCATGAGATATGCAGAGGTTTAAAAACATCACACCCAAAGTCCAACCCCGTTTTCTCCACCCCAAAGTTTAAATGGCTACTGTGCAGGAGGGGTGGGGGGAGGAAGTAGGAAAGAGAGCAAGAGATGGGGGGGTGAGCAGCAGGAGGAATGGAGGGGAAAAGTCATGAAAAGGAGGCAGATAATACTTTTGAGATTATTCTTCGCCAGTGTGAAGACTTGATAGAACAACTGGTGCGTAGAAGCAAATGGTTAAAATTTTAACTCCTCAAAACAAGGCAGCCTTAAAAAGGGGGGAAAGGTCAGTCATTTAGGACATCCAGTGTTGAAATATCTCTCATGGCAGGCACGTTTGCCTTTGAGATAAAAGAGGAATAATCAGCTTTGAAGATGGGGTAGTTACTTCTACACACCCTTCAGCCACCAAGTACAAAACATCAAGTGAGAATACTTGAGAACCAGTGTGGCATAGAGATTCCAGTGCTAGGCTGGGACTCAGGAAACCCGGGTTCTGGTCCCCACTTGGCCATGAAGCTCACTGGGTGACTTTGGGCCAGTTGCTGATGCTCAGCCTACTCTACCTCACAAGGTTGTTGTTAGGATAAAAGGGAGAGGATGACCATGTAAGCCACCTTGGGTTCCATGCAAGAAGAAAAAAAAATAGGATAAAAATGCAATCATAAATCATCAGAACAACTTTTCTTCTGGGGAAATGGACACAGGCATTCTCCCTTACAAGTCTGTGATGTTCATGAAACCACATTCCACGCAGCACTCAACAAGTTGCAGTTGTGGTGCCAGCTGCGGGGAAAGAGACATTTTCCTGGTGACAAAATGTTGCAGTTTGAGTTTTAGGAAAATGCAGTATTCCTGCCAGAAAAGAGAGACGTTGAAGAAAGACCCCTGTGCATTTATTGCTCCCTCACCTAAGCTGTACAAAGCGAGAGCACCATAATCAAAGAAATAGCATATGTGCCTTGCGCAGCTGGACATTGTGCTGAAGGTATGGGCAAAACTGGATGCCAGTGGATAAATGCAGCAGGTAGCCATGTAGGTGAGGAAGGGCCAGGTGTAGCAGTCGCTCCAGACATCCAGGGCATAAAACCAGGCCAAAAACTTCCATAGGAAGTACCTGAAATGCAGAACATCCAATCAGCTCATGGAAGCAACAGTCTTGTGCTTCTAACAACCTCTTCTATGGAAAAGGGCTGGTGCACCACCTCTTGAACAACCAGGATTGTTATTTCCATGCCATTACATTGATGTGGGTCAACCCAATGAATTCAGATCAGACATATTTGGACCCCCAGAGTCTTTGTCGCAGGGAGTTCTTCTGGATCAGGTCAAGGCCCAGGCTCTCTTTGCAATTAGAGGCGTCATCAGACTCACCTGCTACCCACCTATCATGACAGCAGTTACTGTGTGGAATGCAGCTGTGTCAGCATCACATCTGTGGCAAGAGCTTTCTCAGTGGTGATGTGGGAGACAATGCGCCCCCCCCCAACACCTGCTCCATTGTGGGGCTTTTAAAAGGGTTATTTTAAAAAGTATTAATGTTATTAGGTTACTGAGAGCTTTAGTGCTACCCCACTGTACCACTCGTGCAGGGGGGGAGTGGCCTAACAGACATGGAGTAGAGTCAGAACTCTCTTGCTCTCATTAAGAAGCAATGAAATATTTACAAAATCCCTAACTTGGAGATGATGGATTCTTGATTAACGATTTGATTTCGGGTCCGGAAGCTTTACTGCATCTGTAGTGAAAGAAGCAGCTGGATAACTACTATAACAGCAGAGGGGAAAAGGAAACTGTTTTGGAGGTGGACGGGAGCTCTGACAGGCGATTACTGAAGGTAATTAATGGACTTTAATTGGAAGCAGCAAGGTTAAGATAACTTTAGAGGGAGAGGCTGAAGTGATTTAAGTGGGAAAAGAGACTTTTAACCTCCAGTTGAAGGAGCTAGAAGCCGAAGCGCAACTGTTGATTTGAGCCGAGAGGATATCTGAGGCGGATAGCGATGATTTAGGTGAGGGGTGCGGATTTATGAGTTTAGCTTTATGAAAAGAAAGCAAAAAGGTGAAAAATCCAGTGCCCCCGCCTGGAGCAGATTATCGAAAGATCATCCGTCTGATAGAAACTGGCAGTGGCTTACGAGGGTTGCTGGAACTATGCCAGACAATATGTCGGACAAGCAGCAGCAATCGGAGAAGACAGGGAAATTCCCGGGTCACTCCGGAAATACTAAATATGGCACAGCTCCTAAAGCAGCAGGTGCAGTACCAAAACCGGCCAAAGAGAGTCAAGCAGAGACCTCAGATGATTTAATGAGCAAAATTCAGAATGTGATGGAGGTGGCTTTACTGAAGCAGGAGGAAAGATTAATGCAAAGAATCAAAGACTCACAGCAGGAATTTATGGTGGACCTTCAAACTGTGGTGGATAATATGGAGAGACTGGAGAGGAATACGAAGAAGCTGCAGGAAGACAGCAAGAAACAGGGGGACCATTTGAAGGAGATGTACTTGCGCTTAATTGCTTTGGAAGATCGGGGCAGGAGAGTTAACATTTGAATTAGATTTTTTGGAGAGAGAGAGGGAGAGAGTCCTAAGGATTTAAGAGACATAATCTTGGCATGGATTAAGGAAATTGAACCTCAGGAAACCTGGGAGATGGCGGATATTGAGAGGATCCACAGAGTGGGTTATAAGACGAAGGGGATGCTCCCAAGAGATATAATTGTCAAATTTGCCAATTACTACAAGAAAGAAAAGTTGATGCAAGCAATTAGACGTCAAGCCCAGCTGATGCTACAAGCAACATCAATTGAGGTTTACCAGGATCTATGCCCTCAAACTGTGCAGTGGCGGAAGAGTGTTAGACTGTGTACAGTGGCTTTGCGGAAGAGATCGATAACATATAGTTGGGGATACCAGTCTTTCTGAGATTTATGTGGAAAGGGAAGCAACATAGAATAACATCGTGTGAGCAAGGGATGGATCTTCTGGAAAAGCTGGGCTTAGTGGATCCCACGGATGTTGGAGAAACAAAGCAGGATGAAGGTGCTGGAAGGGAAGTCTGTCCTGATCGTCCACAGGAGGAAGGTGTCGTAGGTGGAAGCCGTCAATGAAGAAATATTATTGTAAAAGGGATAAGAAAAGATTATAAGAGAGGGGAGGGTCGGATTTCTGCTCCGGGAATGTTGGGTTGCTTCTCCCCCCCCCCCCCCCGAAGAGTTCTAAGAATAATTGGGGCCATTGCCCAGGAAGGTCTGGTGAGAAGGGGGGTGAAGATGGGGGGTAAATGTGGGGGGGGGGGGTGAGGGAGGGGGGTATGTGTATCACAGAGGGAGACCAATATAGAGATGTGGGTGAAAGAGAGAGATGGAAAATAAATTAAGGGTTGCAACTTTAAATGTTAAAGGGCTAGGAACTGTTATAAAAAGGAAGAGAATAGAAATTTTATTAAAAAAAGAGAAAGCTGATGTAATTTTTTTGCAGGAAACTCATCAAACAAAGGAGGGGGTAAATGAGCTTCGGATGAGGGAAGTGGGTGTTTACGAAAAGTCTTTTGGCACTTCTAAAGCGAGAGGTGTAGCGATTATAATTTCAAAAAATTGTGGTATTACTATACAAAGGGTGAAGAAGGATGAAGCGGGAAGGTTTCTGATAATTTCTTGCATGGTAGGGGAGGGGGAATATGTATTGATTAATGTATATGCTCCAAATGGAAAACAAATGGAATTTTTCGATGAAGTTTTTAATGCAGTGGGTGAAGTGGGTAAAAAGAATATTGTGATGGCAGGTGACTTTAATATGGTATTAGACAAAGGGAAAGACAGGGATAATATATTAAGAGATCTTAAGAGTGGTGGGAGGACGGGGTTAAGCAAATTAATGGAGAGAAAAGAACTAATGGATGTTTGGAGAGTATTAAAAGGAGAAGAAAGGAAATATACTTTCTACTCACCAAGGTTTAAGAGTTATTCCAGGATTGAATATGATGTCTAAACTTATAGATTGTGCTATAGGGGTAATTAAAGTCACAGACCATGCATTAATGATGGTGGATATTAAAATGAAGAAGGATTATAAACAAGTTAAGAGATGGAGAATCGATACAAGGCTATTAAATAATAATAATAATATAGTGGAGAACATAAAAAAAGAAATGCAGGAAATATGGGAAATTAACGAAAAGGACTCAAACTCACAGGGGTTAATATGGGACACTATGAAGGCTGTAGTACGAGGGAATTGTATTAGGGAAATGTGTACCCTAAGAAAACAACAAGAAGCACAAAATAAAAAGATTGAAAAGGAGGTAAGGGACTTAGAGGAGAAGCTAAGAGAGACAAAAGATAAACGCCTGTTTGCCCAAATCCAAGCTAAGAAAAAAGAATTAGAGAGAGAAGAGTTAGAACAAGTCCAAAGGGATTTGCTATATTTAAGGAGGGATTTTTTTGAATATAGTAATAAAAACTCGAAGATGCTGGCTAGGTCCACTCAGTTACAAAGGCTAAGAGCATGATAGGGACAATTAGAGATAAGACAGGGAAAAGTTGTAAATGAAGGATAAATTAAATATATTTCAGGAGTTTTATAGAGAATTATATACATCAGATATGGGATCACAGGTTAAGGTATTGGAATATGTAGAGAGGAATTGGAAAATAAGATTACAGGGGCAAGATAGGGATTATATGGAAGGATTAGTTACTGAGAAAGAAATAGAAGGAATTATTGCTAAATTAAAAGGAGGGAAATCTCCGGGATTGGATGGTTTGGGGCCGGAATATTATAAGGTTTTTAGAGGAATTTTAATACCAAGATTGAAAAAATTATTTAATAGTATAATAGAAGGAGGAAAGACCCCCTCCCCATCGTGGGATCATTCCTTGATTATATTAATCCCGAAACCAGGAAAGGATCTGACGGATCCAGCATCTTATAGACCAATATCCTTAATAAATCAAGACTCAAAAATATTTACAGCAATAATGGCAAAAAGGATGAGTACGTTTATACATAAATATATTAGAAAAGATCAATGTGGATTTATCTCAGGAAGGCAAATGCCTAACTTAATTGGAAGAGTCTTAAATATAATCAATATTATTTAAAAAAGGAATTTAAAAGCAGGTTTGTTAGCATTGGCTATATTCAAAGCCTTTGATTGCGTGGAATGGCCAGCACTTAAAACAATTTTGAAAACATTTGGGCTTGGAATAAAATTTATGGGAGTGATGGATCAACTGTATAAAAATAATAAAGCAGAAATAATGGTTAATGATGGGTTAACGCAACAGATTATACTAGCTCGAGGAACAAGACAAGGTTGCCCACTTTCACCGATCTTATTTGCGATAGTGATAGAAATTTTGGCAAATGTTATAAGGGAGGATTCAAGATTGAAGGGGATAGGAGGGAAGGAGAAGATTAAAATAAATATGTTTGCGGATGACACATTACTGACATTAGAAGATCCCCTGAAGGTTGGGGAGCTGATTAAGGAGCATTTGAGAGAATTTGGGGAGATTACTGGTTTACAAGTTAATTGGGGGAAGTCAGAAATGATGTTATTTAATTATAACAAAGAGGAGATGGAGGAAGGTAAAGTAAAGTTAGGTTTTAGGCTTAAAAATGTAGTACGTTATTTAGGAGTTAATATTGCAAAAGATTTAGATAGGTTAGAGGAAATTAATTCTGCAAGTTTGAAAAAACAGGTAGGGGAAAAGTTAGAGGTATATAGAAAATTAAAACATTATTGGTTTGGTAGAATAGCGGTTATAAAAATGAAGATATTACCTAAGATTAATTTTTTGTTTAGAATGCTACCGATTAAAATATCGGATGCAGAGTTAAAGAGCTAGCAAAATATGATTAATGCTTATTGCAACGGAGATAAGAGAGCTAGGATTAACAAAGGGTTATGGTATAAGACACAAAAGAAAGGTTTGGGACTTCCAAATATAAAGAATTATTATATTGCTAATCAGTTAAGATATGTTATAAATAGTATACTAGGGGAGGAAGACAGAATGGCTAGGAACGCAAACAGGGGAACTAGATTTTAAATTGCAAAATATTTTTTTTAATAATAAAATTCAAAAGAAAGATTTGAGGGGACTGGACAACCCGTTGCTGAAAAACATTTTAGAGATCTGGGAGAAAGTTAAAGGAAAGTTAATACCAGGAGACTCTCCACTCACCCCAGTGGTAGTTGTGGGAAATTTCCCAAGGAATTTAAAAGTAGAGTTGGAAGGAAGTCTGAAGGGTCAGGAAATTATTAAGTTAAGGAACTGGATGGAAAGAATGATAGATAAGGTGCAAATTAGAGAGTTGGTAAAAGGACAAAAGATAGCTTGGTTCAAATACTTACAATTGGAAAAATGGACACAGGAATGGAAAAAGATAAATAAGAAGTGTAGAAATAATACAAGATTTGAAGATTTAATTGAATCAAACCGGCTTCAGAGCAGGATACAGAGTTGAGACCGCTTTGGTCGCCTTAGTAGATGATCTACGCCTTAGTATCGATAGGGGGAGTGTGTCCCTGCTGGTACTCCTGGACCTCTCAGCGGCTTTCGATACCATCGACCATGGTATCCTTCTGGAGCGCCTGGGGGAATTGGGAATCGGGGCACTGTGCTTCAGTGATTCCGATCCTATCTCTTGGGCAGACTCCAGATGGTGATGCTTGGGGATAGCTGCTCTTCAAAAAAGGAGTTGCTATGTGGTGTACCGCAAGGTGCCATCCTTTCCCCAATGCTGCTTAACATTACATGAAACCGCTGGGAGAGATCATCCGGAGGCATGGGGCGGGGTGCTATCAATATGCTGATGACACCCAAATATATTTCTCTATGCCTTCAACAACATCGTCAGCTAAGGATAGTGTGTCTCCTCTGAACGAATGCTTGGAGGCGGTAATGGGCTGGATGAGGAAAAACAAACTGAAGCTGAATCCAGACAAGACGGAGGTGCTTGCTGTCAAAGGCCCCAACCTGGGTTTGGAGGTGTGTCAACCAGTTCTGGATGGGGTTACACCCCCCCTGAAAGACTGTGTTCGCAGCTTGGGGGTACTCCTGGATCCGTCGCTCCAGATGACAGCTCAGATTGATGCGACGGCCAGGAGTGCCTACTATCAGCTTCGGCTGATACGCCAGCTGCGCCCCTTCCTAGAATTGGAAGACCTAAAGACGGTAGTGCACGCGCTGGTAACTTCGAGGCTCGACTTCTGCAATGCGCTGTACATAGGGCTACCTTTGTGCCTAGTCCGGAAACTTCAACTTGTTCAAAATATGGCAGCCAGGTTGGTCACCGGTACACCTAGGGGTGACCACATTACACCAGTTTTAAAATCACTTCACTGGCTGCCGGTCAGTTTCCGGGCGAAGTATAAAGTGTTGGTTATTACCTTTAAAGCCCTACATGGTTTGGGCCCAGGCTACCTACGGGATCGCCTTCTCCCGTACAATCCGCCCCGCACTCTTAGGTCCTCTGGGAAGAACGTACTCAAGCCAGCCAGAACTAGGCTGGCGAGTGTTACCCAGAGGACCTTCTCTTCTATGGCTCCCAGACTATGGAATGGTCTGCCGGAGGAGGTTAGACAAACTGACAGTCTTCACGAATTCAAGAGAGTCGTGAAGACTGTTCTTTTCCGGCAGGCCTATCCGGATGAATTTTAAATGTTTTAATGATGTGTTTCTCTTGTTTTAATTTTTTAACTTTGTCATGCTTGTATGTGTATTGTGTTCCCCGCCTCGATCCGTAGGGAGAGGCGGGTTATAAATAAATATTATTATTATTATTATTATTATTATTATTATTAAGAGGAAAGAAGGAAGTAATTAAAACGAGAAAAGGTCTGATTAGCGAAATATATAGAATCCTGACAGAGGAGGCTGAATATCGAGACTCTCTTAAAATGATTTGGGAAGATGATTTAAAGGAACAAATTAATGAACATGACTGGGGGAGGATGTGGGATGCAAGAATGTTAAAGCTTTTGTCGATTAGAATTAAGGAGAATTATTATAAGACAGTATGGAGATGGTATTTAACGCCGGTAAGATTTCATCAGATAGATAAAAAAGTGTCCAAGAATTGTTGGAGGGGATGTCAGGAGGTTGGAACTTATTTCCATATGTGGTGGAGCTGTAAACATGTACAAAAATTTTGGGAAAGGGTGTTCAAAGAAATAAGTGAAATAATTGGAAGTAAATTGGAATTAAGCCCAAAGCTGGCTCTACTAGCAATATGGGATAAAGGAAATGAGAATATAAATAAGAGAGAATTAATAAACAACCTCCTGGCTCCCGTCAGAATAATGATTGCTAAAAATTGGAAAGGGCAAGGGATATATACTATAGAAGAATGGTATAAAGAAATATGGGATATGGCACTTAATGACAAGCTAACGTGTAAAATGAAAATAAAGAGGGGAATGTCCAGTTAGAATGATTTTGGAGATGTATGGAGCCTACTTTTGGAATATGTATTAAGAACGGGGAAGGGGCAAATACCTTCAAGGGAATCTTTGCACTTTTGGAAAGAAGAATAATGTATAATTGAAGGTCTCCTGGGGGGAGGGGAGCATGGGGGGCATGTGGTTATGTAGTGTATTTTATGTTGTTTTATGTTGTATTATGTTGGGAATTTTTTTTTAAAAAAAATGTACCACTCGTGCAAAGCCATGTTCAAGCAGCACTTTAAAAAACGGAAGAAAAATGTATCAAACTTCAGCACAGGTACCTTTTGCCTTGAGGCAGCAGCCCGTCCTTTAATGTTCCCCCCTTCTCTTTAACGACAACAAAAGCAGTAGAAAAGTTTGCTCACCTTTCCCCACGTGGAAGGTTCTACACACAGCCCCATGCCAAGACCCCACAGAAGCAGCCTCATGGTGGCACGCATCAAGGCATGCAATATTCTGTTGATGTATTACAAATGCACACACATGTATTTACACACCAGGCAGGCAGAAAATGTGTCCAGATGTTCAGGGTTTCATTTGTCATTTGGAAGACACTGAAGATGCAATCTGTCGCAGAACTCCTTGGGTGACGATACCCAAAAAGGATGCCTTGCTCTCGGAAGACCTACAAAAGTCGGACCAACAAAGCGTAAGGCACAAGGCACTTCCGGATGAGGGTTTTATTGCGCAGTTGCCCTGCCTAATTGGTGGGCTGTTATGAGGAAGGCCATACATGGTTGCCTGTCACTTGTAACCCTCCTAGGTTTTTCCACAACTTCCACAAAATCGATGAAGCAGGTAAAGGCAGAATAGCTGTACAGGGCCTTTGGATTGGGAACGATCAGAGTCCTCCCAAGACTCTGGGGATTGCTTGGGGCTTTTTGCTTCAGATGTCTCCACCAGGTGTCTCCACCACCACAGTTATCAACAGAGCCTACAACCAAAGTCTGAACACAGGAGACCTACGCTCACCGCTCCATAGGAATTGGGAACAAAGCGATCTGCGTTCTTCTGAAATGCATATTTCATAGGTGATTAAAAACAAAGCTGGCAACTGCAAATGGATAACAAGTCCTTTCGTTCTGCGGCGGCTCATTTAGGTTGCAGTTGTGCATTGCACTTAATTCCACGGTAGCCTGTTGTAGCAAAAACAACAAAGCACATGGAAGGCGGCACATGAAAGGCAGCCCATGTATCGTGGTATAAGTGTCTGTGGGCCAGAGTCCACTTGCTCAGATGTATGAAGCGGTCACCCAGGTGGAGGTAGCTATATAGTACAGAGAGAAGGGGGAGAAGCATCGCTTACAAAGTGAGGCCGAGGCTATACAATGTAAGAGCGAGCAGGGAATCAGACAGAACCTAATCAGCCTGGGCGTGATGCATGCCTCTCTCACAGCTGCTGGTAGCGAACAGCGTGGCAAGATCAATGGCGTAGATAAAGACCTCGAGACGGACAGCCACTTTCTGTAGTGAGTGAGCCATGCCCAGGATTTGTGGAGTGCAAATTCCACTCTGCCAAATTAGCTCATGAATCCCAATTTGGCAGCGCTGAAAGCCTTTTGCTCTCCTAGGGTGACTTTCAGGTCTGCTGCCAAGCGTCCAGCAGGGACTGAAATGCTCCTCCATTTCTGAGAGTTACCATTTAACTTCACTTCATATTTATGTAACCGCCTTACACTGCATGCAGAGGGAAGAGCGTTAGAGCTGTGTCCCTTCTGGTCGCAGCTTTTCGGACACTTGTGTACTGCTTTCACCCAGCCTCGCTCCTTCCCCCCACCCCATCCTCTGGACTGCAGTGCAGGCATGGACCTTCCGTGTTCAGCCGCTGGGAAACTGACCGGCCTCCTCTAGAGCCGTGCCAGGAGCCTCCTAAGCCCCACCAGCAAAGCATTTGGCTGGACTGTCTGCCCCTTCAAAGAAGGCTCAAAGTGGTGAGCTGCAGGGAACAGAACTCTGGGCTGGAGGACTCCTTGCAATTGATGCCACCTGAAAAACTCAGAGGGAAACAATACCCAAGCTGGCATTTTAGTTGCATGAGCAGTGAATTAAAAAGGCCTCTACTTACTTCACTTACTTACTTTGGGAACTTGATTAGTGTTGAGCAGGCGGGGAAGCTTCAAACTCAGCATGGTGTGCATGGTCAGGAGAGGAGCTGGGTGGAGAGTTTTGCTTTCCCAGAACTTTGCTGCCCAAGCGCCAGGCTTCTGGGGTTAAGCCTCCACTTGGCTTTTGGTGCAGGCAGCTTGTTCTGCCTTTCCCTGTGAAACACCTTCCCTTAGATCTGGCGGCGGCCTGGTGGTGGTTTCAAAATGAGAGAGAGAAAGGCAAAGGGAGAGAGCCCAAGTGTCAACGAGGTTGCTATAGGAATGAAAACAATCCAAAGATGGGCCTCAACCACCAAGCAAACAGGCTGTAGCGAGGCCAGCGCAGGTTTCGGCTACACCCATGCTGTTGCCCAATAACTCTTCCACTTTGTGCAAGAGGCTGCCAAAATGAGAGCTGGCAGCCCAAAAGAGGTTGGTTGGTGCCAGAGGCAGAAAATCGAAATGGCATGACTCATGCTAATTAACAAGGGCACCAGGATGGTCTTGGGTCTGACACAAAGCTCCTTGGAATGAGCAGGATCTGTGCCCAAGCCGCAAGCCCACATGTGGCTTCTTCTGCTGCTTAAAGAAAAGCTCCAGGGACCACCGTAGCATGGCTTGGCTTGTACAGGTGAAATTTCTTTTCTTTTTTTTAAGGTAGGGATTCAAGCGTACCCTTTAATAGTTCTACCCACAGCCCTAGCACCACCATACGCAACAAAATATACCACAATTCAAGGCTCAACAAAGGCCAAACAGCTCTCACAAGAATTGCAAGAACCTTCCATTTGGGTTGCTTTTGGGGTCCATGTTTTTTTTTAAGTTAGTCTAACGCTTTAGTTGGTTTTATTAGGATCTATATAAGAATATGGTAGTGTAAGGCTTATTACTAGAGCTTTCCCAGACTGATTTTGCTCATTTTTGTTTTAAACTGAAGCTTGAGCAGTGTAGGTGTGCAGAAAATTTTGCAAGTCCAAAAAAGTTCAAAACTCAAGCTTTAATAGCAAAAGAGTATGTTTACTTGCTCTGCGCCAAAGAGTCTCCAATGTTCCAGGGCCCTTCAGCGCATCCACCCCAGAACACACATCGGGCATAAACAGCGCCTTTTGCCAGCAATAGAAGCAATTATTTATCCATGGTGCGTGGCGCCAGAATGCTGTGCCTGAGAACCTGTGTGCTACTGTGCCCAGGAACCTGCATAACGCCCTGTAGGTCATCCCCAGTTGCCCCCGGGATCCCCTGTGCATCATTTAGACACACAGGGATGACCTAGGGACACTCCTGGGATTATTCTCTGGTGTAGAAAGGGCCTTTGTCACCTAGGCAAGTGTGATTCCCATTCCCTACAGGATCCCCACTTGGCTGGGATTTTAGGCACCCTTTTAAAAAGAGAAAATGACACCAAAGCTGCATGTTTGGAAAAGAAACTGCCCAGGATCCAGGCAGAAGTGGACTTTCAAAGGGAGGCGTTGTTGAACCACAGGAAGGATCCAAAAGCCATACCTTTTCTCAGCCTGCAATTATCCTTTACATCTCTTCTTCTTCTTCTTCTTCTTCTTCTTCTTCTTCTTCTTCTTCTTTTTTAAACAAATTCCCTCAGTTCATTGCCTTTCATTCCCTATAATTACAGCCTGCAACCTTACGGCACATTTCACATCAACAGCCAATAAAGGGTTTCCTGAGTTTGGGCTGATAGAACCTCCAGCCAAGGTGAAGTCTGGCATTTATAATGTAGACCATTTCAAGGCGCATCGAGCCTCAGCACCACAGCCCGTAGAAGCAAGGCCAGAATGAATATCGCCACGGCCCCTGACTTATTGAGGGAACACCTACTCTGCACGCAGGAGGCCCCAGGCTCAGTCCCCGGCAGCATCTGCAGGTGGGGCTGGAAAAAACCCTCCCTGGAATTCCTGCTGCCAGTCAGTGTTGTTAATACTGGGCTAGATGGACCCAAAGGCCTGGCTCTGTAGAAGGTGGTTTGCGATGCTCCCGCTGTACAGATGGGAGGCTGAAGGCTAATAACGGCTTGCCTAACTTTCACAGCCAAGCTAAGACAGCCCAGGACTTGGTCTTCGCCGCTCCCCCCACCCCACCCCTGCCTTATGGCAAGCCATGTGGCCACCTACCTTTCCCGCTGCATTCAGAGCATCGCTCTCAGGCGTTGCTGCCTTCTCCTGGAGCTTCCCTCAAAATGCCAGCTGAGCACGCGCACACAAGCCCCTGCACCGAGAGGGGGCCATTTCCCAAAACACACAGTCACGTGTCCTTGGAAGGCAATATTTCCGCTGGGGTGTTTAGGATGGGGAGCCCCGTGCGCCCTTCGGAGCGGGACTTCCCTCGCCCAGACGCAAAGCGACTGCTCGGGCACCTGCCCCACTGTCTCCCGCACGGCTGCCAGGGGAGGGTGGCCGGTGCAAACAAAGTCACGGGCACCTGCAGGAATACTCCACATTCTGAGCAAACATTGGAGCTGTTAATGAATAACGTTTTACGACTTGCTCAGATCCATCCATAAAACCAAATGTCCCAGTGCAGCGCTCCTCACAGGGCACAAAGCAAACCAAGGCCCAATCGATTGTGATTTTGCACGACTCAAAGAACGAGGCGGATGCAGGAGAGTTTCCGGGTGGCTTGTGCCCCACATTCATTCGGGTCGAAGGGGGCGGTCATTTCGATCTTCCGTTCCAGACCTGACTGAGCCCCAAGGCTGAGAACAGGCCCCGAACATAAGGAGAGTCCTGAGCCTGGATCAGACCCCGTCCGGCCCATCCTGTCTCTCGCTGTGGGAACACAGCCACCAGTTCCGCTGCTGCTCCCCAGCAACAGGCACTCAGAGATGTGGGGACTCGGGATCCGGATGCTCCACGCCCGCCTGGCAAGTCGTGGCTCACGATGAAGTGGAGCCCTCACGCAACCCACGTGCTGGCAGCTGTCACCAAATTCATCGCTGTTCTGGCTGGAGGAAGGTGGGCCGCATTATTTGAAGCAAACACAAAGCCAGCGCACAGAACTCCATCAGCCTTGGGGTAACACAGGCTGCCTTTTACAGGCGCAGGGCAAGAAGTTGCCCTGGGAACAAAGCAACCTCGAGGCTTCTCCAGCAGGCATCCAAAGGGCAAAGCCAAGCGAGCCTCCCAAGCAGGGGAGGGCAATTCCCCCTGGTCTCAGAAGAGACTGGGGTCCTGCCTGCAGTGAGGGAAGGGGGGCTTTTACACATTTAAAACTAGGAGCGCATCACGCATCACAACCCAACACCCCACAAAGTGAGATGAAGAAAATTGCACACCAATCCTGTGTGAGGGCCATTCCTTCCGACAACCCTACAAGCACCTAAATAATTGTGTAAATGGGCACTGCACTTCCCTGCCTCCCCCCACCCAAAAAAAATAACAATGCTTGTCCCTCTGAGGATGTGCAGAGGGCCATCCCCCCCCCCACAAAGAACAATATTCTTTTGAGGAGAGAAAATGCTCATCTACAGGCAAATTGCCTGTGTGCCTGCGCAGACCGCCTTTATTATCTGACAGGAAGCTGAAGATGTGAAAGCAAAGAAGCGGTGACTCCGAGGCCATGAGCACAGGACTGGCGACGAGACGCCACGACGGAGCGCCAAGGGCCCACGTCAAATGCCACCTTTGCTAAGTGGCACCTGCAATATATGGGGATCCAAATACTGACCCACTTTGCAGGGCTGTTGTTGTAAGAGAATGGATGTCTAATTCCATCTTAAAGAAAGGAGGGAAACAAACTACACAGCAAACACAGAATCCACCCCACCCCACCTTGGCTTTTCCTTCTCCTGTTCTGGCACCATTCTGGCTGGGCAGATGATCACCTCGGCTAGTCTTCTATGGCGAGGGAGTTTGGGCCAAGTCTAGCTTGCCATGCAGATATTATTCACGTGGGATTTGTGCAATTTCAGGATTGGTGCAAGCATGTGAAGCCATCCCTGATGTCCTGCTTGAGCTTGGTCCATTAGCAGGGTCAATGAGCCAAGCCTGCTTCAAATATGAAGGAGAAAGCCAAGGAACAAGCGCAGCCTCAGGAGACAAAGCCAGAAGCTGGGGAAGCGCAGCGAGGCTTGTTCTAGCTGTGGACAGACCAGACCTGAAGGCTTACGTAGCCTGGCCTTTGGAGCCCTGCCCAGACCCAGAGGGAAACAGCTAACCTTGTCCTTCAGGCTTCCTACACTGGTGGAGCCTCCTACTCTCTTGAGAAGCCCTCTTACTCCTGAGGAAATTGGTTTCTTTGGACCCTCACACATATGCTTGGCTGATGGGAGGCAAACTGCACCTTTGGGCACCAAAACTCTCTATGGCTGGTAGGCCACTCGGCCTCCTCTGACTCCACAACCGAGCTAAGTTCATCACAACCCCCCTGGCCGCACATGCCTTCATCACAACCCCTGTTTCCAAAGGGCCGGGTGTGGCCTCCTCAGGATGTAAAGAGTGCCGATGGGACTGCCAGGGGATCTCTTGGGATCTTCAGCATCAGACACTCTTCTCCAGGGGAGGAGACGTCCTGGCCTGGGCCTGGCTCTGGGAAGACACCTGGCCATTTGTGGCCCATTTGTGGCTGCTCTCCTGGGCCGAATACATGCTGTGGTTTCCTTGAGCCACTACAGTGATGTCCTCACAAAACCTGCTAAACCTCCTGTGCAGATGGAAGCAAACCAAAGCCTCAAGAAGCTGAACTCAGTGCTGGGATCCAGCCTTGGAAGGTAAGAAATAAAAATGGAGAGGAAAGGCCTGCTGAGCACAGGCAGGGTGTCGTCTTTTCTTCTTCATCCTCCTCTCTGTAGGTCCAAGATTAGGGGACAAAGTCCTTAAGGGCGAGAGAGCCGACTTCACTTCCAGGCAGCAGGCAAACGCCAGTTTGAAATTAAGCACTGGGCCAGGGGGCATTTCCCATAGGGGTGTGTGTGTGTGTGTGTGTGTGTGTGTGTGTGTACACACACACACACACACACTCAAAGAAGGAGCTGCTATGTGGTGTACCACAAGGCGCCATCCTATCCCCAATGCTGTTTAACATCTACATGAAGCCGCTGGGGCTGCCTCTACAAGAGGCATTTAAAGCTCTTTCAAGGCGCGTTAAAAAATTTACCTCTACAAGAACGGAGCGCAAATTGGGCGTAGAGGCGCGTTTTCTCTCCGATTATGCGCATTATCGAATGCACGTTAAATAGCGAGTTTTATTTTGCTCCGGCCGTTAAAGCGCATTTTGACTATGTGAACAAGTGATTCTCCGCATGTCAACAGTTTAAATCGCGTTTCGGTCGTCCAGTAATGCGCTTCGCCGCCTCTCGTACAGAGGTATTAGGCGTAAATGCACTTCTGCGAATATGCGCATAATCGCCTAACCAGGCGTAAAGGCGAATTCTTGTAGATGAGTGGGAGAGATCATCCGGAGGCATGGGGCGGGGTGCTATCAGTATGCTGATGACACCCAAATATATTTCTCTATGCCTTTGACAACAGCGTCAGCTAAGGATAGTGTGTCTCCTCTGAATGAATGCTTGGAGGTGGTAATCGGCTGGATGAGGAAAAACAAACTGAAGCTGAATCCAGACAAGACAGAGGTGCTTACTGTCAAGGGCCACAACCTGGGGTTGGAGGTGTGTCAACCAGTTCTGGATGGGGTTACACCCCCCCCCCCCGAAAGACTGTGTTCGCAGCTTGGGGGTACTCCTGGATCCGTCACTCCAAATGACAGCCCAGATAGATGCGACGGCCAGGAGTGCCTATTATCAGCTTCAGCTGATACGCCAACTGCACCCCTTCCTAGAGTTGGAAGACCTAAAGATGGTAGTACACGCGCTGGTAACTTCGAGGCTCGACTTCTGCAATGCGCTGTACATAGGGCTACCTTTGTGCCTAGTCCAGAAACTTCAACTAGTTCAAAATATGGCAGCCAGGTTGGTCACCGGTACACCTAGGGGTGACCACATTACACCAATCTTAAAATCACTCCACTGGCTGCCAAATAGTTTCCGGGCGAAGTACAAAGTGTTGGTCATTACCTTTAAAGCCCTACATGGTTTGGGTCCAGGTTACCTGCGGGATTGCCTTCTCCCATACAATCCGCCCCACATGCACAGGTCCTCTGGGAAGAATTTACTTCAGTCAACAAAAACTAGACTGACAACCGTTACCCAGAGGACCTTCTCTTCTGCTGCTCCCAGATTGTGGAATGACCTGCCGGGAGAGATCCGCCAACTCACCAGTCTACAAGAATTTAAAACAGCTGTAAAGACTGATCTCTTCCGGCAGGCCTACCCAGATGAATTTTATTTATTTTATTTTATTTATTTATTTATTTATTTTATTCCATTTATATACCGCCCCATAGCTGAAGCTCTCTGGGTGGTTTACAAAAATTAACAACATTGAACAATTAAAGCACCAATATACAAAATTTAAAAACATAAAGCATAAAAACAAGTTAAAATTACAATATCCTTCTGGGTCAAAGCACAACAACAACACAAAAACACAAAAAACCAATAAAGTGTTTTATTGGTGTTTTATTGGTATTTTAATGATGTATTGGTTTTATGTGCTTTTAATCAGTTTTGTGTATTTTATGTTGATGTTGTTCCCCGCCTCGATCCTGAGGGAGAGGCGGGTGATTAATAATAATAATAATAATAATAATAATAATAATAATAATAATATATTGCATGGGCTGTGAACGGACTTGTGCTAATTTCGCACTTGCTTCACTCCTGGTGCCCTAAACCACCAGGTGGGGCTCCAGAAAGGTCGGAACACTTTGGACTGGCCAGTCTGAGGCCTCCTCCACACGAGACGTTTAATGAGCCATGAAGGGTCATTAAAAAATTTACCTCCACAAGCACGGAGCGCAAAATAGGCGTACAGGCGCATTATCTCCCTGATAATGCGCATTTTCGAACGTGCGTTAAATAGCGACTTTTATTTTGCTCCGGCCGTTAAAGCGCATTTTCGCGGTGTGAACAAGCGATTACGCGCATTAACTGCTTGTAAAGCGCTTTTTGGACATGAATTAATGCGCTTCGCCGCCTCTCGCCGCCTCCGGTGCAGAGGGATTAGGAGTAAAAGCGCCTCCGCGATAATGCGCATAATCGCGGAACCGGGCGCAAAAGCGCATCCTTGTGGAGGGGGCCTCTGTCACACCCTGGAATCGTCTCAGCCACGGGCAGCTAGAGATCCTGGGATACCCCTTTCCAGCAGCTGCCTGGCGATAGTCCTGTTAAGCATTTTCAATTTTCAGGGTTATCATTTTGTCCCCAACGCCTCATTGCATTTGGTAGGAGAAAAGGAACAGAGAGGAAAGCATGAAGCCGGGGACGACTTTGGTGCCATGATCCAGCCGGCCGGCCCTACCATTAGGCAGAGTGATGTGGCTGCCTCAGGAAGTGGGTCTGGAGGGGTCCCCTGTGTCCAGGTGCAGTGGCAGATCTCATCCCATTGCCAGTGTTGAAGTCAAATTCAACTGCCAACCCAGCCCGTTTCTGTACATGGAATGTGCGGGGCGGAGGGGGGCATTTTGTCCCTCACCTCAGGCAGCAGAATGTCTCCATCTCTCCTTGCTTCTGCTCCTGGCTGGGTTAAAGGAGGAGGAGCCGCTCCGGTGGTTTTACACAAGCAGCCTAGGAGACACAGCTTGCCTTGCTTCCCTTGAAGGTAAACCTTCAGCCAAGTTACACAACTGCCGTTATCGTTCAGCTGATTTAGCACTCTCCCCTCTTGGGGGACATTATTCAATAGACGGATGAGCCAGGACAGCAAAAGACCATGGCAGGATGGCACTCAACTGCTCCATAAACAGCTTGCTTTTCTTGGATTAACTGAGTTGAGCAAAAACTAAGAGCCCATCTGCATCGCAGCTTCCTGTCAATCTATCCACAGCAAGACAGAGCTGTTCAGATAGCGGTTAAGGTTTTGCAAGGTGCATGTTAAAGATTTCCCCATTCATTTGGTAACAACAGTAGCAAGAAGTTAGCTGGGGTTGCGTAACAACTAAGCAATATACTGGAGCTCAAGGATGGCTTTGTGGTGCCTGCAGGCTGCATCCAACCTACGGGGGAAAAGGGAATTGGCCCACGCCATGCTTGCCAAACGATTCTGGTGTGGTAAAAACACTGCCTGCAGCGTCACTCATAAGGAACGGGAATGGGAAAAGCGTTCTCAAATAGAGCGATCCCACAATAGCCCTACTCATGGGGCCGTCTTGATGATGGTGCATTGGCGCTGTGAACCCGCAAAACGCCACAGCTTTGCTCCTGCGGGGTTGCGCCATGTTATCCCCATGCCAAGAAGTGAGTGTGGGGTTTATATAGATTGGGGGGGGGGGAGCCGCTGCTGCAGCTGTCCGTCCCTCCCTGAATTTTTCCACCTTCCCTCGCAGGGATTGAAGCCAAGGAAAGGGAGAACTTCCCCCCCAGCAAAAGGGTGACTCTTGTCCACACCTGGAGGCAATGCAGGGGCCTTCTGGAAGCCATTCAGCCCCCCTCCCCCTGCCCGGGCAGATGGTGACCAATCAGGGGCCGCCATCTGCCTGGCCATGCCTCCACTGCGACCACGGAGTGCAACAACAGACAGCAACGTGCTGTCCTCGCCGTGCTCCAGACAAAAGAGTTGGGGTAAGTCCCCAACGTTTTTGCATTGGAGCTTCAGGGGGGAAGCCCCGGGATGCCTGTGTGGTGACTTTGGCATCATATAATCGATGCCGCGTCACCCCACAGCCATCCCGGGGCTTTCGGCATGTATAGACAGCCCCATGTGACCAAAGAGAAGAGGTTATGTGCTGGAGTGGCGTGGAGTTTGTCATGCCAGTAGGAAGGCCTGGCCCCCGGCCACTTCGCATTCATGGGCAATCCTGCACAGGCTCGATACAAACAGACTGATGGACTTTGTGGTGGCGGGGGGGGGGGGGCAGGGACAGCTTCCATCAGACCAACCTCAACACACAAACACAGCCATTTGTTCATGGGATCAGGACAACTGTCTAGAATGCCTCCGTTTCATGCCGGGCTTTGCAAATTATTATCATTATTATCCCGCTTTTTTTCCTGTTGCAAGAAATCGAAAGCATCTTACGTGGTCCTCCTGCTCTCCATTTTATCTTGACAACAACCCTGTGAGGTAGTTAGGCCAAAAGTCAGTGACTGGCCCAGAGTCACCCAGTGGGCTTCATGGCTACGTGGGGACTAGAACCTGGGTCTCCCCAGTCCCAGTCCAATACTCTCTAACCACTACCCCACACTGGCTGTAGCACAAACACTCCAGAGGGGCTGCTGCTGACTTCACTTTCCAGCTGACCAGCGGCAAAGGGGCCTGGAGCCGGCTGTTCTTCTCAGGCTTGCTGCGTATTTCAGAAACTGCTGGAGCAGCTCCTGGCGGCACTGGCCAGCTGAAGCTCCCCCGGGTTTCAAGCAGGGGCTTGTCTTGAGGAGGGGTTTGCCCCGGGGTGGATCCGCAGGGGCAGCAGCTTGTTCATTTGACGCAGCTGCCATCATGAAGCCATCCAGGGGCAAACTCCCAAAGCTCCGCTTTAAAAAAGTCGGAGACTCACCGCAACTTTTTTCTCGGAGCAAGGGGATGATGGCATCTGCCATCTGTCACCTTCCTTCAGAACTGCAGCGGAGGTGTCTCCCAACCGATGGAGCCCCCTGATTGGGTGCCATCTGCCGGAGAGGGGGTGGTCCAGCGGGTGGAATGGCCTCTGGGCTGCCTCCGCGCCTCCAAGGACATTGCGGATCTTCCCTGCAATAAATAAATAAATAATACAAAAACACACACCCAAATACAAATGGGCCACGGATGCACTGGGAAAGTGGGGAGGTGGCGATTCATCTCCGCACCTCTCTAGAATCACGCAATTGCTCAATTAGAGGACTAAATCTTTTTTTTTTAAAAAAAACCAAAACATGGGAGGGGGAACCAGTGCAAGGAGCTGACTGCCCCCTCCACAACTCTTTTGTTTTTGGATGCTGGGAGGAGGAGGAGGAGGAGGAGGGGGAGGGGGGAAACAACGGGGGGGTGTATGTGCAGGGACGGGGGCACTAGGGGCAGGAGCGGCCCCGTCAGCCTCCAAAACTCGCGTTGGC
This sequence comes from Anniella stebbinsi, assembly GCA_029215795.1. NCBI lineage: Eukaryota > Metazoa > Chordata > Lepidosauria > Squamata > Anniellidae > Anniella > Anniella stebbinsi. The sequence continues at coordinate 376,413,184 of JARDYH010000001.1, forward strand.
CCTCCTTTCTGTGGGTTGTACCCTGGAGGAGTGCAATTGCGGGATTTGGGATAACGAGGCGCCAAGGTGACCTCGAATAGACGCAGCCCAGGAGTCTTCCCCAAACCTACCTGGTGATCGAACTGGGACCTCCCCCATGGAAAGCTGGGCTTTTCCACTGGGTCGTGACTCTTCCTAGATGGAGAGAGTGAAGCACTGGATCTCGGGTTTGTACTAGACATTTAACCTTTGGCAAAACCCCAGGTCACAACTCAAGAGATTCCAAGAGAGCAGGGCCTGCCCTCCTGATCATGCATCCTCACAAGGGGTTTGTGTCTTTTGGATGTCCCCAGCAAACCCATGGCCAAAGGGAAGGGGCAGGCAGGCATCTCCCTCCCTCCGTCCCTCCCTCCCTCCCTCCGTCCCTCCCTCCCTTCAGAGAAAAGATGGCGCCACATTGCTTTTCAAGAGCCTCAACAGCCCTCCTCCTCCTCCTCCTGACTTTGTAGGAACTGGTGCAGCAGGTTTGAGCAAGTAGAACCCTACGGCTGCCATGACAAGGCTGCTCGAGATGTTTTTTTGAAACCTTCTGCAAGTTGCAAAACAAGAATGGCATGAAACTGAAATGTAAACAGTCCTCCCAATTTTTAATGACTGTAATGAGATTGAGGGGGGGGGGGCGGTGGTTACAAAAGAGATTCTGTTGCTGCTTCAAAGGAATGAGGAGCCAGTCTTCTCAAGCGGGGTGGGGAGGGGGAACCACCTGAGGTGGCTGCAACCTTCCTTGACAGCTGTGGGACATGGTGACAGGGTGTTGCCAGTTCCTACAGGCATGGTGTCCCTTAAAGACTGCAACATCAAGCAGTGACTATGCATGGACCATCAGAGATCACCATCATAGGTAAACTTTTCTCATCACCTCCTTGCTTTTCAATGGAGGCAGTTTCCTCCACCCTGAATGTGCAATCAAGTGGTGGCATGCACGTGTGAACTTGCCCTTCCTTCCAAGGAAGCAGGGCTCAGATCAGGCTGCAAGTGCGTTAAGGCTGCCTCTACAAGAGGCATTTAAAGCTCTTTCAAGGCGCATTAAAAAATTTACCTCTACAAGAACGGAGCGCAAATTGGGCGTAGAGGCGCGTTTTCTCTCCGATTATGCGCATTATCGAATGCACGTTAAATAGCGAGTTTTATTTTGCTCCAGCTGTGAACAAGCGATTCTCCGCATGTCAACAGTTTAAATCGCGTTTTGGTCGTCCAGTAATGCGCTTCGCCGGCTCTCGTACAGAGGTATTAGGCGTAAATGCGCTTCTGCGAATATGCGCATAATCGCCTAACCAGGCGGCAAATTCTTGTAGATGAGGTCTAAGAGACTCCAAGAGAAATGCAAGAAAGAGAGCGGTTTCTCACCACCACCACCTCCTCCTCCTCCTCCTCCTCCTCCTCCTCCTCCCCCTCCCCTGCACTACATATGCATTTCTACTGTTGAACTCCTTTGTCCTCCAGGACAGCCTGTTGCGCCTCCCCCCCTTGGCTATGTATTTTTATATGGCACCACCATCAATGTGCCTGGTAACTTTACAAAGTATAAAAGGGCCACCTATCTCCAGGAGCTTACAGACAAAAAAATTGATTTGAGAGAGTTAACAGAAGATGGGGGGGGGGGGGAATAAATGAAAGCAGCACTAAATGGAAAAAGATGTGCTCATTTCAACACATCACAATCCCAGGCATGTTTACCTGGCAGTAAATCCCATTGTGCTCAATGGGGTTTTCTCCGTGGCACAGGTGTACAGGATTGCAGACTTCGGCTTAGTTGCAGTGGTGCAGGGGACCCTGGGGAAAAGCCCTTCTTCTGGCCTCATCTGGCTTGCCTCCTACCACCCACAAATGGGAGGTCTTTACAACACATTTTCACTGGCAAGCCAGTTGCCCACTGCTGTTGGAGCCATCTCTGAAGACCTGCAGCATGGCTTATCCTTCAAACATGGGGACCACAATGTTTTGGATCAGGCTTCTAAGAGCCGGAAGGAAAATGCTTACTATTGCTCAAATCAGGGGGCCAGAAATCGCCTGGACAACGAGGAGCTGCGGGAGCAGCCAGGGCAGCTATGCTGGGCCTTCCACAGGGGTGTGGGTTGGAAGCAGGATCTCCAGCAGCTGCAGCGTATCAGGCAGGGATCTGCGGACCCCAAGCAAAGCCCTGGAGATTGGGGTCGGGATGGAAGAGAAGCAGGCCAGATTTCACAGCTCCTCTTAGAAATTAAGCACTACTGACCTCTGCCAGCAGGCCTTTGTCCAGGCAACAGAGAGCTGCTCTTACTTCTCGGGTGTATAGAATGGAAGAGCTGCTCTGGTGGGACAGAAGGGGAAGTCAGTGACACCACCGCCACCCTCGCAAGGTGGAGGAGGGATGCTCTTCTTGGAAGGAGTACGGGACTCCATCAATTCATCTCTGCAGGTTCAAGAGTGCTGCGGGCAGCAGCAGAGCAGACCTGCTGCATCCAAAGCAGACCTAGCCAAAGGCGCCCACAAGCCATTCCTGGTGCTGGATGCAAGTAAAGGGCAAATAATAATAATAATAATTTATTTCTTACCCGCCTCTCCGTCTGGATCAAGGTGGGGAACAACAACATGATAAAATACATAAAACTGATTAAAACATGACACATATTATTAAAACTGCATTAAAACATCCTAAAAACATCCTTAAAACATTCTAAAATTCCACTGGATATGCCTGCCGGAAGAGAACAGTCTTTATGGCTTTCTTAAATTCTAAAAGACTGTTAAGTTGACGAGACTCCTCCGGCAGGTCATTCCACAGTCTGGGAGCAGCAGAAGAGAAGGTCCTCTGGGTAACGGTTGTCAGCCTAGTCTTGGCCACTGCAGTAAGTTCTTCCCAGAGGACCTGAGCGTGCGGGGCGGATTGTATGGGAGAAGGAGATCCCACAGGTAACCTGGACCCAAACCATGTAGGGCTTTAAAGGTAATGACCGACACTTTATATTTCACCCGGAAACTAAGGTCCCCTCTACAAGGATTCGCTTTTGCGCCTGGTTAGGCGATTATGCGCATAATCGCTAAAGCGCATTTACGCCTAATACCTCTGCACGAGAGGCGGCGAGAGGCGACGAAGCGCATTAAGGGATGACCAAAATGCGCTTTACAAGTCGTTAATGCGCATAAGCGCTTGTTCACATAGTCGAAATGCACTTTAACGGACAGAGCAAAATAAAACTCGCTGTTTAACGCGCATTCGATAATGCGCATAATCGGATAACGCGCCTCTACGCCCGATTTGCGCTCCGTTCTTGTAGAGGTAAAAAAATTTAAGCGCCTTGAAAGAGCTTTAAACCTCTCTTGTAGAGGCAGCCTATTTGGCAGCCAGTGGAGCGATTTTAAAGCTGGCGTAATATGGTCACTCCTAGATGTACCGGTCACCAACCTGGCTGCCATATTTTGAACTAGTTGAAGTTTCCAGACTAGGCACAGAGGTAGCCCTATGTACAGCGCATTGCAGAAGTCGAGCCTCGAAGTTACCAGAGATGGGCTTTCATTTAAAGAGTCCCCCCCATCTGCCAGACACTTGTTAAGCCAGCAAATCAGCCAAATGCTCTATGCCTTCCAGGTTAAACTACTGATAACGAGTATTTCCAGTTCAGAGTAGAAAACCAGTCAGTTTTGCTTCAAACAAGTGGAAAAATTGGTAGGCTTCCTTGTTAATCTGAAAAGCTAAATGGTTGCAGCAGAGAGAGAGAGAGAGAGAGAGAGAGAGAGAGAGAGAGAGAGAGAGAGAGAGAGAGAGTTAAAGCCACCCAAGATATTTGGGAGGCTTTTTTTCCAGCAAGGAAACACTAAAGCTTTACATTTTGTGCCAGAAAGCTGCTTTTGGCTCAAATGACCAGATACAAGGAGGGCTTTGCTGCTGCTACTGCTGCTGCTGCTGCTGCCTCGGCTCCCACAACTACAGGCTGAATAATTACATAGAAGAGAGAAGCGTTTCCTGCTCACCTTGCCATCCTAAACCAGGAGAAGCTGGACCTGCAGCTTCTTCGCAACTTTCCCTCCTTCCGTATCAGGCACTTTGGGTTAAGGCATCTGCAATCCCAATCCTATTGACTAGGGAGTAAATCTCTTATGCAGCATGGATGGCGACCCCAAGGTGTTCTCCCCCCCCTGCCAAGCTGTAGCGTAGCACCACCAGGAGATGAGTGTAACTTCTGCACAAGCTCTAATCCTGTGACCGCAAAGCATAGCACAGGTTAGCCAAGGTGTGCTGCTCCTCCTCCTCCTGCACGCTGCCTTCTCTTTCCACCATCATCGGGGTGGGATGAAGTGTAATGAAAAGTACTAATGCCCCAGAGCCCAAGTGTGCTTTGAGCAAGGGGGGTAAAGAGCCGCTCATCCCTCTTCAGTGGTCTTGAGCTGATGTTCAGAGTCACTTCTCAAAGGCTGCCCAGTGAGCTGCAGGGGATTTGAACTTGAGTCTCCCGAGTCCACCACACCGGCCAAAAGCAATAGACAGGAGCCCAAATCAATCATTCACCCAGAGGCAAAGCATCGCAAGCGCCAGCCAAGTGTCTTGCATCTTGGCTAGACTGGGCTGCACCAGACCAAGCCGGCCTGGACTGACTCTGGCCCCCTCTACAAGGATTCGCTTTTGCGCCTGGTTAAGTGATTATGCGCTTCATCCCTGAAGCGCATTTACCCCTAATACCTCTGCACGAGAGGCAGGCAGGGAGAGGGGAGGGGGAGGCAAGACCCCCGGAGGCAGGAGCCGATCTCGGCCGGGGAGCAGCAGAGGGGGCAGCGAGAGTCCTCCGCCGGCTTTTCTCTCTGCAAAGGCAAGAAACCGGGGGTGGGGGGGCACTCAGGGGAGCTGGGAGGAGTTGTCACTGCTGGACGGGGAGCGTCTCCTTCCCAGCGCCGGCGGCGGCGGGGAGAGGGGGGGTGGCGGCAGGGCGACCCCTTCTTCGGCCACGCAAAGCTCTCCCGCATGCGCTGGCTGCAGCCTCAGCGCTCCGCTCCATTGCCTGCCTGCGTGCCTGGCTGCTTCGCCCTCCCCCGCTGGAGGGAGGGAAGTCTGTCGAGGGACGTGGGCGGGCGAGGAAGGCAAAAGATGGAGCCAGAGGAGCCGGCTAGGGAAGCCAGGAGCCGAGCGGGGGAGCGAGCAGCAGCAGCAGCAGCACATCCCGCCGCAAAATAAAACTCGCTATTTAACGTGCATTCGATAATGCGCACAATCGGAGGGATAGCGCGCCTCTACGCCCGATTTGCGCTCCCTCCTTGTAGAGGTAAATTTTTTTAAGCGCCTTGAAAGAGCTTTAAACCTCTCTTGTAGAGGCAGCCAAAGCTGCGTGCGGCCAGAGTGCTGGGCCCTCGGCCCTCCTGGAGCTGCTCAGAGCTGGAGCCCCAACATGCACAGCAAAGGGAGTCCGTGCGGTGGGGGCTGGGGGGCCTTTTGAGCCCAGGGGCAGGTTGTGACTGCATTTGCCAGCGTAGGCGATGTGTGCAGCAGCTCTGGGCTGGCAGGCAGAAAACAAGGAGGCAGCTGCTGGACAGGGAACGCAGGAGGGTTGAAAGAAGGTCCCAGGAGGAAGCCTCCCAATGCCTAGCTCGGGAGCAGCAAAATTACAAGGGGCCGGGTGAGGCAGCTGCACCAGCCTCAGGAAAGGGGGGATGCCAAAGAAGAGGCCAGGCTACATGTTACTCTCACCACATGAAAGCTGCCTGGAGTAGATGAGGCTGAGCAAACATGCCATCCCCTGGAGAGAGCAGGACGGAACATTTTGCCAAAGATTCTCAGAGCGGGGGAGAATTCTCCCAACAGTTCGGGGGGGGGGGGCAAAAGATTAAAAAAAAACCCTCTTAAGAAATTTCAGCTCAGTTCATACTGAATGGGTTTATATTTATATCCAACTCGCACTTCCATGCCAAAGGCAGGCTTCCTTTTTGCTAGGTGACCATCAGTCTGGGAGATGGGAACAGAATGTGTGGACTGATTCCCCGGAGCACTGGGCTTGAAGGCCATGTGGGCGCGCAGGGAGGCCACCTGGTCTTCTTCTTCCCACAACACAAAGGGGCAAACTTGGCAAGATCTTCAATGTGCCTTTGCATTTAACAGGCCCAGTTTGAAAACCGCAAATGATATTGGCTGGGTGTGTGTTTGTGAGCTGATAACTACTGGGATCATAGCAATCATGGGGGAGAAACACAACTCTCTCTCTCCCCCTCCCCTTCTAAGGTCCTGAGGAAGCTCCTTTCTCCCACGGTGAGGCTGCTCTTTGCACCAGGAGGGAGGAAATCTCTCATTGGGGCTACATTTGGTCCTCAGGGCGGGTGGGAGAAAGAGATCAGCGGCTGACATATGGGCTGGATGGTCACAATGAGGTCACTTCATAGGATTATCCATGACTGCATTGGTGCCTACGCTTAATCAGCCTCCTCTGGGTCCTCGTTTCCTGCCTCTCCATTGCAACGTCTAGTATCAGCATTGTGATGAGTATTATTTATTCTTTACAAATGTATGCCACCCTTCAATTAAAAACCCCAGGGCTGTTTCCGCTGTGAATGCAGGCAGCGTATCCAGCGGACCAGACTTGCAGTTACGACCTTCTCTTGCTCTTTCCCCTTTCGCTGCCTTCGTTGCACCTGAACCGTTTTCTCGTCCGGGCGCCAGGTGGTGCCATTGCTCAGCCCACACTCTCTCCAGGCCAAAGGGAGCTGCGGAGCTTTAAAAAGCTGCTTGGTTCAGCCGGGGCTCTTCTCGCTCACTGCACGGGCTTCAAAAGTGGTTTTGGCTCTTCAAGGCTGAGGAGGAGGAGATGAAACTGCCGGGTTGTTTCTCTTCCCGATGCAACAACATGTGTGTGGGTGACCAAGGAAAACATCTCCAAAATGTTCCTGGGCACACTAGACACGTGCAATGTGCCGATGCACAGCCAAGCCACAGGTTCCGCAGCACTGATGCTCCACTGGTGCCACTGGCCACCTGCAGGCAGGGAGGTGCGGTGCTGCCCTGCGCCAGGTTCTTCCCAGGACCTAGGGAAATGCTCCTTCCGGTTGGGAGCAGCAGCAGTGCGAATGTGTAGCCCCTGGAATAGTTGCAAAGCAGCCAGCTGGGCCTGATTCACATGCTGCACCTGGTGGTGTCTTTTTGCACACCTGTGATCCTGAATGTCCCTTTACCCTCCCAGCCCACATCACCTGGTCTGCCCTGCTTGTGCGTCTGACCAGCACGGCTTGCCTCAAGAAAGCAGAGCGGTTTTCCAAGTTGCTGTCACCCTTTTTTGGTGGTGGTGATGGCAGGGAGGCCTTTTCCAGAAACGTATTTGCCATGAGCCACCCCAGGGCTCCATCCCCCCATCCCAGGAGGACACTGAGGCCACGCTCAAACTGCCCCACCTCCCACATGCAGCTTGCCCAGGCTACCTTCCATCCTCTGGAGGGGCCTGGCCAGCCCCTACCTCCCTTCTGGACAGAAAGTGGCCCTGGCCCAGCGGCCCAGCTGTACTGGCCCAGCCCTCCGCCACCCCTCTGCCCGCAGAGGCGAGGGAGGCAGTTCGATCCGGCTCCTCCAAAAAGGTTGGCCAGCGCTCCAAGTGGCCCTTAAATAGCCCCCCACCCTGCCCATCCTCTTGCCCTAGGCAGAGGCCAGGCACAGGGAGCACTTGGAGAAGACAGCCGCAGCCGCCTGCTGAGCATCTGGGCAGCTCCTCGGGTTTTCTCCTTTTGCTGAATTTTCCATGGGGCTGACACCTGTCCTTCTGCAGAGTCAGGTTATCCTGCCCTGACTTCATTGTATGGAATGGGTTTTGGTAGCTTGGCCTGTTCTGACAGTGCGTTATGGACTGTTTTGTAAGACGCTTTGGGTCTGGCTGGCTGCAGTGATCCTTCGCAAGTGCACAGAACAAGAAAGCTTTGCTCCTTTGGTTTTGCAAGGTTTTCTGCACAGCTAGAGAGCCAGCAAGTTTCTTACCTCTGAAATTTTGGGGATTTTTCTCTCAGGCTCTTGAAGGAGGGTTTTTTATTGATCAGAAATGCCTGGCATGACACCCAATGTCTCTCCCATTACTCAGCGCCTGAGCCTTCTTTCTGGGTTGGTTTGCCAGCCTGAGGCACCGTTTCCCTCTTGTTCCCACTTCAGCATGTGGAGAGCAATGCAGATGAGCTTCTTGGTAGCCCTTAATGATGGCTAACTCTGGGCAGCCTTCTCTCCCCCCCCCCAACTTTGCTGCTTCCCCACTCCCCCAACAAAACCGCCCAGGCAGCTGATGCCAGCCTTCCCCAGCAGGAGGGGAGGCGCAGATGGCTGGCATTTTGCGCGACATCAATAAGTCTCCATGCACCGGGGAGTCGGATGCACAGTATTAATATTTCATTTGCTCTAAGCGGCTCATCTCTTGATTAAGCGCCCGGCAGCTGCTGTAGCCGTCGGCCCTTGGCCACGGAGTGGGACAGCCTGGCACTTGGACGGGAACACAGAGGAGCAGGGCAGCCTCGGCAAAAGAGGGGCAGCGTATTTGCACAGAAGCAGGGGCAAGCAAAGGCCGTTGACGGGGAAGAGATGGGACAAAGAGGCCGGGCTGATCCCCTGGCGAAGGTCTTGATTCCACAGAATCCCCCCTCCATACCCATGTGGAGCAAAAGCACAAGCCTCTCAAGCCGAAACTCTCTGGCTTCCCAAAACAAGGCTGCCTTGAACCACCTCTCGGGCCCCTGCCAACCCCCCATCACCCCCTTTGTCCCATGATGCCATTGGCACAAGCCCGTCACCTACTGAGCTGAACATTGGACTAGAGCCAGCCCCACGTGGTCTCCCCTGGCCTGCCCGTCATCTGCCCAACGGCAAACCTTCGACTGTCAGCCTCTGGGCCAAGGGAGCCAAATAAAATAAAATGGTACATAGCAAAAGCAAGTCACGACACAGCAGAATAACACAGGACCATTTCCAATCCGTCGTATGTTTACTCAGAAGTCAGGCCTACTGTGTTCAGTAGAACTTGCTCCCAGGTAAGTGTGCAGAGGCTGAAGCCTAAAAAGCCCTCAAGGTTTCCACCTGGCACCAGGCAAGCCTCTCCTGGGAAGGAGGGTGGCAGGTGCTACAACGGAAAAGGTCCCATCTTGGGCCATCACCCACCTATTGATGTTTGGCCTTGGGCCTAGTGGCTGGGCAGGTTCACGCGGGATATGGCAGGGCATCACGAACCCTTGTCTCAACCTGCATCGTGCTTGGAAATGCAGAGGAAGGCAGTTTAGCTGTTTGAGAGCTGGCAAGACAAGTTCCAGGTAATAAACGTGCTGCTACTTTGGCACGAGCGAGGTTTCCACACAGTTCTCCAAGGCAACCCCGGGTGTCTGTTGCATCATCGCAATAGTCTCAATGACCAACACATGGACAACTCGGGCAAAGCAGGGATTGCAGCTGGCACAGTGGCCTCGGTGAGGGCTTCATGCCACAGAGGCCCCTTGGACTACCAAAGAATAAGGTCAGATCCCCCAGCAGGCCCAGATCGCAAACCTGATCCCTCCAGGGGAGGGCAGCGCCCCCATCCCGAACGGGCCCACCAGCCCCCCCCCCCAATCCAGCCAAGCCCTTTCCACAGCACCTTTCTCTTCTCTGGATTGTGCTTCGGTTGATTGGCCCCCCACCTGGATCACGCGAAATGATGCCACATTTTGAGTGCTCCACCTGCATGGGGCAGAGCCGGACTCCTGGGGGGCCCTGAAGCCCCTGGCGGGTTTTGCTTTTGACATTCATCGAAACGTGTGAGCTGAGCAAAGGCAAACATCTATAAATACACACGACAGCCCATTTGCCAACATTCTCTTTGGCTGCCTCTACAAGAGGCATTTGAAGCTCTTTCAAGGCGCACTAAAAATTTTACCTCTACAAGAACGGAGCGCAAAGCAGCCCAGAGATAAAGGGCTGGGAACAGGCGTCTTTTGGGGGGGGGGGGGGAGGGATGCATCAATGATGGCAGGCGAGACCAGGAGACAAAGCCTGGCAATGGTCTTCTGGTGTGTCCCCAGGAGCTTGCTGGGGTGGGAGTGGAAAGCGCAAGGAGGGCGCAAGGGGGCAGAACAGACCTGAGGCGGAGGAAACATGAGCAGTGTGCTCTCCTGATCACACACACACACACAGAAAGTCCTCACTGGGCCCATGAAATTTCAGAGGCCTTTCCAGAAAGTTAGAAAGAAATTCCTGGTTTGGGTGAAATATCTAGAATAGGAGAAGGAGCAAGGGGCTGCTTCAGGGCTCAGGGGCTGAGAGGAGGAACCCCCCTCGTGGATTCCCAGGTGGTGTCAGGGGAACCCGGTGGCATTGGAGCGTCAACCTTGCACAGCCCTTTTGGTGGCCTTGGGAAGGGCGGCAGACCCTGGCACGGGCTGGTTCAGGATACACTTGCCTCACCTCTGGCTGCATTATTTGCACACTGGGCCGGCACGGCAGCCACACCCAAACCTTCTGCAAAGGAACGCCTTTTCCCCTTTCTGGGCTGGCCTCCAAGTTCCCTAATCCAGACAGCTGGGGATTTGGAAACAAAGGCCCCTGGTACACCAGGCAAGCGGCGCCTGACCTTTTGGGCCGGCCTCCTTGCCCCCCACTCCCCCAGCCTCATGCCTTAAAATGAAAGGCCACAATTTGAGAGTTACAGTGCATGACGAGACCGTGAGAGCAACAACCAGCGGAGAGCAAAGTCCCCCTGAAGCCAGAAGCTGCTGCAGACACTGCCTGCCATGGCACCTCTTCCCATGGCACCTCCCCCTCCTCCACCTCCTCCTCCTCCCTTGAAATTTCATGCTCCTGGGGAAGGGGCCAGTCGCTTTTGCTGGACGGTGCCAGACTTGTTTGGATTAACCCATTTGCCGTAAGTCTGCCTATATAGCTGCTTTTAGGCCAGAGGCAGGGAACTGGGGACTGGCCAGACTGCCCCCCACTACCACCACAGCTGTTCACCTGCCATGGAGTTAATGGGAGGCTTTCTCAAGCCAAATTGCTGTCCTGCCGGTGTGTGTGTGTGTGCCCAGATGTGTAAGTGGCTTGGGCCCTACTCCCTGATGGCATGCAGCTCCTGAAAGACTACCCACGAGGGAATGTGGCCCTCAGCATCAAAAAGGTTCCCCAACCTGGGAAACACTTCCCCAAACTGGTTCTGGAAACAGCAAACCGTCTGGAAAATCAAAAGGTTTTGCCCATCACTTCTCAGAAAGAGGTGGAATTTCTCTGGTCACAGGGCCGACCCCACCACTAGGTTGCCTGAGGCACCACCTCAGGTGGCAGATGCAGATCCTAACAAATGCGGCATTAGGCTATGTACTGTTGTTCTTTGGCAGCGGACGTGGGGGGAGAGCACACGCACACACACGGATCAATACAGGTGCCTGCATTTTTGGACTCCCCTTAGGAGCGTGGTTATGGGGGCTGTCAGGATGAGTGCCTGCACTTTAATATTTACCACTACACCACTGTGCACCATCCACAGGGGAGGAGAGCAGAGCCAAGGTGGTGCCCCGCTCCCCCCCCCCCCGCTCCCCGTGTCTTGCCCTCATCCTTACAGGTTGCAGCTGCTGAACTGGATGCCGGTGTCCCTGAGTCTCCCTTCTCTCCACCCCCACATGCAGGGCCAGGGGTGTTTCCCAGCTGCCCACTCCTGGAGCCACACGGATGGCCAGCAGCCACGGCCAGAAAGCAGCCAGCAGTTGCCAGGTGGGGCCTGCCGATCTTCTTGTTCCGATGCACTCATCCTCTCCTGCAAGCTGCTTGATAGGCAGTGACGCAACAGGTGAAGCTCTCCTCGGCATGTGGAAAGAGACGCCTGTTTTCCTCTGCTTTGTCATTCAGCTTTCAAAGATGCGGAAGATTTATACGATCTGAAGTGAAACCAGAGTACAGGGGGAGGCTTACCATGAAGGAAAGGCTGGCAAGCCCCACCCAGGCATTATGCTTTGAGAACTCTTGCCTGCCTCTGTTGCAGAGAGCTTTTCCTACAGCTGCTCATTTGCTTTGCTTAATGTTTAGGCAGGTACCTGTTTTATCACAGGGGCAGGTAACCCAGTGTCCTCCAGATGTTTTGGGCTACAACTCCCACAATCCCTGAACAAAACAAATTGATCATGCTGACTGGGGCTGATGGGAGTTGCAGTCCATTAACATCTGGAGAGCACTGTGCTTTACTCGTTTTATCAGATAGAAAAGTTTTTGTCTAATGCTGCTGGTTTATCTGCTGCCACCTGTTTTTTTTTTATCATATTGGGGGAGAGGGTGTTGTTGGAATGTTATTGCATTTTATGGTTGGTTTTACTCGTTCTTAGCCTTCTTAAAGAGCAAGTTATAAATATTCATTAAAAATAAACAAATCTTGCAATAGCAGGGATAAATCCAGGTGAACGAAGAAGCCTCAGCACAAACAATACTGGCAAAAAGTTTCACGAAAGGGCAGAGTTCACATGCACGTGGAACAGAATAAGAGTCAGGGAAATCAAAGGAGGAAAGGAAAATCAAAAGGAAAGCAGAGCAAGTTTTATACAAGCCAGTCTTGATGTTCTCTTCAGCGCTCAAGCCGTTGCAACACAGAAAATATGTCTGCAAATGTATATGCGGCAGACAAAAGGCAAGGAAGAGTCCATCGCCTTCCCAGGCGCTTTCTAGATGTTTTCCTTCGAGAGGAAGGGAAACTCCTCCGGAAGGTCTTTCAGGCAAGAGAATGGATAAGCAACGCTGCCCCTCTTCATTGTAGCCACAGGCAAGGAGAGAATCTGCATGGAAAATAAATTAAGTCAGCAAAGCAATTTTGGCTGCCGCCCAAGGTCACAGGAGGAAGACGGATATTGCGGAGGGCAGTCAAGGGGCACGTGGGCAAAGCTTCCTCAGCCATTGGGGAAGGACTCAGCAACATTCAAAACATACAGGAGCAACAGAGTGGGTTTTGGAGAGGACTGCCAGGAGACTGGCTCTTGATTTGAATAGGAGGGAGAGACTGCAGACGTTTCGAAAGGAGGCTTTAGGCCTTCTAAAAACCCAGTTTCTCTTGACCAACATTTAAAGATACAGCATAGATTCTCCATGGGATCTTCCCCTTCAGCAGTCTCAATACTTGTACTGGGGCCAGGGACATACAATTCCCCTGGTTCATGTAAGCGCAATAAATGGCCACCACTAGTCAGCAGGGGCAGGGGGAAATGGAGGAGCTCAACTGGGCCCCAAGCACCAGCCAAGGACTCTGGCACAGGGGAAGGGAATCTGGAGGGGCCAAATGGCACTCTGAAGCCGTACGAGAGGCTGGCCCCGGGGCGAATTGGCAACGTAGTCCATGCCCTCCCACTGCCCCCCCCTCTATCCAGAGGCCATGCCTATGCCTCCCTCTGCAGCTGCTCAAGTTGTGGATGACAAATGCGCCATGAAGGGTTCCATGGCTCTCTCTCTGGTGACAGAGATCCTCTGTGGAGGCTGCACCTTTCGCTGCCTCCAACATGAATGTTGTTGGCCAGGTGTGCAAAGGTGACATTTTGCCTTAGTCCATCAATTCCTTAGTTGGACCTCAAGCCTGCATTGCCCAATGACTATCCTAGTGCTGAACCTGTATGATACACATTTTCAAAACACCAGCATACCACATTCACACGAGCTGTTTCTCTCATTTGGATGTACTCTAAAAGTGTTGCGTGTGAAGCAGGAGTTGCTGAGACATTGGCCAACAAGGCATTTCTCAGTCTTTTTTAAAAGTAGCTCCTTCCATTTTTCAGTTGGGGCTGTACCACATTAAAAGGATGAGCCATTTAATATGCAGGCAATGGCAAGCCATTCATGCAAACTATCAATCATCCCCGGCAGATGGCAAATGTATCTCCTTTGAGCATCAAACATTCAAATTCATCACCAAGACAACATATTTAAATCCTCTTCTATTTGCCATGCAGACCTTCGTAACAAATTGCCAAGTAATGAAAATCAATATTGTCATCCAAAGATACTGAGACATTTTTGTTCTTGTAGTGGATGGATGGTAAAATGGCAACCCCTCAAAAGCATGACGTTCACTTGTCAGCTACACTCAGCAGATCAGTTTGAATTGTACATTCAGAGGAGAGCAAAGAACTCTTAAAATACTTATTCTTTGATTTAGATCCTCACCTTACTTCCAAGGAGCTCAGGATGACATACATGGTTCTGTCCTCATTTTATCCTCATAACAACCCTGTGAAGTAGAGTTAAGCTAGGAGATATTGACAAGCCCAAGGAGTTCAAGTGAGCTCCAAAGTCAAATGGGGATTTGGGCCCAGGTTTTTCTTCTCATAGTCCCAAATTCTAGCCATTGCATGACACTACCTCAAGAAAAAAAACCCCACATGTGAATAACCTGGGGCACAGATAGCAGAAGGGTGTGTCGCGTGCCTTCACAGGAGCAGAAGACCTGGCCAGGACGGAGGCTGGGGGCGCACATGGCAGAAGAGCTGCCCCCCCTTGGCCTTGCTGCTTGCCTGATTAACTGCATCTCTTCCAGACACTTCCCAAAGTTTTGTTTAAAACAATCCAGATGCAGTGGTTAATGCAGGACGATTAAAATAACCTGTAGATACAGATAGTTTTAAACAATCATTCTTCTGAATTTGCCAAACCTGTTAATGCTGAAAACTAATTAGGGATTGCTAATGGGTCCTCTGTGGGGTATGAACACATCTTGAGAAAGGTTGGAGTGTCTGGCTCTAAAGTTATTTTCCCCCCTTTGGTTGAGCTGGGACTTGTGCCTCTCTCTGTGGACAATTAACACACAACCAAATGAGAATATAAGATTAAAAACTTTTATTTTTACAATTTTATATAAAGCAGCTTACATGAAACACAAAGTTGAGATTATATATATACACACACACACACACACACACACACATATACATATATACATGTCTATGAGTGTATATATAAACATAATACGGCCCATATTCCCACTGCAAAAAATCATGTCTTGCCATATAGAAAACTAACCTGTACACATTGTGCTTAAACCATAAAGTCTGTACAGCTTTACAAAGGACTCTGTGCCCTCCAAAGGGCATCTTGTAAACAATTTATTGCATATTTAACACATGGTGTAAATCCCACATGTAACGGGGAAAGAGAACATTTTAAAAAAGGAGGACAAAAATACAATTACAAGGTGGATGAAAAACTGCAGCTTTCAGTGAGTCTCAGGATGGCAAGGAACGCTTCTGCACAGCTGCACGTCGACGGTTGTGCTTGTGTGTGTGTGTCACTGACCTGCATCACCCAACATGCACTGCGTGTCTTGTGAGAAAACATTTCAGCACAATAACAGAAACCAAAAGGGTTGAGCCATCTAGGAACCTGAAGGCATCAGCTCTGGATTCCAAAACATCAGCAGCCACGTTCACACATAATTCCTTGTCCCCAATTCTCTCCCTCCCCCGCCCTTAAAAAAAAAAAAGCAATTAAAGAACTTGCAGTAGTAAATTTGATTTTATTTCCTTGGAATTCCAGCATAGCTCATGAGTGGCTTCCTTATCCATACACTTCTGCACAAAGGAAGACCCTCACGCGGCGGCCCAAAGCAGGCACGGCATTTCCAAAGTTAGGCGCTCGCTGGGGCTCCTGCACTCCCTCCCCACCCTTTTAAATCTGCACCAACGTTATCACAAAGTCATGGCTGTGCTTTGAAATAAACCTTGGTTAGTGCGAAAGCCAGTGCAGATGTAGAGCCGCACATCCTGCTGGAAAAGGAAGCGAGGCGCAACCTCCATGGAAAGAGTGAGGAAGCATCCCAAACTCCTAACTCTGTGGATGATACCGGGAACATGATGTCAGCACCAGGCCACAGACGATGGACTAAGAAAGGAACAGGGATCTAGCTAGTTTCAAAGAAGATGGTTCCTGTCAACCAGACCCACCTTCTACTTGAGAATCTGCTGCTACCACCATTTCGCACCAGCAACTGCCTTGGCTGCTCCCTGTTGCTGCTGGCACTCCCACACTGACACACAACATCCACTCTGAGCGGCTGATGAAAGGATCAGTCATCAGGGCAGCAATTCAAGAAGCGAGCAGCTGACAGCACAATTTGAGTTACACCAATCTAGTTGCCAATTTCCCACATACAAGCTTGCTCCACTTGCCAATCTCAGGCCAACAACACACAGACAAACCTACAAGCCTGGAAGCCCTGGGAACACCTAATGGGAGGGAATAATCACAGAACGATCCATGCCACTGTTAAACTAATCCTCTATGGTTATAGCCGCATGGACCCCAAAGAAGCTTGCCCTGGTTGCTCCAAATCCAGACGGCCACGATTCACAAGAGGAGTTAACACGACTGGGGCCTGACTCTCACATACATAATCAGTTGCTGGAAACAAAACACTTCCGAACCTCTCTTTCCTAAACACTTTGGCATCGTTGGCAAGGAACTGCTTCTGGTTTCTTTCCTGATTTGCAGCTCTTTGGATTGTTTACAATTGTTCAGTATGTGGGCCATCAGCAAGATCAGAAGGTGGCTCTGTTAAAGACGGTTACGGTCTAAAGCTTGTCCCTGCTATGATAAGAATTCTCTCTCTCTCTCTCTCTCTCTCTCTCTCTCTCTCTCTCTCTTTCTCTCTCTCTCTCTCACGCACGCACGCACGCACGCACACACACACACACACACACAAGTTCTACCTGCCCAGACACCACTAACCTCTCCTTTGCAGTTGGCATGCTTTCCTTCCCAGTTTCCCGCCCGCCAAAACCTACACATTCACAAACCACATATATAATCACTGAAGATGACACGTCCACAATACTCTGGAAGGATACAGGTCCCTTCTTGAGCCCTATTGCTGTGTACACTAAACGTGTGAGGAGGGGTGTGTGTGTTCTCAATCATGTACCTCCACCAATACTGGAGGCTCTCCTCTTCAGAAAGTTGCCCTCCACAAGAACAAAGTGAGGGAAATGCAGGAGGCGCAGACAGGGTTAGGGCACTCCTCCTCGTGTTTTAGCATACACAGCAACAAAATATCTGAATAGGGTTTTAGTTGGATACGCATCAGAATCTGTGGAAGGAAACGTTCTCGAAGCCTGGGTTCTTAAGAAGCTGTTGCAAGTACATAGAAATTTTAATTTGTCTCAATTCTATATAGGATAGGGCTCTCAAGATTTCATTTTAGTACTTCTAGAAATGTGAAGTCTTTTTCCAGTCCTGCAATAGAAATGGGATGTTGAAATAATGCTCATTTACCACGGAGAAAGATGAAAACTGGAGAATATTTTGGAAGATGCCCCAAAAGTTCTCATCATCTCTAAGACTGATGTGGGTGCTAGAATTCCAAAACACTGAAAGACTTGGACACCAATACCCCGGGATTTTTGCCCCCATCTTTCCAGAGCAATGTGGAGATACAGTCTTTAGTGATTCGGTCTCTGTGACCATCTGAGAAGGGGAAGAAAAGCTACCAACAAGCAGCACCTGGCTTTGCTGGAATGCATCTTGAATTTGGAATCCTGAAGCTTACAAAGCATATTGACAAAAGTTATGAACTGTCTATGAAACCGGCTACTACTATTTCTCAAACTATCAGCTTCTCAGCAACAGGAACTCAGGAGAGGCTTACCAAATGCAGGATGCCCCTCATAACACATGAAACTGAGAGCTATGGGATAAGGGGTTTCTAAGTATGGAAATGGAATTTCCACGCAGCAGCGGAGCCCTCACCTAGCTAATTTGCTTCCTGAGCCTGCAAATGCTCGTGTGAATGGAATTCTCACTGAACAACTTGATGTGTAAGTAAGAGAGGCCTGTCTCGCGAACGTCTCTGCCCTGATATGGAAGGATCGACTGAGGTGGATGGGAAACGCACAGATCTGCTCTTGGGCAACTCCCACGCCTGGACAGATTGTGCCATTGCTCACTATGCATTTGGGTAAGAAGGCCAAATAACCATCAGTGTTCCAAATGATAAGGAATTTATGAAAAGGGCAGTTCTGTGGATCTAGATAACAAGTGGAGGCAGAAGAGAAAGGTCGTACAAGCAGTCAAATGTAAAAGCCTGATTCACTTTCCAATATTGCTTTAAAGTAAAAATAAAACAAAAACATAACCCATCAAGGTGCAGTTTCACGATCAAGAGTTGCTGCAGGAAATGTTCCACGGTGTTCAAGTATAACTCCACAATTTCCCCCCTCAAATAATTTGCTTCTAGTTTCAACCAATTGAGGGTAACAATTCAAGTCCCCCAAGGAATGGAACTGTTTACACAAAAAGGAAAGAGAACAAAAACAATCTTCTCAAACAAGAAGTGATCTCATCTCAATGGAAGGAGGGAAAGATGTTGAACAAGGTTAAGAAATGCAACATAGAACCAGCTTTAGACAGGATGGCCACATTGTTGTGCAGTCAACTGGTCCTACTTGTAGTTGTGCTTACAGAGCAAAACATTCCCTCTTGCCAACGGGCCTGTCTCACCAGGAGCCTCCTGCACCAGCCTCCCTGGCAAAGAATGGGGAGTTGCACCAAGGCACAAGTGTGTATTTCTTCTGCAGCTCTTCCTTGATGTCCATGGAGCTTTCACAGAAATTCCTGGTGAATCCTCAACCCCACCAGCAAAAGATAAAATAAAATCCAATTGTACATCTTTAAAGAAACCAAATATTTAAAGTCTCTCTCAAGATACAGAACCTTAAACCAAATTAGCTCTGAAATTTTCCACCAAGGAAAAAAATATGGAAAGACAGACACCTTCCACTCTGCAATGCAAGTAAACAAAGGTTCCTGGCATGACATCGCATTATTTTTAAACTCATCTGAAATACATCTTTTCCTTTTTTATGGAGGCCACATTCCAATTTTTCTGCCAAACACTGGATGACAAAAAACACTATGACTTCTGCATTCGCTCCCCCAAAATGGAAAAACATTCAGAAGTACAGACATATTATATTATGTGCAAGTGTCATTATGGATCATTGCAGATAAGTAAACAAGTTAACTAGGTTTTGATTCAGTCCTTGGATTGGATGCCTGCTTTGTAGTACTATCTCCCCACACTGAAATATTCATCCACTGGAATGCAATTGTTTAAAAAGATGGGCTTTAAGGATCACTTCTTTGAAAACAGAGTCTTGTTTAAAAAAGCACACAAGTATACACACACACACACACACACACTCAGAGTTCAGACACCACCGTTCCAAAGATTCCTTTGCTTTGTTTTAAAGGTGGCCGTTCCCGAGCACAGCAGACAGGGGAGACGCAATTTTGGTTATCAGCGTGGCTCAATTGTGCTTTGCCCTGCTGCCTTTAAGGTAACTCTTCCACCTCTTGACAAACTCTTTGAATAAGGGGGTCTCATCTATCGTGCTTAGGAGCTGGAGCTGATTGATGTGGGTCGTGTGATAGTCCCACCGGGCCAAGTTGGGAGCTGTCCCAAGCATGAAGTGACGAAGGTCATAGATGGTTCCCGAGCCCGTGTCGTAGAACGGGAGCATGGCTTTCAGGGACTCCATGCCCCGGTCATAGAGCAGCTTGGCCTCTTTTCCTAGTTTCTCGCCCGCAGTTTCTTTTAAGTCATACAGTCCAATTAGCGAATACATGAATCCATTTAAAACAAAGGAGCTAGGTGATGTTGGATATTCCTCATACCAATCGTGTTTGCTCATGAAGATGGCTTTTACACCATGTTGCTCTGACAAGAGCTTGTAAGGTGCTGTTGCCCGCAAAGCTGAACTGAGGAACGTGTGGTCTTTTGTCAATAGATAGGCCCTGACCAAGGTGGAAATGGCCTGCCCTTGTGCCATGGCAGAGTACCAGCCCGGTTCCAAAGATTTAAAGCCTTCCCCCAGCTTCCGGGTCACCATGATGGGCCAACCGCCCTTTTCATCCTGGTTCTTTACCAGCCAATCACTGGCAGCAAAAAAAGCTGCCATGTGGGCAGTGGTTGAAATGGTGACATTGTCAATGAAGCCCTTTCCCTTCACCACTAACCTCACCACTCTTTTGGGCATGATTTTGGTCTGCTTGACTGCTTTTGTGTTAGAGAGGCCAACGCCCTTCCTTAGGTCTGTGATGAGGTCTCGTGTGACTGTGCTCCAGCTGGTCCTGGGCCCGATGCCATAGGAAATGTCTTTCTCCTTAAAAGCTATCAACTGAGTGTTTGTGACATAGTGCACTATAAAGAGCTGGTTCTTCTCCGTGGTCTCCAGAACCACAGAAATGCTCCCATTTGTTACAAATTTGAGGTCAAAGGAAATAATAAAGTCCCTTGTGTTCCCCAGCTGCAGAGAAGCTCCATCCGAATTTTCTGAAGGGAAAGAAAAAGAAAAAGTAGCATTGGTTAAGAAGTAAAACAAGGAATCTTCCTGCTACGTATTGATGGAGAGGCACCAAGAGAGCAGCCCCCTCTAATCAGTTTGCCACCCAAAACACACTTTCTAACACACTCCCAAGGACATCCAAATCAATAGCGTGAGATTCGAATTTCAACTTTGAATCAGGTGCCTTGTTACAAATTAAGAACGTAGGAGTTGCCTTGCTGGATCAAGCCAGAGGTCCATCTATTCCAGTATCCTGTTTCAAATAGTAGCCAGCCAGATGTTTCTGGGGAGTCCGCAAGCAGGACATTACAAACTAAAATGTCAAAACTTTGAGCCAAACACAGACACTATCGCATATACCAATAGCAAACTCAGCTTTCTGAGTACTGGTAGTGTGTAAATAGCACAAATGGCATAACCACAGAGGGGAGGTATCAGCAGGCGTGGGGGAACCCCAGGCTTGCAGAAGTACAGAAGCTCTAGAAAGAATCCTAAAAGCAAGGGGCCAGAGGGAAAAAGCCCATGCAGTACTGAGTATGCTCAGGGGCCGTAAAATGCTGACAGCTGAAGGAAGGCACAAAACCGGGTAGGCAAATGGAATGAAGAATCATGAAAGAGGCTGGCTAGAACCCTGAACAGGAGCACTCCACGCTGCAACATTCCGTTGCAGGCTCCACTTGTAATACTATCTGCTATACTGGGCCAAGTTGCTCTCAGCATCTGGAGGAGAAGTGGATCAGCCTGCCAAATGCTCTTCCTGCTTCCATTTACAGGGAGTTTGGGGCCAAGACGACAAGAGAAGCCACATGAGCCCCAGATGAGCTTCACAGGAAGACAGCACAGCAAAGCTGCAGAACAATTCCTGACAAGCACAAGCTCATTGGAGAAGCCAGTGCAAGAGGGGGAAAAGGGCCACCAATCACAGGCTTCTGGAGGTCAAGTAGGGTCTGCCTTTCCTCTCAGCACTCCTGAAGCTACAGCTTAGAGGCAGGTGGCCGTTCAGGCCTGAAGATTCCTCTGCCATCAACCACAGGACGAGGAGGGCACACCTGAGGGATCCAACCACCTCTCCTTCTACTACAAAAGCAAGGGAGACTTTTACAGCTTTTGCCTTAGAAACCCCAGCCTAAGGCGCAGGCTAAAATTACTTCATTGTCTTTTAAAGTAATGGACTCATTAATTCTAATGGCTATTGATTAGTTGGGGGAAATACATTATGCCCCTATTAATGAGGCTGTCTTCATACATGGTGGAGGAAGGAGGGTGAGGAGAGACGTTGCATATAATCATTAATTTTGCTGTAGAAAAAAGCTTTTTCCTTGTATCGTGAAACAAAATGAGGTAAAGGGAAAATAAACACGAGAGAGAGAGAGAGAGAGAGAGAGAGAGAGAGAGAGAGAGAGAGAGCTCTCCCAATCTCTAAATGGGATGTCGGCTTTCATTCCCCAAGAGGACTAGAAGCATATTTCCAAACAGCAACTGCATGCTAAGCCCAGTGGTATTATCCCTGGTTTGCAAATGGGGTGGCGTTTCTGTATGCCTAAGGCTGATGGAAGAAGGCAGATTTGAACCAGGGGCCTCCTGGCTCACAGCTCACCACCTCAACATCAACACAATGAACCAAGACGTTTCCCGTATTCCCGACCCCTTCCCTCATTTTCTCACTCTGCCCACCCAATTCAAGCTCTGCTTCTCCCTCCCTCCCTCCCTCCCTCCCTCCCTCCCTTCTTTCTGCCCCATCCCTTGAACAGCCTTGCCAGGCCCTCCTTGCACAGTTTGGGACAATACCTGATGGAACGCCTTTCCCGACATGAACCTACCCATACGCTACCCTCAACATCAAAGGTCCTCTTCCGGGTGCCTACTCCAAGGGAAGCTCGGAGGACGGCAACAAGGGAGAGGGCCTTCTCTGTGGTGGCCCCCCAATTATGGAATGATCTCCCCGATGAGGCCCGCCTGGCGCTAACACTGTTATCTTTTCAGCGCCAGGTCAAAACTTTTCTTTTCTCCCAGGCATTTTAACAGCTTAAGATGAGGTTTTAACTGACTTTGTGGCCAGGCTTAAAAGTTTAAAATGTTTTAAATATCGGCTGTTCTATGTTTTATGGTTTTAAATTTTGTATATTGTCTTTTTAGTGTTCAATCTTTTAATTTTTGTAAACTGCCCAGAGAGCTTCGGCCTGGCTTAACTCATCAAGTTCTGCACCCACCCCAAGCTTGCCT
Source organism: Anniella stebbinsi (assembly GCA_029215795.1). NCBI lineage: Eukaryota > Metazoa > Chordata > Lepidosauria > Squamata > Anniellidae > Anniella > Anniella stebbinsi. The sequence continues at coordinate 376,435,690 of JARDYH010000001.1, forward strand.
GGACAAGGACTTTCCTATCTCTGTGCTCTGTACAGCTTTTAGCACATGAGAGGTAATAAATAAAGATGGTGCCACTGCATTGCAATTTGTAAAATCTAACAACTTTTGACTGGCCAAAGCCAAGCTATTGAGACCGTCCCTTAGAGCTGGGCCATAGGCCACCCAGAGCGACAGTTGAGGCAGGAATCCATCACCTTACACTGGGGAAATCCAGCTTCCTCCACTCTTTTTGCATTGACCCACCTGGCACAAAAAATTGCTTGACGTTTGTGAATCTCGACTTGTCGGGCAACGTTGTGACAGAGCAGCCTTTGGGTACAGTCCAGTCACCAGGCCGGCTGTTTTGGTCCTTCTCTTCGGCTGTTTCGTACACCTCTATGTGAGGGGGTTTCTCAGTCAGATTCTTGCTGTAATGGCTGAGCCCATATTGGGCAATCTGGATGGGGTAGAAATAGCCTTGTGGCCCCCACTGGGTGGACAGTGGCACACCTGTGACAAAGGGAAAGACCACAGAACATGAATCACTGCAGGATTACTAAAGGACATAAGAAGAGTCCTGCTGGATGAGACCAAGGTCAGTCTTTTACAATGCTATTAGCTCGAGCTAACAGACCGATAACTTTGCTTACTGATTGACTGATTGAATGGAATCTAAAGAGAAAATTCCTTGACTTCCAGTCTAGTGGTGAGACAGGTTCTGAGATCCTGGAATGGTACACAGGTCTTGGGCTCAGGACATCCTGGGTTGTCCTGAGCCCAAGAAACTGAAAGGCCTCAAAAATTGACAAGTTGCCCTAGCTGCACTATCACCCCTTGCAAACAAGGAAGAGAAACAGGAGGGAGCTTTCTGAGTGTCTGGGCTGCTACTGCTCATGTGCCTGCCTGCTAGAAAGGGCGTGGAGGAAATATGTTGAAGCCTACTTGATGTGAGATTGAGGACTGTCTGTCTGTCTTTAGATACCCTTTTGTGAATTCCTGATAACAAAAAGGAAAACAGAGGAAAGTGACACACAATTATTGTGTTCTTACCACCTTTTACTACTTTGCAGCCTTTTAGGCTAATTTTCCACTGGAACTGATGCAAGATGTCTGTAATGTAAACCAGTCTTTCCCAACTTGCTACCCTCCTGATGTTTTGGACTTCAACTTCCATCAGCCCCAGCCAGCATGGCCAATGGTCAGGAATCCTGAGTGTAGCTACAAATCTCCCTGGATGTTTTCAGAGTGATGACCCAGCCTCCTGGTGGTCCCAGCAGCCAGCAAGATGCCTCCAGGAAGATTTCCAGCCTTACAACACCCTTCCACAAACTGGCTACCTCTGGATGTTTTGGAGTACAACTACCATCAATCCTGACCACTGGCTATACTGACTGGGGCCAATGGGATATGGTAGACCATGACAACATCTGGAGGGACCCATGTTGGAGGAGGCTAATTCACAATGCTGTTCATAAATTCAGCTCCCCATTCTGAATAAACAGCAGTGACATGTATCTCCTTTAGCCCAGGGCAGAGCAACTTGTGGCCTTCCAGGTGACTGATCCTACAACTCCCATCATGCCTCACCACTGGCCACGTTGGCAAGGGCTGATGGGAGCTGTAGGCCAAAACACCTAGCGGGCCAAAGTTGCCAACCCCTGAGACACAGGCAGACAATCTTCAAACCACAGATTATTCCTCTTCAGCCCAAGTTCTACCCTCTCCAAACACATTAGTAAATTAAATAACTTGGCTTGCTTTAAAAATCAGCATGCCGCCTCCTCATACCTGACAAGGTGCTGAAAGTCTGGTGGAATGGATTTGCCCAGCCACTGTCAGCCAACATTGAGCAAGACAGAAAATGAAGCTTGAACTCCAAGTACATCTACTCAGGAGTCATAGAATCATAGAATAGTAGAGTTGAAAGGGGCTTATAAGGCCATCCTGTCCAAACCCCCTGCTCAATGCAGGAATCCACCTTAAAGCATACCTGATAGATGGCTGTCCAGCTGCCTCTTGAATGCCTCTAGTGTAGGAGAGCCCACAGCCTCCCTAGGTCATTGGTCCCATTGTCATATTGCTCTAATGGTCAGGAAGTTTTTCCTGATGTCCAACTGGAATCTGGCTTCCTGTAACCTGAGCCTATTATTTCACGTCCTGCACTCTGGGGTGATTGAGAAGAGATCCTGGCCCTCCTCTGTGTGACAACCTTTCAAGTATTGCTATCATGTCTCCCCTCAGTCTTCTCTTCTCCAGGCTAAACATGCCCAGTTCTTTCAGTCCTGATAGAGCTTTGTTTCCAAACCCCTGGCCATCCTCGTTGCCCTCCTCAGTGAGCCCCATTGAGTTCTGTGGAACTCAGTGGGGCTCACTGAAGACTAATGTTAGCCTGAAAGTCCCGGGTTCCATCTTAGGCAACTCCTGTTAACGAGATCACTGGCAGCAGGACCAGAAAAGACCTCAAGGCCTCTACAGTCACCAACAGACAGACTGAGGTGCAAGCAATGCCACACATTCAAAAAGAAACTCCCGGACTCCATGCCACAAACCTTCCCAATTCCCAGACTTAAGACTGAGCAATGCCCTCCCCCCCCCCCCATGATACAATGGCTATTTCAGACACCAGTTATGTCTTAACCAAGTGCAATGAAAAGATGACTGACACAAAATGAACGAAAAATACGTTTTCAGGTATTATCAGCACTTTATAATGTCGGTAAGTGTTTCTGATAGTCACCTGATAGATGTGTCTACCTGAAAGGTAAGAGCACCAAGGGAACTCTTTAAGCACTGCCATGTATTATCTCAAATGCAAAAGGTTGCTCGCTCATTAATGAAGAGCGGCCTTTGTGAAAGGCCAAAGACACAAAAGGCAAAGTCTGCTATAAAAACTACTTGCAACTCTGAATTTAGAAAGATGACATGATTAAATTCTCCAGGTCACAGGACACCAGGCAACACTGTCATTGTGGGGAAGAGACAGGAGGAACCCTAAAATGAACCCCTTCGTGCCATCGCATCCTAGAGGCAGGAGAGGATATTCACTGAAGTGTTGATTCCACTAGAGCAGCCATGTATGTGGTCACTGGTGTGTGTGTGTGTGTGTGGGGGGGGGAAGGCGGAGAGGAGAGAGGGAAGGGGATGTAGATATGGGGCAGCTAATGACCTATATTGGAAAGGGTCCCCAAGAAAGAGGGCACTATTAGGGCATACCCCCAAACACAACACTTTAATATCAAACATACTACTCATTGAAAGTCAGGCTTTAATCCACTAGCAATGCTCTTAGGATATATAAATAATAGCCATGATTTGGTTTTATATATAAAAAAAATGTTGGATGGCTGCTGCTCCCCAGTAGAAGCACACCAGTAGAAGCACACAACTGGAAAGACACTAAAAGTCCCCAATGCAGTTTGACTCGATCCTTAAAGCGTAAGTGTAAAGAGCCCAAAATCCTCAAAGATCAATTCATGGAAGAATGATGATGACCAGTAGTTACATTCTTGGGAGGAGATATTTTGTCTAGGGAAAACCCAAATGAGTATAAAGCCATGTGTTTGTATTAAGCCTATAAGAAGAACAGATTTCTATTTACTTTTTCTAACTCGTTTTTAAGAATTAAAAATAAAGGGGGGGGGGCTGGTTTACAACTTTTTTTAGTTGCATACTTTGCATGATTCATATATTTTGGAAGTTTTAGAAAAGAATTAATAAAATCAAGGTTAAAAAAGGGGAAGGGTATTCCGTTACTCTTAAGCCACAAATGGCTAACCCACCATGTGAGGGCAGGCAGGCTACGAAAACGGGCTGGTTTGCCATTCTGGTAACATCTTTTGAGGCAAAACAAGCTCCAAAACAACTTGGGCCCCTCCTCTTCGGCTCCCGTCTCCTGTGCTGGGCAAGGGTGGTCAGAGAAGAAGGGTGACAGAGGCAGAGATCTTGGCAGAGCCTTTCCTGCTAGTTGCCATATGCTTTTGCTCCAAGCCCCATCCATACAGCAACCAACGGCAAGTGGAAAATTCCAAGCCACGACTGGAAAAATCCCAGGCACCTACAGAGTTTACTGTTTTGTTGAATCCATGCACCGTGCTGGCACAATCAAGTATGAGATATGGGGCAAATGAATGTGGGTTGTTTCTTTTGGCCTCCAATTTTGAAAACACACTCCAATTTTAGAATGGCGTTTTAGACATTTATCCCAGATAACGTGTAGAGAGAGAGCAGGAAATAAATCTGAACAAACAGGAAGGACAAAGACAAACCTTCAACGCCACTTATACATTTCACTCTGTCCCGGACCTCCACATTGTAGCCCTCAAAGGACATGAAGACGCCGTCTGGGTGGTAAGGCGCTCTCTGTGCATACACTTTGGAGTAACTATGGGAGAACTCAAACCTGTCATAGCCGTCATACTGGGCAACTTTCCCGTAGACGTCAAAGTACTTCTCCACCCAAGAGAATGGCAGGAAGACCTCGCTCCCCTCCCTCCTGCCTTTGATCGTGTGCTCGTCATTGATCAGGCAGTCAATTTCTTCATACTTAAGGCCCAGAACCTTGTTCCCATGGAAGCCCCCGACCACAGGGGGAGCCTTCTGCTGCTCTAGAGGCGAGGCCTCCTCGCTCTGCTGCTTGGCTGGGCTGTTCACATCGTTGTTGCTCTCTGACGCAGCCGCTCGTTTTTCTAATCCGTCTGCTCTGAAACTGCTGCCTGGGTTACGCAGAAATGATACTGCTTTGTCGCTGGAGCATCTATTCCACAGCAGGACCGTGACCAGGGTGAAGAGAACGCAGATGACAATCAAAGTCTTATAGTTGACACGAGCCGCCAAGCAACGCATATTCACATCGTACCTAAAACAAATGAAAGCTTTTTTAGAAGTCCTTTCCTGATTTTTGAGAAAAACAGGGGAGGGGGCAAATCCAACACAGATACAAGGCTCATGCCAAGGGTACAATAGAACAATGACCAAGGGGACCTCAATGAGAACACAAAGCTTTTCATGCAAGAGGTAGCCTGCCACCACCCGTCTTCCCTTGGAAAACACACACACACACACATGGAGGAGCCTAGCAGGGGTGGCCAGCATTTTGCATGAGTGGATTGCGCAGCCGAGGACATGACCCTGAATCCTCTTCGACGCAGAGAAATTCCACGGCAAATGCATCAACATGGTACAGGCTCTCCAAGGGTAGAGGATTTGGAAAACATCAATATACATCAAAATTGGATGGGCCAAATGCCAGCCTGCACCAAATGCTTCACTCTCTTGGGCAAATAGAAAGATCATTTGGACAAAACACAATGCTGGACGTCATCACATTCTTCCACTAAAGAATTTAATTCCACTTCCATTTCAGCAATGACGTGGCTGAAAGTCAGCCAGCTTCCTCATTTTGGGAACTCCAACCACGTTAGTGGTGTGGTCACAAGCAGTGTAGTGGTCTTGGCCATGGCCTTTAGCCAAAAAGAATCCAGGGCTCCTCTCGCAGGGAGCAAATGCTACCTATTTGGAACTGTACCATTTTAACAATCAACGCTCCAGCAATACCCCCTTATCTTGCCCTTTCTTGGCGCAGAAATTAATTTGAGATGTTCCGAGTCAACACTGAAATAGCTACTTAAGGTTTAGTTGGACGTTTTCAACCCGTTGAAAGCTAGAAAAATGTACTCAGATGCATCTTCGAATTTGAATCTAGACAAGCTATTTTGGAAAGCCTGATAAATAGGATTTGGGAGGGAAATATTGCTGTAGGCAAGCTGACGTGTAATTTGCAGAGTGGGAGGGAGGTGGCAGTCCACAGCTGTCCTGGAAAGACCCTGAACTGAAAAGGTACAACAGATAATTGCACCTCGGGAACAGTGCACGACGAAATCTGGAGCACATGAAATGCAGATGACGGGCCTCCTCTGAGGTTCTTTGACCTCTTGCACAGAACTACAGGGCATTGTTCCAGGGTCAGTTCAAACGTTGTTAAACCAGATCAATAGGAAATGATTGCCAGATCTGGTTTTAAGTGGCTCTCTGATGGTGGTGGGGATTTGCCTTATATGCAGCATCACCAATTTATGGCAAAAGGAGGGAACTGCAGACAGACCAGTTGACTAGCCAAGGGTGCACGTTATTACCCCAATAGGCCAGAGCAGGTCTGGTGGTCTTCTGACCCCCAATCTAACGGCTTACTCTTTAATCTGAGCATCTAGCAGGTCTGCTCTTGTTGGCTACAGGCTGGCTCAGTTTGGACAACACGTTAGTCAATGGTGGTTTTGGAACTCCACGGTGGGAGTTGTTATACCACTGCTGAGAAACATGTTGTCTGGTGGGAAAACATCGTGCAACAGTGGAGGGTTTTTTTTGGGAAAACACTCCATGCAGAATATGCAGAGTTCCTGCACAACCATTGTGGGGCATGTTGTGTGGCGGGCTCTGTGGAGTTCTCCAGTGTGTTGAGTTGACTTTTCCCACTGGGTACAGAGTTTCCTGGCAAGAGTGGCAAAAAGAGCGAGAGGAGAGCCGCAGGGATTGGCAATGGCTGATGAGATACTATTGGGAGGACTGGGAGAGGAGAAAGGGCGGAGGAACTGTCAATCAAACGTCACAATGGATTTTACTCAACTCCACGGTAGCCCACAGTCACACAACGGTGGAATTAGAACATGCTGTGTGGGGAGTACCCCCTAGAAACTCAACCGTTGAGTGGAGTTTTCACACTGCGTTGACTAATGTGTTGTCTGAATTGAGCCACTGCCTTCGTGGAAGCTGGGTCTGACATGTTTAGAGAGAAAAAAGACCTACAGCATCCAGCATGCCCTAAATTGCACATCCATATTCTACCCTTACACTTAAAAGAAGTGGTTGAACACCTATGGATATAGGTGTATGTACCCATTTCCCCATTGGGCAGGGGTAACCCAGTCCACACTGAAACTTAAGAAAGTTGAAGCATGTAAGTTTCATACTAATCCTTCCAGAGAAATCTAAATTATCTAATTGTAATGGTAAGAAAATGTCAAGAATATTTTTCTGCATCAGTTTTAAAAATAAAATAAAATAAAATGCTTTTTAGAAAACCTTAACAAATATGCAGCTGCTTCACCCACCTCCCCTGGAAAGATAAAATTCCCTATCTTACTGCATCAGTTTTAAAAATAAAATAAAATAAAATGCTTTTTAGAAAACCTTAACAAATATGCAGCTGCTTCGCCCATCTCCCCTGGAAAGATAAAATTCCCTATCAAGTGGATAAGAATAACCTCTCTCACACAAGAAAGATAAAACACATTTTAGATTTACCTATGTTATGGAAGGGAGCATTGCCAGATATCTATATATTTTTATGTGTTGATTACTACACGTTTTAAAAACAGGTGATTAAGTGCAGTTTTACAAAGAAGATGGTCTCAGAGATTCAATAATTAAAATTAAAATAGCATTTACAGCCCATGCTTTGGTGCCAAGTACGTGGGAATGAAAACTCCCTCCTAGGTACAAAATTTCAGCTCAGAACCAAATCAACCATTTTAAGCTTGTGTAAGCTCTCCAGTTCACCTGTTTGAACCTGCCAAACCCTGTACCTTTCACAAACTATTCTCATTTGTGAGACTTACGGACATTCAGAGGAGGCTCCTGTACAGACGTCATATTCCCTGTTTAGCCTTCCCGACCCAAGGACATGTCTATGTAAGGCATGTTCCACCAGCTGAATACGCCATCTTTATGCAGTTAACCCTTCAGGATAAATGAATGTTTCTTCCATCTAATCCACCCTTCTGCACATAGGCTCCCTGTGATAAATGTATCCTAAGAGGCCAGGTTCAGCAAGCTTCATGTCTGCATTCGAAGGAAGGGCCAAGCATCTTCCAGGTTGTGCCTGAGCCACAAAATCCAGGAGCACAGAATAAGTGCAGAGTTCAGCTTCCTAAAAATCACAGTTTTCATTAAAGAAAGAACTTCTGCAGCCCTCACAACTTGGCCTAATGTCCCAGAAGCCAAAAAAGTGGCTGAATATGATTTCTAGTAGTCCATAACCTCACACTGCCCCTTGACTAACAAAACCAAAATTATGCCAGAGAGAGAGAGAGAGAGAGAGAGAGAGAGAGAGAGAGAGAGAGAGAGAGAGAGAAGGGTTGGTTTGTTGGTTTGTTGGTTTGTTGCACCCCCCCCCCCCATTTGCCAACATTAAGAACAAAAGTCTTGCAGCATCAGACCAGAGGTCCAGCTAGCCTAATATCTTGCTTCCCACAATGGCCAATCAGGTACCTCCCAAATGCTCTCCCCTCCCCACAATAGAGTTCCCACCCAGTATCTAGAGGAATGTTGCCCAAATCTGGAGGTTCCATGTGGAGCGTGTGGGTCTCCACAGCAAGAGGCACACCATCACACACAGTGCTACTGGCCTGGGCCATCTGAAGCATACCCACTAGGGTCTGAACTCTGTAGGTCTTCCTTCTGAGTAAGAATGCATAGGATCACACTGTTATTCTTTTTTAGTATAGCAGGCAAATATTTCAAAGTAGCCATAGGAAGACTTGTGCGCTTAAAGATACACGCACAAATCTGGATCTCATGCCGTGATTTCTGGCACTCCCCATCTTGTCCCCTTAGTTGCGCTTCCCCAGGTATCTTTGTCCTCATGAGGAGATTAAAAAGCTTAGAGGAAAAACAGAACACTTCAATAAAGCTTCCCTAAGGTTAATTCCCACGCGATTTCTCCATCAACACCTTCTCTCTCTTTCATCCCTCTTCTTTATTGCACAGGACTTTTAAAACTCATCCTACTACCTACGGCATGAACTTCTGGGATTGTTTGTTCTGCAGCAGCTGGCTATGATGCTGGTGTGATGAATTCCTAGTTTGGAGGCGTGTATGACGGGTGGGAAGTGGAGAACAGAAGCCCTTCCAACGCTTCTATCTGCAGGAAAGAGCTACGGTAGCAATGAACAACTCTCGCTTGCTCAGACGGCTTCACTCCATAGCAAAATAAGTCAAGCTGAAAATGCCTCTGAAGCAACGCAGATGCAATGTTGCAAGGGAGGCAAAGGGCCCACCGGGACAGACATCAGAACTGTACTTTTAAAAGTGACCCACCCCTCTTTCTCCCCTGGCGTGTTCTCATCCAGCACTCCAGCCAGCCTGAAACAGGAACCTTATAGTGCTGTTCAGGCCTCCCTGGGAAGAGGATTTGGGGGTGCAGAGAAAGAGAAAAGGGAGAAGGACACCTTTTCCCTTTCCCAGCTCCTCTTTCACGCCTTCCCTTGCTGTGCTATAAAGCACCAGGAGGCTCAGGCTGGCACTGGCTGCCAATCCCAAATCTGAGCATTGCATTGTTATATGGGGTTGCATAGTAGGAAAGGAAAACTTATTTTCCAGGCTTTTCTTCCTTCCTCATATCGCAAGGAAGGAGGGGGGGTTCTTGCTGTTATTTTACCCTCATGGCACACATCCTCCAAAGCCTAAACCATCACCCCCATCCAAGATACTTGCTATAAGTTCTTAGGGCCTCGAACAGGCCTTTTTTCTCCTTTCTGCACTCCATTTTCCCTCACCTTAACATTTCATGCTTCCACACTTGCCAACCATAGACTAAATTGATAGTCACACCATCCGTCAAACCCCTGGACCCTTTAGACCAAGGACAGGGAATGCGTAGCCCTTCAGATGTTGTTGGACTACAATTGCCATCATCACTCACCATTGGCTATGCTGGCCAGGGATGATGGGAATTGCCGTCCAACATCATCTGGAGGGACACACATTCCCCATCCCAGTTTAGACGCTGTCTTTCTCACCCCCAGGGCAGAAGATTTTACCATAGCTGTTGACTGGACAGCAGTCTGTTTTCCTTCAAACAAAAGGTACCAGCAATGACAGGAATTCCTGTATTTGGCATTCAGTTTTGAGCTTGAAGTCCCCTCTCCAGCCTCTAAGATGAGTTACCCTATATATTTTTTACTTTTGTGTAGTTATGGCTGGTGCTGTAAAGACACTGGCCATCTATGGATTTTGTATTTTTCCCCCTTGTCAGCCGGCATGATTATCTTTGTTTTTTATCTAGATTTTCTAATGACTATCTTCTGAACCCTGGAAGTTCACAGGGCATTGTCAGGGCATTTTGTGCTTTTTTAAAAAGAATTCTCCCTTTCCTATCAGAGGGAGTGTGGGAATGGTAGTGCAACCAGTACTAATGTTTCATTAAACGTACTCAATAAACAAAATCATGAAAAACGCAAATGTTATACCCAGATATGCAGCACCAGAATCCAAATCACCGTCCTTTTAATGCCTTAAACAATTCAACATAGCCTTTGCGTAAACACTTTAGTCTCTTTTCAGCCTTGGTGTTTCTCAAGAGTCTTCTAATTAAAACATACGGTAATATAACATTTTATGGGCAGAAACTAGCCAATTTGTTGTGAATGCAAATTTATTTCAATATATAATGAAGCAATTTAATTTTGGCAACACAGAGTGCCAAGATATCCCAAACATTCTTCAGTATGTGAGGGGGGAAATGGTATTCAAAGAAGAAAAACTAAATCTAGAAAGCCAATTATGAGGCTGCTGCCCTATTAATTACATCTGCTCGCCAAGAAGTGGTGTGAATTATAGTCCCACCTGCATAACTTCTGCTGAGATGTTCAGAATTATTCACATTTCCTTTACATTTCACCTTATCATACATCATTATTTCAACATCAAGTCAGCTCTTTCTTACTCCTCCTCTCTCCCCCTGCTTTTTGCAGCATCTTGCCTAATGAAGAGATGTTTAGCCTGGAGAAGAGAGGATTGAGGGGAGACATGATAGTAATCTTCAAATACTTGAAAGGTTGTCACACAGAAGAGGGCCAGGAACTCTTATCGATCAACCCAGAATGCAGGACATGGAATAATGGGCTCAAGTTACAGGAAGCCAGATTCCAGCTGGCCATCAGGAAAAAACTTCCTGACTGTTAGAGCAATACGACAATGGGACTAATGACCTAGGGAGGTGGTGGGCTCTCCCACATTAGAGGCATTCAAGAGGCAGCTGGACTGCCCTCAGGGATTCCTGCAGGGGGGTTGGACTCGATGGCCTTATAGACCCCTTCCAACTCTACTATTCTATGATTCTATGATCTCAAAAACGTGCACATTTTAAAAACTTTGGGCCGCCCTAATAAAGGTATTATACCAACATGGAGTTTGTTTGTTTTTTCTCATGGCCAACCTGGCTACCTTTGCTGTTCATGTGCCACAGGGTCTGCTGGCAAAATTGTTTTACTTTTCATTAAAAATATATTTTTTTAAAAAAAAGAACAAGAAAATGAAATTATCCCCTATTAGGAATGTCTATTAAGAAAATTCAAAATAGTACCTTAAATTGAATGCATATTAAAAAAACCAACTTAGCCACAAGTCAGCCATCTTGACAGGTGTGAATCTGCACGTATTACAAAGTCCCCCAAGGGCTTGTGCTCTGCACAAAGAGGACATGGCACCCCAGTTGCTGGATACCAACAGTGGGAGGCTGCTATTGCACTCAGTCCCTGCTTGTGGGCTTCCCATGAAGCATCTGGTTGGCCACTGTGGGAACAGAAGAAGGATCCTGCACAGCTCTTCTTATGTTCATACGATCCTTAACTGGGAGAGTTGGACCCACTCAATATAAGGATTTTGCTCTCACCAAAAAGTAATCTCCAAGTTCACTGCTTCAGATTTCATGGTCAAAAATAACCACTAACTTATATGGGAGACAGTAAAGCAGGTGGCAAGCCCAGCTACTAAACCTCAAGCTTCTCCCATCTGCATGTCCAATCCTGGTTCTTGGTCACACTGGAATATGTCAGAATGTTGTAAATTGGCTTTTCCATATTGAATTAGATATCTGGCGACCACTGTGTGGAATGACAACCAGTTTACCTAATTTATTCTCCAAATGATTTTATGAAGCTAATTTTGTTGCGCTGTTTTACTTTTATTATAATCCATCCTGGGTGTATTATATGTTTAATTTTATTGAAAACCCTTTTAATAATCTCACAAGGCAATTTACAAGACACACTTGTGCTGAAGGTGTAGTATATATTCAGGAATGCCACCAGTCAGCCCACTAACACAAGTAAAAAAACACCTGCTCACCCACATCAAGCATATGAAGGTTGCTTACCTGTAACTGTAGTTCTTCGAGTGGTCATCTGTGCAGTCACACATATGGGCTCGCGCCGGCGCCGAGCTCGCTTCGGGAAACTTCTAAGTAGCTAGGATTTTAGGCGGGAACCCCTCCCCCCCACCGTCCTACCGCGCATGCTCAGGGTCCCGCCTACCTCAGTTCTCTGAGACCGCTAGGCCTCGCGACTAAGGCAATGCGATTTTGTATTATATTAAAAACTTTACGAGCATGCCGGAGTCAGCTTGACAATCAAAACAGCGATGCCAAGAGGGGACGGTGGGTGGGTTGTGTGACTGCACAGATGACCACTCGAAGAACTACAGTTACAGGTAAGCAACCTTCATTTCTTCTTCGTGGTCTCTGTGCATCACACATATGGGCGAGTAATAAGCCAACTTACCGGAGGTGGGAAAGCACGCTGTAGGATTATTGACATATCGATGACAGGACCGCTCTGCCAAATGATGCGTCCTGACGTGCTCTAACGTCCAAGCGGTAGTGCTTGACAAAGGTTGAGGCGTTCGCCCAGGTGGCTGCCTTGCACAAGTCTGGAATTGTCGAGCCATGAAGGAGTGCTGTGGAGGCGGCCTGACCCCTGGTGGAGTGTGCCTTTAATGCAGGGGGTACTTCCTTGCGAAGAAGCTGGTACGACAAAGTGATGGTGTCAACAATCCATCTGGAAAGGCGCTGCGAAGACACCGCAAAACCCTTTTTCTTACCACCGAAACAGATGAAGAGTTGGCGAGACTTGCGAAACTCTTCTGAACGAGATTTATAGAAGGCTAGTGCTCTTCTAACGTCTAACGCGTGTAACGTGGAACACACGGGATCGGATGACGCTTTAAAGAAGGTAGGTAGGACAATGTCCTGGCTTAAATGAAAACTAGAGGCAACTTTGGGAAGGAAGGATGGGGGAGTCCTGAGAACGACCTTGTCGCGGAAAAATTGCGTGTATGGCGGATCAATAAGCAGAGCAGCAAGTTCTGACGCTCGTCTTGCGGACGTAATGGCAACAAGGAACACAGTCTTGAGCGTCAATAACCGAAAGCTGGTTGTCGCCAAGGGTTCAAACGGCTTACCCGACAATGCACTCAGCACCAACGAGAGGCTCCACTGTGGAACTATGGGGCGGGTAGGTGGGTTGAGGTTGTGTAGGCCTCTAAGAAAGGTCTTGGCGAGGGGGTGAGTGAATGCCGAGAACCCATCAATTAGAGGATGGTGGACTGCGATAGCCGCCAGATAAACCCGGATAGAGGATAACTTTAGTCCCGTTGAGTGTAGAGAATGCAGGAAAGCAATAATGTTAGTGATAGTGGTTGCCGAGCCATCGAATTTGTTGGCCGAGGCAAAATCCCGGAAACGCTTCCATTTAGCCAAGTAGGAAGTCCTGGTAGACGGCTTTCTAGATGCATCCAGAATGGTCCTTATGCCCGGAGGCAGGGTCAGTCCTTGCCACAGGGCAGGAGTCTCCAGGCCGTAAGGTGCAGGGTGTGGAGATCCGGGTGTAGTATCCTGCCGTTGTCTCTGGACAGAAGGTCCGGTGTGGTTGGGAGACGCCATACTCAGTGGCGTGTATCGACTTAATAGGAGTTGTTGGAGGGGGCGCATTCTCAATCTCGCCCACCTGACTACAAACACTGCTGCCGCCATGAGCCCTAGGAGCCGTAAAATAGTGAGGGCCGTTGCTCGGGACCGGGTACTTAGTCTGGCTGCTAAGTTTTGTAGCGTGTCTAATCTGTCTCGGGGGAGGAAGGCTCTCGCGGCAGAGGAGTCGAGACGCACCCCGATGAACTGAAGTGCTGTGGCCGGTTGAAAAATTGATTTGTCGTAATTTATTTGTAGGCCCAGAGATGACAGAAGGGACTCCACCGTGCGGACGTCGGTGGCCGCCTGATGACGAGATGGTGAAACGACTAGCCAGTCGTCCAGGTAAGGGTAAACTTCGATATTGATGGATCGTAGATGGGCGCAGACCGCTGCCATGCATTTGGTAAAGACCCTTGGGGCCGTCTTTAGTCCAAAGGGAAGGACTCTGAATTGGTAGATTTGCTGTCCTATGGCGAAGCGGAGGTATTTGTGGTGTCCGGCGAGGATGGCTATGTGAAAGTAAGCATCCTTGAGGTCGATTAACGTGAACCAACTGCCTCGTCTCAGGAGCGGTAGAATTGTAGAGAGTGTTATCATGCGAAATCTTTGGGGCTTGACGAATTTGTTCAGAGCCCGGAGATCCATAATAGGACGAAGTCCTCCGTCTTTTTTGTGCACTGTGAAATAACGCGAGTAAAACCCGCTGTTTAGTTGGGACGTCGGGACGGCTACAATTGCTCCCTTGCTTAACAGGGTGCGTGTCTCCTGAAGGAGGGTTTCTGATGGAGGCGTGATTTTCACAATGCCCAAAGGAGGAAGGGCTTCGAACTCTATTGAGTATCCGTGTTGGATGATGCGCAGAACCCACCGGTCGGTAGTGATGGACGCCCAGGTGTGGTAGAAGGGCTGAAGCCTGTTGTAAGACCGAGTGGGGTATTGTAGGACGAAGTCAAAGACGTCGCTTCTGCGTCTGGGGCTGCTTTGGACGAGATTGAGTGTATCGAGATGCGGGCTTGCGCTGGTGATAAGTGGATGTAGTCGCCTGTTGTTGATAGCGCTGACCTCGGTCCTGGCCCTGCCGCGGCTGGTAGGGGAGAGGTCTGTACCACTTGCGAGTACGGAAGGTCTGCGCTGGTAGCTGATTGAATCCCATCTTTTTAGCCGTCATGCTGGCTTTATGGATCGTGTCCATAGTGGTATCTGTTTGTACATTGAACAAACCCTCCCCGTCAAAGGGCAGATCCTCTATTTTATTCTTCGTCTCCAGAGGGAGAGTTGCCGAGCGCAGCCACGCATGCCGGCGGAGGGCGACTGCTCCGATCATAGCCTTTGATCCCGAGTCTATCTGATGCCTGGCCGTGGTCATTTGTTGTTTTGATAACCGGGTAGCCTCGGCCTGAAACACGCGTGCCAGTTCGCGTTGGTCGTCCGGTAGGTAGTCGGTGAGGTTCGAAATCTTTTGCCATAGAAAAAGTTGATACCTGGCCATCATGGCCTGGTAATTTGCGGTTTTCATTACCAGGGCTGCTGAGGAGTAGATTCGCCGTCCAAAAGAATCCAGTTTGCGGCCTTCTTTATCGACCGGAGCGGCATGCGATCGACCTGACTTCCCTTGGGAAGCTTCGACAATGATAGAGTTCGGTTTCGGATGAGTAGCCAGAAACGACGCTTCATCTTCCTTAATTTTATAAAGGGCATCTAGCCTTTTTGAGGTAGCACCCAAAGTGGCAGGGTTAGGCCAGGATTGTTTGGCGGTTTTTAGTAATGTCGGGACCATCGGAAGCTTCAACTGAGGAGTTGGTTCCGTGTGCATGACATCATAGATGTCGCCTTCTTCCTCCTCTGGCTGTTGGACATCTATTCCAAGTGACTGGGCCAAGCGCAGCATTTGTTCATTGAATCCCCCCAACTCCATGGTTGGGGAGGCCCCTTCCTCGGTACCAACCTCCTCTATCGGGGACGGTATCGAGGGATGCACTGATGGAGCCGACGAAGTGTCGGAGGCGTAGTCGTCGATGGAAGTGGATGGTGCCGAACGCTGGCATCGAACGCTGACGGATTGCTCCGGTACCGAGGAGGGTCGGGAGCGGTGCATGCGGCGAGCCGACGCCGATAGGAGCGATGTGGAGCGGCAAGGTGGTACAGGTGGGGGCACCAGAGTCGGGGTCGCCCGTTGTCGTCCCGCAGATGGCCGGTAGGACAGGTCTGAGGCGTGGTCCCATCCCTGGGAAGAAGATCGGGATCTGGAACGAGATCTGTGCCGTTCGCTCTGGGGCATCGGTATCGAGGCCTCGATACCGATAGGGTCCGAGTACTCCTCATCAATTACAAGGACGTCTGAGTCGAGAGGAAGAGTCAACAGCTCATCCCCCGAGAGAGTGTCCATCGGTACCGGTAGCGGTGGGGGGCTGGTTGCCGGCTCTAGTAGAGGAGTTGGTGGAAGGAGAGGAGAACCCCGAAATTGCTGGTCTGGAGAGTGTCGAGGTCGAACTTGTGTCGTCGACGGAGAGCGTCTCTTCGATCCCGAAGAGTGGTTCTTCGGTAGCGAGGATGGCCGCTTCGGCGGCTTAGGTGCCTTCGGTACCGACGGTAACGAAGACGGCGCTGACGATGATTTCTTCGGTAGCGAAGACGGCGTTGACGACGATTTCTTCGGTACCGGAGTAGTTGGTGGTCTCGATCCCGATGGCGTCGATGACGATGGCCCGGCCTTCGGTACCGTCAGCGAGGTCGACGGTTTTTTCGACTTTTTGGTCGTCTTTGTCTTCTGCCTCTTTGGAGGAGGAGGAGGAGACGGGGATAATGATGCCTGAGTTGTGGCCCTAAATGAGGGCAAATCAGGAGTTGCTGGGCGTGAGCGGTGTGTGGGCGGCAGCCCCCGCTCCCCAGAAGATGAAGGGCCCGGCTCCATACGGCCTGCAACGGGACGGTCCACTGCTGAAAGGGCCCTGCTCCAAAGTAGACTGCGTAAGCGGTCGGCCCTGTTCCTTCGCGTCTGGCGCGAAAAACGCAGACAGTGGGTGCAGGAGTCTGTGATATGCCCTTCTCCCAAACAGCCCAGGCACAAAGAGTGTCCGTCGTTTAGGGCTAATTTGGCGCGGCAGCGAGAGCAGTGCTTAAACAGCGCTGTCTGCGCCATAGGCCACAAAGAAAGAAAAACCTATCTAACTAATTTAACTAAACTGTTTTTTTTTTTTTTTTTTAAATTTATTTTACTATTAACAACTAGAACCTAACTACTAACTACTAACACAAAAATTTGTTCTTCTCACAGGTCTCCGATAACGGAGGAAGTCTCCCGCGAGGCGATCAGCGAAGCGGTCGAAGAAGAACTGAGGTAGGCGGGACCCTGAGCATGCGCGGTAGGACGGTGGGGGGGAGGGGTTCCCGCCTAAAATCCTAGCTACTTAGAAGTTTCCCGAAGCGAGCTCGGCGCCGGCGCGAGCCCATATGTGTGATGCACAGAGACCACGAAGAAGAACTTCAGATTCCTATCGCCAATGCCTGGTAAGAGGCACCAAGCAGGACATGGTCACAACCAAACCAAGCATGCAAAGCCTCTACCTGGAACTCAACAGGATCTCTGGGGCAACTTTGACCAATGCAATGTACGTTGACCAATGACATTTACAATGCAATGTAGAAAGAGCAGCCTACTCAAAAACTCCACATCTCCATATTTCCCTAGTTACAGTGTTTTTTGTCCTGAAGCAGTTCCATACGCAGTAGTTAAGTCCCCATCCAGTGCCTAGTGCCTAAATCATATCCTCTCATGAAAATTCTCCCTGTATTTTTAGGTTTACTCACCTGTATCCTTAATGTGCAATGAGATGATGAGCAGCTTGTCAGAATCACATTATCACTTCAAAAGAAGCCAGGAGAGATGCAGTTGCCCTTCTTAGCATATATCAGTGTGCACTGAATTTATGAGTTCATAGCCATGTAAGAGACACCAGAATTTCAGACTATGGGGTTTGGTCAGCAAGCTGCCCAGGATTTACTTCTTCTTTTTTTGTGCTGAATTTACCAAGTACTGATAGATAGATAGATAGATAGATAGATAGATAGATAGATAATAGATAGATAGATGCCTCTGAATGATATCCCTGGCTAGGCTGAATTGGTGCTTCCAATCAAGCACCACATGAGGACCATGGCCGTAAGATGCAGCTCTCTGTGCACAGCCTTCATGATCACAGCAGTTCTCCTTTTGTAGCTGGGCCGTTTCCCCTTTGCAGGCAGCAAAATATATTTCTATAAATTACTAGCAGTGGAGATTGGCATTTTGAGGATAGAAACTTTCTATTTCTATTTATTTTATTTCAATACTTAAATGCTGTTTTTCAGGGGTAAACCCCTGGGAAAAAATATTTATTTTGTAATTACTTCTCTCTTGTTCTCGGAACTTGAGACTAGGGTCTTCTGTGCAGCAGCAACCAGGCTGTAGAACTCCCTTCCCAGGGAGGTGAGGTTGCCTCTCATTAACGGCCTTCAGACATAAACACTTTATCGTTCTGCCACGTTTTTACTGATTTAACTTTTACTGTTCTGATTACAGACGGTCCCCCAGTCTTATTGTTACGTATTTTATCAGTTTTGTTCTACTTTTATTTGAAATGTATTTTACTGTGTTTATGATTTTATTGTGAATTGCCCACTGAGCGGAGGGAAGATTTAGAAATCAGTCATAGCTGCGCCACCTCTTCGACCTACAATCTGGGGGTTTCCGCTCAACTGGAGCTAACTGGAACAAAGTAGGCCCATTTTTCCAGAGCTGAACTGCTTATGTCACAGCAGTGCCAGTAGGGTTAGTACCGACCTGGGAAGGGGAAGGAGTGAAAACTACATCAAGAGGCTACATAAAGACTGCTCTTGAGCCAGAATGGCTCAAGAGCAGTCTTTATAAATGAAAGAACTTAACAAGATTCTAGACTAAATGGCCAGCAAACTCTGCGTTTCTTCAAGCACTTCAGCCCAATCTTCTTTTGGATGCACGAAACAGAAATCAGCTTTTGAATGTAAAGATCAGGGATTTCTGCTACACCAAGATAAGGCCCTTGTTTACTCTCAAGCATATATGCCAGGCTAATCTGGTTTTAAAATGAACACAGAGGCCACCAGGCAGAAACTGGGAAAATGAGATACACGCAAAAGCCGCATTTTGCAAACAAACGAAGACAGGCAGATGGAAACTTGAATGGTTTCTCCAAAGCAGCGTTCCCTTTCCTCATCCTCCCAGTGTTTGCACTGCTCTTGGCAAACTTCAACATGAAGGCATTCATCAACCAACTGGAATATACATTTATAACAACAATTCAGAGGAAGTCAGAAATGAACTCATTTAATAGTGGCATCTTAGAATATCCCAAGTTATTCACAAGTAGATAACGCAAACACAACTCCAGGGAATCTGTGGATATGAGATCAGGAGTGGGCCATGGAAGCATGGGCTGCCCCCATGGAACAAAAGGCCTCCCCCCACCTTAGCCATGGTTCAGGCATATGGTACCATCAGGTTCCCTCTTAACAAGGCTTTGGAAACCAGATTCAGTTCCTAGTCACGTTGGTGCTGACTTCTCTCTAGATCTGAGAACCTTTGCACTAATACTATTTGTTTTGGCAGGAATTCTTAAAAAAAAAAAAGGCGTTAGTGAACGAGTGACAGCCCCTGCAGAGTGCCACTTAGGCACCATTGGAGGGGGTGTCACTTACTCACGGGCAAGATCGATCAGCAAGAGCAGGGGGTTCTGCTGCTCTTGCCAAGAGGCTCACTCACTGATGCCTGCAACTCA
The DNA here is from genome assembly GCA_029215795.1 of Anniella stebbinsi. Classification (NCBI taxonomy): domain Eukaryota; kingdom Metazoa; phylum Chordata; class Lepidosauria; order Squamata; family Anniellidae; genus Anniella; species Anniella stebbinsi. The sequence continues at coordinate 376,455,199 of JARDYH010000001.1, forward strand.
TGATGGGTTGGCAGTGCTGGGTTTGGATGTCATGCCAACCCATCATGGGTTGAGCAACCCCTCCAAAAGCCGTGGGTTGCTAGGATGGCGTGTTGACTATGAACAAGCCACCCTGTGATACAACAACCCACTGTGGTTTATGTAGTCACTATCTACATAATTTTAGTGAGACTTGTCCAAGTGAGGCACCCTTATAGTCACCCCCATCCCCAGAAGCTTCTGTCTGCATCTGTGTGGCAATATATCGTCATCAGTTGGGCAAAGCCATCAAGAGCTCCTGGGTTAACTTGACACTTCAGAGATTCTCACACTAGTGCACAGATGACCTGTAATTCTCATGCCCTTCGTGAGGAATAACTAGGACAATGCGCAATGAAAACTGCCTCACCTGTTTATTCAGGACTCCACCATAATGTGATGCAACTGCCATTGCAATATCAGGAAAAAACAGCAACAGCTGGATAGCAGGCAGGTACAGAGGTAGTAATATTATGTTCTGGCTTCACATCCACTCCTACTTCATTAAAATATCCAAACATATTTGTTCCTCTTTTAAAAGCTGATTTGAATGCAAATGCCTAATTAATGGCTTATTTACAATTAATCTGCCTTTTCATCTTTCTGCAGCTAGCATTTTAATGCATCTTGACTAAATAAAAACCCAGAGCAAAAATTAAACAATGCATTCAGTTTCTTTGTGCTGTAAAAAATTACAATACTGTACATACAAATGAAAGAGCTAAGATAATTGAATCTGTATAGTGGTTTTCTATGCTGGCTGACTTTTTAGAACCAATTTACTATTTAATTATGGCCGTTAACCATATTCCATCTGTGTAGCATTTGAAAGAAACAGTCTTGTTGTTCAGGGAAATGATAAAGAGTACCCAGGAATACTTTTGCGATTTTGTGACTATACTGCAATGCCAAGTGTCCTTCTAGTACCTAATTTAAAAGTGAAAACATCCACACATTTCCACCTAATATTAAATATTTGTCTTAATAGCAATCATAGTGAATTCCATGAGAGATTTCATGCATTACAGGTTGTCAACAAGCTGCTGGTTTCCAATCCTTTGGTCATGAGATTTGTGTATGAGTGTTACACAGAGACCCGGTTCGCACGCTACACTACAGTGGGTTGTTATCATGGGTGGTTGTAGTGTGGGTTAGCGTGGCACCCAATTCTGAAGTGTTTTTTCCATTGTGGATTATTTTGTTTTGCAAACAAGCCACCCTAAGAATCCATGGCTTGTAATACAGTTATTTAGGATGGTTTGTTTTGATGTAGGAATCCAGCAGGGCAATTTAATCGTGGGTTATTGGGAACAGCTAGAGAGCCATCGAGCAAGAGTGGCACTCCTGACCATCTCCCTAGTGCCGCCGCCATTCTCCCTCATCCCATCTCAGTGCCATCTCCTCCTCCTCCTTAGGATGGAGTCTCCCCCCTCCCCGCCATAGGAATCTTGAAGAAAGGTCATCCGCAACATTTTTTCCGGTCCTCCATAAGTGCATAGAGTGGAAATTTCCCACTGTTCTGCCTTGAAATTTGCACTATTTCCCCCTCTGTTTTACTGCTCTGCCATAAAATTTGCATATTTAAAACATTCTGCCTCACTTGTTTCATTTCATTTATTATATTCCTATACCATCCCATAGCTGAAGCTCTCTGGACGGTTCACAAAGATTGTCTGCCTTGAAATTTGTGTATCTTTACCCACTCGGTCCCTGCTCTCACTGCTCGGTAACCGTCATGTACATCTGGCAGCTAGCAATGGAGACCAGTGGAAACAAAGCCCTATGAGGAGAGACTGAAAGAACTAGACATGTTTAGCCTGGAGCAGAGAAGATTGAGGGGAGACATGAGAGCACTCTTCAAATACTTGAAAGGTTGTCACACAGAGGGGGGCCAGGATCTCTTCTCGATCAACCCAGAGTGCAGGATGTGGAATAATGGGCTCAAGCTACAGGAAGCCAGATTCCAGCTGGACATCAGGAAAACTTCCTGACTGTTAGAACGGTACGACAATGGAACCAATGACCTAGGGAAGTTGTGGGCTCTCCCACATTAGAGGCATTCAAGAGGCAGCTGGACAGCCATCTGTCAGGGATGTTTTAAAGTGGATTCCTTCATTGAGCAGGGGGTTGGACTCAATGGCCTTATAGGCCCCTTCCAACTCTACTATTCTATGAAGCAACAAGCACAATTGGGGGGGGGGGGGGGAGAGACACAGACCTGAAAGCGGTTGCTGGTTGCTGGAGCTTTAGGGGCAGGTGTTATTACTTCCATAAAACGTGAAATAGCCTTTTTTTAAAAGGTGCTCCCTAGCAAGGAAGGCTGCAGTGGAGGATGAAATTGACAAGAGCATTGACAAGAGGGAGATATCAGTATGCTTGGTGAAATAGCTGACCTTAAATAAAAGAAGGGGGGGGGAAAGAAAAAGAAAGCACTTTCCTGTGTTCATAAGGGCTCCCAAAATTATTTTCTTTTTCTGATCTGATGCAGAGAGGAAGGGAATTTTGCTTGGGAAGTACCAAAGTAGAGGATGAAACTGACATTGAAAAGAGGGGAACATGAGTATTCTGGGCTCAACAGCAGACAGGCAGTCTTGCAGTCCTGCTTACTTACACCAAACCTTTAAATAAAAAGTTTGCGAATGCATTCCTACATTTATAAGGGCTCGGAAACTTACATCCTTTTGGAGACATGATGTGCGGGGCGGGGAGAGAGCGGACTGGCAACCCCAGCACACCAATTGCTGAAAAGATACTGATGTAGGGAAGAAGGAAGCTAGGATTTCTGCTGAAAGGCCCCCGGGCACATGTGCCAGAAGCAATTGGGGGGACTGAGGGACAAACAAGCCATCGCAAGCTGGCAAGTTGCCAGGCGGGCGTTCATCTGTCAGGAGTAACAGACATCCACATTGGCTTATTCTCAGGGTAGCTTAGCATGATGCGTGAACTCAGCCATAGACTTCATTGCTGGCTACACGGAACTGACAAGAACACAAGTCTTGTATACACACAACTTCCTAATAAAGCAGGCTATTCTTAGGGCTCTCTGTGCTCCACACATCCACATACCAATTTGCCAGAGAACCTTAGCTTTTTCTAAATTTCATGGCAGCTCTGCGGAAGGCCGGAAAGCCCAAGAGTAGCTTGGGCTAATATTGCATCTTGTATAGACCCTGGTGATTCAGTCCCCTCCTCCACTTCTGTATTATCTGGACTTCTCTATTATCCTTTGGGGAGTTGATGGTCATGAAAAGGGTAAGGGAAAGAAAAAAGTGACACTAGCCATTGTGTTTCCAGTGAGGCAGTTTGGAAGGAATAACTTCAGAAAGGTGAACACCAGACCAGCACATGTCGTCCACTTCCTGATCTGAACTTTCAGGGGAGATGACATACAGCTGGCTAGCAAAATGCCCCAAGATTCCCTCCTTCCAGGCAGACCCACCATCTTGCTGCTCTATGGCAAATCCCAAACTGCCCAGTCATTGTAGCCAAACCATAACACTGGTTCTCAGCACACACTCCACTGGGTACCCATTACCAACCCATTCATATATTCCCACGTTAATAATGCACTAAAATTACACTCCAGCAGACGTTAGGCCTCAGGTACATACATTTATGGTCCATGAAAGGCTGCCAACTCCAGTCTGACACATCTTAAAATCTGCATCATCATTATTATTGGAATGGTTTGGCTTTTTGTACAGCCCAAACCTGGAGGGTTGGTTTGTTCTAATGTTCCATTATTAAAATTGAAGGTGAACATTGTAAACACCCACAGCTGGAATCCAGGCTCCTGGCAAACAAAAAGCAGTGCCAAACAGGGCATATGCCACAGCCCCTGCAGCCCAGTTCAAAAACATTGGGCCTCTGCTCAAACACAGCCACTGACTATTTACTGAAACAAACGGAAGGTGCCTTTCTTTGAATCCATTCTCTCTCTCTCTCTCTCTCTCCTGCTGTGTTTCCTACCACGTTGTGCACGTATTTGGGGTGGGGGGAGAGAAGCAGAGTGAGTGGAAATGGTTGTCGTAATTATGAGCCCATTTAGTGTGGAGCCTAATAAATCTACTTGCTCTCCAGATGGATTAGACTATTAAACCTCCTTTGCTAATGGCACAAACAATAACACTGAACTTGGCCAGCTGCTTACGAATGTGTTGCAAGGCCCCCTTGAAACATCCAAAGCCCCACATTGTTGCTTCAGAGATTGATGAAGGAAGTCTCAGCAACAGATGAAAGGCCTTAATTCCATTCCGTCAGCCACCCTCCCCCTATTTTTAGACCAGGCAACAACACACATCCCAAGACAGCAGCATTTATAGAACTCATAAGCACCCCCACTACCCCGGGGCATATGAACCTGCCGCAAAACCCTTGGGCCATGTTGAAGCATCCTGCACACAAGCAAAGTACTTTGGTTTCTGAAAATCTGGAACACCTTTTGCCCTGGCTCAGAAACTCCAGGGCTTAAACTTGGGACTTAAGAAGCAGGCTTAGCCAGCCAGCCAGTCAGCCGGAACCATGAATACGCAGGCCACAGAGGTTACCGGGAGAATGGAAGGCTGGGTGGGTGGGTGGGCAAATTGGCCGTTGTGATTGGCAGACCCAGCACCAATAATAATAATAATAATAATAACGATTTATTTCTTACCCGCCTCTCCATCTAGATCGAGGCGGGGAACAACAACATGATAAAATACATAAAACTAATTAAAACATGATGAATATTATTAAAACTGCATTAAAACATCCTAAAACATCCTAAAAACATTCTAAAAATTACACTGGATATGCCTGCCGGAAGAGAACAGTCTTTATAGCTTTCTTAAATTCTAAAAGACTGTTAAGTTGACGAGTCTCCTCCGGCAGGTCATTCCACAGTCTGGGAGCGGCAGAAGAGAAGGTCCTCTGGGTAACAGTTGTCAGCCTAGTCTTGGTGGCCGCAGTAAGTTCTTCCCAGAGGACCTGAGCGTGCGGGGCGGATTGTACGGGAGAAGGCGATCCCGCAGGTAACCTGGACCCAAACCATGTAGGGCTTTAAAGGTAATGACCAACACTTTATACTTCGCCTGGAAACTAATTGGCAGCCAGTGGAGCGATTTTAAAGCTGGCGTAATATGGTCACTCCTAGATGTACCGGTGACCAACCTGGCTGCCATATTTTGAACTAGTTGAAGTTTCCGGACTAGGCACAAAGGTAGCCCTATGTACAGCGCATTGCAGAAGTCGAGTCTCGAAGTTACCAGCGCGTGCACTACCATCTTTAGGTCTTCCAACTCTAGGAAGGGGCGCAGCTGGCGTATCAGCCGAAGCTGATAGTAGGCACTCCTGGCCGTCGCATCTATCTGGGCTGTCATTTGGAGCGACGGATCCAGGAGCACCCCCAAGCTGCGAACACAGTCTTTCAGGGGGAGTGTAACCCCATCCAGAACCGGTTGACACACCTCCAAACCCAGGTTGCGGCCTTTGACAGCAAGCACCTCCGTCTTGTCTGGATTCAGCTTCAGTTTGTTTTTCCTCATCCAGCCCATTACCGCCTCCAAGCATTCATTCAGAGGAGACACACTATCCTTAGCTGACGATGTTGTCGAAGGCATAGAGAAATATATTTGGGTGTCATCAGCATACTGAAAGCACCCCGCCCCATGCCTCCGGATGATCTCTCCCAACGGTTTCATATAAATGTTAAACAGCATTGGGGAAAGGATGGCACCTTGCGGTACGCCACACAGCAGCTCCTTCTTTGCAGAGCAGCTATCCCCAAGCATCACCATCTGGAACCTGCCCGAGAGGTAGGACCGGAAACACTGAAGCACAGTGCCCCCGATTCCCAATCCCCTCAGGCGTTCCAGGAGGATACCATGGTCGATGGTATCGAATGCCGCTGAGAGGTCCAAAAGTACCAACAGGGACACACTCCCCCTGTCAATACCCAGCCGTAGATCATCCGCTAAGGCGACCATAGTAGTCTCAACTCCGTATCCCGCCCTGAAGCCAGTTTGAAATGGGTCTAGAAAATCAGTGTCATCCAAGACTACCTGGAGTTGAAAGGCAACCGCCCTCTCGATCACCTTGCCCAAGAATGGAAGGTTTGATACCGGTCTGTAGTTATTAAAGTCCAGGGGATCCAGGGAGGGCTTCTTTAGAAGCGGCCGTACCACTGCTTCTTTTAAACATGATGGAAAACTCCCCTCCCTGAGAGATGCATTAATAATATATTGTAATTGCGATCTAACCACATCTCCTCCCTGGACGACCAGCCATGAAGGACAGGGATCGAGAGGGCAAGTCGTCCCCCTCACTCGTCCAAGCAGCTTGTCCACGTCCTCGGTACTCACCAACTGAAACTGATCCAGTATAATTCTACTCGCGGAGTCACTGGACACTCCATCGTCAGCCTCTGCTATAACGACGGCATCTAAGTCGGCTCTTATCCGAGAGATTTTATCTGCTTGGAGTCTGGCCTTCTGCATTTGCCCTGCCCACAAAGTAGGATCTCCCGGTTCTCTAACGCAAGTAATTGACCATGAGCCGAAGACCTTGCCCTCCACAGCAACCCACAGCCCCGGCCAGGGCCCTGCCATGGGAAAAGTGATCCTCCTCTCGAGCACTTAGGGTTAGAATCCTGCTAAAGCCTGAATGGCCTTATGAACCATAATCCCCAGCAGCCCATTCATGACAAACTAAGGGGCATGCAGTGCACAGCCGTAAACCCCATTCTACACCTGCTATGGCTACCACCACTCCAGAAGCCCTCCTCCAAACGACAGATCCCAAGGCCTTGGAGTGGCCCCGGGTGGGGAACAAGAGGAGACAACTGCCCAAGATTCTCCCTTTATCTGATCCTATTGTCAATTAGGGAAAGCTGGCATTGACACGTTCGGTGCAAAGGAGCTACACGTGTTCACTTGAAATTTTAAAAGCAGCAAAAGAGATCTTTACCCTTTATGCAGCAGGAGGGGGAGGGGTTCAGGAGGAGGAGGTAGATGGAAGCTCTTACTGTGCTCAAGTTAATTTGATTCGGTAACCTTCCAACTTGCTTTTGAAAACTGTACATCAGGGAAATCACAGGTCTCATGCTTAATTCACATTTATCATCGCTAAAGTATTACAGTATATGGTTGCCAGCATCCTGTGACATGTGTTTTTGAGAAGGAACAGAGAGTTGGGCATTGATTGCATCCTAATTAAGGAGCTCCAAGAGGAAATGCAAGACTACTCTCACTAGCCCCATCACCCCACCCCATGGTGGCAATCAAGGCTGAAACAGGATCAGTGGGGAAAATGTACCAACCGTCCGTGTTTTGCACTTTCCCTGTATTCCCTAGGCCTTCTCCTTTGAAGGTCTAAAATGGGACAACGCCATAATTAGGCTGCTGATTACAACATTCTATGCAAGGAAAATAAGCAGCATGGATGAAGCATTATAATACAGCTGGCTAAGAGACTGAGTGATGGATCAAGAATTTCCTGGCTCAAATCTTGCCTCTAATCTTGAATATTCCAACGCAGTGCTAGGCAGAAGACAGATTGTGATTTGCCATAGATCAGCAAGGGCTTCTGTCTCCCAGCCATTTAACAGTGGCAACAAAAAACTTTGTTAAATTGGACTACTGAAATGAAGAAAGCTTGGGAGGAACACACGAGCGGTTTTGCGTGTAAAATGACTGTAAGGTCATTTCTGGCAATGAAAACAAATTCCTGGGCTGCGCATGTACTCAGAGGCACCCTGTTCCTTAACACAAGAACTTCAGAAGACCTGTGCTGAATCAGACAAAGTCCTATCTAGTCCACCATTCTGCTCTCACAGCGGCCAACCAGATGCCCCAATGCAAAGCCCAGAAGCAGAACATGAGTGCAATATTGCTCCTCAGGCACTGGCATTCAGGCAGAACTAGTGATCTGGGCGGGCAAAAGTCTGGCCTGGTATAACCTGGCTTCCCAAGTGCCTCTGCAGCAGAGCATCAGTATGATGGTAATCTCTAGCCTTTCCTCCTGGAGGTAAAGGAAAAAGCCTGGCCTCGTTTTAGTGCTGGTGGCCAGGTGGTCCAAACACCTCAGCTCCCAAATATCTCCCCAGCAGGCTCAATCTTCCTTCCCAGCCTAGAGGTGGAGAGGGGAACAGGGATCTCTGGCAGAGTTGCACTGCGCCCTCCAAAGCTCAACACAACTACAAAGGGACCCTCCCCACTTACTCAGTCCTGGAGAGGAGCGTGAGGTCCTCTTATCACCCTCACCATGACTGATAATATCATCAGTTAGGTCTGGGCATCTAACTTTTTTGGGATAACTTAAACCTATTAAAATTCTGCTTTTCAGTACGTTGAATTATTCCAAATAGTTGGGAGAATGAGGCGGTTTCTTTGCAGGAGACCATACAAAACTAATCATGCTTTTAAGTCCAGAATTTAGACAAAGTTCAGTCTGGATTTCTAACTACAAAGAAAACAAGATCAGAGCAAATGTACTCTATTCTTTCAGTTGGGGGGGGGAACGTTTCCTTTAAGAAGCATTATGAACCATCTTCAGCACAGACAAATCAAGGAAGAGAGAGGAGGAGGGAGAGAGAGAGATTGACTGGGTGTAAATGAAACACACATGAGGCACACAGAAACAGTTTAAGGGTGTAGAATGGCTAGGAATTATCACTGCCAAAAAGCCAGCCACGCTATCTAAACTACACAGGAGAGTCTTTCAAACATACTTCAAATTACATCTGCGCTAAAGAATAACAGAAACCATTTTATGATGTCGCAGGCAATCTGTAAAAAGAACAGTTTCTTCAATAGTGCCGTGAGCAGCATTATGGGGCACCATTGAGGACCATAATTTCTTTATTTATTTTATTAATTGCATTTGTATACCGCCCCATAGCCAAAGCTCTCTGGGCCGTTTACATAGGATTAAAACAATTAAAAACAATATACAAAAATTAAAATAGCAAAAGCATACAACATACACACAATGCACACATACATTTAAAACCACTGCAACAACCCAAAAAGTTACCAAAAAACAAACAAACAAACAAACAAAAAACCAGGCTCCTCAGATATTGCCGAATGCCTGAGAGAAGAGGAAAGTCTTGACCTGGCGCTGACAAGATAACAATGTTGGTGCCAGGCGGGCCTCGTCGGGGAGATCGTTCCACAATTGGGGGGCCACCACAGAGAAGGCCCTCTCCCTTGTTGCTGACCTCCGAGCTTCCCTTGGAGTAGGCACTTGGAGGAGGGCCTTAGATGTTGAACGTAGTGTTCGGGTAGATTCATGTCGGGAAAGGCATTCCGTCAGATATTGTGTTCCCAAGCCGTGTAAGGCTTTATAGGTTAAAACCAGCACCTTGAATTGGGCTCGGAAACATACAGGCAGCCAATGCAAGCGGGCCAGAGTAGGTCTTATATGCTCGAACCTTCTGGTCCCAGTTATCAATCTGGCCGCTGCATTTTGCACAAGCTGCAGCTTCCGAACTATCTTCAAAGGCAGCCCCACGTAGAGTGCATTGCAGTAATCTAACTTGGAGGTTACCAGAACATGGACAACTGAAGCCAGGTTATCCCTGTCCAGATAGGGACGTAGCTGGGCCGTGCCACAGAGGCCACCTGAGCCTCAAGTGACAGAGATGGTTCTAAGAGAACCCCCAAGCTACGAACCCGCTCCTTCAAGGGGAGTGCAACCCCATCCAGAACAGGTTGAAGACCCTCCATCTGGTCAGAAGAACCACCCACTAACAGCATCTCAGTCTTGTCTGGATTGAGTTTCAGTTTATTAGCCCTCATCCAGTCCATTGTCGCAGCCAGGCACTGGTTCAGCACATCCACAGCATCACCTGATAAGGATGAAAAGGAGAAATAGAGCTGCGTGTCATCAGCGTACTGATGACAACGCACTCCAAAACTACGGATGACTGCACTCAACTGTTTCATGTAGATGTCCCCCATGCTGTTCAACAAGACTGACCCCTGCGGAACCCCATACTGGAGAATCCACGGGGCCGAGCAATGTTCCCCATGCACCACCTCCTGGAGCCGACCCGCCAAATAGGAGCAGAACCACTGCAATGCAGTGCCTCCTACTCCCAACTCAGCCAGTCGTCCCAGAAGGATACCATGGTCGATGGTATCAAAAGCTGCTGAGAGATCAAGGAGAATCAACAGAGTCACACTCCCCGTCTTTCTCCCGACATAGGTCATCATACAGGGCGACCAAGGCTGTTTCCGTACCAAAACCAGGCCTGAAACCCGACTGAAATGGATCCAGATAATCGGTCTCATCCAAGAGTGTCTGGAGCTGGCTCGCAACCACCCGCTCCAGGACCTTGCCCAGGAATGGAACATTTGCTACTGGCCTGTAGTTATTCAGATTTTCAGGGTCCAAGAAAGATTTCTTTAGGAGTGGTCTCACTGCCGCCTCTTTCAGGAGGCCTGGGACCACTCCCTCTTGCAAAGAGACATTAATCACTTCCCTGGCCCAACCAGTTGTTCCATCCCTGCTAGCTTTTATTAGCCAAGAGGGGCAAGGATCCAATATGGAAGTGGTTGCACGAACCTGTCCAAGCACCTTGTCAATGTCCTCAAGCTGTACTAACTGAAATTCATCCAAGAAAACAGGACAAGCCTGTGCTCTGGATACCTCATTTGATTCACCTGCTATAACACTGGAGTCTAAGTCCTGACAGATGCCAAAGATTTTATTCTGAAAGTGCCCAGCAAATGTATTACAGCGGGCCTCAGATGGTTCTACCATGTCCTTGGGGCCAGCATGTAAAAGCCCCCGGACATAAGCAGAACCGCCATCTTTATAGTTCATTGTAGCACTTTCACTGGGAAAATGTCTCTGCCCCAACAAGTATACAGGATAAAATTGTTTCTTACAGGAAGCGACATAGCAGGCCTTATGCCAAGTTTATCCAACACAGCTTGATAGAAATCAAGTGTCACAGGCTCTAAAGATCGCCTTGCAAATCTACTTACTTCCAGACAATATTTCCACCTTCTTCCGCTACCTGGAGGAGCAGCCGGCACAGTACTCCCAGGAATTACTTAATGCTGGCAGTTGTTCCTCTGTCAGCCATTAAAGAGATTAGCAGCACAGTCTTAGATAACCTCAATTAACGGCCTCACATACAATGTTCACACAAACCAGAACCAAAGTGACAGCTGTCATTTAAACAGAAAGGGAAAATGCTGCATTATTGGATCAGTCTCCAGGACTCTGACAGGTGGGATTTATCAAATGTGTGGGAGATACTTAGCAGCTCAATACCTTAACCTTGAAGTTGCCTGGAAACCTCTGGAAACATAGCCTTGTTTATCGACTGCAGCAAGATTCTCAAGTGTGACTCTGCAGTGTGCCCTGCCGTATTTAAGGCTGAAAGAACAGGCATTCAAAGCAATGGGCAACCACCCACCTGGGCTTGGTAACTAAGCACAGGTCTGAAATTTCCTAAGAATGCAGCAATTGCAGGGTGGGCCCCACCTCATCTGTGGCAGGCTCTACGGCCCATTTGGGGAAAAGGTAATTAACTCCATGGAGGGCAGCTGACCCTTCAAAATACACTTGTTGGAGAAGGGTCTGGAACTGTGCTGAAAAATGGCACGCAGGGGCTATGTGGTATGAAGATGAGGCTGCCTTAAACCAAGTCAAACCTCCAGTTCATCGGGTCCAAGCGCAACCCAATCGGCCTGGGATTGTATTTAAATACTGGGGCAGTATTTAACCTGAGATCTTATTCATGCTAAGTCTGCGCTCTCCCACAAAGTCTCAGGCCCTCTTCATCCATTGCAGAGCCCTGTGCAATGCTGATAAAATCACAGGCAGGCAAAGAACGGCTCAGGACAGAGAGTGACCTGGCTGTTGCACCCTGAGCTTTGCTCAAGGCCGAAGATGAATCTCTGGATGGAGGTCAAGACCCAAATGTTTACAGTCTATCATCCCTTCCTTAGGTGAGCAGGCACAAGAGCTAGAGACTTCTCAGTGGTGGCCCCAGAGTTCTGGAACTCTCTTTGAAATTAACCCTACGCTACTCCTACAGTGTAGGTCTTCAAATGGACTTTACAACTTATCTGTTCCAAGCTGCATTCCCAAAAGACTGTTTTTGTGCTGCCTTTTTTCCTTTTTCTTTTTTTGGTGGAGTTTCTGAACTGCACGAAATGATTTGATGTCGCCAATGTATCTTAGTGTGTCTTTTGGCGGCTCTGTATGCTGCCTTGCAAGGGGAATGCCCTAAAATGGCCCATAAATCAACCAATAATAATGCTGTCCTACGGGCTCCCAGGATATTGTATGTGAAGTATTTTTAGCATATTGCATATGGTCCACGGATACTTTAGTGGCTGGGCTAAAGCCACCTAGTCAGTTTGCTAGAGTTTGGCTTATTGCCACACCTCACATTTTAACTGACTTTAAAGTCTGTTTGGACACCTACTATGAGGATATGGGGAGGGAGGAATTACAAGCTATGCAAGCTGACCTTTTAAAAAGTAACTGTTTCATGCCAATGGATTTAATTATCTGACTTCATAACCACTTTTTACACACTTAAGATTTTTTAAAAAAAACTTTGGAGGGCAGGAAGCAGGAGAGAAAAAAACTTCTTGGAAGAATAAAAAGATTAGTTTTCATCTGAAATACATGGATTTTGCTGAATTCAGAATCCTGAGGCTGCTAGATCACACAAATAATTGTGCTTTATCCACAATTCTAAAAGCAGTCTACTAGATACAAATTGCATTATTTTTATTGATTTTTACATTATGGTGAGATTTGCTTCTGCATTAATCACAGAGGTTTCGGGAATAATTAAAAGCATTCCCAATTTTCCACCAGCAATGGAATGCTTATTTTTAATGACTGAGGTGTCATTTTAACTAAAGAGCTACTATAATTCATACTGTTGCACTGCAAATAATTATTGTTATCTGTTACAGGCTAATACATCTAGAAATTAGTAATAAGGCAGAAGAAGAAGAAGCTCTCTGCTAGGAGGTGTTGCCCACAGGTCTTTTAAATACTGTAACTATTTAAGAATTCCAAATACTTATTTACAACCTTGTCCATTGTAGCTACTAGTGGGGGATACGAGGCTGTCTGGTTCTGAATCTATTAATGTTGTGCTGACAGATGCAGTGGTTCCACCTTGAAGCAGAGGATTGTGAGGCCGGTTTTGAAGAATCCAACTCTGGGCCCAGAAGATTTTCCCAATGATTAGCAGGTCACTAAAACCCCTCATTTTGGGACAAGATGCTTGAGAAGGTGGGGGTCATTCAAGTCCAAACATTCTTAGGTGGAGCAGATGTTCTAAACCAAAACCAACCTGTTAAAAAATAAGCATTAAAGCTTGGCCCTCCAGTCATCAAACAAGGAGTGGGGGTGGGGGGTGGGTATATGAATGGACTAGTGAACATAAGATACAGGATCACACCAAGGATCCAGCATTCTTTTCACACATGTCTAGTGACATCAACCTGAAGGTACACTAAGCTCATGTTTGGAGACCCTCTACCAAGACGTCCTGCCATCAAAGGTGAAGCAGATGCCAACTGGGGAAAGGGCCTTTTCAGTTATGGGCCCCCATTTATCCAATTCTCTTCCCAAAGAGGCTCACTGGGCACCAATGCTGCTGTCCTTTTGCACCAAGTGAAGGCCTTTTTATTCTCTTAAGCCGTTTGAACTGTTTTACAATCATAAGGAAATTAGGATGTTATGATGTTGTTTGTTTCAAAGGCAGCCTACCAACAACCCCCCCCCAACGCACTCTGAAAGTGTGAGTACAGAAATGCAGTAATAACAGAATTGGCCAGGGCTCATAAGGCAAAGTTGACATATGTGAAGGAACTCCGCCTCAAAAAGACCCGTTACTATTTGTCACTATATGCTACTGTTATATAAAATGCCACACTGTTACATCTGTCAAGATCAGTATCCACATAAGTTAGATGGTGTATTAATAAAATCAAACTGCCTTATTAGGCCCATGGGCAATTTACATCAAAAATAGCAGAGGAAGAGCATCTAGCTTGTGCCAACCTGCTCCCTTACAGAACAACTCTTCACAAACAGCTAGCATTTAGCTATTGACTTCCGTGCTTAGAAAAGAAAAAAAGAAAAGAAGTGAACATGATCACTTCAGAATGTCCCCATTTCCCCTGGAGTCAAGAGTGTTGCACTTTATTTAGTGTCCATCGATTTGCAAGCTTTGAGCAGATCTCAAGTACATTGGAAACCAATACCAAATGACCACTCTATAGACAAGTTTATGCTCCACACAATAACATCATTAATCTTACAAAAATATATCACAAAAATGTGTTGAAATAGACAATATGATGTCGCTGTCATTAATCTTGATCGTGTAATATTACCCTGGACAAAAAAGGAAAGTTATAAAACCATGTTAAATCATCCTCCAAAATGGAATGCATTGATCTACTATAAAATTAGCTTGTTGGCAAGCAAGTCCAAAACATTCTCAGAAATTATACAAGGGTTTTTTAGCATCAACCGTATCCATCACTATCTGTAGGTTTTTAATTAAAATTCCTACGGCTAAGAAGCTAGTAATAAGCAAGTTTGCCTCATCGTTTAACAATATGCCTGCCAGTGACACAAACAAGAGCGATGCGGCTCCAACGGATTGCTTCCAGGAATAACTCTAAAATTGGAGAGTCTTGATCAACTGCCAACCAATTAAAAGGGTGGGTTCCTGGCACGCTGCTGTAGCTTAGTCATGAACATTAGCACATATACTGAACTCCAGCACGGCAGTTCACGGACACACCCAGCCTTTGCAGCAATATCATCAGGGTGGGTAAAAATGCAAAAAATAAAATGTAAGATTTCATCATTGCAAGAACAAGTCAGCCACATATTGACCTCAAAGAGACACTTGAGAAGTATGACCTCCCATCTGCCCAAAGAACCCTCTTCAAAAAACCTCTTGACTCTAAATGGAAACACACAGACCCGCTTTCTTTGTACCTATTAGAAATCGAAAGTTAGCCATGCTTTAGACTTCCCACCTCAACAGTGATTTCTCTTTTAAAAAAATCAAAGACATTCAAACCCATATTTCTTTTTAAAAAATAACACTGAATTCAATAAGAAATCAATAGTTGTATTTTAATATTTCATGCACACAAAATTGAATATTACTATTTATTCAATTTATACCCCGCCAATCTACAAAATATCCTAGGTGGCAATTCCCTAGACAGCCAGACCCAAACATCAAGTTTTAGATCCCACTGTAAGGTCTAATACTAAAAGAAACCAAATACACAGTTACAAGATGGGGGATGCTTGGCTCAGCAATACTACAAGTGAGAAGGATCTTGATGTCAGGTGTCAGGTACAAGTCTTCAACAAGGTCAGAGCCCTTGTTAAATGTAGGTAGATTTATTAGGAATAGTTTTGGAATGTCTGTTCAAGCAGGTCTCTGTCAGAAGTTCCCACTGGAGTAGCTTGCTCACTCCCTGTCTCGGCCTTGAAGCTGTAAGGTTTCCCTGGGAACTTGGGAGTGTTTTGCAAAGGTGGGAGCCCCTCTTGTTGAAGGTGTCACTCAGATGGTAACATCATCATGGTGGGCTCAACAGTGCCGCCCTAGGCATGGTTTACAGGTCAGAGAACCTGTCTGTCAAGTGGCTTTGAACAAGCCTTTTTATAAGCTGGAGTAAAAGCTGAAGAGCTTTTGCTAGGATCATCTTTCGATGCAAGGCCTGAAATGCCTCCTGTTTGGATCCATCTCCGTTTGGAATTTTGAAAGCACTCTGCACTTGGACTGTCTGCTATCTGGACTTTGGATTTCTAAGGACTGTGCCATGAAAGTACTGTGAGGCTTTTCATAGACTTGAACTTGCATTTGCTGTGGATTGTGTGTTTGTAGCCAGACTCAGGTGGCAGGGAGTTGCCGGTGCTAAGCAGAAGCACGGGACTCCTGTGCCTGAGATTTTATCTTCCCTGTGATCGTGTTTACCTGGTCAGCTCAGCGTTCGGCAGGCTGGGGTTGACTGTGCATGATCTTTCTCTGTCATACTCAGGTGGCAGGGAGTTGCTAGTGCTAAGCAGAAAGCATGGGGCCCCTGTGCCTGAGATTTTACCCTTCCCGTGATCTTGTGGGCATGGGCCATGTCCCCTGAGTTACCAGTGTATTACGCATTTGGAGGAGCTCCTTTGGGATGGTTTGCTAAGCCTTTCAAGAATTCCCCCACTCCCGCGTGATTGCTTGAAGGATCATATCAGGAATGGTGTCTAAAGCTTTCTAATCCTCATTCAGCTTTAAGCGTTTTTGGAGTGTGTAACCATTAAGCCTTTTACCGTGGGATTTCCTCAATAAAAAGCAGTCTCACTGATGTGTCTCGTGTCAGTTTGCCAGCACATGTGAATGCCAGAGGGAACGGCCATGCACTTGACACTTGCAATTGTTGTAGAACACAAACTGCATATGAGCCAACAGTGTGATGTGGCTGCAAAAAGAGCAAATGCTATTTTGAGCTGAATTAATAGACGTATAGCTTCCAAATCACGCAAGGTATTGGTTCCCCTCTATCCAGCACTGGTTAGGCCTCAACTTGAGTATTGTGTCCATTTCTGGGCACCATACTTCAAGAAGGCTGCAGACAAGCTGGAAAGGGTTCAGAGGAGGGCAACAAGGATGATCAGGGGTCAGGAAACAAAGCCCTATGAGGAGGGACTGAAAGAACTGGGCACGATTAGCCTGGAGAAGAGAAGACTGAGGAGAGACATGATAGCACTCTTCAAGTACTTGAAAGGTTGTCACAAACAGGAGGGCCAGGATCTCTTCTTGATCATCCCAGAGTGCAGGACATGGAAAAAATGGGCTCAAGTTACAAGAAGCCAGATTCTGGCTGGATATTGGGGAAAAACTTCCAGACTGTTAGAGCACCTTGATTGATTTAAATCACCTTGATTTAGATCAATCCATCCTGTACCGCGAATCCAATCTGATTCAGACAGCAGAAAAAAATCACCACAATAAAAAGTTTAACCACTTCCTGAAAACAAGCCCTCCGAAGGTAGGTTCAGTTGTGGGTTCGATTCAACCTGCAGGCATTTGTGGGACGAAGTTTAAACAGGTGACATACACAAGAAGGGATCTCACCCCACTTATGGACTCCCACCCCACCATTATTAACGACCATCCTTTCTACTCCCTACCATCTTAGATTTTCACCATCACTCTAAAACTGAGCTATTCAACATTTAAATCTTACACTACAAAGCAAAACCACCAAAGTCTCAAGGAAGAAACCAGATCGAAGGCGAGAAGCCATTTTGTCCTTTTGCAGACCTTTCCCCACCTTATCTTGCATGAGCTTAACAGAATAATTGAGGAGAGGTATTAACAGTTTATAGATGCTCCAGCCAAATACATTTCAGAATACAGACAAACTACTAGCACATTTTGCTCACCTTTTACTACAAGCTGCTTTGACTTGAATTGTTCCAGTAGCATTAATAGTCTTTATTCCAAGAAGAATTCTGCCTGCAAATGCACAATGCTGGAGTTGCCCAGCAGGGTTTCCTAGGGCAGAGCATCCCACCTGTTTGCACTTAGAATCAGAGTGACGTTTCTTAAAGCCGCATGATTTGTTTTAAGCGTTGTTCACTCTGACGAAACAAACCAGGAGGGGATCAAGTTCTCAGGGATGAATGCTTGCCAGCATAATCTTTTAAAAATGCAGTTTAAATGCTGCATTAAAAGAAAAGAAAAACCTGGTTTTGTGGAATTTCTGCTGCTTTTTTCCTATTGGATTCTTAAATTCCCCTCCCTCAAGCTTGCAGATTTACTCTGTAAAAATCATTTATAATGTATCACTCACATTCTTTCCCACAGCTAATAAATAAGTCTAAGCAATGCTGCTCCAAAATGCGTAGGAAAAGATGAGCGTCTGGAAATTTCCACATATCCAACAGTTTTCTTGTGAAGGATGGCCTGCCTTCTAAGATTTCAGGGGCAGTATCCAAGAGCACTCCCTCTCCTCCTCCTGCAATGTTTTGGAAACTGCCACATCAACATATTTCAGGGCTCTGTTGCAGGAATGGGAGGTGTTCCTGTTGTAAAGGCAAAGGGAACTTTCAGACTTTAATCCGAGTATAAAGATATTTTGGTTGGGTGGAAGAATCATGTCTTGGTAATGGGCCCACACAGACAAAGCGGCACTGGTATGACGAATGAAAGGAGGCCTCTGGAGTTAGGCAGTGAAGGGTGTGAGGTCTTCAGTGAAGACCAGGAATAATTCTGGGCATCTGGTTGCTCAGGCACCTAAAAGAATGGATCCCAATACTTAAAGCGACAATAGCGATGCTGAAGCTTTGCAAATAAGGCAACAAATATTTGCCTAAGGCAGCAGTTCTTCCTAAAATGGAAAAAAGATCCAACTTTCATAAAGCTTCCTCATCAGGAGACCATTCTTAGCTTGTTGCCAGTGTTTATTCCTGCACCTGCTTTCTCACCAGTGACATGTTCAGCTCCTTGGCCTGTGCTTGGCCAGACAATGCCACTGTGGCACTTTCTAGCTTCGCCACGTCTTAAGCCTGTCCTGCATTGTTGCCAAATCCTTCCCTGTTAGGGCTGATTGCACTGGATTCTCATGTCTTGCATTTCCAACTCAGAGCATAGATTGAAAGAGTCTCCTACCCAGACTGTTTTCCTGGGTAGGAGACTTTGCTATACCTCGTGACAGGAAGCTTACGCCCCCAATCCCAATAGATTCTTACAATAAATCTATATTTAATTGAAATGTTCAAGACTGAAATCGTTGGGATCAAAGAGCTCAGCCGCTACCACTGCCACCCCACTCTCAGACATTCTGGCCTGAGCCACCAGTATAAAAGGATTTAGATACTACCTATACCCAAGGCTAAGCAAAAAAAAGTTAAGTTTTCTCATGGAGGCCGATGCTGTAGGAGTACCCACAGAACTGCAATGGGGACTGAGAGACCCAGTGAACAGCTTCATGGCTCAATTTTGAAACAGAAGGGTTGTCACCTGCAATTTGTCCTATAATAGAGGATTATCTAATGACTAATTCGTTGGCACACTAGAGGAAAATCTGCAGACATCTTCTAACAACCCCCAAAGGCCTTTAATAGGACACAGGCCGAAACGCGTCGGGCTTCATACAAATAAACCCTTTTGCACCCTGAGGACCTGTTTCTCTCTTCTTTTGATTTGATTTGGACGCTTTCCTCCTTTTGGTTCTGGCAATAGATGCTACAATAACTTACTGCCAGCCCAATCTTCGTACGGCCAACCCAAATGGGTGCCAAAGTCAAGGAGTGGAACACTTTGCAGACTTGTCACCCTGGAGAGCTTGTTACCCCAATGGAAAGGTGCTGATTTCCTATGCACTTACGACTGAAGCCCAATGCTTTTAAGCACAATGCCAACCTATCCTTTTGCTTTTGTAATATTACGGCTGCCTATACTTCAAGTCAACAACCCATTCTTCAGTGCTGCTACGTCCTGGGCAAAGAGTTTTTCCATAGCCCCCAATCTCTTACTTCACCATGTTAACCAAATCACTGATTTTAAATATATTAAATACTGCAATATAGCAGTCTGAGGGTGGGGGTGGGGGGTGGGGGGGAATGAATAATTCATGAAGGCAAAATAGTGTACACAAAGCACTGGTGCTTTGCAATCATCACAAGTTTTCCCTTTTCCACTCCCACCCACCCACCCCCCTCCGCAATTCCCCAATATAACACTTCAAGTCTCTGATGTCCTTTTGACAGCAAAATATTTTTCAGCAGCTACTTCTTAGTAATGTTTGATATATCTAGCAGGGTGTTGTTTTTTTTTTAAAAGAAGCATGCCCAAGTTAGCAGTCCATGAATAAGACTGCTTTTCGTCTGTGGGATTCAATCTAACCTGCTTCAATAATAATAATAATAATAATATATATATATATATATATATATATATATAACCCGCCTCTCCCCCCGGATCGAGGCGGGGAACAACATCATCATAAAACACACAAAACTGACCAAAAATACACAAAACCAATACATCATTAAAATACCAATAAAACACCAATAAAACACTTAAAATTCATCTGAGTAGGCCTGCCGGAAGAGCTCAGTCTTTATAGATCGTTTAAATTCCTGAAGACTGGTAAATTCACGGATCTCTCCCAGCAGGTCATTCCATAATCTGGGAGCGGCAGAAGAGAAGGTCCTCTGGGTAACAGTTGTCAGTCTAGTTTTTGTTGACTGTAATAAATTCTTCCCAGAGGGGCTTAGGTGCCATAACATCAAAGCTCTGTAGAATGCCATCATCAGTGCTGCTGCAGTTTAATTTCATCTGACTCTTATGATTCAGATCAGCAAGCACTTTCACCCTAAAATATCAGAATGGACTGCAAGGCACATTTATAGAATTCATTTTAAATATGTCGCAGGAGAAAAGAATGCCCACAAATTTAGATGCACACAATAAAATTTAAAAAAACTACAATCAGTTTAGGAAACGTGACGTATTTGACACCCAAACAGATTATCCCATACAAAGGCAACATGACAGCAAACATGATGCAAAATTCCCAAATATTGCCTGAATTGCTCTAGCTTGAAATGTAGGAGAGAAACACAATGAGTAACACCTTCACACAAATATGTATTTTTGTTGTGGGGAAAAATGCAATATATTCCCTTAATACTTTAGCTGAGCTGTTAAGATGATCGCATCACACCTTCCCTCACTTTTTAAAAAAAAACTGTTCCAGGCTCTTATTTAATTAAACTTATCTTGCAGCGCTGCAGGACTTCACAAGTCACAGACAATGTATCGATTCTGCCCCTATCAAGCCATCTACACTTTTTTAAAGTGTATTTTTAAATATTGTAGTAAGACAACTTTCGGAAAAGCAAAAATCAACACAAGGAGATTCTAAATGGAAAATTACATTATAGCATTAATTAGCTTCTGGATGCAAGATTAAGTAGTTTCTTTGTTAATGTTGATTTCTATTTCCACCACTATCTTTCTGTCAAGCTGTACACATAGAAGGGAATTGAATTGACATCTGAAACAAAACTGTCTTTTCATTCAGCTACCTAGAGTTTGTTTGGGAAGCTCTTCCACACCGTGCTGAACTGAGATCTCAAGTTAAGCCCTGTGGTTAAGGAACTGCCATAGCAGATTAGCTCTCCAGAAACTGCTATTGTCAAAGCTTGTGGTTTTAAGAACCTTCACATTATTCTAATGCAACAGTATTTTTAACAAGTCCTACAAAATTATATCCAACTTTTAAGAAAACCTTCACTTGCTATTCCATTATTTAACGTAGCAATAATTAATACTGCAAAGGCAACTACATTTAAGAGCCTGTACAAGTCAAATCGTGTTTTGCTCAGGAAAGCTCATCTCTCAACTAACAAGAGGGAAATCACACATTCAGTAATTGCACATTTCAAGGTACCTGTAACAGCTGCTTATCTACACCTTGGACTTCATCAGTTAGCACCAAAAGCTAAGGCAGCTCTTTAAAAATAATGTTTTTAAACTGTGCCACTCCCCCTCTCTCCCTCCCTCCCTCCCTCCCTCCCTTCCCCTGCAGTCAAATCTGCTTACTGAGCAAACAAAAAGATTACGAATTACATTTCATGCACAACAGACCTTCAACTCTTCACTGAGGCTAAATCGCCATGTCTTTGTATCCCAACAGTATAATCATACTGGTTTAGTCCTTGAGATGAACAGCCTGGCTTCCCTTCCTCACTCCTCTGGGCTAGTTATCAACACAGCACCTTCTGCACAGGCAAGTCCGAAGCTCTGTGTGGCTGGAAAGTTATTAAAATGGAGTAAGCGTTAACTGTTTCAATGCCTAGGGGAGGATTGTGTGTTTTCAGAGCATTACCAATCCTAGGAGTTCCTGTCTGGCTGTAACAGAGAGATGAGGAGTGAGACAGCATGAGAAAGGTTTAAGATAATCTTACCTTAAGTCAAAAGAAGGCCTCTAAACACTAATGCATCTTTGAATCCAAGCTTTTTAGAAGGTTTCAAATAACCACCTGGAGGATAAAAATAAAGGTAATTAAGATCCCTAAAGATGTGCTTCACTGTGCACAAGACCTCCTTATAGGCAGCTCCTCCTGTTCTGATACATTTCAAAGCTCAGTCTTCAAGGCTTGACATGGGGACTCAATGCAAGGATCAAGCGCATAAATGTCATTTCCTCAAGGCAGCTGCATCAGCTGCAAAGGAGTTTAATCTGCTTGGCCTGCCACAATCCTACCTAATTGAAGATTTAATCCCAACAGCTGCCCGGTGGTAGTATAAAAGGCATGACTTTCATTAAACACTTTTGGAAGAAACTGGATTCAAATCCCCCATATTTAAAGGATTCTTGTTTGAAATAAACCATTACAGAGTTCCACTTGAGAGTCCGTAAAATATTTTTTTTAAAAAAAGGAGGATTTAAAAATGAAAAGCTAACACAACTCTAGCTACCCAGGTACTCAACTTCAACAAATTATTTCAGTCTCTTCTGCTTTTATGCACAGGAATAGACAAAGCTTGCAAGTTGTGGATTGTTTAAAAAATTAAATCCCCAAGTTAAAGATATATTCTTCCTCTACACTGCTCAGATTTACATATTTCTGCTGCCCTAAAGGTGCTGCCTAAGATTTTCCATCAGCTGCATATTTCTCATAAAGTCCAGAAATACATGTTTGGGGGGGGGGGGGGGGGGAAGAAAAGGAGATATATAGAAATTTGCTGTGGAAAGGAGCTTCCGTGGTATTCAGATATTATGAACTTCACTGAATGATGGCAACATAAGGATTTAGAGAAGCAGATTCAGAGCATTTTGCTATGTGTTCCCTTCAATCCAGGGCAGGGCAGGAAGAAGAATTACACCCCTCCCCTCCCATGTGTAACACTATTTAGAGAGTCTTCACACCCAAGGTGATCTGTATAACATCCTTCTTATTTAGCACTCATGCCCTAATAAAAATATTAACAAAAACCTCTTCTATGAAAATGCCTGCCTTAAAGTCTCTTTTGTTTGTTTCAAAAGGGCTTCCTGTTCAACTAAATAAGAATTGCGACGCTTTGTGCTGCTACCCCGCCCGCTCCAGGAGGCACAACAGCTATAAGGAAGAGTTTCAACACATAAACTGAAAAATTATGATTTTGTTTAAATACCCTTAACATACTTTTGCCCCCCAAAAGTACCAATTTCATGCTAACAGCCATTAAAAATTATGCCCAACATGGCTCTAGTCCATATGCCATTTCTCCACATAATCCTTTCGCTAGAGGCTCAATTTAATAAACAAAGGCAGCTTAAATAATTCAGATCTTACTTTGCAAAAGATGTGACGGGTCTGTCAGAATCGTTCTGCAATACAGTCAGTACATTTCTTCAGCGCCTCTAAGGCTTTGCATATATTTAAGCATGTGTCTTGCCTTTTGAATGCTGATAACTTCAGCGTTCTTTTCTCCTCTTTAAAGGATTAAACATAACCACATAGGGATCTTTATTAGTGCATCGTGTACCATTACATTTTCCGTTTTTCTTCCACAACTCTTTAAAAAAATTAAGCCATCAAAACATCCCTATAACAAAAAGTCCACTTTTTTCAGCATCTCTTATAATTTGGAAGAAACAAGGCAAAGAATCAGCATCAAAAGTGCTGTTTCTCCAATAGCCGTCCAAGTTAGAGGAAAAGTAAGGCCGGGGGGGGGGGGGGGGAGAGAACACATTAAAAATTACTGCAAACACGGACATGTGGATTACAGTCCAGCAGCATAACTTCTTCCCTGAACACACACAAATGTGATAGGGTTTTTTAAAAAATACAACACGCTTCTTTACAATGTCTGAGAAAGCAACGTTTTGTTCATGCTACCATACCTTCAGCCATTTCGAAGTTTCAAAGAAAAATTCAGCTCTGGCAAAATTAATCAAGTACCAGCCAACAGACTAACCCAAAAAATCCACCTTCACTGAGATAGCCTGAAGCCCAAACACATAGATTTATACAAATTGGAGAATCAGTTGGTCATGGAGTTGGAGTAGGGCTCTTCTCTCCTTCCCCATCTCTGTGACACAACCAATCATTTTCGGAAGAGCAAGACATCATATTGGGGTCAGCATTGGTGGTCTATAGGCCAAGGTTGGTACATTTTTATAACTGCCAATTAGCCCACTGTTCCCTTGTGCTTTTCTAAGTGGCAAAACAGAGTGTCTTGGCTTCAAGCAAAGGACCACAAGAGGAGTGCCTTGAGAACCAAGCAAATGTCAGGGAGAAGTCACCACATGGTGCTATTTTGCTGTATACACTTGCCACAGTTTTCAGAATCCACTCGAAGGCGGTGGGAGCAAAGACATCTAGCAAAGGTGCCAAGAAGGCAATTCTAGGCTTTAGCTTTCACTTATACACATTTTTTGAAAATCATAGTGACAGATATTGCTGCATAGTATTGCAACTCCCCAGGGCAGACTAATGAATTCAGATTTTTTGTAAATAAGTTTATATTATTATTATTATTATTATTAAAAAAGAGAAATCTGAATAGGGTTAACAAGCCTGTCCAATCTCTTGGTCATTCTCTTGCTTCTCTAACTTGCTTAACACAATAAGTCAGAGGGGGGAGTTCTACTTCTGAGGGCAAGCTTTATGAACATCATATACTATATATTGCAATCACTGTGTATATTATGAATATTTCGACTGTCATCCAAACAATATGAACATTTAATATCTTACTTCTGGAAAGTTATGAGAAAGCAAGCTTTCCAGTAAGTGATCTTGTTTGGTGTCCTTATATGTATAAGGTGAGCGTTGCACAGACACCCTTGATTCCATCATCGCTTCCTTACCTCTAGCGATGTTGGGGGCGCAAGCCTGAGCCTGTTTCCGAAATGAACTCCTGGAGTTCTTTAAACTCCATTTTAATGCAGAGGCAGACTGTTCAGATCAAGACCCAGGCTCAGAAGTACTCCTGCCCTATCCCCAAGCACCCTTGCCTTTCTGTCAGGGCAACACTGTGAAGGGAACCGGGGGTGGGGTGGGGGGGTGGATTCGCTCTCCTTCCCCCTGCCCTCCCACATTTCTGTTGCTTGCCACACTACAGAGCACGTCAAGGATAATCCTCTTTCTGCCACACTCTTACCCTGGCGCTGCTGCCTGTGTGTCACTTTGAGCTGAAAGAAGAGGGGAGGGTACCTGGGGGAATTACAACTAACCTGCCCCACCCCATTTCCCAAGCTTCCCAGATTGGCTAGAGAAATCAACTGATTTTTCCAAGAGGAATCAGCTCATTCCCAGGTGAATTTGGGGGAGAGGGACTGGCTGATCTCACCCATCCCTACATATAAATTCTATAGTGCAAAAGGCATACAAATTGCATTATCCAAAGACTTGGGTTAGGTTTACAAAAGTTATATTTAGTTACAGACCGGTATGTTTTGTTACAGCAGCCAGTTATTACGTATTTTTTTCCAGGAAATGGATGAACTGGAAAAATGGAAGCTTGATGAATTAATCCGCTCCGGGTGAGCTTTAGAACACCTGACTGGACAAAGGCTTCAAACTATCCCGACTGTGACACCCACAGAAACATGGGTGGGGCAGATGCTGGAGAATGTCCTTGACGACTGCAGAGTGTCTCCCAATTGCTGCAATAAGTAAACAGGGTTGCTGGGTGCTGGAGGTATTAACCACCAAGGAAAACTAGTCCTCCTCAGAAGAAAAGGGTTATTACCCTGCCCAGAATCACACCTTGGCATCAGGGTTGATTTGGTTTAAATCAAATTGATTTAAATCATGATTTAAATCACTTCTCTGAAGGACTCAATTTTAATGATTTAAATCATAGTTTATATTACTAGTGAGGAGATTCTATTCAATCACCATTTTAGTAGAAATAAGTTATTGTTTAATATAACCTTAATATATATTCAGAGATGCAAGTCTCATTTGAAGATAGGTACACATTAAGCAATTATTCTGAATGCTATTTTGGTCACACTGTGCCAGAATCACCACCCCAAACAGGCTTTTAAACTGTACTAATAAGATTGTTTATCCTTCAATGAACAACATCATTAACAAAACACACACAAGGTTTTTGAACGGTTAACTATTTCAGGTTTTAGATAAATGTAAAGTACTTTAAAATAAAACGTAGGCAGTTCTAACCACAGAAGGTACAGAAACAAAATATGCCTTAATGGGGTATCTTTTACGGCCTGCTGCTGCCCTACTAGGAATTTCCCTTCTACAGTGGATGATTCACACAGCAGAAGTTTCCTCAAGAGTTAGGACTGTTTGAATATGATATGTTCACTTTTGGTTTCACTTTCTATTGCCCTCCCCATCTTTTGCATTTATATCCAGGCTGCTCCTCCTTGTTCAGATCTACTCCATCTCCCCAAACTCTCTATTCATCCACTTTCTCTGTCTTTGCACTTAGAGAGAGGCAAGGTCTTGAGAAAGAGAGAGGGAGGGAGAGAGGGAGGGAGGGAAGGAGAGCACATGCACTTCTGCACACCACCTGCAGTGCAGAATACAGCTGATCAGGTTATCTCCCATCTCCAGAAACTGCTGTTAACTATTCATCGGATATAATTAGAAGCTGTATAATTAGTATTCATGATGAGATATTTGACCAAGGCTCTTTTTTTTTTACTAATTGCTTGAAGGAAAAATTGAAATCCTATTTTTTTAAAAAAATTACTTTTTTTTTAAAAAGCATTCCTGAAAAGTTGTAATTAGTCATCTTAAAATTAGCTTATCTAAAAACATAATTTAAACTTTCAACAGGGATTGAAAAATTATTTGTATTCCTAGTGAATAACATCAAAAAAAAATTTATGTGCCATGATTTCAAGCAATTGAAAAGCAGGAATGGATGTCTTGCTGCCCTGGGATTTCTCCCCAGCGCTGTGAAATGGCAGTTTTTCTTCTTTCCCTTCTCAATTCCTGCAAGTTCTGCTTCATTCTTTCATTTCCACTTCTGCTTAAGAACTGAGTGGTGAGGAACAAAGAAACGTTTGTGCTGTAATCTAATTGGGATTAGCTTTGTGGGATGCCACAGTTCTACACACACACACACACACACACACACACACACAAAGGGTACAATTCACTTTGTGATGCTCAAACCCTCAGAAGCAAAGAGTAGCCCAGGCTGACCTTCAGTTCCAAGCGTTTTTCTATTAGAAGTCAGCAACTTTCTAATGGGGGAGAAAAAGATCCACAAGGCAAGAAGACATATAACAGAGCCAGAGACACCAGGGACATCTTGTGTGCATCTCCCATTCATTTCAGAGGGGCTCACAGGGTACAAAAGTTCCCAATAAATTGTGCAGTTGAAGATTAAGGCCTGCTTATCAGATCACAGCATGGTGGGCGAAGTCAGAAGGTTACTGGTTTCAGTTTACTTTGAAATACATAGTCTTCCTTTTTTTATTTTATGTTTTACACAAGTAACAACCTGAGCTCAGCTTCAAGCACAGTCTGTATGGACAGGATCCAATTAACTGTTCCAAATGACGGTGGCTTTCATACTTATGAAAAATATATCAAAGGAGAAACAGAGTTCATAATTGCTTGGATATACATCCAGCAAAGATGGTTTCTCTACCAGATGAATGCTCCATTTCTTCCCTTGATCTTGCAAGGCTTGCTTTCATTTATGGCTCAGCCAGTCCCTTTACATCATCATGTTAACAATGGCATACCTAGGGCAAAATCCAAGGGAAAATCCATCTTGATCATGAATGCCCAAAGTAGGTAGCTGAGCATCACCGATGGACTCAAGGTGGTGTCTGTTTCCAACATTACAATAGTTACTCTGAGAAGCTGTAAAAAAAGAAGTTACAAAGCCATAAGAATAGGCAACATGGCATCAATTTATTTGGGCTGCTTAAAACAAAAAGGGATTGCGATACGCTCCAAAAGGATCTCTCCAACTGGGAAAATGGGCATCAAAATGACAAATGCAGTTCAATGTAAACAAGTGTAAAGTGATGCACGTTGGAGCAAAAACTCCCAACTTCAAGTGTAGACTGGTTGGATTTGAGCTAGCAAAGAAAGAGATTTTGGCAAATTCCACGTTAGGCATAATTAGGAAAGGAACTGAAAATAAAACACCCACTATCATATTAACAAATGGCAAGATAAGCTGGCTCAGATGGTCTTGGACATGAAGAGAAGAGCCACTGCCCAATTTGCTGGCATACGTCACTGGTTAGTGCTAATATTTGGCCATATTCAATCAGGTGAGCTTTGTACACGTTTCCTCACCAAATTATTACGACGACTAAAGTCTTCTCAAATCCTTCTATGCTAACAGCATGGTCGAGCTCCCTGCCACTGGCCCTGAAGCTGCAGCGAGTGGAGGGAGCACCTGACTGGTTCCCCAGCTCAAGTCCTTGTAAAACAAGCCCCAGTTTGACTCAGACTGACATTCATTCCAGTAGAGGGCAGCAGCAGCAGCAGCACACAGCAAGAGTGTGTAGATGCGCAAGAATTTCGTTTCTGTTCGCAAATAATGCGAACGTGTTCCGATCGCAACCCCAAATGCAAACACAAGCAGCACAGCCATTAGCAAATCCCCAAATTATGCAATCACATTCAAAAAATGCATCTTTTTTTTGAAAATGCACACTGCACATTAAAATGAACATTTTCATGCTTTGGGCAATGGGGGAAAGTGCGGACTTTTCAAAGACACACACAGAAATGTGCACGTTTCCCACTTGCATCAGCTGAAAAACCTGGTGAAACAATGAAAACGAGAGTGACCTTAAACAAGCTTCAACATGTATTGCTGTGAGTTCAAATATCAATGGTCCTCTCATGCCTAGTATGGGATTTGGCAACTGCACTTTCAGTTGTCTTTCTGGGCCAAAGACATTTTATGAGGAGTTGTGCGATTCGCTTACCGGGGGGGACTGAAATGTTATAAGGACGACCAGGGGTGAGGGGTGCTTAATCCTTCCCCTGCTGGCCTTTTATTTGCTCAAAAGAGCCTCTTTTCCCATCCAGCTGCTTCTTGCCCCACAGGGGAAAAATACATGATGCAGAAAGGGTTGAACACACAGACCCCACTCAAACCCATTGAAAAATCATGGCGGCAGAAGGGGGAGAAGAATTGCATCACACAACTACAAGATATGGTCTAATAATTCAACATAGAAAGGGAAGACACCATCATTAAGACATAAATTTTGAGTGTCCCAAGATCAACTGAGGTTGAGATATGGGACCTATCTGTTACTGAATAGACCACGATATGGCTTGTGGCACTTCGGAGATAACTTCACTGCATACTTAATCACACTTAAGTGAGACATTTCAAAGTGACTAGAGACTGGCAATGGATATAAAGCTGCACATGAATCCTTCACAAAAATAGTTGAGACGTTCCTATTTGGGGGAAGAAAAGGGCTGGAGAATGTCAGCTCAAAGAATATGAAGGAACTTGCTTTCTAGAAGCGGATGAAATCCTAAGTGAAAAAAGAACTTGAAATCAAAAACGCCCAAGAGCCTTGGGTTTGTTGTAGAGGGTGTGTTTTTTCCAGTACGTGAAGTTCTAGAAACTACAAATAGTTTGACTTTTCAAACACTTTAGCTGTTAGTGAAATCATGAATTAATTAGCACCCTACCAACCATAAGCACTCAAAATGCCTAAAAATGTAACACTGCAAAATGCCACTGTAGTTGTTTTTCTGCTTGCTTTCCTATTCACCCTAAAACCATTAAGTGGAAGAGAGAGAAAATGCCAAAGATCTTCATAAAACAGTTGAAGTCCTTGTCAACCTTTAATAGTTAAATATAACCAACAAAACCAAACATTTTTCTTTATCTTGAGCAATTTAAGTTTCTGAATGTAAGGCCTCCTCCACACGGGGCGTTTAATGAGCCTTGAAGGCTCATTATAAATTTTACCTACACACGAGCGGAGCGCAAAACGGGCGTACAGGCGCGTTATCTCCCCGATAATGCGCATTTTCGAACGCGCGTTAAATAGCGACTTTTATTTTGCTCCGGCCGTTAAAGCGCATTTTCGCTGTGTGAACAAGCGATTATGCGCATTAACTACCTGGAAAGCGCTTTTTGGGCATCTTTTAATGCGCTTCGCCGCTTCCCGCCGCCTCCCGTGCAGAGGGATTGTGAGTAAATGCGCCTCCGCGATAATGCGCATAATCGCGGAACCAGGCGCAAAGGCGCATTCTTGTGGAGGGGGCCTAACATTCAGTAATGGCTTCATGTGAATTTTCAGGAGCCAGAGAGTTAATTCTACCTGTTCTGTGAATTCAAAGATTAGGTATGAGGAGAAATCAGTAAAACTATTTATACCCTTCCCTTTTAGCCACGGAGGATATGACTATCTGAAGCCACTCTCTGAGTGCAGTGACGAATTAGGTGTGGGTTAATGAGTCTTAGTCCAGAGGTGTTGCTGCTCAGAAGAAAAGCTAATCCAAGATTACCTGTACAGTCTCTACCGGATGAGGCTGCACTCCCCACTGAAAGTTCAGGTTCACTGCTCAAGAGTTCTCCTGAATTTGATAGCTCATCCTCAAGCCCCTGGACAATCTCTCCCAGAGCTTTTATGTAGATATTAGTGAGGAGGGGGGGGGGACAGAATGGTAGCCTGGAGGATCCCGTAGGCCAACATGTCAAAATAGCAGTCCCTTAGCACCAAGTAGGCATGGAGCCATTATGAAACATTGTCTCCATGATCAACTCAGTCAGACACCAATGGGATCAAAAGCCACCAAGAGATCCAGCAGAACCAACAGGGACATACTCCACCTATCCAGTTCCCAGCATAGGTCTTCAACAAAGCCATCTCAGTCCCAAAACCAGCCCTGAACTCAGACTGGAAAGGATCCAAAATTGTAACAAGGTTATTTAGGCTATCAGATCAAATACAACTATTTTAATCAGTAAACTTACAGCAACACCTAGTAATGTTCAACTTGAATGTTCTGATACATTTTCTTTTCCAGGAAGCACAAGGTCTAGTCCAAACAAGCTCATGTCAGAGACAGTGTGCACCAACCAGCACATACAGTTTATTCTTTGTTTATTAAAATACTTTTAGCCAACCTGTCCAACCGTTCAAGGTACTAAGAAAAACCACATTAAAAATAAAACAATAAAGACAGCACTACTCCTGTCTACGAGCAGCAGAAAAATATTCAGTTAAAACAGCATCTAATAGGCCAACAGCCAACTGAAAGAGAAAGAAAAAGGTTTCACTGACTGCCACCATGCCATCAAAGAGAGAGTGAAGCTCCTCAGAAACGGAATTCCGAAGTCTGGGTGCAACCAATGAAACCATCTTCTCTCAAGGCACAGAGGAGAGCCTTACCTGCAGATCTCAATGCTTAAGCAGGCTCATATTGGAACAGCTGGTCCTTCAGGCTTCTTTTTCCTAAACCATTTTGGCCAGGGGTGTAGAGCCTCTTTTAGCCTGGGGCCGAATTCAATTTTGGAGAAGCTCTCAAGGTGGGTGGGGCCGAAGGCAAAAGGAGTGGGGTCAAGATACTAAAAATACCAGCATAACTTAGCTTCAAGTTCTTACTCCCAGTAACTAACCCTTAGGAGAGGCATTTCAATGTTTCAGAATGGAGGGGGGGGGGGGGAGAGGAACTGTCCAAAACCAGTGAACCACCCAAACATCAGTAGTTGGGGCCCAGGGGGTGGAGCTATGAGAAAGGGATGTGGGCTTCTGGGGAACCCCAAAGGGCCACACTGGGTCCCTCAGAGGGCCGGATTTGGCCCCTGGGTCTGAGATTAGGCACCCCTGATTTAGGGCTTTAAAGATCAAAGCCAACACTGGCAGGCTGTAATAACCTCCTGTTCCAGTTAGCAGTCTGACTGCAGCATTCTGGATCAGCTGGAGTTTCCTTACACTTTTCAAAGGCAGCCCCACATAGAGTGCCTTGCAGCTGCCCAAATGAGATGTAACCAGAGCATGTGTCACCATGGTTGAAGCCTGAGGTCCCAAGGAAAGGCCACAGTTGGCTCACTAGCCAAAGCTGTGCACCCAGGCTTGCAGCCAAGTCTAGTTTACTTACTTTAACTCAAGAGGCAAGCCATAATAGCCCAGTGGTAGAACATACATTTGACTTACAGAAAGTCGCGGGTTCACTTCGAGGCTTCCATGAAAAGCACAGTGGGTGGTAAGGAAGGGCTATTTCCTTCATGCCCGGCTTGTGAGCTTTCCAGAAGCATTTGATGAACCCCAATTGGTCTGACACAGAAGGAACCATCTTACATCTTTACTTTCAGAAAGACAAATTGTCCCTTACTCCACATGCTATGTATACTTTTTAATTATTTTAATTACGTTTTCCACTAAGGCTATCTACATTCTGCATAAATGAATTCAATACATGCTCATTTGTTCATTTTCTTGATTTTAGCATTTTCCTACTCATAAAAAGGGGCACAGAGCTATCCAGCAGATGGAATTCCTTCACGTTATTCTCTCTCCATGTCAATCAACTCCATGCCAATGAGACCACATCATGCCAGTCCTTTTCCAGCTTCACTGGCTTCTAGTCCAGGTCCAGGGCCGATTCAAAGTGCTGGTATTAACATTCAAAGCCCAAAAAGGCTTGGGACAGGCTATCTGAAGGAGCACCACCTCCCATATGTACCTGCCCAGACCCTAAGATCATCCTCAGGGGTCTTTCTCCATGAGCCCCTGCCAAAGGAAGTGAGGCATGTGGCTACCAGGGCCTTATATGCTGTGGCACCCCAGCTGTTGAATGAGCTCCCTAGAGAAGTTCACCTGGCACCTACATTATACTCCTTTAGATGCCAGGTAAAGACCTTTTCATTTTCTCAGTATTTTAACAGTTTATCGACTTAAATTTTAACTTTGCTGTTTTAAATTTGTATTTTAAATCTGTATTAATTTCTGCATTGCTGCTTGGTTTTATCCTGGTTGTGCTTTTATATTGCATTCTATACTATGTTTTTATACTGTTGTTTGTTTTATATTTTGAATGGTTTTCATGGTTTTAATTTTTGTAAACCACCCAGAAAGCTTTGGCTATTAGGCGGTATAGAAATGCAATAAATAAATAAACTCTTTAGGGACAGCAAAAGGTAAAGACGCGATAGTTCATCTTGTGGCTTTGTTCTCAATTTGACTTCACATTAGACCATTAACAATGCAAGCCTTAGCTATGTACTTCTTTGGACCACTGCTCTTTTTAATTACTTGTAATTCAAAGCAATGCAGTATTAGGAGAACAGCAGGGCACCCACTGAAGTCAAGGAACTAAATACCTTCTGAACTTCTTAAAAGCTAGAAGGGGGTAAAGGCCAGACCATTAAATGTCTTCTAAAATTGCACAGACAACAAGGAAAAAGAATTTACATATGCCGTATGGGATTATTGTCTCATATCAGCCATAAAGCCCATCTCCAGAATTTTCCGTAAAGCCATTTACAAACAAGGCTGGCTTCAAAGAAAAATTTTGCTGACTCTGATGAAGCTGGTTTTCTAAAAGAGCACACACATTATCCTCTATGAAGGATGCAATAGCTTGCACATTTTGTCAATAGTACGTGTGTGTGGGGGGGGGGGGGGATGTTATCAGATTTTGAATTTTTTGGCAAGGACTGTGGAGTTGCAGGAAAAGGTGCAGAGATGGGTTTATATTGGGGAAATGCTCTAGAAACAATGGGAAGGAAATGGGTATCAACCAACCTCCAATAATAGGAAACACTACCGCACAAACGCCTACATTGGTCTCCTATATAACCTCGAGAAATGAAAGCTCCTAAAATCAAAAGCAAAACTCTCTACTGAATCCCAGAATGGCCAGTTCCATGCATAATGATAACCAAAGTATGAGTTGACTATGGGTTATCATTGAATCATGGGTTGTTGCTGAATTGGGGATTGTCATTACATGCAACCCTTCAGTGTGGTTTGACTATAGATTGTTAACCACAAGCAACCTAGAATTCACAACCCAATAACAAACCATGGGTTCTCTTCCTGGGTTGTTTGTAGTTAACAGCCTGTAGTTAAACCATAGCGCAGGGTTCATACGTAAAGACAATCCACAATTCAACAACCCATACTCAACTTGTACTCTGCGTTGCTACATATGAACCAGATCAATATGTACAGTCCTCAGTATAAACAAGGCATTTGGGAACATGATTTAAATTGGCTCATTTCCTCCAATGCCTAGCTAAACAGGAAAAAAAATGTTAACATATAAACCACCTCCAGAATTAATCGTCTTCAGTTGCACATTTATTAAATATGGATAT
Organism: Anniella stebbinsi; assembly: GCA_029215795.1. Classification (NCBI taxonomy): domain Eukaryota; kingdom Metazoa; phylum Chordata; class Lepidosauria; order Squamata; family Anniellidae; genus Anniella; species Anniella stebbinsi. The sequence continues at coordinate 376,489,505 of JARDYH010000001.1, forward strand.
AAGTATGTTAAGATTCACTAAGAAACACATAACAGAGAGGAGCAGAGATGGATGTAACTGGTTTTTCATACCAAGATTATCTAGTCGTCAGCTAATCCCCAAGCCAAGCAACTTCATTGCCATCTTCAAGGGGGGGGCAGTCTTGAACATTCCCCAAATATTAGAGCAGCCCTTGTTCTGCTGAGAAGGGAACAGATAAAAGGGTTTGTTTTGAAAAACGCAATTTCAGAGTGCTATTAACATGGCCTAGAAATGTTGTATTTTAATAAGTTCTCTGCCACAAAACGCCTCCAATGGAAATACTCTTCTAAGCACAGCCTAGAAGGTGAAGGTTTTTAGGCGTCACCTGCCAGAAGAGGAGAGTGCAAGCCTTTCCAAATCTGATGCAAGGAGAGGGGGGAGAATCTAGTCAAAGGCTTTTTGGAGGTTAAATCTCCTTATTTTGCATCGTTTTCCATCAGAACCACATGTAAAAATCTGCCCTGCAACAAAGCACCCAGTTTCTGTTTAAGCAGCGCTGCTTTGCTGATCACTGATGAAGTTGTTGATTAAAAAAAAAAAAAAAAGACCTCACATTATCCCCTATGAAGGAGCATTGATAAAATAATCATGACTTTAAAATAACTGACCTACTTTACGCAGCCACCTAGGATTCAACATGCTCCGGCATCCACATCGTGCATTAATCATTGCACCAACAGGACATGCCCCTGCGACAGGCTGGGATTTTGCTCCTACTTGCTACAAAAGCAGCTTCACAAACCCAATAAAAGCCAGGAGCCACCCAAACCATCATGGACAAATTGCTATTTAATTCATAAAATCTATAACTGCATTCAGTAGAAAGGATCTGGATGTTTCAAGTGCCAGCATGGGGCGGGTTTGCCATAACTGGAGGTAGAAGCACATAATGCAGACTTCTTAGATTATAACTAAAAACACTTGTTCTAGAAAAGTAACAGAAAACTGAGGAGGCAACACCAGACATGTAGGGAAAGCTAGGGAGGACCTATTGCTCTGTGGTACAGCACATGCTGCGCACATCCCAGGCAACTCAAGTTAAAAAGGAGATGACAGCCAATGTGGTGGAGCTGGACTGGGGCCTGGGAGGCTCAGGTTCTAGTCCCCACTTGGCCATGAAGCTCACTGGGTGACTTTGGGCCAGTCACTGACTCTCAGCCTAACCTCACAGAGTTGTTCATTCTGCCCAAGATCCACGTTCGCATGGCAAAACCACAAACTGAAAAGAGCCCCTTGCCACAACACTTTCACTACAGGAAATCCCAGTGATATGGAGACTTTGCTTCCATTGACATCAGTAGCAGACAGCAATGTGAATCCTTAAAAGAGGGGGGGAAACGGAGGCAAATCCAGCTGTTGGTCACAATTCACAGACATATGATCAGAAACCTGGTTCTTCTTCGCTATGTGAAACCGTTTAGTTTAAGGGCAGCCCTTCTGGAGGCAAGTGCTGCCGGACAAGACCAAAGCCTCATCTAGTCCAGCATTCCGCTCCCACAGTAGCCAACCAGGTGCCTATGGGACACTCACACACTTCTCTATAGCCAAGACAGTGGGAAAAGCAGAGGTAAGAGCTTCCCCTCCTTTTTCTTGCATCTTATTTATTTATTTATTGCATTTTTATACCGCCCTATAGCCGAAGCTCTCTGGGCGGTTCACAAAAATTAAAACCATAAAATCATTTTAAAAATATAAAACAAGCCACAATCCAAAAACAACATCTGAAAAGCATCCTCATCTCACCAGATAAAAAGAGGAGACCTCTGCTTTAAAAGGAGAAAAGCTTCTTACATTTTGAAGACAATGCTGAGCAGGAGACGGGGCAGAAGGCGATTAGTCCTACAGACGGAGATGCAGAAGATAAATAGTATGGGGGCTTCCATTAGGTAAAAACATAGGGGAAAGAGGGATAAGACTTTATAACCAAGGCTTGAGAGTAGGTTTGGTGCCAAGAATAATGGTTTAAAAGCATGTTTAAATGAATAAGAAATGTTATTCTCATGCTGACCCAGCAAGAGCCACATGAGAAACTGACTGACAGTGGAGATTTTTTTAGATCTGAAACGGCAAAGCTACGGTGCAGCAATATCAAACGTTTCCCTGCCATTCTCTCTGCCCACTTGGGTTCAAAGCGCAGACCTTGCAGTCCATCTTACACTTAACAACACAAGAAGAAAGCACCTCTTTAGGGAATAACTTGACATTAAGAACCATTCTGCCCATACGTGAACTTCCAAGCTGAGTTGATGCACATGCCATGAATAGGTTTGAAATACCTGGGCTATCAACTTCTAAAAAATGAAAAGGATAACCTGATGAAACCTCTGCTGGTTAGTCGAGAGCTGAAACGATCATCACATTCCAACTGTAGCAGTTTAGACTTGGAAAGAAAAATTACATCACAAAAGACGCAGCTGCTAAAGATTGTACTCTGCGCCTTAGCAGCAACACCCAGTTTTGACTGACATCCTCAGCAAAGGATCGGAAAGGACATTCTAACCTCGCTGAACTGACCACCCTGGAATGAGGAAGCCTTCTTTTCGGTTTTCTGACCCCTTTGGACTATGTTTCCAACTATTCCAAGATGCAGGACAGTTCACCTCCCACTGCCACTGCACTAGCACAGCTGGAGTCATTTTGGGATTCTGCCTGTAAGATGCCACGCCCAAGCCTAAACCTAATTCAAACCTCACTTCCTCTGGAATAGGGTTGCCATAGCTTTGAGCTCCTGGCAACATTTCAAATAAAGATTTCAATAGCTGTTACAACTGAGCCTGAAATAACCGGCACGTTTCATTTGAAGGAAAATGTCATTTTACAGGGAATAAATATTTATACAGCAGCATAATGTTCCGCATGCATGCTATGACGTGCTGTTGAATGGCATCTCACAGAATCCTATATACAACCATACTCTCCCAAATCACAGTTCACACCGCTCATTTGAACTGCTGGTGCAGGGGAGGAAAGGGACCGACACAGTCACGTGGATGGGAGAACACAGAGTACCTTTAATTTGCAGGGTATTTTACCATCTTTATTATGTGGAAGGAGGGAGGGAGGGAGGGAGGAGCGAGGGGTTCAGCCATCCATGACTTGATTCTGACCAATAGCGAAGAGTTAGTTGATGAGGTGAAAGTAGCAGGAACTTTGGGGGGGAGTGACCATGTAATTCCTGAGTTCTTGATTTTAAGGAAACAATATGAAAGATTACAGAAGAAGCCCAATGTGGCTACACAAAAAGCTTAATGATAATCTGTAAATCAAAAAGGACACACATATATATAGGAGGTGGAAGGAGGAACCGATCACTAAGGAGGTGTATAAGGCAAGATAGCCGGCATTGCAGAGATGGTGTCAGAAAGGCTAAAGCTCAGAATGAGCTGAGGTTGGTGAGGGACAAAAAGGCTTTCTTCAGATACGGTCAAAGCAAAAGGAGGACCAAAGTAACAGTAGACCAGCTGCTCAGCGAAGAAGGCAAAATGCTGACAAATGACAAAGAAAAAGGCAGAACTACTCAACTCATATCTTGGCTCAGACTTCTCCCAAAGGGGATCTGTGTCCCATCTGGCATATGTGACAAACAGGCTGAAGGGGCAGATATGCAGCTTGAGACTGACAGAGAATACCAGGGAATATTGAAGCACCTTAAATAAGTTCAAGTCCCCAGGTCCAAATGAATTGCATCCTTGGGTGTTGAAGGAGCTGGTGGATGACATCTCAGAACCTCTACCACCTTACCTTTGAGAAATCCTGAAGAACAGGTGAAGTACCAGAGAACTGAAAGAGAGCAAATGTTGTCCCTTCTTTAAAAAGGCAAAAAGAACAAATTTTAGGGAATTATAAACCAGACAGTCTGACTTCAATACCTGAGGAAATTGTAGAGCAGGTTATAAAGAGCTCAACCTGCAGGTACCTTACTAACGCAGTAATCACTGGAAGCCAGAACCTTTCCACACAAATCTTATTTCATTTTTTTACTTCCTTAGTAGATTGCGAAAAGGCTGTGGACATAATATACCTGGATTTCAGCAAGGCATTTGACAAAGTGCCCCATGATATGCTGATTAGCAAGCTAGTTAAGTGTGGCCTGGATGGAACTTGTAGTCTGATCACAGCAGTGCGGTGTGGCTGCAAAAAAGGCAAATGCAATTTTAGGTTGCATCAATAGATGTAGTTTCAAAATTACGAGAAATAATAGTTCCAGACTATTGTGAGCTGGAACAAGTTCGGAAAAGGATAACAAAGATGATCGGGGACTATGTTCTAAGTAGAAAGACTGAAGGAAGGAACTGGGTATGTTTAGACTTGAGAAGAGACGACTGAGGCAGGACATGATAGCACTTTCCAAGTACCTAAGGCAAGGGTGTTTTGGGGGTGGAGAACCAGATTGCACCCACCCCACCCCTTGAGGAGCAGATGACATCAGAATGTGGTCCACACACTGATGTCACACCATTTTTCCCTTCATGCTAGGAGGCAGGAATTGAGCCTGCCCCCAGTGTGGAGAATAGAGACCCAGGCTGCATTGCATCCCCACTGCAATCTCCAATTGGAAAGAGCAACGGGGCTGAGGGGCAACAGGACCCAGCCATGCAGCAGAAACATCCAGAGCACAAGCGTAGACACTAAACACCACCACCCTTGACTCTGCTAAAGCCTTGAGAACTGTAGCAGAATGAGAAATGGGGAATGGCAGCCACCAGCGGCTGCAGGCTGTAAGGCATCTGCTCTTTCCTGCACATTGTACTTTGGGGGTAGCTGTTTGCATGCTGCATTTTTTGTTAATGCCTCAAGACATTGGAAAGGTTTGGTTTATTTGGCTCTGGCTTACATGTTATTGATAGATAATAGTTGGTATTGTGCTGTAATCGTTGATATTTCTTATTTGGTAATTAATTTTAAATGTATTTTTAGTATTAACGAAATTAATTATTTGAGTTATTATTGCAATGATGTACTATTGCAATTGATGAATTGGTATGTGTTACTCTTGTGTTATGGCCAGATTTTGTGGAAAGGAGGCATAAAAATGAAAAGCATTTTCCCTGACGTAAGTGAATCAGGCCCAAGCCACCCCACAGGTACTAAAAGTTTGGCTCAGAGAAGAAGAGCTCAACCTTTTCTCTATCATCCAAGACTGTAGGACACAAAATAACAGGCTTCAGTTCCAGAAAGGATTTCAGATGAACAATGGGAAAGACTTCCTAGCAATCAGAGCAGTCAGACAACGGAAACAACTCATAGCCTCTCCATTGCTGGACGTATTCAAGTGGAGATTGAACAGCCTTCTGTCAGAAATGCTTTAAAATAGATTCCAGCACTGACCTGAGGGTTGGACTCAATGGCCTCTTCCAACTCTTTAATTCTATGTCGGTCCTCAACAACTCATTATTAACTTCAGTACAGATGGGGAATCAGAAATTCCCAAAGGCCATAATGGATCTAAGGAAAACATGAACCTTGAACCTGCATCCTCTAAATCTGTCCATCTGAACTTTCATTGGCTCAGATACATGTTATGTAAAAAGATCTAGCTGATAATAATATCTGGAGTTGAGTATGCTTCTGGTGGTACCTGAAGGCGCACTCCTGAAGAGGTGCCTGTAAAATAGGTCCACACAACTTGAGACCCCCAAGCTGAACAGAGCCCACCATGAGCACAATATGCCTGCCTGGCAGTGCAAAATCAGGGGGGCTGTTGCCCTCCAGATGCTTTGGGCTACAGCTCCTATCAGTCCCATCCAGCATGGTCAATGATTATGGGAGTTGTAGTTGAAGGAATTATAGAGTGTTTGCTTGTATTCTATAATATCATACTTATATAATTGAGTAGGGTATGGGGTGGTAAAGCTGGAAAAGGGGCAAGTAAGAACACACACATATATGGGATGTAAGGGGCTTATGGCAGAGTAGAAAGGGAGAGGAGAGGGGGCTGAGAAACAGAATAATATAAAAGAAAGGGGGTTAGAAATAAAAAAATATATAAAGGTTTAATACAAAGGGAGTTTCCACTGTAAAAGGGGAAGTTCCGGTAAGTACAGTAAGTGTTGCAAACTCAGCGTCCCAGATGCCAAGTGTTAACTATATACCGTATTTGGCAGCGAAATTGTGAAAACAAGATGGCAATGGGACATACTATGAGTTCAAGTATGGATTACACTAAGAAAAGGAGACGTACCAGGAGAGAGAGATAACAGGAAAAGGTTCAGAGTCAGATTTCCTTTGGAGTACATAACCTAACCACAAGAACAGGGAAGCTGGCCGAGGTTTACCCTGGCCAGCTGACGGTAAAGGATAAGGGGAGTCTCCAATAAAGGGGAGTCTCCAATAAAGGGGAGTCTCCAATAAAGGGGAGTCTCCAATAAGAGGAGTTCCCAAATGCAAGCAATCATATCAAAATAAAGGGTAGGGGGATTCTAGAAGGAGGAGTGATGATGTCAAATGGCGTATTTAAGAAGGGATACACCCACGAGCAGCTCACTTCTCTCTTCTATCTCAGACTTTAAAGAACTGTATTCAGTATTAGTCAAGGCTTAATACTAGGCATGAAACCACAGCCTTGCCTGAGAGAGAACAGGGAAGTCCCACACCAGTGTCGCCTTAGAAACAGGTGTTCAGAGACATCTGATAACTTGTAACCTGTATGCAAGTATGTTTTAACTTGGCTTTGCTGTATGGTGGTTCTAGACTATGTGATTGATTTCTATTTACTCTTAATAAATATTCTAAAGATATATTTGCTGCTGCTTCTTTCCTTTGTGTATGAGTGGTGTCAATTGTACTGGTTCTAGTGGTGCCAAGCACAAACCACCTGCCTATGTTAAGAGCCTTTTTGAGAATTCAGGACAAAATCATCTTATTGACACAGGTTGAGGGAGGCTAATCTAAAGGTTAATCCATGAAAAGGCTTTGAAGAGTCAGAAGATCTAACCTTACCATAACTGGTTTTTAACCTAGAACTATTCTGCAGGGAAAGGAACCACTGTTTACACATACTCACTTACGCTAGTACCATAGAGACAAATCAAGCCCAGCTCTTGCTAGGATTTGACAACTGATGTACACTCAGTTTAATTCATCCCTGACACATTTAAGGAGACTGGAAGTATAAATGAACTGAATAAATGCAGCTGAATAGCAAGCTCAAACAGGCTATCTGTGATTAGACAACCCTAAGAAGTGTTTATTTTGCAATGGGACTTATAATACACATGATTTTTTTTTACTTTGGTCGCTTTCTGCTTATGACGCTCTCCATACATGTAGTTAAGCCACAGAATTTATTGCCACTGGACGTCAAGGTAGCAACTAGCATGCAGACTACCTAAAAGAGATTAGACAAACTCTTGGAGGATAGGTCATTATAACAAAACAAAAATGCCAGGCCCGGGAGTGGTATACCCCTCAACAGCAGACTCTGTGCACTAACTAACACCGGGTGCCCATCTCTATCATGCTTCCCTTGGGACCTTCCCAGGGGCATTTGGCTGGACACTTTGGAGACAAGGGATGGACTAGATTGACCCTTGATCTAGGCCAATCTGGTACAGTGAATTCTTATGCTACCTTTGCATCATTCAAGGCTCCTAGTGGAGTGTGTGTTTGCACCATACACAGAGAAGCAAGAAATCAGATTCCCCTAGTGATTAAAAGGGACAGTACATTGCTTGTGCCACATTGGATGACTGGAAGAGAATGTCTTGTATGCAGCAGGTGAGTTATCATGAACTGACTCAACAACACTGACGTCTGTTTGAGCGTGCCAGGATGGGTGGGGGTGTCGAGATAGGGAGACTAATAATAGAAACTTTGCATGCATTGTAAATGACCAGGTTTGTAAACAGGTGTGTAGCTCAAAGTTGCTCAACAAAAAGCCTGAGCTAGGAAGTGTAGGTGACCAGGTCATATCCAGCCACATTACAGCCCTGATAAAATCAGCACTGTAAACAGAAGTGCTATTATCAAATAATCGATTTGATAATAAAAGGAGCTAAGGGACAATTGTCTTTCAGAAAATTACTGCCAAGTGCTGCCAGACCCAGCTTTGCGCATTTCTGGGCTATCGGCCAGCTGCTAATCATTATAGGCCTCTGCTAATTTTGAGCTCTGCAAATAAACTCCACAACACCACAAAGGCAGCCTGCACAAAGTTCTCTCTTAGTGTCTCATTGAACCCTGCCATGTACTTTAGCTAACCTTTAGGTGTCCGCAGAGGCTGCAATATTACTGCAAACATCAAAGAGCTACTGAAGCTTCACTAGGCACCCCATAATGCCACCAATGTGTATTTTCCTTCCAAAAATGAAGCCCAGCACATTCATTTTAACTTGCATCTCATGCTAAAGATAGGGGAGAAATGGACCCGAAGACTAAGAAGGCTGTTTGCTAACCTTCTTGAATAGCTACTGATTTAAGATTTACATAAAATCACCTTTATCTATTAGAGGCACAACTATATAGCTAAATGCTGTACATAATGCATGTCTGCCCATAGGGCTTACAATCTACATTAGCCAGACAAGAGGTGAATGGAGAGAAGCGCTAGTGAAGGAACAGCAACACTGATGTGATTCATTTAAGAGGTGGGTTGCAAGGAAGGAAGCAGATTAATGAGTTGCCCCAGGAGGGAGAGCAGAAGGGAAGCAAGCTGCCATCGGGTAAGAGACCAGTGGCTGCTGGGAGGTTGCAGCCCTTGCTTCCCAGGAAGAAGATCATGTTAAGGGGGAAGCCAGCTCGGCCTATTCATTGGCCAAAGAAGCAGCAGCATCTTAGAGCTTGAGGACCCCCTTTCTGCAAGAAAGAAGTCATATCTAATTGCCTGTTACCCTAGGACTGCAGAGTTGAAGAAAAGCAATCTCTGGCCTCATCCAATGGCCAAGGGACTAAGATCTGCTGCGATTATGTGGTGTGGCGCATGCGTATTACGATCTATTGTAAGTCGCCTTGAGGATAATTCAATCAAAAGGCGGGATATAAATCTTCTAAATAAAGTAAATACTTATTTGAGCCTGCTCCAGATAAGCAGCAGTGTGGGAAGACGATACAAGGGGCAGGCAATCAGTGAGCCTGTGCTGAGCAAAGAGAATGAAGAGGGCTGTTAGAAGGGAAGACACAAGAACACACACATCAGGGCAGTAGCGGTGAACAGGTACCGGATTTCAACGAATCTAAGACGCCATCAAATCTAAGGTGTACCTTAATCTCAGGACCACCAATAGGTAAAAAGCTTTGAATCGATTCTAAGATGCACCCCATTTTCAGACACATTTATATGTGAAAAAAATGCATCTTAGAATCGAAGAAATACGGTAGGTGGTAGCAGGACCCAGGCGAGGGAGGAGTGGTGGTGGCGGCAGCAAGGAGGAAGAAGCGGGAAGGGGGGGAAGGGCGCGGAGAGCCGGGCGTAGGCAGCTGCTGTGGCAGCGAGGGCCTGCATGCACCCCCCCAGCGACTCGGCCTCCCCACTCACCTCCATCGTGCTCCGGTCCTCGCACCAGTGCGCGGGATCGCAGCCTACTTCGTGGAAACGCTGCATTTCCAGACCTTCTTTACCGCTGCCGCCACTGCTGAATCCCAGGAAGGAGTGAGAGAGAAAGAGCGGGGCAGGCAGGGGCAGGCAGAGACGGTAACAAGGCCCAAGTGAGGGAGGAGTTGCGGCAGCAGCGGCGGGGAGGAAAAAGAAGCAAAAAGCAGAAAGGGAAGGGAAGGGCGCAGAGAGCCAGGCGGAGGCCGCGGCCGTGAGATCCCGCATGCGCCCCCCCAGCGACTCAGCCTCCCCACTCACCTCCATTGCCCCCCCCCGGTCTGAAATATGGTGTTACTACGAAGTAGGCCATGGAGGAGGGGGGGTTAGGGCCCCGCAAGTCCCCCCTCCCCACTTACCTTGAACGCTGCTGCCTCTGCCTGTGTAGGCTTCAGTACTGGGAAGGAGACCGAGATCTCAGGAAATCTCGCGAGATCTCGGCCTCTTTCCCAGTACTTTCCCCCCCTCCCCCTCGCAAGTTCCCCCTACCCATAGCCTTCCCCACTCACCTCCATTGCCGCCCCGGTCCTCGCCGCCAGCACCACTGGCAGCAGCCTCCCAGGCCTGGAAAAGCAGCATCACTACCAAATAGGCCACGATCCCGCGAGAGATCTCGCGGGATCGTGACCTACTTTGTAGTGACGCTGCATTTCCAGGCCGGGGAGGCCACTGCCAGTGGCGCTGGTGGCGAGGACGGGAAGGCAATGGAGGTGAGTGGGGAGGCCGAGTCGCGGGGGGGGCGCATGCGGGCCCTAACTGCCACGGTTGCTGCCTCTGCCTGGCTCTCCGCGCCTTTCCCTTCCCTTTCTGCTTTTTGCTTCTTCCTCCTCCCCGCCACCGCCACTCCTCCTTCGCCTCAGCCCCGCTACAGCCTCTGCCTGCCACCGCCCAACCCGCTCTTTCTCTCTCACCCCTTCCTGGGATTCAGCGGCAGTGGTAGAGAAGGTCTGGAAATGCAGCGTTTCCACGAAGTAGGCTGCGATCCTGCACGCTGGTGGCAAGGACCGGAGCGCGATGGAGGTGAGTGGGGAGGCTGAGTCACTGGGGGGGCATGCAAAGCCCCTTTGTGAAGGCTCTATGGGTGGGTGGGTGTATCCCAAACCCAATCCAGCAAATCTAAGATGCCATCAATTCTAAGACGCACTCCATTTTTACAGAGGTAAATATGGGTGGGAAAGTGTGTCTTAGAACGAGGAAATACGGTAGTAACAGCAGAGACTAGAATCTAGGGAGCTAATATAGTTGTCAAGAGATAGAATCACACTATCACAGCACACTTGTAATAATAAAGGAATTGTGGCATTTGGTTTTTAAAAACCACTCTGGAAAAACATGCTTTGGTGGCAATGGTTAAATCAGTAGCCAAATCAATGTTCACCCCATGCCTAGTTAAAGGCGATCTCATTTTAGCCAGGATTCTAAACTTGCACCATATTGATCCATGCCACATATAGCATAATATTTTTCTCTGCATGGTTTGTAAGTCAGAGGCATAAACAAGGGAATAGATAGTTGTCAGTTCTCTCCTAGACAAAGCCCTGCAGGCATCAATCAGTTGTAAAGAGCACAGCAGCAAGCCTTCTAGATGAACTGAACATCGCTGACCATTTTGCTTGGAATAAGATGACACTTCAGGTGACACTCCCCACAGTTAAGGATAAGTACTCAAGAGTTGCTCTATATGTGACAAAACTATTAAAGGGAAGGTACTTCCATGTAAGAATTACATGAACTCTGGTGGGGATTATCCTGTGGGGTTTTGTTTTGCTATATGCACATGTGGCTGGCTACAACTGCCCCTCACACACATAAATACCTCAGTAAAACACCCACATGCAGAACACTCAAAACACCAGTGTCACATTATAAATATTTTGCATTTGTACAATGCTTCAGAATGTTCAAAATGTGTCATGCGCATTAGTATGCATGACTTTTAACAGCCCTGCAAGTTAGATTACCTTCCTCATCTTGCAGATGGGGCTGTGGGACTGAAGCTGAGACACTGGGCCGTGCTTAAGGCCACCTAGTTACATTCACGCCAGAAGCCACATTTGAACTGGGGCTTCCTGGATCCCACTATTCTGTACTACTCTGTTTATTCTGAACCCAGCACAAAATTATCCTGCATGTAGCAATTCAGAAAAACAGGGTCTAAGACTGCCTTTGAAGTGCAAAAGAGACATTTTCCATTAACACATTTGTTGCTGCACAAGAAATCTGACACTGTGGCTGGAAGGGCAAAAACACAAAATGTCCACCGTGCAGCCCCTCTGAGCATTTCCAGTGCTGATTGTGTCACATGACAATGCCGCCATTCTTAAAACCCATTTATTTCTGTGTTATGAGATCCATGGTTCCCAAAAGAACACTTGGCACTTTTCTGGTAATAGGTGCTAAATTAAGGTCAGGAGAGCAGCCTTTGCTGTTCAAATAGCTCCTCTCCAGCTAGCGCATACGACACCATTTGCTGTCTCAGTCTGAAAGAGCAGGTGCTGGTGCTGGCACCACACAAAGAGCTATTCACAAACTTGCTCCCAGCCCAGACTGCACCTGCACAGCAGCAAAACACAAAAAGGCAAGGTTACTCTTGGACCTGCACACAAAGCAGGCACACAACCGTGAAGTGTGCAGGTGAACATCTCCCAGCAAGTGCCCCTCATTTCACACCTTGTAAATAACTGCACTCCTGCTCATTAAGGCTCTGTAAACTCATTCGCCCATCTCTATACATCCATCTCAGAGAAGGTAAACTTTATGCCACACAATGCACCAGCAGCACACACAGAAGCTCAGCGAGGAAGCAAAGCGTCAACCCCCACGTGTGGACTTCTCTCCTCCTCCTTATGAATCCCCAAAGATTGTCCTCCCTGTTCTGTCTGGATGTAGACTTTCAGAGCATGCCATCCATGGAATGCAAACACCACACACAAAGATAGGACGAGACAATTTTGAATAGTTACTCAGCAAAGGGAGAGTGATGGGTGCAATTGAGACTGCAAGACCCAGGCAACCCAAGAATCTGAAATGCCTTTTCCAGCCTTGGACGGTGGAGCCATCGGAAACTGGGAAAGGCCACAAGGTGCTGGATGAAAATCCTGGCATTCTTTGCATTTGCCCATTCAGACACCTGGGACTTTGACAACTTAGCACTCCTACACACCACAAAACCACAGTGGTGTAGCGGTTAGAGTGTTGGATGGAGGCACATGAGATCCGGGATCTCATCCTCACTCAGCCAAGAAGCTCACTTGGACCAGTCACTGACTCTCAGCCTAACCTACATCCCAGGGCAGAGGACAAAATGGAGAAGAGAAGGATCATGCATGCTGCCTTGGGCTCCTTGGAGAAAAGGAGGGATATAATAAATAAATAAATAAATAACCCCCAGCAGCATCAGGATTTCAGTGGTTGCTAGCACCAAATTCATCTCCCTGCACTGCTCAAGACAACTGCATCCTGAGCAGCCTTCTCCAACCTGGTGCTCTCCAGATGCTTTAGACTTCAACTGCCCTCAGCTCCAGCCAGCACGGCCAATGATCAGGAATACTGTGAGACATAGGCCAAGATATCTGGAGGCATCTGGTTGGGGAAGGCTGGTTTAGGGCCTGGAAAAGAGGGGCTGTGATGGAAAGAGAGGTGGGAGGGGCTCCATACATTGACAAGGCGCAGCTACAACATTCTGCCTGGTATCCTGACCAGCAATAAACTGGTTGTGTGTGCTGCTCCCATTAATTGATTTCTACAGATTTTTGTATCCTAATGCTCCCTTGCCACCCTGCCCCACGCAAACACTGTTTCCCCCCACCCCAGGACAGTGGGGAAAGTGTGGGTAGCCTCCAAGGGGCATCTCTCCATAGAACTACAGCCCTCCTTCATGGCCTGGAGGCAGTTCGAAAACCCACAGAGTTCGCACAGGAGCACATAAACTGCAACTGCTGTCCCTTGCAAGTGTCGGCCCCCGGGCACCATTCAGCCAGAGAACTGAATTAAACTGATTTGGGATTTTGATTGCAAGCTCCTCAGGGCAGGCCACCTCTTTTTACTGAAATTGCTTTGATAAAAAGCTCCCTGCATTGCTGGCACATCAGTGGAGTTCCAACTCACCCTGTTTCCTGAAGAGAAGAAAAGAGCTACCCCAAAATGCATCAAAAAGCACCCTAATAAAACCGCTCCTTGAAGTGACAAAGGGAATCCCCCCATCCCCCCACAAGAGGGGGCAACTCAGGGCCAGCAGGAAGGCAAGACCCTGCCTGCCTGCCTGGGGGGGGGACTGACCCCCACGCCAAGGCACCTTTACCTCAGCGAGAGACTGGATCTCTTAGCACCCTAATTCACGGGGGAGGGGGCGCAAGGGGACCCCCTCAACTTCCACAGATAGAGGGGGGAGGGAAAGGACTCCGCCCACAAAGGAATGATGGGGGGGGGGAGAGAGAGAAGCAAAGAGGGAGACCCCCCCCCCGACCCCCTGCTTTCCTAGCCTGGCTGACCTTCCTCATTCCTCCGCCCCACCCTCACCCCAGGCCAACAAATACGGCCCCCTCCACAAGGGCCACCGCCAGGAAAGGGGGACCCGCCCCCTTTAACCCTTCCCTTCTCCCCTCTCTTCAGCCCCTCCCACAAATACAAGCCTCCCTCGCCTTTAATTACTCCCGCCTCGCTCTCTTACCTCCGTCGGCCAGTCTTCGAAACTGAGGTTTGTTGTTTTCCCGGGCCCGCCCGGCCCAGGCAACTCCACGGCAGAGACAGAGATTGAGAGAGAGAGAAAAGGACGCGAGTGAGAGAGCGAATGAGCGCGCGCAAGGCAGCGGCAGCCAGGAGACCCCGCCCCCTTTCCCTTGCCAACTTCCCGCGAGAGCCACAGCACGGGCTGAGGAGGAAGAGGAGGGTGGGACTCAGCGAGAACTCTCTCACCCCGTCAATTGACCGTCAGTGCCCGTCCAATCGCAGCGCGCGAGCGGGAGGGCGAGGCCCCTCCACTCATCCAATCACAGCGCATCGGGCCTCTAGACCAATGATAAGGTGTCTCTCCTCTGTCAGGGCAAAGGAGGCCGAAAGGACAGAAGAGGGCTGAGGGCAGGAGAGTCGACCAATGGCGGGAGTGGGAGGCGCAGCCCTGGCCAATCGGGAGGCGCGTGGGCTTATGCGGCTGTGCGGAAGAGACGCTGGGCCGCTCCGTCCGCGCCCGGGGGAGAGAGATGCGGAGCTCGCTTTGGGGGTGCGGTGGCCGTCATCTCTCCCCCTTCCAGGATCACCGTCCTTTCCTATCGCTGATTTGCATATGCAAATTAATGCAAAGCGAGACCTGGTCCTGAGGCTGCGGGGGCGGAGCCGATGCCCGGCTGCCCCGCCCTCCTGCCGCCGCCCTGCCCTGCCCGCCCCTTCGCCCAGCTCTCGCTTGCTGGGGGCCGTATTGGCTGCAGGCGAGCGCAGGGGGGCGGGGGAGGAGCACGCAGCCCCCGCCGTGCTGGCCCGGACCCTGTTCACACGTGTACCTGCATGCACCCCCGTTCACACATGCGCACCCGTTCCCAGTTATTCATTCACACATACACGCTCAGTGGGCTTTAAAGTGGTGTCTGCGACAGCCGGCTTGTGATTAGTGCTAACCCCAGAGCACCACAGTTTTGCTAACCTCAGAGCCTGAAGTGTCGTCTGAACAGGCCACTGTTGTTGTTGTTGTTGTTTTAGAACCACAGAAGTGCAAACAAAATACCTTATACACAGGTAGAGTTGTCAGGTCCACAGGGCGTGAGATTCATAGGGTGGGATGGGGCTCACTATACCCTGGGACTGCCAACTCCGAAGAGATCAAAATCCGGTACCTAAGCAGGGATACACCCTTCAACAATCAAGAGGCAGAAGTAGAAATGTGATTGTGCAGGAAAAATGAGGAACGGTTGAGAAAATAATTCTTATGCGATATTTTCTCTGGTGGGATTTGATCAGATGAGGTTTTTAATGTGCTATCACCTTTTCCTGTTTGTGTGACTTTTGCAAGCTGCCCACACAACGTCATCATGTCCTTCAGGTATTTTTTTCATAACAAGGAAAAACGTCCATTAATCTTTGCTGGCATGCCATAATACAACAAAGAATCACTGGTGTGATTCCTGTGGCTATGATATTTACTGTGATGTTTCTGAATAAGTATGTCCAAGTAGCACAATTTTGCTCCCCTTTGTGACATTTCATTTCCAGTGGGTGTAGCACAAACACAGCTATTTTTTCCTTATTTTTTTATGTGATGGTACACTACTTGCACACTCCTGGAGTTACCACCGTTTAAAAGTACGCACTTGCAAACCTCCACCTTAACAGTCTTGCGCAGTCGCTCCACATTTTTTTTAAAAAGGTGTGCACACAGGTGAATTGACTTACCTTGCACATGCCTGCAGAGGGAGACAGAAGAGAAATGGTACTGGAGAGGATGGGGAGAGGTGTCTGGGAAGGGAAGAAAGATAGGTAGGTATGGGAGATCGTGTTACATACGGGAGGCAGAAGGGAAATTTCAGCAGTGTGATATTCTGCATTTAAAGAAAAAAAAAGAAACCTAACAAGCTGGGCCTGCAAGAAGGCTACTGTGTGATCAGACCCAAAGTAGTGTTTTAAAATAATCCTGCTGCAAAACTCATAGGGCTTCTCTAAATGAGTGGTTTATTGCATGTTCATGATTGGCCACTCAGGGAAGTTTTCGGGTCAATTTCATGAAACAAGCAGAATGTCTCCTGTGGTTCTTCTTATCTTGGGATAAAAAGAACCACTTTTAAAGTAGTAATAGCCGGGGGGGGGGGGGAGCTGTCTTGACGTCTTCTTTGCTCCACAGTAGCACCGGATCTGTGTGGCATTGGTTAGATGATGCAGCTGCAGATTTGAAGCCGCCCCGGGGCAAAGAGCCAAAAATGCATGGCTGAAAAGTCAGGGATTTACCTCAACTTTTCCAGCCAGAGTGAGGGAAGCCCAGCTCTTCCGCCAGTCTGTTCTCGCTCAGACGCTGGTCTGGAGTCGCTCAGGGGACGTTCCCAGTGGATGGCGACCACTAATTTGCCCAGGCTGCGGGAGGGGTGGTGTTGGCCAACGAGCAGAATGGACGCCGGGACGCCTTGTGAGGAGAAGAGTTGTTTTTCTTCCTCAGAGCCACCACCTTCTGCAAAAAAAACATTTTATCCCCCACCAGCTGCCTCCTACAATATTTTCTTCCTTCCTTGAGCTGCTGCTGCTGCAGCAACCATCACCACTGCCTCCTCCTCCTCCAATATTTTCTTCCCCCCCCCAGCTGCTGCTGCCATTGCTGCGGCCGCCACCTCACCCTGTCTCAAGGAGGGAGGGAGTAGATGACAGCCATAAACCCACACTTGCTCTGTGGCGTGAGGATTATCAGGCAAAACCCTGCAGGAGCAAAAGTGTAGGGTTCTGGGGGAATGCGGCACCAACTCGGTGCCATGAAGACACCCCCCAGGAAACAGCAGGATATTTTGGCACTAGATGGCACTGTCTCAATAGAACTCAATGGCACTGACCAGAGGGAAAGTATTCAATTCAAACCCTCTCTTGTTGCCCCTCTCCTCCCGTGTAATTCAGCCCATAACAATCGTGCCAAAGAACAAGGAAGCACAAAAGCCCCAGGTAAACAATGTGATTTCCCTTAATGTAGAAATGCACACAGACACAAGATTCAAAGGCTGCAGAGACCAGCTGACCGCTCAGAGCTTTAAACTGGCTGCCCTAAAACTGAATTTTGGGGCCAAAGCCCAACCCTTGGCAACTTTATACACACACTTGGTTCTCAAGGAAACCCATCAACCTCAGCTTCCTCCCTTTCCTAAGCCTTTTGCTGCAAGGAGGGAAACTTCTGCCTTGGTACCTTACTGAACCAAATGTGGTAATGGCACATTGACCTTTCACTGATTTTAAATTAACGTGAAAGTAAGCGCAAACAACTCAGTAAGCGACTTAAGGAAGCCTTCATTTTAATTAGTCACTATTAAACTGTCTATGGCAGGGAAGGTGTTTGGTGCGCTCCATTTGTCCTCATCATTTCTTTATTAAATGCAGTTTTGAAGGTCAAATTCAACTACATCAACATTTTAAAAAACCACTCTCCTTCCAAAATCTTGTCCCATTGGTGATTTCTATGGTGATATACCAACTGCTGTGCCATCTCAAGAACTCCCACCCCCCTATGCACCTGGTGAAAATACCATTTACAAAGAGATTTAAGGATATGAAAGGCTATCACTTTTTTAAAAAGCATAAAAGATGCTTATAACCTTGGCTGTCACAGCAAATCACTTCAAGGAATTATAAATGCAAATGGATTCAAAACTATAATGATTCGTCTACATTCCTTTGCCAGATGTGAAGGTTCATACTCAATGCAGCCTTTGTACTCAACTCTTTTCATATAAGAAATGCTGAGAAAATGTTTCACGGGGTGGCTCAGGTGCCACAAAAGTTAATACATCATTATTAGTATTAGTATTAATAGTATTGTTTTTATAAAGCTCCCTTTTAGGATTTAGGAGGTGCTGGAAGTCAGCGGTTTAAGCACATGCTCTACATGCAAAAGGCTACAAATTAAATCCCCGGCATTTCAAGTTTAAAAAAGATAAAGAGCTCAGCTAAGAGGTCTCAGACTACCAAGGCCGGCCTTCCCAGGAAGCAGGTTGAGCTGCCCACAAGAGGCAGCGGAGGAGTAGGAAGAGCAGCTAATTGGATACCCTTGCTGCCCCTGCTAGGAGGGCCTGCTGCCACCACCCTGTTGCCTGCAGCAGGTGCTTTGGAAAGCCCTGCCAGCCGATCCTCCACTGTGGCATTTGCTGCAGCGGGAGACTGGTTGCCGGGGCTCTCTGGAGCAGCTCCCTGCCCTCTGTTTCCATTGCCGCACGTCCTCCTATCTTTGCGACTGCATTGGCCCTATGGAGACTCACGAGATGCAGAAGAAGCGGATGCAGGGATCTTACAAGAGCCCCTTCTTCTGTCCGCGTGGCGGCAAAGTGAAGCGGAGGTGCAAAGGAGGTGAAGGGAAGCGGGCATGTACTAGTTGCAGCGCTGGGGGCAGCACATGCTCCCTCCCGCCTCAGGTGGCGAGAGAGCTTGTGCTGGGGCTGCAGACTACTTTACCTGGCACGCATTGCCCCACAAAGGGCAGAGGCATAGTTGCAAGAGTAGCATAGGACCACAGGAAGCTGCTTTATACCGAGTCAAGCCATAGATCTAGACCAGTTGTTGCGTACCCTGACTCGGTCTCTGACAGTCCTTGGACTGAGGACTGTAGACTAATTTTGCTGCCCCCACACCTCGAACCTGCACACATTCCTTAGATGTCAGAATTTAAGGTTGCCTTTTTATTTCAGGGGGATTCATAAAAAACAGTCCGCTAGGCTGACCCTATGAAAAGGAGGACAGGGCTCATGTAACTTTAACAGTTGTAGAGTAAAGGGAATTTCAGCCGGGGTCATTTGTATGCAATTCACACCTGGTGAAATTCCCTCTTAATTGCAGCAGTTAAAGCTGCAGGGGGCCTGCCCTCTTTTGTATCTGGTCACTCTAGTATAGTGCATGCAGCTTTAACTGTTGTAATGAAGAGGGGATTTCACCAGGAACTAAATGCATACAAATGACACTGGCTGAAATTCCCTTTTCTCTGCAACTGTTAAAGTTACATGAGCCCTGTCCTCCTTTTCAGTCTGCATCCCACCAACACAAGACAACATGCCTTGCTTTTGCAGTTGCTGTGCGTCAGGAATCCAGTGGAATTAGTTCATCTGAAGGGATCCAGCACACAAGAGACTCCACAGCCATCAAGCATCCAAAGCTGCCAGTGCAAAGCATTCTTAAAGATAGAATTATCAGGCATACAGAAGGACAAGCCCAGCTGAAAAGGAATCAACATGGCTTCTGCAAAGGTTTAAAGTTGTTTGAGAGTGTCAACAAGAATGTGGATAGGAGTGATCTGGTAGACGTTGTTTACATAGACTTTCAAAAGATTTTTTTACAGCCTCTCTCACCAAAGGTCCCCTCTACAAGGATTCGCTTTTGCGCCTGGTTAGGCAATTATGCGCATAATCGCTGAAACGCATTTACGCCAATTACCTCTGCACGAGAGGCGGCGAAGCGCATTAAGGGATGACCAAAATGCGCTTTACAAGTAGTTAATGCGCATAAGCGCTTGTTCACATAGGCAAAATGCGCTTTAACGGCCGGCGCAAAATAAAACTCGCTGTTTAACGCGCATTCGATAATGCGCATAATCAGAGAGATAACGCGCCTCTACGCCCGATTTGCGCTCCGTTCTTGTAGAGGTAAAAAATTTTAAGCGCCTTGAAAGAGCATTAAACCTCTTGAATAAACTTAGAGTCATGGGATTAGTGGAGAGGTCCTCTTATTGACTGGTAACTAGCTAAAGAACAGGAAGCAGGGGGTTGGACTCGATGGCCTTATAGGCCCCTTCCAACTCTATTATTCTGTGAAGCAGAAAACAGGAATAAACGAACAATCCCTGCAATGGATGCATGTGAATAGTGGGTTGCCCCATGGGTCTGCATTGTTCATAAATAATCTTGAGTTAGGGGCGAGCAGTAAGGTGGCATCAATTTATCCAGGGTGACTGCAACCCAAAGGGGTGTTCGCCCCCTTTTTCCAAGGCTCCACATCACGGCATCATAGGCTTGCTTTCAGACAGACTGCTTTTGTCCTCCACACCCCTTCCTATCACTTCTCAGCCTGAGGATATAACCCTCTTATCAACCTCTGATTCTGAGGAGTTCCCTTGCAGTTTCGCATATCCCTCAGCTACATAGTAGCATGAGACTGTAGAAACAGCCAGAATTACAGCCAGCAGGAGTGGAGCCACTGGAAAACAAGGTCCTACCAACCCTTTAAGGGATCTGCTTGTGGGTGTCCCTTGCTGGCTGCAGGCATTTGCTGAGACAACAGCTCTGTTTGTGGGACAATACCCAAGCCAGCACCTCCCTCAATGCACTATCCAAGGTTTTGACAGCTCTTGCCTTGCCTGCCACGACTTTGCCTTGCTTTCCTGACATGACCCACACAGACCAGTAAGTAGGAATTTTTTTTTGCCCCAGCATGAATCACGTTGCACTTGCTTATAGTAAACCTCATTTGCCATTTTGATGCCTAATCTCCCAATTTGGAGATAACCTTTTGGACCTCTCTGAAATCCCTTTTTTATTTTAAACACCCTAAATAATTTGGTGTCATGATCTTTTGGGCATGTAATGCGAGTAAGAACAGACATGGTGGAGAAATGCAAAATGATGCATGGTGTGGAGAAAGCAGACAGGGATAATTGACGAACAAAGTTGAAGGGCAGGAGGTTCAGAATAGACAAAATGAAGGATTTCTTGACACAGCACAGAATCAAACTATGGAATTCACTACTACGAGATACAGTGTTGGCCATCAACTTGGAGGGCTTTAAAGGGGGATTTGACAAACCCATGGAGAATAAGGCTCTATCAATGGCTACTCGTCATGATGGCTGTGTATTCCCTCCAGTTTCAGGGGCCATATATGCCCTATGCCTCTACCACTTACTGGAGAATACAAGCAGGATGGTGTTCATGCATGTGTCCTGGGTGTGGGCTTCCCACGGGCATCTGGTTGGCCAGTGTAGTAGGGCCAGTCCTGCCAGGCAAGTTACCCAGTACAAGCAGGGCTTCTGTGCTTACCACCCTGAAAAGAACTGTCAACAGCTGGGTGCCACTGCTGAAAAAGCACTGCCCCTTGTTCTAAATAGTCTCACCCCGAATGGAGGGGGTATTTGAAGGCTATTGGCCGATGACCTCAGCATGTGGGCAGGTTGGTAGAGGAGGTGGGCAGCACGCCTTCAAGTACTTGGACCCCAAATTAAAGGAAGGGATTAGGCAGGTGTTCCTTTCAGACTGGTGAGAGATTATCTGTGCCTGTCAAAGCCCTGGCCACAGCATTCTACCTGGAGCTCCTGAACCATTTTTGGAGGCAGTCCAGTGTGGGCCATCCAGGCATCCAGATGCTCCTGGGCATCTCTAGTGGGCCTTGCACATCGGGCCTTGCCAGCCGATTTCTCCCTCTCATATTGCAGATGACTCCTGTGATAAAACAGGGAGAAGCTCTTCTGTGCTTCACAAACTTTGTATCCCTGTCAATGAATTGATGAACGAAGGACAGAGCTAATGCTAAATCTGCTGCTTTCTGCAGAAGTCCTGGTCGACAAGCCTGCCGTTGGTATGCTGCAAGAGTCTGTAATTGTCAGTTTGTGATGTGTAGCAGCCTGGTGTTTAAATGCAACAGATTCTGGTATCTGTTATTAACCTTTATGTTATGCCTGAAGCAAAGGAGAATGAGGGGAGATTGGAATGCTGATCAAAGATTTTATATTTTTATATATAAAAAAATTGCACGGTTTTCTTGCTTCACAAACAACCTCGTATTTTTTAGTTTAAACATCAGGAAAAGGGGGGACAACACTGGAGTGAAAGCCATTTTTGTGCTAACAGCTCCTATTTATTTATTTATTTTCTTATTTCTTATTTCTTACTCTCTGCATCTCAAGGGCTCATGGCAGGCTAAAGACAAAAATAGCATTACCGAGAATAAATATACAAAATAAAACACGTTTGCTTTCATTGTCCTATATATCAGACATGGGCACCCTATTGGAAGTAAAGGGACACATTCCCTCAGGGCCCTGTATAATGGGGGGGGGGGGGGACAGAGCAAGTGGTGGGGAGGGCTAAAGGTAACAGTGGCCAGGGCCACCCTTTCTCTCTTCTTCTTCTTCTTCTTCTTCTTCTTCTTCTTCTTCTTCTTCTTCTTCTTCTTCTTCTCTCTCTCTCTCTCTCTCACACACACACACACACACACACACACACACACACACATTACCCCATTCATCCTCTTTTACATTAATTCATTCTCACTCACTCACTCATCATCCATCCACACATCCATTTAAACTCACGTACCCCCACCTGCCCTGTCTTCCATCCTTTTCCATACACCCCACTCTGCCTCCCTTCCTCCAGCCTCCACCCCAACCCCTGCCCAGTGCCTCCAGTTCCTTTCCTCAATCCCTGCGGAAGTAGCAGTCATGTTCTGGAGAATCATGGGAAACCAGGAGAGGGGGGCCTCAGATGCTCAGACCTCCACCACACCTAACCCACCCACCCCGGCTTGCCTCCCCTTTTTTTTAACCTTTGAGGCAAAAGCGGGTCAAACTTATGATCCCTTTCACCTGAAGAGCTGCTCTGTCGTTCCTTCGCTCGTTTGCTCTTCGGCTCCACTCCACTCCACTCCGCCCCTCCCCTTCTCTTTCTCCCTCCCTCCAGTCAGGTCCTGTCAGATGAGCACTTCAACCAGACCGCCTTTCTGCCAGGCAAAAATGGAATGATGCTTTAGCCTGGCTCTTTGGCGGCATTGAGGGAGTACAATCCTGCCTCTGCAGAGATTCAGGCATTGTATGATTTTAAAAAAGGCTTAGGAGCCTGGGATGCAAGGTTTGGGTTTTATATTGAGGCTTGGAGCCGGGTGCTGGGAGAGATGGCTTTTCCCTGCCAGGACCTGATGCAATCCATTCAAGCCCCCAGTGCCTTTAAAACTACATGGAGGCTTGGGATGCGTTAAATGCGCTTAGGGAAAATAATCCAGACTTTTAGCATTCTAGGAAAGGCTGGGGAAGAGGTGGGACATCAGCAGGACAGGCACGGCATCCTTTGAGTACCATGCTGCAAATCCCCACACCAGGCATGGCGAGAGTGCACTAAATCGCTGGTGTGATGGAGCTCTCAGCCAGAGAACATCACAGCTTTTGCCACTGTGCTTCAGGGCTGAGCCTCTGAGCTTGGGTGTGAGCCGCCTCCCTCTCCTCCCTTGACACGGACCTCCACAGCCAGCCACTGCTTCTGAGGATCTTAAGACAGGAAGGGAAGATGCTGGGGCATGCCACAACCTTGGCCGTGAACCCATATTCTTGCCCACCTCTGCTATATACTCATAGAGAGCCCATTCGCCATGTGTGAATTCTTGAATAGCCCAAAAAGCACCACCCACGCACAATGGAGAGATGTCAGCAGGCTTGGAGGAACCCCAGCATTTGCAGAAGTACCAAAACAACCCCAAAACCTTCAGGGGGAAAAAGCTTTGAAAGTGGGGGGGAAGCCCAAACAGCTTAGTGAGGACCAAGCGTGTTCGGGTGGGCATGGAATGCTGACTGGGGTGGGGTGGCCTAGAAAAGGGCCTGGCTGGCTGGCTGGAACACGGGATACAGGCACTCCTCCATCTTGCAACATTGGGTTACAAGTCCCACTTGTCTTGTTACTGCTGCTGCAAATGACAACACTTAGCACATGCATAATATATCCCAGGTGTTCAACGTATTTCCAGTAAATCATTCCAGCCACCCTTGCAACAACACTGTAAGGTAGGCCAGATGGGGGGGAGGGGGGAGTCGGGGGGATCGGTGGCTTGCCCGAGGGCTAAGGTGAAATGTGAGCCACTCCGACGCAAGAGACCTACACGGTGCACTGGCCCGTTAGACAAACGCCTGAGAACAGGGTCTGCTGTTGGCAAGTGGCGCTGATACATCTGCCTGGCAGGATCCGGCCACAGTGGGTCCATCTATGGCAAGCATCCTGTTTCCAGCCAGATGCTTCATGGAAGTCCAGAAGCAGGCCACGGACGTGGCGACCACCCTCCTCCCTCCCCCTCCCCAGCAGCTGGAGGAACTGGACTGCAGCCACGTAAGCAAGAGAACGACCATGTTAGCGGTGGTGGGCAGTGGAGTAATTCAGCTGGCACTGCAGAGAAGCAAAATGCCAGGTCACATGTATGCATGTGGAAGCTTCTGCCTCCTGCACCTGCTCGTCTGAAGCGCACAGAGTCCAGAATCCTGTCATCTCCTTGTGCCGATTGTGTAGCTTGGCTCTCCCTTCCCTGCCAGCAGCCCAGATTTTTATGCACATGAGGGGGAGAAGCGCTTGGGGTAAATAGATACTAGATTTTGGCTGCAGTTGGCCAGAGCCTTTATTATATTTCATTCCCCCGTGTCTCTTGTTGTTCTGCTGTGGCTTTTGAATGGGCTGCTACATTGAGCTTAGGTGGCCAAAAACAATCACTCCGTGATGAATAGATTTACAGCAGGATCTCATTAAAAATGTTCCCATTGCCAGAGGGATGGAGAGATGGCTCTTTGCACGGAGAGTGTTCCTGCACCCCAGGCGACGGACCACAGCAGCGCTGTCTGCAACCCAAGTGTCATGACCATCCATCCCAGCACTTCCCTTGGCAAAGGGAAAAGGGGGCGGAGGGGATCAGCTGTTTCTCCGGTGCTGACCTGCTCTGACCTTCTCCCCACCCGAGACAGAGCTCTCCAGCTCAACAGAGAGATCAAACCCACCTTGCTACTTTTCAATATTTCTCGTCTGGACCACTCCACTGTCTTCGTCTCTGAGGCAGGGGCAGCACAATTGGCAACGCATCTGGGCTCAGCCAGGATGGAGGTTCAAAAGAGCTGCTAACCAGTATCTCTCTTACCCCTCGTATACAAGAGGGAACATCGGCTGGTAAAGGCTTTCTCACCCCCAGCTGTTGAAGGTATGGGAGCTGTTCTGTCCTCTTTTGCATCTGGAAGGTTAAAAGAGCCTTCCCCAGCTGGGTACACTCCAGATATTTTGGACTACAACACCCAGCATTCCTATTCATTGGCCATGCTGGCTGGGACTCATGGGAGTTGAAGTCCAAAACAGCTGGAGGGTGCCAGGTTTAGGAAGGCTGCCTATTAGGTTGTCAAACTGTCCATGGAAAGTGTACGTTCACTTCAGGTGGGAGGACCACCTCTCCAAGGGACAAGAAACTGGAAGTTCTCTGTTCTTGTGCCTTGAGTCCCACCGTCCTTTCTTCCTTTTCCAATGCACCAGAGCAAGGAAGGTATCCAGACATCTTTTTTTGTTTTCCCCAAACCTGCCAACAAAACTACTGTTTCTCAAGCAAAAATACAAGGACATAGATAAATATACCAAAAGAAGCCATAACAAGTTTTGCAACAAATGTTAACAACATTTATTCTGCTTTTTAAATCGCCAGTCCAAACTGTTGGACAGACTAATTGAAAGCTAATGTAGCTTCTAAATTGAATTTCAAATGAATTTTACATTCATAGTTCATTTTGCTAATTTCATTCTCTGCATCCTGTAATTTGGTGACAATGATTGATCACTTGAGTGAATAATATCTATGTAGCAGGACCACTTAGTAATATAATATGTCATGTGCGATCACATTGGTAATGAATACAGTTTATTGGGAAATTCATTATGTATTTCAATTCCAGATGAACAATGAAATGGCCTTGGCAGAGCCACACCAGCTCACAGGCAATTCGGACAATAAAGGGGGACGTTTGCTAGCACCCCTCTTTTTTTCTTTTTCCAACAACAGTCTTTGTTTCAGTTATAGTTTTGCTCTGGATTATATTTCTACATCTTTGTACAAGGCAGAAGCCATTTATTTGATATATCTTACATACGTAATAAGCTAGAAGAAGCCATCTATCATCCGCCTTTTGCCCAGAAACCCCACCCACTCTTGGCAGCACCGCTCTGATATAATGGAATATTCATGAATGCTATAACTGCTCAGGGGGAAGTCAGGAACAGAATGTTGGCAAATGGTTGAGGTTCTGTGAGGGAGGAGAAAGGCCAAAAGTGAGCAGGAAGAGTCAACTGGTAGGTTGCTCAGCGGTTCTGCTGAGGCCCAACTGACCACCAGCTCTGGCTGCAACACCATATAGTTCTCCACTCAAAGTAGCCCATGGATGTAGCTATGTGGAGGAAGTAACACATGATCTGGAATTCCCACATTGTTTTTTGTGATTGTGTTCTGTAGAGGCAAACCAGGAGTCTCAGCATGAACAGGCCAAGTAACTGAACTGGAAGAAACAGGCTCACTTTTGCTGCAGAAGCCTGTCTGAGCGGTTGGGCCTGCATAATCTCTTCAAGGGTCAGAACAATCCTGGACCTACATGAACCAATAATCAAAGACAATTCTTAATTAAGCTTTACTTGTTTCTTTTCCTCCAATCCAGATTTTCTACTCCCAGTGAGCTGTAAGAATTAATAGATGAGTTTTGGAAGAAGCCTGGTGGTCTCTGCAGCTCTTCTTGCATTTATAATGGACTGATTTGCACCTGGGTGGGTAAGCCACCCCACAAATAAGCCATGGTGGGCTGTTTCTACCCTGAACAACCCATGGTACACCCGACAAATGATTGGACTTGCTGTGGCATTTTCTCCACCTCAGTCTTCCAGCCAGCTCCAGCACGTGTCCTTAGTAGGGTGACCAGATAAAATCCAGGTCAGGGCTCATGTAACTTTAACCGTTGTAGAAAAAAGGGAATTTCAGCCAGAGTCATTTGTATGCAATTAGTTCCTGGTGATATTCCCTCTTCATCACAACAGTTAAAGTTGCAGGCACTATACTAGAATGACCATATACAAAAGAAGGCAGGGCCCCTGCACCTTTAACTGTTGTGATGAAGAGGGAATTTCACCAGGAACTAATTGTATACAAATGACACTGGCTGAAATTCCCTTTTCTCTACAACTGTTAAAGTTACATGAGCCCTGACCTGGATTTTATCTGGTCACCCTAGTCCTTGGTGCCTTTGAAGCAGAACCCGTCTTTTTTCTTCTCGCTCTGGACCGCTTCCTGAACCGATAGCTACCCCTTTTCATTCACCACTTTTTCCCCCTGGTTCCTTGGGAGGATGCAAATATGTTTGTGACTTTGCCTCCATTCTTTTGCAAGTGCTCCATTTTATCTGCCCAATATGTGTAGTCTTGCCTTGTCAGTGTCCTTGTATGTTCTGGACAGACCATTTTCTGGTCAGGGTTAGTATCACGGCTACCACCCACCCCTACCAATCACTTTCTGGGCGAAGTACAAAGTGTCGGTCATTACCTTTAAAGCCCTACATGGTTTGGGTCCAGGTTACTTGCGGGATCGCCTTCTCCCATACAATCCGCCCTGCACGCTCAGGTCCTCTGGGAAGAACTTACTTCAGCCAGCCAAAAGTAGGCTGACAACCATTACCCAGAGGACCTTCTCTTCTGCCACTCTAGACTGTGGAATGGCCTGCTGCAAGAGATCAACCAACTTAACAATCTTCCAGAATTTAAGAAAGCGACAAAGACTTATCTCTTCCGGCAGGCCTACCCAGTCAAATGTTAAGAGTTTTATTGGTATTTTAATAATGTATTAGTTTTTATATGTTTTTAATCAGTTTTATGTATTTTATATCATTTGCTTTTAATGTTGTTCCCCGCCTTGATCCAGAGGGAGAGGCGGGTAAGAAATAAATATGTTGTTATTATTATTATTGTTATTGTTATTATGTTGCAGCTGGCGATGGGAGCACCAAAGTGGAGTAACATACAAGGAAGCTGACAAGGTGAGACTGCAGATGGGCTAATTTGCACAGAGTTTACAAGGACTGGGTGGGAAATAATACGAAGGGGCAGGAGGGACCCATTTGTCCAATTGAGAAGCCCTGGAAAAGAGGAAACGATGTAAGAGCAGCACGGCAGGGAGAGGCAATCTCTCCCACTTGGCAATGTAACCCTCTTGTTTTTAAGTATTGTCCTCCATCCATTCAACACTTCCCTGTTCAACACTTTCAGCAAGTCCAGAAAGGGGAGATATTTACTCTCCCTGCTCCTTTTCAGAGCAGTTACTGCAGGTGTGCAAATTTCCCCTCCACGTACTTTCCAGTCCTTAAATTTGTGCAAATATTCCTAACAACAACAATAGGCTGACCATATGAAAAGGAGGTCAGGGCTCATCTAACTTTAACAGTTGTAGAGAAAAGGAAATTTCAGCCAGTGTCATTTGTATGCAATTAGTTCCTGGTGAAATTCCCTCTTCATCACAACAGTTAAAGTTGCAGGGGCCCTGCCCTCTTTTGTATGTGGTCATTCTAGTATAGCTCCTGCAACTCTAATTGCTGTGATGAAGAGGGAATTTCACCAGGGACTAATTGCATACAAATGACACCGGCTGAAATTCCCTTTTCTCTACAACTGTTAAAGTAATTTTAACTTGTTTTATGCTTTATGCTTTTAAATTTTGTATATTGGTGTTTTAATTGTTCAATGTATTTAATTTTTGTAAACCGCTCAGAGAGCTTCGGCTATGGGGCAATATATAAATGGAATTAAATAAATAAATAAATAAATAAATAAAGTTACATGAGCCCTGTCCTCCTTTTCATATGGTCAGCCAAAACAACAACAACAACAACAACAACAACAACAACATTTCAGAGGGTGGCTGAATGGGACGGAGCAAGTGGGGCACCCACACCAGCAGGACTTCCACCCACCCCTGCAATGAACCCCATCTGCTCCATCCCATGCAACCACCCTCTGAAATGTTTTCCTCAAAATAAATTGTCAGGGAGATGTGCTGAAATGCAGTAACTGCAGCAGTAACTGCTCTGACAACGAGCTACGAAAAGGGGAGGGAGTTAATAATACCTCCCATTTCTTGACTAGCTGGCTACCCATGGTGTGTTGTTGTGACACTTTCCAGTGGCAATTCACAAAGGCAAGATGGCTGAAAGTATTGTGAATGGCCCACAAAGCTTCAGCTATTGGGCAGTATAGAGAAATGTAACCAATCATTCAATCAATCAAATGCCACTAGGCTTGTACAAATCACTGCAGGGTGCAGAGGCTGAGCATGTAGCCATGCTGCCTCCCACTTTGCTTCCCCCAGGGCTGCTCCATGTAGGGCTCCATCGCACCAACATTCCCCCCCCCCCCCAGTTTGTGTCTGCGGTTTCCCCCTCCATTTCCTTAGCGAGTGAAACGCTGGGCACTTTCACATCTGTGTATTGCTACTATGTTGGCAAAATCTCCTACCCTGCCCCCTACGTTTTCCTTCCTCCTGCGGATATATATATATATATATATATATATATATATTGCAAATACAATAGTATGGCAGCCTGAAACGGTGCAATTACAGTAAAACAACACACTATGCTTTCCCCTAAGATTATATTAAACAAGATTAGTGAAGAGAAAGTATTCGTTTTTGGAGAAGTTTGGCAAGGAGAAGCTGACATTGTTCTGTTCAGGAAACCTAGACATGCCTACTCAGGAGTAACTCAGGAGTAAGAACCTTCTCCGTGGGGTGTTTGGGCGCCCCCTCTCCCTCTGCCTTCACGGTTAAGCAGTTAAGCAAATAACTTCCCTGCCCTCCTCTTTTGTCAGAGAGACCGCCCTTCGACACACACACACCCAACAAAAAGCGGAATGGTCTGATATAGCTCAAGGACAGCAATACACAGGGCAGAGGAACTGCTCTATTGCACACGGAGGGGAAAAACCCCAGACTTTTCCTGCTCCAAAATATGATGGAAACTGGAGGGGAAGAAGGGAGATGAGTGCAGGATAGGCACGTCATGTGCAGCGCACTGTAAAAGCATATACCGGGCATGGCGAGAGTGTGATGAATTGCTGGTGTGATGGAGCTCAATCAATCAATCAATCAATCAACCTTTATTTACAGTCAATAGACCGAAGGTATAACATATAAAATATTTAAACCAATTAAAAACCAATAACAGCAGTTAAAAACATAATAAAATCACAGGGGAAACATATTGATACCTTACAAAAAATATTTATAACTTTAACAGGATCCACTATCGACTCTTGCTCTAGTCAGTACAGCCTGATTGGCAACCTGTTCAGTTATATATTTGTTTGTACCCTGTAATAAAATAATTAAAAGCGAATCAGTAGATTGGCCCGGTAGGAGCTGTGTGATTGGCCAAATTAAATCTACTCTTGCCTGTTGGTAATAACTACAAGAAAATAAGACATGTTCAATACTCTCTACCTCTATATTATTGCATGGGCAACATCTATTGTTGTATCTCTTGTATCTCCCCTCTAATAACTTAGAGGGAAGGACATTGAACCTGGCTAGGGAAAATGCTTTTCTATACTTTGGAATAGATAGCCATTTTAGATAGAGCATACCATCTCTACCAGATTGAAATTTCAGCCCCAGAGATTGTGGGGAACAGGGACCCCATGCAGCTCCAAGGAGCTCCTGCCTATCTATGTCCAAAAGTCTTTGCTTAATAATTACACTGGCTTTCTCAAATCCCAACATTAACAGATATGAAGGTGAAAGACCAATGGTGGCAATTTTTCCCTCAACAGCTTTGATCCAAGGGGATACAAAAGTGTCGGAGAATACTTCAGATGCCAAGGAATTAAGGGGACTCAGTAAACAGCAGCGAAGCCAAAAATGAA
Organism: Anniella stebbinsi; assembly: GCA_029215795.1. NCBI lineage: Eukaryota > Metazoa > Chordata > Lepidosauria > Squamata > Anniellidae > Anniella > Anniella stebbinsi. The sequence goes on from JARDYH010000001.1 coordinate 376,520,378, forward strand.
TTGAGTTAGATCCAGGCTACACATTTTAACGAATTAAGACCTGCTTCTAAGTTCAGAGTAGTTCCTGAGACACATCTTGGAAAACCAAAAATAACCCTTACAAAAAGATGTTGGATTCCTTCAAGAATGATATTTGAATGTGGAAACCAGATAGGTGATCCAAACAGAATTTGGGACACAGTAATAGACTTATATACCCGGGTAGCAGCATTAATATATTTCCCACCCTTTGTAAAAAAAAAACCGAGTTAATGCTCCAGTACTTTGTTCAGCTCTGGTTTTAATATATTTTTCATAGACCTTCCAGCTGAGTGCCTCATGAAACCATATCCCTAGATATTTATATGAATTGGCTTGTTCAACTCTATTCCCTGTCATTGACCACTTAAATCTCACCTTCCTTTTTGAAAAAACCAACACTTTGGTTTTAGTGTAATTAATTGCTAAAGAATTTATTTTACAGTATTCAGCGAAGCCATTTAATAGTCTTTTAAGGCCCAGACGTGTCTGGGACAATAAAACCGCATCGTCTGCATAGAGAAGAAGAGAGACTTTAGTTTGCCCAGTTTTCGGTCAGTGAGACGGTATGTGCGCCAACGTAGAAGGGAGGTCTGCCAGATATAGGTTAAATAGGGTGGGGGCAAGGCCACACCCCTGCCTAACACCTCTAGTAGTCATGATTTTATTTGTTACATGTCCCTGTCTACTGCAACGGACCTGGTGAGATGGAGCTCGTAGAGGACTGAAGACAGACTCTGTGAAGTTGCCTTCCCTCCCTGCTTGATGTTGGACTCCTCCTACACCCTGGGTTTGCCACCCTTTTTTGCTGCCCCTTGACACAGAGAAGTGTAAATGCAGGTTGCTTACCTGTAACTGTAGTTCTTCGAGTGGTCATCTGTGCAGTCACACATATGGGCTCGCGCCGGCGCTGAGCTCGCTTCGGGAAACTTCTAACTAGCTAGGATTTTAGGCGGGAACCCCTCCCCCCACCGTCCTACCGCGCATGCTCAGGGTCCCGCCTACCTCAGTTCCCTGAGACCGCTAGGCCTCGCGACTAAGGCAATGTGATTTATATTAATACTTAAACTAGTCGAGCATGGCGGAGTCAGCTTGACAATCAGAACAGCGATGCCAAGAGGGGACGGCGGGTGGGTTGTGTGACTGCACAGATGACCACTCGAAGAACTACAGTTACAGGTAAGCAACCTGCATTTCTTCTTCGTGGTCTCTGTGCATCACACATATGGGCGAGTAATAAGCCAACTTACCGGAGGTGGGAGAGGCACGCTGCATGGTCATTGGCATATCGAAGATAGGACCGCTCTGCCAAAGGAGGAGTCCTGGTGCACTCTAACGTCCAGACGGTAGTGTTTCACAAAGGTAGAGGCATTTGCCCACGTGGCTGCCTCACACAGGTCTGGGATCGTTGCGCCATGAAGGAGTGCTGTTGAGGCCGCCTGCCCCCTAGTAGAGTGGGCGATTAGTCCAGTGGGTATTTCCTTGCCCAGGAGTTGGTACGATAGTGCGATAGTGTCTACAATCCATTTGGAAAGACGTTGCGAGGATACCGATAAGCCCTTATTTTTTCCACCAAAGCAAACAAAAAGTTGGCGTGACTTACGGAACTCCTCTGAACGAGATTTGTAGAAGGCTAGAGCCCTTCTAACGTCTAGAGCGTGCAGCGTGGAGCACAGCAGATCAGAGGATGCCTTGAAGAAGATAGGTAGCACAATGTCCTGATTTATATGAAAATCGGAGGCAACCTTGGGGACAAAGGATGGGGGAGGACGAAGGACGACCTTGTCGCGGAAAAACTGTGTGTATGGAGGGTCAACAAGCAGTGCTGCAAGTTCTGATGCCCGTCTTGCAGACGTGATGGCAACAAGAAAAACCGTCTTCAGTGTCAACAAACGAACATTGGTCGTAGCTAACGGCTCAAAGGGCTTAGTGGACAATGCAGTCAGCACGAGCAAGAGACTCCACTGCGGGAGGCATGGGCGAGTGGGTGGAAAGAGATTGTGTAGACCCTTAAGGAAAGCCTTGGCAAGAGGGTGCGTGAATGCCGAGGTCCCGTCGATGAGAGGATGGTGAACTGCAATTGCCGCTAGATAGACCCTGATAGAGGATAGCCGTAAGCCAGTAGCATGCAGAGAGTGAAGGAAGGCGATAACGTCGGTAATAGTAGCCGAACAACTATCGAAACCCTTGGTTGCTGCAAAAACTTGAAAACGTTTCCATTTTGCCAAGTAGGATGACCTAGTCGAAGGCTTTCTAGAGGCGTCGAGAATAGTCCTTATGCCTTGAGGTAAAGCTATTCCTCGCCAGAGGGCAGGAGCCTCCACGCCGTGAGACGCAGGGTTTGTATGTCTGGGTGTAGTATCCTGCCGTTGTCCCTGGATAGGAGGTCCGGAGAGGTTGGGAGATGCCACACTCGATGGGCAGCTAGTCTGCGTAGCGGCGTGAACCATGCTTGTCGTGGCCACCATGGTGCAATCAGGATAGCGTTGGCCTGATGGCGTTGTATCCTTGTGACCGTTTTCGTTATCAGGGGAATCGGAGGGAACATGTAAAGAAGACCGTGTGACCAGTCCCATAGGAAGGCATCCCCTAGGGAGTCGCGACCTATACCTGCTCTTGAGCAATAAGCCCGACAGACTCCGTTGTGTTGGGTCGCAAACAGGTCGATTTCTGGGGTGCCCCAACGGGAAAAGATGCGATCCAGAATGCGAGGGGCTAATTCCCATTCGTGAGTGTCTTTGAAAGATCGGCTGAGTTCGTCCGCTTTGACGTTGGCTGTCCCTGCTATGTGCAGAGCTGAGAGCCGGATGTCTCTTGTGATCGCCCAGTGTAAGATGTCCATAGTAAGGTGGAGGAGACGCGGGGAGCGGGTGCCGCCCTCCTTGTTGATGTACCACACTACGGATGTGTTGTCTGAGAGCACTCGTACGTGGTGTCCCCGTAGTTGGGGGAGGAATGCCTTCAGGGCTTTCTTCACAGCGAGGAGTTCTAGTTTGTTTATGTGCAAGGAACTCTCTGAAGGTGACCATCTTTCTTGTATGAACAGGTCCTCCAGGTGCGCCCCCCAGCCTTGAAGCGATGCATCGGTCGTGACAACCCTGGAGGGGCCGGGATCGACGAAAGGCAGACCCTGTGAGAGATTGCTTGGATGCGACCACCAAAGGAGCGAGCGTCTTACGTGATGCGGAATGGTAAGTACTAACTTGCGTGGATCCTGGGGTGGTGTATAGCGACTCAATAGGAGTTGCTGGAGGGGACGCATTCTCAGGCGCGCCCATCTGACTACGAAGATAGCCGCAGCCATAAGGCCTAGGAGCCGTAATATAGTGAGGGCTGTTGCCCGCGTGCGGATACTCAGTCTGGCAGCTAGACGCTGTAGGGTCTCCAATCTGTCTTGGGGGAGGAAGGCTCTTGCGACGATGGAGTCGAGATGAACTCCGATGAATTGAAGTGATGTGGTTGGTTGAAAAACCGATTTTTCGTAATTTATTTGCAGACCTAAGGATGAGAGGATGGACTCCACCGTGTTGACGTCTGCGATTGCTTGGTGGCGAGTTGGAGAGACGACTAGCCAGTCGTCTAGGTAAGGATAGACCTCGATGTCGATGGACCGAAGATGTGCACAAACCGCTGCCATACATTTGGTAAAGACTCTTGGAGCTGTCTTTAATCCGAATGGTAGGACCACGAATTGGTAGAGTTGGGACCCGATGGCGAAACGGAGATATTTTTGGTGTTCCTCGAGGATGGCTATGTGGAAATATGCATCCTTGAGGTCGATCAGCGTAAACCAACTGCCTCGTCTGAGGAGTGGCAGGATGGTAGAAAGGGTGATCATTCGAAACTTCCGGGGTCTGATGAATTTGTTCAGACTTCGGAGATCCATAATAGGACGAAGTCCCCCGTCCCTCTTGTGCACTGTAAAATAGCGGGAGTAGAACCCGTTGTTTGACTGATGCGCTGGAACAGGTATGATCGCGCCCTTGTCCAACAAAGCCTCTGTTTCTTGGAGTAGGGTTTCTGATGGAGGCGTGATTTTTACAGTGCCTAGTGGAGGAAGGACTTCGAAGTCTATCGTGTAGCCCCGTTGAACGACTTGGAGGACCCACTGGTCGGTGGTGATGGATGCCCAAGTATGGAAAAACGGCTGGAGCCTGTTTCGTGACAGAAAAGAGTCCCGCAGGGGTAAGTCAAAGACGACGTTTTTGTTGGGTTTGTTTTGAACGAGCCTGAGAGTAGCGAGGAGCGGGCTTGTGTTGTTGGTAAGAGGCCGACGCACTCAGTTGCTGGTAGCGTTGACCACGGTCCTGGCCTTGTCTGGGCTGATAGGGTAGGGGCCTGTACCACTTCCGGGCCCTGAAGGTCTGCGCAGGAGGTTGGCTGAACCCCATCTTTTTAGCGGTCATCTTCGCCTTGTGGATAGTATCCATTGTAGAGTCGGTTTGCGTATTGAACAGACCTTCCCCGTCAAAAGGCAAATCCTCGATGCGGTTCTTAGTCTCGATGGGGAGATTTGACGAGCGCAGCCACGCGTGACATCGGAGGGCAACCGCTCCGATCATGGCCTTGGAGCCTGAATCCACTTGGTGTCTGGCAGTGGTCATCTGCTGTTTTGATAGGCGGATGGCCTCCGCCTGAAAGACACGTGCCAGGTCTCGTTGGTCGTCTGGCAGATAATCAGTCAGGTTGGAGATTTTCTGCCATAAAAACAACTGATACCTGGCCATCATGGCCTGGTAATTTGATGTTTTCATCACCAAGGCCGCCGAAGAGTAAATCCTTCTTCCAAAAGAGTCCAGTTTACGGCCCTCCTTGTCAACGGGGGCGGTACGAGATCGACCCGACTTCCCTTGGGACGCTTCCACAACGATGGAGTTTGGCTTAGGGTGGGTAGCCAGGAAAGGCGCTTCTGTCTCCTTTACCTTGTAGAGAGCGTCGAGTCGTTTAGAAGTGGGAGCTAGCGTCGCTGGATTAGACCAAGATTGCTTTGCCGTCTTTAGCAAAGTGCGAACCAGCGGGAGAGTCAGTTGAGGGGTTGGTTCAGTCCTCATAACATCATAAATATCCCCTTCCTCTTCTTCTGGCTGCTGGACATCTATGCCCAGTGATTGGGCAAGACGGAGCATCTGCTCATTAAAGCCCCCTAGTTCCATGGTTGGTGAAGCTCCCTCCTCGGTAGCGACCTCTTCTGTTGGTGATGGTACCGACGGAGCTGGCGACGGGGGTGAAGACGGATCCGACTCGTAGTCGTCCAAAGACGGCGACGGTAACGAATGTCGGTACCGGGAGACGACAACCTGCTGCGGTACCGAGGAGGGCTGAGACGGAGTGCGTCGATGCGTCGACGCCGGGAGAAGTGATGTCGTCCGGCGAGGTGGCACTGGTGGCGGCATATGATGGGAAAACTCCGAACCGCGGTCCCAGTCCTGGGAGACGGAATGCGATCGCGACCGACGATGAAGCATCGGTACCGAGGCCTCGGTACCGGTAGGGTCGGAGTACTCTTCATCGATGACGAGGACGTCCGATCCGAAAGGCGGAATGTCCTGAAACTCAGGTCGGGAGGACGGTTCCGTCGGTACCGGTGACGGTAACGAAGGAGGCCTGGTCGGTGATGCTGCAAGCGGGGTCGAATGTCCCGGCATAGGTTGTTGCGGTGGGGAACGGCGCTTCGATACCGAAGGCTGGTCCATCGGCAGTGACGAGGGGCGTTTTCGCGGCTTCGATGTCTTGGAAGCAGACGGTAACGATGATGGTACCGATGAAGACTTCTTCGGTACCGTGGAGCTCGTCGATGTATATGATACCGAGGAGAATTTTTTCGGTATCGAGGGCTTCGATGTCGGTAGCCCTGCCGATGTCGACGGCCCTGTTTTTGAAACTCTCGTCGAAGTCGATGGTGGTTTCGACTTTTTTGTCGTCTTTCCCTTCTTTAGTTTATGCGGAGGGGAAGATGGAGACAACGGTGCCTGATCTGTGGCCCGAAAGGAGGGCAAGTCAGGAGTTGCTGGGCGTGAGCATAAGGTGGGCGATGGCCCGTGCTCCCCAGAAGACGAAGGCCTCTGCTCCATGCGGCCTGAAGATGGGTGGTCAATGGCGGAGAGGGCTTTACTCCAAAGGAGACTGCGCAATCTGTCGGCCCTGTTCCTCCTTGTCTGCCTCGAAAATTTCATGCAGTGGGAGCAAGACTCAGTAATATGGCCTTCCCCCAGACAGCCCAGGCACAAAGAATGTCCGTCCGTGAGGGCTAGTTTGGCGCGGCAGCCAGAGCAGCGCTTGAAAAGCGCGGTCTGCGCCATAGGCCGTCGAACAGACTATCTAACTAAAACTAACTTTTTTTTCTTTTTTTTTTTATAACAAGGAACCTAGCTAACTATACTAACAGTAAAACAGTAAAAACTAACTTTTTTGTCCTTCTTTCAGGTCTCCGACAACGGAGGAAGTCTCCCGCGAGGCGTTCAGCTAAGCGGTCGAAGAAGAACTGAGGTAGGCGGGACCCTGAGCATGCGCGGTAGGACGGTGGGGGGAGGGGTTCCCGCCTAAAATCCTAGCTAGTTAGAAGTTTCCCGAAGCGAGCTCAGCGCCGGCGCGAGCCCATATGTGTGATGCACAGAGACCACGAAGAAGAACATGTGATGCTTTGCCTGGCACTTTGTTTCTGTGTATGTGTGTGCATGCCACACATGTGTTTAGAAATGGTGCTTTTTAGAACGTCGATGTGGCAAGCAAGGGGGCACTTGGCCAATCCTCCTTTGGAGATGTTGGCTGAATTAGGAGAAAGATCTAACAAACTGCATATCCAGGAATGAGCTGGCAGAAGGACAAATCCAATTTGATTGCAATAAAATTTTAATGCAGGGAAGCTTTGCACTTTGCCACCAGCCCACAATTAGCTGTTGCTACGTTACAGGCAGGTGGCAAATAGCGAGAGTGAAGCAAGAGTGAATCGTTAGAGTCAGGCGCTTGGCCTCCTGAGCCCAAGGCCAGCTAGTCTCCCAGGGAAAGCCCGGCTTTTCCTCACCCCGCTGCTACCTGAAACCCCGTCCTTGGGCCTGGGTCCACAGAAGCATCTGCTCTAGCACAGAGCTATGGGCCATCCCCAAAAGAGGCCATTCACTGACCGCCCCTCTCTTCTTCCATGGCAGCATACAGAGGTCCTCATGCTTCAGCCTCTCACCCACCAGTCCCTGGCACCTGATGCTCCGGCCCAATTCAGAGCACCCCACCACTGCAGGGGCCTTAAATCGGAAGCAGAGCCTGCCAAGAGACGCTCTACGTATCTCCCACACCCTCTCTGGTTGGCAGCAAAGCAGATGCAGCCCCCTGGCTCCACTGCGACCCCGCCCACCCATTTGCCTTCTTCCACATGGGCCTCGCCTGCTTTGACGGTCCCAGCCCCCAGCCCATGGGAAGGGCTTTGGCACAGGAGGCAGGAATTCCAACACGACATATAGAGAACTCCAAAGACATTTGCGTTTGCTTACAGGACTCCTGTCAGTTCCATAGAGCATCGATGCGGCGTCCTCTGTGTTCGCAAACATGGCGAAGACACTTGTGATAGGAGGAAGGGGTGGCAGCAGCTGAACACGCCACCCTGTAAGATAACTGCCACACCGTCTGGAGTTGTGTGTGTGCGCTATTCCTTCCGGAGCATGTGGCTGAGCCATCTGGCACCCCATGGCTGATCCCAGAGGCTGCCCACACCCTGTGCGGGAGCTTCATATTTTTAGGTTTCATACATAGGAAGTTGTTTGGACCACTTTTCTTTTTCTGCCTCAGGTCAGAGAAGCCAAGCGTGGCCTCCACCCCAATCCATACATGATCTACTAGGATGTCGTACTGCTACCACGGTTGGGATCCGGGCCAGCAGGACACATTCTGTCGCCTGAGGCAGGAAGACAGGCCACCGCTGCCCCCTCCCTTCTCTCTCTACCTTCCCATACCACCACCACCACCATCTTGCTGTTGTCACTTTGCTGGCTCCTCCCATCCTCAGTGCCTGAGGGGTCCTCAGAAGCATTGTGCTGAAGACGCCCTGTACCATGGCTTTTCGGGCAGCCTCCAGGGTGAATTTACCCACAGTGCCTTGCTCTGAAGAACTACCCCTCAGAGCAAGGCATTTAAGCCTGGTAGGTTCTCTGAAGCATGAAGCTGCAGCATGAAAGCAGCCAGTGGGTCTCCCCAGAGATCTTGCCTGCCCAGTGTCTTGCTCTGAGGATCCTCAGAATTAGGCATCAGGTGGATGGCCAGGCTGCCGCTCTGGAGAGCTGTGCCAGCTACTTTCCACTTGTGGCATTCAATGCTGTTCTCCCCGGTGCCAGCTCAGCAGAGTGATGCCTTGCTCCGAGAGCACTCAGAGCAAGGCATTGACACACCAATCTGGAGAGATGCGCTGGATAGTCAGGAGAGGTCAAGTCAGGACCTGAAAGACGGAGCCGGCATCAAGGATAGGCATAGTCGGGCACCTGCCGAGGGCCCACACCCCAGCAGCCCCCCTCCGGTCTTGCTCCTCCTGTTCTCCATTGCAACCTGCTTGTTCACCTGCATCTTGCTCTGACCCAGACAATGGGGATGGTGTGAGAAGGAGAAGCAGCAGTAGATGTCCCTGCCGACTGGCTCCCTGGCTCTCTGCCTGTCAAGCAAGCAAGTGGGAGCCATGATGAGAAAGAGGAGGAGGAGGAGCTGATGACAATGGTGGTGAGAAGGTGGACTCACCGAGAGAGGACCCATTGAGGGTGTCTTGCCCAAGGGCCCTCAAAGGCTGGAGCCGGCACTGCTGGGAGACCAGTGCCATTACTGTGTGGATGAGACATAGCTCAGAGCTTTCCATCAGACTCCAGAGAGGCAGTGGAAGTCCTCAATTAGCGTTTGCCACCAGCAGAGGTCTCAGATGTGGGCTAACAAGCTGAAACTGATATCCAAACAAAGATGGAAGTGCTACTGGATGGGGCTGAAACTGACCCAGGCATAGATGCTTGGCCTATTCTGGAGGCTGTCTATATGTACGGTCCTGCATCAGTTATATGATGCAGCCACAGATTCACAGCCACCACCGGGGGGGGGGGAGGGTTCTGTGAAGCTGCACAGTTAAAAAGTCGAGGACTTACCCTAACTTTTTCATTGGGAGTAAGGTTACCTCAGCTCTTCCGCCATCTGACCTCTCTCCATGGTCGATCCGGGTAGGCGGGCGTTCCAGAAGGATAGAACCTGGTGATTGGTCACTGGAAGCCAGGAAGAGGGCGGGGGGAGAGCTCTAGTACCCGGATGACTGCTGAAAACCCTGCGTTCCCTCCTTGGCATGGGGATTACCAAGCGCAACCCCACAGGAGCAAAAAGGTGGGGTTTAGAGGGAACATGGAACCAATGTGCTGCCATCAAGGCAGCCTCCTGGTTTGGATGGGGCTGCAAGCACTCTTTTCTGAAGGGAAAGCACCACAGCTTGGAAGCCCACGTCTTGGAGATGGGCAAGAGTGCTGTTTACCCATTTGGACCGCTACCAAAGTTGCAGCCTTATCTCATGAGATTTGACCAGGCTACAGCCCAACATGACTTGGGAACATCCAGCATATCATGTAAAGCAGTTGTTGTTTTTAAAAGAGAAAAGGCTCAGGAAACAAATGTCCTCATAATGTAATTAAGAAGTAGCAATAAATAAGTGTATGTATTTGTATATCCAATTACACTCTATAATGCTCCTGAAGAGTTCGGTGTTATTTCATCACCGTACACAGCAAGCGCCATAGTAACTATAAGCAGATAAAAATCACCCTCTCTATTTATTTAGTAGATTTATATTCTGCTCCATTCCATTAAATAATATATCCCTGAAAGGACTAGCATAACTCAGGTTTACGTCTGTAATCAGAATCCAGCTCTGAAAGATCCATAGCTTCCGATTCTGAACATTCCTGGACTTCAGAAAATGGAAGGTTTGCATAGACTGAGGCTGCCTCTACAGAAGAAGTTTAAAGCTCTTTCAAGGCGCTTTAAAAAATTTACCTCTACAAGGAGGGAGCGCAAATCGGGCCTAGAGGCGTGCCATCCCTCCGATTGTGCGCATTATCGAATGCGCGTTAAATAGCGAGTTTTATTTTGCGGCGGGATGTGAAGCCGGCGCCCTGCCTCCCGAGTGCTGCTGCTGCTGCTGCTGCTGGCTCCCCCGCTCGGCTCCTGGCTTCCCATAGGAAGTTTAGCCGGCTCCTCTGGCTCCGTCTTTTGCCCTCCTCGCCCGCCCACGTCCCTCGGCAGACAGCAGGGGGAGACCCCGGCCGGCCTCGGCCAGCTCCTGCTCGCTCCCGCCACCCCCCACGACGGACGGACGGATGGCCAGCCCAGCCCAGCCCTTCCTTCCCTCCCTCCGGCAGGGGAGGGCGAAGCAGCCAGGCACGCAGACAGGCAATGGAGCGGAGCGCTGAGGCGCACCCGGCCCTTTAAGGGCTGCCGGTTCCGGCACAGCCTCAGCTGAAGCCAGCGCACGCGGGAGAGCTTCGCGTGGCCGAAGAAGGGGTCGCCCTGCCGCCGCCCCCCCTCTCCCCGCCGCCGCCGCTGCCCCCGCCGGGAAGGAGACGCTCCCCGTCCAGCAGTGACAACTCCTCCCGGCTCCCCTGAGCGCCCCCCCACCCCCAGTTTCTTGCCTTTGCGGAGAGAAAGGCCGGCGGAGGACTCTCGCTGCCCCCTCCGCTGCTCCCCAGCCGAGATCAGCTCCTGCCTCCGGGGGTCTGCACCCCCCCCCCCTGCAGTCACTCTTTGGAAGCCAGCAGCAGTTTTCCGGGCTGATCCGCCCCCGGCCCCCGATGTAGCCGTCCTGCATCTGCTGCCCCCCTCCCCGCTCCGTCCCTCCCTGGGGTTCGATCTCGCCTCCCCCCTCCCCCCTCCCCTCTCCCTGCCTGCCTCTCGTGCAGAGGTATTAGGCGTAAATGCGCTTCAGCGATGATGCGCATAATCGCTTAACCAGGCGCAAAAGCGAATCCTTGTAGAGGGGACCCAAGTAGTTGTGGTTGGTTCATTTCACTTATTGCAGAAGATGGAGAAACTGAGGCAAGTGAGGGAGCGCTTGGATTGTAGGAATGGATGGATGTCCCACTACGTTCCATTCACACCCAAGGCCATGGCATGGGTGTGTTGGCAGGGAAGGAGTAAATTATCCACTCTTTTAACTATTTCAAAATCCATTTTGGTTGAACCATTTGAAGTGTAAAATAAATAACTCTTCGACACAGCAGGGATAGTGCTGGTGTGGGAAGGCTCCCCATGAATTGGGGGGGGGGAGCCCCATCAGCAGAATTTGCCCACATGGGACGGGAGTGCTGCTTTGTAATGAGTAAGCTAGCACGGCATTGGTCTCTAGCGAAGGGGGAAGTTCCCTCCCCTCCCCTCCCCTTGTGCAAAGCGGCATAAGTGTACGCATGGGTGTGCTGGGTGTGCCCAGGCACACCCTAATTTCCCAGGGCCACCTCCCCTTTCCTGCCCACCCCACCCACTCGAATCAAGGGTTTTAAAGAGGATGGGAAAGCCTCTGGAAAGCCGCTATTAGCATCCCTGGGGGAACTATGCACTTTCCGGAGGCCCTGGAAAGCGCGCTTTCCCCTCCTCCACTCCAATCAGGGCCTTTAAGGTGCACACCTAATGAAATGAGCTGCACACTCCTATGCAAAGTGGCACAACTCCCCAAAGAAATCATTGAGTAGTGGGGTGGGGCTGGGGCTGGCACAGGTGGTCCACTTGCTGATGAGCTGAGGGTGGTTCTCAGAACTTTGTTCTGTCCCTCCGTTGGGGTTGCCTGGCGTCTCAGACAGAGCAGGTCAAGCAGCTAATGCAGAACTAGCCTCGGTAGGTCCTACATCAGGGGCCTTGAGGACCCAGCTGGATGGTATGTGAGTCAATACAGACCCACCTGGACACATGGGCAGGGACTGGCATCCCTTCTCCTCCCTGCAGAGACTGAAGCGTTGGGTCTTTTGCATTCCACCCTCCCAAGTTCTGCAGTTCAAGGCAATCATGATCAGCAGCACACATGTCATGATGCATTCTGTTTACAGCACATTAAGAGAACAGGGAAGTGGAATTAGCTCCCACGTATTCACATGTGCGCACTCCACACACAGACGGAGAGTGAGGTGGGTGTCTGGGGCTCCCCCCCGCCAGAGCTTCACAGTGCAGCCCCCCTCCCCAGCCATCACTTCTGAGTCATTATTAACTTCCCACTGCTGCATAGTTGTTGCTCCTGTGCTGTGAGGAAACCACCTAGGGATGTAGAGGGAGGGCCTGGGGATGATCCCGGACATACCTGCTTCTGGGATCGTCCTCCTCTTTCTTAACAGGAAGTGCGAGGTCCCAGCTTTGTCCTGGGACATCGCACAGTTGTGCCCACCATTTTTTTTTAAAGGCCAGAAGAGTGCACTTGCGCTCCATTGGAAAGGTAAAGGTGTTTTTTTTTAAAAAAAAAACCGAAATCGGGGTCCCCACCCACCCCCTGCCATCTTGGGGATGGCGGACTTGCTTCCCCCTCCCCTTTTGGGCACAGAGCCACGCTGCATGGCTCCGTGCCCGTTTCTAGTGCCTGCTTACTTGCGAGTAAGCAGGTACCAGGCAGGACATGTGCCTACACCTCCTGCGGTCTTGGGACATTCACGGGACCGCGGGAAAAATCAGGTTTTCCCTGGGATTCCTTATCCCAGGGAAAACCCGTGCCCATCATCCCCCCGCCCCCGGGAGTCCGTGTGTGTCATTTGGACACACAGGGACGACCCAGGCTTGTGTAGAAATGGCCTAGGCGGGCCTAAGGCAGGGGTGGGGAATTCACAGGCCAAATCTCGCCCTCCTGGGGTCCCAATATGGCCTTCTGGGGTTCCCCCAAAGGCCACGCCCCCTTACCCAGCCCCAGCCCTTCCCCCGGCCACCAGTCATTTGATAATATTCCAGCGTTTGCATGCATTTCTCCCCATCCTAAAAGGTTGAAATGCCTCTGCTAAAGCTTACATATTGGCAGCCAGAGCTTTAAGCTGGAATTTGGGTCCTGCTTCTTTTGTTTTCAGCTCCACCCACCTCTGGAATGTGCCCCTCCCACCAGCTTCTCAGAAATAATAATATAATATAATAATAATAATAATAATAATAATAATAATAATAATATTTATTTGTAGCCCGCCTCTCCCTGCGGATCGAGGCGGGGAACAGCAACAATATAAAACATAAAAATTACAACAGTTAAAATTTAAAAAAAACAAGAGAAAAATACAACATTAAAAACATCTTAAAATTCATCCGGATAGGCCTGTTGGAAGAGGACAGTCTTCATGACTCTCTTAAATTCATGAAGACTGTCAATTTGTCTAAACTCCTCCGACAGACCATTCCATAGTCTGGGAGCGATGGAAGAGAAGGTCCTCTGGGTAACACCCGCCAGCCTAGTTCTGGCTGACTTGAGTAAGTTCTTCCCAGAGGACCTGAGTGTGCGGGGCAGATTGTACGGGAGAAGGCGGTCCCACAGGTACCCTGGACCCAAACCATGTAGGGCTTTAAAGGTAATAACCAACACTTTATACTTCGCCCGGAAACTGATTGGCAGCCAATGAAGCGATTTTAAAACTGATGTGATGTGATCACCCCTAGATGTACCGGTGAAATGGAATCCGGCCCTCTGGCTTAAAGAGGTTGCACACTCCTGTCTTAGCAGGAGCCCTGCAGGTTCAGAGTGAGGCCGCTCCATGTAATCCATCACCCCAATTTCTACAGTGGCCAGCCAGATGCCTCCAGAAGCCCCAAAGGCAGGGCCTGAAGGCCACCGCCACCGCCGCCAGTAGCCCTGCTCTGTGATTTGCCCTCAGGACCTGGTGATATTCGGAGGTAGGCTGCCCCTGGACCTAGGGGTTCCACATAGCCATCATGGCTAGTAGCTAGGGGTGTGCACGGACCCCCCGGATCGGATCGGGACCCGGATCGGGACCTCCAATTTTGTCACGGACCGGTTCGGACAAAATCGGAGGCCCCCCGGACCGGATCAAGTCCGATCCCGACCCCAAAATCGTAAATTTTTGGATCGGCCGCCATTTTTTTCCCCATAGACTTGCATTGCAATGCAAGTCTATGAGGAAAAAATGGCGGCGGGTGGCTGAGGGGGGGCCTAACTCCCTCCCCCCCCGGGGCCGTCCGCTGTGGACGGCCCCGGCAGGTAAGCCCCCTCCCCCGCACTCCCTACCCCCCCTGGGGCCGTCCGCTTCCATCCGCTGGCGCCCGCGGGCGCCAGCGGATAGAAGCGGACGGCTCCGGGGGGGGGTAAGCCCCCTTCCCCGCCACTGCTTACCTTCTTGGCCCGTCCGCTCCCGTCCGGCGCCGGCGGCTACTACCAGCGGGCTCCGCGGCCTACTCTCGAGTAGCGCGCCGGGTGATGACATCACCCGGCGTGCCACCCTGGAGTAGGCCGCGGAGCCTGCTGGTAGTAGTCGCCGGCGCCGGACGGGAGCGGCCGGGCCGGCAAGGTAAGGGCCCCCTCCCCCCCTCCGCACGCCCCCTCCTCCCCTCCACGCACCCCCTGCTTACCTTCTCGGCCCGTCCGCTCCCGTCCGGGGCCGGCGGCTACTACCAGCAGGCTCCGCGGCCTGCTCTAGAGTAGCGCGCCGGGTGATGACATCACCCGGCGCGCCACCCTAGAGCAGGCCGCGGAGCCTGCTGGTAGTTGTAGTCGCCGGCGCCGGACGGGAGCGGCCGGGCCGGGAAGGTAAGGGCCCCCCTCCCCCCCTCCGCGCGCCCCCTCCTCCCCTCCACGCACCCCCTGCTTACCTTCTCAGCCCGTCCGCTCCCGTCCGGGGCTGGCGGCTACTACCAGCAGGCTCCGCGGCCTGCTCTAGAGTAGCGCGCCGGGTGATGACATCACCCGGCGCGCCACCCTAGAGCAGGCCGCGGAGCCTGCTGGTAGTTGTAGTCGCCGGTGCCGGACGGGAGCGGCCGGGCCGGGAAGGTAAGGGCCCCCCTCCCCCCCTCCACGCGCCCCCTCCTCCCCTCCACGCACCCCCTGCTTACCTTCTCGGCCCGTCCGCTCCCGTCCGGGGCCGGCGGCTACTACCAGCAGGCTCCGCGGCCTGCT
Source organism: Anniella stebbinsi (assembly GCA_029215795.1). Lineage (NCBI taxonomy): Eukaryota > Metazoa > Chordata > Lepidosauria > Squamata > Anniellidae > Anniella > Anniella stebbinsi. The sequence continues at coordinate 376,535,478 of JARDYH010000001.1, forward strand.
CTAGAGTAGCGCGCCGGGTGATGACATCACCCGGCGCGCCACCCTGGAGCAGGCCGCGGAGCCCGCTGGTAGTAGCTGCTAGTGCCGGACGGGAGTGGACGGGCCGAGAAGGTAAGCGTCCCCCTCCTCCCCCCCCGCTGTCCACTTTCATTGGCGGGCGCCCGCTGGCGCCCACCAATGGAAGCGGCGGTGGGCGCCAGTGGGCGCCCGCCGATCCGCCGAACCGGTTCGGAGCCTTTTCGGACCGGTTCGGATTGGATCGGCCGATCCAGCTGCGGGATCGGAAATCGGATAATTTATCCGATTTCCCACTGGACCGGACTCGGATCGTGGATCGGGTCCGATCCTGTGCACATCCCTACTAGTAGCCCTTGAGAGACCTCCATGAATGTGGCAACACTCATTGCCATCTCTAGTGGCAGCAAATGCCATACATTTGTTCCGGGCCAGGCAAAGATGTCCTAGGGTGACCAGATTATGACAATCAAAATCCATGACCCCCCCGCCACCCCCCCACCCAAAACAACCCCCCCACCGCCCGCCCGCCCGCGCCGCCCTCCCACCCATGCCGCGCCGCCCCGCGCTCCTTACCTGGGCGTCTGCTTCCCTCAGGTGCTCAGAATCTATTGAGAAACAGGCTTCCTGGCCTGTCTCTCAGTACGCGCCGGGTGATGACGTCATCACCCGGCGCGCTACTGAGGGACAGGCCGCGAAGCCTGTTTCTCAGTAGATTCCAAGCACCAGAGGGAAGTGGACGCCTCAGCAGGTAAGTGCCTCCCGCTGCCCGCCTCCCGCCACTGCCGCATGACCCCCCGCCACCCCGGTTTTCCCCCGCTGCCCCCCGGTTGCCCCGGTTCGGCCTAGGTTTCCAGGTTAGGACCGGGAAACCCCGGGCCATCTGGACACCCTAGGTGTCCGTCCTTTTGTCTGTCCTGCCTCTGTATCACAGTGACCAAGTTCTGGTAGGATACGTGAGAGAGAAACGTTCTCTCTGCCTGCTTTCTCCACACCAGGCATCCCTTTGCATGCCTCTCTCAAGATCCCCTCCGGTTGCCGTTTTTCTAACATAAGAACATCAGAAGAGCCCTAAAGCTGGATCAGACCAAGGGTCCATCTAGTCCAACACTCTGTTCACACAGCAGCCAACCAGCTCTTGAGGAGGGACCTCACGTCCCCAAGGTCTCTTGAAGGGGACAGCAGTGCAACCTTCTCACGCTGGAACGGTGGTGGCTAGATGGGTTTCTCATGTCTGGGATGGCTGCTGAAGGGAGTTCCTTCCTTCCTTCCTTCCCTCCCTCCCTCGCCTCCTCAGAGTCCATAGCCTCATGGGGATCCTGACCACCACGGCCGTGGTGACACTTGCACTTGTGAAAGAGTCATTGCAGATGCAAGCTCTGCAGACCGCCTCACCTCACTTTAGACTCCGGGCCACTCAAGGGAGTCGGGTCCTGCCCAGGCAGTGACTTAGGCCGAGCTGGGCCAAGCTCAAGACTCCCAGGGAAAGCCTGGCTGTCGCTCTAAGAGAAGGCAGCCAAGGAGAGGGGGCAGTCGCAAGCTACGGCAGAGGACTGCGCTGTCCATCCACTCCACAAGGCGACGACGCTCGGGCCTGCAGCAGAGACGGCAGCAGCCCCGAGGGAATGGGGAGCCAGCTGGGAAAGGCCCCGCAGAGCTGCTTCCCCCCACCCCCCGCCCAGAAGAACGGCTGGACTGACACAGGCAGCTTCATACAGACTATGAGATGGTTTGGTGAAAAGCCAGGAACTGGTGAACGCTTGACAAAATCAACACTTTCTGACAGGCTCAATTAAATGGCCCGGGTTATGTTTCTATTTTACAGTTACTGGAGCAGGCAAGGAAAGTACATGAGCCAACGGGGAAGAAAAATTGACATTTGTCTTTGAATGCCGAGAGCTACATCATGTACCTTGTAGTTCCTCTGAGTTCTCCTGACCTCTTCATTACTCAGAGGTCTTTCTCAGGCATGGTCCAAAGGGGGTCATTCCCCCGCCATCCGTCATTCTGTCTGTACATGACACAGATGTGAAACGGACGTTGGCGGCCCAGAGCCAACAGGTTTTGTTTGAGGCATGGGGCTGACGGTCCGGGTTCAGGGAGAAAAAGAAAGCGAAACAACAACAACAACCGAAAAGTTACATATTGGATGGTTAAAGTGAATTTTAAACTCTGGCCGTGCCCTTGCGCAGGCCGAGGCCAGGTTCTTGGAGGCGGCTTTCGCAGCCCAGGCAGAGGCCGCCCTCCAGACCGGCTATTATTAGCCTGATTATTTTGACTTTTCAATAACAGATGACCAGGAGGGTGCTGGGGCTTTGGGACAGAGCCGCAGCAGCCGCAGCACGTGCACCTCTGAGGGGCGATTGTGTTGCTTCTCAGATCATTGAAGGCACTCGAGCGCCAGCAACGTCGTACACAATGTGCCCTAATGATGCGGAAGAGGGAACCAAATGCATCCCAGCTGATCCACAGAGGTGAACCGAGAGTACAGCGTTGGCGCTGAGTGCTTGCATACCTGCATCGGGGTCCTGAAAGAGCTGTGAAACCCAGAGAAGACACCACTACCACCACCACCACCGCCACTCGGCAGTCATTTTGGAATGTGTGCCTGGAGACCCAGAACGTATTTGTCTGCAAAATGCAACAGATGGGACCTGGAGGAAGGGCTCTCACTAGGCTGACCACATGAAAAGGAGGACAGGACTCATGTAACTTTAACAGTTGTAGAGAAAAGGGAATTTCAGCCAGTGTCATTTGTATGCAATTAGTTCCTGGTGAAATTCCCTCTTCATCGCAACAGTTAAAGTTGCAGGGGCTCTGCCTTCTTTTGTATATGGTCACTCTAGTATAGTGCCTGCAACTTTAACTGTTGTGATGAAGAGGGAATTTCACCACGAACTAATTGCATACAAATGACTCTGGCTGAAATCCCCTTTTCTCTACAACTGTTAAAGTGACATGAGCCCTGCTGTCCTCCTTTTCAGATGGTCAGCCTAGTGGGAGGGGGGAGTGCCAGGCAGCAAAGGCAGCTGGGCACCCCCGTTTTCAGGATCTGGTTCTTAAGTGGGTTGTACTCCCCTGCCCCATCTCTATGAGTGCAGGGGGCAGGGACAGAGAGGCCCTGGCTCACCAGGGAGAACAGCAGCGTAGCAAGTTTTCAGCTGTGGGATGGGCGGCTGAAATGGGCCCTGAGCCTCTCCATGGGGGCTTCATGGAAAGGTGGTGGGAAGGCACACTCTGTAAAGCCAGAGGGCTGTTTCCAGGAGCTGGGAAGACCCTGTCCCCAGGGGCAGCAGCCACTCTTGGGATCAACCTCCCGGCAACTGGATTAGCGGAATGACTACTGGATGTTGTGATTGATAGGTTATTAAAGGGTTCTGTATGTTTGCTGTTCACCCACCTGACTATCATTCCGGTTAAGGATGTCATGTATTTTACAGCTCTGTTGTTTTAACCTTAGATGCAACTTTTGATATAATTGTATTATATAATTTTAGGTTTGTATGTGTTGCAATGATCTGTAGATTGAGCAGTAAACATTTTCGACTACTGGATAAGCCACCAGCAATGGGGATCTGGCTGTTTTGTGTCAGATGCTCATTCAGCTGCTGCCTTTTCTATGCAACTGTTGAAGGTACAGGAGCCCTGTCTTCCTTTTCACATGGTCACCCTAAACCGGGCTGCTGTATCCCACTGGCTAGAGTGGCCAACCCATTACAGCCCTGGAGGCTTGCTGAGGCATTGCTTTCCCGCAATTGGCTAGAACTGGAAATGGAATTAAACGGAGGCCCTCCTATCACTTAATGGGCTGGCTAGCACAAACAACCAGTTCATCGAGGGTTATTTAACCCACGATGAGCTCCAGTGGGTGCTAGGTGGGTGTGGTTGCTGTTTTCAATATGTAATACGTGATCAGGGCAATCAGGGGTTGCAGGATGTCATAGGAGCCCAGCCATCGTGGTTTATTCGAGGGTTATTTGAGCTCTTCTAGTGGCTTTTGTAACCCCAAAAAATTGCTTCAAGTGGAGAGACTGTATCCTTTTTTGTGTTTGGACCATAGGTGTGCGCACAGGGTGTGCTGGGTGTGTGAAGGCACAGCCTAATTTCCCAGGGCACCTCTGCCTTCCTCCCCCCCCCCCACTTGAATCGGGGCTTTTAAAAGGATGGGAAAGCCTCTGGAAAGCCGCCATTAGCATCCCTGGGGGAACTACACACTTTCCAGAGGCCCTGGAAAGCGCGCTTTCCCGTCCTCTGCTCCAATCGGGGCCTTTAAGGTGCACACCCTAATGAAATGAGCTGCGTACGCCTATGGTTTGGACAGTTCCGCTTTCTCGAAGGGTTTAAACTTTGCAAATAACCCAGGACAGGAGGAATCTACTCATGCCTATCATCCACTTAAAATAACCACTTGAGCATGCTCAGAATGCACACAGCGGTGGTGGTGGTGGAGGAGGAGGAGGGGGGGGGCGAAGGCGGGCCTAGTTGCTGCATGGCCTGATGACTGCATTATATCCATGTCCTCTTTAGGCCGCCAGATCAATTATCATCAAATATGCATCGCCACTTAGCTCACTGACTTCAGCTGCCCCCAGCTGTGCCTGTGGAGCAACAATTGCACTCGCTTGCAACAGCTTATTCCGGAGCGCCTCCTGGCCCACAGGCGAAAGGTAGCTGGCAGTAGAACATCTACCTGGGCTCCATGCTGGGCTGTGTGTGTAGAATTTGAAATGAAGACCCAACCAACTTACATTAGGCTGTTCCATTTCCCAATGTACGGTGGGTACAGAAATAGTCAAATGTGCTATGAGCTTAGTGCAGAGGAGTGGTTAAGACCATGGGATATGAGCTTAGAATAGCAGTCAGCTCTTTCAGTGGCCTCAGCCAATTCACTGTCTTTTACTTCCATGCTTCGGTTATGACAGGACAGTCAATTTAGATCTTCTACTTGAATCTAGTTGGATACTTCCTGCCAGGCCTGCTTGCAAGACCTTCGATCTGGGCTACCTGATGCAAACATTTTTCAGTTTGTCTGAACGTGCAAAGGAGCCACAGACGTCGTATACAGATTAGCTTCGCTTGGAAGCAGCTCGGTTTCCACAAGGCGGATGAAGGTCCAGGAGTTGAGTTGACGAGAGCCAACCCAAACAAGAGAGCCGGGCTCCTTTGCAGGCTATTTTGCTTGGAAAAGGCTTGAGCTGCATCGCAAAATGTTTTAAGTTGAGTCATGAACTCCTCGCACCGGTCTCCCCTTCTCCAGCTCATTTTAAGTGGGGCGGCAGCAAACGGGGCCCACCTGCCTGCCTCTCGGCCTTCTCCCCCACCCTTCTGCTGCTGTGAAGCATGTGAGTGGGGAGGGGGATTCTTCTGCCCTTTTGGAGAGGAAAGGGACACAAATCCACCTGCGTGGCATCGGCAACACATTGATTTGCAAATGACATCCCCAGCAGTGGAGCCGGGCTCCGTCGTGAGCAGGAGTGGGAAGCAATTGAGCGAGATGGATGAGTCGTCAGGCAGGAGGTACATGGAGCGGCTTCCAAGCTGCAGCAGGCCCCTTTGAGCGTCAGCCTCCCTATCCACTTTGGCTGCCCACATGGTATCCAAGCGAGGCCCAGGAGAACAGCGATGCACCCGTTGCCGGTTGCCTGCAGGAGGTTCCTTGGGGAGCAACTGCAGGAGGAACAAGGGGAAGCGAAGAGAGCGGATTCCTCTCGCCCGTCACAGTTCCTGTGAAGCGTGTGAATTGCCTCGATTTGACAGCACAGCAATTAAGAGAAGATGCTTCCGTGGAGGCTGCCCATACCTTCAGCGGTGGACCATTGCGCGCCGAAATACTGAGTGACCAACAACGCACCCTGTGTGAACGGAGGCCCTCAGCTCTGGGGGTCTACTAAAAGGGAGGGGAGTCATAGGAGGAGACTAGGATGGTCAGCAGGAATCCTGCATGTTACTCTCCCAGGAGATGCCCTTTTGCGTGCAACCAGGGGTTGCCCATTTGCTAGGGGGCAGATTACCACAGCAAGAGTGCAAGGAACCACCAGGTACAATTGGTTGTTAATCGATCCTGCCAAGCCGCGAGGGGAGTTTTATCAGGCATGAGCTGCAGAGATGTATGAGAAAATATCTGTGGCTGGCTGTTTCTACACCAGGCTGTTTGCCTGGGATGGGCCCCGGCTGGTCCGTGTGAGTCCCAATGACGCACAGGGACTCTCAGGGGAGGGGACGGGATTTGCCAGGGATCTCTGGAAAATCCCAATTCTTCCGTGGTCCCGGGAACTTCCTGAGACCACGGAAGATGTGGCCGCCCGTTCCGGGTGCTGACGTGCTTACTTGCAAGTAAGCGCTGCAGCAAAAATAGGCATGGAGCCACACCTTGTGGCTCCGTGCTCATCAGGGGAGTGGTGAGCAAGTCCGCCATCCCCAGGATGGCGGGGGGAGCCCCCCCATCGCACATGGTTTTTTTATTAAAAAAAACTTACTGGAGCACAGGAACGCTCATGCGCTGGCCTCAGCAATTCCAAAATGGCGGGCGCAACAAGCGCATCACTCTGGGGAGGAAGTGGAACTTCTGCTTCCTCTGTGAAAAAAGAAGAGGACGATCCCAGGAGCAGGTGACTTGGGACCGTCCTCTTGCCCAACCTCTACACCCCGTGGTACAAAAAGGGCCTCTGTCTGCCTGTCTCTCTCTGGTAGATACTCCTGCTCCAGTCTACCCAACGGAGACTCTGCCAATCACAGCCTCTGTGAACTAACAGTGATGCACCCATTACCAGAAGCCATGCATCCCTTGGTGTGGCAAATGGAGCATGATGGTCAGGTTTGAGCTGTACCACATTTCCCTTTGCATGCTTCATTTTCAATTTATTTGATATACGCTGAATATACACTTCTTTTTACTCATGGCGGGCTTTGCCACGAAATAAATGTCTTCTCTGAATGATCCCCCCTTCCCCCGCAACACTTTTAAAAAAAAAAATAGAAGAGTCAGCATATTGCACAGGCCTATCATAAAAAAGACATATAAATCTGCTGGGAAATGTGGCTTAGCAGGAGTATTTGTGTAGGGATGGAATTGGTTCCCAGTGGGCTGTTGATAATAAAGAGAGAACTTCAGCTGGACCATAGAAACAGGATTCCCTGAGCCCTCCTCTCCTCTCCTGCTTTCCATCCCAATTCTGCTTCCATCCAATTGAGTCACTGGGCTAAATATTACTGATGGATGTCTTTATTTCCTCCACCACCACCCCCAATTTGAGCAAAGCAAGGATTAGTGGGGATTTGCTTCCTTCCCAGCTTGCCCACTATTTCCCTTGCAATTAGCTACCTGGAGAGAAAGACGCCTGCATGGAAACTGGCAGGTCAGGACACACAGCATCTCTCCTGTAAAATGTCTGTGGCTTTTGCAAGGCCCTTTTCCTCGGCCACCACTAGCTGCTAGCAAGTCAAAACCTTAGGTCGGGTTTGCATAGAGAAGTGAGTCCTACTTTTAGACTAACCCTAATAACCAGCTAGAAAAGCACAAAACTTCCAATTCATATACTTTCCTTGATTTTTTTTTAAAGAAACAAAGACAGCAAAATCTTCTTTCAGCTATTTAGACTTCTGCTGATTGAGGCATAAGAGGCTCTGAGGCTTTGCGTGAGGAGAATAGGTGTGCGCAGCTCATTTCATTAGGGTGTGCACCTTAAAGGCCCTGATTGGAGCAGAAAGCGCTTAACACCCCAATTGGAAGAGTGTGTGTGTGTGTGTGTGTGTGAGAAAACACACTTTCCAGGGCCTCTGGGAAGTGCATAGTTCCCCCAGGGATGCTAATGGCGGCTCACAGGAGGCTTTTCTGACCTCTTTAAAAGCCTTGATTCGAGTGTGGGGGCAGGAAAGTGGAGGTGGCCCTGGGAAATTAGGGTGTGCCTGGGCACACCCAGCACACCCCCGTGCGCACACCTATGATGAGGTTGTAGGGATGGGTGAATGAGCAATGTTTGAGATTGCCAGGGTCTTCTTGCCATTCCGGTGCCTGATTCCTGTTCATGATCGCTGCTTGCTCTGCACAAATGGGAAACTCACACAAATCGAGCAGCGATCGACAGGAGATGTGCACAATTTTCTGCCATAGAGTAAAGCGGGGGTTATTTAGTCTACGGAGGCAATGCACGTAAGGCTCCAAATTGAACTGGGAATCGGGAATGAGACAAACACGACCATGTGTTCGACAATTTGCAAGTATTTTCAGCAGACACACACACGTCCAGAGCTTCAAATGGGGCATGTTTGCTTGCTGTGTGAGCAAAAACGGGATTTTCATACATCCCTAGGAGGTGGCTTTACAACATTTGAGACTGTGAGACACTAGCATCCTCTGCTGGTGAAAAGTTTTAATTTGGGCAAACGGAAGTGAGCTGAGCAGTTTGTGAAGAATTAATCAGTGGTGTAGCTTGGTGACATTATACCCTGGACTTAATACTTTTACGGAGTCCCCACTTAGATGGCCACATGAATCACCCACAATTCAGACTGCCTCTACACAAGAGGTTTAAAGCTCTTTCAAGTCTCATTAAAATTTTTGCCTCTACATGAGCAGAGCGCAAATTGGGAATTGAGGCGCGTTATCTATCCGATTATGCGCATTATCGAATGCACGTTAAATAGCGAGTTTTATTTTGCTGCGGCCGTTAGAGCGCATTTTGACTATGTGAACAAGCGATTCTCCGCATTAACTATTTCTAAAGCGCATTGCAAACAACCGGTAAGGCCACCAGTTGTGCGCTCAATTACCTCCTGGTAACAGTCATTTACCATAAAGCGCTTCCGAGAAGATGCGCATAATCGGAGAACCAGGCATCAAACCGAATTCTTATAGAGGGGGACTTAGTTGTGAATCACACAACTAACATTTCTCTCCCCAGCCCAAACAGCCCTTCCATGCTTTCCAACGGCACCGTCTACATTCCTGATATGTGAAAGAAAATCAAAAGGAAACAAAAACCTGTTTGCTAAACCTGATTAAAAAAGGAAGAAATTCTCTGAGCACGTGTAATTTTGCATTTTAAATTTACTTAAATCATAGGTCCAACATGATTACAGGAAGATGTTCACTTTATTATTATGGCAACCCAACCAGGGTTTTTGCCAGCTGCAGTATATACAATTTGAGAAACAATACAATGTATACAACCTATAACATTGCCCGCATCAATACAACTATATTAAACTCTATACATTTAAAATTAAGATTATCCATCATTTGTATTATATCTAACTACCTTTCCATTTATACCAGGGCTTCCCTGATTTTCCCTAATTTTCATCGCCTTCATTGCATATATGGCTAAATTCAACATGACCATTTTATCCATTGATGTAAAAAGATACTTAATTTTATCCAAATCAGAGCATTGGGCCACCTGTACTAGGTATCTATCTAAATGCCTATTCCTGGGAGTCTCATATAATTTACAGTGTATAACATAATGTATCGTATCCTCTACAGCTTGTTCTCCACATATGCAAAATCTTTGTTCCCTTGGCATATTATTTTTCCTTCCTTCTCCAAAATTGGTCGTCATTGTCGGTAATCTCAGGCTAGTGAGGGCTTTTCGAAGACCAGGTGTGGTAATTTCTGTTAAATATTTTTCTTCTTCATGCAGGCGTTTTATATAGGGGAAACTGTTGGAAAATCTAGAGATTTTAATTGCATCCATATCCCTTTTGCAGTAGAACCTCTGCAGTCTATATCGTATCACCTCCCTATTTTGTTGAAGGCGAAGAAAATTAGGGAACATCAGGGAAGCCCTGGTGCAAACGGAAAGGTAGTTAGAAATAATATGAATGATGGCTAATCATAATTTTAAATGTAGTTGTACTGATGGGTAATATTATAGGCTGTATATATTGTATTGTATCTCAAACTGTGTATATTGGCAAAACCCCTGGTTGGGTTGCCATAATAATAAAGTTGAGAGCTTTTACTACCAGCAACTAAGCCTTAGAGGAGACATTGCAATCTTTTTGGAATTGGGAGTTGGGGGGACATAAAAAGCTGGGAAATGTGGCCTTCCATCGGAGGACTCTGGAAGGCTGCATTTGGCCCCCTGGGCCTGAGGTTCCTCACCCCTGTTTCAGGGAATGCCGAAAGCTTCGCTTCGCTCAGGTAAGGTGTATTTGCAAAGTATTTCTAATACATTACTTCCATGCATTGTTTTATTTATTTATTTTAATTTCAAAGCTTTAATATTATTATAATATTTTTTAATTTCTATTTTGTTTGCTGCCTTGGGTGGACTTGCAGGTATTTCAAACTCACTAAATAACTAAATAACACAGGCTCCGTGGAGCTCTTGTACATTTCCCAGCATTAAGGCTACAGGAAGAGAGAGCAAAACCGCTTTCTGAGTTAGAGAGTCGAGGACTGAGCCGTCTGCAAGCAGGAGCACACTGGACACCCCACACGGGCCCACGGGCTCGGATCCTGCGGGAAGCCCCCTTAGAAGTGCTCTTTGAAGAACCTGAAGCCGAATTGCTCGCAGTGGCCTTTGATGACCTTGGCAAGGGCTGGAGAGCCGCAGAAGAAGACGTGGACTTTCCCTTTCTTTTCTTTAGCCAGTTTCTGAAAGAGCTGGGAAATATGGAGATGTGAGAGAAGAAACAGCAGCAGCAGCAGCAGCAGCAACTGAAATGGGCCCCCTCTTTCCAACCTTCTCTCTAATAGCAACAGAAGGTGATGGGCTTTACCTTGGGGCCTTCCGAAAATCCACTTGAGCATAGACGTTTCATTAGGGTGTGCACCTTAAAGGCCCTGATTGGAGTGGAGGAGGGGGAAGCGCGCTTTCTCACCCCTCCACTGCTCCAATCGGGGCCTTAAGGCCCCGACTGGAGCAGTGGGGTGTGTGAGTAAGTCTGCTTTCCAGGGCCTCTGGAAAGTGCGTAGTTCCCCCAGGGATGCTAATGGCGGCTTTCAGAGGCTTTCCCGTTCTCTTTGAAAGCCCTGATTTGAGTGGGGGGGGGGAAAGGAAAGTGGAGGTGGCTTGGGAAATTAGGGTGTGCCTGGGCACACTCAGCACACCCTGTGCACATGCCTGTGCACTTGAGACATATTTTAAAATTGCATTTTTAGGACACCTTCCTCCAAGAAGTGCGGGCTAGCTTGCAAGGTTCTCTACCCACCCGTTTTAGCAATAACTCTGTGTGAGAGGGAGGGAGGGGACATTTCGTAGCTGAGTATGGATTAGAACCTGCATTTTCCCTGTTTAATCCAATACTCTCACCCGCTTGTGCCAATGGAAGCTTATTAGGACAACAGTGGAGGACAAAGGGTTAACACCCACCCACCCTCACGCCAGGGTCACAGTTCAAACTGGAGGCCCTATAGCTGTTATTTACATTTTTTTAAAAAAATCAACACAATTTTTTATTGCACGAATACTGTCATTTATAATTTGGGGAATTGGCAGCAGCAGAAAAACAAATCACAGTAGAGATGAAACACCAGTGACTGCATTGCCTGGGAAAATAGAAAGGTCTTTAAAAGTGAGATCCAGCACTTTGAAATGTGCTCAAAAAAGACTGGAAGCCAGCGGATTTCTCTGTGTTCCAATGAGCGATCCCTACTGCTGTATTTTGAATTAACTGCTGTTTCTGAACAGTCTTCAAAGGCAGCCCCATATACGACACATTGCAATAGTCTAATCTGGAGGTTACTGGGGCCATAAATAACTGTGGCTGGGAAATCACTGTCCAGGTGGGATTGCAGCTTGTATACCAACTTTGGCCGGTGAAGGGCACTCCATACTTCCATGGCCACTTTGGCCTCCAGTGAGAATGGTGGATCAAGAACTTCTTCAGAATGTGAACCTGATCCTTCAAGAGGAGTGCAACCCCCTCAAGAACATGTGGGAGACCAAACCCTCCGCCAACAGTACTTCTGTCCTTGTCAGGAGGACCGACCCCTCATCTAGCCCACTAGTGATTCCAAGCACTGATTCAGGGCTTCCACTGTCTCATCCAAGCCCAAGCGTTGGGTATTGTCCATTGATGACATCCAATTCCAGGCCCCCAGATGACCTCCACTCAGTGGTTTCATGTAGATCATTTTCCTTATGAGCTCACTTACTTATCAGAAACAAACGGATCCCTAATAATGGCTAATTATAGATAATGAAATGATTGACCTATAATTGCCCTTTCATGGACTACCTCAGTATCCCACAGAATGTGGGCCAGCCAAAGGTATAAATTCCACCCAGTGAGAAGAGATCCGGAAGAAAAGGGCAGGGGAGTCGGCACTGGGCATTACGGAGAGCCAGGCCACCTGTGAGCGAGAGCGCCGCCAACCCAAATGGAAGACAAGAGAGGAGCAATGCTTAAAGGAGAACAACAACAAAAGGCTAAAGAGGGGGAGGCGGAGAAGCCTCAAAGTGGAGGATGCTGCCTTACGAGCAAGATGCCCAAAGCAGTTTTACGTATCCCGTTTCAAGAGCAAGAGCTTGTTCCGTTTATCGCAGCAGTTCTAGTCAACAACAACTCTGAGAAAGGATCTGAGGGCTCACAGGGGAAGTCTGGAGGAGCTGCCACTGCTGGGATGGGAAAAGCCTGCTGGAACCCAGGTCTGGGTCCGATTCAAAGTGCTGGTATTAACATTCAAAGCCCTAAACGGCTCGGGGCCAGGCTATCTGAAGGAACGCCTCCTCCCACATGTGCTTGCCCAGACCCTAAGATCATCCTTAGGGGTCCTTTTCCATGAGCCCCTGCCAAAGGAGGTGGGGCAGGTGGCTACCAGGAGGAGGGCCTTCTCTGCTGTGGCACCCTAGCTGTGGAATGAGAACCCTAGAGAGGTTCGCCTGGCACCTATGCTATACTCTTTTTGAGGCCAGGTGAAAACCTTCTTATTCTCACAGTATTTTAATAGTTTATTATCTTAGTCTTTTAACTTTGCTGTTTTAAATCTGTATTTTAAATCTGTACAAATCTCTGCATTGCTGCTCGGTTTTACCGGTTGTGGTTTTATATTGTCTTCTTATACTGTTGTTTGTTTTTAACTTTGATTTGTGTCTGATGGTTTTAACTTTTGTGAACCACCCAGAGAGCTTCGGCTATTGGGCGGTAGAGAAATGCAATCAATCAATAAAATAAGTGAGTGCCTCAGAATACTGCTGGATTCCCCAGAGTACGATGCCCACAGACAAATGTTACCCACCCTTCTCACAGAGGATCACACACTACCGATGCCTTCATTTCTGAAATACTGAACTGGAATCTGTGCTAAGATCTGAGAGAATAGCCCATACATGGCCACAGCTATAAAAAAGTGTGTGTAAATTCTGTTAAAAGTAGCCTTGTGAAGCCTACCTTGTTCCAGTCTGGGCGTCCTGGCTGGGTTCTGGTCTTCAGGCCTGTGATGGAGTCTTTCTTTTCCTTTTTTGCAAGTAGATCTAATGCCATCTGCAGGCCAATAGCCTTCATGTCATTCTTGCTGAGTGCTGAGGTCATGTACAAATGCATCTCCAGGAAGCGGCCTACGTATTGGAAGAATGTTAGGGCAGGGGGGTGGAATTCAGGGGGACACCTTTTCATGTGTTCATGGCCCTGTACTGCCATCTGCATGTTCAGCACTCATGAGAATGGCCTCTACACAAGTATCAATTTGTATGCATGTAAAACTCTTCCACATAAAGCCCAGGATCATCCCTCATGTGCAGAAGTTCATGTTGGTTCATGCATTAGATCATCGCCACCTTCTCCCACGTGCTGAATGCATGGGCAGTGGTGTGTGGGTGTAATCAGGAAATTGAAATGAGGGGGAGGAACACTTGGGACGATCATCTCACACACTGACACAAACACTCCAGTTTTGGTATTTCAAGTAAATTTCAGCATGGAAAAGTTTGGACGGTCCAGGTGGAAACACCATGTCAAGAGCCAGTTGAGATGGCCGGGGGGGGGGGGGGGGAGAATGGGGGGGGGGGGACACACACTTGTGTGTGGATTAAGTCCAGTTTTCCTGGCAAATATCCCCATCTCACAATTTGGAGATGCCATTCTGGTTCACCCACTGGGATATGTTCAGTTTGGGACACAGTTGAACAGATGAGGACAAATGGATCACCTACCACCAGGATCTTCATTGGCCTGACTGATTTCCAGCTGGGTAAGCAGGCTTACAAACCACTCAAAGGATTTTTGGTCTCGATTAATCCAAATGAAGTCAACCTGAAGACAAGAAGATTTAGTTGTCTTCATAACCCAACTATTGTTCCGTGAGAACTTCCAAGCCACAGTTGAAAGTATCATTTTATTTTATTGATTTAGAACATTTCTTAGCCGCCTTTCAGGGCAGAAGCTCTCCCAAGATGGCTTACAACAATATATAAAACACTATACACATTAAAAGCAATAAAAACACAGAAAGTAAAATATCAATTAAAACAATAAAAGCTAACATTTAAAACTAGTAATAAAACAGCAAGTAATTAAACAGCAAAGGCAACAGCAGCAAAACATCATCTCACCTTTTGGAGCTTCATGTTCTCATTTTTGAGGTTCTCACCTGAAGTGTGGCCCCGGCTGAAGGAGGTTTGCTTTTGCATACGATATCTAGATGGGGAGAAATCCAGGGCATCTTTGAAAATGAGCAGAAGCAACAGCCACTTCCCACACCTTTCTTACCAATTGGCATTAAAGTATCTAAGTTCAACAACAAGGTTTAAAACTTGCAACTAATTTTTAAATATGTGCATACATTTTATTGGATGGTTCCTTGGGAAAAAATAAAAATGAACACTTTTTTATATAAAAAAGGAGAAGTTGACTTAAAAGAAAAGGAAAATGCAGGTTCAGAAGTTTGCTGAAGAGTTTAACGTCATCTCTTGCAGACCAACCTGAACATGATGCTTTGCAAAATTGAGGCAAAGGGAGTGATCCCGATCCCTGCCCCGATCAGCACTGCATGCTCTGAAGTGAAGATTCTTCGTGTGGGAGTCCCATAAGGGCCATCGATGTAACACTGAGGAGATGGGAGAAAACAGCACAGGGCTGATTTGATCCTGTTCTTTGCAAAGCTGGGTTATTATATTTTGATTCATCCTTGGAGACAGTAGATTGGTTAACTGGGCCTTCAGTAGCCAATTTTGTTAGAGATATGGAATTCAGAATGGGGGGGGGTCAGAAAATATATTCCCACTTCTGAGCCCGGCCAGAACCTTCTGAATTTAGGTCTGGCTTGTATAGGGATGACCCCCTTCTTCTGCCAGTGGCAAACCCTCCTCCACTTTTCATGCCTGTTTGCAGCCCATCCGCTGCCATCTCTTTCCTTGAAATGACAATCTTCTTCACTGCATGGTCTCAGCCAATCTGAGAGCATGAAGCAAACATGAAGATGTCCCAGCACCATGTAGCCAATCAGATTTGGCTACATGGTGATATCACTGAGGGCAAACAAAGCTTTCCCACTGCTCTCAGTCTGAATAGTGAGTGGAATGAATTCCCGTTGCCCAGCCAAGCTGGCCCTCTTCCCCTCCCCAGGTCTGTTTCATTTCCTGGTCCAGAATTGTTTCTAATATTTTGTTATGTATTATTATTATTATTATTATTATTATTAATTACATTTATATACCGCCCCATAGCCGCAGCTCTCTGGGCGGTTTACAAAAATTAAAAGATTGAACACTAAAAAGACAATATACAAAATTTTAAACCATAAACATAAAACAGTTGACATTTAAAACATTTTAAACTGTTAAGCCTGGCCACAAAGTCAGTTAAAAACACAACTTAAGCTGTTAAAATGCCTGGGAGAAAAGAAAAGTTTTGACCTGGCGCTGAAAAGATAACAGTGTTGGCGCCAGATGGGCCTCGATGGGGAGATCACTCCATAATGGCGGGGGGGGGGGCTACTACAGAGAAGGCCCTCTCCCTTGTTGCCAACTTCTGAGCTTCCCTCGGAGTTGGCACTTGGAAGAGGGCCTTAGATGTTGAACGTAGTGTTCGGGTAGATTCATGTCGGGAGAGGTGTTCCGTGAGGTATTGTGGTCCCAAGATGTATAAGGCTTTATAAATGAGAACCAGCACCTTGAATCGGGCTCAGAAACGTACAGGCAGCCAATGCAAGCGGGCCAGAGTAGGTTTTATATGCTCGAACCTTCTGGTCCCAGTTCTCAATCTGGCTGCTGTATTTTGCACAAGCTGCAGCTTCCGAACCATCTTCAAAGGCAGCCCCACATAGAGTGTGTTGCAGTAATCAAACTTACTAGAGCATAGACAACTGAAGCTAGGTTATCCATGTCCAAATAGGGGTGTAGCTGGGCCACCAACCGAAGTTGGTAGAAGGCACTCCGTGCCACTGAGGCCACCTGAGCCTCAAGTGACAGAGATGATTCTAGGAGAACCCCCCAAGCTACAAACCTGCTTCCTTCAGGGAGACAGCAACCCCATCCAGAACAGGTTGAAGACCCTCCATCTGGTCAGAAGCACCACCCACTAACAGCGTCTCAGTCTTGTCTGGATTGAATTTCAGTTTATTAGCCCTCATCTAGTCCATTGTCACAGCCAGGCACTAGCTCAGCACATCCACAGCCTCACCTGATGAAGATGAAAAGGAGAAATAGAGCAACGTTTCGTCAGCGTACTGATGACAACGCACTCCAAAACTCCAGATGACCGCACCCAACAGTTTCATGTAGATGTTGAACGGCATGGGGGACAAGACTGACCCATGAGAAGCCCCATACTGGAGAATCCACTGGTCCAAGCAATGTCCCCCAAGCACCACCTTCTAGAGCCGACCCGCCAAGTAGGAGCGGAACCACTGCAATGCAGTGCCTCCCACTCCCAACTCAGCCAGTCGTCTAGAAGGATACCATGGCCGATGGTATCGAAAGCCGATGAGAGATCAAGGAGAATCAACGGAGTCATACTCCCCCTGTCTTTCTATCGACTTAGGTCATCATACAGGGTGACCAAGGCTGTTTCCGTGCCAAAACCAGGCCTGAAACCCAACTGAAATGGATCCAGATAATCGCTCTCATCCAAGAGTGCCTGGAGCTGGCTCGCAACCACCCACTCAAGGACCTTACCCAGGAATGGAACATTTGCCATCAGCCTGTAGTTATTAAGATTTTCCGGGTCCAGGGAATATTTCTTCAGGAATGGTCTCACTACCGCCTCTTTCAGATGGCCTGGGACCACTCCTTGTCACAGAGAGGCATTAATCTCTTCCCTGGCCCAGCTGAGGGGCAAGGATCCAATACAGAGGTGGCTGCATGAACCTGTCCAAGCACCTTGCCAACGTCCTTGAGCTGTACCAACTGAAACTCATCCAAGGAAACAGGACAAGGATTAGGGGTGTGCATGGACCCCCCGGATCGGATCGGGAGCCGGATTGGGACCTCCAATTTTGTCCCGGATCGGATCGAACAAAATCGGAGGCCCCCCAGACTGGATCGGGTCTGATCCCAATCCAAAAATCAGACGGCCACGGGAGGTAAGCGGGCCGTGGGCCCCCCTCCCCCCTGCTTACCTTCGGGGGACGTCCGCTCCCATCCGCAGCTGGCCGCTACTGCAAGCAGGCTTCGCGGCCTGCTCCTGAGTAGTGCGCCAGGTGATGTCATCACCTGGCGCACCACCTAGGGGCAGGCCGCGAAGCCTGCTCGCAGTAGCGGCCAGTGGCGGATGGGAGCGGATGGCCATGGAAGGTAAGAGGGCCACGGAACCCCCTCCTCCCTGCTTACCTTCTGGGGCCGTCCGCTCCCGTCCGCCGTTGGCCACTACTGTGAGCAGGCTTCACAGCCTGCTCCTGAGTAGCGTGCTAGGTGATGTCATCACCTGGCGCGCTACCTAGGGGCAGGCCGCGAAGCCTGCTCACAGTAGCGGCCAACAGCGGACAGGAGCGGACGGCCATGGAAGGGAAGCGGGCCGCGGGGGGCCCTCCCCCCTGCTTACCTTCTGGGTAAGCCCCCTGCCCCCGTTGTCTGCTTCCATCAGCGGGCGCCCTCTGGTGCCTGCCGATGCAAGCAGACAGCCCCGCCAGGGAAGCCCCCCCCCCGCTGTCCGCTTCCATCGGCGGGCGCCAGTCAATGGAAGCGGCGGCGGGTGCCAGCGTGGCCCCGCCGATCGTCCAATCCATCCGATCTGGATCGGGACCTTTCCGGATCAGATCGGATTGGATCGAACGATCCAGCGGTGAGATCGGAAATCGGATAATTGTATCCAATTTCCCCTGGATCAGATCCGGATCGTGGATCGAACCCGATCCAGTGCACACCCCTAACAAGGATGTGCTCTGGATACTTTGCTTGATTCACCTGCTGTAACACTGGAGTCCTGGAGGATGCCAAAGATTTTATTCTGGAAGTGCCTAGCAAATTCAGTACAGGTGGCCTCAGATGGTTCTGCCATGTCCTTGGAGCCGGCATGTAAAAGCCCCTGGACAATTCTGAAAAGCTTCGCAGGGCAGCAGATTGATGATCCCATAGTGACAGCAAAGTATTGTTTTTTTACTGCCCTCACTGCCCCAGAATATACCTTACTATAGGCACTTACCAGTGTTTTATTGCATCCACGAGGAGTTCATCTCCATCTGCCCTCAAGCTGTCTCCTATTTGGTTTCATCGCTCTCAGCTCTGGGGTACACCATGGAGCCGTATGAGCTCTACTCAGGAGAGGGTGCTCAGGAGCAATCGTGTCAACCACCCAGGTCATTTCTGCATTCCACAGATCAACCAGGGTTTCAACAGGAGTGCCAGCCCTATCAGCCGGAAATCTCCCCAGAGCCCTTTGGAAATCATCCAGATCCATTAGTCTCCGGGGACAGACCACCCTTAATGGGTCCCCCACCCTTGCAAAGGGGAAAAGCTGTTGTAAGTCTAAACCTCAGCAAGCAGTGATCTGACCATGACAAAGGGGTTGATGTAAAGTCCCCCACTTTCAGCTCACCATCTCCATGTCTAGTTGAGAAAACTAGGTCTAGAGTATGTCCTGCTACATGCGTTGGGCTGGTGGTATGTTGGGACAGTCCCATGGTTGTCATGGAGACCATAAAATCCTGAGCTGCCCTGGATAAGGTGCCCTCGGCATGAATGTGGACATCCCCCAAAACCAACAATCTGGGGGATCTCAGCAGTACCCCCGAGACCACCTCCAACAGCTCACCTAGGGAGTCTGTTGAGCAGCGGGGTGGGCAGTACACCAACAGAATCCCTAATATCTCCCACTGACCTAACACAAGGTGCAAACACTCCAGACCAGTAGTCACATGGACAGAGGAGCCCACGGAGGCTCTTCCTGGCCCTCAGGTCTACCCTGACGCTGAACCAAGTACCCCGGTGGGCACAGCTGGGAGAGACTGACTCCTCCCTCTTCACCCACCCAGGTCTCGGTTATACATGCCAGATCGGCTGCCTCATCCACAATAAAGTTGTGAATGAAGGAGGTCTTATCATGCACCGATCCAGCATTTAAAAGCAGCACCAGAGGCCTGAGGGCTGGCTGATAGGGCAACCAACAGCCCTGCGGTTGCGGGGAGGACTGGAACATGGCTCAGCAGTGAACTGTCTGAACCACATTTCCCCTTACCTGGCAAGTCCTCCACACAACACCATATCCCCCTCTACACATCACTACTCTGATTGGGGCCCCCTCAAATCCCCCACTTGGCCCTGTATCCTCCCTCCCAGGCACATAGGTCAAGCCTGGAAAAAAGCAGGTATTGCATAAATTATGCTATTTCCAAGTGTCCAAAGTCCAGATATGAAACACTTGACGAAAGACCTCTTGAAGCTTTGGAAACTGATTTTATTCTGCGCAGAATAGGTGACCTCTGGACGCTAACGCTGCTTTCCAGAGTCACACCACGCCAAGGTTCAAACAAATACTTTTATACATCAGATGTCACATGACATTAGCCCGCATCCTATTGGTTTGCAACTCCAAAAACATCATTTCTGGCTACAGCTACTCTCGAGTAGACACGAGTAGTGGCCAGACGTGGCATTGCATTGCCATGTGCTATTTTACTTGTACCCAGAGATGCTTTGCAACGTCTCTCCACTTCTATCATTCCCTTATATGGTCATTTTGTCTCTCCAGGTGTGCCACGGTCACATCTGGATGAGTCACACTCCTGGTTACAATGGAGTCTGACCTGGAGAAGGAGCATTGGCAATACTGACAAGCTCCTAGTTCTTGCGCCGCCAAATCACTTGCAAGCAGCAGTGGGGAATGGGGCTTTGGGGTGCTGTGTGTGGACGGTTTGGGTGTGCGTATTAGCGAACATATGTAGGATGCGTGTAAGATGCGTGTCAGGGGAAATGGATGTGTTTTGGGGTGCAAATCATAGATCTGTTCAGATTTTTACAACACAGGTAGACCGCAGCAGCCAACACTCCCCCCTCCCCCTCGGGTAATGGGCCTCCCTCTCCTGCAGGCGATGGCTCTCCCAGGCCACCTCAGCCAGCCAGCTCATATATCCCTCCCAGGGAGGGGGACAGGTGGGAGTTGTCCACAGCAGCTGGCTCAGTACCTGGGACTGGAGCCTGCAGGGAGTGGCCGTCTGCCAGACTTGTCCTCTGTGCAAGACTGGATCAGAGCGAGGGAGCGTCAGCTTTGGTGTTTCAGCGACAGGGACATTTCCTCTCCCTCCCTAGACCTGGCCCTTTGCAAACAGCTTTGCACTCTGAGCAAAAGGGTCTGAAAACCTGCCCCAATATAAGGGCGTGTGCGCTTGTAAGAAGGGCAAGAATGTTCTCAGAAAGCATGGCCCACCCACCGTTTGGGCTCAGCACCATTCGTTACGAATTCTAGGGTTTCTCATAGAGAAGCGATGGTTTTCTCAGAGTGTTGAAGGCGTCGGGCTGCTTCTGCCGATGTTCAGGTCAGACTGCACCGCTCGGTGCCTGCCTGCTGCCTGCCCCTTTCCTAAAGCACACTAATTTTGAATTCCCTGCACCTCCACAGCTACCCGAAGACACACCCTGAACTTCCCCCCTCACCTAGCCCTCGAGTGTTGACTGCAAACTCTCTGGGGCCGGGAGCACCTATGTTTCATGCGTACAGCACCTGCTGATGCTAAAGAACTGTCAAAGAGCAGCATCGGATCTCACCTTGACGTTACACAGCCTCCGATTGTCACCAAGCCTGCGAGAAATCTGTTACACAAAGACTATAATGTTAGCCGATTTAAAAAATAAGTCCTAAATACTCACGAACTCAGCTTTTACAAATTTGAGAACAAGTTCTAGAATCAAAGAACATGGGATTTGTTGGGAAGAACTTCTATCTGCCAGGTTTGTGGAGAGGAGGAAATGGCCAGTCATTTTATCAGCTACTTACAAGCCATCAGTAAAACTGGCTGAGCAGATGACATGCAGGGAGGAGGCCTACCTGAGTTCTCCCTTTGGTCCCACTCATGCTTTCCCACCTGTCGCTCATGTACTCTAAACCCCTCTTGTATAAGGAGATCCACAACAGCCTGCAGCTAGATTTAGTGATCAGCTTTGCTATAACGCATGAGTTGTAAAGAAAAGACCCATTTACACACAGGGCTGAGTTAACACTCCATTTCAATAATGCTGGCAGTAGGAAAATTTGTTGTGAACTAGACTTGATAAAAGAATCCCTGTCAAAAAATACTTTTTAGCAGGCATAGAGAGAAACAGAGGGAGGGAGAAGCTCATTAGAAAGGGGAGGGGAGGGCAGTGGGGGGCAGTGAATTCTTGAATCCTTAATGACTTCCTCTCTCATTGTGACATAACTGATGTCCTGGCTGGAATGCTTCCCTATAAGATCTTTGTCACAATGCAGAATAAGGCTCTCAGACTTCCTCCCAATTACTATAATTTATGCGCAATTCCTAGTTTTGGGTTCTTTTGAGGAGAGAACCAGCCTTTGTTGATAGTTAATTATGGCTGCCGGTTGGCCAGCCTTTGGCAAGCTGATTGCTTGCTGATGGTGAGGCAAGGTCAGTGTTGATGTTTCCTCAACAGGAGCTAATGACTCCAAATGTTTCCCTAAATGGGCAATTCACCTGCTGGGTAAGGGGTCTGAGACCAATGCCCTACAGGTGGGGGCTGGGGGCTGATGCAGTTTTGCATTTGAGAGAGAAACCGAGGGCTATAAATTGAGCTGGGTTGGAAAAAGCAGCCTGAGGCTACTGTAGAGGTGTTCACTATTGCTTTGGGAATTGGCTGGAGGCTTTTCTGCCTGCTCTTGGACAGGTTTGCTTCTGTTCTGTTCTGCTCTGCTCTGCTCTGCTCTGCTCCTACCT
Organism: Anniella stebbinsi; assembly: GCA_029215795.1. Classification (NCBI taxonomy): domain Eukaryota; kingdom Metazoa; phylum Chordata; class Lepidosauria; order Squamata; family Anniellidae; genus Anniella; species Anniella stebbinsi. The sequence continues at coordinate 376,557,739 of JARDYH010000001.1, forward strand.
CTAGAATAATCAAAGAGGGTGTCTCTCTGTCAGTCAGTCAGTCAGTCAGTCAGTACCATCGCTCCCAGACAATAAACTCAGATACCTGAAACTTGGCATGCTTACTAAGAGGACTCTGGGGGTGTGCACATCAGGGTTATTTGATTTTACATCACATTCATTAATTTAAATTAATTTTACTGTGTGTTTTTGAAGGTGGCAGTCCCTAACTAATCCATCACATTCCAGAGGACAGTTTGAAGCCAGGACAGATTTGTAGGCCGAGAGACACTATTATATGCCTGTCCCCGATTATGGGGCAGCCCCCCTCAGGAGAATGGAGTGGGTAGACCCCTCCCTCAGGGAGGCTATATGTGGGTGCACCATTGCAGGAGCCATGCCCATGGGTGCCAGTGGGCATGGCTTCACTTTACTGAATCTAACTAAGTGCTATTCCAACCCCTATGAAGCTGGGTCTGTTTGCTAGTTTGTCCATAAAACAGATATTCCGAGGATTCCCCAAACCTCTAGCGCCCTCTCATCCAAAGTAACCTAACCCCTGCCATTCTGCCCCTGCTGCATAGGGAAGTGGGTGGTGTGCAAGAATATATTAAAGATGCCTCTGCAGGAGCACATATCTTCAGAATGGAATGTGCACGATTTTGCCAGGAGAGACAAGACGTTTCCTCCTCTGGATTAAGTGTTCACCTTCTCACGGTCGCTGGCCATACTGATGCTCACCGTCCCCCAGCTAGGGTAATTGATGGGTGTGTAAGATAAGACCTCAATCATCTCATCCTCAGTGGTGGCCACGGGCTGGTCCAAATCATAGGAGCCAAAGAGACATTTCTGAAACAAAAGTTCAAGGAGATGCCCCAGTGAGCTGCAGGGTCCATTCCACAACTACCTCTGCCTTGTCCTTCCTTCATCTCTATTCTGTCTTGCTTCCCCACCCCACATGCCCAACTTAACAAGTCCTGGGTCACAGGGTGCACCCCATATTATGCACAATGAAATCACTCATTGCAAGAAAAAAGCTCTGTGCACAGTGCTGTTGCTTGTTTCCCCTAGCTGGTTATGAACAACCGAGAGTTCATCTCTCCCCCAGGTGTTCTGTGCATCCAGTGGAATGCCAACAAAGGTAACTTAAAATCAGCCCATTAAAATCAGAAGCAGCAGCAGCAGCAGCAACAACAACAACAACAGAAAGGCCAGAGAAGACTGCACCGTAACTGCAACTCATATTTTCAGCCACAAACCTGCACCCATTTCCAGGGCCTCTTTTCGCTCCTTAGATTCTCAACCTCCAGCAATTCAGGCTTCTGTTCAGGAAGCTCATGATGATGCCAAAAGTATTCGTATAACCTGTTGGTCCACTGACCCAGGGACCGTATATGCAGCCAGATGGTCCCTTTGGAGAGAGGGCAGAACATTATCCAGTGAAGGCAAACCTCTTAGCCATCCTGGCTGATTTGAGCCATTAACTTGGAGCAGAACTACCTCCTCATAGGATGAAATGGATCAAGGCAGCAGTTCCCAAATTAGCAGGCTGGGATTCATCACTATGTTACAGTAGCCTTTTGGGAAGGGGGAGGCTGCCAGGATTCCAGTGGGGCAAAGTGGCACTGGAGATGTCAGGAAATACATTAAGGGCACAATTATGGGATGCGCCCTGGCTATTCATAAAGCCTCCAAACTTGGAGGCTCAACTAATTCAAAATATGGCAGCCAGGTTGGTCACCGGTACACCTAGGGGTGACCATATCACACCAGCTTTAAAATCACTCCACTAGCTGCCAATTACTTTCCGGCTGAAGTACAAAGTGTTGGTCATCACCTTTAAAGTCCTACATGGTTTGGGTTCAGGTTTCCTGCGGGATCGCCTTCTCCCATACAATCCGCCCTGCACACTCAGGTCCTCTGGGAAGAATTTGCTACAGTCAGCCAAAACTAGGCTGACAACCGTTACCCAGAGGACCTTCTCTTCTGCCGCTCCCAGACTGTGGAATGGCCTGCTGGAGGAGATTTGGCAACTTAATAGTCTCTTTGACTTTAAGAAAGCCATAAAGACTGATCTCTTCAGGCAGGCCTACCCAGTTGAATTTTAAGAGTTTTATTGGTATTTTAATAATGTATTAGTTTTATGTGCTTTTACTCAGTTTTATGTATTTTATATTTGATGTTGTTCCCTGCCTCTATCCAAAGGGAGAGGCGGGAAATAAATAAATAAATAAATAAATAAATAAATAAATATTATAAGCACAGAGAGGCAGCAGGCACGGTTCTCTCTGTGCTGGTCACGAGGGGCAGGGGGCAGGGAGCGCAGTTTCCTGGCTTGGTTTCTATGAGCTCAGACCTAGGAAACTGAACAATTCTATGTCCCCCACCCCCGGCACTCTTCAGGGGACACAGAATTGCTCTCTAAGTCTGAACCTTGTTAAGTTTAAGATCTGAGCTTTGCATCCTTTTCAGGCCTCTATCACTGCAATGTTGATGTTGATTAAAGGAGCAACGAAAGCCAGTGTCCATTTCATAACACACACAATAAGCCCACCCCAAATCAAACTGGGCCATAGAAATGCCACTAGGCAAATGGCAAAACCTCTTGCCAGGGTGCTGGTGCCCTCTGCACAGTGACCCTCCTTCTGCCATATTTGGCACACTGCAGGAACAGGCTGCCAACTTCTCAAGGCTTCCTCACCAGTTATGGCTTTCAACCCAAGGTCAGGCAGCTTCCTGGATGGTGGCCTACCTGATTGCTCTGGAGCACTACTGATGGTGAACGGATGCCATTCATACTTAGCTATGACTGGGATATTCAGGTATACATAGTCACCAGGTTTGTAGTGGAAAAACGGAGGTCTCTTAATCACCAAATGAGTCACCTGGATTAAAACAACAAGATTTGACATATGTTCACACACAGCTGTGTCTTGTTTGCAGTTAAACTGGAAACAGACGTTCCCGGCTCTTGCTTCTACTTCTACCCTCATCAGCAAATTAAGCCCATATTTCCTTTTACTTCATCATTTGTGAACAAACCTTTGAAGGCAAGAGGTTGATCTCCACTATGTACAGGCCTCCAACATGTGACAATGCAACACCAAAGATCTTCTCTAAGAGGAACAGAATTCCAGGCACCACAAACCACTTCCAAAAATTAGGCCCATGGACAATTAACAAAGCCCAGATGAAGATGTAAGAAAGATGAGTCCAATAGAAGACCTGCTGGTTACAAAGAAGAGCATCGTATTGGAAAGATCAGGGAACTCTTTCGAATGACAGTTAAAATCACTGAACTATCCAGAGACTACATCAATAATTTAAAGTAACCGAACAAAGGTAAAATAGGATCACGCACAAGTAGTGACCATACACACACGTTTAAAAGCTTCCTCTCTGCAGAATGTTTAAGAGAGGTAGCAAAAGGCAACATTGCCTTTCTAAAATGAGAGGCACTCAAGCTGATTCAGATGTAGTGGCCTTTACTCTCAAAGTCCTCCCTCTAGTCCCAGGGCACATGAGAATATCTTGCGTTTTCTCAGTAGTGAAGGAAAGGCACTCTGTACATGTTCAAAGCCATATTTCAGCAACTATAATTACTATCACGGTTATTGTCAGCCTCATTAACATTATTCCAGGGTTGAGCCCTGGCATTGTGAATGCAGCTGCACCTGAAGGTGACCGGTTGCATACAGACACATCCATTTAGTTTGCTTGGTGCTAAGTAAACAAAAGACGCAAGGAAGCGGCCAATCACTTCACCTCAAAATGGCCACTTTTGCGGACAAAAGGGCTGGAGCAGGCAAGCATAACGCAGATAAGGAGCTGTAGCCCAAGGCCAGTGATGGAGGCGGTTCCATGGATCCAGCCAATCCCAGGCCGAGTGGTGAACAGGTATTCCCAAAGGTCATAGCTGTCTTTGGTCTGAGACATTCTCACTACAGGGGAGAGAAAGGTTGGGTGAGTGCAGTCTAGGAGCCGATCGACACAGCTGATTTAGGGTGGAGGGAGGGAGAGCATGGCAGGGTCGTTGGCGACAGATGGCGCAGGTGCCAATCCACAGCAAGCCTGCAGCTTCCTTCTGGAAAAGGCCCATTTTCAGAGAGTCCTTTTAGTGCAGCTTTTCCCTTTAAACGCGGCTCCCAAAAGGTTCCACTGCAGTGTGCCTCATCCCTCTGCATTAAATCCTGCTGTGCCTATTTCTGTGACTTGGCAAAAGGTTGGGGCCACCCCATGGAGATGAAGTCGTCTCAGTTTCCCATTCAAAATGTTGCAGCGGTGCGTTCCCAAGCATTCACAATAGCGCAGTAGCTGCTTCACCAATTCGGATCAAGTGACCATTCATAATGTCGCAGCAGCGCTCTTTTAATCAATACCCCAATGCTGGATGAGGGGAGAGGGGAGGGATTAACTACAGGCAGCTTAATTCAGTGCTTCCATTAAACTTCCCTGAGCAGGGGAAAGTGGACACAGGCGGGGAACAACTCTCTTAGTCACTGAGCAGCACTTATGGGGTTGATGACGTTCTACTAGCTGAACTCTGCCCACCGAACCCCCAATGTATGGCCATTCCAAGTGCTGTGTGACCTGTGAAAGAAGTTTTTTAGGTAGTGTACGCTCTGCTTTTCTTGCTTCGCGTGCTGCTGATGGACCTAAGCCGAATTCATGAAAATCCACATAAACCCAGAAAGCGCTTCCCATTCCACTTCCATGCAGGCTGGTCCCAGGCATGCCCTGGAGTAGCACCCCAATAAGATATATTCTGTATTATGGTTTGAGCCACAAAACACAAACAGGCTGAAGAAGTGTTTTCAAAGAGTTGGACATTAATTCCTGCTGGAAAGAGAGGGCCATCAGGTCTTGCAACCAAATTCTTCTGAGCTCTGCCTTTGTTACCACACCCACCCATGGTGCTTCCAGACTGGTGGCTCCTAGCGCTACCCAGTTATTGCTCTTCCTCTGTACGCTATATGCAGAATTGTAATTCCCTTTCCTCACTTCTAGGCACATAGTATTTTTTCCGTGTGAACATCCTGCTATGTTCTGTCCACATCAATGGGCATGACATAGGTGCATGAGCAAGGAAGGGCATTGGGCATCCCCACTTTTGTAACATTTTTTAAAAAACCATTTCACATTTGAGCTAAAGAACATTTTCATTGAAGTGCTACTGCACAGTTAATTCAACAACTTTTTTTAAAAGTGGAATCTTTTAGAGCAAATTAGAACATGGGTGGGTGGGTGGGGGGAAACACGGTGATAAAGCAGCACCAACCAGTAAGACTACAACAGATAGCAGTTTAAATATATACTGGTTTGACTCACGCAGAGCACCTGCGTTAGTACTTTATCGCTCAATATCATACTTTTCCGTCTTTTCTGCGGGCGCCCAGAAAAGCCAGGTGCAAGGCTGACCAGGATCCATTGGACTCCCCCACTCCTAGCCACTCCCCCCACTCCCTCCTAGCTGCTCCCCCCCACTTGCCTCTCTGGGCTCCCCCTCCCAGCCACTCCTCGACACACTCTCCCACCTGCTGCTCCCCCCTTCTCCTTGCCACCAACCCACTTCGGCAATGATATGTTTCAATGCCACTGCTTCCCCCACTCCCCCCAGCTGCTTCCCCCTCACTCACTTCCAGCTGCTGCCTGCCCACCTACCTGCCCACCGACCCATGGGACTTACCTAAGGCCTGCCTGCCTGCAAGTGAGCCATCCCGCCTGCCTGCCTGCCAGCGAGCCATCCCTCTCTGGGCTCCCCCTTTCCAGCCACTCCCCCTCCGCTCCCTCCCAGCAGTGTTTATATATCCTGCTGCTTATCAACACAAAGTTCTTAGCTCAGAACCTTCAACATGCCATGCCTTGCTATGTGCTATGCATTGCCTTAACGTTTTAGAGAGAGAGAGAGAGAGAGAGAGGAGGGAGGAATTGGGACCAATTCAAAGCACTGTTTTTTACTTTAAAGCCCTTCCGGATACTTGAAGTACAGCTTGTCTCCACCTGCACTGACCATGTAAAGAACTCCAATGGTGAGCCTCCATCTGAGGAGAGTTGGGAGGCTAGCAGAGAGCAGGCTTGCTAGGAGGTGGGGAGTGCTCTTCCAATAGAGGTTGCCTGGTGCCTGCTTTATTTTCCTTCTGATGCCAGGCGAAGACACTTCCTTGAGCTTTTTAGATGCAATGCTAATCCTTTTGTCTGTTTAATGCTGCTTTTATGATTTTATGGCTTTTCACTTGTTTTATTTTTTGTATTTACATTTTAATTGTTTAATTCTCTTTGTGAATTGTCCTGGTAATATGAGTGAAGCACAGTACACAATGCATGTAATAAATAAATAAATTGGCACTTACCAAAGTTGGCCATGTGAGCCCCCGTGTGAAGCACAGTTAGGGCCGCCACACTGTAGCCCATCAACTGGTGCAGAACAACATTCTGGTCTAAAGGCAAAATTCTGGCTACCCAGGTAGCCCGTAACCACGTCAGACATCGGCGTAACATCAGCACCTTGAATGAAAAAGAAAATAACTGCAAAATCTTATAGAATTTAGGTGTCTTGTAACTAGAATTAGGGAGTCTTGCAGTTGCTAAACTTGAATTTCATCCTTTTCATCCTCAGTTTTGTTTCTCTTTATAGAACTTTGAATATTTTAAACATTAAAATTCCATGTTTCAAAACTCAGAGAAATGGGGAAGTCGGGATACAAACGTCTGCCAGAAGTGCTTAACTGAATGTAGATCTTCATGTCTGTAACAGGATCATGTTTTAGAAGGTTCAGGCAGAAAGGTTTTCTGTCCCCTACTTTGCTATCTCCTATCCTTTGGGACCAAGGTGGCATCCAATGTCTACTGAACAGGAGACACAGTGAATGGAGTTTAGATTTCAAGATTCTTCCTGGAACCCAGATAGGGGAGAAGGTGACGCTAAGTCAAGAAGGTGAGGAAGGGGCTCACCATGTTGAGAGGCAGTGAAGGCCAGGGCTGAATGCAGAATAAGCTAATCTAGGGGAGCAAAGACATGGCAAAGGCCATTATTTGGGTAGCAAGAATTTAATGCATGCTGTGTAGGACTGAATTGTGATTGAAAGCTGGGGGAGAAAATAGTACGATAGCAGGAAATATTGGTAGGGAGTGCTCAATGCCCCTTGGAGCCATCCCTGGTACGAGCACACCTGCAGTATAAACATAGAACTGTACTGGTTCCCGAATCCTGGGAATTGCTGTGCTGAGAATTCTTTTTTAGAGACCCCTGTTCTCCAGTGCTGTGCCATAAAAGTCTAAAACCATGAAAACATAATGCACCCATTTCAGCATCAGCCATGTAAAGCCTTTTGTTAAAAGCTGAATCCACTAAATGCTTACAACATCTCCAAAAAGCCACCAAGGAAGAGCAACTCTGGATATCTATGGGGTGGTCAATCCATGGCCTTGGAGCAATGGCCACAAAGCTCCTGCAGCTTCCTGCCACAACTGTCCTCACTTCAAGTGACATAGGTACAGGGAGTAGGCCCAACCCACAGACTATGGCGGGACTCATATGGGGATAGTGGGAATCTTGAGGTCCTCCAGAGGTTTTGGCTGACAGGTCCCATCAGCCCAGGCCAGCATAGCTAATGGTGATGGATCCTGGGAGTTGTGGCCCTCCAGATGGTTTGGCCAACAAGTTGTCAAATCCTACTCCACGTTATATGGGTCCAAGGGTGCCAAGGGTGCCAAAAGTGTGAAGAGCTTTTAAAGGTAAGAACTTACACATCTTAAATTGGGCCCATGCCACCCTCACAAAACTAGAGAGTGGCAGCATTCGGACAACACATTAAGCAACTCGGGGGGGGGGGGACAATCATCAGTTGTTTTGCTTATTGTGTTGGGTGGAGGGTAACACGCCGCTCACAAACTACTGACGGTATGCTATTCCGCCCAAATAAGCAACTGAGAGAAACAACTGGCTTGCAAATTGTTTAGCTCGAAGCCAGTTGTTTAAAGTGTTGTGTGGAGGGGTGAGTGTGTTAATGGCGTGTGGTGAGTGGGTTAAAACACAAGTCCATAGAGGCAGGCGGCAAGAGTAACCAAAGCGGCGGCTGCCACTCTGCTACAACTGGCGCAACTTGCAGAGGCTGCTGGGATAGAACTGGGAGGACTGAGGGAGGAGGGAGGGTGGGGAGAGGGGCGGGGCTGTGACAGTCAAATGCTGGGTTGACTATTAGTCCACTCAACGCCAGCCCCAACCACCCATAGTTGTGTAGGAATATGCTGTGTGGGGAGTACCCACAAAATAACCAACTGTGAGTTGGCTACTCATCCCACCATTGACTAATGTGTTGTCCGAATGCAGCCAGTGACTATTAAGCTAATTTTCAGCTGTTTACCAATTAAGACAATTTACAAAGGGAATCACTATCAGAGCAATTTATGTCTGTGGTGTAAATATGACCCAGCTCTATGAACAGCTTTATACTGAGTCAGCCCAGTATTGTTTATGCTGACTGGTAGCAGTTCTCAAGGGGGTCAGGAAAAGAGGTATTTCTGCTACGCTCCCCAAGATCCTCTGGAGATGCGCAAGGGATTCTCTGTGTGCAGCTAGGAGCCTCTTGCAGAGCCTGGAGAAAGAAACAGCGCTGCCACCATCTTACCCTGATTCTGGGTGTCTAATACTTGTCGGAAACACAGTTCTAGGCGAGGTGAATCTATTTATTTCAAATATTATTTAAGGGCCATGGAAGCAGCATGCCTAACCCATAATAGGCGAGACATGACTATAGAAATCTGCAAGCAACAAAGTAACACAATCTGGGGTTCCAGCCAACCACAACCATGCCCTCCTCCAAGACATGCCATTACATCCCCTACTTCATTTTTCCCCTACTTCATTTTTTTCTTTTCCAACCAACACTCAACATTCTGTGACTACCGAGCATGCTCAATCCTCATTGGGCTTTCCTTTCTTTCTGTTGTGTTTGCCCCTTTAGGATATTCTTTTACAGATAAATCTGTTGTACTTCTGCAAACCTTGGGGTACCCAAGTATCCTCCCGTGTTTGGCATTCACCACCTGGGTTCACAATAAAAGAGAGTGATTTTATGAGCTTCAAGAAAGACGGTGGAAAGTGAATGAAGAGAATTACATTTTGGGGGCCTGGATTTAATAACTGTTCTTATTTTGTCTTTCTGCTGGACTCTGCTCTGACCCATCATGGCCATGCCTGCACTCTTATGCATCAGTATATAATGGATGTGTAATGTTACAGACTCACCACTATAAACGTACAGTTGAAGTTCAGGCACTGCCCACAACCTTTCGCCAGGATGAACCAGATGCCAGAGCCAACATGCTTCAGTGCTGCTGAGGTGAAGAGGAGGATGTTCACACACACATAGCTGCCCAGGAAAAGGAGCTTGCTCCTGTTGTTGTGCCAATACGCTGGGCTCAGGTAGCGCGGTGCATGACACCTCCTCGGAGCTACGGGAGGTTTTAACCAGCTTGCAGCACTGTGAGAGGGGAGAGAGGAGCCATGAAGCATCTATGGACCACCTATGAGCAGCTCTTTGGCAGTTAGCGCAATACTGGAGGGGCTCAGCAGTTTACAAGTATGCCCCCCATACACCACACCATAGGCAGCTGCTCACAAAAGCTTACTAGTCAAGCCAGGCTTCTTTCACCACAAGAATGCATGGAGCTTTTTTAAAAACCAAGATTCTCAGGAGCCCAAAGGCCACAAGAGATACTGACCTTGTTCACACAATACAACAACCCATGGTGGATTGTCAGCTGACTTTGTTTCAGAGTGGCTTGAAAGAATGGCCATACCTGGCATGGTGGGTTCAGCGTGGTTTGCTAACTACACACACAACACCATGAGAACCCAAGGCTTGTTGTTTAGTAGTTTGGGGTAGCTTGTTTTCAGAGTGGCTTGCTGTGATATGCGAACCCAGCATGATGTCTTGTGTGTGGCTTGTGCCAAACGGCTATAGAGTCACTTAATAAGAGTGGAAGGAAACTCGACCGCTCAACTTGCTGCCTTGCGATCTCACCAGCTCTTTGTCAGGGTGGCAACACCTGCGTGTCTGATTCCCAGTAGTGTTTGCAGTCGCTGCTCACTCTGCACAAACCAGAGAATTGCACAAATCAGTTGACTCTGAAATTTGTGCAAATTTCTGAAAAAATTATAATTTATAGACGGATTTTTTTTTTTTTTTTACACTTTCTAAAATTTAGTCAGGGGAAAAAAAACAGCGGCCAATAATACACATTACTACCCCCACAATACGCTAAAGTGTGAAAATGTGGACTTCGGGGGGATTTATGCTTTTTAACCTTTTTTAAAAAAACTTTTGGGGAGATTTGCTCACATTTGCATTGACTAAAATAAAAACCTGCATTTTCACATTTAGGTATCTGGGTTTTTTTTGTTTTGTTTTGTTTTGTTTTTTGGTATCTGGGGTTTTCCCCTGACAATCTGGGAAACACAGCAGAAACGGATTTAACAAAGTTTTACTTTTTTAAAAAATGTGTTGCAAAAGTCACTGGGATACATACCAAGCGCAGGTAGGAGGACCAAAGAAGAATCATAGGATCATAGGATCGTAGAGTTGGAAGGGGCCTATTTATTTATTTATTGCATTTTTATACCGCCCTATAGCCGAAGCTCTCTGGGCGGTTCACAAAAATTAAAACCATGAAATCATTTTAAATATATAAAACAAACCACAACCTAAAACACAAAATAACATACAATATAAAACCACAACCAGTATAAAACCAAGCAGCAGGAATTAATACAGATTAAAATACAAATTTAAAACAGCAAGGATTAAAATTGTGTTAATTTAACTGTTAAAATACTGGGAGAATAAAAAGGACTTCACCTGGCGACGAAAAGAGTGCAAAGTAGGCGCCAGGCGAACCTCTCTGGGGAGCTCATTCCACAGCCGGGGTGCCACAGCGGAGAAAGCCCTCCTCCTCACTTCCTTTGGCAGGTCATCAAGTCCAACCCCCTGCTCAATGCAGGAATCTACCTTAAAGCATCCCTGACAGATGGTTGTCCAGCTGCCTCTTGAATGCCTCTAATGTGGGAGAGCCCACCACCTCCCTAGGTCATTGGTTCCATTGACATACTGCTCTAACAGTCAGGAAGTTTTTCCTGATGTCCAGCCAGAATCTGGCCTCCTGTAACTTGAGCCCATTATTCCGTGTCCTGCATTCTGGGTTGATCGAGAAGAGATCCTGGCCCTCCTCTGTGTGACAACCTTTCCAGTATTTGAAGACTGCTATTATGTCCCCCCTCAATCTTCTCTTCTCCAGGCTAAACATCTCTTCATTAGGCAAGATGCTGCAAAAAGCAGGGGGAGAGAGGAGGAGTAAGAAAGAGCTGACTTGATGTTGAAATTATGATGCATGTCTGATCATTGAGGTGAAATGTAAAGGAACTTGAATAATTCTGAACATCTCAGCAGAAGTTATGCAGGTGGGTCTATAATTCATGCAACTTCTTGGCGAGCAGATGTAATTAATAGGGCAGCAGCCTCATAATTGGCTTTCTAGCCTATCAAGGTCTCTTTGAAGTTTGTTTCTGTCTTCCAGGGTATTAGCTATCCCACTCAATTTTGTGTCGTCTGCAAATATGATAAGCATTCCCTGGACCTCCTCGTCCAAATCATTAATAAAAATGTTGAAGAGCACTGGGTCCAGGACTGAGCCCTGCGGTACCCTGCTCGTAATCTCCCCCCAGTGTGAGAAGGTATCATTGATAAGCACTCTTTGAGTCCGATTCTGTAGCCAACTGTGGATCCACCTAATAGTTGTTCCATCTAGCCCACTTTTCACTAGTTTGTGAATCAGAATGTCATGAGGCACTTTGTCAAAAGCTTTGCTGAAGTCAAGATATACTATGTCCACAGCATTCCCACAGTCCACAGGGGAGGTTACCCGATCAAAAATGAGATCAGATTAGTCTGGCAGGATTTGTTCTTGACAAATCCATGCTGGCTTTTAGTAATCACTGCATTGTTTTCAAGGTGTTTACAGATTGACTTCTTTATAATCTGCTCCAAAATTTTCCCAGGGATGGATGTCAGACTGACTGGTCTGTAGTTCCCAGGTTCCTCCTTTTTGCCCTTTTTGAAGATAGGGACATTAGCCCTCCTCCAGTCGTCCGGCACTTCACCCATCTTCCATCATTTCGCAAAGATAATAGACAGTGGTTCTGAGAGTTCTTATGCCAGCTCCTTCATTATTCTAGAATGCAGTTCATCGGGCCCTGGAGATTTGAACTCGTTCAAAGAAATTAGGTGTTCCTTGACCATTTGTTTATCAGTCTTAGGCTGCCTCTACAAGAGAGGTTTAAAGCTCTTTCAAGGTGCTTAAAAAATTTACCTCTACAAGAACGGAGCGCAAATCGGGCGTAGAGGCGCGTTATCTCTCCGATTATGCGCATTATCGAATGCGCGTTAAATTGTGAGTTTTATTTTGCTCCGGCCGTTAAAGCGCATTTTGACTATGTGAACAAGCGCTTATGCGCATTAACTACTTGTAAAGCGCATTTTGGTCATCCGTTAATGCGCTTCGCCGCCTCTCGTGCAGAGGTATTAGGTGTAAATGAGCTTCAGCGATTATGCGCATAATCGCCTAACCGGGCGCAAAAGCGAATCCTTGTAGAGGGGACCTCAAACTGCAATCCTGCCCCTTCAGCTTGTACTTCACTTGCCATTCACGTGTCTGAAGAAAGTACTATTAAGGCTTTTAAGGCTCCTTTGCATTCAATAACATATTACCTGTCTGCTTTCCTGATCAAAGCAGATAAGATAGTCGTGATGAATAACCTTTTAAAAAGTGCCCCATGTCAGTTTCTGTTTTTAAAGCCAGGGGTGTGGATGGGGTAGGGTGAAGCTTTACTGGTTACCTCTCATTATTTTCTTTCACTTTTCATATTTTATTAGAAAATTTCACTATAAAAATGAAGAGGAAATTAATGAGATTAAAGCCTCCCCTTGCCATAGAAAAAGAAACAGACATTGAGACAATTATGAGAGGCTATTCAATTAATAGCCTATTCATAATTAATCCCCCACTTGCAATAAATCAGGTTAAACCTGCTATTAATTAATGTTGAGGGGATGTTTGCTGAATGGAGCTTACTTGTAGAATGTCAGCCATGGGGAAGGGGCATGGCTGGATAATACAGTGCACTATATTATTAAGCGCTTGTGTGCAACCTGTTTCACTTCCGGTTCCATCTAACTTCAGAAAAGCCATGCAGCTAAAGGCAAAGACAAAGACGAAATCCTTCTCTCTGTGAATTCCAGAGGGAGAGCTGTGGTAGGTTTGCTGCTTTTATTGCATCAAGTGTCTTGTGATACCTTCAAGTCTAACAGATTCATTGTGGCAGAAGGTGTCGTGGGCCAAAGCCTACGGGAAAGTGCATGTGATGAAGTGGCCTCTCGGCCACAAAAGCCTCTGCCACAAATGTGTTAATCTTTAAGGTGCTGTTTTTAATGTGCTAAGGTAGCCAATGTCCCCTCTCTCTGAGTTGCAAGCACAACAGCTTTCAACTGCAATGACAGCAGCCACCGCAGCAGGCTCAAGCATTCCAATTACGTTGAACTGAAATATAGCAGGGAAATGCAGCTCACCCTCCAGAGAATGCAAGCAGCTGTGACTCACAAAAAAGGGTGCCACCTCCCTGTAAACAGGCTAACAGAGGTATTTCCTTAGTCTAGAATGCAAGGATGGTAAACCATTTCTAGGTGCCAGGGAGGAAACCGCTATGTAGGTCGTTGATGAAAAGGGGCCTGTCCAGTTTGAAGATATCATGAACATCTAAAGAGAAATAATGTGCAAGGAAGAACAAATACTACCTGTCAATCAGAGGACCCCTGGAATCTTACCCAGCAATGAGAAGTACTCACTCCAGGGAGGGGGCAGATATCCTCCTTGCATTGCAGAGAATGAACCTATAATGGGAAGTCCCAATGTTCCTTCTCCCTGCAGGGGATGGAGGATATCCTTAGATGGGATATAAAACAGCGGTACCAACAAAGGGCAGGCCCTTCTCTGCTGACATCCCTGAAATTTACACCACCAACTGGAGTAGCCAGCATCCAAAGGAGGCTTCATCCAAGGTCAAGGTATCCAATTTATCTGGTTGAATGAAGGATGCCACTGATTTCCCTGGCGATGACAGCTAGAGGGACATGGGTACTAGAAATGGCAGCACCTCTTATGGAATGAGCAGACAGCCCCCCCCCCCCAGTCCTAGCAGGAGCAAAGGCCTCCTAACACAGAGAGATGCAACTTGCATTTCGTGGAGCTGCCCTTAAGGCTGGTCCAGAAGCTGCAGCTACTGCAGAATGTCAGGAGTTGCCCCTTTTCAGCATGTAACTCCTCTACTGAGGGGACTGCACAAGCCACCTATTTGCTACCAGGCCAGGTTTAAGGTTTTGTTACTAGCATATAAAACTAGGCTGACCATATGAAAAGGAGGGCAGGGCTCCTGTAACTTTAACAGTTGTAGAGAAAAGGGAATTTCATCTGGTGTCATTTGTATGCAATTAGTTCCTGGTGAAATTCCTCTTCATCACAACAGTTAAAGTTGCAGGCACTATACTAGAGTGACCATATACAAAAGAAGGCAGGGACCCTGCAACTTTAACTGTTGTGATGAAGAGGGAATTCCACCAGGAACTAATTGCATACAAATTACACTGGCTGAAATTCCCTTTTCTCTACAACTGTTAAAGTTACAGGAGCCCTGTCCTCCTTTTCATATGGTCAGCCTATATAAAACCCTAAGCAACTTGGACCAGGATACTTGAGAGAGCGCCTTGCCCCTTATCAACCTGTCCTCTTCTTTATCAGCCTGCCCAGTCACTGAGGTCATCACATGAAGCACTCCTGGGATGCCCATTTGAGAAAAATGTGCACTTTTCCTGTTCAAATGAACCGAAAAATAGATCACAAACAAACCTGAGGTTTGAAATGAAGTTTGGAGAAAACAAAAAAGATGTTTTTAGATATACGTCTGTCGTAATTCAAGGATGCCACTTAGGAATGTTCAGGTCCAAGGTCAGTAATCCAGTCCGTCAGTCAAAAGCCGAATACGTCGTTGAAGTCCAGATAACTGCAGAATTGCAAGGCGTTGAATCATAATCAGGAAGCCAGTCCACAGGGTCAGGATACGTCCAGGCAAGTCCAAGGTTTCGGAAACACACTAGAGAATAGTCGGGTCACAATCCAGGGGTCAGAATCCAAGCTTGAATCAAAGGCACAGAGCTGCAAGGCAGACTTCCAAGACGATCGCTGCTTTCAGCACCGGGGCTGAGCTCTGGCCAGACTTTTATGGGACGAGCAATTTTGAGCAATTAGCATCAGCTGGCCTGAAGCCAGCTTCTATGGAGTGTCACACCCCAAACACTTCCTGGCTCAGCTGCTCCTTATCTCTCTTATTAACTGACTCACAACAACGTCTGTGTGTGTGCTGTTTACGTTTTTATGTAAATGGTTTTGCACTTTGCATAATGTATTTCTAATGGTTTTTAACCTTTGTGAACCATCCAGAGAGCTTTGGCTATGGGGTGGTAAATAAATCCAGTAAATGAATGAATGAAATTAATGTGGAGCAATATATGAATGACATAAATAAATAAATAAATAAATATGCCCTAAGTCCCCACAAGGCCAAGGGTCCTCAATGTTTGTGCCTGTTTTACTATGGGCTGGTTCAGAAAACACGCTTAGCCATGGTTAGTGCACCAAATGGTTAGTGAGCATGTTTAAACCGTGGTTATACTGCCACCATGGTTAGGAATGGTTCACACGGCATGCTAAGTTATGGTTCATATGACACACTAAGCCATAATGTTTAGCTCAAAACGCATTATGGTTTAGCGTGTTGTCTGAACAGGGCCTATGTCTCTTTAAGAGCCAAGCTAGCATGAGCGGGCCACGTGAATGAACTGGAAGAAACAATTTCACTTCTTCTGCAGAAGGCTGAATGACTGGTTGGGCCTGAATCATCTCTATAGCAGCCAATCCAAATTTTTCTGCCCTGGGTTTTCCCAATAGTTGAGTTTTGGGAAGAAGTCTGGCACACGCTGCTGTTCTCACATATACAGTTGTGACTTTCTGATCACACTCTCTGATTGTGACCCTCTCTGCCTTCACGGCAGAGGCTTTACACAGCCAAAGAGGAAGCCTGTTCCCAGAATTTCCTGCAGACTAGCTCTGGAGTGCTGCATTGATTCCTTGGCTGAGGATGGTAAGCTGGGAGATGCAACAGCCCTGAAAGGAGGACTAGGTCCAACAATCTTTTGAGCTCTTTGGAGAAAAATAGAAAAGGTAGGCTATACATGGAATAAATAAATATTAATTTAAAAAGAACATTTTGTTTCATCCCTGTATTAGTTGCATCAGGCAAGCAGATCTTTAATAAATAGAAGCTAGCAAAGGATTTGCCCAAGGAGCAAGAAAGGCTTAATCAACCTATTATGATCAGAAAGTAAGCTTGATAGGCAAATCTCTTTTGATAAGTATTTGATAAATTTGTCAAAATGAAAGCAAGAAAGAAATCATTCAAATAGACTACCTGTTTAAGAATTAGAGGATTCATTAATTATAGTAATGAAGGATTTTTGTTTGATTATGTGAAGCCTGATCATTTCTGCTATTACTTTTAGTAATTGTAAATAATGCTTACAGATGCTATGACAATTCATAATTTCCTGAGATTGTAAGATATCCCACTTGCAGGAGGAAGCCCCCAAGCTTTTGCTCCACTCCCACCCAGGGAAATGGAAAAATCCAAGCCCATGGCTGGCCCTGGCACGCAGGTTTCCAAAATTATGAAACATCTCAGGGGGCACGTTGTGCTGCTGAGGCTGATAACACTCGCTTAGCCCTTCCATGACTAGACAACTCTCGTACATGGCGAAATTGAGGATCACACGATATAGAGAGGGTGAGGACGAGGATGAAGAGGAAATACCTTATGGTTAAGTTTTCCATGACCTCTGGGAAATGCTCCAGTTCCTCTCTGAGCTCCTCAAAGGTTATGGACCCGCTGTTGTCAGAGTCGGCCGACTCAAAGAGAGCCATTGTGAGGTCATCTAGCTTCTTCTCTGGCAAAGAGATTGAACTCTCTTTCAGACACGATTTTAGGACAGTGCGCAATTCATCAAGTTCAATAGAACCACTGCCTAGAAGGAAAGAGGGATTCCAGTTGACAACTAATACATTAACAAGAATAGGCCAGATTTATGACCTCACCTTTGTAGCAATGAGCTGTTCAGAGGAAGGGACTGATGATTAAGAGGAGCAACTCAATAGTTCAAGTCTGTTGATACCATCTGTCCCAGTGAGAAGCTCCAGCCCTCTTTGGACACCAACAACGTGTGTTAGTCAGGCTTGGTGCTTGGCAATCCACTTCCAGGGCTTGGAGTCTCTTTCCCCGAGGTCACTGCAGCCCAGGCGAGGCAACATTGCTATTCCCAGGTGTGGCAGCACCTCCAACAGCCTCCTCCACCAAGGATTTTAAGAGCCAGGAGCTGCAGAAACTGCCTGTCCAGTGAGGCTTACAAGACTCAAGGGAGAGTTGCCCATGGAACTTAGGAAATTTAGAATCAAGGCATTTTAAAATGGTGCCCTATATTTTCCTTTGAGAACTTTTTGTTGTAAAGCAGTATATAAATATCCTAAATAAATAAAACAATTGGACAGCGTTGCGTGAACTGACTTGACCACTGAACCTGCCTAGATGTATGTGAAGGTTTCCTAGGGAAAAGTGGGGGAAGGGTCATCCATGTGGTCTGACGGAAAGAACCAATATAGGATTGGCTCCTTAATGGGATGCAGAGATGGGTGGAAGCGGCAGGATAACAGAGGAGAAGAGGGCCTCTGTAGCATCTGCTGGTTCAAGGCTGTGAACAGGCCAGAGGAGACCAGCTGCTGAGTCCTAGCCATCCTTCCTTTGCAAACGAATGTAAACAAACACATTTTCATGAGGACACTGCAAGACCCTAGTCAGGGTCATCCTGTTGGGCAGCTACTGAGGCCCATGGCCCAGTAAAGAGCCCCCTGCCTGACCCCCAGAGCCCCCTGGCCCCACTCCTCTTCTTGTTCCCACCAGTTGCTGCCCTGTCCAGGTGTGCAAGTAGTCACAAGTACAAGGTGAAGGGCCAGCATCTTCCACTGGCCTTGCCCTCTCCTGGGTAGTAGTGAGTGTTGCTGAAGGGAAAGCGAGTAGGCAGTGGTGAGGAGGTGACCCACTTGGGAAGGGGATCCGCTGAGGGTATCTTGCCCAATAACCTCCCCCCCCCCCAAAAAAAACCCTGGAGCCAGCACTGACGTAATGCCCTTGCCTCTGAACAGAGGACTCGCTGATAACCACTTTTATGTGTTCTTATCACCACATATCAACAATGGATTTGGACTTGTAAATGCTCTAGCCCAGGTATGGGGAAACTTCGGCCCATGGAGTTTCCCCATACTCTTCCAGCCACAGTGGCCTGGGCTCCCTCTGTGGGCCTCTCCTCTTCCACAAGCCACATCCACTGTAGTCTATGGGGGGAGGAGCTGGGGGGAGTCTAGCCTGTTTCATGGACCCCACCATATCATTACAATCAACCCAATTTCTAAAGATTTATTTCAGGATACGGTGAGTCATAACCGGATTAGGCTGGCACTAGAGCTGAAAAGTAATTCTGCACAAATTTGAAAGCTGTACTATTTGAATTTCTGTCTGTTATGCACAGCTGTTAAAGGCACAACATTCTAGCAGACCTACTGTTCCATATTAAAGTGCAGAGCCAGGAGCACTGGCAGCTGTTGTGTTAAGGTGCCATTGTTGGGCAGAACAACAAGGGACCGAGAAACAAAATCTTATTTTGATAGAATACAAGTGAGCAAGTGTGCTCTTTGGAATTTTACCATCCACATCATACACCTGGAAGAGGAACCGGAGTTTTTCTGTTTCGCTTCCGTGTATCAGCAGTTTCAAAGCCTCCAGCAGCTCATCCAAACTGATGGCGCCGCTTCCATCCGAGTCAAACAAAGCAAAGAATCGCTCAGCGAAAAAGGACTATAGGAGAGAGGGGAAAAAGGGTTGCAAAATCAACTGGTGGGATTTGATCCAGTAGTGGAAATCAGATCCTCGAGTTCTAGTGGTCTGCATTTTCAATAGGCCTCCCTTTAATATTATGGGGAAAGGTGATTGATCCTTGAATGTTACTGAAGGAGAAACTTGCAGGGAAGGATTTTGCTGGTCATTCAAATCTACATATGAAAGCCAGTTCCATCTCCTGCCCACATGCATTTCTTTATCTACCCATCCAGTCTCCCACGTCTCCTTGTTTATCAGTCCCTTCTTGACACTCTCACATCCCCTTGCCCTGTGATGAGGCTTTCTCCGTGTTTCTTTCTTGGCACTATTAGAGTGAGGCCTCTGCCACTACCTTCACTTCTGAGGTCCCATCTTCTCAGCCCACAACCTACTTTGTCTCCATCAGGCACCCTCCTTCCATATAGCCAATTCCCAAAGTCCCAGAGTTCATCTCTATATGGACAAACTCTCCCCCAAGGAAGGGCCAAGGTCAAATATCTTTGCTTCAGGCCAATTCTGAACATAAGCACAGCTGGACCATTGCCTTCGTCCTGCCTGGTTTCTTGTCCTACCAATGAAACTTGCCTCCTTCACCTTGAGAGCAGTTCTGAATTCTTCCAAGTCAATCTCTTTATCATCACCAGCGATACTCTCAAACTGCTTGGATACCCACTCAAGCCATTTTGTGTTGTCATCTGCATTCATGGTGCTAAGGAATCAAAAACCAGAAGAACTTCTTAAAAGGCATCTTTGTACTCAGCTTTGCATTGTAATGGACATGGTTTTCTGTTGTCAATGTGTGAAGGAATCATCTTGGGCAGGGCAGAACCTATTAGTAAAGGGGAATAGTGTTATGTGGGCAACTAGCTGCTGCACCCTTCTACCTCAGAGCCAGCCAAATACGTTTTGTTGCCCAAGGCAGAAATTCTGAGTGGCTTCCCCATGTTGGCAAAAACAGAATAATGAACTAGGCAATCAATGAATTGGTTCGCTTTAACAGTACTCTTCACTCTGGCCCACCTTTTGTCCCAAGCTACCTTAAACATACCAGTTAGCACCTAAAGAGAAGCCACCACTGGTGAATTTCCCTGTGGGGCTTCTCATTGTGGTGACTGCCATTTTGAATATTTGAGCCAGGGTGGGGTCTTGCAGTACCTTGTTGTTGTTAATAATAATAATAATAATAATAATAATAATAATAATAATAATAATAATAATATTATTACCCGCCTCTCCCTTACATGCACACTCGGTATGAGTGTGTTGTTGGGGTGGTTAACAATCCACTTTCAACCCTAAAACAGCCCATGGGTTCTGGGTGGCTTGTTAATCAGTTCAACAACCCCCTCACTGGATTTGCATATAACAAGCTAGGATTCTGCCCCAAGACATCTAGGTCTTTGCACATGTACTGCTGCCAAGCCAGGTCTCCCCCATCCTATAGTTGTGCCTTTGAGTCTTTGTACCTAAATGCAAGACTTTACAGTTATCTCTGTTGAATCTCATCTTGTTAGATTCAGTGCAGTGTTCCCACCTGTCTGGATTTTTCTGAATCTTGATCCTGTTAGTTATCTTTCCTTCCTAGCTTTGTGTCATCTGCAAATCTGATAAGCAACCCCTTCACACCCTCATCTAAGTCATTATAAGAACACTGAGACATAGCATAGGACAGGAGCCCTTCGGCACTCCATTCAAAACCTCCTTCTAGGACGCCAAGCTGTTAATTAGCACTTGTTGAGTACAGCTGCTCACAGCTGAGGATTCACCTGACTGTAGTATTGTCCATCCCATATTTTACCATTTTGTCAACAAGGATATCATGGGAAACCCCATCAAATGCTTTGCTGAAATCAAGATATACTATGTCCAGAGGAGGTATGAGTCAGGATATACGAGTGGAGACATAAAGGCAAAGTTATTGACCGTTTTGAAAGTAAGGATCCAGGAGTGGACAGGAAGCCAATGCAGGGATTTGAGAAATTTAACATGGTCAGAACCATGAGAGAGGCAAATAATTTTGGCAGCAACGTGCTGGACAGACATGACCAGACAAAGGTAGACAATGAAAAGAAGATTGCAGTTGTAAAGTTGAGAGGTGGCCAGGGCCTGGACTAGGGTTTTTACTAAGGAGACAGAAAGGCACAACCATCTTTTTGTACTGTTGTAAAAGGGAGACATGACATGTTTTGGCAATGGACTGAATATGGGAGGTAAGACAGTGAAGAGAGAAGGGCCAAAGAGAAAACCAAGGCGTCCAGCATGATCAGCAAGATCATAGAATCATAGAATAGTAGCGTTGGAAGGGGCCTACAAGGCCATCGAGTCCAACCCCCTGCTCAATGCAGGAATCCATCTTACAGCATCCCTGACAGATAGTTGTCCAGCTGCCTCTTGAATGCCTCTAATGTGGGAGAGCCCACCACCTCCCTAGGTACTGCTCTAACAGTCAGGAAGCTTTTCCTGATGTCCAGTCGGAATCTGGCTTCCTGTAACTTGAGTTCTGCATTCTGGGTTGATCAAGAAGAGATCCTGGCTCTTCTCCATGTGACAACCTTTCAAGTATTTGAAGATGGATGGTGCTGTCAATAGATAAGGGGAGTAAATGAAGAGAGGAAGACTTGGGAAGAAAGATGAGAGGTTCGATCTTTGACCAAGATGAAACATTGAAGCAGAAAGACTAGAAGCGGCCCTTGAGGATGCAAGATTGGATGGAGAGAGGAAGTTCTGGGGTAGAGAGCTACAGTTCAGTGTCATGAGCAAACAGGAGGTACAATATATAAGCGCTTATCTGGAGGTTTGGACTGAGGTGCCATCAATATGGGGATGGCATCTAACTCTACTTTGTTTCATCTGATCCAGCTAAGGCAGCAGGAGTGCTAAAACAGTGCCTGGACATGGCAATAGATTGGATGAGGATCAATACACTTAATCCATACAAGATAAAGGTACAGTTAGTGGGTGGCTCACCTGTCTAGGTGAGTAATGGGTTCAACCTGTTCTGGAGGGGCTTGCACTTGTAGTCTGGGAAGCTCATTAATCCATCTTTGTCATTAGGGGCACAAGTGGCCTTTGTGACATAGAGCACCTTCTACCAGCTTAGGCTGGTATGCAAGCTGGACAGGGATAATCTTGCTTCAGTTATCTATGCCCTGGTAAACTCCCATTTGGATTACTACAATGTGTTTTACACGAAGCTGCCTTTGAAAACACTCCAGAAACTCTAGCTCAGAATGTGGCTGTGAGACTGAGTGATACGAACACATTATGCAGGTGCTTTGTCATCTTTAATGGCTTCCACTCCATTTCCAGGTCCAATTCAAAGTCCTGGTTTTAGCCTTTAAAGACGCTTACAGCTTGTGGTCCGTGTATCTTAAGGATTGCCTTTTCCCCTTATGTACCTACCTGGACCCTGAGATATTCCTGTGGAACCTCTTGTCCAACTATCCCTGTCAGTTGAGGTGTGGTGGGTGGCTACTGCTGAAAGTGCCTTTTTAGTGTTCACACCCTGGTTGTGGAATTCCCAGTCCAGAGAGACTTGCCTAGTTCCCACATAGTTTTCTTTTCTGCATGAGGCAAAAAGCTTTTAATTTTCCCTGGCCATTTAATTCTGACCTAACTTTTAACTGTTTTAATCACACATTTTTATTCTCTGCTCCTTGTTTTAGGCTGCTTATTGCATAGATTTGAGTCAATTTGGTTAAATCTCAATCTCTTTGTTTAAGTATCAAGCTTATCAACTCATGGCCAATTTTTCTACTGCATTATCATTAGCTTGAGACTGGCTGTCCTATTGCTGCATTCTATTTATAACACAGAAAATTGCAATTGCCACCTGTTACTTCATTAACATCCCGGGCCTGGAGGAAGTTAACAACTTTAGGCAAAGGTCTTCTCCCTTGTTGCCATTCTTCGGATCTCCCTCAGAGGAGGCACTCTGAGGGGAGCCTCTGTTGTTGACTATAGTGTATGGATAGGTTCATACAGCGAGAGGTGCTCTGTCAGATATTGTAGTCCTGAGCCATGCAAGGTTTTATAGGTCAAAACCAGCACCTTGAATTGGGTTTGGGAACATACGGGCAGCCAGTGCAAGAGGGTTAGAATTGGTGTTATATGCTCAGGACACCTGGTTCCTGCCATCAATCTGGCCACATTTTGCACAAGCTGCAGCTTCCGAACAGGCTTCAAAGGCGGACCCACGTAAAGTGCATTGCAGTAATCTAACTTGAAGGCTACCAGAGTGTAGACTATTGAACCCAGGATATCCCTGTTCAGATAGGGTCAAAGCTGGGCCACCAGTTGGAAGCTCACAGAAGGCACTTTGTGCCATGGATGGCACCTGAGCCTCGAGTAACAGTGATTATTCCAAGCGAACAGCCAAACTACAGCCTCAACCAGTCCAGGATGAACACCATCTATCCAGTCAGAAGAACCACGCACTAAAGCATATCAATTTTGTCTAGACTGAGTTTCAGTTTATTACCTCTCATTTAGTCCAGGCCCCAATCTATCATGCCCACAGCTTCACCTGATGAAGGTGAAAAGGAGAAATAGAGCTGCTTGTCATCAGCATACTGTTGGTAACGCATTTCAAAACTCCGGATGATCCTACTCAACTGTTTCATGTAGATATTAAATAGAATGGGGTACAAAATTGACCCCTGCGGAACCCATACTGGAGAATCCACAGGGCTGAACAATATCTAGCCATCTAAATTGTAGTGAAACCACTGCAATGTAGTATCCCCTTCTCCCAGCTCAGACAGCCGCCCCAGAAGGGTGTCATGGCCAATAGTTTTGAGAGCTGCTGAGCGATCAAGGAGAATCAGGCCAAAACCCAGCCTGCACCCTGACTGAAATGGATCCAAGGGCACCTGGAGCTGGTTGGCAACCACCCACTCAAGGAACTTCCCCAGGAAAGGAACATTCTCAGTGGTGCCATCTCCAAATTATGGAACATTCTTCCCAGTCAGGGGAGATGCTTTCTGCCTAGTGCCTACATTGTCATCTTTCTGGCACCAGGTTAAGTCTTTCCTCTATTCCCTGACGTTTGATAGCATGTCATGAGGATTCTTAATATTAGGTTTTTCTTGGGTCCTAGTAGTTTGTTAAATTATTTTAATAGTTTCAAATCTTTTTTAAAGTTTGGCATGTTAAAGGCCTTATATTAGGGTGACCAGATAAAATCCAGGTCAGGGCTCATGTAACTTTAACAGTTGTTAAAGTTGCAGGGGGGCTGCCTTCTTTTGTATATGGTCACTCTAGTATAGTGCATTCAACTTTAACTGTTGTGATGAAGAGGGAATTTCACCAGGAACTAATTGCATACAAATGGCACTGGCTGAAATTCCCTTTTCTCTACAACTGTTAAAGTTACATGAGCCCTGACCTGGATTTTATCTGGTCACCCTACCTTATATTATTATCATGTTATGAACTGCCCAGAAAGCATTGGCTTGCAGGCTGTATAGAAGTGTAATAAATGGGCATCCTTTATATTCATTAACATCCCTAATTTAGGAAAGATTGGATTGTGTCCTGCTCAACTCAACATAACCTCATAGTCATGCTGGGCCTTTGGCCTTATTTTCCAGCTGTCAGAAACATACAAGAACAAGTGCCTCTTTCATGCCACAATCTTTTTATTCATCTTTGAACAAACCCTGCTTGTGAGGTAACAAACCATGGTTGAGTTTGCTACTCCAAAGTTGGGGGGGGGGGGGTTGCTATGGGAATGTCAAAGCCAGGCAGCATATAGTAAGCCACTTACAGCTTTCACTTCAGGTTACACAACTGGGTGTCATACTTAAGCTGTGCATTTTGGAAGGTAAAACCCATCCTGAAGGGAGGACCCTATTACACAGATATATTTATTAAAGAGATTAGGGCTCCCAAGTAGTGCATTATGGCAAGTGGCAGTGAGTCCTGGCATGAGAGGAGATCATGAAACACAATGGGAGGTTGCCTGGCCTTTGCTTCACTCTAACCTCCCTAGTAAGGTTGCAGTGGCAACAGGAATTGTAGCACTTTGTATACTGAAAAGCATTACAGAGGTCATTACACATATGCATACACAACACCAATTCCCTGGCTTCTTTTATCTCTTTGTCAGAGTGAAGTTTGATAGAAGTCACATTAGTCAAGGGAAGGTTATTATGAATGCTGCTTCATCCAGTATCCTGGAGGTAAAGGGAAGAATATGGCATGGGGTTTCAAAGCAGTCTGCTTGCTCATTTTCAGTTGTGTATAATTCTTAACTCTTGAGGACAAGTAAGGATCCAATTTCTCTGGCAAAATTAACCAAAATGCTCCATCCTTCCTTATCATGAAAAGCCCCCAAATAAGATTTGTGTGATGTACCTTGTTCAGGGTCACTTAGTCCAACTTTCTTGCCCAGTTCAGGACAATTAACTTACCAGCTTCACCCCCCCAACCCACAACATACTTGGATTGATCCATGCAGTTTAAGCTACTGTATACATCAAAGCAGAGATCATTTGCAATGCAGAAAGATACTATTAGAACAAACAGCTCCAGATTACGCAAGCAAACTAATCAAACAGCACACTGCAGGGGAAGAAGAAAAAACCATGAGTTACCTGCAACTTCTGTCCCAGAGGCTTCTTTTTGTCTAGCTCCTCAGACTTCTTTCTCCCAGCAATTTACAGAACTTCTGGTCTTTTCTGATTTAGCATTAAAGAAGAAGTAATACCATAGGAGATCTTATGCCACATAGATTGCAAATGCCCTTTGTTACAATGAACATTTAATACCTTCCTTGCTGATGAACAGTCAGATTGCATACTGCTCAAGACAGAGGAAGCTGCTTTAATTTAAGCAACAACCCAGAAACAGGTGTTGATGACTAGTTCTATGCAAAAGCAGTTAGAAACAAACAAAAGAATAATTACTAGTCTCTGTACGTCCATGTAACATTTCCTTCATACAAGTAAAAACTGTTAACCTATTAATTGCGTTGTATTTAATTAACTTATTACACTAAATAACAGAACGGAAAGAATTCAAAATCTGTGTTCCACATGACCATGGATCTTTTTAAAGTTTCACATAGCCATTTCATAACTGCTTTTCTGCCAGGATTATGTTCAGAGGCAGAATACATTATCAGACACTGGGGACAAACGACAGGGAATAGCTATCACCACCTGTAACCATACGACAGCTCATGGAAGTATCTAGCCACTGTCAGCCACTTCTAGAAACAGAATGCTGGACAACATGGATATTATTTAGTCTGATCTAGCAAGAGAACTCTTATATCATCACACAGTTAAGGGTTACTGGGCACAAACTGCCCCATTTTGTATTTTTGGTGCCCATATTGTAATAACCATATAGCAACTCAAGATTTTTTCTTGAATTGTCTTTAATATTATACCTTACTTGATTACCTAAATGAATTAAGTTTAAATACATACGAGTAGTAAGTATCCTAGTGATCAATTTAAAATAAGAGTGAAAAATGAAAACGAAATTATTTAAAAATAAGCATTTAATTCCAGATTTGGAAATGGCTACAAACATATTTAGATAGTCGTTACAAATGAGAAAACAGATCTATAATCATATGTAACTTTGATGAAAAATATCTACACTACCAATAAACAACTGTGCATTCTTAAGAGACTCTTTTTTCATTCATGGCTTGTCTTACAAGCTCCATGTCATCCTTTAACAACTGCTTCAACATCTGTTTGCTTCGCCCTTCAGGATTTCCACAGAAAATGCTCCTTATGGCATCAAGGACTGCCATTGCTCTATCAACAATATCCTCAGCTATTTTTTTACTGGGTGGATTTTGTGCATATGAAGTTAGATGAGGACTAAACCCATATAGCAAGTTGATAAATGCTTTTAACTTTCCCATTTCCACTTGGGCATCTTCTGCCTTTTTTGCTAGAGGCTCAGTTGAAGATGACAGAGACACCTGAATGGCTACCTCTGATACAGGCAGAGTTGCTGGTGGTGAGGGAGGAATCTCCAGTTCCAATTTATTTTCCTGTTTCTCCTGCACTAATTTCTTCTCTGCCTCCGCTGCTAGTTCCAGAGCATTTGTTAAGAAGCTCTCTGCTTTTTCAATATACTTATGGAGAGCTGGATCTTCTTTAACAGAGGATGGTGCGTTCTTTATTGTTAAAATTAGCGTATCAATCAATTCCAAGATATCGGCACCTGCAGTCTTCTGCTGATGTACCTCTACTACTTTTTCATTATTGTGCACCTCTTGTGGTTTGTTATTGATCTTATGTAGCGTCACATGTAATTTTTTTACATTCTTTAGAGACTCCACCAAACTTGCCAAAGCTCCATTTGTTAGCTGATCAAAACTCTTGCTTTCCCTCACCACTGTCGTGTCCTTTTCCATCAAAAGTGACACACTAACCAGTGCCTTTTCTGGAGTCGTACTATCAGAATACAAAACAGATGCAGTTGTTTCACTTTGGAGATTTTCTAGAGTAGTTTTTTCTGAATGCAAAATGACAGATGCACTTGCGTCATTTCTGAGTTTCCAAAATGCTGTCGTACTAGGAGCTGTTTCGGTCAAGACAACTGTTTCCAATGGCTCTATTTGCGTTTCATCGGTCTTTGGCTTCATATTTACCCAAACTGTGTCAACTGTTTCAGATGGAGAAGGTTCTATGTTGGATATCATGATAGTTGGTCCTTCAGTTAATGGTGCGGCTTCCGTTTGCTTTGTTGGGATATTTTTTACCATATCTTGCAAAAGGCCCACAAGATCATTCAAAGTCTTCTCTTCTTCGTCCTTTGTTGCTTCTATTTCAACTAATTCAGCAGATTCTGTAAAGCAGAAAGTGAGATTATGTACACCAGAAATGCCTACATCTCTAGCTTGCCTTTTCTTCTGCTGCTTGTAAAAGAATTCCTAAAGTCCTGTCTACACTGCAGCATTTCACAACTCAGGTGTTATATAGTGTTGGGTCACAAGTCCTGAACTGCTTGAGGACCAAACTAGACATTACTTCAATTGTGTGATTAACAACCATGCCTGGATTTTTTTTAAAGTAGTAAGCTGGAGAAAAGGGTCCCAATTCTCATCAGGACCACAGTGTGCAGGGAAGGAGGCTTTAATTTCCCCTCACCAGCAGTGACCCTGATAAAAACTGGCCTCTTCTGTGGGAATTAGCAACAGAAAAATGACACCAGTGGGAGCTTTTTTCTAGTGTTAATTGCCAGGGGTGCAGGGGATTTTTGTTCCTAGTGAGGGTGGGGGTAAGGAACAATAAAACCACATTTCCCTGCATACTGCAATCCTGATGAAAATCAGGACACCCTCCTCCCAGCTTACTATTAAAACAAATAAACCCACGCATGGTAACCAGACCATTAAAGCAATGTCTAGGTTGGCCCTGAGTGTGCAAATACCTTCTCTTTTCACTGTTATGAAATTCTAAATAAATCCTGTGTCTAAAAAACAATGGACTATTCTGTGCCAAAAACTGAGCTATCCTCAGTTCATGTCAGAGCAGTTTTTCTCCCTCAGCCCTCGGAAACTTCTTTGGTAACTTTTATTTATTCTTTTTAAATCCCTTCCCAAAATGTTTCACTTTTACTGACTTGGTAGCTGTGCCCTAAAGTGCCCCTCAGAACAGGGGAGTCTCTACTTACCTCACTGGCGTCTCCTCCAAGACCCAATAACAGCTTTTCTCCTTTTTATACCCTTTATCAAGCCCCTCCATCCTGACCACATCTCAAACCTACCCATATGATGCTTCTGTAGGTCAGCTGACCACTGCCTTTCAGATTTTGAGCAGTTGTGTGCTGTTTAGCATTGCTATTGCCGCCATATTATTCCCACAGGTGCCCAACTTGCTGTGGCCTGTCACATTGTGCGAACCCAGGTGGCAGAGGTTGACAAACCTCAAATGACCCTAAAACAAGCCATGGCACAACGTGACACCCCCACAAGTAAATTAAGCAATAGTGGGGTGTTGTGTGAACCAGGTCATTATATTCTAATAGACCAGCTATCCATACAACTGCATGACAGAATAACTGAATACATGAAGCAGTAAAAAACACTGGGCAAATATATTAAAAAATCCAAACTTGTGCAACTTTTATGCTAAAAAAAACCAAAGGGATGGGGAGAAAACCTAGGGCAGACACCAGGATAAATGAGTTCAGCAAACAGAGAACCATCAAGATAGCCAGAGTCCTGCCTAGAATTTATGTCCATTGTTTTAGAATACTGAAACAGAGACACGGGCCTTTTCCAGTAATTTTGTAATAAGGATATAAGATACCATGGAAAAACAAGAGTTCTTACCCTGGGTTTTGTGGTTGTCCATGCTCTCTGGTGAAATATGCACAATTGCAGTTGGCTGCATAGATATCTGTAACAGAAAGAGCAGCTCTAGTCACTGCCATATGATTGCTACTTCATTGTATTAGCAAGTTTTTCATCATCTGGACACAGTGAGGTCTTATTCGCTTGTACTATATAATGATAAAGTGCTGCCAAACTATTTTATTGCTACATATTGGAGCAGTGGTGGTTCTGGGGATTGGAAAAAACTGTTCTTTTCCCTTTCTTTCCTCCTTAAACAGCACCGCATAGTGCAAGATTTTTTTTTAACCTTATGACATGCATCCCCCCACCCCCAACTTTAATCCCCCCCACAAGATACTCAATTCCCTCTCTTACCCTGCCTTCTATTTTCTTCTGCTTTCTTTTCTTTTCTTCACTTGACACCCTAACTTTGTCTCACCGGCTCAAATACTTTCAGCCATAGACTTAACAGGTAGGCTCACACGTTCTGCCTCGCTTCTGGTTCATTTACTATTCTTATGCTCAGGGATGTTGAAAGCTGTAGTCCAACATGTAAAGAGCCCATGGCTTCCTCCTCCCTGTTTATAAGCTCAGCTGCCACCAACATTGTATAAGTCTAAAACGTCACAGGTTCCTCTCATGCCATTTTAGGTTTGTTTGTTTTAAAACAGCTTCAATTTACAAACGTGAATACTTCTGCATATCTGGGGAGTCCATCAGTTATGTAGAAATCACTGCCACATTTTTGTTGGCCATATTTTGCTTTCAAACTGATAGGCCCAGAGTTTGTTATTACAGTCCATTGTGATGATGCTCCTTTTTCATTAACAGGCCACTCATGTTGTATCAGGCTAGCTGCAGAAAAGCAGATGCTTTCACATATATTCTGCAAATGATTTCATTTCAAATTCCTATACATAAGATTGCCTTATGCCAAGGCAGAAATTGGTCTGTTAACCCAGTATTGTCAAGTTTCTCCTAGGCTCCAGTTCTGTTTTAACTGGAGATGCTGAAAATGGAACCTTATGCATACAAAGCATATTATGCTCTACCATTTTTAGCTTTCCTGTCTGTTATTCAAAGTGGTGTGTGCACAAATTCGTGCATATTTTACCATCCCTACATAAGCCAGCCTCAAAACCACCATGTAAGTTAAGTTTGATGTAGCAGGTTCGATATGGGTAAGATTGCAACTGTTATTTGCCAGGGCTAAACAACAAGGGGAGATATGACTTCAATCAGTGCTGGTAGTCTGCAAACCTACTTTAATTTATATATTAATATGATTATATATCCTGCCCTTCTATACCAAATATACTCAGGGTAAATCACAAAGGATTAAAATACAATCAAATGACAAAACAAATCTTAACAAATCATTAATTGTTGTGAACTGCCCAGAGAGCTTTGGATACTGGGCAGTATAGAAATGTAATTTAAAAAAAACAAAAAACAAAACACCAACTATAGTAAAAACAATAGGATTTAAAAGCTGTAGTCAATTAAAATGCACTAAGAGCCAGAACTAAAAAAATTCTGCTGAAATAATTTTATTTTCAAAGCTTAACCCAAAGGTAGGCAACAAAGGGGCTAGGCAGGTCAGGCATCCCTTCCACAATCTGGGCACCACCAGCAGAAAAGGCCTGATACCTCCAACCCACCTGCCACAAATTTGACAATAAAAACATCTCAAATATAGGCTGATTTGCATGGGGAGAGTGGTTCTTAAAACATTCTAGGTCCATATCATGTAGGGATTTAAATGACAAATTCAGCACCTTGAACTGAACCCAGAAACAAAGTGGAAACCAGCAAAATTGACAAAGGACCAGTATAATATGAGCCCATCAGCTGACCTGACTAAATCTTGGAAGCTGCATTCTAGACCGAACTGAAGTTTCCAGACTGTCATCAGGGACAGTCTCAAAGTGACTAGACTAGAGCATGGATACCTGAGGCCGGGTACAAATTTTTGAGAAAAAGTTACACCTGCTATATAGAACGGAGTTGGTAAAAATACTTCTGGCCACTATCATCACCTGGGCACCCAGACGTAGGGCTGGATCTAGGAGTTCTCCTGCTTGAGGGGGAATGCAACTCTCTCCAAAGCAAGCTGTATACCTTTTTCTGGATCATCAGATTCAACCCACCCAACAGTATCTGTATTTGGTCTGGATTGAGTTGCAGACTATTCACTCTCATCAATACCAAATTGTCCCCAGACACCAGTTCAGGACATCTGCTGCCTCCCCAGGACCAGATGAGGAAAGTGAGAAATACAGGGTGTCACTACCATACTGATGATACCCAAGCACAAACCTCCTGAGTTCATCCAATCGTTTTATGTAGATGCTTAAAAAGAATGACAGGTAAGATGGAACTCTATGCTACCCCATAAACCAGCATAGTCAACTTATGGCCCTCCAGATGTTTTGGACTACAACTCCCTAGTCAGCGTAATCAATCGAGAAAGATGATAGGGATTGCAGGCCAAAACATCTGGTCTCAGGGTGGAATAGAGGTCTACTAGTAGAAATCTACAATCCAAGGCAAGAATCACTGTAAAATGGTGCTTCTTAATCCCATCCTGGCAAGGTGGCCGAGAGAAGGATACCATAGTTCAGAACTAGTTTGGGCTGGAAGGCTAGATGCTCCCTCCTCCGGATGACATCAGGTGAGCATGGCCATCCTTCTGATGTCAGTGCCTGTGGCCAACTACCTGATGTCACTTGTTCCCTGGCCCGAGGACTGGGTATATCACACACCCACATACTGACTCAGTTCAGTCAACACGTTTCTCAACAGTGGTTTTAGAACTCCACGGTGGAATTTTTACACCACCATTGAGAAATGCATTGTCTGGCGGGAAAACTCCACGTAACAGTGGAGTTTTTTGGAAAACACTCCATGCACAATAACCACGCTGTGCAGAGGAGAGTTCCTGAATGATGGTTGTGTTGCGTGGTGTGGAGCGGGTTCTGTGTTTTCTGTTGCACTGAGTTGACTTTTCCCATTGACTACAGAGTTCTCTGGCAAGAGCGGCAAACGGATGGAGTGTCGCTCTAGGAGAGCTGCCAGGATTGGTTTTTCACAGCAATGGCCGATGGGATACCATCAGGAGGACTAGGGGAGGAGGGCTGAGGAACTGTCAATCAAATGTCACATTGACTTTTACTCAACTCCACGGGAGCCCACAGTCACATAACAGTGGAGTTAGAACATGTTGTGTGGGAAGTATCCCCTAAAAACTTAACCATTGAGTGGAGTTTTCACTGTGTTGACTAACGTGTTGTCTGAACTAAGCCACTATCTATCTCATGGCACTGCACATCTATCAAGGTGATCAAAGCAGTTTCTGTCCTAAATTGGGGCTGGCAATTGGATTGGAATGGATCTCAATAATTAGTTTCAATTTTTCCTTAAATGAAACATTAATCTTCATCTAATCTAAGGAGTCACTAGACCTGTGCATTTTCCTGCACTTGGAGGGAGATCATGAATAAATTTGCAGGTTCCACCCCCTCCAAGTGCCCAAACCTTTGTATATTGGTCAGAATATGTGCATGGACCCCTACAAGAGTAATCAGGAATTGAATGAGCAGTACACTAGAAAGATGAGGTGTATTTATCATGTGATTCCTGTCTATATAAGTAGGCGATTGCACACACATTCTATCCAACACTTATAAATCACTTGTGCAGAAGGATCAGTGCCAGGAGTCCAATCACAATCTCTCCTTCCCCCTCATACACACGCAGCATACAGAACATCTGCTATAGTGAATCCTTGGATTGTGTGAAGATTAATGAGGTAAGAACTGTAAAGGACTCCATGCTGGATACAATAATGTGCAAATTCCTTTGTAGCAACTGAAGATTTTGCCTTCTGCCTTAACCATGTCAGGATTTTGATGTCCCCCCCAATTTCATAGCAGGCATGTAGGGGAGGAGAGTAAATTTGCTTTGGGACTACAGTGGGTGAGGAGGAGAGGTTTAAATAGTTCCTCTTCTGTTGCAATTATCATGAAAATCCCCTCAGCAGGGAGCTCTTTTCCTAAGGCTAATAGCACAATGGACGGTAATTATCATTGGGAAAGGGTTAAATCTCCCATCACCATACACTGCAGTCCTAATGAAACTGCCCACCCCTCATGCCTGCTATTAAGTTTTTTAAAAATCCCTGACGCTGTTAGTGGGGGGTTCCTCTGACCGGATGGAGGGTATTCAACCTGTGCTGGATGGGGTTGCACTCCCCCTGAAGGAGCAGGTTCATAGCTTGGGGGTTCTCCTAGAACCATCTCTGTCACTTGAGGCTCAGGTAGCCTCAGTGGCAAGGTGTGCCTTCTACCAACTTCGGCTAGTGGCCCAGCTACGTCCCTATCTGGACAGGGATAACCTGGCTTCAGTTGTCTATGCTCTGGTAACCTCCAAGTTAGATTACTGCAATGCACTCTACGTGGGGCTGCCTTTGAAGACGGTTCGGAAGCTGTAGCTTGTGGAGAATGCAGCGGCCATATTGGTAACAGGGACCAGAAGGTTCAAACATATAAGACCGATTCTGGCCTGCTTGCATTGGCTGCGTGTATGTTTCCGAGCCCGATTCAAGGTGCTGGTTTTAACCTATAAACCCTTACACGGTTTGGGACCACAAAACCTGATGGAACGTCTTTCCCGACATGAATCTACCCATACACTATGCTCAACATCAAAGGTCCTTCTCCGGGTGCCTACTCCGAGGGAAGCTCGGCAGACGGCAACAAGGGAGAGGGCCTTCTCTGTGGTGGCCCCTCAATTATGGAATGATT
The DNA here is from genome assembly GCA_029215795.1 of Anniella stebbinsi. Classification (NCBI taxonomy): domain Eukaryota; kingdom Metazoa; phylum Chordata; class Lepidosauria; order Squamata; family Anniellidae; genus Anniella; species Anniella stebbinsi. Next base: position 376,591,916 of record JARDYH010000001.1, read on the forward strand.
TCCCCGATGAGGCCCGCCTGGCGCCAACACTGTTATCTTTTCGGTGCCAGGTCAAAACTTTTCTTTTCTCCCAGGCATTTTAATAGCTCAAGTTGAGGTTTTGATTGACACTGTGGCCAGGCTTAACAGTTAAAATGTTTTAAAGTGTTTTAATGACAGCTGTTTTATGGTTTTAAATTTTGTATATTGTTTTTTTAATGCTCAATCTTTTTAATTTTTGTAAACCGCCCAGAGAGCTTCGGCTATGGGGCAGTATATAAGTGTAATAAATAATAATAATAATAATGATGATGATGATGATGATGATGTAACGCTAAACATATAATTAGAAAACACATCTTCTTTGGCCTTCTACTATTCCCAGTCACATGAACTCAGAAATATAGCCCATTTCTCAAATCCTGAAATTAACGTTACCTGCACTACTTTAACATTTTCAATCGTATGTTGCACACCTAAAAAAGAGAGGTTTTTTAAAAATTGAAATTAATCACATGATTATATGAATTTTAATTAATTTTACAATTGTGACACATGGAGCCAGTTTCTCCATTTCATACTTAATAAACATGCATAATCTTTTATATCTGGCACCAAGCCTTTGGTAGGATAGGATAGGATAGAACCCATTACAGCCTGGAGGCTGTAATGGGCTGGATGAGGGTTAATAAACGGAAGCTGAATCCTGATAAGACAGAAGCTCTGTGAATTGGTGGTTCCCAAGTCCGGGAATTGGGTAAGCGACCTGTTCTGGATGGGGTTGCACTCCCTCTGAAGGAGCAGGTGCGTAGCTTGGGAGTACTTTTAGATCCATCTTTGTCACTGGAGGCCCAGGTAGACTCTGTGACCTGGAGTACTTGGGATCAGCTTCAGGTGATCCGCTAGCTATGGCCTTTTCTGTAACTACCTAGCCACAGTAGTCCATGTGCTTGTAACTTCCTGAATATACTACTGCAATGCACTCTACGTGGGGCTGCCTTCGAAGATGACTCGGAAGTTGCACCTGGTGCAAAATGCAGCAGCTAGACTGCTCACCGGAACGTCTTATAAAGATCGGTCTTAAAATAATTGCACTGGCTGCCTATATGCTTCCGTTCAGAATTCAAGGTGTTGGCAATGACATTCAAAGCCCTAAATGGCTTGGGACCTCTGTACTTGAGAGAGCGCCTCTCCCTATATATGCCTGCCCAAGATTTGACATCTGTTGGAGGAGCCATCCTCTGTATCCCACCAACGCAAGACATGCATTATGGTGGGACGTGGGAGAGGGCTTTCTCTATTGTGGCACTGTGACACTGGCTTCATTTAGGGACCAAGTTAAAACATAGCTTTTTATCAAAGCCTCCGAGGGCTAAATTCTCTATGGTCACACATAGTTTTAATTGTTTTTAATTGTTTTATTGCTTTTAAAAAAATTCTACCGGTTTTCATTTTATAACGATTTAATACATTTTTAGCTGTGTAAATTATTTATGTTTATATTGTTCTGATTGTATCTGTACGCCACCCTAAGATCCCAGTGATAATAGGGAGGGGGTACAAATGTTTTAATAAATAAATAAATAAATGTTTAGATTTTACTAATATGATCCAGCATAAAGGTTGCAGATTTCCACTGAGTGCACAATCTTTGCCAAACTTTCCAAACACGGACTAAGTCAGTAGGGCTGTTGAGCTGCAATCTCAACTCACAAGGCCAGTAGAAAACTACATTTAAAATGAGCAGAATCATCATACCACAGAAACATTGCCTTGACTGACCCTACCTGTGAAGATGAAAAGGAATAAGTTAAGTTTTTAAATACTTAGGAAGATCTTGGGAGGAAGTCAAGATTCAATTGTTCATGTCACCCACCAAGAACAGAACAAGAAGCAGTGGTTTATATTGCAAAAATATTTGAGTTATCTCTTCCAAGGAGAGTTAACAAGAGGGAACAGAAGAAGGAAATGAATGGAATTTGATGTAGAATAAAATTGGATCATTCTTGGCATATCCACAGTTAATACCAAGTAAGCCTTAAATGCCTTTAGAAAATTGTTTTAATGAGACCTTATTGACTTCACAAATGACTTGTTCTCATTTCTTCCTCGAATGTGAACTAGTTACCAGGCTCCTATCTATAACTCTCTGAGAAAAAAAATTCTACATTGCAATATCAGTGAGAATTTTAGAAAAGGATTATCAGAAGTGGAAAATTCTAATCTTTTCAAAATAAATAGATTATGCTTCTGATTTTTAAAGGCACTTTTATGTGTAATTGTTTTTTTAAAAGAGAATTTATCTAGACAACACTCTAAAGTTCCCAGATGAATGAACAAAAGAGACAGATTTCTTAATATCTCCGGTAGAACATCCTAAGAATCTAAAAAGAAGTCCAAATTCATAAAAACAAGAAAACTAGAAGAGCGCAAGCAGATCGTTTTCTCAACTGAGAAATTGAGCTTGTTGTTTCAGGATTACTTACGACCCCCCCCCCCCCCCCCCACAAATTAGAAAGCATAAAGTTTCTCTCTAGTGATTGCTCCATAATTTGTTGTCTCGGGGATGGATGTAAACTGAACGAATAGAATATGACCTGGGCTGTCAAGAAAATATTGATCAGTACTTAGCTGTCATCTTTTAAAATTTTTCACAAACTGTAATGGAACAGTAAATCATGTTGCATAAACAAACGGATGGGCTGCAACTTAACACTCAGCCTTTTTTGTCCCCCTTTTTTTTTGTCCAAAAAGCTATTTTATATGCTGAAATGGCAGGCATGTTCCAACAACAAAAAGACTAAACATGTCTCTGAAGACATTTAATTTTTAGAAGGAATTCCTAAGTTTTTGTACCAACCCCCTCCTCCAGACCCTAGTGAAAACTATACCACTAATGAAATGAGGTGGTATAAGCTTCATGAGTTATCCAATTGACATTTATTTGCCTTCTTAGGCAAAGACATTTATTTCACTTCCCAGCTGACAGACTATTATCTATTTCATGGCTGCGTTAACCTTTGCAAGCTGAGGCATGTGGACCAAGATTTTGGAGACATCTTATAAAGCTTTGTGACTAACAAGAGCAATCCTATGGTCCTATCCTAGGATTGAGATTCAGCTAGGACATCTGTGTAGATATGTTACACAATCCTAAACACTCTTACTAGGAAGGAGGCCCCATTGAAGACTTTGGGACACAAGATTGTTCCACCTGCCAACCCAGCCAGGTTCAAACATCAAGGGCACAGAGACTGGTGAGTAGCACCAGGCCCTCCTGACTCCTAGTCCAACACTAACCACTACACCACACTGGAATAAATAACTTAGGTATTCACGGCCATACTTGACTACAATCACCTTGCTTATGAAGCCCCTTCGTGTTATACTATTTTTTGCCACACTGGTGCAGCAAATAGTTGCATAGTCCAAAATTTTCCAGGAGGTGGAATGCTGTGTAAATGATAATCAAACATGAATGAAAAAATCTCACTTTTTAAAAACCCTGGCTGGGGAGTGGAGGAGCCCATGATTGGAACATGTTATAGTCCGGGGAATAGGCTTACTGCTGAAGGAGAAGTCTCCATAAATAATGCTTGGTATTTATGCAAGTGAGAGAGGGAATTGCTTGCATGCACACATATATGTGTACATGCAATCACAAATGGATACAGCTGAGGAGGGGCTTTTATTTAACTAGACTAGTGAAACTTCCTTTGGGGGGGAAAGGATCTATGCATAAAAGTTTTCTCATGAAATTCTGTAAAGCACCATATATACTGATGGTACAAAATGGGACACCAGGGAAGTCTACTGATCATATAAGTTAACTGAGTGTGCAATTCTTAAATAGATGTAGTAGTGAATAAGTCAACTGAACACAGTGGGCTTTACAGCTGAATAAGCATGCATTGAATTGCATATGAGCAAAACAATAATCTAAAGGGGGAATAAACTTTCCTTATTTTTAAAAGTATGTTCGCTTGTGTCTGCAGCAGGAACCATCTTAGAAGAGATGTTCCCCCCCTCGCTGTATGAGAAGAGTGGATGCCCCTTCGAAGACGGTACCTGACACCCAGACACAGTATTTGGAAGCCATTTTTATAACTAACCTTAAAAAATAAAACCAGGAATCTGCTGCCCAACTAACGGCGAACACCTCTTTAATGGTTCAAATCCTTTGTAATTGATCCAGGCTGTACTTCCCCACACGCCTACCTTGGGAGTAAATCCCACTGAATTCAATAGGGCTTGTTTTCGAGCAAACATGCCTAGGATTGCCCTGTCATTGTCTAAACCTTGCGGCCCTCATTTTATTTTGTTTTAAGCAGCTCCACTTCACACAATCGCCTCAGAAGCGCCCCAAATAGCGCTGCTCGACCCCCGGCTCTCCCCGACCCCCACTCTCCAGAGGCGCTCCCCCTGCCGAGGCTGGAGAGGAGGGGGCAAATTCTCGGAAGCCCCCCTACCCAAGGTGTGGGGAGCCTCTCCAAGCCTGCGGTGGGGAGAGGTGTACGTGGGGAGCCGCCCTTGTCGGAAAGCGGGGAGAGGAGGTGGGAGGGCACCGAGCTCGCCTCCGCTCTTGCTCTCGCCCACCCCACTCACTTTGGGCCGTGGCTCCCAGCGGGAGGGAGCCGAAGAGGGGGGCCCGCAGCAGCAGCAACAGAAGGACGGGGAGCCGCAGCCCCCGCCCCATTGTTTCAACGGGCGGTTACTCCGGCCGGGCGCCCCACATGGCGCTCCCCGGTGAGCCTTTTCCGCGGCGGGGCCGGGCGAGAGCGCGAGCAACCGTCGCCCGGCCGCCCCTCCCCCTCTTTTCTCCTCACGTGGCCGAAGAAGGGGGAGAGGAAGGAACCCGCCGCGGCCTCCGCCATCCCTCTATCCCCCCTCCGCCGTGCCCATTATGCCCTCTCCTCGGAAGCCGACTGTTTTCCTCCCTCCCGTCCATCTTGGAGGGGAAGGGGCTCGTCCACCCTCCCCTCCTCGAGCAGGTACGACGAGCCCCGCTAATCGCCCTTCTCCCTCCCCCTCCTCACGATAGGGAGGAAACGGCCCATCCTTTCCCCTTTCACACACGGGCACCTATTTCCTCTCACAGGCGACACTGCCCTGCCTCGTTGCCGGCCCCTCCCCGGAGTGGGGAAAGATTGTAGCGGTAGCCCCCCCTCCACGTCCCAAATGCCAGGCCGGCCGGCACGAGCCCCCCCCCCCCCGTCGTACGCCTCTCCCCCCACCCCCCCACGCAGCCATTTTGCTTTCCTCCCGCACGAGCGACCGACTTCCATCTCCTCATACTTCTCGCCAGGGCGACTAAAAGCGGCCTCCTGAGTCAGCGCACTCACTTTACTTGTTCCTGAGGAGACCCAGCTACAACCCCTCCCAAGTTATGATGGACGATCCATGTGCCTCTCCCCCACCCCCAGGGATCGTTGGCATAAGTGGTCGCTTGCACTACAGTTCGTTGTTTTTAGGGTAGGTATATTGGTTTATGGCGCACACCCGCTTTCAGGGCCTCCCTATAAAGTAGGATTCCATGGAAGACGTGCTTCCCAAGCGCCACAGGACGATCCAGACACGCGACCTAGCAACCTCTGGTGCGGTAAATGATCACGGGAGTAATAAACTTCACAGGTTGGGTGTAGAAAAATATATCTTTGGCTGGCCAATCCCAACAAGAACAATGTTTATTTTACTTGCAGCTGCTAACCATGCATTGGCTTCCAATACCATCAACCATACTATCATTTGGATGAACGGGCTGGTTTCATTCCTGTTCAATTGGTTTCAGAAATCTTGTCCTCTATGCTGTTTATTATTTGCATGAAATGACTGGAGATTGGGAGTGAATCCAGTATGCTAATGATACACAATTCTCTCTTCCATCTTCTTCAGGCTGGTATCAACAGGTTCTAGAGCCAGGAATAGGCTGCATGACCATTAAACTGAGCTCAATCTAGGTAAGACTGAGGTACCATTAGTTTGGAGACACAGTTGTTTCATATTCCCAGGGTGAATAACAAAACGTAATACAAACTACAAATGAAGCTGGAATTCAGTCTGCTCTGGATGGGATGGCATTCTTTCTAAACCGCAGGAGTGGGCACCCTGTGGCCTGAAGGCAAAAGCAACTTGTCCCTCCCCCAGCAAGTTGCTGGACCAAGAGGGGAGAAAGCGGGGATGGGGGGCTGAGAATTTTTCTGGATGGGCTTACTACCAGCATGTGGCCCCTGACATATTAGCCCTAGAAAATGTGACCCTCAATAGGAAAATGGTTTCCCAACCCTGCTGTGTAAAGGATCAGGTTTGTCATTTGGGAGAGCTATTTGCTCTAGCTTTACAGATGCTAGCCCAGGTGTCTTTCATAGCACATTTTAACAGCTTGGAAAAACAGCACCCAGTCAGCACCCAGATAAGGCTACTGCAATGCATTCTATATGGAGCTGTTTATTGAAGCCTGTTTTGAAAACTTCAGTATATTCAAAATAAAATGGCTAGGCTGCTAAATTTCCAAGCATACAATTCAAAGTGTTCATCTTGGTTCTTAAGATCCTAAATACCCTAGGGGCTGAGGGAGCTTTGAGATGTGGTGGGCAGCAACATTGAGCAGGGCTTTATTCAGTTAGGCATCTTGCTTTGTCCCACTATCACTGCTCTTAAGTTACAGTTGACCTTTATATTCTCTAGCTTTTCATGGAATTGATTTTAGGCTGTTTTATCTTACAGCTTTTTATTCTTTTAATTTTAAAATCATTTTAAAATGCTGTTAACCACCACAGGAGTCTTTGACTGAGAGATAGGATATAAATAGTTTAATAAATACATAGAAACTTTATAAAAGCAAGTTTATTACAATTTAATATGGAATATTAAGTGTGACTAAAAGTCTTAGCTTCCAAATGGGACTCATCTGTAGTTCCCTTTAACAAAATAACAGAGATTGTACAAATAAGGGAGAAGTAATAAAGGAAATTTGAATTAGGTTGGTTAGAAAGCAACCCTATGGCCCTTAGACAGCGGGGCCATAAGATAGTTTGGATTCCTGGGTCGGAGACAGTGTTCTGACCTCGGATCCATGAGTCCAAGTTCTTCTCCCACTCACAGCCAGCACAGAGAGGCAGCTGCCTCTACAAGCTCACAAATGCAAGCTCAGAGAGGAGGCAGTTCTGTGGGCAGGGAGGGGATGGGAAGGTGGCTTATGACCAGTACTCTGGCTTCCCCAGCCTCCTTTCCTCCTGCTTCCTGAGGCCTGAGCTAGACAGACAAAAACAGCCATCTAGCTAAAATGCAAGGGAGGGGGGAGTGCAGAAGCGAAGATCACCTCCATGCTCTTCTGGCTATGCATAGGATGCCCCTTAGCCCCCGAATTCAAAGGCTGACGGGCATCCTGATAGGACCGCACTCTTAACTATTTATTAACAGTTACATGTTCTTGATCTACCCAAGTACAGATGTTTCAATATAGCCTAGACTGCAATCCTAAACACATATATTAGGAAATAATATCTTAATGTTAATTAAAAATTACTCCTTTATATTATATGGCTTCCCTCTTTATGCATAAATTGTTTGTGCCCCATAGACAATCTATATTGCATACATTAATGGCAATACTTAATAAAAACACAGTAAAATCAATATAAAACCAGTTTAAAATAACCCTATATTAAAACACAGCTATAAACACATCATCAATTCTCTAGTAAGTTGATCCCTCACTCTGGAAAGGCCTGCTGTAAGAGTTTCATCAGTTTTCTGAAGGTAGAAACAGAGCTTGTGTGGAATTCTGGAATGTGCTACCAAGGGAAAAGTGCTGCATCTTGAACACCAATAAGGGCAACAGGCCCAACAGTGGTGCTCAGCAAACAATCCAATGAGTGACCCTAAAACTGTAGCAAATCAGAATATATTCACCAGCGAGAAAGACCCAGACATGCCCCACTGAAATGGAAGCTGAGTGGGTCGGTGGAATGCACCCACCAGCTGCTTGGAAAACAAGTCATCTGTACTGGAACTGTTAAAGAGTGTTCCTATACGAATCTCCCAGAGGAAATCAGGGAATTGATATACCGGTAACCCTGGTTTTTCAGTCCAAATATATCTAACGGGTCTTTCCTGCTAAAAAGCCTCAATTTAAAATACAATGTTTTAAGTTCTCTTTTAATTCCAAAATAGAGTTAAACATATAAATAAGTCTGAATGTGGTTGCACAAAGGGCCAATTCATGCTGAAATGCAATTCAGTATTTTAGGAACCAGTAATTTGGAGCTATTTAAGCTCAATGCAGTGTTTCTAATGTTTGCATTTTAATCATGCTTTCATGTATCCAATAATGTTCATTGTTGATTTGTTACCCCATGGTCTGATTATGCTTCCTGATACGTGTCCAATGCTTTGAAGATTTACAGGACTTTTTCCTTGAGTTCAAATGCAATGCAAAGTTCCAGTGGTTACAAAGCAACAGTATCCCCAGTCTTATTCCTGTAGATAAGTTTACAATTAGAAATCAAACTCCCCATTTATCCTTTTGCAGTCTGAAATGCATCAACAGTTGTGAAAAAGTGCACTTTCATCTTAGGGCACTTATGTTCAGGTGGCAGATATAGTGCTAAACAAAGTTAGTACGTGTTTTTCTTCCCTTTGGAATGTCTGAAATTCCTGCAACAGAGAGCTATTTCCATTTGTATTTCTCACTGAACTTTGGTGTGACTGCACTCTCACAGAAGCTGTTATTTTGCACCACTGGTTGTAAAGAGGCAAAACAGAATCTTATAAAATTGCACAAGACTTGCAAAACTTTGATCACAGTTTCCCCTTCCCACACACACCCGCCCCAAAATAAGCTAAGTATGCCAACAGCTCTGCAAGTACTTCATTTGTGCTAACGTTTTCCAGCGATTTAATACCAAACACCATCGTCCTCCAAGACTTAAAACTTTGCATATATTTGAATCTTAGTTCCCAGTAGCTAAAGACTGTAAAGTACTTTGCATGCTGGAAAAACTGTCACAGAGCACCAGTAACATCATGGAATTCTATATCATCTTATACCACAGCTCCAGTTCCCAAACACCAAGGATAGGCATGAATATCAGCAGTTGCTAGACTAGCCATGGAAGCACTGGTCGATTTTTCACCCAGGCTGTGAAAGCAATTCAGTTGGCCCCAGAAGCACGGCCCCAACCAGCTCCTCCGGTCTGTATTTGTGGAATGTAAGGTAAGTGTCTGCATCCTCGAGACATGTGTATTTCATTGTTCTGGAAGCCATTCATAGGGTTATCATGGGACTCTGAAAGATGCCAACAAATTCCCAAGTATAACTTCATGGTTTACCCTCTCTTCCTTTGATCTGCATACTTACAATATTTGATCAAAAATACAGACCATCATTTGGAGAATGGATCTTTTTTTCCTTAACTTGGGAAGACTCACTACCATGGCCAGTTCTTGTGCCGAGAGCCAAACAATCCAGCATGTCTGTAGAACCCCCCTACCACATCGCCCGAAAAGGAGAATGCTGGGATACTAAAATTACTTCATGATGACTGGACCATTACACTTAAAAACCAGTTCCACCAGTAGAATATTCTGATATTCCCAATTAAAAGAGGCAATTTGCATCCTTGCAGTGTTTCTAAAACAATCACACAGCGCCAGCCAGAAGCATGTGTGATAACCAGCTCTCCATTAAAACTCAACACTTTAGACATAAATTCAGGAAGTCAGCCAATCCCACTACCTTACACCAGATCTTGGAATCACTTTTGAGTAATTTATCATATTGGATTAGGACTCAAAGCAAAATTTCAAGCCTCGGGAGGAGGAAGGAGAGGAAAGGCTTAAGTCCATACCTGTAATATCATCACTGTGGCAGGAAGAGAAGTAGCACAACAGTATGACCCTGTTCAAATAGCAGTGTAGTGTGCAGTATTCCCACACCAACATCGTTCCTGATTCTGTAACTTGAAGAGCTGGAAGTCCTCCAAAGAAAGTGAGCTAGCAAGTACCAAGCATTCCTTTTATAAATACCCCGTGATTAGCAAAAGATCTCTTCTCCCCTCTGGGGAGCAGTATAGGAGGTGCAGTGAAAGCAAAGAAACACGTGACACTGCTTGGGAAGCAGAACTGCAACAAGATACCTCACCAGCAAGGGTGCCAACAAAAGGCGCCCCCTTTCCACACTAGAAAAGAAACGATTGCCTACTTTTATGACAGGGTGCTTCCTCTCTTCTCAAACCAGCCTGAATATAGAGGAAAAATGAATTTCTATAAACCACAACCCTTCCAATTGGCTCAACTTCTTAATTTTCTTTCTCCTGATGGAGGCCCTCACCTTTATTTTTGTTGTCTGGGTAGAAATGCAGAGGAAATGGAGTTTGAAAAAAAAAAGTAATATCAAGTCACCAGCATGTAAAGCCCTCTGCCATTCCACAGCCTCTACAATTTCCCTTAATATAAATAACTCAGTCCTGACATGCTTCCCTTTATTTCATGGTACAAAACATTCTGTCAAGTTCTATATTCAGATACAGTGAACACATACATACACATGACACCTTCCTTTATTCTGATTGCCAATGCTACTGTTCACTGCCCAAACAAGACTTCTGCTTAAATCTTCCTGTTTCACTTCAAGGCTACATTGTACTTCCATACCCAACAGTATCTCCGACTTTTTGCCACCACAAAATTTAAAATACTTTCTATTTTTCCTCATTTCACAGTGAGTTGCGGTTTTTTTCTGCATTGAGTAACTCAAATCACTTATTCAAAGTTGGACTTTGGAAAGGGAACTTCTCTGAAGTCAACTACAATTCAGAGGCTGAATCCTATTTTTAATGTAACCAAACAGGTCCCTTGTTCAACCTCTACTTTGTGGGGGTGGGGGCATCTTAGTTAATTTTCCACAATCTCTGAAAATGGTTTGCTCTGTTGCTGAACTCCTATAATTGGGATTCTGCCCCCCCCCCTCCGCCCCCTTTAAAAACACAATCTACATTGATGTAGTCAACAGCTATTGTTTCTTGTCTTATCCTCGCCAGGAAGGAAGAACAATAATTCTTTTTAAGATCTTTTAAGTATTTAAAACTATGAACACATCACTGCAATGTTTTAACTTAGAAAACAATGTCTCTTGCACGTCTTCTTTCTATCATCTCAGCACTCTCCATGTGGCTCCTCTGTTCACACCCAATCCACTCATTCCAGGAACCACACCTATCCTGCAGCTGGAAAATAAATATTTATATTCCCTGGAAACAATAATGCATTTTTAGATGCCCAGGCAAATCTGTGAATGGGATTTTTTTCTAGCCCTACTCTCTTCAGTATTTTTACCAAATGAACCGTCTTTTCTTTGTTTCCACAGAACACCCCATTCCACAATACACTTCCTGAACTCCTTCCCCATCGAAATTCAAATCCATCCCCCTATCCATGTCTCGCCCAGCTATAGATTTAGCCCAACCTTTTCCAATCCACGAATATTCACAGCTCCAAAGCACCTCTCTTTTATATATTATAAAGTATTTATAACCCAATTTCCTAAGCTTTAAAGCCCCCCCCCGGCCCGTTCACTACAATTCTTTCCCTTTCTAGCCCACATTTTAGGGAACTTAGGTCTCCAAGCGGCCATTTTCCCAAATCCTAACCTAGTTGCTCTCCCCGAATTCATTCATTCCCCGAATCCCAGGAGGTTCACCGCCTCCTCCCGCCCCAAACCCCTTTTCTATTCTACACACCCACAACCCGCCAGTGCCAGCCCTGGCGGCCCCCGCTCTGTCCCTTTCCCCGCTCCTAACTCCACCCCTTCCATCCTAGGGCTGCCACGGCCCCCCCCCCCCGAAACAATCCAGGTTCTGAGGCACGCCCAGGATCTTTCTCAACAGCCCCTCCCATTCCAAATCACCCCCCCCAAATGCGCCTGGACGCCAGAAGCCCCCCCCCCCAGGGACAAGGCCGCTTCATTCACTCGGGCCAGCCTCCCGCCGCCGTCCATCCACCCGTCGCCTTCCGCAGCTAGCCCCGACTACTCCTCAGCTCGCTCGTTCCCTGCCGGGCTGTTCCCCTTGGCCGGCTGTACCATGCTGCCCAATTGGTTCCCGCCGCCCTCAGTCGGTTCCCATTGGCTTTCGCGTGCATGTGCTGAGCACCGGTTGGCTCCACCATCCGTCTGTCACGAAGGAGCTTTTTCTCCGGGAACGCCCGCCTCCGCAGTTATCAAGCTAGTGTGTGCGCTTGTTGGCCGTGTTGGGGGATTCCAAGAGGAGCTGGTTGAGCGCTCAAAGTTCCTCTGCCTCGCGCGCTGGCTTTGGTCGGGGGGGCGGGAGGGGGGGTCTCTGTCTTGCTCCATTGGTGTCAATACAAAAGAGGGAGCCGAGCGCAGCGCAGGGAGACGAAGCGAGCCTCCTGCTGAATCAGGGACATGGACATGAAGAAAAGGATCCACTTAGAGCTGCGGAACAGGACGCCCTCCGACGTAAGCCAGTGCAAGGAGATTTTTTTTTTTAAAGGATAGGGGGGTTGATGGGAGGTTGCAAAAAGGTCCACTACAAAACGCGAATAGCGGGTACAGTTGCCCCTGGAGGGAGGGGAGGGGGGCGGGCGCCGTCTGTGCCAGCTGCCGTCGTGGGTGCTCCTGCTGCTGCCCTTGAGGTGCCCACGGTGTGTGTATGTGCGTGCGCGGCTCTGTGTGCACCCACACAGAGGAGGGGGTTGCCCCGTTCGAGGCTAGCCAAAGGGGGAAATAGCCCCCTTCATCCCGTTTCCAAGGGAAAGTCTCGTTCTTGTTTGGTTGCCTGGGTGGCAGGAAAAATAGTGCCCTGGGAAAGCGCGTCGCGAAAGACAGGGCATAATAATGGCTCGTCGAGTTGGCGCTACGCTCTGACGGGGCTGGAGGAGTTGGTTAATACTGGGTCCCCAGCCGGAGGGGCAGACGAGAAGGTTGGGGTCTGCGAGAAAGTTGGGGGGGGGGGGCGACCGCCAGTTTCCGCTGCTGCTTCACAGTGGATCAGGCGAGGGTGACTGGGGAGCCATATTTGCAACTTTGTAGTCCTCATGAACGCGCCCTTTCTCCCTCTCCTCCCCCCTCCCCAGATGTTGCGAAGCGCAGACATAGTTCTCCCCCCCGCCCCCGCCGAAGGTTGGTCGGGGAGACGGTATTCGATAAAAGGTTTGGGGCTTTAAACCCACTTTCGCGGATCGTGCTGAACGAGATAGGAAGCTGCTGACCAAATCAGCCTCTGATGGATTCACCATCCGCACGCAAACACACAAAAAGGCGGCCGAGAAGAAAGGGGTGGGTAGGTTTCTCTGCCCCCCCCCCCCAGCTCGGGACTGAACTTGGGATGTTGTTCAGCGTCTGCCTCTAAATAAAGCTGAAACTTTGTCCGGGCGAGGAAGAGGCTCGAGCTGCGTTTTTGCAGCTCCTGACCCTCGCCTGGTTGATTTCCAGGGGTCTGTTTTCTCCCATGCCCATCTGCAGTAGAAGAAAACACTAGGGGGAGAGAACTTGAGTCGCTGCATCCCTTCTGCCCAAGGAGAAATTAAGGTTGTGAGTTTGGGTGGCTGCTCCTGGGGGTGGAGGATGGATTTGGGTTTCTTCTGTTCTGCGTAAAGGCCGTGGTTGAGAAACTTGTGTGCAATCGCCCCCTTTCTCTTTCCAAGAGCTCGCCTGCCTGGGGAAGCGAGTGGCCCACCGAACCCCACCCTGTTTAAAGATGTTTTCATCTGCCCGGGCGGGTGGGGGGGACCCTTACGTAAGGCTTTAAATCATAACGTCGTTTGATTACACCACGGAGGGTTGCTCTGTCACCTGCTTGCTTGCTGTAAGGGCGCCTTCCTTCCCCCCTCACAACCCCCCCGCCAGTGGAAGGCGCGCGGTACGATTTGGGCGCCTTGGTCGGTGAAAGAATCTGACCTGCAGATTTATGTAACTTGCTCTTTGAACTTTAAAAAAAGTATCGGGGAGGGTGTTGCACCCCCAGTCGCAGTCCTGCCGCCTTTCCTCCCCCTCCTCTTCCTCCGCGTTGCTGACGGAGGGCTGGGTGAGCAGACGCGTCTCCGGCCGCGTGCGCCTGTGTGCTGATAGGCACTCCGGAGCCGGCTGCTTGTGGGTCCGGGGCTCCGTCGGAGGGGCGCGCTGCTTTTCGCTACTGCTGCTGCTTCCTCCTCCTCCCCCCTCCTCCCATCGCCGGCCCGCGAAAAGCCGCCCTTCCTAACTTGGTCTCCTGGCGCTCGCCGCTCCAGCCACCCTCGCTCCGAAGTAGGACACGGCGCCATCTTTTCCCCCCGTCGAACTGCAAAGGAGAGGAAAGGCTGGGTAGGAAAGCGGAGCCCTCCGGATCGATTCTTTCCTGGAGGAAGGGGGAGGAGGACACAATCCGCACGGACGCCATAAACGGGCGGCGGGGCGTGTGTGTCAGCTGCTGGCTCGGTGTCGCCCGCTGGGCACGCTTCCCCCGCAGATCTCGGTGCGCGCTGCATAATTCATGGGCAGGTTGCATTTCTCTTCCCGCCGTACTATTTGGGTGGGGGCTAGATCAGCGGAGAGAAGCAGACCCCCCCTTGCGTGCGCGCTTGGTTTCCTATCATGGGAACAGTGGGGAGGGGACTAGGAAAGGTTTGAGAGGGAGTAGGGAGGAGGCGGTCTTGGAGGAGGCGGTCTTGGTAGCCACCCAGCCAGCCTTCCTCCTGCTCCCTCCCTCCGTGCGAGCGAGCCGAACATGACTGCCAGTTTCCAGGGGCTGCCATTTTGTCACTGGTGTCACTGACGGGGTGGGGTGGAGAGAAGGAGCACCGTTTAGACATGCGAAACACCAGAAAATGCGCTTTGCGTGACTATTAAAAATGGCCCCCGAGGGGGTGGGAAGGGGGCATTTTGAAGGACGCCTTGCTTTTGGGATGGCCAGGAGCCGCCGCTTGCCTGCGAAGGCGGGCGGGCGGGGGAGAGAGCTCGTGGGACCAACCTGGAGCCAGCCAGTCGCTGAAAAGTACCTCCGACGCCGGTTGCTTCCCATCGGGGGTCCCCCTTTGGGTCGGGAAGAAGGCTGGGCGGTTCGCACCGTTGCGTCTCCAGCCCTATAAATTCCGAAATCATCCCAGTTGCAAGGGTAGTCGGTTGGTTTTACTTCAGTGCTGGAAGATGTATAAATAGCAGCATCCTTCAGAGAGGAAGGCAAGGAAGCATCTTTCCTGATGAGGTGGGAAGCCTTTCCTTTGGCTGCAAAGCTCTCTCTCTGGTTTTTAACTTTCTTGCATTGCACCCAGCACTTTCTCTTTTTAAAAAGACAAGTAATTGCATACAAACCATTTTAAGAGCAGACATTGGCAGTACATTGATGTTTATTTTATCCTATATCCTAGTTACTGGAAAGAAATGTTAAGCAAGGTGATTGTTTAGGTTTGATAATCCTTTGCAGTATTCATCCTTTCTGCTTCTTAAAAAGATTTTCTATATAATACTAAGCTGGCTTCCACAACAATGATATCCACAGCTTAAAACTAGAATTAAGTTACAGGTTCACATCATTTTATCAAGAGGACTTCATGTTATTTTGTAATGTCTTAGAATCGTATGAGAACCTCTCAACTGAAGATGCAATTAGGAGAGAAGATATCTTTTGACATGGAAAACTAATGCCCCAGCTAAAATGAAAGCAAGTAATACAGCTGCTTTATTATAATGCAGTTAAGGGTACAATCCTATGCATGTTTAGACAAAAAAGCACCTTTCCTGTCTAAACATGCATAGGATTGCACCCTAATTTATTTCAAATTTGGATAAAAGTGGTTTGACTATACCTATCTTGTGTTTGTTCATTTACAGCACACAAGGATCTTCCTAAGCATTAGAATATATTTTATTAGACGTTCTTTTTTGCATGGAAGTAAATTGAAAATGTGTCCAAAATGAGACAGATTTCCAATAAAACCTTTAGTTGAGAATGATGGGTTTGGAGTAGTTTTTGTATCAGATTTTGTGTCCAAAAGCAAAGCCTAGCTGAGATTGGGGCGAGGGTTGCTTCTAATGCGATAGTGCAATCTTAGGCTTGTCTATCTTATGTCAATTTTACAACAGATCTTAGATAATAGGTATAATATAACTGAATCCTGGATGAGATACAGTAGGCTTCTCCAACTTGATGCCCACCAGATGTGTCAGATTGCAACTCCCATCATCCCCAGCTAGTGTGGACTTTATGGCTGGGGGTGATGGGTGCTGTACCCAGCTGGGAGGGGTGCAGGTGAGCAAAACTATAATGAATGATACCATTCAGCTATTTACTTCAGGGCATCCAAAATAGGGATCCACAACATTTTTTAAAATTACTTTATAAGCTTATATCCCATATCCCACCTCTTTTCACCTGCTGGACTCAAAGCAGCTCACTACGTAAGCATCTTAAAAACTAATATATTAATTATATGCCAAAAAAAACTGTATAAAAAAAACAAAGAGAAACAACCTATCAAACAACCATATAGCCATTTAAAGGAATAGTATTGAGCACATAAGAGGCTAAAACATTCAGCCTTCTTGAACAGCCACGGTTTTAGTGAAATGCCAGAAACGATACAGTGTTGGAGCATGTTGGATCCCTCTTGGAAGGGCATTCTGCAGGGTGGGTGCCACTCCAAAAAGGCCACACTCCTAGCAGCCGCTCACCTTACCACTGACGGACAAGGAATCTGGAGTAAGGCCTCAGATGTTGACAGGAGTATGCAGGAATGAACATATGGAAGGAAGTGTTCCTTAAAGTCCTCTGAAGTTAAGTGTGATATTAGAATCCTTTCCCAAGTGGGGGAAGGTTGTAGCAACCACAGGCTTTGGTTGGATACTAAGGTCAGCCAAAATTTGGCTGGATACTAAGTTCAGCCAAACATTGAGCCATTCAGCCATTTTCGTCTCAGTAGGTAAAATGGTGAGGCAAAGGGGTATCTCTTTTTGGGCTAGCTTTTTACTACCATTCATTGGTGTGATTCCCCCATCCCCTCCATTTTGTTCAACCAAGTGTGAGGAAGAGCTCTAGAAAACTGCATACACTCTTGTGACATTTTGATTACTTCCAATAAAGGTATTGCCCAGCTGTGAATTTTCTTCCTCCATATGTGGCTCATGGGCTAGTAAGCTTACTTGAAGAATAGTGTTCTGTCCATGCAATAATCTGTAAATAGATTTAACAGTGTTTAATTGATTTAGGATTGATAGTTTTGTTTGCATTCTTGCTTTCAGAAGTAGAATTTTGATGGAGGTGTGTATTAGTAGCGCTTCTGAGTTTTCCTTTTCCTGACAAGAATTACATGCAGATGACTTGGATTTTAAATCCCAGTTCATCCATGGGACTCATAATTGTCGTTATTATGTTGCTCACTGCATTGCTTCTTTTCAACGGAAGGAAAGCGAACTCACTGATAGTGTCCAGTCCAAACCATACAATGCGTTTTCAAAGCCTATGATGAGTGTCTTACGTTTTATTTCTGCTTGGCTTCCAGTTGGCAGAGATCATCTAATTGAACTGCTGCAAGTTTGCAGCAGGAGTCACTGCAGCTTTTCCCTACTAGTTTGTATCTCTTGGAGAAAGAAGGGGGGACCCTATTCTGAGTATGTTCACCAACTTTGTCCTGCTTAGGGATGGGCAAAGCCAATGGATTTGTACAGAATTCTCAGATAACTGACCAGATAACAGAAACAGGAAGTAGGCTTTTGCCTATGAAAGGTCATACTTCAACAAATTAGGTTTAATGTGTCTATAGTGTGCATGGTGGCAGGGCATGGAACATTGCCTTGCTTCCAGAATCCTTCCCTCTATTTCTAGTGAAATTATCAGTGCTCGAGCTTATGTAGACAAAACAGCGGCACTCACTTGAGAGAAGGAAGTATCAGCAGACTGGGATTAAACTTGAGGTTTTCAGAAGTACAAAGAACTTCAGGGAGAAAAAACTAAGGGCTTGAAATCCACTTCCCCAAACAACCCACTGAGAGCAAAAAAACAAAACAAATAAAAAAAAACCACCCCTCCTTAAATGGGATATGAGGGGGAATGGAATGGGAGTGGCTAGAAAAGGAGGCCAGAAGAAAAGAGACATAGATATTAAAAATGTAGAGAGAACCATCTCTTTGTCTGGATATAGATCCTGGTTCTCACTTAGAAGCTATTTTTAAGTTCCCCAAAGACAGAAGTGAAAACTGTCCACAGAAACCAGTGGAGAAACTTAAAATTTTAATGTAGCTGGCATTGGGCACCAGTATGACTTAGGTAAGCCTAGATTAATTTCCTTGAGAATCTTGCCAATGAAAATACTGCTGCCTTACTCTTGGCATTGCTGCTAGTAAGCCGCCTTGGGTAGGATGAGGAGTTACCAAGCACTGTAGTGCAGGTGTGGGGAGCTTCTTTCAGCCCGAAGGTTGAGTTCAGTTTTGAAGAAACACTTGGGATGCAAAAAGCAAAAGGATGGGATGAAAATACTAACATATTTTAGCTTCAAGCTCTTAAAGCCAATAACAGCCTTAGGAGAGACATTTCAACCTTTTAGAATGGGAAAACATGCAAAAGCTGGAAAACCATCAAATGATTGGTGGTCAAGGGAAAGGGGATATGGCCAGGAAAGGGTGAGCCCCATAGGTGTGGACTGGGACCTCAGGGTGGCTTGATTTGGCCCATGGCTTGAGATTCCTCATCCTTGCTGTAGTGCATCCTGTCTTCCACAAAAGGTCTCCTCTGTCAGGAGCGCTGATGACCAGAAACCTCGTGGCCTGAGGCTGGGATGTAGCTGCATGATCTACTACAGACCGTGTGTAGTTGGGTCTCAGAGACCTCTTGATGTGCAGAAGGGAACAGAGGTTTTTTACCCTGCCTTTCAGGGTAGATACCCTTGCAAGGTGGCATACATGCACAACAACAAAATTAAGGAACAGTACAACATCACCAAATAATTAAAACAATATTCAAATAGCATAACACATCATTATTAACTTAACATATAAAAATAATAGCAATAGTTAAATATTTGCTAAAACAGAGCTCCAGAAAAATTATACAAATGCAGGCTGGAATAAAAATATCCTAAAGGATCTTGGAATTATAAAAATCAGCCATCAATTCACTAAGCTCATAAATGGGTTTAAAGCATGGCAAAGTTAAAAAGCCTTAACTGCCCCCTAAAAATCATTTGTGGAGGGGCCAATCTGGTCCCTCTTGTAGGGAGTTCATAAAACGCTGCCATCAAAACTGTCTCAATGAAAGGTACTCTCTTTGGCAAAGCCTCTGGATTGTCAAGGTCTACTGGGAGGCTGTTGCCTGGTGAGAGCAGGGCCTGCTGCACTCCAGGCTCTTGCTTTTCCAGCTGCAGCAGCTGGGCACAGAGACCGAACACCCTGGGGCTGGGGAAAGAGCATTGGAGGATATAGAACTGCTTGCTGGCAAAGACAGTTGAGAAAATCCCTCAGTCTCCAGTTGGGTGTGCTATGCATTTCTGTGCCTTCAGTCCTTGCCTAATGCTATTGCTATTATTCAGCTTCTCTCCAATAACCTTCTTTTTGCTGAGGCAGCAAAGAGGCTCTGGCTTTGCTTAATGCAGTTCTTCAGCCATCTGGCTCCCAAAGGCTCTGCTTTCCTCTGTTAATGGGAGGGAAGGGCTCCTTCTGTACTCAGGAGGGAGAATTCTATTCCTGCACGATGTAGCATTCTTTGCTGCTGCTGCTGCTGCTGCTGGTTTTTATGTGATGTGAATTCCACACTGCTAGCCAGGTAAGCAATGCTTAAGAACTCCCATTTCCTGCCAGAGTAATGGCATAGAGGCAATTTTGAAGCATGTATGTTCAATGTAATTGTCAAACCGAGATGAGGACTTTGTTGCTGTAAAGGCAAAACTGGGTTTCCTATTTTTTTTTTTTTTAAAAATTAATTTTAAAAAGCCCAATATACCTTTCATTGTGCCCATGTGACCTGTCTGGTACTGTCCTATTAAACCTCCCATCCTGCTTACCTGTGCATGCCCCTTAAAATAAATGGGATCTGTGCAAGAGCAATCAGCCCCAAGCAGTCCATGTTCTTAATGACATGGTAGTCTTCTGCCCGAGTGGGACCAGGAACATTATAGTAGTAATAGCAAGGGGTTATCCAGTCTTGGGTCGAAAGAGGAAGTAAGAATATTAGAAGAGCCATGTTGGATCAGACCAAAGGCCTATCTTGTCTAGCATTCTGTTCATCATGTCTACTCTTACTCCTTTTTAAAATGCTAAACAGCCCCACACCTGTAGCTTTTTCCCTTGATCATTTTGATTGCCCCTTCCTTTCCACCCTTTCCCCAACTTTATAATATCCTTTTCGAAGTGTGTTGACCAGAACTGTACATCGTAGTCCCAAGTGTGGTCAGACCATGGATAATGTATAAGGGAAATATGATCTTGGCATTCTTTTCCTGATTATGCCCGATATGGAATTTGTTTCCCCTCTCACATTGAATCGACGTCTTGATTGAACTGCCCATCATGACTCCAAGATCTCTTTCTTGGTCAGTCACCACCAGCTCCAATCCTGCACTTGCTTACTTTGAACTGCATTTGCCATTTTAATAGCTACTCTCCCAGTTTGGGAGAGATCCTCTTGGAGCTCTTTGCAATCCATTTTTATTTTAACCACCCTAAATAATTTGGTGTCATCAGCAAACTTTGCCACCTCACTGCGTTTTCTGGGAAATGTGGATTTTGTTGGTGTGGTGGGAATCCTATGAAAAATAGGGTCATTTACACAGAATGATTTGCATCAGAAAAATTTCTGATTTCCTAGATAGTGAATTAATTTAACGTGTTTATTTTAGTTGCGTTTAGTAGACAAATCTTTTTAAAATTACCCCATGTTGTTTTTTTGTCCCAATATGCTATTAAATATTTGACATGAAATATTTCAGGGGAGAAATTAAAGCACACATAAGTATGTTTTAAATGTTATATTGCGTAGATTTTTTTATTGCAATTGTAAAGACAATAGCATGTTCTTCTCTTACATTGTTTAAATTAATGGGGGGGAAACCAAAGGTATTAAAAACTGTTGACACACACTAATTATTTTAGCAACCCAAAGAACTGTGCATGATATGCTGGCGACCATTCACCTATTTCAACAGAGGTCAACTCTTCCACTAAAATTATTGGGACACCTTTAGTTTTGCTGTCACTATATATTAGCTCTATTTCTCATTAAGACATATATGTATTTCACCGGCATACATTTATTTTCTCACAGACTTGCTAGGGACAATCACCTGAAAAACATTAAATACAACTTTGAAACTGCTAAGCTTGCTGCATATTGTATTTGCAGTTGGAACCCATTCATTATTACTAATGAACTTATGAAATGAAAAATATTCCATTTTGGACAATTTTCTGCCCCACATCACTGAGATTGTGAGAGCACTGCCCTCTTTTTCATTTATTTAGAAGGCAAAGTCCCAAGTCTTCAATGGTTTAAAAGTCCCAATGAATTTAGCGGAAAGTTTGAAACTTGATCACAGCCTCACCCATATCCTCTCCAAATGAAACACTTCGTTCCTTGAACTTTCCCACACAGGAGGTTGCACTGAAACAGGTTTTTCTAACTTGGGAAAGTGCACAATGACAAGCTTCAGAGTATAGTTCAACAGAGTTAGCTAGGTGGGCAACTTCTCTCCCTCTACTGCTCACCTGATGCCTCTCTCAAAGGTGCAGATCACCACACCCAGCATTTCTGCAGAGTCTTGGTGTCTCACAGTGTTGCTCTTTCATTGAACCCAAAACTACTTTCCAAACTAGTTTTGCTGGATCCTCATTCCAATCTGCCCCTTCAGCTTCCTCCATGAAGTTTTTGAAGATTGCTGCTCCCTGTCTGAGGAGGCTCACTGTCTTTAGTCTGCATTTCTTAAATAAGTAATGTGTTAAATATAGCAAAGGCCACTCCTCTTGCAGTATCAAGGAAGGGAATGCAACATAGTAGGATCTTTTAGAGGTATGAGAGTGTCAATAAACATGTAGACGGGGTGATCCGGTAGACATTGGCTGAATTCGGACGACACATTAAGCAACTGGGGAGGGGGAAACAGTCGTCAGTTGTATTGACTATCATGTCGTCTGAATGCTGCCATAGTCAACTCCGTGCTGATCCTAATCCACACCACGGTTGATTATTTATTATCATGTTGTGTGGGGAGTACCCACTAGATGAACAACTGTAAAGTTGATTATTACCCCACCATTGACTATCGTGTTGTCCGAATTCAGCCATTGTTTGCTTGGACTTCCACAAAGCTTTTGACAAAAGTCCCTCACCAAAAACTCCTGAACAAACTTAGCAGTCATGGAATATGAGGTGATATCCTCTTATGGATCACAGAAAGCAGAGTAGGAATAAGTGGTAAATCCTCCCAAGCATGTGTGTGTAAATTGCCGGGTCTCACAAAGGATCTGTATTGGGATAGGTGCTTTTTAACTTGTTCATAAATAATCTGGAATTAGGAATGAGAAGCAATGTGGGCTGGAAAATATTCCATGGTAAAGCTTTCTTTACTAAATATAAGTAAAATAAATGTGCTAAATTTTATCCCTCTCTATGGCAGGAGCAGGTCCAGGACCCTAATCTAGCCTGACCCTCTGGGCTTCCTTCCCCTGGTCCCCCCTCCTTTCCCCCAACCACCAATCATTTCACAGGTTTTCTTCCAATTCTAAATGGCCAAAATGCCTCTCCTAAGGCTGAATTACTAGCAGGAAGAGCTCCAAGCTACAAAGTGCTGGCATTTTTGGCTCCACCTCTTTTGCCTTCAGCCCTGGAATGTGAGCCCTGAGATTTTCTCCAAAACTGAATAAGGCCCTCAGTCTGAAAGAAGTTCCCCCGTCACTAAGATTTTCCTGATGCAAATTACCCTAATATGCATAGGGAAGTTTTCCATTTCAAAATTTTCTGGAAAACCCACGTCACTCCTCATCCTGATCCTAAGCATGTTTGTCTGGAAGAACATCCCATTAATTTCACTGTGTTTTGGGTCGTGGCCTTGGAGGGCAAGGGGCAATTCAGCTGCGGGGAGGAAATGGATGGTATCACATTTGTAACTCTCCCTTTGTTCAAGGGGCAGCAGCAGCAGCAGCACAGGGGGATCATTCTGTTTTATCCTTGCAACAACCTGTGAGGCAAGTGAGGCTCAGTTCGGACGACATATTAAGCAACGGAGGGGGGGGGAACAATCGTCAGTTGTGTTGCTTATTGTGTCGTCTGGAGGGCAACACACAATGCACACACAACAGTACGTTAATCAGGCACTTTAAACAACGGAGCGAAACAACGGGTTTGCACGTTGTTGAGCCTGAAACTCCGTTGTTTAAAGTGTTGTCCGAATTTAGCCCCCCCTTTCTCCGTGGACTATTCCGTTTCGAAATGGAGTTCTGCTGCCTAGAGCAGCCAAAAACCCCTGGCCGCTCTATGCAGCCAGCAGCACTCACGGTGCCTGCTGGGATACGGCTGGAGGACACAGGGAGGAGAGGCTACAACCAATATGTCCGGCACAAGTTTGTAACAGCTGGGGCATTTGCCGGTGCCGAGCAGCGCTGGCTGCAGCAAGTCGTCTGTAAAGCTCCTCCTGCCTAATGCACGGTCAGTACATTATTTACCCCTCCGTTGCTTAATATGTCGTCCGAACTGAGCCATTGACTGCATTCAGACAACACAATAATCAACTGGGGGTGGGGGAACAATCGTCAGTTGTATTGACTATCATGTCGTCCGAATGCTGCCATAGTCAACTCAGCGCTGATCCTAATCCACACCATGGTTGATTATTTATTACCATGTTGTGTGGAGAGTACCCCCTAGATGAACAACTGTAAAGTATGTGAATACACTGAATTTTAACTTTGTGATAGAATTTTTATTACTGAATTTTAACCTTGTGACTAAATTTTTATTGTTATTATATTGCATTGTATGGAACAGGCTATAACCTGCGATTGGTTGCCTAAAGAATAAAGTGAAAGTGAAATTATTACCCCACCATTGACTATCGTGTTGTCTGAATGCAGCCATTGACTGGCCCAAGGTCCATGGTTGAGCAAGCCCACAGCCAGTTTGCTGCTCACTCCACTCACTGGCTGTGTCCCTTTCTCTGCGTTAATTTTTTATGTTCATGGTATAAATAAATAATGAATTGGCTGCTTCCATAAGGGAACTCTGCAGTAGCCTGGAATTAACATGCTCTCCGATACGTGTCTACTTGGAAGTAAGTCCCATTGAGATCAGCAGGACTAAATCCCAGCTAAATGGGCATAGGATTGCAGCCTTAATTGACAAGAATGGCATCAGTGGGCCAAGACTTAGGTTGGTTCTGGGAAGGCTGATATAGGCTATGAATGGGCAGAAAGTAGATCTCCAGATGTTTGGGACTTCAACTCCCAGAAGCCCCTGCCAACCTGGGCAATAGTTAGAAATGCCTGGAGTTGAAATCCAAAATACCAGGAGATCAATGTTCTGGCTACTCCTGGTGTTAACAGTTCAATTGATGTAGAACCACTTTCCATCAGCAGTTTAGGTTAAACTGACACCAATAGTTCTGGAAGCAGCTGTTGTAGTTTGCTGTAAAACTATTTGTAAATTTAGCTATGGTGGTTGCAGCTAAAGATGATTTAACCTAATCTTCATTTTGTTTCATTCTTATCCCTAGGTTAAAGAACTTGTTCTTGACAACTGTAGGTCAAATGAAGGCAAAATTGAAGGCCTCACGGATGAATTTGAAGAGTTGGAATTCTTAAGTACAATCAACGTAGGCCTCACCTCAGTTGCAAACTTACCAAAGTTAAACAAACTTAAGAAGGTAGGTAGAGGCTCTGTCCCTTGATTTTTATAAGGACAAGCACTATATTTTTAAGTGTGGAATTAGTTCACATAAGAAGGGCTTTGAGCCAGATACGTAGGTTTCCTTGTGACAAAAGATTAAAGCCGAGTTGTAGATCTTTGTTATAAGTTCTCATTGGCAAGATACACATTTAAATAATGTAGTGAGATTTCCTGATTTTGTATCTGCTTCCACTCCCAACAATGGCCCACTCTGCTTCTTGGTGATTTCAGCAGTACCCTCTGACCCAGCGGCTTCCCATCTTCTCTTGCTTGCTCATCTTTTGATCTTCACCCCGGGACTGATTCTTTCATGCACTTGCTGCCTTGGACACCCTCTGTTGATCACTTCATCTTCTTCAGCATGACATGCAATCCACCCTCCCCACAGTCTGCTCATTTTTAAAGGAAGAAAATTGCCAAAATAGCCACAATTATTTATAGCCAATTAAATACTTAACAATACTATACATCATTGTATTATAATATTCTTTTACTTTTAACCTTTTTTTACACTTAAAAGTTCTATATCTTCAAAACCCTCCTAATAAAGTCAATGGCTGAGCTCTGTGTTTTAACATCATTCAGTACATGAGAAATAAACTTCTTTCAATGAAAGGATTATCCCTTGTTCTTCTGATAATATGAGTTAATTTAACTATGTGGGTGGGGAACCTGTGACTCTCCAGTTATTGTTGGACTACAATTCCCATCAGCCCCAACCAGCATGAGCAGGCAGCTCAGGTGGCAAGGTGAGGCGAGGGGGAGCAAAGCCAACTGAGCTGGCAGTTCAAGGGCACCCCTTGAAGCCGATGGCTCAGTTGGGAAGGGCTCTCCTGCCTTCTCTCCCTTCTCCAAGGAGGGCGGGGGGGGGGAAGGGGAGGGGCTTGTGGCAGGGCCTCACAAGAGATTTTTGTGAGCCTGGTGTGCTGAATTCAGTCCCCCATCTCTGCTGTAGGGCGATAATCCAAGGCTCAATATATTTTTAACTAGTTGGATATATAAATAAATACATTCCTTATCCTGGGATTTGATTTGATCACTTCTCAATCAATTGTAGTCAAACACCAAAGAACATTTTCAACACCTGTGACAAAAATCACACCGTTCCAGAATTGAAGCCTTTTCCAGTCTAAGATGTAAGATGGGAAGGCTTTGGTCCTCCGTCGGCTCTTCTCCTGCATGTCTAATTGTTCTTCCAATGTTTCCATGGCTGGGAGCTCTTTCTCTGCTTTCCCTCTCTCCATTGGCCTCCAGGAAAGGCTCTGGCCCTTGTTCTCTTCTCCCCAGGTGACCGCATGAAATACCCTGGCTTTCAGTTTCACCTGTACCCAGATAACACCCAGCTCCGTCTCGCTACTTCTGAACCGTGCCCCTCTCTCCAGCTGCTTCTCTGGTATTTCTGCATGGCTGCTTTGTCTTCATCTCAAGCTCTTCTCATCTTCCCTCCCAAACCCTCCTCTTTCTCTTTGTTTTCTTTATCCATTGACAGCATGGCTGGGGGATTCTGGGATTGTAGTCCAACATGTTGGAAGGCGCCAGGTTAGGCAAATCTGCTGTAATGTATCGTTGACATGGCTTACACTATATAAGTGATAATAAATGTTGTTTATATTTGAAATGGCAATTAATATTTTTTAAAATGGGGTCAACTTCTCACTCGCAGCTCGAGTTAAGTGACAACAGAATCTCAGGAGGACTGGAAGTATTGGCAGAAAAATGTCCGACCCTCACACACCTAAACCTAAGTGGCAACAAAATAAAGGATCTCAGTACAATAGAACCCCTGGTAAGTCTGTGCCGAGTTTATAAAGGGCCCGTTCAGATCAGCTTTTGGCGCCGAACCCGGCTGCGATTTCTGTGACTTGGGCTGCAGTTTGTCCTGCTTGAAGCATTTTGAGGTCTTCCCCAGGAGAGGGCAACCTCTGGGCTGTGGAGGTTTGTGCACCCTTGGTGGGTCCCAACCCTGGCCTTCCCCAAGCCCCACCCCTTCCCCATGCTATCTCCAATCAGAAAACAAAGGGATTCCCTTTTGCAGTGCTCACTCACGCTCTGATTGGAGATAAGCTGGGGATTCCCCTGCGCCCCTTGGGCTGAGTGAGTCCCTTCCCATGCCACCTGCATTCTGATTGGGACGCAGGCAGTGTGGGAAGGAGGAGTCAGGCCCCTTCTTCACATCCTGATCAGGGCGCACGCAGGGCAGGAATGCGCTACAGGCACATTCCAAGTCGCTTTTCCTGCAGAGAGAGGCACAGACTTTCATGCCCCTCTGCATGAGTTTGGGGGGGGGGGGACAGACAGTGGATGACATGGCCAGCGATGTCATGGGAGGGGGCAGGGGCTTCTGTCCTCATCAGGCCTGCTGGGGCTTGATCCAGGGAGCAATCCAGCCTCTATGACAAAAAGGTTGCTCCCTCAACATGACACTGTTTGGACGATTTCTGAGAGCCCTCCTTTTCCTGCTTGCCCTGTGGGTGGCTGAGCCCTGGTGGCAGCAACTGCCTTGCTGCCCAGTCCCCCAGCGGAGGAGTTGGAGTCTGGCCCCTTGACCATTTGTCTTTCAGGGAGGCCTAGCCAAGAGCGGTTTCTTTCTCACTCAGGCCTCGCACGGCACCCCCAACCCCCGGTTCCGCTTTGCTGCATCTTGCCAGTAACTTTACCTTATTAACTTTCCTTGTTTCTTGGCTCTTCCTGAGCAGCATATATATATATATATATATATATACATACATACATACATATACATACATACATATACACACACACATACATACACTAATGGCACAGTGAAAGGGAATGGAAGAATAATATTTAAACAGTTGGCAGGAGCCCTGTCACTCCATATTCTCCCCATCTTTGAAACATGGGAGCCTAGGTTGCCTGTGCCACCTAATGCAGTAAACGTGGGCTGAAATACGTTCCCCCTCTTTGCGAGTTCACTCATCACCTATGAAAATGGGAGAATGAGTTCCTGAAACTTTCGGGGAGGGGATGTTTAGGCTGGTGTGCTGTTACAAGGGGGGGGGGAAGCCCCCCCCCCCAGTTTTGCATTTTAAAAAGGAGTCACAGCTCGCCATAGCTTTCCAGACCAGCTGTATCCTCCACTCCACTCCATCCCTTTGCACTTAATGAGCTTCATTCCTCTTGTAGCTCTACAGCCTTGTTGATTATCTTTTTGTGAACTTCCTGCAATGTCCATAGTTTTTGCAGACACTCCAGGAAATGCAGCAGGGCTGTGAAAATGCAGAGCACCACGAGGCTGTTCTGTTGAGGGTGGGGGCACGGTGGGCTTAGGGAACTTTTGGGAGTGGCAACTCTCTCCTTTTTAAAATGCAGAGGAACCTGGCCCACCTCACAAGCTTAACACCGAGTTAAAGACAGCACACACCCCTGAGCATTTGGGGAAATTTAACCCTTCCTCCCCCCACCCCCTAGTCTTTAGGAGGGTGTGTTCATCTTTGAGGATTTGGTGAAAAGTCTTGCCTAAACGTTTCAACTGAGCCCTAGCTTACAGCCAAGGCAAAGGTTTGAACAGTTCATGCTAAGTTGCACCAGCTCTTAGAATGCCTTCTCCATTTGCTGCCTTTTCACTTTGTTTGCTGCACTTGTATGCTGCCTTTCTGCCAAGGGATTCCAGGTGGGTTAAAATTAAAAATCCTCAGGAATAAACAGTGTAAGAAAAACAAAGTAATAAAATGTCAGTGTTACATTTGGCTCTTGGTAGTCCCTTCTGGAGCCAAAGGGCCAGGCTTCTCCCCTTCTGCCTCCATTTCTTTGTTATCCAGTAGAAGTTCTTTTCCCCACAAATCTGAGAGAGCTTTCTTAAACGCTGGAGTAGCTTTGGGAATCCTCCCTCCCCTGGGATGTTATTCCCTTTTTCTTGCATATCTTCTTGGCTTGAATAGAATCTGTGCTTAGATGCGAAGTTGGTTTCCATGGCTCCCTCTGGTGGCTATCTGAAGGGACACTGCAGGCGGACTGGAAGCCAAAAGGAGAATGCCGCCCTGGCTGGGGCTTAGAACTCCTGGTTGCAGCCCGAGATGACCCAGCAGGCTGCCCTGGTTCCCTAGTTCAGCTGCCTCTAATCACGAGCCTCCAGATGTGTTGCAGTACATCTCCCACACACCGGGACGATACTGTGTAGTCCCACACACTGGGACAATACTGGCTTGGGGAAAGCAGCTCCAGTACCTGAAATGGTTTGAGTGCCCTGGGAGTCTGCCTATGTGGAAGCCAGAAGAGAGCCCTCCGTCTTCCTTGCTTTTCAACAAATCTGGTGAGCTTTCGTGTTTTGGTGAGATTTGATTTTGATGTGTGTCTGTTGGGGGGGGATGAATTCCTTCCTTTGCCTTTCAGGAAAAGTTAGAAAACCTGAAGAGTTTAGATCTTTTCAATTGTGAGGTGACTAACTTGAACGACTACAGAGACAACGTCTTCAAACTCCTCCCGCAACTCACGTATCTGGATGGCTACGACCGGGATGATAAAGAGGCCCCTGATTCAGATGCTGAGGGCTACGTGGAAGGCCTCGATGATGATGAGGAAGATGAAGATGGTACGCTTCTTTGTTCCTTAGTTTTGGCTTCTTAGTGGTGACTCCCAAAAGTAGAAGTAGATGCTCTTGTGCTATTTTGTACAGTAGAACCTCCAGCAGAATTTGCTGCAACTCTTAACATGAATAGCTGTCCAGTTTGTCCTGAAGGAGGCCTATAAAATGTTCAGATACTAACAAATCCATGTGTTCTAATGTTCATACTTGCCAAAAGATGCGATAAACGAAAGCAGGACACCATAGGATGTTAGTGGTACCACCTGAAAATTTGTTCTACAGCTCCCTAAACTTATGGAAGACACTACTATAAGATGAGGTGAAGGCCACTAGTTTACATGGTCTTAAAACAGAGTGGAGCAAATTTATGCAGAGGTTGAGAGATCTATTGATAGCTATTATCTAGATGGTTAAATGAAATCTCCATGTATACCTCTGAATAGCAGGTGTCAGGAACAGTGGCTGTGTTCAGACAGCACAATAGTCAATGGTAGGTTAATAGTCAACTCCACGGTTGATTATTCAGGGGGTACTCCCCACACAACAGGATTATAATCAATCATGGTGTGGATTAAAGCCAATGTTGAGTTGATTATTAGTCATAGAATCATAGAATAGTAGAGTTGGAAGGGGCCTATAAGGCTATCGAGTCCAACCCCCTGCTCAATGCAGGAATCCACTTTAAAACATACCTGACAGATGGTTGTCCAGCTGCATCTTGAATGCCTCTAGTGAGGGAAAGCCCACCACCTCCCTAGGTCATTGGTTCCATTGTCGTACTGCTCTAACAGTCAGGAAGTTTTTCCTGATGTCCATCTGGCTTCCTGTAACTTGAGCCCATTATTCCAGGATGATCGAGAAGAGATCCTGGCCTTCCTCTGTATTTGAAGAGTGCTATCATGTCTCCCCTTAGTCATCTTTTCTCAAGGCTTAAACATGCCCAGTTCTTTCAGTCTCTCCTTGTAGGGCTTTGTTTCCAGATCCCTTATAATCCGTGTTGCCCTCCTCTGAACACGCTCTAGCTTGTCTGCATCCTTCTTGGAAGTGTGGTGTCCATTTGGATGCAATACTCAAGATGAGGCCTAACCAGTGCCAAATAGAGAGGAACCGGTACCTCACATGATTTGGAAGCTATACTGCTATTAATGTAGCCCAAAATAGCATTTGCACCAACCACATCACACTGTTGGCTCATATTCAGCTTGTGTTCTACAACAATTTCAAGATCCTTCTCTGCTGGAAAAAATATTTATTTATTTATTTGCGTTTCTATACCGCCGAATAGTCGAAAATAACCAACTGTGCAACGAAGTCGTCAGCAGTGCCCGACACATGACACAATAACCAACGGTTGTTCAAATGATCAACTCTGCACAGTGTTGGTTATTTCAGCCGAATAACCAACCATGATGTGAAAAATTCTCGATAGACAATACAATAACCAAACATGGACTGTTTAACCCACCGTTGGTTATCATGTCGTCTGAACCCAGTCAGTGCATGGCTATTGCCTTCATGACCTGCTTCTGAGCTCCCCACTATCATCTGGTTGGCTTCCACTCAGCTAGATAGACCCCCTTCGGGCTGACATGTTCCATTCTTACATCTGCAGTCCTATGCAAAGTCAGGCTCAAAGACCCTTCACCTCTGCCTCCCAGCATCCCTTTCATACAGCCCATCAGTGGCACAGTGACATCAGTGCCTCGCACCATGACTGCCTACCTTGAACTGCCTCCCTTCTTGCTTTGGTGCAGGCCATCGTTTATGAGATGAGAAGATACTGGAGCTTTAGCTTGCCTGGCAGTCCCATCTCAGATATGTGGGGGTGTGGTCTGTGACTGCTCACCAGCAAGAGGGAGGCAGTTTGCACATGCTCAGAGGTTGCCCTCATTTCACTGTTACTGCATAAGTCAAGGGCTTTGAATCCTAGCACTGAAAACAGACATTGAACCTGACTGCTTGCACCCACTGTGCTGACTTAAGCACTGTAGCCTGGGGTTGTGGGGGCAGTGATTTAGGAGCTGATGACCCCAAAAGCAGAAAGCTGGAATTTGTAGCATTCTGTTTTCCCGCCAGCTCCTCAGCTGCACCTGCAACTCTGTCAACCTCAATTTTGTTCAGGTTCTCATTTTTTCCACTGCAAAGTTTGTTCCGCCCTGTTTCCCTTTGCAAGTTACTCTTTTTAGTTCGCACTAATATTCGTACATATTTTCATGCACATTTTAAAAAGTGCATCTTTTCAATTGTATGTGTTTCCTGTACGTATTCTCTCTCCCCCACCCCCAAACTGCATTTCTAAACTCCAGGAAAGTATAAATATCAACCTCTTAACTGTGTTCCAGTTACAACTTGTGGTCAGATTCAGGCAGTGCAAAATTACCAAACAAACTTCGCCCCATCTCTACCCTTGACACCGCAAAGGCCTTGGACTGCCACTTAGCTTTACTGCCTATGCTTCTGTAAACTTTTTGTTCGTTTATTTATTTATTTACTGCATTTCTATACCGCCCAATAGCCAAAGCTCTCTGGGCGGTTTACAAAAATTAAAACCATTCAAAACCATTCAAAATATAAAACAATGACAGTATAAAAACATAATTTAAAATACAGTATAAAAGCACAACCAGGATAAAAAAACAACCGAGCAGCCATGCAGAAATTGATAGGGATTTAAGATACAAATTTAAACAGCAAGGTTAAAAATCAAACTGAACAACTGTTAAAGCACTGTGAAAATAAAAAGGTCTTCACCTGGCGTCTAAAGGAGTACAATGTAGATGCCAGGCGAACCTCTCTGGGGAGCTCATTCCACATCCGGGGTGCCGTAGCAGAGAAGGCCTTCCTCCTAGTAGCCTTTAACGTGAGCCTTTAATGTGAGCCTAACAGGCAAAAATCAAGGATTTCCCCATCCCTTTATCTCCATACCCAGAAAACACTTCTAAACTTGTGCATGTCAGGCTGCTGTTTAAGAAATGCACAGGAGCTGGGCTAGTTTAAAAGAAAAAAGATGGCAACCCTCTACGAAGGCATGGAAAGCTGCACTCCCGCACACGCTGCCACCCCCACCCCCTGCCCAATCACCAGGCAGTGCCTCTTCTTGCCACCAGAGGGAAGGATTGAGTCTTTGCAATAGGCTGCAAACTGACATGGTGACCTTGCCTGCTTTTTGCAGAAGAGGAATGTGATGAAGATGCCCAGGTCATAGAAGATGAGGAAGAGGAGGAGGAGGAAGAGGAAGGAGAAGAGGAGGATGTAAGCGGGGAAGAGGAGGTAAGAATGTTGTGGATTGGGAGGGTCTCTTGCTTCAGAGCCAGGGCTGGAGGGGTCTGTGCAAAAAGCATGCCGTCCCCACGTCCTTTGCATCTCTGTCTTCCGCAGGAGGATGAAGAAGGTTATAATGATGGTGAAGTCGATGATGAGGAAGAGGAGGAGGAGGAAGCTGGTAAGTGCAGAACTAATACAGGGAAGCTTTCCACTTCATTATGAATGGCTGAAGGTGTACAATCATGCAACTGGGGGCGGGGGGGAGGCGGGTTGAACCTTCCAGGCCTGCTGTTGCACCCAATAAGATTCACAAAATGCCATGTGACGAACTCAGGTTGCCACTTCAGAGAGTGCCCTTACAAAGCGTAGTAACTGTTAAGTTTTTTTCCCTTGGAGGTCATTTTCACAGAGTTCACCACCTCAAGATTTGATTGTTTATTTGCAGGGTTCGCTGCTCCTACTTGTTGGTTCCGTGTGGTTGACCTCAAGCTCTAAACAGAGGCAACTGGTTTGCTCGTTCCACCAGGGCCCATGAGATTCAGGGGGTACATCGTACCTGGGCCCGCAGTCAAAAAAGGGGCCCCAAAGGAGGGGAGTTTGCATATATTGTGTGAAGACTAGCATTCACATTTTGTGTAAGCCTACATAATTTTATGTATCGTAATTCGTAGAAATTATGATCCACAATGTTATTCATTAGACAAAAAACCTACAGTTCACAAAAGCAACGTTAAGGCCCTCTTGCCCCCAACAGGCCCCAGCTCTTTAGAGCAGAGAGATCGGGGATCTGCTGGCCAGGCCTGCTGTTACTGGGATCTAGCCGTCTGGAGTGGATTGGTGGGGACTTCCATTTGGGTGGGAGATTTCTCCTCAGTTTGGCCTAGGCAAAGAAGAAGTAAGAGGCCCAGAGGACCTGGCTAAGAGCACTCCGTTTTTAACAGGTCTTAACCCTTTTTAATTCAACATCCTGTGTTCATTTCCCCCCGGATTACTAATTTAGTTTATAGAAGAATGTCAGTTACTATTCTTTCTTGTCTGTTAAATAAGTTGTTTAATAAAGACTGTTGAGGTTTAAGAAGAGGCTTGCGTTTATCTGGCTGAGAAGAGCCTATAATCAGGGCACATAGGCACAGAGACAGCACAGTAAAAAAGGAGTAAATCAAATGCCAGAGTAAAAACAGAGTCATATCAGATTCCAGAGTAAAAACAGAGTCAAAGAACTGGGAAAGGAGTTTAAAAAGGATTGCAGAACCTCCATATAAAAGGATAAATTATAAATCATCTCTCCAAAATGTATTCTCACAAATCAGGAGCCAAGAAAAGAAAAGACAAGAAAGAACAAGCGGAAAATGAAAAAGGGGGTCAACAAATGCTATTTCAATTTGGATTAAGTGTGGCTTCAAAAATATTTTCATTGAAAATCCAATTCATTGAATTGGAGCAAGAAAAATCTTTTGTAATTCTCATACCCAAACAAGGAGCAATTGATTTGGATAATCATGGACAGTATTTTGATGACGGGGCAGATGCAGAAAATGGAAATGGAAAACAGGAAGAAACAGACATACAGGCGCATGTGGAAGTGAATTTGGAAGATTAGAGGAGTACTCATAATGTAAGCCTTGACATTGGATGTATCACAACCGAGTTTCCATCTCAAAAGGAAATGGAAAAGTATGTTATGAATGCCTAAAACATTCCCAAAAGACACCTGCAATCAAGTTTTCCCAGAAAGCATACTGAAATTTCAACGCGCTAATGGAGAACTACATGTAAGAGGCTGACTTGTCTGGAGTCAACAGAAACAAGCTTTATATTGCTTTCCATGTCGATTATTTTGGCACAACACAGTCAAGACTAGCACTTCTGCGTCTTAAGTCTGAACTGGTATCTGCTGAAGGCTGGGATTCTAATGGGAAGTGGCAGAAACTTTCCAACAGGATCCCAAAACATGAAAAAGGCAATAGTCACAGAGAATGTTACCTAGCTTGGCGAGAACTAGAAAGGCGCCTGCTGTCTGGGACAGGAGTTGACATCATCTTAGAAGCATCAATCAAAACTTGAAGCTGTGAAATGGTACAACCTTTTAAAGCGCATCATCAATCTTGTACTCTTATTGGGAGAATGTGGTCTAGCATTTACTGGTTCATCCCATCAAATTGGTGATTCAAACCATGGAATTTTTTTAGGACTCATTGAACTGCTCTTCAGGCGGGACCCCATCCTTCAGGAACCTGTGCTAAGTGTAGAGGAGTCACAGAAAATGAGAGAGCAGCTTCAAGTTCATTATCTGTCCCCTGACTCACAAAATGAATTTATCACAGAATGCGCGAATCTTGTGAAACAACAGATTTAGCTTGAGAGGCAATCTGCAAAGTACTTTGCAGTAATAGTAGATTCCACACCAGATTCTTCCCATATTGAACAAACCACATTTCTTTTGAGATACATACTTTTTAAAGAAACGCAGTATGAGATTCAGGAAATATTTCTCAAGTTTGCAGATTGTAGCAACAAAAGAGGGGAAGAAATTGTGCAGTTGATAACTGATACATTGAAAGAACATGCTATTCTTCTCAGTGATTGTAGAGCTCAAGCCTACGATAATGGGTCAAATATGGCTGGAAAATACAACGGCATACAAGCAAAAATACAAGAATAATGCTCAATAGCAATTTTTTCACCTTGCAGTTGTCACACACTCAACTTATGTGGAAATGCTGCTGCTGAATGCATACCTGAAGCAATAACCTTTTTCGGAACAATTCAAACTGTATCACCTGTTCAGTTCCAGTCCTAAGCAATGGGAATTACTACAAAACCGTATTGGTTGTTCTCTTCATGGTATGTCTGAAACAAGATTGTCAGATCGTGTTGAATGTGTAAAGCCTTTTGCAGCTCACTTGCCTGGCATTAAATTAGCACTGGAAGACCTCCTAGAACTAAATTTGACAGCCAAAACAAGAAATGAAGTCCATGGAGTTTTATTATGTGTGACATCTTTTGCCTGTGTGATAATGTCAGCCATGTGGTACAAAATATTAGCTGGCATTGATATTTGCAACAAGGTCATCCAATGCCACACTGGATGTTGAAGTAGCAAACATAGAAACTCTCCTCACAGAGCTGAAAAAACTTCGAAACAACTGGAAATGCAAATTGGTTGCGTCAAACCTAAATATAGAAATAAAACTCTCCCGTAGATGTGATGGAGTTAGGCGCAAGAGGGCAAGGCCGCATGACGACAGCACACCTGATGCTTACTTGGAAGAAATGAATGACACAGATGATACTCCAGAAGAGGCCTACTTCAGAAAGTGTGTGTTTTACGTTTTGGTAGACAATGTTATAGCAGGATTAACTGTCTGCTTCAATGCTGTAAAGCAGTTGGAAGAAAAATTTGATTACTTGGTGAAATATCTCACCATGTCCGAAAGTGATGTGGAGAGAAAAGCTTTATCTTTATCAGAGCAATATCCTGCTGACCTTAATGGTGATGATTTTGGAAAAGAAATGCGAGATTTATCCTCAGTACATAAAGCAAATTTTGCAAATGCACAGTTGAAGCCATTAGATTTGTTGAACTTGTTAACAGAGTACAAACTTGGTAACCTGTTTCCAAATGTTTGTGTTAGCTTAAGAATACTGATAACAATTACAGCGATAGTAGCTTCTGGAGAGAGGTCATTTAGCAAACTTAAGCTAATTAAGAATTATTTAAGGTCTACAATGTCTCAAGAACGTCTTGTGGATTTGGCCAGGCAATGCCAGAACAATTAATTTTCATGCTGTGATTCAGTTTTTTTTGCAAAAAATGGCAAGGAAAGCTGTTTAAAAAAGTAAATAGTAAGTTTATCTATCTTTTTTTTACTACTGCTGATCTGTTCTGCATTGCAATATAAAAGGATGTTTCAACGTGAATTCTTTCTCCTTATCTGTATTGTAGCATAAACAAAGATGTTCAAATCAAATGTGCTTTCTTATCTCTGATCCTCTTTTATTTTATTTATATTTATTTATATTTATTTATATTTATCGTGGTGGCAATATAAGAGCATAAGGCCTGAAATGCAGAAAATGAACAGAGCTCCCCACTCCACCCCTCTCTCCTCTTGCATGCCCTTTTTGACCTTACAGGCTACAGCTCATGGCATAAAACCGTAGTGGATAAAAACAGAATGTCTAATGGAGAAGGGAAGGGGCCCAAAAGGAACTTTGTACCCCCTGATAAAAAAAATCCCTCTCAGAGGCCCTGCCTGCCCCCACTTGTAGTTGTTGAATTACATTATTATTATTATTATTATTATTATTATTATTATATTATTATTATCATCAATGGTTTGGAAAAGAAAAGTTCTGAAAAAAGCACTGTGCAAAATTTAAAGCATTTTTAAAAATGTCACTTTGTACAGACTTCACATGGAAAAGAAGCACGTGGGGTTTAATCATAAACGTTTGACTGACAAGGTCAAATTGCTATGTGTAAACCTTACAGGAAGGGTCAACAACTTGAGGCCCAGGGCCACGTCTAGCTCCATGGGAGGCAAGAGTGTGGGGTGTGGAGAGACTGCTGTTGAGTCTGTCAGTAGGATTGGATGGGACATGGGGAAGGGGCTGACCCACGCCGTCCCCCCGAACTGGCCTCGTAGTCACTTTGAGTCCCAGTATTGAGGAAATGGTGGGATATAAGTAAATATGATGATAATAGTTGCTGTTCAGGCCCTTATTGCTTCGAAAACTAAGATGGCCGTAGGCCTTAGGCATGGCCCTGCTGAGCGTTGTGAGAGCTACAAGGCCGGTCCATAACCATAACCCTGTAATTCCTTCCACAGACGAAGAAAGGGGGGAGAAGCGAAAACGAGAGGCTGATGATGAAGGAGACGAAGATGATTAAAGTCACATATAATGTATTTCGGGGTGGGGGGGACAAATTTCCTATTGTGATTTGACTGTTCCTACCCTGTATTTCACCGCCCCCTCCCCAGAGTGTAATGTTGCTGTGGGATCGAGAAAGAAATGCATAATTGTGTGGGCGAGGGAATTTAATTCTTTTTTTTTTTAAATAAGAACTGCCACTCCTACTCTGTTTCTGAAGAATTTCCTTTTGTGTCTGTTATTAGTTCCTGTTAATGCAAATATAAAGCAAGTGGTGAATTTGTTTTTTCTTGGAGTGGAACATCCTAGACGCTTTGGTGTTGTTGTTTTTTAAAGTTTTTTTAAAAAAAAGATATGAGCAAGAAAATTCCCATATGTGATGCAAAGGTGGCTGGAATGGAGATGGCGGTGAGATCTTTTGGGTCCTTGGAATCAATGGCTTTTGCCAGTCTCTGAGCATATTGTAAGTAATTTTTTTTCTTCTCTTCTGGATGCAGCAAAATTTGCAGTGAAAGCATTCCAGCCACAGCAGCGAGGGTGCAAACAGCATCTTGATAAAGTGTTTTCTTTGTTGCCTGTTTGTGGATGGCTGCCGTTGCCAGAAAGCCCTTTCCTTTCACTTCCTATAGGTAACTCTTTACTTTGCTGTTTGTAAATAGTGACCAAATATGTAATCCCCCCTCCCCCTTTATTTCTTTTTTATTTGGTTTGTGGGAGTGACTTTGGAGAATTTTTTATTTTATTTAAAAAACCCTTTTAGAGCACTGCCCACTGGGAAGTTCTCCTTGAACGGGAGCCTGCATGAGCACGGCAAAACTCTTGCATAGCTCACCTTCCCTGTTGGGCCGTGGCCTTGCTTCATTTCGGGTATATGGAAAAGTTCTCTGTAAACGGCAGTCATTGAAATATCTATAAATATATATAAAAAGTGTTCCTAATTTCCTGAGTTAACTGGTGAAATGAATCTGACAGTTGTAATAAAAAAAGAAAATGTTTGAACCCTTTTAACTAAGGTGTGTACTATTTTGGTCTGTAAAATATTATATATAAAAATATATTAACACCTCCTTGATATTAAGTGATAAGAATCTGTTTCCACTTGTGCTCTATAATACTCTGATGATTTTTACAAGCCTTTTAAATACCGGAGGGGACAGTGCAGCATGTCTAGCCCAGGCTGGTTTCTTTTCATACACTCAAGCACGGAATGCTAAAGTTGTATTTTCTTACCTAGTTGCAAAGTCAGTAAATTGACTGCAAAGTACCTAGTTGAATGTACAGTTTTAATTTCATATCCTTCTTTAAAGATAGCATTAGAAGTGACTTGTATTTCCTAGTCAATATCTCATCTGTGTATAATTTTTTTAAAAAAAACCATTACGACCTTCCCTCTCGCTCCCCAAAGAGCCAGACTTTTTGAGTTTTATGTCTTGTTTGTCAATGATGAATTTCAATAAATCTTTTTATACAATTTTTTTTCCTGTGGCTTATTGGAGTAGAATGGGCCACGTGGGAATCCATTGCTTGCTTTTGAAGAGGAGTGTTTCAAAAAAAAACAAACCTATTTCTGATTATTTTTAACAACATGCAAAACATTATTTCAATATTAGGCATACTAATTCAATGGATCCCCCGTGTAGGGAAGCCAGATGTCTCTGACTTACCTGGGGACCATTTGCATGTGGAACCCATCTCCATCATGGGTCCTCTTGTGTTGTTCCCTCTTGGCTCTTGGAAACAGAGTGCTAGGATAGCTGGATCTTCTGCTCTGGTCCAGCAAAGGAGCTGATGCTGATGTATTTTCCAGGCTAGGCCAAGCCCCAACTCAGAAGTAATCACTGAGGCACAGGATAGGGATAGAGGAAAGGCTCAGGCAAGGCAGGCAGTGAAAAGCTGTGTACCTCTGAAGTAGTGGGGTGATTAGCTCAAATATTCTTTAAGGAAGGATTAGACACACCAAAGTCCTGACCCAATGGGGGTGGCGGCGGCGAATAGTTGCCCTTATTCTAGGCTGCAGGACTTTATTTCAGGACTTGAAATTTCAGAGCTTCGTCATCCCCTAGACCATTTCTCCCTTTCCCCTTCTCCAGATGCCCACCCCACACAGAAGGCACATGAGACTTTACCACTAACTGGTTTGGTAACTTTTTTTTATTTTGTCACTATTTTTTTATGGCAGCATAAATAATAAGCGAGTGAGAGAATACTGAAATGGAGCAGGAGGGAAGGTCAGCATTAGGCACAGAACACAATGTAAACGGTGTGGTGTGAGAGAAAAACAAGTGATTCAAGTCGGGGCAGGGCCTAAATGAGCACAGTGTGGAATCTTTTCTTGCAACCTGGGTCTGATCCTGAAGAAAAGTGATTGTCCACATAATGAGGGTGATGCAGATGCGAAAGAAGTTGCACAGGACAACGCTGTGCTTTGGGCCGCTGCGCTGAAGAGGGAACGGGCGACTGAAGCTTTTCTCAGCCCTGTGGAAGAAGCTGCACCTGCCAAAATTCACTTTTCTCTACCTGCCATCTTCATCGGTTTGCTCTCTGTAGCTACAGGTGGACAACTGCTGAGCCCAAATAGGGGGCTGTGTTTTGGGGTGGTTTGAAGATGTACTTGCA
Source organism: Anniella stebbinsi (assembly GCA_029215795.1). Lineage (NCBI taxonomy): Eukaryota > Metazoa > Chordata > Lepidosauria > Squamata > Anniellidae > Anniella > Anniella stebbinsi. The sequence continues at coordinate 376,632,050 of JARDYH010000001.1, forward strand.
GGTAAAAGACCTGGAGCACGCCAACCAACCAGCTTGCTTAGAGGTAACCCTCTTGAGTCATCTCTAATTGGAATCTAACCACGATCCAGCTCATAGGATCACCTTTGCTGAAGCTGCTTGTACTGCCATGTTCAGAGTCAACCCTTTACACCGAGAGTTATGGGTACATAAATGTAGCGCTTATATAGTGCTTTTTAGCGTTTAGATTGCCTCAAAGTATATTACCTCAGCCCTTTTAACAGTCCTGTATGTTAGTCCCAGTATCATTCTCATATTGCAGGTGAAAAGGTTCATCTATTTAATCCCACCCTCCTTTATGTAGGCCATATCTACATGAGAGCACAGAGCTCCTGCACTCAAGAACACAAGCACAAGCCTATTTATTCTAGAGTAGTCCCACTAGGAATTGTACTAACTAAAGTAATTTTAGTAATGGTCTCTTTCCCTCCCCCTCATTTAAACTAGGATTTGTACCTGTAGGGCAATTTAAAGAGCAGAACTCCACAGTTGAAACGACCACTGCCTTATTTCTAAGAAAGGGGTAGGTCTGGGGAAGGCAGACTGAGTTTTCCTGTAATGTATGTCAATTACATACTGATAGCCTCATTTTGGTAATTAGCAAGAAAGCGAAATCTTAAGACCATCCATTGGCAGGAAACGTGACTGGAGAAATTCGAGTTGCATCTTTCTCTTAAGACAATGAATTAGGGCTCTTTTGACAGTTGACAAATCAAGTTCTTGAAGCAGGTTGGCATAGATAGAAATTGAATTGGGCTGGCGGCAGGTGAGGAGGTAAAGGGGCTGTTGGGTCGAGAGGAATCCTTAACTAGAGGTGCCAGTGAAGGCCCTGCAGTCCGCGGACGATTACCCACTCCGCAGCCAAGCACTTCAGTGGTGCTGGCTGGGACACCCCACTGCCACCAGCATTTAAAGCAGGGCTGCACAACCCTTTTGCCCTTGAGGGCCATGTGGAGCCAGAGGCCGCAAATGTGCACACGCATCTATGCACCCTTCCCACATGGACACGCATCTCCTCCTTGTATGCTGAGACCTCTCCCAACCCTGGCGATCTCCAGAGAGTTGACTTTCTGCGCTCCTATTAGTGGTGAGCAGGCAACAATCTTGGGAGGTTGGGTTGTGAGAGGCAAACCCCTGGCAAGATGCCTGTCCCAGTGCTGCAAATAGCTGCGACGGTCTCCCCACTCCTGCCTGCCCTCCAGCAGTTCAACTGGGCTGTGGGGGGAAAGTGGACAGGGTTCCCACAGCTCTGCAGGCCACACCAAGTCGGTGGTGACCGAGGACCTGCACGCTGCCGGCCGCAGGTTGTGTGCTCCTGATGTGAAGGCAAGGGCAGGGATTTCACTCTCCTTTGACTGATACAGAGCAGCCCCCAATGGTTTCACCTACTGAACTGCCTCACCAGATGCTGCTGAATTTAGACCTAGGAACGTGTTACAAAACAGTGGGCAGGCTTCAGTCAAATTTAAGCACCTTCTAGCCTGATCTTATGCATGTTTACTCAGAAGTAAGCCACATATGATTGCAGTGCCAAAGTCCCATTGATTTCACAGAAGATAGTTAAGCATATTCATAAGTCGCCCAACAAAATCAATGGGATTTTAAAAGTGTTCCGCTTTGACTGGATTACATTCATTTCCTTTATAAAGCCCCTATTCCCCCCCCCCCATGTTTTCCTTTCTTGGTACAACTCCAGTGGGACTACATCATTTATTATATTAATACTTTAGGCCCCTTTTTGCCCAAAGGCCGTCAAAGTGGCTTACAGTTTTCACTCAAGTCTCCTATTAAGTTGGTCTGCAAGTGTTCACAACCATTTGAGGGAGCAAAATGACAAACCTCTATATTTTAAGAGCTGGAATGAATAGCTAGGGACCAGAGACTGCCTGTATCCACTAGCTGGTGAAAGCTCCATCCATTTTGATAGGGAGAAATTCCTGGTCGGTTGTGCCTTGGTAACAAGCAACCAAAGGCTGAGGCATGAAGAAGACACTTAGCTATGGGGCAAGCAGGCTGCCCCCACTCAAACATTGCCAGTCAGTTGAGGAACACTGAGAAAGCAGTGCAGTATCCCCCAGCATCAGCACCATGAAAGGGATGCTGGGGGTTCACCTCTCGGCCTTTCACAGGAAAAGGGTGGGGGGGTGAATTCATGTTTAGACCTTCCTTGAACCTTGCAGTTTTGTGGGTCTGAATTCCAGTTCTGTACCCGGTGTGCATTGTCAGTCACACTTTGCATAGGAAAAAGAACATTAATAGTAATAAATTCAGTTGCTTCCAGCAAGGGCCTGCAGGGTTCCCTCTTTTGTTCCCTGAACAACCAGGGTCAAAATGAAAAACTGTGCCCTTTGGTTAATTCCATAACTGCAGCATTGAGAAACAAATGTACTCTTCTACTTACTCCAAGAGAAACCTGGGATATACATGAATCCCTTGTTCTTTTCATGCAGTAGTTCTCAGTTACATCATACAGAGAACATCTTTTAGTGCTAGGTAACGACCACAGAAGAACATACTTCCAGTTAGCAGGTGAACCCATGTGCTGGCATGGGGGTCTCTGGCTCATACCATGTGTTAAGTGGATACAGTAAATTAAAGAGTTGGTATAAACAAAGGGTTTGTTTAGAAAATGTCCTTTAGAGTTCATTATTCTTCGGGCTGTTGCGCAAATTTTTCAGTTCCAGTTGTAGCTGTCGGATTTTGATGTCCTTCTGCGAAAGCTCACCCTTCAACCGCCGGATCTCGTCCTGTTGCCGAAAGAACATTCGGAGGAGCTTGAAGTGGGAGAGAGAGGAGGGTGGGGCGAAGTGAATGTTAGACTGCTATCTGCAAGGTTCTAGTACAGCCCTCCACAACCCAGTGCCCTCCAAACGTTTTGGACTTCAACTCCTAGAATCCATGAACATTACCCATGTTGTTTACTGGGGCTGATGGGAGTTGACTGAGTTGGGGGAGGCTGCTATAGTAGCTTGGTACACTGTCAAGTCATCCAGATGTTTCTGGTGCCCTCTGCACATGATCCTCATGAGACGAGAGCCAGTTTTTGGTAAAAGTGAGAGATTTCAATTTGCAGAGACAAGATTGGGATCAGCTGGGGATGAACAAGCAAGGATTCTAGTTCCCACTCTGTTCCTGTGGACCTACAAAGTCCATGAGGCTTAAAATCAGGAAGGTTACGAATAGGGAATTTGTGGTGCTTAATGCACCATGTTCAAACTGGAGAGCAAAAAGCTGCCTAATCTTTACCTCGTTCTCTGTTCTGGGGGGAACGTTTTCCAAGAGGTCTATCCCATTCACAACAACGCCCTTTTTCTCTCTTATGGGTGCCTTAAAAACTACTTTGGATGCTTTCTTGTAGCCTTCCTTTAAAGACATCAATATGGGATCTAAAAGAGAGAGAGAGAGAGAGAGAGAGAGAGAGAGAGAGAGAGAGAGCGCAAATGCAAAAATATAATTACCTGGTTAAAGAAGTTGAACTTATTCAAGCTCCATTTTAATTTGTCTTCTCTCCTACCTAGCCAGGTAGTGGCTCCTGTAGGACATTTAACAAAACTGGCCAAGCTACACAAGCAACCTAAGAGATGGCTTTGGGGTTACAATGTTTTAAGGGGTGTCTACGAGGCAGTGCACAACCTTGAGAGACGCACACCAGGGTGCTGTGAAATGCCTGGCTTTGCAAGCTGTGGACTCTGGACAACTAGAGCTGTGTACCGAAATGGTCTCCGAGGCGAGTCAGGGGGGCTATGCACACCCCTATTGGCAACTACATCCAGGTGCCTTTCATTGGTCACTCACTCACAGTGCCTCTGTGGTAGGCTGACATATGAAAAGGAGGACAGAGCTCATGTAACTTTAACAGTTGTAGAGAAAAGGGAATTTCAGCTGGCGTCATTTGTATGCAATTCGTACCTGGTGAAATTCCTTCTTCATTACAACAGTTAAAGCTGCAGGAGCCCTGCCCTCTTTTATATCTGGTCACTCTAGTATAGTGCCTGCAACTTTAACTGTTGTGATGAAGAGGGAATTGCACCAGGAACTAATTGCATACAAACGACACTGGCTGAAATTTCCTTTTCTCTACAACTGTTAAAGTTACATGAGCCCTGTCCTCCTTTTCATATGGTCAGCCTTCTCTGTGGCAACCATTCAAGCGCCCTTGGCTAAGCACAGCTGGCTAGAAGTTCCAAGCTTAGCAGTTGCCAGGTGACAGAAGGGTGGGGGCTATAAAGCCTCTGGCTGACTCTGGTCGAATTCTTCAGTTTCATAAACATAGTCCCCAGTCTAGATTTTAAAGCAGATAATAATAATAATAATAATAATAATAATAATAATAATAATAATTATTTATTTATTTCTTACCCGCCTCTCCCTCTGGATCAAGGCGGAGAACAACATTAAAAGCAAATGATATAAAATACATAAAATGATTTTAAACATATAAAAACTAATACATTATTAAAATGCCAATAAAACTCTTAAAATTCAACTGGGTAGGCCTGCCAGCAGACTAGAGGCCATTCCCCCCCCCCCCCCGAGCCCCTGCACTCCACAGGGTGTCTGCCGCGTGTGTGTGTGTCTGTGTGTGTGTCTGTGTGTGTAAATGCCAGTTTGCCACTGAAAATTGGCAGCAACAACTAAGGAAGCCTAAAGGGGTCAAAGCTTGCTTGTTTGCAAGCATGATTTGGCCATTTTAAGTTTCTGTAGTGGTCATGATTTTTTGCCAGGAAACCAGCAATATTTTTGTTGCTGCCGTGAAATTCAGCAGCGTGGTGACAGTAGGGGATGGTGTCGGGCAGCACAGGTTGCAGCCAGGTGTTGCCCACAATTTTCTTATAAGGGCGGAAAGCATTTAACAGGATGGAATTTCAACACATTCCAGTGGCAGCATTCATAATATCCACATAGCAATCCTCAGCATTTATTATCTCAAAGCAGATATTGAAACGATAAACACCCATGCTGGAAGCATTGCATTTGGAAGTGTCAGGAATGACAAGCAATGTTTGCAACTTTTTGCTTGAAATCAAATTTCTAAAACTTCTGTCTTCTATTGAAGATGTTGAAGTTTCTTGAAAATATAAATGGTGGACAATCTTTCTTTCTTCAACTCAGGGTGTACATTATTAAACGAACATGCATGCAATCTCATACATGTCTAGCCAGAAGAAAAGTAAGTCCTGTTGATTTCAACGGGACTTACTCCCACCATGTAAGTGATACAGGATTGCAGCCTCAATGTCATCTGATGCCAAATAGTAGTGCTTAGTGCAATTACCCCTATTCATTCCACTCAGCCATTCGTCTGGCGTGAGGGCAGGTTCCGTTCCTGGAGTCATCGGGTAAATATCCTCTTGGTATGTTTCTGACTAGAATGCAGAAAGAAGAGAAACAGCCACTTTGAAATAATTAGTTCTAATTTTCCCAGCAAGGAACCAAAAGGGACGTTTAATGCTATAACAGGAATAATTCAACCAAAAGAGGTGTAGCCATGTCTTCCATGAGGAGCCAGAAGACGTAATGGCCAACACCCTCTAGGCTCATTTTCTGAAAGGAGCGACAGCGGAACCGCTTCAGCCCATTGGTATTTTGGTTTTCACGTGGCCCTTTGGGATGAGAACGCCATCAGGCCATTCCCAAGCGCCACCCTTTGACCCGGAAGAGCCTGCTCCTTGCTGCCACAAAAAGAGTCCCTTGGGTGGCTCTGGGTTTACAGTGGAAGGAAGAGGCAGTCAGGACAAAGAGGCTTAAGAGAGCGTATTCAGCCTTGTGGAGTGTGAAGAAAAAGGAGGAAGAGTAGGGGAAGTTGACCTGCAGAGCTTTGTGTAAAAATAATTGGATTGAATTATCACCCTCCTTTACATCTGTATCACACAAACGCAGGAAAGGGCACATTAGCACTCATGGATACGATGAAAAATAAAGGATAGCCTACTACAGGATCTACTATTCTACAAAACATTTTGAGATGGAGAATTCCAGATAAATGTGACTGAGATTTCCTGTGTGCTTGGACAGTGAGAGAAAGAGCCGGATTACTCACCCTCCTTGGCACAATCATGGAAATTAGCTCAATTAGCCCTTTTAAAGTAACGAGCTTGTAGAACCTGAACACTTCACACGCAGACACGTCCAGGCCGTGCTTTGGCATCACTCCTGAAAAGAAACGTGTAAGGAGATGCGACACTTTTGCTTCATACCAAAATAGAGAAAGACCAATCTTCCAAGAAGTTGTGGGGTGGCCCTTTGAAAGGGCATCACAGGGACCCAGCAACCCCACAGCCATTCTCTTTGCTAGCATCTTTCCTCCCCATAGTTTCTCTGTTGTTTTCGGAAATGACATCCCCTTGATTGGTTGCACCAACATTTGTTTGTTTGTTTGTTTTTGCAAGGCGGTGTACATAATATTTCTCCTCTCCATTTCATCCTCACAACAACCACCCTGTGAGGTAGGTTGGGCTGAGAGTCTGTGACTGGTCCAAAGTCACCCAGTGGGTTTCCATGGCCGAGTGAGGACTAGAACCCAGATCTCCTGACTCCCAGTCCAACATTTTAGCCACTATAACACGCCAACTTCTGTTTCTATAATGCTGAAAAGTATCCATCACCTCAGACACTGGCTGAGGCATTGTTCTAGTGTCCTGGAATGCTCATGAACATTCTACTCAAGGAAGGAAAAGGCTCAGTCACACCATTGTGACAAAGAGTGCAGCCATTGCAGGCGAAGCAGGTAGTTTGGGTGCGGGGAAGTCTTCACATAGGGCCTAAGGGCTGCCAAGTGGTTGGGGAGTGGGGGAGAAGTAGGGGACAGAGACCAAAGTGCTAGAAAAGTAGGGAACGTAAAGACTAGGAGGCTGAGTCGGAAAAGGGCCCAGGAGGGAATAGAGCTAAGAGAGAGGAGGCTTAGGAAGGAGGCTTTAGGCACCTCTACCGATGACGCAGTTTGGACTAACGTGGGTGAGACCACCATTTAAATCTATATCTGCTGACACAAGAGAAATGTCTCTGAAGTTATTACATGGTTGGTATCTGATGCCTAGAAAATTGGCATACATTAAACCTGGTTCCTCTCCCATTTGCTGGAGGGAATGTACACGTGGTTGGTACGCACCAGCACATGTGGTGGGAATGTGCTGAGACTCCAAAATTCTGGACTGCAGTGTTTTCTGCAGATTGTAAAAATTGAAGTACATATGGATTCGGAATTGGGTCTATTGAACTTATTTGTTGAAGTAAATATGAATTTGAAGCATAAGGAGCTAATGTCACATCTTTTGTTTGCTGCTAGGAAAGTAATAGCATTGCATTGGAAGGATTTCAGATTTACAGACTTGAATGAGTGGTATAAATTGGTGTGGAAGACAGCAATCATGGAAAAATTGTCATATAAATTACAGTTCATGAGAGGTCAATGATTCCTTTGTGGCTGTTTGGTTACCGTTTATTGAATATACTAATATGGCAGAACACGGCCGGACGGTACCTGCACATTATAAACATCATTATGATTGTTGTAAATGATTTGATAGTGTTTATTCTCAAAAGTTGAACCTGCTTCCTGAGGGATTCTGTGTTTTTGGACTTTGTAGCTCCATCTAGGGGAGGGAGGGCAGGGAGGGAAGTGTTGTATGAGATTGTATTTGGTGAAACGCAATAAACTATTCACTTCAAAAAAGGAAAAGGAAGCATATGCGGGCTGGAGGGAGGGGGCTACATTAGACTAGCTAGAGGATAACACAGTCCGTGTGCAAGGAGAAAGAGGGACGGCGGAGCGGAGGAGAGGCCCAGGAGGAGCACTGCCCGGATCTCAACCCACCCTTTGAGACTAAGCCGCAGGTGGTATACACCCCTTACCAAGGCCTTTCTGTGGGGCTGGGGAGCGGAACTCCATGAGGTAAGTGAGGTATGGCTTCTCTGTATTGATTTCATAGTATCGGATATTCCCATCTCCCTGGGGAGAGAGCGAGAGGGGAAAGGTGAGTCAGTGGGGGAGGGGTTGTGAATATTGTGTGAGCAACTACAGGGAAACAGAGCATCACACTATTAAGTCATAACAACTCCTATTTAGAGTTTCATTGGGCCAACACCATTAATAAATTTTAAAACATTTCACCTGTGCAGTCTTGCTTCTTCTCACAACAACCCTGTGAGGTATGTTAGCCTTGATCCCATTTTGCTATAGAAGAACTGAGGCTGAGAGACATGGACTTAGCCAAAGCTCAAATGAACACCCAAATCCCACACAGTGCTCAACGCTGGATGGTTTCATTCCAAATTAGGCCATATTCAACTACATTCGTTGAAAAGAAGTGGAATAGTTTCAAGTCTGCCTGAAAAGAAGAAGGATGACACGCCGCTGTGTTTTACCTCACTTTGAGCACCAGTCCTTCATCCATTTACATGGAAACAAATCCTATTAATTTTAATACAATTTCTTTCTAGCTATATATGCTCACAATGTAGTAAAAAAAGGATGTTTAAATCTGCAGTTATATCAATTGTTTGATTAATCACCCAGATGAACAGAAGAATGCCTTTAAAACTACTCTGACGGAACTGGTTGGTTAATTTCAGTTCTGAGGGAATGGACCTGAAGCGAGTACAGATACGGCGTGTCTGTCTGCCCCTCACGGCAATTTACGGAAACTTCAGAACACCTCACCACATTTTGTCCCTCCACGTCATGAGCATTCTGTGGTAGAAAACGGAGCTCACCCACCTTGCCAGCCAAGTACAACATGTGTGTATCAGCATCATAGAAGGGGAACAGGAGCCCCGACAATCCGTCAATCTCCTCCTCTATTAAGGGCATCGACAGATCTTCCTGTAGAAATTAATATATCTAGAGTTATAAATATTTAACTTTACAGGGTCCATGGCCTCAGCACTAGTGACATTGTTACAGATGTGAAGAAACACTTATTAAAAAAAGGCCAGGTTAGGGTTTTGATGGGTTTCTTGAAGAACAGCATCCAGACTTCATTCTGCCATCTGACTGATGGGCTACTAGCTTGGTGCCCACCCAGTATTGCTGAGAGGCTGTTCTTGGTTGATGTAAAGGGGCACTGTGGGATGGAGGGAACTGCCCTTTGATCTCTGAAGGCCAAGCCTGGAGATCCATGAGTGGATCCCCTGGGTCTGTACATGTCTTTAAAAGCTGTCATTGATAATAGTCGTCAACATGGGGGCCATGGTGTTGCAGAAAGAGGTGTGTGGCCACCTCATCCTATTTCCTTGATGTGGTTTCTCTCCAGCTGCTACTTGCCCAATCAGGGAAACATGTGTACCCATATAGCAGCTCTGGGGGCAAGGGTGACTTTCATTAGCTAAATGATGCAGGCAGAAGGGTTCCTTCCCTGTTTCCCAGTGCTATGGTCCTGATCCAGTTCAGCCTCCGCCAACCTCACTCATAGCTGCTGTTAGTAGTAGCTTAAAAGGCCAGGGATTCCAAGGATAGGCTTCCAATGTCTTGTCTAGTTTTCCCTGAATGTCTGTGCTAAACATGTGTTCATCTGACTGCTCTACCTTGAGCACAGATTGCAATCTTCCAAAAGACGCCTGAAATGTGGGTGGCTGAAGTGCTTGGACAACCTCTTCTGCCCAGATTTCACACATGCCTTGTGCATCACTTTGACTGTCACTACCGTACTTGAATTTCTGTTTTCAAAAAGGTGCCTGGGATTATTTTTTTTAAAGCCCAACTGTCCCAACCTGAGCAAGAGAGCCCAAAAGTACCCTACAACAAATCAACAAATGGTCTTAAAGAAAATTAAATATGGACCATAACTTAATCAGACCTGCCACTTCCTAAATGCAGAAGTTCCACTAATAAATAAGACACCCCCCTCTAGTTCCCCTCTCTGTGCACTTGGAAAGAACAGGCACAGAAGTCCGGTGCTACATGACAAGGGGAATGGGCTAGGGACTGTTTCAGACAAGCCTGGGTTTATTGAAAGTTTTATCCAGACCTTGTGTAATGAAGGGAATGCGTTGGGGACTCTTATCCAAATACAATTTTGTTGGACTTCATGACGCGTGTAGCTTGAATATGCCACTCTTCTTTCTGCACGCGTGCTGTCAGGTTCTGAGTTCCCGGACTCTATGTTGGCTTCTACATATTATGGAGTGTGACTCTCAGCAACTAAGCATGGACATGCACACACAAGGGAAACACGCCGGTGTGTTGTAGCAGTGTGAAATACCCATGTGTATTACAATCACATAGCAAAAACCACCTTCCCCAGCAGAATTTCTTGGGCCCCCGCAGGAGACGTTTTCTGGATACACCTGGAAGTTTTGAGTAATGTGTGTGAAATGCAACACAGCCCAAGTCTGCCCTACACAACGGGTCTAGCGCAAAGTAGAATCTCTTAGCCTGTTAAAGTTAGATTGAATGTTTGCTTTTGGTGCGTCTAGTTTCCTTGGAACCCCTAACCCTGCTCCCACCCCACACAGGCCTCATTTTCTGACCTGATCCCACAGGGCGATCTGCCTCGTGTTCCATCGTGAAACGCCCGTTGTTAGAAGACGCTTCAAGTTCCCCAAGTAGACAACGCGGTTCACGCGATGGTTCTTACAGTTCGCCTCCTGGAAGGACAACCAAGAATCAGCCAGCCAGCCTCCCTCTCCACATGGGTGCGGAGAATTTATTAAGGCCGCATTCTTCCAAATATGCCACTCGAAAACCCCAGAATGTAAAACTATTTCATCCATGACAACTTTTGATGAATAAAAGATTAAAGTCATGTATAAACACCTTGCAGTGGGCTCCTACTCTCTCAGTTGAATTTGTGTTTATCTGAAGGTAGCATTTACATTTATGCATTGACAAGTGTGTGTGGGGGGGAGAAGATTTCCAAGCTATCATGAAGGGTTTGATATACTTTTCGTAATGAACACTCCTCCTGTTAGAACTTGGAGCGTGTTCAGAGGAGGACAACGAGGATGATCAGGGGTCTGGAAACAAAGCCCTATGAGGAGAGACTGAAAGAACTGGGCATGTTTAGCCTGGAGAAGAGAAGATGGACGGAAGACATGATAGCACTCTTCAAATACTTGAAAGGCTGTCACACAGAGGAGGGCCAAGACCTCTTCTCAATCATCCCAGAGTACAGGACATGGAATAATGGGCTCCAGCTACAGGAAGTCAGATTCCAGCTGGACATCAGGGAAATATTCCTGACTGTTAGATCAGTACAACTATGGCACCAACAACCTAGGGAGGTGGTGGGCTCTCCCACACTAGAGGCCTTCAAGAGGCAGCTGGACAACCATCTGTCTGGTATGCTTTAAGGCAGATTCCTGCATTGAGCAGGGGGTTGGACTATATGGCTTTATAGGCCCCTTCCAACTCAACTATTCTATAATTCTATGATTCTATGCTTAAAAAATTACTTATTGAAACTTTATTGTCTGAAGAAGGGCTTGTGCATTCTTGCCAACATAAATAGTTTCAACAAACATTATTATTATTGAATAAATGTATATATCATTGATTGATTGATTTGATTTTACTCCACCTTTCAAACCCCTCATGGCACTCAAGGCAGCTTACAATCACATGAAAACACAATTAAAAACATAACAACAAAATAAAAACTGCATCCATCCCAACAGACCCAACAGTTACACGCCCCGGCCGGCTTGCATAAAATGACATTTGCCTGCCGATAGAAGGACAGCAGAAAAGGAGTGAAACTCACCATCCTCAGCAGGGAGTTCCACAGCCTGAGAGCTGCATACCATTTACCCTTTTTTCAGAAATATCTCAAAACCTCTGCAGCCCTCTCACCCACCCTGCCTGTTCCAAGCCTTCGGAGGGAGCCAATTTTTACACCAAACACCAAAGAGATTAAGCACTGTATCTTGCAGTTAAGGTGGAGGTTTCAAAACAGATGGGACATTTGGAGATCAGACCTCCAGACTTTTCAGCTTTAAAGCTGCAGCGATTGGGGAGCTCTGGTCTTGATCCGAAAAATAGTCCTGGGGCAGGAAGGATAGCCCGTTCCCCACCCACGATCCCCCTAAGGTAAATCAGCCCTGCTGAGAAAAAAAGAAGGGTAACAGCACCTTTGGAGGAGGTGATTTAGATGTAGAAAACAGCACAGAGGGAAAGGATTCGAAGCCCCGTTACCCTGTGCTAGTGCTCTGATCAAAATTGGACACAACCCCTTCCCTACAGCTGCCTCAACGTTTTAAAAAATGCAGCCAGGAGTTTGGATCACAGATATGCTGTACCACATCTGTTTTGGCCCTTAGAAGAAGCTCCTCACCTGGAGAACTTTGCCAGAACGTGGCTCAATGACACGGAGCTTCTTGTCTTTGCAAGTGGTGGCGAGCAAACTGCCATCGGTGTTGAAGGACATGCAAAGGATGACGTCAGAGTGGCAGTCAATCATCTTCACCGGCTCACCGATATCCAGGTTCCAGATGAGAACCTGAGATGGGACAGAATGCAGAACAAACAAAAGCTTTCTACCACTCTTAGTTTTTGGCTACTGCATGTCACTTATTTAGAGTATTTATATCCTGTTTCTCCTGCCATTCAAGACACCTTTTAAACAACAAAAATGAAAAATTTTTAAAAGCCTAAAATATTATTAAATCCAGAACTAAAATACTTAGCAACAGAAAACAGGACAGCATGCCAACATCACTCTCTGTCCCATGGTCACCAAAGGCTCTTCAGATACTTGAGCCATACACATTTTTAGAAGTCCAACAGGGAAGAGTATTGATGAGCGTCTTCTGAAAGGCTCTTCCAAAGCCCTGGGGCCATGACCAAGAAGGCCCCATTCCTTACAGCGGTTATTTTAACCATTTTGGAAGATGGCATTTGGAGCGGAGCCAACCATCATTTATTTATTTCATTTTTACTCTGCTCTTCATCTGAAAAGATTCTCAGGGCAGCTTACGCAGTAAGATCAATAACAAACGAGACAGACTCTGCCCTCAGGTACAACAGAAAAGAAAAAAAAGGGATGAGAAGGGGAGAGACATAGGCCCTTTCCACACCAGGCTGCTCCCTGTGTGCCGGTGATGTGTATTAGGTACTTCTGGGATCGCCCTCCCTTCCTCTACACCACTATGGTGTAGAAAGGGCCAAAAACTACAAAAGGGCCTGTGAACACCTATTTCATTGGCTTGAGCAAAAACAATGATGCTGAGAAGTGAGAGGCATGATTCAGGGCAGTCATTTCAATCAGTGCACGCTGCAGTTTGTCAATGAGAGGGCGGGCATTGGCGAATCAGCCTTCCCAAGGGAGCTTTCCCCGTCTTCAGTATAAAGACACAGCCTCAGGGGAGAGCGGCGGGACATGTGCTACGGCTCACTCTCGGCCCACCAACTTGAAAAAGTCCATACGGGAATCCTGCCCTCTCCCTTCGCACCTGGAAATAAATATCTGAGGCTGAAAGTTCCTTGCAGTCCTCTCTTGCTAGCTAAAGCCTGCTAAAAACGACTGCTCAAAACGACTGCTCAAAGCTACTGACTGTGTGAGGCCACACAGGTCTATTATCAGCAATTTGGAACTCTCTGAAGTCCACATTTCTGCTCACTAACAGACTCACTACAGAACTGTTTTCAGCTCAGGGGCCAAATTGGGGGGCGGAGAGAGAATGCATGCCAGTAATGGGGAAGAGGGAGGGGTCTCTGTATGTGTGAAAAGGGAGAGATGCATATGCCCACGGTGGCTTCACCCACACTGAGCAGGGGCTTCACCCACTGACCAATGTGGGTGAAGCCGCTGCTGGCAAGCACCCCCCCTCTTTTCAACCCCCCTCTCCTCAACTGGAGGGGGGCATTTTCCCTACCCCAGTGTTGAGAGAAGAGCCTCCCTCAGTGCTGGGGAAGGAACAATGCCCCTCTCTCAGCCAAGCCCCCCCCCCAGCACTGCAGCAGGGCAGAGGGCTTTTCTCCCATCTGCAGCAGCCCCGGCACTGTGGCAGGGAAAAAAGCTTCTTTCCTATCTGTTGCAGATCAGAGATAAGCCCTCGACTCTCTCTCAGTGCTGGAGCAGAGACTGGGGTAGAAGCTCCACGGGCCGGTATGGCCCGCAGCCGGAGGTTGCCTATGCATACATTAGCCTCAAGCGGCTTCAGCAAAACACCTGAGAGTCCCACGACGTCCGCTCCAGAGAGGCCGCAAGGAACTCACGAGCTCACCTTGTAGTCATATCCGGCACTGAACAGGATGTTGGCGGTGGTCGGATGCCACTCCACGAGGCCGACACGCCGGCTGTGCCCGTAGAGCTCCAGGGCCGCCTCCGCCATGTTGCGCTTCAAGCCCCCATCTGGGATCTCCCATATCCGCACCTTGAAGGACAGGAGAGCAAAAGGCTGTTGAGAGATGTAGGCTGCCTCTACAAGAGGCATTTAAAGCTCTTTCAAGGTGCATTAAAAAATTTACCTCTAGAGACGCGTTTTCTCTCCGATTATGCGCATTATCGAATGCGCGTTAATTAGCGAGTTTTATTTTGCTCCGGCCGTTAAAGCGCATTTTGACTAGGTGAACAAGCGATTCTCCCCATTAACTACTTGTAAAGCACATTTGAAACAACTGGTAAGGTCACCAGTTGAGTGCTCAATTACCTCCTGCATACAAGCATTTACGCTAAAGCACTTCAGCGATTATGCGCATAATCGGCTAACCAGGCATCAAACGGAATCCATCTAGAGGGGGTCATAGCCAGGGTCTTCTTGGCTATACCTGCATGGACAAAGTGGACTCCTTCCCTGTAAAGCTGACAGGACTTGGTGAGGGCTGTGCCTTTCACCCTTTCCCTTCCTTCAACCTGCAGTTTTTTTAGGAAAGCGCTCCAGGGTGGAATGAGTTGTGAAGAAGCATCAATCAACAACAGGCTGGGAGCGCTAAAGGGCAGTCGGAGCCACCTCAGCCAAAGTCCTGAAAAGAGACCCTTGGAAGCCTTTGGGTGGAACAAAATACATCAGAGGGAACACCCATTGTCCCAGCAGGAAATGCCAGACTTCCACGCTCCTCATCAAAATCACTGCCATCAGCACTGTCATTTCGACAACCCCCTCAGTGTACCTGGTAGTTTATAGACTTTCATAGGCAAAATGTGATGAGCTTAATCCAGATTTAGGCATGTGTAACGGGGCTGGCAGAAGCAGATGTCCACGGCTCCCACCTTCCCACAGCAGCCCCCTGAAAATGCTGCCCAGGGGGTTGGGGAATCCGGCTGAATGGGGTGCTGTGCTGTGCTGTGGAGGTAGAGGGGGGTCCCTGAAAATTGGGTACGGGCACTTTCCAGATCAAAGCTGAATATGAGCCAACAGTGTGATGTGGCTGCAAAACAAGCAAATGCTCTTTTGGGATGTATTGATAGAAGTACAGCTTCCAAATCACGTGAGGTACTGGTTCCTCTCTATTCGGCATTGGACCGCGTAGTCCTCCCTCCTTGCTGTGAGCCAGCTGCTTTCCCGCTCACGCCGGGTGATGACTCTAATTGAGTGCCGCATTTGCCAGTCGCGGTGGGTGACGTCATCACCCGGCGCGAGCAGGAAAACGGCCGGCCGACATAGAGGAGGCAGGGTGATGCGGAGGACGACGGGGACAACGTGGAGGAGGCAGCAGGTAAGCAGGGAGAGTGGGGGGAGGGAGGGAGACAGCGGAGGGAGTGCTGTGACCAGATCCGGATCGTGGATCTGATCCGGCCCAATCCGGGCCTGACCTGATCCGCTCTGGAGTTGGGATTCGGATCCGGTCACAGCCCTAGTTTGAAGTTGGTACCTTAGAACTATTTGAAACACTACAAAAATGTGCAATTCCCATTTGATCCCAAATGAAAGCAGAATCAAATAAATGGTTGAGCACAGAGCACACCACCTTCTGTTTCCAGCCTGAAGTGGCTGCTTGCCCAAGGTTTACCATTTTTTTAAATGGAGGGCAGAATTCTAGGAGGAAAAGCAGCTTTTGGTATGACCCAGAAGTATGTGAGCATCTCTGCAGCTCTCTCCCGCCCTGCTGATGGTCTTGGGAAGAGAGGTGGGAGGCGTGAACAGGAGCGGCTGGCTGGAAAGGAGGGGGGGGGCATTGATTTGCAGCGGCATCTGCAGCAGGGGCTATAAAAAGAAACCTCCTGGTGAGAGAAATGAATGACATCATTGAATGGGAGGGAGAGCCAGGCACTCCAGACACCGGCTGAAGATTTATATAAAAACACAACTCTGGCGCATGGCAATGTTTAAACTTAGCATATGGTGTTTGTAGAGGACCCTTACGCAAGCAACACCCAGGCCGTATTTTCATGTAGCAAACGTCCCTTGGGGCCGAATTAGTGGGGGGTAGAGAGGTTAATGGAACCTCCATATCCAGGGGAAGTGGATCTTTGACTATCAGATGCTGTGGACAAAGAGCAGGGCAGAGCTGTCACCTCCATCCCAAAAACATCTGGCTGGCCATTGCAGGGAACAGGACACGACTAGATGGGACATCAGTCCAGTGCCTCTTCTTCCATAGGTTTTATATTCAACTCACAGAAGCAGGAAATGCAAAACAATCTCCCCGATGAGGCCCGCCTGGCGCCAACATTGTTATCTTTTCGGCGCCAGGTCAAGACTTTCCTCTTCTCTCAGGCATTTGGCAATATCTGAGGAGCCTGGGTTTGTTTTGTTTTGGTTTTTGTAGCTTTTTAAGTGTTGAAGTGGTTTTTAAATGTACAGATTGTGTGTATGTTGTATGTTTTTGCTGTTTTAATTTTTGTATATTGTTTTTAATTGTTTTTAATCCTATGTAAACCGCCCAGACAGCTTCGGCTATGGGGCGGTATACAAATGTAATAAATAAATAAATAAAATACGAATGAAGTGAAACAAGTGGAACATAGTGATCCACACAGATGTACACGATTCCTGGTTTTACTGTCTTTTGGCTATTCCTCTAAAGGTGCCACAGCTTTGATAGATAATATGATTTCCATCTTCCATCCATGTCCCCCAATTAAAACCGAAACAAAACCCATCAGTCCTGACCAGAGCACAACTCTCTCTTTCTTCAAGCCTGGCTCCCACATAGCTGCTTCTTCATTTGTGGGTTGCTTTTAATTCCAAGGCTCAGCCCCAGAATGTGTGAATGTGAAGAACGCCATGCCCTAGGGGAGGGGCCACGGCCCAGCAGTAGAGCAACTGCTTTGCATGCAGAAGGTCCTGGGTTCGATCCCCAGCAGCAACTCCAGGTTGGGCAAGGAGAGGAATCCTGCCTGAATCCCTGCAGAACCATGGCTGCCAGTCCATGTTGGCAATACTGGTAGGCTGACCATATGAAAAGGAGGACAGGGCTCATGTAACTTTAACAGTTGTAGAAAAAAGGGAATTTTAGCCAGTGTCATTTCTATGCAATTAGTTTCTGGTGAAATTCCCTCTTCATCACAACAGTTAAAGGAGCATGCACTATACTAGAGTGACCATATACAAAAGAAGGCAGGGCCCCTGCAACTTTAACTGTTGTGATGAAGAGGGAATTTCACCAGGAACTAATTGCATACAAATGACACAGGCTGAAATTCCCTTTTCTCTACAACTGTTAAAGTTACAGGAGCCCTGTCCTCCTTTTCGTATGGTCAGCCTAAATACTGGGCTAGATGGACCCAGGGTCTGACTCAGCATAAGGCAGCTTCCTGGGTTCCTCGGATGCTTACATTCAGCTGCCACATATCTGGGATCCGAGATCAGTGTTGTGAGATTTGGCAACTCTCCTTTCAGAATGAGCCTCTCTCTGGCACCCTAAGATCCCCTTGCCTGGAAAATGCATGGCCTCCTGGGGAAAAACCTGAGCACCTCGGGGAGAGTATTCCCACGGCCCCCTCCGCAGCTCCTTCTTTGGCTCCTCCACGCAGGGGCCCCTTGAGAGTCCCACCCTCCCTTTAGGCAGCTTTTTCCGTGAACAGGCAGGGCAGTCTGTGGGTGCGGTCCCTGGGCCAACCCATGGAGTGAGGGGAGAGTGCACTCCACAGCAGAGGGGTAGGAGGCCCCTTGCAGGCAAGGTTCTCTGGGGAGCCCCCCAGCCTCCTCCTCCTCTTTCCCTATCACTTTCAAGCACTGAAAAGATGCTCTGCCACGAGCAGAGCTGGCCAGCAGGCACCAGCCACACGCTCCAAGCCCCCACCTTCTCTCTGCTGCAGGGATGCAGCAGGTGACCTTGAGAAGGTCAGGGTAGGACTCCAGAGCTGCAGAAACAGCAGGGAGGGAAAGGGGGGCAGGTGCTGCCCCCAAATGGGTCTAGCTTGGAGCTCTGGGTGTGGGGAGGACAGGAAGAAAAGGGAGGAGGAGGTGAGGCAAGTGTTCAAAGGTGACAATACGCTCTCCTCCCCTAACAGTACATTTCTAAAAATGGGAGGTGCCAGGTTCAAGTCTGCTTACCCTCCCCTCACTCACTAAGAAGACCAGGATCAGCTTGCAGCGGAAGAGGCTGCCATCACATGGGGCCACCTTTGTTACTACCACGACAGCTGTCACTGGCGGCTCCCACGGCCTCGTGACATCAGCCGCTTCCAACGCTTTATTTTTAATGTCTCTGTGTGCGAGCGTCATCACATGGGGGAGGAGAGATCGCATTTCCTTACTGTCGCTTCTCTGCCTGCGCTTTTGTCCCTCATGGCTTCCCCTTTTGAAAGAGGAAGTAAACAACCTGCCCGTGGCCCATTCAGTGGACAGTTCTGATCGCGCTGCTTCTCCTGCACGCAGCAGGGGATCGCGGCAAGTTCTGTCTCAAAAAAGTAAGTCGGACTTACTGGAGAGGATTTTTGTCATGTGAAGAAGGCTAGAAGGGGTGGGAGGCCGGCAAGAGGCAGACGATGATGTGAGAGGGACTTGCGAAAATCCGTGAGTGCCCAGTAAGGAACGTGCAATAAAACGCTTGTCTGATGGAGCTCTGCATTTTCTGGTTTTGAAAGAGCCTCCCTCTATCTTAACACGGTGATGCCCTATGGAAGCTCAACTGGTACGTAGAACTGAAATGACCCTACGTTCTCCTACTGCTGTTTCCCCTTGGCTCCATTTCCTTCCCCTTCCTCTGTCGTCTCCCTCTGTTGAATTAAAGGCGGCAAGTCCCTTGAGGCAGGAACCTTAAAACACCCGGCCCACTGACAAGACTTTATGCACAGACAAATAAACAGACCAATGAAGTGCTGGAGTCGTAGTTTCCTGAAGAGATAGTGCTGAATCCCAAGGTTTCCTCTGATGCTTCTTGATCCTGGTGAGGTGCCAAGCAGCAGGGACTCGGGCAGCCAAGCCCTGGACTCCCTGGGCCTGGGCAATGGGCAGTTCCCAGGCAGAGGGTCTCTGCTGCCCTGAAGCATCCCCACTGCACTTGGCTGGCGTGGTAGACACTGCCACTTTCGGCCCCAGCAAGATCAGGTGACTTGTGGAGTCAATGAAGTCCCTCCCAGCAGCAGCAGCAGCACCTGAGGTGCTTCACTTGAGGTTTGAGGCCTGCTGTTGCAGTGGAGCAGGGAACTAGAGTGCCCACATGGAAAGGAGGACCGGGCTCCTGTATCTTCAACAGTTGTACTGAAAGAGGAATTTCAGCAGGTGTCATTTGTGTGCATGCAGCACCTGGTGAAATCCCCTCTTCATCACAACAGTTCAAGCTGCAGGAGCCCTGCCCTCTTTTGTACCTGGTCACTCTAGTATAGCTCCTGCAGTTTTAACTGTGGCAATGAAGAGGGGATTTCACCAGGTGCTGCATGTATACAAATGACACCTGATGAAATTCCCTTTTCAGTACCACTGATGAAGATATAGGAGCCCTGTCCTCCTTTCCATATGGTCACCCTGTACATCCCACTATATTCCATTCACATTGGCAGGAAAGGCAAAGCTACAATTCACCTGAGCAGCCAGGGACTTATAGGAAAGGGGGAATTTCAGCATGTGCAGTTTGTATGCATGCAGCACCTGGTGAAATTCCCTCTTCCTCACAACAGTTAAAGCTGCAGGAGGCCTGCCCTGTTTTGTATCTGGTCAAGAAGGCAGGGCTCTTGCAGCTGTAACTGTTGTGATGAAGAGGGAATTTCACCAGGTGCTGCATGCATACAAACGACATCTGCTGAAATTCCCCCTTTCAATACAACTGTTAAAGATACAGGAGCCCAGTCCTCCTATTCCATAGGGTCACCCTACACTAAGTGCCTAATGTGGAAGAGCCCAAAGCATGACCTTCTAGCATTGTGCCCCTTCTCCTTTTAATTCTTTCTTCCAAAGCAAGTGTTCACTCTGAAGCTTTCTACTTACTGAGGTGTCCTCTGAGCAGGAGGCAATGATGTTTTCAATGAAAGGGTTCCACTTAATATCAAGCACGTTGCCTTGGTGGCCACAAACTTTGGGGTAGTTCGGTTCAACCCGGCCGGTCTGTAAAAGCAAACCAAGAAACACCAGATCAGCAGGTTTTAACATTTTAGTAATAAAACTATCAATGCTTTACAATTGTTGCATGCTATTAACAGTAGGGCTGTGCACGGATCCGGATCTCCGGGTCCGTGCAGAGCCCTCCTGTTCTCCCTACTCTCTCTGTTCCTCCCCTGACTCGTCCTCCTTACTTGCAGTCTCTTCCGCGGCGTCCTCCGTCATTGATGTCAGCCGGCCACTTTCCTGCTCGCGTCAGGTGATGACATCACCCGCCGCGACTGGCAAATGCAGTGCTCTAATTGGTAACTACATCACCCGACGTGAGCGGGAAAGCAGCCAGCTGACATCGATGACGGGGGATGCTGCGGAGGAAGCTGCAGGTAAACAGGGCAATTGGGGGGAGTGGGGAGAGCGGGAGGGAGGGGTCTTCCCTGGACCTGGAGCGGATCCGGATCCAGATCTGAGGCAGATTGGATTGGGCCCGATCCAGACCTCCCTGATCGGGATCCATATCAGATTGGGGGGTCCGTGCACAGCCCTAATTAACAGGGAGCCACCATGAACCAAGAAACTCTGTAAGTCCTCAGTTTAGAAGCCTTTTTTTTAAGCAATGGAAGTGCAGGTGTTCCTTCTTAAAATCTCCTGATTAGAATATGGGATGAATGAGAATTTTCATTTCCTTTTAGTGTGGGAGGTCTTGAACTAAAACAGCAGGTCATTTTCCTGAAGTACACCAGGGAGTTATTCAAACATCTTGGAAATCTCTTGCTAGAAACATTAAAAGCAAGTGTCTTGCTGGATCCAAGCAAAGATCCCGCCAGTCTGGCATCCTGCCTGCAATGGTGGCCAGCCAGATGCCCTGGCCTAACCACAAGCATGGCAAGAGGGAGGGCTAATAGCTACACCTGCAGCCCTTTTGCAACGGAAGAGGCCTGCTCCTACCACATGCGCCCTGCTTCCGCAATCACCCCTTACGGGGCACACACAACTGATATGTCCTGCAATTTCAGGAGTGCCATTGTGGGAGCACATGTGCCCCGGTGCGGCGGTTCCACATGTGTATCGGTAGGAGTGGGCAGGGCTATGAGGCACAGGATTTTTTTAACGAGTCGTTAGGGATGCGCACAAGCGCAGCAATACATGGAGGGGATAGGAACTCCATCGAATATGCGCTCCTGCACAGAGATATGTTTGTATTAAAAAACAAACAAACACTTGGCGATAACACCGATATCCATGCACACGCCCCTCACAGCTAATTGGCTGTTTGCTAAGCCCGGAACGTCTGGCAAGCAGCAATGACCTGGCAAAGGGTGGGGGGAGGCACACCACAAATGTCCTTCGGAATGGAAGCGAGAGAGCTGGGAAAAAACGCGACAAAAGCAGTCAGTGATATTCCTGAATAACTGAGAGGTGGACTCGAGATCACCACAGGAGCAGGTGAACGTCATGTGCCCCATTATTGACGACTGCGATACAATCCTGCAATAAACGGCTGGTGTAGACTCCCCCGGAGAAAGCTATCCCTTGTTACTTGGCCCCCAACACCTGCCAAGCAGGTATACTTCCTCTAATCGTGGAAGTTCCAGCAATAGCTTTATGTCTGACAGCTAGTAGCCATGTCAGGCCTAGCCAGGAGCAAGTAATAATGACATTATCCACCGAGGACCCCCCAGGTCTAAAGGTCATGACAGGCAAAGCAAGTACAAGGACTGACCTCCCCAAAAACTCAAACAACTCCATGGCTTGGACTGCTGGTCCTTGAAAGTCAGCAACCTGCCTTATTTCCCTCAAAATTCTCAGGAATACTTTAGAATAATGCAAGGGCCCTTCATGCTCCTTTTAACTGACTTTCCTGACAGTTGCAGATTTGGTAATGAGATGTACATTATGTTTTGCATAATTCATCTAGCAAGCTCTGCTAACCTCTTGGACACTGGACTGGCTTAGGGGGCCACCATGTTGCCAAGAGATCACAATGAACGTGAAACTGAGTAGGGTGCGCTCCCTTCTCGGCGTCAGGATTACCTGATGCAGCCTCAGGAGAGTTGAAGAGGGAGGTGGCGCCGTGAAGGCAGCCCCCCCCAGTCATGGGCCCCTCATCTGCCAATCCTTCTTTTTCATCTCTTTCCTCTAATCTAGGGTGACCAGGTAAAATCCAGGTCAGGGCTCCTGTAACTTTAACAGTTGTAGAGAAAAGGGAATTTCAGCCAGAGTCAATTGTATGCAATTAGCCCCTGGTGAAATTCCCTCTTCATCACCACAGTTAAAGTTGCTGGCACTATACTAGAGTGACCATATACAAAAGAAGGCAGGGCCCCTGCAACTTTAACTGTTGTGATGAAGAGGGAATTTCACCAGGAACTAATTGCATACAAATGACACTGGCTGAAATTCCCTTTTCTCTACAACTGTTAAAGTTACAGGAGCCCTGACCTGGATTTTATCTGGTCAGCCTACTCTAATCTTTAAATGATTCATCAGAGATTCTTGTGGCACTTTAAAGCCAGGAGGCTTCATTGCTTTTGTTGCAATGGACTCTCTCAAGTACCCCCTGGAAATTGTAAACAGTCCATGGTTATTAATGTGCTGTCGTTTGGATTTTGGGTTGTTGGGATGTTTGACTTTCAAGTGATGCTCCCTCTGCCTGCCCTCTTGTACTATCCAGTCTGTGCTCGGCCACTTCACCGCTGCCACCCTCACCCCCCAAAACTACGAAGGCTTCGGTTCTCAAGCTCTTGAGATGGGCTTCTGTGGAAGCGTGCACATTTGACGCCATGGTAAAGCACACAGCTGCGCTCAGGAACTCGGCTCTTCCTTCCTTTCGGTGCAGAAGCAAACACAGGGCCGCAAAGGCGGCACTTCGCGCCCTCAGGACGCCCTACATTTTGCTGTTCTGGGTTACATGCATTTGGGAACCATGTTTTTTTCAGCAGCTTAAGGTGGTCCAGGATTGTTTTGTTCTCCACCAGCTATTTGCTGAGCTAACGTCATGGAATGGATATCCCGATAAGCAGTTCGGCAGCTGTGAGGGAAATAAAATATCAGTTTGGATGGGCGAGGGATAAACGTGTCTCATATACTGTGAAGTGTAGACTTATTTGTCAGGGAAAATTTTAGTATTAAGTTGATTTAAAGAACTGGACAAGAATTTGAGTGTCCAGGGGAGGTCTGAACAGCCAGCTGAAGTTAATTATCAGATAAAGTAATTTTTTCTAGGCTGCTGAAAAGGTCAAGCAGATAGGGGGAATCCTTCTGGAAGTTTTAGGTAATTGACTGTGCTGAGCCAGGGTTCAGAAAAATGTATATACGACAGCTAATAGAAATGGCTGGTTGGTAGGTTGGAGATTTTGTGGACAGAGGCTGGTGAATGAGAGATTGATCGGATGACTATGCTATGCAATAGCTATATGGAAAAAGCCTGTATTATCTGGAGGAACCAGTTGCTTGTATATATTTATATTATTGGAACACAGTAAAAGACTTGTATTATACACCATAAGCTGGAGTGTGAGTATTTCCTTCAATCTCTTGGACATTTGTTTAGCCTTCACGCTTACTAAGCGAACAAGGGAGTGCCTTTCTCTCTCCCTAACATTATTAGCTGATGTAAAGTTCTTTCTTTGGATAGCAAAGATAGCTTAGATGTTGCTAACTGATGGTACAAATTACCTCAGGGATCACCTCACTCCTTATGTTCCTACATAGGGTGACCATATGAAAAGGAGGGCAGGGCTCCTGTATCTTTAACAGTTGCAAAGGACAGGGAATTTCAGCAGGTGTTGTTTGTATGCATATATAACCTGGTGAAATTCCCTCTTCATCACAACAGTTAAAGCTGCAGGAGCCCTGTCTCTTGACCATATACAAAAGAGAGCAGGGCTTCTGCAGCTTTAACTGTTGTGATGAAGAGGGAATTTCACCAGGTTCTGCTCATTCACATCTGCTGAAATTCCCTTTTCTATGAAACTGTTAAAGATACAGGAGCCCTGCTGTCCTCCTTTTCATATGGTCAGCCTATTCCTACATAAGTGCTCATCTGCAGGGAGGAGCTCTGAAGGTGCCACATGCTCCTGAGGGAAACCTCAGGATCACTTCCAGCAGAGCATGTTGTGTTGCAGCACCCGCCGTCTGCAACACAGTTCTGCCATGAGACGTCTTCTCAAGGCTCATCTCATCACACAGGATTTCCCTGAAGGGTGACCCAGCCAGGCACAGGTTGTAGAACACAGTAGAGTGTGCAATTTCACTGCTGATTAACTTTTGTATTGTTGGGTTGTTTTAACGTTATACTTTAACGTTGTTTTGATGTTATCTTTTACGTTCATTGCTTTGATAGCTCTGTAGAAAAGCAGTATATAAATTTGAGTAATACAGTGAATAAATAATTTCTGAACACTGAGACATTGCAAATGCCTTTATTATTTATTTATTGCATTTATACCCTGCCTTTTTTCCTCCAGGGAACCCAAAGTGGCGTACATAATCCTGCTGCTCTCTATTTTGAGGTAGGGTGGGCTGAGAGCCTGTGACTGGCCCAAAGACACCCAGTAGCACCCATGTCAGGTGTACCACAAGGCCAGAGGCCTTGTGGATTGAAAGGTGAAGAATTTGGGATTGTTTTAAGAAAGTCTGTTTCTCTGTAAACTTATCATCTGTGTGTGTTTCCCAGGGGAGTTGCGGGCAGAGGCTTTGGAGTAGATAGTTTCCCTGGGAACAAAGAATGTTTGGAAAAGGTGGGGGCCTCTCTTACAAGCTGTCACTCACATTGTAGCGTCATCAAAAGGAGGTTGAACTGTGCCACCCTGTTGGCACATGGGTTTGGTTTACAGGTCTGAGGACCTGTCTGTCAAGCGGCTTGGAATAAGCCAGGCCTCCAGTCTATAAGAGGGGGGAGCAAGGGTGAAGAACCCTTGCTAAAGGTAATCTTTCGACGCTTGGCCTGAAACCCCTCAAGTTTGGATTCTACCCGTTTGGAGATTTTGGAAGCACTCTGTACATGCTTGCTTATCTGCTATTTGGACTCTGAATTCCTAAGGATTGTGCCATGGAAACTGCTCTGAGGCTTTTCATAGACTTGGAGTTTCCTAGTTCCCTGGTATCTTGCTTACCTTGGTCAGCTCAGCGTTTCCTGCAGGTGGGGTATGATTGGTGCGGGATCGATCTGTCTCTGCCGGGCTTCAGGCAGCCTTGCACCTGGAGCACTTCCCTTGGGCTCTGGCCCTGTTCTTGAAGAGTCAGCGTATGAGGCGCCTGGAAACGCTCAGATAGAATAGGGGCTAACCTTACATTTCTCTTCCCCGAGTGATTGCCTAAAGGATCGCATCAAGACTGGAACCTAAAGCTATCTGACTGTTACGAGCTTTAAGTGGTGTCAAAAATGAAACTGTTATGCTTGTAACCATGTGATTTCATCAATAAAAGAAGTCTCACCGAGTGTCTTGTCAGTTTGCCACAGTTCGTGAGGGAAAGCCTAGGGAAAGAGCCCGTTCACAACAACCCGGACCTCCCGACTCCCAGTCCAAGACTCTAACCACTACACCACACTGGCTCTCCTTTACACCACAAGGCCTTTGCAACCCTTGAGCATGTTATTCTTTGAAATTAATGATATAAATCAGCAACAGGTGGGACAGAGGACTGAGGATGCTGCAGCTTAGACTCTGCTTTCCACAAAGATTGGGCAAGGTTGTTGGGTTGGCCAAGGCACAAATAAGGCGAAGAAAGAGTAGGTGGATCTTTAGTACACAAAAAGACGCAGACCTGTTGCAAAGGCAGAGTCTGCTCTGAAGCCCAGCCCCTGTCGAAGGCTTCAAAGGTCTGTGAGAGATGGCTGCTGACTTACAGGTAAGTTCCACATTGTGCTGGAAAACCTGTTTTGACATTATCAGTGACAGATTCATTTGATGACGGTCCCTTTTCATCCCTGCACATCTTACAGCTTCAAAGTTCTGCCATCCCCCCGTCATCCACAGCTGTGCTTCTCACAGTCTATAAATATACACACGTTTTTGTTCTGATGGCAGTGAGAAGACAGCCAAGGAGAATTACATCAGGCCGTGTGAATGGAAGGCGAATGGCACATGGTCCGGCCTGCGGTCCTTTCCCTCCTCCCCCTTTTCTTTTTTTGTCCTATTGGCCATACTGAGGTCAGGTTCAACTGCCAGCCCAGCCGGCTTTTGTACAGAGAACGGAAGGAGGGCGCCATCTTGTCCTCCTCTTCAGGCAGCAAAAGCTCTTGAGCTGGCCTTGTTCACTACAGCAGATGTTCTTGCAAGGTGATTTGCTCTCTGGTAATGTAGAATTGGGTCCTTGCCCTTCAACCAGACAAACCAGCTTTATACAACGACGATTCAGGATTAGGACGTTTAATAAGAAGGCTATTCTGGAGCGAGCAGCTGTGCAAAGATCACTCCACCCCCCGCTCCCTAATCCCCCATTTTTATTTTCCCACCCCATCCAACCACTTTATTATTATGCCTCTGGTCACCA
Source organism: Anniella stebbinsi (assembly GCA_029215795.1). Taxonomy (NCBI): domain Eukaryota; kingdom Metazoa; phylum Chordata; class Lepidosauria; order Squamata; family Anniellidae; genus Anniella; species Anniella stebbinsi. Next base: position 376,658,921 of record JARDYH010000001.1, read on the forward strand.
GCTGCCGGGGAATAAAGACCTGGGAAGGGCAGTCTGTTGTCCTCATGATGTCCGGTGGGATTTCCCAAAGCCATTTGGCCATTGGTGGACGGAGGATGCTGAGCTGGAGGATCCAACTTGGCCTGATCAAGCCGGGCTCTCCTTATGTTCTTAGGGATGGTTCCTCAGATCTTGCTATAGAAGCAAAACGTTTGATTGATTTACTAATTTCTTACCATTTTAATCCGTCCAATAACAACAGTTCTCTGGGGGGATTACATAAAGCTAAGAAAAAGTAATGCAATACTGAAAACAACAAAGATTTTCATTTTGAATTGCTACATTAGGAAGACATCCAGTGTAAAAGGCATTTTAAGATTGGGGCTAGATCTACACTACTGCTTTATAGTGGTATTGAAAGTGCACTGAGAACTGTTGGGGCACGTGGGACATTCCATGTACTGCTTTCATAGAGCTCCATCACACCAACGATTTATCGCACTCTCTCCATGCCTCGTATGTGTTTTTGCAGTACGGTACTCACATGACATCGTCCCTGCCCTGCACTCATCTCGCCTCTTCCCCTCCTTTTTCCATCTTATTTTGGTGCTGGGAAAGTCTGTTTTTTCCCCCTCCATGTGCAATAAAGCTGCTCTTCCCTCTCGTGTATTGCTGTCCTTGCGCTATATCGGAAAAGCTACATGAGTGCAACAACACACGGACGTGAAAGTGCCCAGTGCTCGACTCACTAAGGAAATGGAAGGGGAAACTGCAGACGCAAACCGGAGGAAAAAGTAGGTGTGATGGAGTCCGTAGTGTTATTTCCTGCTTTTTATTCCACATTTGTAATGATTTGACACAAGGTGTAGATCTGGCCTGGGTCATCTGATTTTAGATGGAATTGCTACCTCGGTTGGGAATGACACTTATTTCAAAACAAGAGCTAAAAGAAGTACACGCTTGGTTCAAACAATGCCAAAAAACAAAACAAAAAAGCATAGCCATTTAATCCTTGTTAAATTGGATTATTCACCTGAACATAAAACACATCTAGCTGCAGTTTATACTGCAAGTCTGTTTTCAAGGAGAGTTTAAACAAAACTTTCATCAGCAGAGGGTGCCGTCGGGCATCACTACACATGCTAGGATGACCAGATTTCTCAGCTATAGTTCCTGTTACAATCAAGAAACAGCCAATAACGTTCTGGATTCATCCTGCGTTATAGTTGCAAATTCTGTTGTTAGATTGCTGGTTGAAAAGAGAAATATGGTGCCTGCCGGCTGCATCTTTCACTGTATTGCAGGAAGCTGCAGCAGAGCCAAGCTGACCTGAGCAGAGACAGAAATAGAGATCTGCTGCTGCTGCTGCTGCTGGCGGCAGGATGGGGGTCTCCTCTGCAGCTTTTGTCCCACCTTTTCACATGCTGCCCCTGAAATGAGACATCTGAGAAGGCCCAGGCAGTCACTGGAGGCCATGCCTGGCAGATGGGGAACAGAAATCAGAGCTGGGGGTTAGCCTCTCTGCCTCGTGGCCTGCTGGTCTGGCCTTCTGGCTGCAGGCAGATAACCTCAATCCAGAATCCACCTGGGAGGGCCCTTCATCCCTCACTGATGACTCTTGGCCGTCGCTGGACCACCTCCGCCCCTCTGCGGACCATTGTTTTAAAGATTAATTAATTAACAAAAGGGGGGTGGATGTGCAGAGCTGGAGCGCCCCGTTGCGCTCTCCCCCCCTTTATCTGTAAATGTGAAGCTTCCTGTTTACAGATTAAAAAGAAGAAGAACCAAAACAGGCTGCCCCCCTGAGCGCGCACAGGCTTGGGTGCATGGGAGGGGGGGGGCAGCGGCTCCTTTACCCCAAACCCGCACTGGTGCTTCTTCCTGTGCAGATAACGGGAAGGGGCGCCAATGCAGGAGTTCGAGGCCTCGGGGCTCAGACGCGACGCCGTCAAGACATGGCCCTGAACAAGATCATTCTAGGTTTCTTTTGAAAAAACTCACTAATGGAAGCAGAATTAGAGAAAAGCAAGCACACATATGGATGTATATGGAATGTGCCTACTTGATCATGGCTGAAGAATGTGGATAGCGTTATTTTTGCACAAAACACACACAGCGCAGGTGATGGCTGGGCAGCCTCCCAGAAAAGAAGGCTGTGCAGTTGCCTCCTTTGAGGCGATGCTCTGATCCCTGATTCCAGAGGCACCAGAGTCCTTTGCAACCCCAGCTCCTGGTTCCTGCAGTGCCAGATTGGCAGGGGCAGAGGGAGGCAGTCCTGGAGAAGCAAACCACTTCTGCTGCAGCTCCACCCAGAGTTTTCTGTTCTGGGTTCAGGTGCAGCTGCAAAGGTGGAGACCTTTCGGCTCCCTCCACCCTCATATCATGGAAAGGAGAGCACCCCCCCCCCCATCCATCCGTCCCTTCCCTCCTCTCAGACGCTTCGTTTTGCTGCTGCTGCTGCTGCTGCTCAGCCTGGCAGGGAGCAGAAAGAAACAGGCTGTGTGGCTATTGCACGATCCTAAGCAACTCCTTCATCATCTTGCTGAAAGCAGCAGAACTGGGGCCCAGCTAGACATGAAGACAATTATGTGGATGAAATTTGCATGCATGTTATGTAAATAGCAGCCAAAGAGAAGCCTGAGGGTACCTCTAGATGGGAGCTTTTCCCCACGGTGGCTTCGAAGTGGCGGCAGGTGATGTACATGACGCTGCCGCCACTCCGAAGCCATCCAGGGCCAAAACCCCTAAACTCCGCAGTAAAAACGTCGGGCATTTACCCCGACTTTTTTTTCCTGCGGAGCCTGCAGAGCGGATGGCGACAGCTGATTGGGAGAACGGGGCAGCGAAAGGAAGGTCAGAGGGAGGGGAGCTGTTTGGGTGCCAGGCGTCCCTCTCTTCCTCCCCCTCCGGCACTTTATACAAACGGGGGAAGGAACGGGCAGCTGGAGGGGGAAGAAGAGAGGGACGCCTGGCGCCCAAACCAGCTCACCTCCTTCTGACCTCCCTCTGGCTGCCCCGTTTCTCCCGCCGGCACCGCCACACCGAGCACCGGGGAGGGGAGAGGAAGGAGGCAGCCAGAGGGGGGATATGGGCCTGTTCGCGAACCTCCCTTCCTCCCCCCTCTGGCTGCCCCATTCCTCTTCCCTCCCTGGTGCTCGGCGCGGCAGCGGCGGCACCTCTGCACTTGTGCTCCTTCCTGTGCAGATGCCGGGAAGGAGTGCGAGGGCCCAAGGCATCCTGGCGCCAAGGTGCCACCGTCAAAGCGGGGCCTGAGTCATCTCAGGCCCCTGCAAGTTGGGGAGCGAAAGTTTAACTCTGCTATCTCTCTGCTATTCTCCAAACAAAACGCAACAAGAAAGGGTGCCTCCAAAGGCGAGGATTGCATTTCAAGAGCTTCTCCTCAGTTGCAGTTTACACAACAGCACATGAATGGCATCCATACATCACGAAGTGCATCAGATGAGCGTTTTATTGCATGCTCGCAACGGCCCACTTAGGGATATGCGTGTGTCCTTTAGACAACAACACCGTCCACCTCCTGTGTGCCTCCTGCTCCTTCCACTCATTTTTCTGTAGCAAAATCGAGCCCTTTTAATCTGACTTTTTTTTAAAAATGGAATGTGCCGCTATCTCCTGCTGTGTGCAGGAAAAGCGGTGTGATAAAAACCACGTGGTCTTTGTTTACTTCCTCTTTCCCCTCCGGAAAGAATGAGGAAGTAAGAAGGGACAACAGTGGGGGCGGAGAAGCGACGATCAGGAAACACGATTTCCCCCCATCTGATGACGCTCTAAGTCTAGTTTGGCCCTTTCTCCTCATCCAGGTAGCCACATGGACCCCTATGGATGCCCCAGCTACCCTTTCTGGGTTGTGCACCAGAAATGACAACAAGGATTAGCAAACAGCAAAAGGGACACTCCAGATGGGAGAATGAAGCACCAGCCCAGCCATTCCAGGAGACGCAAGATCTATTCTTCTATAAACGTGTGTCTTGTTAGTCTTCCTTTGGGTTATTTTTGTGTGGCAGGGTTTACGTTGCATTTGCTCATCTATGTCATATGTCATTGCTCAGAGATATGACCAAGACCAGCCTTCCCCAGCCTGATGCCCTCCAGATGTGTTGGCATGGGTCCCCTCTACAAGGATTCGCTTTTGCGCCCGGTTAGGCGATTATGCGCATAATCGCTGAAGCGCATTTATGCTTAATACCTCTGCATGAGAGGCGGTGAGAGACGGCGAAGCACATTAACGGATGACCAAAATGCGCTTTACAAGTAGTTAATGCGCATAAGCGCTTGTTCACATAGTCAAAATGCGCTTTAACGGCCAGAGCAAAATAAAACTCGCTGTTTAACGCGCATTCATTAATGCGCACAATCGGAGAGATAACGCGCCTCTACGCCCGATTTGCGCTCCGTTCTTGTAGAGGTAAATTTTTTAAAGCGCCTTGAAAGAGCTTTAAACCTCTCTTGTAGAGGCAGCCATGGTCAGTGTCGGCTGGGGGCAATGGGACTTGTTGTCCAATACTTGTGGAGGGCACCAAGTTGAGACAGGCTGGCCAAGACCTTACAGCCACCCTCTCGCTCTGCTGCAAAGAGGCTGGAAGGGTGCTTCTGTTCCAAGCCTCACAAATGCCAGCCACCCAAGATGCCCATTTCTCCCTCCCTCCCTCCCTTAAGATCATGCCAGCAAGCGACGGAAACTGCAACTCATGGAATATATCCGACTTCCTTCCTTGGCACTCCCAGGAGGAATCACTTCGGATTTCTTCATTAAGAACAAGCCCTTCAATTGTGTCTGCACTACAGAGACTGAGCAAGAAGGAGGGCGTGTCCACACCCGCTGCCCCTCTGGCCACATTTCACTTAATGTTTGTCTCCTGTTCTCCAAGGAGAAATCTTTGTGTGCTCCCTATAGACGTGTTTCCTCCTTTTAGAATGCAGAGCTGTGCTATCTCCCTGCTGAATTTGAGCAACTGCGCTCATGCAGCTCTGAGGAAATTTGATTAAAGGGAGAAAGAGAGCAAGAGAGCTTGAGAGAGATTTTGACATTGTCCTAGCTGACGCGAGGGTCCACGTGAGATGTCTGTCCAGACCCTTGCAGGAAATGTGGACCTCTGTACTTAAGCATAAGCGTTCAGGCAAGAAACCCATAAAGTGTCATCCTGCACAGGAACAACAAATTATGGGATGTGGTGCAGACTTTGCTTGGAAAAAAGGAGGCCAAGGGGAGACCTGATAGAGGTATTCAAAATGATGCATGGTGTGGTGAATGTGGAGAGGGAGACATTTTTCTTCCTCTCCCATAACACTAGAACCCAATGGGGTCCCATCCCATGAAGGACAAATACAAGGCAGTCCTTCTTCACACAGCACAGAGTTAAATTATGGAATTCACTACCACAAGATGTGGTGATGGCCACCAACTTGGATGGCTTTAAAAGGGGATTGGACAAATTCATGGAGGAGAAAGCTACCAATGGCTTCTAGCCCTGATGCCTCTGTTCTCCCTCCAATATCTGTGGCAGTATGCCTGTGTGCACCATGTCCTGCATGTGGGTTTCCTGTCAACAGCTGGTTGGCCACTGCGTGAACAGAGTGCTGGACTAGATGGACCCTCGGTCTGATCCAGCATGGCACTTCTTATGTTCTTATGACAGGAAGGAGCACATTATGAGGCAAGCCAATGGTTGAATTGCATGTGGGAAATGGGGTGTGTGTGTGAGAGAGAACTGGGGGATTTTTCACAATGAATACATGTTTGTTAGTTTTGTACACCAACTGGCAAATCATACTGCCTTTATACAAATCTATGGTGCGACCACACTTAGAATACTGTGTACAGTTCTGGTCACCACACCTAAAAAAAGATATTGTAGCACTGAAAAAAAAGTGCAGAAAAGGGCAACTAGAATGTTCCAAGGGCCGGAGCATCTCCCCTATGAGGGAAGGTGACAACAACTGGGACTGTTCAGCTCAGGGGAGGCAGATAGAAGTGTACAAAATTACACATGGTGTGGAGAATGTGGAGAGGGAGACGTTTTTCTCCCTCTTCCATTCGTGGGAGATTCAGAAGAGATCAAAGGAAGGACATCTTCACACAGTGCATAGTTAAACTATGGAATTCACTACCACGAGATGTGATGATGGTCACTAATTTCAATGCCTTTCAAAGGGGATTGGATAAATTCCTGGAGGAGAAGGCTATCAATGGCTATTAATCCTGATGGCTATGTGTAACTTCCAGTATCAGAGGCAGGAAGCCTGTATACACTAGTTGCTGGGGAACATGGGTGGGAGGGTGCTGTTGCACCCATGTCCTGCGTGTGGGTTTCCTGTCAACAGCTGGTTGGCTACTGTGGGAACAGAGTGCTGGACTAGAAGGACCCTCGGTCTGATCCAGCATTAGGGCTCTTCTGATGTTCTTATGTTTGGGGTGGTTTGCAATCATGAAACCAAACCATCCCCAGAGCAACAACATAATCAAAAATAAATATGTAATAATAATAAGACAATAGTGCAAATATTAAAATAATAATTAAACATTAAAAACATTTTTAAAAATTGAGGAGCCAGCAGTAAAATTAATAAAGCAACAGGTGAAAGGTAAAGGCCTTGAAGCAGGCACCCAGCCCATCACCGGTTCAGGATAGTCACTGCCTCACTTGATTTGGATGAAAAGGAGAGGTGGAGCTGGGTGTCATCCATAGACTGATGACACTTTACTCCTTCCTTCCTTCCTTCCTTCCTTCCTTCCTTCCTTCCTTCCTTCCAGACAACCTCTCCAGCGGTTTCAGGTAGACCTTAAAAAGCATCGGGGACAAAACAGAGCTCTGAGGGGTGCCACAACGGAGTCTCCATGAGACAGAATTCTAGTCACCCAGCACTATCTTCTCTTTTAAGGAGATCAGCAGTGGGCCACCTCTCAAGGAAGCGTTGATCACTTCCTGGATCTAGTTCTTCAGGCCAGATCTACTGGCTGTAATCAGCCAAGAAGGTGGTCAGATGGACAGATCCAACCACTCTTCCTCCATTGGCATTCAAGCTGTCTTCCCTTCACTTCACAGCCCTCAGCCTGGGTTTGGCCACATGGGAAAGAAGCCCTCTGGAGGGATGTCAGCCACCTTGGCTTGGTCGCCTCTGCATCCCACCAAGAACGCAGGCCGTTGGCAGGAGCACCAGCTGTACCAGCAGGAAAATCCCCCAGAGCCTCGGGTCCCATCATTCTCCAAGAGTGAATTGTTCTGGTAGGTTCCCCACCCTTGCAGGGGGGCAATGGACCCACAAGTCTAAACCTTCACAGAACATGAGCTGACCATGATGATGGGTCCAGTGCCAGGTCCCCTACTTCCAGATCACCATCCTCCTGCCCAGTAGTGGAGACCAAATTGAAAGTGTCTCCTGTCACATGTGTTGGCGGATGACAGGTTGGCGCATGTTGCGTGGAAATGTGGGTCCCCCTGTTAGACTTTTGAGGTGGACTGTAATCCACAAAAGCTAGCTGATGCCATCACAAATCTGTTAGTCTTTAAGGTGCCACAGGCCACTTCATTGTAAAACAAACAAACAAACAAACAAACAAACAAAGTTCCACTGAGGCTGGATTCACACCTGCATGCCTTGCCTCATGCCCTGCAAGTACAGGCTCTCAACAGATGCACTGGAAGGAGCCCATCCATCCCCCAACTCCAACCCCCCACCCCCATGTCTGCTCTGCATGTGTGAATCATGCCAGATTCCGCCAATAGTTTAGGTCAAAGAGTCTTTTAAAGTCATTTTCTTTGTCTTGAATTCGAAAGGAAAAGTTGATGTAAAACAGGTTCTATATTTACATGCTATTTTTATATAAAGCCCAGAGCTGCAACAGAGACACACACTGATGACAGAGCCCCCGTTCTTCCGCAGCTGCAGTGCAAACAATTGGCCATTGTTGAACTACAGGGAGGGAGTCCAGGAGAACCAGGGAAGCGCTTTTCTCTATGCAGGAAAGGTCATGCCCATCCCATCATAGCACAATGAGGTGCTGCTGCTGCTGCTGCTGCTGCCCCCACTGCCGGCGGCATGAAGGACCCATCCCTGCCCCCTAGAAAAGCCACTTGGTCTGCCTGACACAGCCAGAGGAACGGCGGTCCTGATGACGCAGCATCCGGGAGCCAGAAGCAGCTGCACAAACCTGGGACAGAGAACCTAGAGGGCAGGGATCCTGCAGCTTTAACTGTTGCGATGAAGAGGGGATTCCACCAGGTGCTGCATGCATACAAATGACACCAGCTGAAATTCCTGTTCTCTACAACTGTTAAAGATACAGGAGCCGTCCTCCTTTCCATATGGCCACCCTAGGGATGACCGTCCGCACGACCCTATTAGACCTGGAGTCTCCAGGTGCCCCCTTCTTCTTTTTAAAACAGGCATCCTTCAAAATCCCTTTGCACGTCCTCCTTCCATCATGGGAGGCCAGCTTACCCCCTTTATGGGGGAACCTGGTTCAACCCATGGGGCTGTTGGGCTGGAGAACCTTCAGAACCATTTCTGGATCCAACCATACTGCTTTGGGTTGCTTGCGTTCCTTCCAACCCGAGGCAAGGTGCTGTAAGAGCAGAATGAGCCCACCAAGCCAGCAGGCAACGTGGACAAAATAGGCAGGGCTTTCACTGTGTCTCTCTTAGCTTTCAAAATCCTCTCTCTTCTGTGTTCTTGCTTGCATGATGCTGAGCCAGGCAATTCCCTCGTAGAAAAGCCTCTCGTCGCTTGGGATGAGCACCCAACTCTCAGGCCTCCCTCTCCCGGCTGCCGAGGATGCGTCCTTGGCCAGCCCAGCCATGGCACCCGCCCCCTTGTTATTCCACTCTGCCAGCCCTGCCTCCAAGTTGAGCTCTGTGATGGGGCCCTGAATGAGCGGCCCCCTTAGCTGTTATGGCAGCAGCTCATCTACCCCTGAATGCCCCAGAGTCCTTATTTTCTGTTCTCTCTTCCTCATAAACAATTGTCCCCAGCTTAATCCCCATTCTTGTTTTTGGCAGCTGCTGAGCAAAAACGTTGCTAGTGTGAGAGTCCTGAGTAGAGGGATGCATCCTGCTTCCAGCACATGCAGGAAAATGCATGCGCAAGAGTGCCAGGGCCCCGGTCAGTGTGCACAAACTGCCATTTCTTTCACACATGCAATCAGAATCCCATGACATGTGCGTGTGTGAAACAGAGGCAGGGGTCTGAGGGTGGCAGTGTGTAGCAGGGACGCTGCTGAACTGGGGAGGCTCTCCTTGCTATTTGAAACTCTGAACAGCCTCCGTGCGTACAGGCGGTTCCCCGCTGCAGAGCCCTGTCCTCCAAGACATGGCATGGAGGGTGGTGAGGCCGGACCAAGGTGTCAGGGCGGAGGAGCGTTTCCCCTCCTTGCAGGAGGCCTTTTACACCCGAATAGGGCATTAGGGTCAAACAGTTACGTTTTTGTAGTATGTCTTTGCCCAAATCACTGCCTTGACTTTTAAGACAGAGAAGGAGGTGGCGGCGTGGCTCTAACAGAGATCCTGGAAGCAGCAAGCAGCCGGGAGAGTTGGGCCTTTAGCAATGTCTACTGGTGGTAGGGAACTGGGGTAGGTGGGTGGGCTGTCTGGCCAGAGATCATTGGTGTGATAGAGGAAGGAGGTGCATTCTTGTCCTCATTTGCAAACTGCTGGAGCTCTGCAAATGCCACTCATGTGATACACTTAATAATGCTTATTAAGACGACATTTTCTGTTCTGTGCACACCCTGAGCACAGATGGGTTTTTTTTCAAAAACAGGAAGGGGACAAAAATTGTTCCAATAAAAGGAAATGCTGGTCACGTAGGAGCCAGGTCTTCACTCTCTCTTTCCATAAAAGCGCTTCATAATGCTACAGTTTAAAAGTTGCTATGGCTACGGCGGGGAGTGCGTGCGCTTGTCTTTGACATCACTCGGTGCAGGCAGGCCGTCCCTTGCAAAGTTAAAATAGCCCGGCTCCGTTACCCAGATGGCAACTTGACAGGAAGAATCTGTTGCACAAAGGGACGTGGGTGAAAACGCCCGTCTCCCTCCAGATCCTGGCACCGAGTACATTGAGTGGCTTCGTTCTAATCGTGGCCTTAGCGCTTCACTTGTCCGGCTGACCCTTTTCTTCCTTGCAAGCTGCTACCGAATCTGTTTGAATTTGTTCTTGCTCACAACAGCCCAGTGAGGTGGGTCTCTATTGTTCCCATTTTGCAGATGGGAATGGAGACCTACCTAGTGGAATCACTGGCTTGGGTCAAATGTTCCTGAATCGCAGGAGGGGAGACAAGGGAGCGTGGCTCTGTTATGTACGGTCAAAAACAACAGTGCAGCTCAGTTAAGTTGGGCAAAAGTTATTTGGTTGCTCCCACATGGGAACCGAGCAGGGTTATTATTGCTGAACTGGGGAAAGCAGACCTTTTCTGTAGGCTTCCCCTCTTGACTATAATAACTTGTTTCAACTGCACTCCTTTGTCCGAGGCAATTTTGATGGTGGCTGCACGCCATGCCTCCCCCCATCCTTACTTTTCCTATGAAGACTTTCTCCGCTATCCGGGTCTCACAGAAAGATGTCCTGAAACTGCAGGTGTCTCATTGTGTGGGGTGTTCAGTGAGGGGGCTTCGGCAGCCCTGTTTGGTTTTGCAGTTCTGCCAAGGGTGCAGCCGGGTGAGGCAAAGCGGCAAAGTTCAACTTCCTGACTGTTAGAGCAGTACGACAATGGGACCAATGACCTAGGGAGGTGGTGGGCTCTCCCACAATAGAGGCTTCAAGAGGCAGCTGGACAGCCATCTGTCAGGGATGCTTTAAGGTGGATTCCTTCATTGAGCAGGGGGTTGGACTTGATGGCCTTATAGGCCCCTTCCAACTCTACGATTCTATGATTCTATGAAAGCAGACCCAGGGACCCCAACTAGGATTGGGACCGTGATGCTGGGAAGGTGGGTTGAGCCCTCCTCATTTAACTCCCTTATTAATCCATGGGGGAAAACAGGCCAGTAGCTGTCTGGGAGCAGAGAGAGGAGGCAGGCAGTGGAGGCAACCGGAGAACTGGGCAAAGGGCTGGGATTAGGAGGAGAGACGGAAAGATGTGGAGACAGAGAGGGTGGCCAAAGCCTTGCCATAGAGAAAGGCCTGCCTGGCAAGATGCTCAGCCTCTCTCCCTGTCCCACCATCAGTCTTGCGCAAGAGACCCAGCGAGTGCTACTGCTGCCCTCATCTAGGGCAGGGGAGCTGCTACAGCATTGGGGGAAATGCCCGTGTTGCAGCTTCTTCCCACGTCAAGATGCAGCGGTGGAGAAAACATCACATTTCTGGTCGTTATGCAACTGTTGAAAGGCTCAGGAATAGCTTCCACTTCATTCACCTACTTTTTACGGGGCATCTCTATGGCCTTGTCATGAAATTGTTGCCCTTCTGTCTTTTGTCTGTGGTACTTCTGCCTTTCTTGGGGGGGGGGGGAGGGGGCTGTAAAAGAACAGGGCTGTAGCCCCGTCTCCACAGGTGTTGCTTGCTTTACTGCTGCTCTCCTGTCTTTTCAAGAGCTGTGGTTTGATGTGTGCAGTAACATCATGGGCAAGTGAGCCTATTGCCATGTATGTAATATGGCAATATGTGCATTATTAGCTTTCTGATGGTACAATTTCATCAGTACATTTATTTTTAAAATTGATCTTTTGGCCTTTATATTTTAAAAAATTATTACAATATTTGTGCAACAGCCCTTACATTAAAAAGTGTTTTGGCACAATTTAAAAAATAGATTTAAAACCAAACCAAAACACAAAAGCATGCCTTTTTTGGTTGGCATTATTTTAGCAACATGTTAATCCCCCTGCTCCCATCTTTTAATTAATGCCCAAACACTTTTTGCTTACCTTTTAATATATATATATATATATATATATATATATATAAAAATGTTTACAGACCGCCTTTCAGCCATGAGACCCTCAAAGCAGTGTTCAAAACAAACGTTAACCAACAAAACAAAAGAGTTTTACAGTTGTGCCTAAATAACATAGTACTTTATGGCAAATCTAGAATGCAGTTTAAAAAATGATTGAAAAAATTGTTTTAGAAAATGGTAGGCTCAGAATGATCCCTTCCTGCTCACATGGGCTGTGTCATGCCCACAGGTGTGGATGGAAAATAGCAGGATCTACTCACACACAACAGTGTTCTACACCCCTGAAGTGTGGCAGGTCAGTTGCAATGCCACATGTAGTTCATAGGAGAAGAGCCTGAACCATTGTGTGTTGAGTTGGGTTCGGGTTCTGCCAGGTCCAAGTCATCCATCAGGTTCTTTTGGTTACCAAGATGAAACAAGCCAGTTGTGCAAAACGATGACAGTTTATTGATGGGAAATGGATGCAGAATATAGACACGCAAAGGAAGTTAGCACCTCCTTCCAGCTGATCAAGCTCTCATAGCTGGGTCTCTATTGGGCCCCTCATGATAGACGGAAGCCATTCCTTTGAGCCACGGCAGGTTCTCCAGGTCAGTACCATACGCAGTTCCTTCTGAAGCGAAGCCGAAGCATGAAGCTTGTGCATTGGATCTTATAGGCTCTCCTGCTAGATGCCTGCCTCTCTCTCCGGAGCTGAAAGGCTGCATCTCCCACCCACCCCCCTCCCAAAGAAACAGGGGGGTTTCCTCTTGCAGGTTCTCAGAGCATCTCAGCTTGGGAAAATAATTGGCCTGGCTAGGAGTGAAAACTTCTCAGCTCATCTACAGATAAGACTCTATGAGAAAAGGATGACATAACTATGAGAGACCCATCCAGGGAATGAGCCTTGCTCTTGTCAGCTAAAGCCTGCTAAAATCTGCTCACTGTGTTTGGCTACACGGGACTCTTAGCAGCATTTTGGAACTCTGTGAAGTCCATACTTCTGCTCACTAACAAACTCAGTACAACCACCTTGCAGGAAGCATCTCTATGACTTCTGGGGCCAGGATGGAGCCCAAGCCACCGTTGATATTCTCAGCTTTCAAATTTCAATAATCAATCCCTAATTTATCATCACTTTGTTTTTTCTAAGTTGCAACATTTTAGATGTCAAAGAGGAAACTGCTCTATGTTTCAGGCTCTGGAGCTGCGAAGTTATTTATTTTGATTTGGGGTACTTTGTCTTCTAACATGGGGGAGGTTATCATTCACATCGGCAACCTTGTTTTTACAGTCAAAAGGACGAAAAACGCCTGATGACCGAATGACAACTACAAGACAGCATGCGTTAAGGAGAGAAGAAGTTGCAGAATATTCTGGAAGGAGATGCGCAACTGAATGGGTCATACCAAATTTTATGAAGCCAGAAAGCTATTTGTCTCAGCTTGCAGCAAATATAATTCCATCTGGATGAGTTATTAACAGCACTACCTACACACACTGAAACAGGACGGAAGAGGTCAAACATTCTGCAGATAGTACATACCATATATAATTGCATATTTTGGCAGCCCTTTCAAATCGCTGCATGGTTCCAAAGAGCCTTTGTTAATGCTGATTCCAAGATAGAGTTTGCTAGATGATTAATATGTTTTGGGTATTTGGAGAAAGCTCTATATCTAGGTGTCTGAGAAAAGGGGTCAAGGATTTTGTTCATAGACAATAGCAAGTGTGTTAAAAATGTTAGGAGACACATTAACTTTCAACTCCTTTTCACCATGAACTGGTTCACACATAATGTTAACCCATGGTTTATTTAACCCATGCTTTGTTGCTCTACCTAAAGTAGGGTGACCAGATAAAGTAGGGTGACTAGAGAAAAGGGAATTTCAGCCAGTGTCATTTGTATGCAATTAGTCCCTGGTGAAATTCCCTCTTCATCACAACAGTTATAGGTGCAGGCACTATACTAGAGTGACCATATACAAAAGAAGGCAGGGCCCCTGCAACTTTTAACTGTTGTGATGAAGAGGGAATTTCACTAGGAACTAATTGCATACAAATGACACTGGCTGAAATTCCCTTTTCTCTACAACTGTTAAAGTTACATGAGCCCTGACCTGGATTTTATCTGGTCAGCCTACCCTATCCTAAAGTTTGTCTGGCAGAAGATTGAACAAACTATGGTTTGTTTTCCAAATCCCTGGGTAGTTTGCTTCCCTCCTCCTCCTCTCAGTTCCTCCATATATCCCAAATGCTTTTGCGGTGCTGTAATAATGGCATGTAGAACAGCTGTTTCTTTGGACCGCTCTCTCTAATCTGGCAAAACAACCCATGAACAATCCACGGTTCTGGGTTTACATGTAATGACAACTCATGGTTTAAGCAACCCACAGTTCACAACCCAAAATAAATCATGGGTTCTCTTTCTGGGTTGTTCAAATTCAGCAATCCGAACCATGGATTATGTTATGTGTGAACCCTGCCAGTATGTAAACAATGTCTTTTCCAGTGGCTCAACTGCACACGACCCTGCAGTCAAAGAAATGAATGCATAAAGAAAGGATTGTCTTACAATGAATTATTTGTTTATTTATTACATTTCTATAACCACCCAATAGCTGAAGCTCTCTGGACGGTTCACTCAGCGACATCCTGGCTGCATAGAGCCTATTTGGACTTGCAATGTGCTTATGAGCCTGGCTTAAAGATGGCTCAAGAACCCCAAATGGCAACACACAAGTGTGACTCTTGAAATCAAGCTCTGAATTGTATTAAGGCAACAAACACAAACGCAGTGTTTGTGATTTACAACTTTTAAATAGAAATTAAGGGTCTAACATAATTGAATCCTTTGTGTTTTCATGCCCATGAAGGGTGGCCGAGTGAGTCTCGTGTAATCCTTTCTGCATATACAAATTTTGAAAGACACACTCAATGGCTTTTATTAACCCATTCCACAACCATTCCCCAAGGATTATATTGGTAAGTACGGTGAAATGTATTTCAGCCCACAGGTAACTGGAGAAAATGTTTGCATTCTACCTGTGCTCTGTAGCTAATTTACATGATACCAAGCTCCCAGTAACTTTCAGGTGACTACACCTCAGTGAGGAGCCCAGGCTGGAAGACTTGCTTTCTATCAGTGGTCTCGGCCATTGTCATTCCCAAGTGCCACCACCCAGAAGTCATGTACACCACCACAGCCTCCTGTTATCATGGTAACCATTTTCTAGGACCTCCTAGTAGAACCATACGATATACAGCAGGGAGAGTTCCTCACAGGGCAGGCAACACGGGCAAGACGTGGGTTTTGGTGGTGAGGCAGAAAAAACAAATTGGTGGTTTGCTGCCCAGTTTTGGCTGCAAAGCATGACAGAGGCTGAAAAAGAACAAATTTAGATTGTTTCAGCCTTTGCCGTGATTTGCCACCAAATTTTGGCAATGTGGCTCCCTGAAGTTCCCCATCCATAGTGGGAGACGCCCACTCTGAGACTGACACCCAGTCTCCAGGACAGGGACGCCAGCCCATTTTCAAGAGATTCCCAAGGATGCCCTGAGACAGACAGGATTCCCAAGTGAAGGCACCCATGCCCCAAATCCTTGATCCTGGCCTAAAGGAATAAATCCTCAGAATCGGTAAATATGCCCACAAATAACCCATTTTACCACTGCTAGTTTTCACCCAAATTTGTCCTCTCCCCCACCCCCTGCACCAACAGACCTCAGTTAGAATCTTAGGGCCCAAACACATATGAACAGTGGTCACACTTGCCCACGTAAGCTTTCCATGTGCACCCCGTTACGATTAAATGTGCTTCCCATGCACAGTGGCCCACTTGCATAGTTAGCATTGGTGTGCTCACTCTATATGCAAATGTAGCAAGTGCTGTATGCATGATGGCAACCCTTGATCCATCACTGCACATGCGCACTAAGGCTGCAGTCCTCAACCTACTAAATGGGACTTTGTTCTGAGTAGACATGGATAGGATTGCACTGCAAATAAACTTCTTACAGCCCCTTCTTATGTGGGATTAGATGCGCTCAAACGCACTGGAACCAATGGGTTTAAGGCATGGTGCAAGGACTGAAGTCTTTACACAGGACTGGACTGTTAACCTGCTTTTGTTCTAAGGCAAAATGCCACCAGAAGTTTGCACATGACAGTGCAGCGCTTTGGGAATATAGGAGCCGAGGCAGCGGCTTCAGACCAAGGCAGAGTGTGGCTCCACCTAGCTCAGCCTTGGTTCTCCAGGATTTCCGGAAGGGTCTTTCCCAGCTCTACCTGGAGATGTCAGGGACTGAGCCTGGGGATTTTTGCATATAGACAACCTGCGCTAGCACAGAGCTTCAGCATTTCATGGTGTGTGTGTGTGTGTGTGCGTGCGTGCGTGCGTGTGAACACAGGTTGAGGGCTCTTTATTTGGATGCAAGTGGCGAAAATCAAGCACCAGAACTATTCTGTTTTATTTTCCCCATTAATTCATCACTTCATCCCCCAGATGATTCCCCCCCCCAAAGTTGCCTTTTTTTTACTTGAACTGGCTGCAGATGGAGAGCAGTATAATCAGCATTTTAATTGTCAAGCGCAGCTTGATTCTGATTAATATTCCAAAACCAAGGACATGCATCTGAGCTCTACTTTGGAGTCACCTTCCTGTCCCTTTGCCACTGAAGCTCTTGTCTGTAGCTCCAAATACAAGCCAGCTAGACTGTTCTGCAGGGCTGCAGCGTCTCTGGCCCTTCTGTGGTGAACTGCCCTGTGGCGGCAGAGCACAGCGTCCATCCTGATAAGCCATAAGTCCCATCTTGGCATCCTATGAAATGTCCCACATTCTGTACCAGACAGTGGCCCTCCAGTCATCCCAGTGCAGCCCTGAGCAGCAGAATCACCATACCTGGCCGGTGCAACAAAAGCCGTGACTCCCACTCAGCCACTCATGGTAGATACAGGAGGGCTGGAGCACAGGCAGAGCTCCCTGCTTGCCAGAGCTTTTGGGAGAAACTCCCTTGCCCTCTGCCTCAACCTTGAGCAGAAACCCACAGGGCACAGGCTCCCAGAGAGCAGCCCCTGGGTAGCCTGTGCCAGTGAGGCCTGGGCTTGACGTGAAGTCCAGGGCCTCCAGGGCTGGCCAGATGGCAGACCTGGAGCTAAGCACTTCACCTCCTCTGCTAGTTCCCTCCGGTCTTGATCCTGGCATTGATGGGAAAGCATTGGGGGGGGAGGGGCTGGCTTGTTGGGGCACGTTCCTCAGTGGTTGCTGCCTCTGTTGATCTCTGGCTGACAGGCTCTGGCTGGTCCATCCGATCTGGCTAGCCTCCCTTCATCTGGGTCAGAGTGAGTCAAGGTTTGAGCTGCTTCTCAGGGTGGAGATCCTAACACCTCCGGGTTTTCTAGGATTCCTCCAGACAACCAGAGCCTCCCTGGGAGTTAGATCAAGTTCCAGGCCAGTACCAGTTGCAGGTGATTGAGGATGCATCATCTTCCTCTGCTCTCATTGCCTCCAGCCCTCTGCTGAAACAACAGCAACACGATATGTCACCCCAATGGTCTGCTCCTAGAGCAGGGCCAGGGTGGGCAGATTGGGCAGCTTGAGAAACTGTGCTGGGAGCCACCACAAAATGGGAGCCCTGTGGATGAAAGCATCAGATTGCAACCAGCTGCCATTCCATCTCTTAAGCATTCCTGGGAAATGAAGATGGAGCATTTAGGGCCCTCACTTTGTTTTGAAGTGATCCCAGCTGCCAGTAAGAAGCTTTGTTATTCAAAGAGTGCAGGACACGGAATAATGGGCTCAAGTGACAGGAAGCCAGATTCCGGCTGGACATCAGGAAAAACTTCCTGACTGTTAGAGCAGTATGATAATGGAACCAATGACCTAGGGAGATAGGTGGGCTCTCCCACACTAGAGGCATTCAAGAGGCTGCTGGATAACCATCTGTCAGGGATGCTTTAAAGTGGATTCCTGCATTGAGCAGGGGGTTGGACTGGATGGCCTTAGAGGCCCCTTCCAGATCAACTATTCTATGGCTCTATGAAAAAAAAGAAGTGGGAGGCGAGGGAAAGTCAGCAGGCGCCAACAAAGGCATCCGAGGGCGCACTAGTTCCCACAGGTGCGGTGTTGCCACCCACTGCCCTCGAGTCACTTTGCCTTTGGGAATGTAGGAAGGATGTCAGAGCAGTGGTCCCCTGAGCAAATTCATGGCTCGCCAGGGATGCAGGCCTGAGATCCTGGAAATGGCAACCCTGAAAATGGCAGGGACTCCAGGATTTGGCCTGAGAACCTCACCAGCTGAGGCTGGGACAGTATCCAATGCTGCCGCTGCACTTCTGCTCATTCCGTTGCAGCAGCAGGACTCACCAGGAGAGCAACGGGGAGTGAGTGCTGCCTGAAACAACCCTGGAAATGAGCAGATACAGGGAGCTCCCAGTGGAGGATGGTGGCTTCGATGGCAGTGGGGCAATGAATCACCTTCCAGGTGTCAGTCAGAACCAGTCAGCACCTTGTACAGCTCCTTTAGAGCTCTGACTGAAACCCAGAATGGATTCACCACCCCACTGACATCGGCATTACCAGCCTCCACTGCAAGCTCCTCTGACCTGCCCCGTTCCAGGCATGAGGGTTTAATTCTGCTAGTTTCTGCTTTAAGAACCACCAGCTCCCTCTTGCTCTAGCAGTGGGTCCTGCTGGCACTGGATGCTGCCCTGGGTGTGCTCAGATCCTTCTCTGCGCGCGGAAGAGAACAGGGCGTGGAACAGGAGCCCTTCCAACTGGAAGGCAGGAAAGGCCTTTGGATTGTCCAGCCGTACTGCAGGTACCCCAAGACTAGCCTTGGCCTTGGCCTTGGCCTGGTCAGCAGAGCAATCCTCAGTGGGGCACACGCAGGAGGATTTCCCAGCAGATTGTGTCCTTCGCCTTTGCCCCACCCTCTCCTGGCCATGTCTCTGCTGAGCACTTTGCAGGTCTCTCTCAGACCTCTCATGAGGTGTGTGTGTATGTGTGTGTGTGTGTGTGTGTGTGTATGTGTAGTTGCCTTGTAGTTTGCTGAGTGGGCGTTTTTGGCTTCTGGCAAGAACAGGGTTGTTATCATAAGTAGCTAAGATTTCTGATCTGCCGGCAGGGGAACATATGGCTCTGAGGAGGAAACGCAACGTACTGGATGGTGGGAGAAAGAAAGCCATTTTAACAAAAGCCAGCAAGAATATAACAGCACGGAAGTTAGACTCTTGGGTGTAATCTTCTCCTCTCAGTAGTTTCTAGGTTACCTTGATTTATTTCTGCTAAATATGGAAGCATATTAATTAGGGGGCTGCACACTGGGAGAGGCTGCGGCTGATTGCAAAACATCTGATCGGATTCTATTTTGTTCTCCCAGCCTACCCATTAATTATGCAAATGCAACAAAATGTGCCCCCCCTCTTATCTAGCTCCAACAACTGGCCTCAGAAGCCTTCCCCATTCCCTTCCCCATTTCACGGATGAAAATAAGGGCGCTCCTGCGCAAGACCGCCAGATCGTCAGAGGCTGCCTTCACAGGACCGGCCGGCCAGCGTGTCTAGATCAGCATGGACAGGCCTCTCTTGGGGCTGGGGGGGGGGGGGCTTGGAGAAGCCGGGATTGAACCTGGGCCCTCCTGCGTGCCATGTGGTGGCTCCGGCACAGAGATGCAGCCTCTTCCCTAAGGAAGTGGGGCCAGCTGGAGTCTGTCAGCCCAGCAGCATGGCTAACTCTGTTGGGACTCCAATGCGCCGGCGGCATAAAGCAGGGACCAGCCCTACCTGCCAGGAAGTGGCTCCAGGTGGCAAAAGGGGCCCCTGGGTGACAGAGCCCCAGCTGTGCATGAAGAAGGTGCCAGGCTCCATCCTGGGCATCCCCAGCTAAAAGGGGCAGGTAAAAGAAGCGAGGAGCTCTTTCTTCCAGAGACTCATAAGAACCTCAGAAGAGCTCAGGAGACAGATCTGACCGAGGGTCCATCTAGTCCAGCATTCTGTTCACACAGTGGCCAAACCAGCTGTCGACAAGGGAACCACAAGCAGGACTCCGGAAGTCCCCTGCCAGTCAGCCAAGACTATACTGGACCAGAGGGACAAGCAGCTGATCTGGTCAACCTTTATCTTCCCTAAAAACACGGCGGCCCCCCGCCCCCGCCCTGCGACATGGCAAGCCAGCCACATCCATGCTCTCTACTGTATGCAGCGTAGAGAGCTCCTGTCCAGGGTTCTAGCCGACCAGAGCAGCACCCTTCCGCAGCCTTCTGCTTCATTCCCCATGTTTTTGACGCCTTGTTTCGTTCCGCTTGGTTTCTGTCCCCGCCCTCCACAACCGGCACTGAGCATCCCATGGCCAGTCAGCCCTCATTGGGCTTTCTTGGGGGCTTTCTCCCCCTTAGGTTTCTTTCTCTAAGGATGTTTTGTCTTTCTGCAAGCATTGGGTTCTCCTGAGCCTGCTGATGCCTCCCTCTTGTGCATGGGAGGAGCTGTTTTGGCTCTTGGAGAGGGAGTTTGCTTTGGCCTATATGATGATGTGCTATTTTACAGCTGAGGGTCACTGAAGCACCTGCCCAAGATCAGTCTGTGAAAAACCGTTGAATAGCAATGAAGAAGAGATAGTCTCTGAGCAGCAACAGAGTGTTTTCTCCATATTACTAAGTCAATGCACGTTTCCCCCTTCCCACACACACAGAATTAAGAAACAAGGTTTGCGGAGTGATGGCATATCTCCCACACAGATGGAAGCCCCAGCACCTCTCTCTTTGGTAGTTCATTACTGACCATGCCTCCATTGGTAGCATTCTCAGCCAAAGAACACATAATTCCATTCCTCACCCCCAATGCAACACTCCACTGGTCACTTTCCTCCTCCCTCCAATAACTCTTCACAGAAACAGACCTGGGAAGAAAAGTACCTCTGGGCATGTGCAGATTTCCTTTCCCTCACCATTGGATAACTGCCGTGTTTCCAGCCTCCTCACACACTGAGTGCTCATAGGCATGTAGGAGCAGGTGGCCTCTGAGCATACACGGAGATAGGATTTTAGGGGCCTGAACCCACAACCCATTCCCTCCTCTTCTCCCCCTACAGCCCCACTGAAGCCAGACCCCAAAGTTTCTTTTCCACCCCCAATTCATTTTGTCTGCCTTTCTTTTCTTTATAGCCTACCAGCACAGTGGAAGAAGACATTTTTCATTTGCTAATGTCACCTTGATGATGCGCCAATAAATTAAGGAAGGAAGTAGAAGCCCGAAGGCATTTCCCAGGCCCAAACTCCTCTTGCCTTTCCACGAATACCTGGGCGGCCCCTGCCCCCTCCCCAGCTCTGAAATAAGCAGAGCACTAGGCAACAGCATCTGATCTGCGTAAGACTAAAGCCTTTTCAGAGGAAAGGCTTTTTTTAGGGTGTGTCTGTGTGTGTCAGCAAATGCATTTAAAATGCTATGTTTTCTTTCCTTGCTTCAGACCTCACAATGTATAGTCATGTGATCAACAATGTCAGTTGTCAAGCATAACTAGTGCAGTGTCCAAGATACAGGGCTGGCCATCCGTTTGTAATAGGTGCCCTGGGCCTCAGATTTAGCATCCATGCAGAACATCAAAAGAGGGGGGGGGGGGAGGATGTGCCCTCCAGGTTTACATTTGGCCATTTATAGATCTAGCATATTAGCTCTGTGTGTAGGGATCTCTCTCTCTCTCTCTCTCTCTCTCTCTCTCACTCACTCACACACACAAACACACACACACATACTGATTGTGGGTGACTGCAGCTCTGATGCAGAGCACCCATCCCTCCTGTAGCGCAGCAAGAAGACGCATCCTTTGAGCGAAAGAGCATCCAGTCCATTTGCTGCACACACACACACACACGCTTATCCCCCTCTCCCAAGTGGCACCCCTTCCTGAGCCCAGATGCAGCAAATATTGTGAACAACTCAACCGTCACCTGAGCGCCCTGGACCATGAATGAACATTACTGACAGCTGCCCCTGTGTGCTCCCACAGGCCCATTTCTGGAGATTCAGCTAAACTGCTTGGTGTTTAAAATTTTATGACGCAGACTTCCAAGTTAAATTTTTAAAATTCACACAAGCATCTTAGGGAAATCCCAGTAGTAAAAGTCCACACGCACAGATATTTGCAGGAAAGGGGAGGGGCCCAACCCCTCTAGATGTTTTCTCCTCATGATGCTGGCATCATTTTTCACCTGGAGAAAGCTCCTCTGCCTGAGATATTCTTGGTATTGGCTAGGGAACACAAAACAGAGGACGTTTCCCCCAGGTTGAAGGCGATTAGGGCGACCATATGGAAAGCAGGTCAGGGCTCCTGTATCTTTAACAGTTGTACAGAAAATAGAATTCCAGCAGGTGTCATTTGTATGCATACAGCACCTGGTGAAATGCCCTCTTCATCACAACAGTTAAAGGTGCAGGAGCCCTGCCCTCTTTTGTATCTGGTCACACTAGGCAGGGCTCCTGCAGCTTTAACTGTTGTGATGAAGAGATAATTTCACCAGGTGCTGCATGCATACAAAAGACACCTGCTGAAATTCCCTTTTCTATGCAACTGTTAAAGATACAGGAGCCCTGTCCTCCTTTCCATAGGGTCACCCTAATACAAACTGGGACAAACAAAGGTTTGTTGAAAAAATAACAAACAAACAAGCCAAGAGTCGCTTACTTGTTCCAGGGGAATGACAAGGAAGGAGCCCCCACCGGAACTTTCCGTTACTATGGCGAGGAATTTGGTATTGACTGCACAGAAATGGTTGTCGTGGACGTTCTTGGTAATTGGAATCCCATCAAAGCAGTGATCTCGGTTGGCCACTTTGCCATAGACGTTTCGAAATTTGGAGCTGCGATACTGCGGCCGCCATGACATCTGCCGAGCAAAGACAGGGAGAGTTTTAGCAATATTGTCTTCTGCAAATGACATCTTACAATTCCCATGCTTAAGGCAAAATGGCCACAGATAGTGATGTGGCTTTTGTGGAAAATTTCCTATGCAAATTAGGTTAAGTTGCATAGGAAATTTTCCATGAAACCCACATTACTATCTGTGGCCATTTTGCATTCGTGATGAAGATTGAAAGTTTTCCAGTGCAAATTACCCTATGCAAATTAGGGTAATTTGCATAGGGTAATTTGAACTGGGAAACTTTCAATCTTTATCAAAAAAAATTTCTGATGCCGTAGAGCAGCCTTCCCCAACCTGATGCCCTTCTGATATTTTGGACTACAACTTCCCAGCATCCCTTACTGCCCATACTGGCTGGGGCTGATGGGAGTTGGTCCAATAACATGGAAGGCAGCAGGTTCATAATCAAGTAGAGTTGGAAGGGGCCAATATAAGGCCATTGAGTCCAACCCCCTGCTCAATGCAGGAATCTACCTTAATGCATCCCTGACGGTTGTCCAGCTGCCTCTTGGATGCCTCTGTTGTGGGAGAGCCCACCACCTCCCTAGGTCATTGTTTCCATTGTTGTATTGCCATAACAGTCAGGAAGTTTTTCCTGATGTCCAGCCGGAATCTGGCTTCCTGGTTGGGGAAGGCTGCCCTAGAGGGCGATCTAATTTGGCATGTTTATTTTACTTGAATTTAGTAAACAACATAGTAAAATAAAAAAAGTACCCTGCACTCATTTTTGCCCCAATATGCCACAAATATTTGCCCTGAAATATCTGAGGGGGGGGGGAAATTAAACCACATTTAATGTGATTTAAATGTTATATTATGTAGAAATTTTTGCTGGAATACTTGTAAAAATGTAAAGACCATGGCAGGTATTTCCTTTACACTGTTTAAACTAAAGGAAAAAGCAAAAGATACTCAAAACTGTTGGCACACAAATACATTTCAGCAACCTGAAGAACTGTGCATGATCTATAACTTTGAATTGGCCATGTTTGCCTAATACAGCATTTGCGACAGGCATCCAATTCATTGTTTACTAACGAATTTATGAAAGGGGACATTTCTTGTGGGAAATTTTCCACCCAGCGGAAAACAGAATTGCAACAATGCAATCAATAAAGTGCACTCTGGAAACCATATTGCACCAACTAAATTTCCAAATATTTTTCTGCAGCAACCCCACATCGAGCTTGTTACAGTAACCCAATCTGGATGTGTCCTGGGCATGTGGAACAGTGGCTAGATCAGCTTTATCTGAGAAGAGGCTCTCCTAAGGACCAACCACACTTGTCTTGTTTGGATTAAGCCTCCATTTTCTACTCCACATCCCATCCCAACTAGGGATGGGTGACCATTTTTTTCGGTTTCATTTTGATCAGCATTTACCAGAATTTTCAATTTTTTCCACATTTAGGACAAAAAGATATCTAAAATGTGGGAGAAACCAAAATGGAATAGATACATCCATCTAGATCAAGGTTCTTCGAGTGTGTTGCTCTTAAAAGTCTGTCTGGGAATCCCTGTGTATTGCACCATTTTAGTGCTGATTTAAGGCAGCCACCTCTTTTTTCTGACAGGCTCCTTGTCTTTGACAACTATATGACAGGCAGGTACACCATGGTCCTCTCTATACCAGGAATAACTGTACCTGGCACAGGGGACTGAGAATTTAGTTTCAGTTCATTTTTGTTAAGAATTTACCAACATTTGCAAAGTTCTTCAGATTCAGGAGAGAAAGAACTTGAGAAACCTGGGAACTACAGACCAGTCAGTTTGACATCCATCCCAGGGAATTTTTTGGAGCAGATTATAAAGAAGTCAATCTGTAAGCACCTTGAAAACAATGAAGTGATTACTAGAAACCAGCATGGATTTGTCAAGAACAAATCCTGCCAGACTAATCTGATCTCATTTTTTGATCAGGTAACCCCTCCCCCCCTTGTAGTCTTTGGGAATGCTGTGGACATAATATATCTTGACTTCAGCAAAGCTTTTGACAAAGCGCCCCATGACATCCTTATTAGCAAACTAGCTAAAAGTGGGTAGAACAACTATTAGGTGGATTCACAGCTAACTACAGAATCAGACTCAAAGAGTGCTTATCAATGGTACCTTTTTGACTGGGGGGAGGTAATGAGCGGGGTACTGCAGAGCTCAGTCCTGAGCCCAGTACTCTTCAACATTTTTATTAATGATTTGGACGAGGAGGTGCAGGAACTGCTTATCAAATTTGCAGACACAAAATTGGGTGGGATTGCTAATACCCTGGAATACAGAAACAAACTTCAAAGTGATCTTGATAGGCTGGAGCACTTGGCTAAAAACAACAGAAAGAAATATAATAGAGATAATTGTCAAGTTCTACACCTAGGAAAAATAAACCAAATGCACAGTTTCAAGATGGGGGATACTTGGCTCAGCAATATTACAGGCAAGAAGGATCTTGGAATTGTTGTAGATCACAAGCTGAATATGAGCCAAAAGTGTGATATGGGGGGGAAGCAAATGCTATTTTGGGCTGCATTAATAGAAGTACAGCTTCCAAATCGCATGAGGTACTGGTTCCCCTCTATTCGGCACTGGATAAGCCTCATATTGAGTGCTCTGCATCTGGTTCTGGGCATCACACTTCAAGAAGGATGCAGACAAACTGAAGCATGTTCACAGCAGGGCAACAAGGATGATCAGGGGTCTGGAAACAAAGCCCCATGAAGAGAGACTGAAAGAATTGGGCATGTTGAGCCTGGAGAAGAGAAGATTGAGGGGAGACATGATAGCACTCTTCAAGTACATGAAAGGTTGCCATGCAGAGAAGGGCCAGGACTTCTTCTCGATCATCCCAGAGTGCAGGACATGGAATAATGGGCTCAAGTTACAGGAAGCCAGATTCCGGCTGGACATCAGGAAAAACTTCCTGACTGTTAGAGCAGTACAGCAATGGAACCAATGACCTAGGGAGGTTTTGGGCTCTCCTACACTAGAGGCATTCAAGAGGCAGCTCGACAGCCACCTGTCTGGTATGCTTTAGGGTGGATTCCTTCATTCCGGAGGTGGTTGGAGTCAATGGCCTTATAGGCCTCTTCCAACTCTACTATTCTATGATTCTATGATTTAAGAAATTTGAACGCAGGAGAAAATGAAACTGACAGATTCACTCATCCCTAGCCTGGGCAGTGGTTCAAAGTTCCCAACTTAAGCCAACTGGGATACAACTGGTAGGCCTATACTTTGGCCCTTTCTTCACCATAGTGGTGTAGAGGGAGGGAGGACGATCCCGGAAGTACCTAATACACACCATCGGTGCACAGGGAGGGAGATCCCGGAAATACCTAATACACACCATCGGCACACAGGGACCAGCCAAGAACCATCCCAGACAAACAGCCTGGTGTAGAAACGTCTTTGTGTCATGCATGGCTTAGAGGGCAGACAGGAAGCTAGACAAGAACTTTATTTTTACTCTCCAACCAGAACAGTATAGCAACAGAAAACTCCAGTCTCCACCTAGATAAAGTCCAATGCCACCTACTGACTAAACTATTTAATAACAGCACCAACACATCTCCCGCTTTTGTTTAAATAAGTAGCAATTAAATAAATCAGTACTGTTAAAACATTGGGTAGATCAGGTATTGGTCACTCATTTCTCAATCTCAATAATGTGACTGGATTAAGTGATGATCTTTGTAATAACATCACTTTTACAAGACGGCTCTGGCATTGTGAACTGACAGAAGTTTTGCTGTTATTTTGTTATATTGCAAATAAATGAAAGTTGTTTTTTTTTAAAGATGGCTCTGTTAATCTCAGGCGCTACTTGTGCCTCTGGCAATTGCACCTTAACTGGAATAGGAAGAAGATGTCGGTTCCTATTGGCATTCCACATTAAGACTCAACAGAATATGAACTGGGTGCTTAATTTTATGGTTATAAAGAAACTGGAGTCTACTAGTCTATCCCCCCCCCATCAAGGCAGATATAAACCCACTTTCATGGCTCTAAATGTGGTACATCTCGCACTGAATTTCACTACTTATAAACATGCTGATAATTTCTTTAAACTTGATCCTCTGAAATGGCAACTTTTTCTATGTGAGGCTACTACTTTGGAATGATATTTTTCTTTAGTGTTGGAAGGAGCATTCTGATTTGTCTTCCTACTAGCAATTTTCTGGCTATGTCCAGTAGCAATCAATGATATTAATCAGTAGCTTAAAAGATTACTATATAGGTCATTCTCTCTAAGGATTTTCTTTGCAGTCTGTACTGCTTTCTTTGCCTCACTATTTTGCTTGAGGGTAGTGAAGTGTAGGGGAGAGACAGAGAGAGAGGGAGAGGGAGAGGGAGAGGGAGAGGGAGAGAGAGTTGTAAGATGTCTAGAATGATTGGAATTCTGCTCCTGTAAATTAGATTGCACTGTTGGTTACAAATTCATCTACAATGCCAAAGTGAACAAAGCTTTCTTCAGCTGTGCAACCACACTGAGATGTTAGGTAAGGGGAGCATCTCAATATTACCTTGAAGAGCAGTCCACAACAACCAAACTGGGTCAACCTCCTCATAGTTTTCTCTACCTAGTCCATAGTGCTTCCACCAGTGTTAACCATTGCAGGCTTACTGGAATCATAACACTGTATGATTGGGGCACTGGATATCATGTCCTTTCTTTTTGTCAATGCCGCCTCCTGTTCTGGTGGATTTCAGTAGTAGGTTTAGTAGTTGTGCCTTTGCTGAGAGGTCTTGCAAAATATCAACCTAGATAGCTCAACGTTCCCAGAAAGCATCTCAGTTCTGTAATGTTAGTTGGTACTTTCAACCCTCTGGTGGCATTTACCTTCTCTGGCCATGGCTCTGCTCCATGTTTTGTTATTACTTGTCCCAAGAATTCTATTTCACTTTGACAAAAAAAAAATCAACCTGATTAGCTCAAGTCTGAATTAATGGGTCTAGTTCAAGACGATAGCCTGTGTTTTGTCATAGTCTTCTATTGATGTGTCATATATTAGGATGCCATCTATGAAGACAATTACTCTTTTTATGTCTCTAAGGAATTCTGTCATCTTTCTCTGAAAAATCTCAAAATGTCACGCATTCATAACAGAATCTCCCAAAGGGTGTGATAAATTTGGCCCTCTGGTTTGTGATAAATTTGAACATTTCCTGCATTGTCCTTTTCTAATGTTATGAACGTTTCCACATCTTGTGCATGCAGTCTGAAGGGGTGGGGACTTTTGCTGCAAAGTGCTGTTAAAACCCTTGGACTGCTTTTTCAGGGTTTTCTTTTATGTTGCTTTTGCAGAGACAGGAGGAGTGATGGATTTGCTCTTCCCAAGTGATGGTGCTCCTTTTGATGTTTTGTGGAAAAGAGGTAACCCCCTCCAAGCCACTTCCAAATTGTTTTTGTCCTCTGCTCTGGGTTTTAATCAACTCCGATTGCCTTGCCGTCTCTATGGCTTTGTGAAGGCTCAAGTCCTCTATTAGCTGCATTCTTTGAGAAAGTCCTTTGTCTAAAATTCCAAGCATCACCCGAACTCTAAAGTCTTCCTCTTTTCTATCAGCAAACTCACAGTGTTCTGCCTTTCATGCTAGGCTCTAACAAATGACTCAACAGTTTTCCAGCTCTGAGCTCTTTGACAGAAGCAGGCCCTCTCATAAACCACTCTTGAGGATGAAAGAGGCATCAAAATTGACCAGAACATCTCCAAAGTTGTGCTTATAGCTCCCCCTTGGCCTGATTACTTTCACCATGTGGAGCTTTGTGGCATGGGGCCTGTCTTGATGGCTCCGTGTTGCCACCATGTTTAGGGAAGTCCCACACTTTCCCTAAACCAGGGGTTGCCATCTGGCTTTTTTATATGGCAGCTTCGTGGGAAAGCCCCACAATGGCTATGAAGTGTCTGCTGCATTGTATAACTGACACAGTGCTACCACGCAGCAACTGCGGGGCTTTCAAAGCATCTAGGCAGCCCCCTAGTAAAAGCAAGCTGATTCTTCCCGTTCAGGCTATGCTACAGGATTATTAAGGTTCAAGGCTATAATGTAGGGAACTGTGCCATTTTCTTTGCCTCTCTGGGAATTTGTGTTTTTAGCAGTTGACTTCTTACATCATGTCGTAGAAAGCTTAAAAGACACCAGTCAGGGAGCTAGACAAGAACTTGATTCATTCTCTACAAAAGGAACAAAACTGCAACAGGAAATTCCTGATTCCAGCCTGATACAACTAAGTGTAGGGCCACTTAATGGCTTAACAATATAATGACAGGATCCACACACTTTGCCTCTCACCGTTGTCAAGACAGAGCCATAGACTGGGATAGAGAGCAGCACACATCCTTTCACAACCACTGTGAGGAGAGTGGGTCTTAAACTATGTTCAACTTTGTTCCTGCCAGTCCGAGAGGCAGCAAGTGGCAACTTCTGTTTTGGGAGAGTGATCTTCAGAATTGGGAGGAAAAGCAACAGGGGTACATCTTGATGAGGGCTTTGCCCCGGGGTGGATTCAGAGTGGCGACAAGTCATTCATATGAAGCAGCTGCCATCGCAAAGCCATCCAGGGGCAAACCCCCAAAGCTCCGCTTTAAAAAAGTCGGGAACTTACCCTGACTTTTTTTGCTTGTAGCGAGGCGATGATGGCATCTGTTGCTTTGCTCCAGAGCTGCTGCAGAGGTGTGCCACAGCCGATGCTGACCCCTGATTGGTCGCCATAGGCTGGACAGGGTAGGGGGTGGACCAGCGAGCTGAACGGTCACTGGACCACCTCTGCAGATCTGCAGACCATATCATTTAAAAATAAATAAATAAAAAGGGGGTGGATGTGTGGAGCTGGAGTGCCCTGTTCCTCCACCCTGTTGTTGTTTTTCTCATTTATCTGTAAATGTAAAGCTTTGCATTTACAGATTTTTTTAAAAAACAACCAAAAAAGGCTACCCACTGAGCACCTGTGCAATGTCCTGCTGTGTGCATGGGCGCATGGGTGCGGGGGGCAGTAGCAACTTCTTCACACAAAACCTGCACTTGCGCTCCTTCCTGTGCAGATAACAGGAAGGAGTGCCAATGTGGGAGTTCGAGGCTTCGGGGCACAGACGCGACGCCATGAAGACACGGCCCAGGAATCCTTCCTAAGTGCCCTGGCTGAAAAAGGACAACTGTGGAGAAAAGGGTTGAAGTTGCATTAAGGAAGACATCATCCAGGTAACTTCTGCTCCTACCTCATGGAGTGTGTTCAACCAAATATTTGTCCAAGTTGCTCAACAAATGGGCCTTCTTTCACAACAAGAGTCAGTGTGGTGTAATGGTTAGAGTGTTGGACTGGGACTCGCAAGATCCGGGTTCTAAGTCCCCGTCCAGCCATGAAGCTCACTGGGTGACTTTGGGCCAGTCACAGACTCTCAGCCTAACCCACCTCACAGGATTGGAAATAGAGAGGAGGAGGAGGACCATGTCAGGTGCCTTGAGTTCCTTACAAGAGGGGAAAAGGCAGGATATAAAAGTAATAATAAATAAAATAAACTCTACCCTTAAAAGTTGGCCATGAATCAAGCCTAGGGTGACCATATGGAGAGGAAGACAGGGCTCCTGTAACTTTAACAGTTGTATTGAAAGGGGAATCTCAGCAGGAGTCATTGGTATGCATGCAGCACCTGGTGAAATTCCCTCTTCATCACAACAGTTAAAGCTGCAGGAGCCCTGCCCTCTTGACCAGATACAAAAGAGGGCAAGGCTCTTGCAGCTTTAACTGTTGTGATGAAGAGGGTATTTCACCAGGTGCTGCATGCCGACAAATGATACCTGCTGAGATTCCCTTTTCAATACAACTGTTAAAGATACAGGAGCCCTGACCTTCTTTTCATATGGTCACCCTCATCGTCCATTTTTTGAACTCAGGCCTGCTTAGTTGGGAAGTAAGTGGTTGAATCCCTCGTTTCTCTCTCTCTCTCTCTCTTACACACACACACACACACAGAGAGAGAGAGAGAGAGAGAGAGACAGAGAGAGAGAGAGTAAGCCAGCCAAAGTCTTTACTAGATTCCCCATTCTAAAGAGCGGAAGCCATCCTTAATAAATCTGTGTGAATTTGTCATAGGACGCAGTGGACCTGGGGGGGGAGGGCCCCCCTCCCTTGTATTTCCTGTAAACAATTCCAAAGTTGCTTTTCCTGACATGGCTGGGAAATGCAAGTTTACTGCATCTGGATGCTACTTTTGCCACTGATTTCCCCAGAAGGCCGCTCGCTATGACAGAATCAGCAGGAGTTGGAGCTGCTTGCAGACCGGGGGGAGGGGGGAGGGGGGAGGAGGGGGCAGGATGCTTTGCGCCTCTCTCTTTCCCTGGATGAATAGCTCTTTTAGGGGTCAAGAGGAAGAAAGTTCAGACTGCACAAAAAGTGTTCTTGGTGTCATGTGAGCGTCCCAAGACAGAGGCTCTCACACATCAAACCAGCAAAAGCCAGCCATTTCTAGGACTCTTTGGGGAGTGCCTCACGATTCCCACATGGTAGAACAACCAGAGCAGTCTCTATCCAAGACCATGCACAAAGCCACAACACTACAGCTGTATGTGCCTTCAATCTCTAGAGCGGCATTGTGCAATCCCAGAAGCCAGGATCTAGTACAGAATTAAGCCGTTTATGTTATTTTTAAAGGCACGACTCCAGTCCTTATTGGTGAAGTGGTAAGCTTGGAAACATCTTGGCTCTGCTCTGGGAAACTGGGTGGGGTGGGACCGGGTGGCGGAGTGATGTGTCAGTGCCCAGCATGACTCCTAGCCAGGGCTCCCAGAAGCAGACTAAATTTTATAAAATAAAATCTGCATGAATTTGCTTAATCCACAGCATTTTTAGATTTCCCCAGAACTCACAGAATCTTGGCAAAGAATGTGATTTTTTTTGTCTAGTTCAGAGTACACCTACTTGTGCAACACAAGGAATCTGTGGCCATTTCATTTTAATCACTTTTAATTAAAATTACTAATTACTTTTCAGAACCTTTTAGGCACTTTCAAAATAATGCTGATCAACATGGAGCCCAAATAACAAGGGATTGGATCCAGGTTTAGTTATGCACAGAGCATCATCGCACAGGGGGAAATCTGCTTACTGTCGCTTCTCCGCCCGTGCTTTTGTCCCTCATTGCGTTTTCTTTTGAAAGAGGAAGTAAATAACATGATCATGGCCCATCCAGGGGGCTGTTTTGATCGCGCTGCTTCTCCTGCACACAGCAGGAGATAGCGGAAACTTCTGTCCTTAAAAATAAGTCAGACTTACTGGGGTGTTTTTAGTGGTGCGAAGAAGGCTAGAAGGGGCGGGAGGCACTTGGGAGGCAGATGACATCATGAGAGGGACCTGTGAAAATCCGTGAGTACCCAGTTATGACGTGCAATAAAACGCTCATCTGATGGAGCTCATAGAGTAGACCCATTGAAATAAATGGGACTTAAAACTAGTCATGACCAAGTCCCATTGTTTCAATGGGTCTACTCTAGTTATAACTAAAACTGGATCCAACTGAAAGAATTCTGTGGCTAACAAATTTATTACAGCAGATGCTTTTGTGGATGAGTGTTCACTTCATCAAATGCATGAAATGGAGCTGATGTTCACTGTCCATGTTACTTCTCAATGTGTGAAATGTATCACACCGGCTTTGCACTATGGAGGCTCCATGGGTATGCTTGCTTCCAGGTTTCTCGGACTTCTCGTATTTGGGAGTAAAATTGATGCTCATCACACCATTCAGAAGTGACAAAGGCAGGAGCTGTCTAAGAGGTGGTACCCCAAGCCCATCTTAATAACATGTAGACCAGTGGTCTTCAACTGGTCCAGACCCAAGACCCACCTCGGATTCCCAACCTGCAACATGGGACCCACGTTAACAATTTTCTCCATGCCCAACATGGTGGCAACAACTTTGCCATGACCCAGCTGGACTGATCTCACGACCCTCTTTTGGGTCACAACCAACCAGTTGAAGACCAGTGATGTAGACCACCTCTTTCCATTGCAAAGCTCCGAGCAACTAACTGTATCCTTCAGATGCAGACTTTCTCACCTTGCATAGTAATTTATTCTGAATATGCAGAAAAACAGCTTTTGATTTCTGCGTCATGTGTGTGTGAGGGGGGGCACTGCAGGGGGAAAGCGACACCTGGATTCTCTCCTCCCATCCATTTATCACTCTGTTGATGGGACTACAAAGGAAGATTTAGCTGGACTAATAATAGTACAGGAGAGTAGAGTCAGTTCTAAGTCGGAATGATATCTATGATTTAAACTTTTACCATTTTAATAAATAAAGTTCTCTCCGGAAAGGTTAACAGCATGTTAATGATCTTAAATCCATTCTAATGTAGTTCCATTTATCACACAGTTTGCTGAACCATTCATCATGAATGGTGCATTTATACTCTGCCTTATCCATGTTCAGAAGAATTATAATATCAAAAGCCATTTCCTCTCCTCTTTCGCTTGCCTTGCATATGAAGTAGCTTGATTTCTGTCAGCCTATTTTGTTCAGCTGTTCAAGCTGAAAGATCTGAGCTGCCTCATATGCTCCCCAACTCTTGGGCAGGAATCAAGTTTCTGAATGAACTGGGGGGCTGCGGGGAGACTTCCCAAGAGAGAGTCTAATCCGTGATGCAGCCCGCATTTCACTGGGCCACTTGTGTCTAATGAAGCCCAGGGGTGCTGAAACCTAGAAGAAGCCCAGGCGCCCCAAGGACCCAAAGCCTCGGACCCAAAGCCAGATCAGCCAGGCCTGCATGTTCACCTCCTCTCCTTCTCAGAGAATTTGAGAGACCGGGCGAAGGCCGCTTTTGACATGCTTGGCCCTCCTCTCCATGAAACGATGGCTGCAAACCGCCCTGAGGGCATGTGCTAGTTGGGCAGCATACAAGTCCCATCCATCAACCAACCAACCAACCATAAGCAAACTACGTGTCCTGAGGAAGGACAAGGAGAGCAGGAGTCCTTCAGTTGTACCAGCCAAGTGCTGAATGTGCTGCCACTTCATCCTCCCTCCACCTTGCTTCATCCGCCTCGTCTCCCCGTGGGAAAGGGGTTTCGTCCTGGAAACTGGTGTGGCTCCATCCGTGCCACCTACGCCCCCACCTCCCTCTCTCGGCCCACCCGTATTGCACGGCCAGTGGAGAATGGGCAAGGCACACAAGTGGCACATGGCCCTGACCAGCTGAACCTGCATCAGGCACCACCCTTGTGAGGGACCTCGTCAGGTGCAGCTATGCAGCAGGGCAGCCCAGCCTAATGCCATCCTGCCAGGGTGCTGGCCAGGCTGGCAGGGCCATGAGCCCCACTCTGAGCAGCAGCAGCAGCAGCAGCAGCAGCAGCAGCAGCAGCAGCAGCGCTCTGACTCCAACCCAGGCGAGGCGCATCCTGCCAAACCAGCGGCACTGGAGGCACAGGGGCTTTCTAGCGAACCGGCCTATGCCAGCCCACTCCCCTGACAATGACCCCATGAGGAGCCCCCCTCACATCAGGGAACCACTCCCTGCACCCTCACGCCTGCCCATCAGTGGCAGCAAGGAGGCTGGGGAGCTTTCCCCCTTGAAGGCCTTCCAGGAGCCAGGGAGGGGCAGCGTCTGGCTGGGGCGATGGGCTCAAGGCCTCCTTTCCCAGAGTTGCTCACTGGGAGCTCTCCAAGGTCCTGCAACTCTGGCCTGGCATGCTCCACTGTGCCCTGTGGGCTTCTGCTTGAGGGCCCCATGGCTGGTCTAGCTGCGCAAAAGGAAGCATTGGGCAGGCAGCGTTCAAAACACTTGGCCCTTCTTCCCTTTCCAGGAAGGCAATGCGCTTCAGCCATTTGTGCTCTGGCCAACTCCACGTTAGAGGACTATGAGGCCTTTTATATGGGGCATCCCTTAAAGGCAGCCTGGGAACTTCCCTTTGTCCAGAATGTAGCTGCCAGGGTCTTGTCTGAGGCCAGCAGGTTGTCTCATATCACATCAATCCCTTTGTCAACTTCGTTGGTTGCCAATTTGTTTCCAGCCTCATGTCAAGACACTGGTTTTGGCTATTAAAAGCCCCAAATGGCTGGGGGCCGGAGTCCCTCAAGAAATACCTTCTTCCTCACGAACCTTTCTGTGACTGTAGCTCAGTGGTAGAGCATGTGGCTTGTATGCAGAAGGTCCCAGGTTCGATCCCTGCCATCTCCAGGTATGGCAGGAAAAACCCCGGCATGAGATCCTGGAGAGAGAGCTGCTGCCAGTCCGTGTTGACAAGACTGGGCTGGATGGACCAGCTTTCGACGTTCTCAGTAGAGGGCAGCTTCCAATGTCCATATAACCCTTTGCTGTCATCTCTGCAGTGGGAAGGCACAAGAGAGAGGGACAAGGACGGGGGAACAGCCCCTGCCTACCCATTATCTTAGGACCTCATAACTTCAGCTGGTGCGTTACGTGTTTGTCAAATGGGCAGCTTTTTTTTAGCCTAAAGCAACCGAGAAGAATGCACCCATTTTACACATGCTTACTTCTTTGATAAAAGAACTGGCACCGAGAGACTGTGTGGTGTAGCGGTTAGAGTGCTGGACTAGGAGTCAGGAGATCTGGGTTCTAGTCCCCATTCACTGGGTGACTTTGGGCCAGTCACTGACTCTCAGCCTAACCTACCTCACAGGATTGTTGTGAGGATAAAATGGAAAGGAGGAGGGTCATGTAAGCTGCCTTGGGTTCCTTACAAGAGGAAAAAACACAGGATGTAAATGCAATATCTACCTATCTATCTATCAATCATATATTTTGTGACTTGATGTGAAGTCTTGTGAAAGAGATCACGTGTTTGAGTTATTGGTCCTGCACATGTTTCTAGTTCTTGTTTTGTGCTTCTGGCACATTGTACCAATATGGATCATTATTATAATAGATTGACAGCGGTGTTCTCATGCCATCTGTGGGGCAGCCCCCTAAGGCAGTCTGCTTGGACTCCATGCTGCCCTCCTGCTGGCCTTTTCAAAAGAAAATGTTTTTATTACAGTTTTTTTAAAAAAAATTGGTTGTACTATTTTTTATGTGAAATTGCTAATTTATTTTGTTTATTTTGTTTTGTTTATTTATTTATTTTATTACATTTGTATACCACCCCATAGCCAAAGCTCTCTGGCTGGTTTACATAAGATTGGAACAATTAAAAACAATATACAAAAATTAAAACAGCAAAAACATACAATATATACATAATATACACATACATTTAAAACCACTGTAATAACTTTAAAAAGCTATAAGCCTACAAAACAAAACAAACCCAGGCTCCTCAGATATTGCCAAATGCCTGAGAGAAGAGGAAAGTCTTGACCTGGCACCGAAAAGATAACAATGTTGGCGCCAGGCGGGCCTCATCAGGGAGATCGTTCCAAAATTGGGGGGCCACCACAGAGAAGCCACTCTCCCTTGTTGTCGACCTCTGACCTTCCCTCGGAGTAGGCACCCGGAGGAGGGCCTTAGATGTTGAACGTAGTGTTTGGGTAGGTTCGTGTCGGGAAAGGCGTTCCGTCAGGTATTGGGGTCCCAAGCCATGTAAGGCTTTATAGGTTAAAACCAGCACCTTGAATTGGGCTCGGAAACATACAGGCAGCCAATGCAAGCGGGCCAGAGTAGGTCTTATATGCTCAAATCTTCTGGTCCCAGTTATTAATCTAGCCACAGCATTTTGCACAAGTTGCAGCTTCCGAACCGCCTTCAAAGGCAGCCCCACGTAGAGTGCATTGCAGTAATCTAACTTGGAGGTTACCAGAGCATGGACAACTGAAGCCAGGTTATCCCTGTCCAGATAGGGGTGTAGCTGTGCTACCAACCGAAGTTGGTAGCAGGCACTCCGTGCCACTGAGGCCACCTGAGCCTCAAGTGACAGAGATGGTTCTAGGAGAACCCCCAAGCTACGAACCTGCTCCTTCAAGGGGAGTGCAACCCCATCCAGAACAGGTTGAACACCCTCCATCCGGTCAGAAGAACCACCCACTAACAGTGTCTCAGTCTTGTCTGGATTGAGTTTCAGTTTATTAGCCCTCATCCAGTCCATTGTTGCAGCCAGGCACCGGTTCAGCACATCCACAGCCTAACCTGATGAAGATGAAAAGGAGAAATAGAGCTGCGTTTCATCAGCGTACTGATGACAACGCACTCCAAAACTCTGGATGACTGCACCCAATGGTTTCATGTAGATGTTGAACAGCATGGGGGACAAGACTGAGCCCTGTGGAGCCTCATACTGGAGAATGTATCCTAAGCACCACCTTCTGGAGCCGACCCGCCAAGTAGGAGCAGAACCACTGCAATGCAGTGCCTCCCACTCCCAACTCAGCCAGTCGTCCCAGAAGGATACCACGGTCGATGGTATCGAAAGCCACTGAGAGATCAAGGAGAATCAACAGAGTCACACTCCCCCTGTCTTTCTCCCAACATAAGTCATCATACAGGGCAACCAAGGCTGTTTCCGTACCAAAGCCAGGCCTGAAACCTGACTGAAATTTATGTTCTAAGCCATCACAAAAATATATTTGGAAAGGCAGAATATATTTTGTAGAAGAAACAAATAATATTTTCACCCTCTACATTTCAGCTATACGTGCTGAAATCCCCCTTCTACGCAAACATACAGGCCCTATTTTGCTTCTTCACATACCCAGGGGTATATCTTTATCTATATATCCCAAATTCTGTGCTAGATCAACCCAAATTCTGAGACACAATGCAACCTCCTTGGTAGCCACAGGGGTGAGAATGTGAGACCTTTCTAGCTGGCGGTGGTTCTGATGCAAACATTATCCGAATCAGGCACGCCTAAGCAAGACCATTCTGGGAGACAGAGAGGCAGACAGAAGGTTGTCCTTACTTGACACAAAAGAGTTTAGAAAGCAGAACGCTTGAGTCAATTGTCATCCACAAGTCAGCAGGTGACTGGGGACAAAAAGGATCCATCATGCTGGCTGATTTCTGAGCTATTCTCTCCAATGTTGCCCCATTAAACATTTTAGTAAACAAGAAATATTAAGGCACAACAAGATCCCCGGAGGCTGAACTCCTCTGAAGCCTCCCCCTTCTGGTTGCTGGCACATGCCCCGGATTCTTGGGCCATTTGTGGGGCAGGGCTGGTCTGTGTATCTGATGCCAAGAAAAGCCCCAATTGTGTAACCTGAGCAATTTGTGCATATGAAGCAAGTTATATATTTGTTTATTTTGCATAACTTCATTTTGTTAAATATTAGAAGGAACAAGGAGCTGCACAAAGCATTCAGGCTCCATTCCCACCCCAGGCTCCATTCAGCTTCTGAAGACAGCTGTACAGTGCAAAACATGACCCCAAGAATTCACTAGGCATGACCCACACGTTGTCCAGTTTGTCCAGGCTACAGACTTAGGGCCAGTTCACACGTAACAACAGCCCATACACTACACAGCCCATGGGCTGTTGGGAGTGAGCAGGACAGAGTGGGTACACTGCCTGCAATGGGACAGCCACTTCTAACCAATAACCTATAATTGACCCATTCATAGTTTGTGGAGTGTGACAAGCCAACCAGAGTTACTCCAACAACAAACCAGTTAAGCACTGAAGCTATTTAGCCCCTAAACAAACAAGTGCTCCAGGTTTGCACATCATGATCCACAAACTACAAGCCGGCCAACTGTAGGTAGTTGAGTAAAAGCAGAAGTGGAGGGTGCTTAGGAGGCAGTGCGTTCGTTCTCTCATGTTTGTCCACAACAGCCCAAAAGTTGTTTAAACCACGGTCTGTCGTTATGTGTGAACCATGTCATATATTTTGTTTTAACAAAGCAAATGTAGAGTCCCAAGATGTGGATTTTGGCACCCAACCCCAAGTCTGATGCCTGCCCACGCCAGGCTCAGCTCTTCTCTCTGCAACATATTCTCTCTCCCCGTCAAAAATATTGCTACAGGCCTCATCATTCTACCTGACAAATACGGAACTCCCTTCCCAGTGGTTCTGAGCTGAATCAGAGCAAAGCTTGTTTAGAGCCCAGGCAAACCTGACACAGCTAAGAGAAATATCTGAAATGGCTTTGCCAACACACTCCTGGTTAGCAACTGCAAGACTGGACATGGAACATGGGAGCATAGGAATCTGCCACGCTGTGTCAGATCCATCTAGCCTAGCATCAGCCTTGACTGGCAGCAGCTTTTGAGGGTTCCAGGAAGAATTCTCTCCTAGCCCGACCTAGAGAAACTGGGGATTGAACCTGGGAACTTCTGCATGCAAAGCAGGTGCTCCACCATGGAGCTGCAGCCCCTCCCTGTATAGGGCGCACGAGCTGCAGAAATGGGAAGAGCTATCTCTGCCAAACACCTCCCCAGCTTACAGCTGCTAAAGGCACCAGAGGAGCCCCCAGAAGCGCCCCCCCCAGGCACAGGGCAAAAGGTCTAAGAGGAGAGAAAGTGGGAGTTCCACAACATCCAAGACAGAGGCCCTTTCCACACCATTGCCCCTGGGTGCTCCCTGGTGAGTCCAAACGACATACAGGGAGTCCCGGGGGGGGGGGGGTGTTTGGACTCGGGATTTTCCAGGTTTAAAGGAAATCTGAAAAATCCCAATTCTTCCACCAGTCCTGAGAGCTACCCGGGACCACGGAAGATGTGCCTGCCCGTCCCGGGTGCAGCTACACTTACTCGTGAGTAAGCATGGCTGCAAAATGGGCACGGAGCAGCACTGCACGGCTCCGTGCCTATCAGGGGAGGGGGTGGCACTAGTTTCGCCACACCCAGGAGGGGAGGGGGAGGGGCCCTGATTGCGCACATTTTTTTCATTACTTTTTCGGAGTGCTTGTGAGCTCTATGTGGATCACCAAGAAAAAAAATAAAATGGCGGCTGAGACTTGCGATGACCCTGGAGCAGCCTGGGTCGTCACACCTGCTGATGTATATTGAGAGCACTGATCCTGGAAGCGGCTACTTCTGGGATCGCCCGAGCTGTGCCCGCTACACCCCTCTGGTGTAGAAAGGGCCAGAGGCAGTTCTGTTGCAATCCCACCATCAGGACCAACTCAGTGACCCTGTTCGGACGATGTACTAAGCCACAGCGGTGAAGCATTTTGAGCTAAAGATTATGGTCTAGCACGTTGTGGGAACCATGACTTAGCATGTCGTGGGAACCATTCCTAACCATGGGGTCTACATAAACATGATTTAAACGCACTCACTATTCATTTGCTGCAAACGGGTTAGCAGCCTAACCATGGCTTAGTGTGTTGTCTGAACAGGCCCATTGCCACATCTCCAGAGCCTATTTCACCTCTTTTAAGATGCCGTTGTTAATATTTTAAGGTTGCCAATTTTGCTGTAAGCCCTACAGAGGAGGTGTCCAGAGAGCCTTTTAACGGACTGAGAGATTAACAACCATTACTGGTTTGGGAACCACCATCTGCTGCCTGGCAAGGTCTTTGGTACTTTTGATACTAAAGAACGACTTTCTGATAATATAGGAACATTCGGTATATGGCATATGGCTAATCATTTACTGCTTATCCTTCCACTGAGTTTTTGGGCATACTATCTAGTGACTTAGGTAAGCGTCCCTCATTTTGCACATGGACTTGTCAGTTTGCACATCTGAGGCACTTTCAACCTCCCCTTTTGCTTTCTGAGGTCCCTGCCTCATTGTTTGCTTGGACAAAAACTCCACAGTGCTTTGTCTTTGAATGAACACCTCAGATCTCAGGAATGTTAATTAAGAGATGTTTGAGGCCTTACAGTACTTTCCCCCCCACCTCCTGCTAATGCTTTCAGACCATTTCCTTCTTGCCAACGAGGAAACGCTGGCAAAGGTTTTATTGTTGTACACAGAATTCTTCTACCTCCTGGATGGCCACAGGAAGGTGGACACAATACACAGGACTGTGCAGAAGTCACTTGGGGGGGGGGGGAGGAGGAGGGAAGCTTTTCCCTTCAGAGGTCTCTCAGGGTCCAGGCAACAAGCGGCTCCTGGATTTTCTCCGAAGAGCCAGAGACGTCCGCTGTCCCCACTCCAGAAGTGGTAGGGGACGCTGTATCCCACCCACCCTGTAAATAACTGAACATTTTACCAATTTTATTTCATCAACTGAGCATGTTCCCAGTTTCCTCATGGTTCTTCTCCCTCCCCTCCATCCCACTGACCTTCCATCGGTTGAGAAAGAGAGAGAGGGATGGGGGCAGTTCAAAGACACGCTCAGGCAAGTCCCACCAAGCTGCTGCTTTATTCCTTGCCCTAATAAAAGTCATACAACAAAGCAAGGCAGATTCCAGCAGTACAAGAGGCCCTTTCTGCCAGGGCCTGCCAACATCTGAAAATCCTTGGCTGCCCCTCAACCCTGTACACTTTTGCCTCCCATTCGTGCATGGTTTCTAGCCGTGCCTCAGCCCACGTGCTCCATTCCCTTGGCTACCTTTTGACAGGGGCCCTTTGGCAGTTTCCAGGCCTCCCCCTACTCCAACTCCCCCCTCTGCGCCCGTCTCCACTCCAAAACCTGCTGCCCCCCCTCCTTCCCCTCCATCACACTTTCTGGCCAGCAGAACCAGCCACGGATGACTAGGGGGGAGGCGGGGCTTGTGTGAGGCCTGGCAGTGCAGGGGGGTGGGGGTGGGGGCACAACGCAGGGGCCTACCAGCCCTAGTTCACCTTTCAGGCCCGTGAGGCAGGCAGCGTGAAGCCCTGCGCTGCTCCCCACAGAAAGCTTTCAGACACCCAGAGCTGGAGCACAGGGCAATGCCTAGCACAACCTCACCGCAGAGGATGCTGCGTGCCCACCCCACCCCCACCCCACCCCCACCCCTAGCCAAAAAGCACATTAAGAACCTGTGTGGTTTACATGATTCACAATGTCAGGCAAAGCACTTTCAGGCAGGGCAGCCCCAGCCCCGGCCGGCCCTTCCACTCAAGGGGGCAAAATAACCCACCATGCAATTGCCCAGGCAAGGGGCACTGAGAGTGCGGCACCCCGAAAGAGGGACGGCGCTTCTCCCAAACGAGGGAGGCTTTGAGGCAGAACAGTCCCTGGGCCTGGAACAGAGAGTGTGCAAACTTGGAGGGCATCTCACGCCGGTCATGGAATTAGATCCAAGTCATTTTCCATCTGAGGGGAAGGTCAATGTTGTCCGTGGGTGCAGTCGGAATATCGATCGCCTGCTAAGCTGGTGAGGGGGTGGACTGAACCCGTCCTCTGCCAAAGTCACATTGGCTGCAGTGCTCTGCATGGAGGCTCTGCAGCTTCCAAAGAGGAATTAGGCAAAGTCTGCACCTTTTTGGGAGGTGGTGTTTCTGGGGGCACCTTCACACAGCAACTACTGGGAGAGGGGAAGGGAGGTCAGCTATGACCACACTGCACAGCCAGGATCCGTCGTGGGTCCCTCCTGGCTGGTCCACAGAGCCAAAGAGCAACTACGTGGACTGGAGCTGGTTGTGGAACCTGAGCAATCACCCTCCCTGGGGTCCTGAGGCAGAGCAAACTACCCAGGCAAGAAAGACGTCAGCTCTTCCCACTGACCGATATCACACCCGCGGGTTGCAGATAGTGGCTTCTCCTTGGCCTTTCATGAAGCCTCTGGTGCCTTTTATTAGTAGGGCAACACAGTGGATATTTATTCATTTCATTTCATTTCTATGCTACCTAATAGCCGAAGGTCTCTGGGCAGTTCACAAAAA
Organism: Anniella stebbinsi; assembly: GCA_029215795.1. NCBI lineage: Eukaryota > Metazoa > Chordata > Lepidosauria > Squamata > Anniellidae > Anniella > Anniella stebbinsi. Next base: position 376,701,342 of record JARDYH010000001.1, read on the forward strand.
TTAAAACCACAAGGTACAGCGTGAAAGATAAAATATGCAAAGATAAAACTACAATATAAAACCACAATATGAAAGTACAACCAGAATAAAACTTAGCAGCAATGCAGAGACTTAAAATACCAATTTAAAATACAGATTTAAAACAGCAACGCTAAAAGACTAGGGTGGTAAAATGCTAAAGTATTGGGAAAATAAAAAGGTCCACCTGGCCCCAGAAGGAGTACAATGCAGGTGCCAGGCTAACCTCTCTAGGGAGTTCATTCCACAGCCAGGATGCCACAATAGAAAAGGCCCTCCTCCTGATAGCCACCCGCCTCACTTCCTTTGGCAGGGGTTCACGAAGAAGAACCCCTGAAGATGATCTTAGGGTCCAGGCAGGTACAAAAATAGCAGGAGCAGCTATTCCAACCACAGGAAAGTAAGGCTTAGATCCAGACTTAGTCATACTTTGAGTAAACCCATTGATTTCAGTGGGTCAACTCTTACTATGACTAAGTCTGGATCCAGCCTAGGTGCCTGTTGAAGATCTTCCTAGGCATCCAATTCTAGTGACAAAATCATTGGGTTGGAAAGGAGCTAATGGGTCATCCTGGTCTATCAGCTGTCATAAGACAAGATACTGCTAAGAAGATTCACTCCTTCAAGGCACAGACGCTCTCTTGAGTCCAACTCCCTTTCTATGGCTGGATCTACACTGCTGCTTTATAGTGGTACTGAGGTGCATTGATAACTGTTGGGGCCCATGACACATCTACACCAAGCAGGATATAACACTATGAATGTGGTATATGGTATGTGTAGATCCTGCCTTTATATATTGCTTTCATACCACTTTTATAGCGCTATATCCTGCTTGGTGTAGATCTGGCCTTAGACTCCACCGGATCAGGATGTTGCCATAGAACTTAACAGATTTTGTGCAAGAGTTCTTAAACAAATGTTGTCCCTCTTGTGAACAACCCCTGGACTGATGACATCCAAAATGGCCCCTTAGGGCTCAGGTAGATTGCAAGCATTTGTGGGCAGAGACTGCTTTTAAAACACAGAGAATGCTTTTTGTGACCTCAACAGGAAAATGCCTTTAGAACAGCCTGGCACCATTTTCTTACATCAATGACATCCCATGCAAGCAAAAACGAAGGTGCAACAGAGGAAAATGAGCATTCTAAAGAGCAGCCAATTGATCTCCACTGTTCTGTGACCCATTAAGGGAGAGACCTTACAAACACCAAAAATAATTGGGACCAATCAGTGTGTTGTGTTCCCAATTAAAAAGAGCTTGACACAGGCAAACAAACATCTCAGTTTAATGATGAACCTCTAGAACTACTGAGAGGGGCACCAGCTTGGCTTCCTGGTAGAACTTGTTATCCTGATCTCCAGGCAAACAGTCTCATCAAGCTAGCTTAGTAACAGCAACCAGAAGCTAAAGGGGACTATGGGCACATTTGCAAAGATCTTCCAGGAGAGAGGAGACCAGGTCTGACAAAGGACCAACCCGTAATCCTGATTCCAGCAGCACGGCTTAGACCCTGGAATGTGTGAAGAGCAATTGTAGGCAAACCTCGCGGCTCAGTGGTAAAGCACCTGCTTTGCATGCAGAAGAGTCCAGGTTGAATCCCCTACAACCCTGGAGAGACGCTGCTGCCAGTCAGTGTTGACAATACTGGGCTAGATGGACCTACGGTCTGACCCAGTACAAGGCAGCCTCCCATGTTCCACATCTGCAATCATGTGCACTTGGCAAAATCCAAGACGGGAGCATCAACTCGCTTTTTAAAAGTATTTTTATTGAATTGTGTACACCTCACCTTTCAGAAGAAGAATGCTCCCAAGTCAGCATGTGACAGAACAAAAACATTGCCAATATCCAGTCACCACAAAATACCAAAAATATCAAATGCAGTAAAATATCCATGAGCCAGCTGAAAACCTGTCAATCTCAAGAAGGCCATGTGCAATTAAAGAAGCCTTCAAAAAGTGGGATTGCGCTGGCATAGGGCCACAGTTGTGAGGCACCACTGATGAGGCCCGACCCCTGGTATCGCCAACCTCACATTCACCAATGACAGGACAGACTGCAGGGTCTCTGAGACTTGTCTAACTGCCCAGGTGGGTTCATATGGGCACAGGCGGTCTTTCAAGGAGCCGTGTCCTGACCTGTTCTTAGTAGCCTTGTAGCATCTGCTACTACTGACCCCCACGGAAATCAGAGATGGAACAAACCAACAACGTACAGATGCCCATCAGGCGTCTAGGCCAGGACTGCAATGGGTCCCACCCTGCCTGGCTGAATGCAGCTTTTCAGGGAAAGGTCACATGAGAGCTGAATCAGATTTATCGACAGGGAACAGAAGTCAAAGCTTGCAGGCACTGAAGGAAACCCAACTGCCTCTCTCCTAGCAAGCTCTCAGCAGACAGAAACCACTCCCAATCCTACTGCATTCTTATCCCAGGGGAAGAGCGAGCTTTTCAGCGTATTATAATTACACACCACTTCCGCCCACTTTCCTTTTAGACAGGTTGGAAAGCAATCCTGGCATAAAGAGCTCCCATCCCTGCAACCGTTCACAACGTCAGAACCACTTGCATCTCTAGTATTTGGGCTACATTGACACACAGGAAGCCCAACATATGATGCCTGATTCTTCAAAAGCTCGTCTTGCAAAATGGTGATGAACAAAATGGCGGTTTTTAAAAAAAAAATGCCCAGATGGGTGTATGGGCCCAAATACAAGGACTTCAACATGCCAATTTAAAAAGGAGAATCTGCAATAAAATGCTGCAGCACAACCCCATGATATTCTGATTCACAAACTAGCTAAAAGTGGGCTAGATGGAATAACTATTAGGTAGATCCACAGTTGGCTACAGAATCGGACTCAAAGACTGCTTATCAATGGTACCTTCTCAAACTGTGGGGAGGTAACGAGCGGGGTACTGCAGGGCTCAGTCCTGGGCCCAGTGCTCTTCAACATTTTTATTAATGATTTGGACCAGGAAGTGCACAGAATGCTTATCAAATTTGCAGACGACACAAAATTGGGTGGGATCGCTAATACCCTGGAAAACAGAAACAAACTCCAAAGTGATCTTGATAGGCTGGAGCGCTGGGCTGGAAAAAACAGAATGAAATTTAATAGGGATAAATGCCAAGTTCTACATTTAGGAAAAATAAACCAAATGCAGAGTTACAAGATGGGGGATACTTGGCTCAGCAGAAGGATCTTGGAATTATTGTACATCACAAGCTGAATATAAGCCAACAGGTGATGTGGCTGCTGCAAAAAGCAAATGCTATTTTGGGCAGCATTAATAGAAGTATAGCTTCCAAATCATGTGAGGTGCTGGTTCCCCTCTATTCGGCACTGGTTAAGCCTCATCTTGAGCATTGCGTCCAGTTCTGGGCACCACACTTCAAGAAGGATGCAGACAAGCTGGAGCGTGTTCAGAGGAGAGCAACAAGAATGATCAGGGGTCTGGAAACAAAGCCCTATGAGGAGAGACTGAAAGAACTGGGCATGTTTAGCCTGGAGAAAAGAAGATTGACAGAAGACATTATAGCACTTTTCAAGTACTTGAAGAGTACTTGATCTCTTCTCGATCATCCCAGAATGCAGAACACAGAATAATAGGCTCAAGTTTCAGGAAGCCAGATTCTGGCTGGACATCAGGAAAAACGTCCTGACTGTTAGAGCAATAGGATAATGGAACCAACGACCTAGGGAGGTGGTGGGCTCTCCCACATTAGAGGCATTCAAGAGGCAGCTGGACAACCATCTGTCAGGGATGCTTTAAGGTAGATTCCTGCATTGAGCAGGGGGGTTGGACTTGATGGCCTTAGAGGCCCCTTCCAATTCTACTATTCTATGGTTCTTGGATCCTTAACTCATAGCAGGAGTGCTGCTGGGCAGGGCTCCTGCCAGACAAGCTGTGCCCTCTTCCAAGACTCTAGAAGCTGTTCGCAGCTCAAGCAGGGCATTCCCCAGCTGCTGCCTTCCTTTTCCAATTGGCACTCAACATCCTGTAACTACTCAGCATGCTCAGTCCTAATTGGGCTGTGGGTATGGAAAGTTTGCTCCCTTAGCTTTTTTTAAAAAAATGGTTTTGCACTTCTGCAAACTTTGAATTTCCTCGGCGCTTGCAGAGACCTCCCTTTTCTTTCTCAGCAGACCCCTCTCCATGCTCCATTTCTGTCGGTACTCAGTCACCACCTAAGTCTTCTGTTAGAGGGCATGACAGAGACAGCATCCTTCCCAATATACTCCAAATGGTATGAAACCTCAAATCATGAAATTGATTGTTTTTGAGAGAGCTGGAAGTGGAAAAGGGGTTGATAAATTCATTGATTGGATTGATGGTAAGCTGGAGAAAAAAATGTTAAATACAAGACCAGTATTGTTTTAATATTTTCAAATTAGAGATTATTTAAATAGCTGGTTAAAAAACCAGGAGGGAGGATTAAGACAAATACATTTGAGAAGATAATGTGGGACAAACAAAAAAAGATGCTAACCCAAATCTAACAAATTATAATGCACATTGAAGAAAATAGACCAGATTACATTAAAAGCTGGGAGAGTACCTGGAGAAGGAACATCAGGTGAAATGTGGAAATATATGTGGAATAACTGAAAGAGATATACAGCCTCTATGTTAAGGTGATCATATGAAAAGGAGGACAGGGGTCTTGTATCTTTAAAACATTTTAAAACAAACAAAAGCGAACGACAATTACAAAGCGCCAGAAAGTATCCAACCCAAGCCAGAGCTTCCTCGGAACATCAGGCAGGCACCAGGATCAGGGACGAGAACTGGAGGGAGCGTGCCGAAAAACACTCCCTTTGATTGACTGGGTGCTCTTTTCCAGGGCCAGACCAATTGCCACGCCAGAGGCCAGCAAGGTGCCAGTGGCAAAGGAAGTGCAAGAAGTGCCCACGGCCTTCTGGCAAGGGTTGCAGTTGCATCATTTGTAATGGACTCAGTTTCTATGCAGAAGCCAGATAAGGTGATGCCAAACCATTGCCCTGTTCAATGTTTCCCACATTGTCCTCCCATCTTGTTGGTGTTTGTTACTGCTGTTTTTCCTGAACTAGTATGGATGGCAAAGCACTATTGAGGCTTTCCAGGGCTACTGTTCCTTTAATGAATAGCTTCCTCCTTGCCCCATTCTGCGAAAGCTGATCATTAGTTTCTCCTTTGATACTCACTATAGTATTCCTGAATTTCCTTGAATTATCCCATTCCTGTTCCTGGATTGGGGGAGCAGCAAAATTGTTGTTTTGTATGAGTGCAGTTTTGCAATTACAACAATGCAAAATAGTAAAATGAATTAATAAGCAAGTGCTTTATCTGCAAAGAGGAAACCAGTCATTAAAGTCCCCTGCCCTGAGCAAGGAACAGGAACTGACTAATAAAGGCAAATCAGGAATGTCACAATCAGGCAAATGAACAGGAAGAAACTAATTAGCCAGTTTAAAAGAAAGAAGCAAGGAGAGTTACAGAGAGAAGCAGGGACTTTGCTGAATGGGACTTGCCTCTGAATAAACATATATTTGGATCTTGTACATGGGGCTGTCCACACAGGCAGATGACAACTGTAGGCAGCATTATTGAATTATGTATGTATTTATCTGAAGTACATCGAAGGCACCCAGAAAGGCATCCAGAGCAACTGACATATAGCAGATTAAAGGTCCGGCCCAAGGCTTGCAATCTAAAAAGGCACAACACCCAAGGAAAAAAGAATAGAGAGGGACCAGTTTTGTTTTGCATTCACTCAGCAGGCTGCTGGAATGGCCCTGCTCTCCCTCTGAGCTCTGTCATTGCCCTGTACATTTTCCATACCTCTCAGCACCAGCCAAGCCCACAGGTTTGAGCGCCACTGGTCGGCTCAATGGGCAGGGCAAGCAGCACACAAATGGACTCAGCTGGCGCCTCCGCCCTTGAAGGAACACTGGGCCAGGGCTGGGAAGGGCAGCCACCCTTCCCAGCATCAGCCAAGTGAGATCTCACCATCACCACCTTCCTCTTGCCATCCCTCCAGGCACCTCTTGCTGTCCCCAGAGGAAGACATGCATGGTGCACCTCTGCTCTAGAACTTGCTTCAGGGCATCAAAGCCACACAGCAGCATGATCCTACTTCTAAACATCAGCTCCTAAGGGCAAGCCACGACTTCCTCAAATGCATGGGGAAATGTAACATGTGGATTGCTCTCCCAACTCCCAACTCATGCTGACCTCTTAAATTGGGCAAGGCAACAAACATGGTTGCCATCGAGATACTTCGCATTCTGCCAACCTAGCTTCACTGAAACTGCAGCGCAGAGAGATCAGACTCCTCCTGAAAAGACCCACCAGCACAAAAGACTCAGCTGGAAGGCAACAGGAATTCTCAGCTGCCTGGGCTGCCCAAGAATAATATTCTCGGGGGGGGGGGGGGAAAGAACAATTCTGCCTCTCCCTTGATCTCCATGAAATGCAAGCGTGAGGGGCAGGGGAGCCGGTCAGGTCTCACAGGGGATTCTTCCACTTACATTGGGAGGAGGAGGAGGAGGAGACGATGACCACAGGGGCCTGCCAGAACTCCAGCCAGAACTGTCAGGCCAAAAGCACACGCACACCGCGCAGTTCTCCCATGGGAGGTTTCATTTGGCGAGATTCAGAGCCAGCAACAAGTCACTGGCCTTCTCCCATTGTCAGGCAGGCCAGGTTGCTGTCCGCTTTCACAGTGTGCTGTGTACCAGAGTTGCATTCATAGCCCCATGTGAAGGGCCCTTCTGGTCTGCTTTGTCCCATGCTTATGTTATAAGCTGCTCAGGGAGGGGGGGAAGGCATTTGGGAGCCCCCCCCAAAAGAAGAAAAAGAAAGTGTGTGTTTTTAAACTTGGCTTGATGTGGCAAGCAGACCAGGCTGTTCCAGGAGGATTATCTCATCGCCATTGGGGGAGGGACGAGAGCCGCTGGAGCAGAAAGAGGAGCAGCCGAAGGGAACAGAGGAGGGCTTGATGCAAACTGACCGCTGATCTGCATATACAGCATTTGAGTTGTGGCAGCCAAGCGGTGGGGAAGAGCAGCAGGGGAAAGGGGGGAGGCTCGGGAGGACATAGCGCATGGGCCCAGAAGCCTTGCACTTCCAAAGGACATGGCACACTCTGCAACGCTGGTCAGGCGCAAAGAGATGCACCAGTTTAGTCCCCGGCAAGGGCGGATTTGGGGCAGCATTGGCACTGACATCTATTGCTTGATTTCTTACCAGGTCATCAGTCAAAGTAGATGACTGGAAGAAACATGGTGGCATGAGATGACAACGGAAACGTCTAGCAGCTTTGTTTGCTCTGTGATGGCTCCTTAGGGTGACCAGATAAAGTCCAGGTCAGGGCTCCTGTAACTTTAACAGTTGTAGAGAAAAGGGAATTTCAGCCAGTGTCATTCGTATGCAATTAGTTCCTGGTGAAATTCCCTCTTCATCACAACTGTTAAAGTTGCAGGGGCCCTGCTTTCTTTAGTATATGGTCACTCTAGTATAGTGCCTGCACCTTTAACTGTTGTGATGAAGAGGGAATATCACCAGGAACTAATTGCATACAAATGACACTGGCTGAAATTCCCTTTTCTCTACAACTGTTAAAGTTACAGGAGCCCTGACCTGGATTTTATCTGGTCAGCCTATGGCTCCTTCACCCCTGCAAAGTCAACACCTGATGCTGCACTCTTCAAGCAGCAGGACATGCAGGTGGGAACCAGCCCACAAAGGCTCCTACACAGAGTGGTCCTCACCACCACCGTTGAGGAGTTCGTATTCTGCAGAAGTTTGCAGTGGCATGGAGAAAAATGGCTGTCTCCTGCTGACTGTGGTTCACTCGAGCCACTCAATAGACCCTCTGGCTTCTGCCAGGACTAAAAATTGGGAGAAACAGGTTCTCGGGATGCTAAAATACTTTATTTTAAAGCCCAACACGTTTCGGCCTGTGTTGTTTCTTAATGCCTTCTTCAAGGGGTTGATAAGAGATGTCTGCAGAAATACTCCTAACAAGGTGACCGTCTCTTACAATAATTACTGGCGACTGGCCTGATTTGAATGCTCTCCTCCTTTTAGTTTTCCAGCCAGGACTCACCAGGTCCTGAACAGGCCAAAGGGCCCCTGAATAGGTTCCAGGGGGCATTCCGCCCAGTGCTGCGTAAGTAGAGAAAGCCCCGCACAGCTGGGGAAGGAAGGGCTTTGAGATTCAAAGGCATGGTTCCCAGATGGCCTTGAGCTGCAGCCCTCTCTTCTTTTGGAAATGAAGCATCCTTTGGCAGCAGCCTGCAGTGCCTCAGCAGAGAAGGAAGAACCCCCCCGGCACCATTCCTGATGTGACAGACAACCAGCTGCTCTGCCAGCAGGAAGCTGACGTGACTCTACCCACGCCAACCCGGTTCTGCAGTCTGCGCAACAATGCCTGTTTTGCCCATCTGATGCTACGACCTTGAGCGACAGATGGATGACATGCGGGGAAGCTGACTCTCTGTGCAGGCCTGGTGCAACCGCCACTTTTACCATCTGTAGAAATCCTCAGACCTGAGCTGGCTTCCGACCGCAGACCCCAAGCACACCGGCACCCTGCACAGCTCAACAGAAATGGGAAGCCCCCTGCCCTGAGACCCCTGAAGCTCGTGGGACAACGTTCTCCTTCCAAAGAATGACCTGGCTGGACAGTTATGCAGATTGCAGGATGGTATGATACCGATTGAAAGGCAGTGCCAGCCTAAGACACCAGCCAGCCTAAGACACCAGCCAGCCTAAGACACCAGCCAGCCTAAGACATCAGCCAGCCATCGCCTGGTGGTGCACAAGGAAAGGTGACAGCGCTGGGGGCATCTGAGTTTAGAAAAAGGGCTACTCAGGAGGTTTATAAAATCATGAAATAGTATGGAGAGAGCAGAGGGAGAACATTTATTTATTTTTTGCCCTCTCTCATAAGACTGGAATTCAAATTACTCAAATACTTTATTGCTGAGTCCGAGGGCCAAAGACTGGAATTCGAGAGGACCCAATGCAATTGATATGGGCAGTAGAATCAGCGTGGCCAAAACAAAGTACATCTTCATGCAACATGTGATGAACCTTTGGAATTCCCTACCACAAGATGTGGTCCTAATGAATATTATTTATATTAATCCTGATGCTAAGGTTGGGCCAGCTTGACATTACCAGCATCCATTCAAAGAAATGTCCCAAAGCCCACTTTAGATTCAACCTAGGAAGGACATAAGTGTATTTCTTTTTTGTCACCATAGCAACAAAACCCCGGTTCTCCCTGTCTTTAGTTAGCTCTTTCCCATCAAGTCTGAGACCCCCATAAATGCTCTAGAGGAGTTTTCTGATTCCATGGGGCACCAAGAAGCCACCCTGTCATTCCAGGTTCCAATCCATTCTTAGTTCAACTGCTTCCTTAGCATGTCAGTGGAAACCCTTCTAGCAAAGGTTTTTCTAATGGACATGCCTGTGCCTTCAGTTATCTGGTCCATATGGATTTGGGTAAGTGTGGACATGATGGAGAACTTCTGCATAACTTGGAGGCTGCCTAGACGGTGGTGGATTGCTGCTGCAATAAGCAAAACCCCACACACTTGCTACGTCGGGGTGGTGGTGGCTAATCCCAACACAGCAGCGAAAGCATGGGGTTTCTGGCGGCTGGGCCCACCCCATCCTCAGGGGTCATCATCCACCTGGCCACACCTCCGCTGCGACTCTGGAACAAGGATATACATCGGATGCACTGAGCTCGCCTCGCTCTGGAGAAAAAGGTTGGGGTAGGTACCTGCCTTTTTTGCTTTGCAGCTTCATGGGAAAGCCCCACGATGGCTGTGAGGTGGCTGCTGCATCGTATAATCAATGCAGTGCCACTGCGTAGCCAGCCCCGGGCTCTCGGTGCATATACGCAGCCGCCTGAATGTTTTCCCTATAACAGGCAAGGCTCTAGTCCTCTGGGAAATTTAGTTCTCTCTCTTCCTGATCTCCAGCTGGAGCTGACCAAGCCAAAGACTGACTGCTCAGCACCATCTTGGATCTACTGAAGAGGCCTGAATAAGGATTTGTGAAAATAGGTAACAATAGCTGCAATCCTGAAAACATTTACCGGGGAGCAAGTACCATTGAACACAGTGGGGTTTACTTCTAAGTAAACATGGATAGGATTGTGCTGTTAGGCATGTGTATAAAAAAAGCAGTATGTTTTTCAACCAGATTTTGAAAATCCTTCTTCCATTTTTTATTGGAATGCCACGTGGTTTAGATTTCCTAATAACAATATAAACGTATTTGCCTATTTTATGGCATTACCATCCCTACAGTTAAAAACCCTTTGCTGCTCCTTGTTCACATCTAAAACATCTATCTATCATCTATCTATCTATCTATCTATCTATCTATCTATCTATCTATCTATCATCTATCTATCTATCTATCAATCATCTATCTATCACAGAGCACTGAGGCTCAAAGGACAGTTAGAAAGGGTTAATTTTTAAAATACAAGTTAGTAAGCACCCATTTGGAAGGTTAGCAACAATTACTCCACCTTTGGGATGCAGTTGCTTTTTAACTGGGAGCTAACTGATGGCCTAAAGCAAGGCAGTGAATAATAGTCCCTGCTTGGCCCTAGATTACCCAACTGTGGTGATGGGCCTCTGGCTTAGATGCCTCTAGAGGGGGATAGGAAAAAATCTGGAGAAGGAAAGAGCTATCCATGGTGAAGTGGAACCTCCGTGTTCAGAGGCAGTCTCCCAGATGCTGGAGGACAGAGGATGGGAGAGAGCATCCTGGAGGCAGCTGGATGGCTCCTGGACCAGTGACTTGGTCCAGCAGGGCTCTTCTTATCTCCTCACATGTGTGCAATGAAGCCTCTGCCCATGCCCCTCTCAAAGGCAGTCCTTCAACACTGCATCAAAAGCCACATTTAAGACCAAGGGGAGGTGAAAAGGCGCTTACAATGTGATGCAGAGAGAGAGGCAGGGACCTTTGCTGCTACTCGGAAAAGGCCTCCATCAAGTAATTAGCTCGGAGTGAGCCATCCCGCCATAGGCAGAACCTTCATGTCGCTCCCTGCATAACACTAATGGAGCCAGTTTGCACAATCCTCTGCAGAGCTGAGCGCTGAGGAATCAAGTGGGAGACATCACATAGCTCATATGGATGCCCCCAAATTCCACAAGTCCAGAGGAAACGGGCTGGTGGAATGTTTTCGGTTTCTCTAACATGTATGCAGATTGGGGATAAGCCTAAATCAATAGCTGCTGATATGGTCATAAAGAATGCATGAATATTGGCCACAATATGGTGTTTCTGCACTATGAAAGCCCAGGAGCCTCAGGAAATGGTCACATGACCCATGCCTTCCTTTTTAAAACCTCCATCTACTTCATTATATTCCAAATGTATGAAGTTGCACTGGACCCACAGGTTAACAGACTGGAAAGCTACGTACAGGAATGGTCACACTTGCTGCCTCAAAACAAGGGCCCTGCTTTGATGGCGCTGGGTTGCTGCCATGTTTAGGGAAACCTCATGCTTTCTCTGCTGTGGGATGGCAATGGCTAATCCCAATGCAGAGGGAGGGCACAGGTGTTCCAGTGGCCATTTGGCACGCTAGGCCCACCCCCTGCCCTGTGCTTGGGTGGACAGTGACCAATCAGGGGCTGCCGTCCACCCAGGAACGCCTCTGCCATGACATCAGAGTGAGGTTAGACAATGGATGCGCTGTACTCACCTTGCTCCAGTGAAAAAGTGAGGGTCCTTTTTAAAATTGCAGCTTCATGGGAAAGACACGCAATGGCTACAAAGTGGCTGCTGTATTGTATAACCAACGCAGTGCCACCGTGCAGCAACCGTGGGGCTTTAAAAATATCCAGGCAGCCCCTAGAATGGCGGAAGAAATTGTGCGAAATACTATGGGTTAAAAGAACAGCTTGCTGCCAGTCTCTGTATAAATTTGCTATACTCACTGAATCACAGAGCTCTGTGGTGCTATATGTAAGACATTACTACTCCATGTTTCAAAATTGCTTTGCATGGCTTAATCCTGTGTAAAAGGGATTTTTTTCCTGCTTATTTCTTAATTTATTTTTTAAATAAAAAAGAGCCGTCCAGCAGAGTTGTTTCAGGTGGCCAGGGGCCTTTTACACACTGGCCCCCAAGAGGAGAATTCAGACCTGTTGATAGCCCACTGTGAACAATTTGCCCAGCACTTTGCAGACAAAATTGCTCTAATCTGCTCCGTCTTGGACGCTGTAGTTGATACAGACCCAGTGGATGTAACTTTGGCACCTGCTTGTCCAGGGTTATTGGATACTTTTTCAATTTGTACAGCCTTGGGATGTGGACAGGATCCTTGGAGAGGTAAGAGCCACCACATGTATGCTAGGTCCTTGCCCTTCTAGGTTCATAAAAGCAGCCAAAGGAGGACTGGTCAAGTGGGTGAGTGGAGTGGTTATTGTCTCCCTCCGCCAAGGCAGGATTCCACCCTGCCTGAAGGAGGCCGTAGTACAACCTATGTTGAAAAAGGCCTCCTTGAACCCCAGTGTATTAGACAATTACTGGCCAGTCTCCAATATCCCATTTCTGGGCAAGGTATAGGAGCATGTGGTAGCCTCCCAACTCCAGGGATTCCTGGATGAGACGGATTATCTAGATCCATTTCAATCTGGCTTCAGACCTGCTTATGGGACAGAAACAGCTTTGGTCGCCTTGGTGGATGACCTATGCTGGGAACTGGACAGGGGGAGTGTGTCTTTGTTGGTCCTGCTGGACCTCTCAGCGGAATTCAATACCATCGATCATGGTATCCTTCTGGGCCGCCTTGCTGGGATGGGACTTGGAGGCACTGTTTTACAGTGGCTCCATTCCTTCCTGGAGGGGTGGACCCAGAAGGTGGTGCAGGGGGGCTTCTGTTCGACTCCTTGGCTGTTGGCCTGTGGAGTCCCTTAGGGTTCTGTTTTGTCCCCCATGCTATTTAACAGATACATGAAACCATTGGGAGAGGTTGTCCAGAGTTTTGGGGTGCGGTGCTACCAGTACACTGATGACACCCAACTCTACTACTCCTTTCCATCCAAGGAAGCTGTTTCGATGCTAAACATGAGCCTACCCATGCTGTGAGATCTTCTGGGGAGCATTTCAGTCCCACCTACATCCCTGGCATGCCTGATGGGTACGTGGAAGAGGGCCTTCTTGGTGGCTGCCCCAGTGCTCTGGAACTCCCTTCCTAGGGAAGCTAGACTGGCTCCCTCCCTGGGGTGTTTCCGGAGGCAAGCTAAAACTTTTTTGTTCCGGCAGGCTTTTGGGGAGTAGTCTGGACCTCTGTTTATGCGTTATTTATATATTGGATTTTAAAAAATTATTTGTATTTTAAATGTTTTAAATGTTTTAATATTGTAATATGTTTAATTATATGTTTAATTATATGTTTAATTTTTGTATATCTCTATCTGTCTTAACTGTACATATTTTAATTTGTAAAGCTGCCTTGAGTCCTAGTAGTGAGAAAAATGAGGATATAAATAAATATCATCAGCATCAGCATCATCAGCATCAGCATCATATTTCATAGTTGTTTTTATGTAATTTTGTATAATTCTGTAATGTTTCACTTTTAAAGAGGTGGCTTGTTCAACAGACCATGCAAAACAAGACTTCCAGCTTTTCTTTCCTGGGTTATTTAAGCAAATTGGTTTGTAATCTTATATGCACCCACTGGAGTCAATTGGGCTTATTTCTGAGTTTGCATGTATAGGATTGCATTATGACTTGCTTCAGTTTAAGAGAGCGAGCAAGCAAGAGAGAGACCAATGACAGCAAGGAAGCCAAAGGCCAGATTTCATGCTTACGCCTTCATGGGTGTCCAAGGACATGCTGTTCATGGGTTGATTCAGGATGGTCAACCACTTGCCATGAAATTTCAAGATGGGGGAAAAGTGCAGGGTTACAAAGGCAGGGTTACAAATGTCCTTCAGAGTCTGTCCTAATCTGCATCCATTTAAACATTAAAAGAGGACAGTGTGACATTACTTACTTAACACTGACACTGTTTGGTTTTTCCATTGGTTTTATAAGCTACACAGTTCCCTTTTTAACATTTCACTCCAGAGGGAAAATTAGAAGATATATAATGAGAGGAGCAGTTTATAATGCCACCAACCCCTCATCTCCATCACTGGGCGGATTCACACAACATGCTAGCCCACCATGGGTAGATAAATATTATAATCAAACAATACTCCATTGCCTGCCGGTCTTCAATCCATCCCCGAAATCTGGGATGCTGTAAAAAGGCTGGCCAAGACAGCTGGATGCCGCCATTTGGCTGAGTCTCAGCCAAGGGGGCTAAACAAAAAGGAGAAGACCCCGTCCCCTTCCTGCCCCTTTTGTACTGTTTCTGCTTCCATCCTTCTTGTGTTCTTCCCTTCCCTCCCTCCCTCCTCCCCTCCCTGCTCCCTGTAGATTCTGTGGGGATGCCAGAGGGGGGGCTTCATGACTTCATCCAGATTTATGGAGCCCCCCCTCCCCCTGACTGCTCCAGTTGGCTAGAATTCACCCTGATGAACGTATTCAAATGAGCTCGATCGCATGTTTGCAAATGCATTTGAATTTAGCCAAATAGGCCTACTTGGTGATTAAACCTGAACATCATATGAAGCCGCAGGGGAGGGGAGAGGAGAGCAAAACCCCAGTGACCCTCAACCTGACGGAGAGCTTAATACGAAGCAAGGGAGGAAGGGACAACCCCATGCCTGGGGATGGGTTCGTGACATCGCTGCCAGCTGGGATGGTGCAGAGTCCATGTTTGCACCCCGTGAGTGGCTTTCCCATTCCCTGAACAGAGTCTGGGCGCCATTTGCATTGCAAATCCATGAGCAGAGGCGGCACACCTGGCCTCCCCATGTTGATCTAAAGCACGGAAGGCAATATCCTGCCAAGCAGCCTGCTCCGTCCTGCACACACAGCAGCCCAAGGCCTGCTGCTTTTGAATGAGCAAAGCCCAACAAACAAACAGGCCCGCAGCAAAGGCATTTCCAGCCAGCGAGAAGAGCTGTGCTGTTAGTTACCTTCACACACATCAGATGGCACTAGCAGCTGGACCACACACTGTGGCTGAAAGATGGCCTTTTAACTCCGGGACAGCTATAGCAGGATGCAGCCTTTGAACTCAAAAAGCCAGAAACCGCAGAAGGTAGATGGCAGGCTTGATATCGTGTCACACAGGGAATGCAGAGCCCATCATAGCCAAAGGCTGCATCCTGGCCCATTGTAAGCATTGCACAATCTAAAAGTCAGCAGATCCAGGAACAGGGATGCTCTCTCCTCAGTGGCTGCCACAGTAGCCGCAACGCTCCGCTGTGCCATGAAACAGGAGGAGGGTTTCTGTGCCCACTTGGTGACTGCAGCACTGAAATGTTACGTCCCCCGGGAGACTGGCTGCATTGGGCCATCTAGTCCAGCACTCCATGTCTGGAATCCACAAGCCTTCTTCCCTAAAAAGTGTGCTAGCTCAGCTAGGGCTTTTCTTTTGGTCATCCAGGAAACACATGTGTGAGCTGTGGCTGGCAATCAACGTGCATGTTGGGCTAATGCTGGATGGAGAATCCCACGCTGCGTTTGGGTTTTTTTTTGTAATTGTTTTTTGCCTGCTCCTCATAAACTGGCAAAACCAAAGAGGTTCCTTACAGTTCAGGAGCTTGTAGCTCCATTTGTTACCCAAAAAAGTAAAACATTTTAAAAAGTACATTCAATTTGTAATGACTGTTTGAATACATTGTATTTTTAATATACCAAATGAGATAATTTCATGCCAAACCAAATTGTACATAATTACATTTTATGTTCCGAAAGTAACAAAGTGACTTTTGATTGGTAAAAAGTGCTACTATTGCATTTTTAATTTTTTCCCCTGAAAATTCCATTTCCCCCCCCCCCACAAAAAATGGAGGAAAAACAGGTTTTTTCCATGGCTTCATAATTTCCTGAAATTTTACATCTCTAGGAATAAATATCTCTTTGGCCTTTTAAGTCAGCCTTCGCCAACCAGCCTTCTCCAGCCAGCATCCTGGGAGTTGTAGTCCAACACATCAGGAGAGTACCAGGTAGGGGAAGGCTGTTCTAGGTGGTCTGTTTTTATTTCTGCACTAGTTTTATTCACTTTCCTATATACTCAGTGTTGTGTATATAATGGTTTTATAATATATAATGTTGTATATATAGGCAGGGTATAAATTGAAATAATAATAATAATAATAATAATAATAATAATAATAATTTTACCTACTGACACTCTGGTAACTGGTAACTGTTCCTCTTAGGGGTTTCCTTTTAACTGTAATATTTATTGCTGTTTATTTGAGAAGTTGTGAGCCGGTCTGGATGCAATCTCATGGAAAAAACAGCATACAAATAAATGGAGGAGGAGGAGGACTTCTTAGTGGACCTTTTTTCTCACCAATAAAAGCCCTGCTGGCTCCCAGAGAAAAATCTAACCAGAAAAGTGAGCAGCAGGGAAGCAAATATCTGCTTTCCCCTCCCAGGACAGGTAACTGCCTAGGCAAAGCTGTTTTTGTTTTGTTTTTCCATTTGCAGGGCAGGATCGCCTTCTTTCTTGCCAGGGATAACTGCCCTCTAACCTTGCTGTGTTAAGCTTGTGACAGAGTTAGGGTGCTTCCAGATGGAGGGTCCCTAACGCTACAAATCAAAAGACGTTAAGGGCCTATCCCTTCTTTTCCTCCTTAACGGACTTATTTCTGGTAAGAAAAAAAGCTAGGAAAAGCAGTAAAACACACACACACACACACACACACACACACACACACATACGATATGTTACAAATGGAAGCTGACAACATCTGGACTCCTGCAAAATTCTGTGTTTGAGGCAGGGCAATTGCACACACTAAAAGCCTCTCCTGGAAGCAGCCTTAGCCTGCAGCCTAGTTCCCATAGCAACATGCCACACACTAGGCTGACCAGATAAAATCCAGGTCAGGGCTCATGTAACTTTAACAGTTGTAGAGCAAAGGGAATTTCAGCCAGTGTCATTTGTATGCAATTAGGTTCTGGTGAATTTCCCTCTTCACCATAACTGTTACAGTTGCAGGCACTATACTAGAGTGACCATATACAAAAGAAGGCAGGGCCCCTGCAACTTTAACTATGGTGATGAAGAGGGAATTTCACCAGGAACTAATTGCATACAATTGACACTGGCTGAAATTATTGGCTGTATATTGTCTTTTTAGTGTTCAATCTTTCAAGTTTTGTTAACCGCCCAGAGAGCTTCGGCTATGGGGTGGTATAGAAATGTAATAAATAAATAAATAAATAATAAGTGAAATCTCTGCTGGGGCAACAGGGAAGGTGGGAAGGGGTTAATGTCCACCCCCCTGCTAGAAAGAGCCTTTCTAAGGAATAGGACAGAATTGGGAGCATACAGGGATACCAACGGGGGCAAATATAGCAAGAAAGGGAGGGAGGGAATCAGTAAGATTTTGCTTGGTTGGTTTTCCTTCTAAGCCAGATCTCATCTGCAGCCTGCATGTACACACCGGCCATGCAGCACCTGGTGAAATTCCCTCTTTGCCACAACAGGTAAAGCTGCAGGAGCCCTGCCCTAGAAGGCAGGGCTCCTGCAGCTTTACCTGTTGTGATGAAGAGGGAATTTCACCAGGTGCTGCATGCATACAAATGACAACTGCTGAAATTCCCTTTTCCATATGACTGTGAAAGACACAAGAAGCCGGTCCTCCTTTCCATATGGTCACCCTAGTCAACACACAACTGTGGCCACTCTCCACAAAGCAATGCGAGCCGTTTCAGGAGTGAGGGAGACAGCGCTGCTGGTGGGGTTCTCCACTCATTTATTCACTTATGATTCATTTAAGATTTTTCTCTATCCCCTATTTTTTGAGCAGTCCCTCACCAAGCAAACTACAATAAAACTGTTGTCCAGCATAACAAAAAGTGACCTCAGATTAAAAAGAGATTTATTTCATTTCTGCCTCTGGTAAAACAGGTCTGGCAGGTTTTGGGACTGTTTCAACCTGATCAGAGGCAACAGTGGCAGGAAAAGAATTGTGTATGTAGACCAGGAAAAGCAAAGGCTCCTCTCCGTCTCAACCCACGTTCTGGTCTCTTGGAAGCAGCTGTCTGTCTTCAGCTGAGATGAAAATGCCGGCTTTTATCAGCTTATACCAACTACGGCTTTATCTGGGCAAAATAGCTTAGCTATAGTCAGGCGTGTTGCTAGTCCCAGGTTCATGGGGGGACTGGCCCTGAACCTATTTCTCAGGAATAGTAGGATGCTCAGGGTGCAATCCATACCAGCTACCCAGAAACAGGGGTGTTGCTAGTTCAGGGGCCCTACTCCCGAATCTATTTCCTAGGACTCTGGATCTATTCCACAGATCCCTGAATGCCCATTGGTGCCAATAGAAAATCTCTCCCCCCCCCCCCGTTTAATTGCCATGCAGGGCAGGTTTCAAGGGGGGGTTGCAGCCAGGGAGTGCAGGGGAGGATTAATTCTCCCCCCTTCTCAAATGCTGCAACATCCACCTCCCCCCCGCCAAAAAACCCACAAATCTCCTCTGAATGGCAATTAAGCTGGGGGGTGTACATTGGTTTGGTATGATCTGGGTCAAGGTTCAAATTAAATGAAGAATTTTCTTTATTTTTAGATATAAATTCACATATGCAGATTTGAGGCAGATTTGTGTGCCCCCGCCCAAACCTTGTAAGTGCCTAGCTATACCCCTGGCTACAGTTATACATGCTCTGGCAACATCTTGTCTGGATTACTGCAATGCGTTATACATGGGGCTGCCTTTGAGACTTCAGTCAGTCCAAAATATGGCAGCGAGATTGCTCACAGTGGCCCCGTTCAGAAAACACCTTAAACCATGGCTTTAACCATGGTAAATAAGGCTTTTTGCTTTAGTCATCATGGTTAAAGCCGTGGTTTAAGGTGTCTTCTGAACACAGCCTGGCTTTCTGGCTTAACCACCATGGTTGAAGCCGTGGTTTAAGGTGTCTTCTGAACAGGGCTAGTGACTGGTCGATATGAACATATTATAGCAGGTTTTGTGATCTGCACTGGCTGCTAGTCCATTTCTGGGCCCAATTTAAAGTGCCAGCATTAACTTTCAAAGCCCTCAACAGATCATTTCCTCCCAAATATACCTCCTCAGACCCCAAGATCATCTGCAGAGATGCTTCTCCGGGTACCTCTGCCAAACGAGGTGAGGTGGGTGACTATTAAGAAGAGGGCCTTTTCAGTGGTGGCATCCCGGTTGTGGAATGTCCTCCCTGTAGAGGCTCACCTGGCACTTACGTTGTAGTCTTTTCAGTGCCAGGTGAAGACCTTATTCTTCCAGGCGTTTTAGTGTTTTAGCTTTTGTTCTTTTTAAATCTGTTATTATATTTTAAATCTTTACACGGCTGCTGTTTTTTACTTTGGTTTTAGACTGTGGTTTTAAATCTATCATTTTATTATACTATGTTTTATGGTTTTAACTGCCCAGAGAGCTTCAGCTATTGAACGGTACAGAAATGTAATAAATATGTTTTTAGGTGCATCTACAAAGCAGCCATGTGCAATCTGAGAGATGCGCTCCAGGGGGCTTGTAATGCCACAAAGCATGCTGGTGCATGACCCAAGAAGAGTCTTACGCTAGCATGATCTGTAACACTGCAAGGGTTCATGGGGTGCCCCTAGGAAGATAGTCTGGTGCAGCTACGAGGTCATTACATAATGTCAGGCCTGAATGCAGAGGTCACGTCCCTTTGTCATCTCACAGAACTGAAGGTAGATGACAATGAATGGATTTTGGTTGATCTTAAGATCAGGTCATCATCACTTTTACAGCAGAGCATGCACAGAAAAGGAATACTATTTACGTAATATGCTTCCTGCCAGCTGGTGCTTTAGAAACAGAACATTTTAACACAATAAAAGCACTTTAATACAATCTACTTTCAACCCATTTTTAAGAAGGAGGAAATGAGTGGAGAAGAGGAAAGTTACACTTAGGGGGTCACACAAGGGGTCACCCTCCAAAAACAACCCGGGAATCAAATTCGGCCAATCTTTATCCATTTCCTTAGCGGAAGCAATGTGTATGCATGCTCATTACACATGATAACATATGGACTTCATGCAGTTTCCCACATGGAATGTGCCCTCAGCTTGCATTAGATTTAGCCAACAGTTAGATACTGATATCTACTAAGCTGAATCTACTTTTTATTCTTGTCATTTGAGGATTAACATAGAAAAAATGGTTTGTCCCCATTCAATATTGCCTTCCCATTTCTGCATAAATCAGCTTATAATAAAATCTCAACAGCCCTGGGAAGAGGAAGAATGACATCATTTAATTCTGCCCAGGAAAGTGTAGGGAGGAGCCACTGCCTGGTGCCCTGGACAAAAGTCTCATCCCTCTTGGCACATTTTTAAGGTACAGGAAATGCCGGAGCTCTGGGTTCCCCACATGCCCTCCATCCCCCATGCCCACAGGCAAACGGCCTCACTGGACTGAATGGGAGCGTTTTGATTCGCTTTGGAGGGAGAAAGAAGCCTCTCCAGGAGACACTGTGCCTATTCTTTGACCACTCACAATGGATCAGTCAGGCCTGATGAAAGAGGGGCAATAAGTGAAGAACTGTACCAGGTCCCCTAAGCTCAGAGCCATCCCTTCAGACAACTGCGAGACAGACTGAAGTACAATGAGCAAAAAATAGACTTTACAGGCAAACCATTGCACATCGCTATCAGTCCAAATAGGGCTGCCAGTATCACCTCCAACATATTTACATTTTTATATTTCTATGCCACATCTGCTGTTCTCTCTAACTGCCAACCTGCCCTGGGTACAGGTGAGACAACATCTACAATCCTCACAAAATTAGGCTGACCAGATAAAATCCAGGTCAGGGCTCATGTAACTTTAACAGTTGTAGAGCAAAGGGAATTTCAGCCAGTATCATTTGTATGCAATTAGTTCCTGATGAAATTTCCTCTTCATCACAATAGTTAAAGGTGCAGGCACTATCCTAGAGTGACCATATACAAAAGAAGGCAGGGCCCCTGCAACTTTAACTGTTGTGATGAAGAGGGAATTTCACCAGGAACTAATTACATACAAATGACACTGGCTGAAATTCCCTTTGCTCTACAACTGTTAAAGTTACATGAGCCCTGACCTGGATTTTATCTGGTCACCCTACACAAAATTATCCTGGTGAACACAACTGAGGCTAGGGTGGCCCTATGGAAAGGAGGACAGGGCTCCTGTATCTTTAACAGTTGCATAGAAAAGGGAATTTCAACAGGTGTCATTTGTATGCAGGCAGCACCTGGTGAAATTCCCTCTTCATAACAACAGTGAAAGCTGCGGGAGCTATACTAGAGTGACCAGACACAAAAGAGGGCAGGACTCCTCTTGTTCATAAGCACTGCATGCCTCCCGCTGCACCCTCCTTGCCAGTGCAAGAACCACTGCTCAGCAGGCCTTTATTAGAAAGTAAAAGTCCTCTTATTTTGTACACACCTGGCTTACAAAAGAAAAGGGAAAGCTGGTACTCCAAAGACTGTTCTACTTGAGGCTTTTAATGACGCAGTTTATCCGGATCAGCAGGCAGTTAAACATTGATGGATTTACACCACTGAAGGGGCACGTTTTTATGTAACACACGTTTCTTCTCTGAATACGGTTTCCATTCATGCTGCTTATGGTATCCCCCCAGTATGTAATCAGACAAACAACTGTTCATAAACCCATTCATAATTGGTATCAGTCACCGTTTCTACGTTGCTCTGCCTAAGATCATCACAGGATCTTCCCCACCAGGTTTTGGGGGGCCTTTGGGCAAGACACCCTCCATGGGCCCCTTTCCTCAGTGAGTCTGCCTCCTTTCCTCCATTGCCACCTGCTCCTCCTCCTCCGCTCTCTCATCATCGCTACCGCTTGCTTGCTTGCTTGCCAGGCAGGCAGACAGACAGGCAGGCAGAGAGCCCGTGAGCAAGGAGGCAGGGAGACACACCTGCTGCTGCTCCTTCTCCATGCCACTGTTGTCTGGACCAAGTGAATAAGCCGTTGCAGCGATGAAGAGCAACAGCAAGTCCAGGGAGCTCTTGTCAGAAAGCCCCTGCTGGGATGTGGGCCCAACCATGCCTACACCTGACACTGCCCCTGTTCCCCACAGCTTGTAAGCCAACAGGACTGTTTCAGGTTGCTGGCGATGGCTTCAGAACGGACCAAAGGCATGGTTCGCGCGCACACACGTTCATCATTTGACAATGACCAAAGCCACAAAGAAGAACTTGCATCTGTGAAGGCATCAACCCACAGGTGTGATGCCCCAGGCAGAACTTTCATTTCTCCCCCCCCCATCCCAATCTCCTCAAGTGCACAAAACCTTTCAGGCCTGCTGCCAAGGTAAGCAGACTGAGCTTAAATGTGAAAAAGTCAAGCGATTCACCAACCAGGCCTTCATGGCTGGCAGCTAATGGCTTGAACTACTTCCATTGAGACACCTTGTGCCTGAAGCCATACGACCGTGCTGTGATATGCAATTTGTGGAGGTCCGTTCCCAGATGCAAGTCTATGTTGCAATGCTTAATGTTGCTCTCATTAAGTGACAAATGACATACACAAGTGTGATGCCAGCCCAAACCATCCTGGGACGGTTCTTCCTCACCAGCTGTGCAGGCCTAAATCTGTGCTGCAATTGACAGCCTGCACGACCCCGTCTGCACACGGTCCTTCAGCCTCCCCCAGCATTCTCATGTTGCCATACCAACCACCTTCACCAGCCCTGTTCCCACTACCAGTGTCTCCCTTGGCAATTGAAGCACCCGTTCCCCTCTCCCCTCCCCATCCATGCTTCTCTTTGGGAACCGGCACAGGCAAGCAGGCAGGCACTGAACGCTTCCAGGAGACACAAAACGGTTGATATTTGCTGACTTGTTTTCATGCCTCTGATGGAAAGTTACAAAAGAAGGCTACAAATGGATTCAGGATGAACAAAGGAGCAGGCGGCTCCATCTCTTGCTACGTTCTCAGCCAGAGAAGGCTCAGATTCCGGGGTCTGCATTGGCTGGCTGGATCACATCCGTTTCTGGTTGTGCCTGAGTCCAGTAACTGCAAGGTGGGAGGCTGGTCGTTCAAAGTCACCACTGATTGAATTAACCATTAGATGAGATTTGTTTTCTACTCATTTGCCCACCCTACCCTTTTAAATAAGTTCTACCACTGCATTCTGCACCGGTTTGTGGTGGGGAGAAGGTGTGAAGCTTTCCCCACTAGGCCACAGGATCAGATCCTCTGATCTGGGACCCTTCCCCATTCGTTGATGTGTGGAGACTCTCTAACCCTGTTCCTGCAACATGTCTAAACACACAGGCTCCGTTCAGGCCTTAAGAGAGCACATGAAGGATGGGGCACAGAGGGCCCCAAGGTGTGATTCACCTTTCCATATTTTCATATCTACAGACAGGTCACTACAGTAGTTATGCAGTGGTGAAGGAAATGCACTCTGCACTTCCACAGGGACATTTCTATTTATCCATATTTCATCTATTCCAGCAATTGGGCCCTAGCACTGAAAATGTGAGGTCAAAGCAGCCCTGAAATTCCAGGGCTGAGCTCTAGCAAGCCCTGGAGCTTCCCATAGGGTGTAGCCCCACCCCCCAGTGCTTGAAGAATGGGGAGCTCATTGCTCTGCAGATACCTTTCTAGTGGCGCACCTGCATTCCTCCGGTGGCACAACCCAACGTGGTCTGCAGACCTGAATAAACAGATAAGAAGCTGTCACCCCCAGTTTAGGTTACAATTTCACAAGGCTTTAGCCATTTTAACTTAGGAGATTTCCTCTAATGAGCTTCATCAATAGACGTACCTTCATGTTGGGGGATTCCAGGTAACTAGTGATATTTTTAGCACCTGTGCTATCATTACCAGGTCAAAGAGGATTAGCCAGCATGCTCATTGGTGACATCTCAACAGCCTTTAGCCCAACTTGGGTGTTGCAGCAATGTCTCTGCTCGCTGTGCCCCCCTGGAATCAAAAATCATACCCCCCAGTACCTTCATTTATTCTGTTTCTTTTATGGAGGAGGAGGGGGCTATACAGAAGATCCACCCATCTCTCACTCACACACACAAACTACTGCAAGACCTGCTTAGCTTCTTTCTGGCTTCTCAGGTTTCTCCAAATACACTGCTCACACATTTTCAAACTTATATAATCAACCGTAAAGTCTAGAATCTTGTTTTTAAAAAAGAACATTGAGCTTCTAAGGATCTGTCAACTTTGGTGCCTGACACTAAGCGTCATGCCTGTTTGATGGCGACGTTCAGGATATGCCCCACCAGAACTCTGAACTTCTTCTGCCAGCACAGCGCAATGGTACCTGGACTGCTTCCAGAGGGCTCTGAGCACAACCAAGTAGAAGACCCGATGGAGCTATTCCACCTTTTTCTCCTCAACGGATTTTTGGGGGTAAGAAAAAAGATGTAAGAAGCAGTGGGAAAACACAGGAGAGTTACAAGTGGAAGACAAGCCCATCTGCCCCCCCCACCGTAAAGTTCCATGTATGAGGCAGGGCGATGGCATTATAAAGCCCTCAAAAAGACGTACCCTGTTCTGAGCCCACTAAGGATGCAATCCTATTTGGAAGCAAGTCCGTTGACTTTAGTGGGATTTGTTTCTAAATAAACATGCACCAAATCAGGCTGGTTGTAACTGTTAAAATTAACATAGGAAGGTTTAAGTTAATAATTTGAATTAATTTAAGAAACTCACCAGAGTTCCAAGCACTAATGACAAACCTAGCTGGATAAAAGTCAGCACTTGGTCTCTTTTGAGAAAAGGTTCAGTTTTTATGTTTGAATGTTTCAATTTAGTTATGCTAGGAGCTAGAATGTGAAAAATGTAAGGACCCTCTTTGGGCCCACAAGAACCAGAGGATACAGTCATGGAGGATCTTCCTGGAGAGGAAGGAGTTAATGCTTGCAAAGCATTTTTGAAAATAAATACAACATGGGAAGTGTCAACTGTTCCCCTCCCTTTAAAAAAAAAGAAAATATTTAAAAGACAGTCTGTTTAATTCCTCCCTGGGGTCATATTGGTATTTGTAAATGGGAGTTACACTTAAAAGGACTAAAGGCCATTATTTGCCTAGAAGGCTTGAAATTGCATTCAATTTTCCTTTCTTATTGGGACTTAAAACTTTGGGCACGATCCATCAGGAAGTTCTCCTGCACCACTCCTGTGGAAACGCCCAGGAGAGTTTCAAGAATAGAATATTCACGTTAAGAGCAGCATAAAATATCTGCAAAGGATGACCCCCCATGGTTCCCACACTGCCACAATCATTCAGTCAAGTGAGGAAGGAACAGCAGACAGGAAAGCAGAGGCAACTCTGGAGACAGCGGCTCACTGGCCCTCCCGGCCCCTGGCCTGCTCCTCTCATCCACATCCCCTTGTTTCCACATGCAAAGAGGAAAGCCGAAGGGCCCTGCATGTTCCTAGCAGGACAGAAGGCTATACAGAAGGCTACTATTCCAGTGATCCAGGTTCTGCTAGGGTGCAAGGCACGGATGGAGGAATAGCCATGGCTTGCCATGCCAACTCACACCTGCCCATTACCGGAACGTGAACCTGACTCAGGTCCCCTCTACAAGGATTCGCTTTTGCGCCTGGTTAGGTGATTATGCGCATAATCGCAGAAGCGCATTTACGCCTAATACCTCTGCACGAGAGGTGGCGAGAGGCGGCGAAGTGCATTAACGGATGACCAAAATGCGCTTTACAAGTAGTTAATGCGCATAAGCGCTTGTTCACATAGTCAAAATGCGCTTTAACGGCCGGGGCAAAATAAAACTCGCTGTTTAACGCGCATTCGATAATGCGCATAATCGGAGGGATAGCGCGCCTCTACGCCTGATTTGCGCTCCGTTCTTGTAGAGGTAAATTTTTTTAAGCGCCTTGAAAGAGCTTTAAATGTCTCTTGTAGAGGCAGCCTCATTCAGTGGTGCCCAGACAACTGGAGCGAGGGGGCTTCCTGTGCTCTCTGCAGTTGCCGTGCGGATCCAGGGACCAAGACCCTGCAGCCACTGAGGTCAAACATTCAAATTCCTCCCCGCATGATAATACATAAAACGTAATGGCTTGGATCCAGGATCTGCCTTCCGTTGACAGAAGGGCTTCACTCACTGAAGGTGCCTCCACCCAGTTTTGGGGATCCCACATACCCAGACACCACAAGTCACTGCATTCAACAGGGCCCTCGGGCCCTCTATGCAACATTTTCAGGGGCCTGCTATGGGGAAGAGAGTGTGGGGACGTCCGCTTCCACCAGCCTGACTGCAGGCAATAATGGTGAGGCCGGTCCTGGAATCCAATATTCCCCCTTACAGAGACCCAAATTCTGCAATATTCCATATTTCAGTTCAGCAGGCATTTCATGGCCGCAATTAAAGTCAATCAGAAGATCATTTTAATTTGATATTATTTCGAACGCTGCGTCACTGCTTGCTCTTAGCCTCTAGGATAGGATGGGACACAAGTTAACATACACAAATCTGGCTTTGCATTAATGGACTCCAAGGTTTCTGTTTGATGAATTGCCATAACTTGGACATGCCTACAGCATTCTCATTTTGAATCTCTGCATATTTTCCCTGGAAGTGTGTGTGTGTGTGTGTGTGTGGAACCTCACCTGAAAAATGCTGACAATCTTATTCTAACCGCCCCCAGCATTTCCATTGGTATTTCACCTGAGGAAGACTCCTCCCTCAAATGTGTTTCAAATGTTGCTTTAAGCTAAATTGCAGTAGCAATTCTATTTGTAACAAAAAATACTGAGCAGCTGACAACACCCAGAAGTGTCTAACTGTTTTAGAACCAATTATGCTGGATGGTTAGAAAGGCGGAAGAGGTAAGGTCTCTTCTTTTCAGCCTATACATTTACGCCTGGATCTACAGAAGCCCTTGTGCATGTGCAAAGCACTTTCACGTGTACACGGTGGGATGGCCGCTGGTTTTAATTTCCCGCAGCAGTTTCTTGTTCCTCAAGGGGAATTCCATTGGAGGGCCCTCAGGGTGCAGGGTGGGGAGGAGATCTCATCAAAACTGGATAAAAGGTTGCAATCCCTCAATATCGCCAGAGCAGATTTACTAGATGTTAGAAGATACCAAAGTGAGAGGGCTGCAGACCAGTATCGTAGCAGCTGTCAAATCTGGGCCAGGTCCGTCTGGTCCCCCAGCTAAAGTGTGACTGATCTCTCTTGGAAAACAGCGACAACCGCCAGCAATGGCAAGACACCCACCTAAGCACCAAGCCGAACTTTTCAGTTACAGGAGAAGCAGGAAGGACGCTTATCCGTGGGAAAGGAAGTAAGGAGGTGGGAAAGCAAAGCAAACGGGATTTCAGATACACACGTTCAGTCTCCGAGTTTGCTTGTCCAGCAAAATACCTCCCCCACCCCCCGCAGAGGGGGAAGAGTACAGCGGGCTCTTCTGTACATGACGTTGCAAATCCTCTCACAAAGCAGGTACCCGGGCCGGGCGTCAGTCATCCCTACTTTCTCACTGCAACCTTTTCCAGGACAGCGGAACCTGCTGAAGAGCGCACACGCGCGTTCACCCCGACCGTGTAACCAGCCCCAGCTGTCTCTAGCAGTTTCAGAAGGCAAAAAAAAGGCTTTTCCACCCCTGAACCCACGATCTCCTCCAGAATCCTGTGAGTCATTCAGGACCCGGCTTTGCAGCCCAGTCCGCCACGGCCAGGTATGCCTATAGCAACCGCCAGCCAGCTCACAGATGGGGCTGGAGTTGCACCTCCCCCTGAGTCTGATTATTCCGACATGGGAATAAAGCCGAGCAGGTCTTTGCGCGTGTCCGGGAGAGGGCAAGGCCGGCCAAGGCCGCTTGGTGCGGTGCGGGCTGCTTCGCTCCGATGGCTTCGGGGCCAAGGGCCAGCCCGGCCCGCGGCAGGACAGGGCCTGCTCCTGCCTCCGGCGCCCGAGCTCCTCAGCAGGTCTCCCCTCCTCTTCCTTCCCCTAAACCACCTGTAGGGATCCCGGCAGCCGCGAGCACCGGCAGCGGCTCCCCCGGGCCTTCGCGGGGGCTCATCTGCCTCCTAAGCGGCAGGACTCGCGCGGCCAGCGCCGGGCCAGGCGGCGTCTCCGACCGACAGCGCCATCCAGACGCGCAGCCAAGGGGTGGCGGGCGGGCGCCCTCCTCCTCCTCCTCCTCCTCGCCAGGAGGACGCAGCGACCGGCAGCCCCGAGCGGGCACCCGCGCGCCTCAAAGGGTTAAAAATGCAGCACATCTCCTGCACACTCTCAACCTGTGCAAAGGCAGGCGCGGGGGGGGGGGCTCTTCGGCTGCGGAAGCGCAACCCCCCCCTCACGCGCCCGCCCCGCGCTTCTGGGCCGCTGTTGGCGGAAGTGGCCCCAAGCCCCTCTCGGATCCTGCAGGAGGGGAAGCGCCCCCGGGAGCACCAAGCCTCCCCGTCGGGCGCGGCAGAAGCAGCGGAGGCGTCCCCGCTTCCAGCCAGCCCTCAGCCCGCTCCGACGGCGGCGTGGAGGAGCCGCGGAGCCGCTTCGGCCACGGCAAACCCCCCTCCCCACAGCGCGCGGGCGGGCGGGCGGGCAGCTGACAGAGCCGTGGGGCGGCGTGGCGCGGCAGGTCCTTACCTTAGAGACCGTCATGCAGGAAGTTCCCCCGGAGAAGTGAGCGGGCGCCGCGGGCGGGGAGGCAGGAGGGCGCGTTCTTCGCCGTAATGACGGGGCAGGAGCGCGCGAGAGGCAGCCAGCCAGCCGGCGAGAGCGGGGCGGGGGCCGGGGGGCGAGAGCGGGGGCTGCCTGGAAGAAGCCGCGGCCGGGTTTTCCCTGCAGAGGCATCCGCGTCAGTGGCCACGGGGAGGCGAAGGCCCACCCCCTCCTCCTCCTCCCCCCCGCCTCCCCCGCCCCGCGCCATCCGATTCAGCCGCCGTGGAAGCGCGCGAGCGCGGAAGGAAGGGGGGACGGGGGCCCTGGGAACGCCGGGGCTGGCGAAGGAGAAGCCCAAACGCAACTGAAGCTGAACCGCCAGGGGAGGGGGGCATGACGCCTGGGGGCGACGCCGCCGCCCTGCCCGAAGAAGGCGGCTGAGCTGGTGGCCGCGTAGCCCGCCAAGGGCCCGGGGCACCTCACGGCCAAAGGCGCGGCTCCCTTGGCCGCCTCTCCCCGAGGCCCGGGGAGGGGCAGAGGGCACCTGCCTTGCCTGGCAGCCGAGCGAGCAGCGGCAGCGCCCGTCACCGCCACGTGCCAGGCAGGCCACGCAGGCCGCCGCTGGGCAGGTGCGCAGACGCTGCGGCGGTGCGGAGGGAGGAGGAGCGAAGGCCGCTGCCTGCAGGAAGACTACGCAAAGTCTACTCCGGCTCTCTGGTTCCAAGCCCCCCACCTCCGGCAGTCCAAGGGTGGTTCCGGGGGTCCAGACTCGTCGTCGTCTCCTCCTGGCCTTCTCGTGTCTTCTCAGCACTCATTGTGTCTTTTTTCTGATCACGGAAAATCCATTAAAGCAGCAGGATACTCCGCAGAAACCAGCAGGATAAGCCAGAACTGCTGCACGAGGCCTTTGGGCCGCTGGTGCAAGGAGCCCCCTCCCCGGTCTGGACGCACCCTACGTTCAGGACGAAAACGAGGGGTCCTCCGCCAGGAATCACCTCAAGCGTGCAGGTCATCGCATGTGCTTCCAACGGAGTGCTCATGGCGCTAATAGAGAAGGCCTTGTTGTGCCGCTATCCTGTCCTTTCATCCCTAGCAGGTTTTCCACAGTAAAAAAGCCGCGGGGGAAACATGGGAGGGATTGGAGTGGATGAGGATGGGTCCTGGACCCACATGCCTTCCTGTGCAATTCTGTGCCTGAGGCAGGGCAGTTGCGCAGTAAAGGCCTTGGCTTTCTACATCTGGTCCGTAGGGGCAGGACAGCTGGGTCCAGGAGGCTGTAAATTCCTCCTTGAGAGCAGAAATGTGTCCAGCCTTGTGAAAAGAGACAGTATTCAGGCTGCTCCTGAAGAACCCTAACCTGGTCCCAGAAGTAGAGGGCAACTATACGCTGCTGGTGGATATCCCCTTCTCGAGCAAAGTGCTTAAGCAAATGGTTGCTGATCACATCCAGGCATTCAGACTCAGAGCATCGTCACGCAGGGGGAAATCGTGTTTCCTTACCGCCGCTTCTCCACCCGCGCTTTTGTCCCTCATTACTTCTTTCTGTCCAGAGAAGAGGAAGTAAACAGAGACCACATGGCCCATTCAGGGGCTGTTTTTATCATGCAACTTTTCCGGCACACAGCAGGAGATTGTGGCACATTCTGTTTTAAAAAAAAGTTGGATTAAAAGGGGTCCATTTCGCGATGGAGAAATGAACGGGAGGCAGACGTTGTCGCCTAAAAGAGAGCACTAGCAAGTGTGTGATAAAATGCCTGTCTGATGAAAGCCCCTGACTTTCTAGGGGCTTGTCTATATGCCCTCTATGCCCCATCGTGGCAGTGCAGTTGCGCCCCATTGTTTAAATGATGCAGGTGCCAACTTGCAGCCACATTGGGCTTTTCCCCAGGAAACTACTTTTACTGCGACCTTTTCAATTGCTCCAATGTCACCGCATTGTTTATTCGCCCTTCAGTGGTGGCTTTGATTTGGGTGAAGAGTGGGCATAGCTAGGGGCAGATCCCAGTGCAGGGCAGTGAGCAGGGGATTTCCTAGACAGGCCTAGGGCAGTTATGGCGATGTGAAACTCCAGAAAACTAAAGTAAGGGCAGTTATGACATATAATGCAGAAATTAAATGAACTGTAGCAGCGCATCAAAGTTGCACAGAGTTGACGGGGGTGGGGGGAATGTTCTTTTGTAGTTTTCTGGTCCCTCCATATTTCCTGCCGGATAGCTTGCACTCCTTCCTGCCGTGTGACTCGATTGATTCCGCCTCACAGCAATGATGCTGCAGGACTTTGGGGGGAATCAGCTAACAAAGCGGCATCCTATAGATGCCCCCTAGATCTATTTCAATCCAGCTTTAGGCCTGGATTTGGGACAAAAACTCCCTTGATCGTCCTGTGAGATGAACTTTGCCAAGAGAAAATCCCCGTTGGATCTCTCAGCAGCATTTCAATCCCATCCGCCATGGTATTTTTCTGGATTGGCTGTCTGGGTTGGGAGCTGGGGTACATTCTTTTACAGTGATTCTGCTCCTGCCTGGCTGGCCATTTCTAGAAGGTGGAGCTGGGGGATCTTTGCCCCCTTCTGTGCCATTATATCACAGGGTTCCACAGGACTCAATTTTAGCACCCTGCTATTCAACGTCTGCTGCAGGTGGAGAACCTCTTTCAGTCCAAAGGCCAAATTAAGTTTCAGGGAAGCTCTCAGGGGCCACATTCCAGCCCTGGGGGTGGAGCCAAAAATACCAACATATTTTAACTTAAAGCTCTTGCTGGCAATAATGGAAGCCTCAGGACAGACAATTCAACCTTTTAAAATGAGGAAAGTGTACACAACATCCAGGAAACCCCTCAACAGTTGGTGGTTGCAGGAAAGAGGTGGGGCCAAGGGAAGGAGGCGGGGCTATCTAGGGAACCACACAGGGCTAGATTTGGGGCCCGGGCCCAAGGTTCTCCACCCCTGCTGTGGGGAGGTTGTCCAGGGACGTGGGCGGAGGTGTCATCAATATGCAGATGACGTCCAGCTTTACCTCTCCTTTTCATCTAGCCCAAGGGAGGCAGTGGATGCCCTGAATCAATGCCTGAGCAGGGTAGCGGACTGGATGAGGCCAACAAACATGATGATGAGGATGATGATGCACTAAACAAATATTTGGGGAAAAGATGGGTTAGACTACCAAACTCTTGTTGTGAGAGGGGGCAGAGAGAAAAGGAAGCCAGTGTTGGATTCATAGGCAATACTGGAAAGCAAAGGCAGGAGGATGCTGAGCTTACCTTGCAGAGAAAAAAAGTGCTCCAACCTCCAAATGTCCATAATGAGTCCAATTGTCTGCTCACCAAGCTGCTGTTCAGGGCACAGCTGTAGTGGCTTGCTGGAAAGCTGGCAACCCCAGCCCTAATCAAACATCATCTAAGTGGTGTGTGTGTATATATATATATATATATATATATATATATATATTGATTAGACCTTCCCTTGATAGCCAATAGCTAGATATAGTACACATCCCGGTACCAGATGTTGGGATGGGGTGCAGGGAGACAAACTGTCCCCTTTGTGCCCTGCATATGCATTTCTTGCAGGGATCTAGCTGGTCACTGTTGCAAATAGGATGCTAGACAAGATGGCCCAGTGGCCTAATCCAGCAGGCCTGTTCTTGTGGTTTAAAAAGGGTCACAGAGCACAGATCAGGATGAGCCGATGGTTTTAGTTCTCATCGCTCCAGCAGTGGCTTTCTTAAGCTTTGTTATTGGATAGAAAAAAATGTTATATCGTATATGTGTTTGCAGGATGAATCTCAAAGTCCAGGCTAAATCTTGTAACAAGGGAGAGGTGTGCCCCTTGGCATGCAAGGCAGGAAGCCAGGCCAAGTTTGGAATAATTGCCCGTGCCAACTCTGGAAGGGTACAGACTGTGTTCTTTGTTGCACATTATCAGGGGAGTTTGTTCCGCTGGGAAATGTGATGCACATCACTCTGGGAAGCACCTGGTGGAGTAGAATTACTCAGCCAGCACATGGCAGGTTATTTGGAAAGAGGACTTGTCCTCAAGACCGCTTTGGGGCAAAACGGGCTGCTTCTGCACAAGACTGTATTTACGGTTCATGTGTTCATTTGGCCCTATCCTGCCCTGCCCTTGAGTCTCATAGCAGTTTCTGCATTTAGATGTTTACATTAAACATAAAAGCACCATGTTATGAAATATGGTGCTGCTGTCATGAGCAGCTTATTGCTGGTCATTGTGTGACGAAGTAGTAGTCTCTGCTGTGCACAGAAGCAGTCTGGGCCTTGATGCTCCACGTAGACGAGTGGGATGATGCACAGTTCTGCGCCACTTCTCACATGTCATGAGCAACTTTTTACACCTTAGCAGACTTTGGTATTTTTTCAACGGAGAGCCTGTTTTGCCGTAGAGGAAGCCAGGATGAGCAGTAAACCATGCAGAGGTATGTGCCTGAACTATGGACGGTGAGTGGGTGGATGGGAGAACCACACGGTACTGCATGGTTCCCAGTCATGTGGTGGGCACACCTGCCATGGTTTTGTTAACCTTTCCCTCTCCATAGTCTCCGCCTCTCCCATATGTGAACAGGGCCACCGGGTGACTTTGGGTCAGTCCCTGCCTGTCTGCCTAACTGCCCAGAGAGCTTCAGCTACTGGACGGTATCGAAATGTAAAGAATAAATAACCTACCTGACAGGTTTGTTGTAGGGATAAATGAAAAGGAGGAGGAGGATCATGTTTGCTTCCTTGGAGGAAAGAGGGGACATAAATGTAACAAATAAATAGATCATGATGATGCCGATGACAACTAAGGCAAATTCAAGGTAGATCAAGTTATATGACACACACACACATTTCAAAATCCATTTCCTTTCTAGTTTTTGCTCCCAAGTGGAATGAAGGCAGAGTAGGGTAAGCTAATAAACACCCCGCAAGGTTGATTTTTCAGGAGCTCCATATCTGCAGAGAAGCACCCAGCAAGTCTGGCTGATTGACTTTGGGGAGCTGTGATGGAGCCGTGATGCCCTTTCTGCTAGGTTGCAGCCAGGACTCTGAAGAGGACGTGGCATCGGGAGGGAGGGAGCGTGAAGTAGCTCGGTGCTGGGACTCTTTTTTTCCCATTAAATGAAGATTGTCTGGTGTGGGCTACAAATACAGCAAATAAAAATAAACAATGACTGGATCAGTGCTGAATTCCAAAATGCCTGTGGACAGACAAAATAAAACCTTTCTCTGTGTGCCCAATTCCTCTTCAGTTTGCCAATAAACAAAGGAGACACTAAATCCAAGCGTATCTTTGCCAAACTGGGTCTTTTCAGAGAATGCCAAGAGGACGACTTCCTTCGAGGGCAGAATCATCCTCTGATGAAGATAACTCTTGTGAAAGCCAGAATGGTTTTGTGAGATGGATTTGAAATCCTGAGGGAAGTCCATCGTTCTTCATCTTGTGCTGGTGGCAGGGCCACAAACAGCACATTTGTCATCCTGGGGCTGGGAGGAGAGGACCAGAGACGGGCAGTGCATGAGAGAGGCAGCCCTGCGTTAGAGCCTCATCTGCGCAACATCATGTTTAGTTTCTTAAGTATCTCACCTTTCCTCCAAGGGACTCAAGGCGGCCACGCACTGGCACCTCCCCACTTTCTCCCCAGAACAATCTTGTGAGGTAATTTGCGGGGGGGGGGGTAACTGTCTGGCCCCAGTCACCCAGGGAGCTGTATGTCTGGGTGGGGGGTTGAGCCCTCTGGTCTCCCCAGTCTGACACTCGAAAGACTAGACCACAAGTAAGTCTCATGGAGCATCTCCCTCCCACCCACCACCCACCCCCGCTTCCGTATTCAACTGTGCAGAGGAGAAATTCCTCTGCGCGGTCCCATCGATTGGCTCCATTTCTCCTTTGCTCCAGCAGGGAGGTGGGTTGCTGCTAGAACAACTGGCAAAGAAGCATCTTTGCAAAGACGGCCACAGCTGGGGGGAGGGGAGCGGGCAGGGCACTGTTTTCCTTCCTTTCCTATGCAGCAGTGAGGCAAAGCAGGGGAGAACCAAACTGAACAGCGGCAGCGGCATTTATTTAATGAATAAGGGCACAATCCTAGCCACGTCCTGGACAGAAAAAGACCCTACAACTCCCAGCATGCCCCAGGCAAACCGACATGTGATTGCGCCCTTATTTGCTTCAAATATTTCTAGGCTGTCTTTGAGGGCAGGAGCCCTCTCCAGCATCATACAACAATGAAATAAATGATAATAAAAGAGCAACAATTTCATGAAAGCCTTGACAGCACTAAAGATGCACAACGCCATTGCTGCTACAAACCAGAAGAGTCCAGGGAAACATAATCAGGGTGAGGCTAGGGTAAGCAAGTAGTTTTTCAGGCCCTTCCTAAAAGCTTGCATTGAGGAGGCCTGGCGGACCCCCAATGGCAACCCATTCCAGAAGTGGGAGACCACTGCAGAAAAGGCCCTAATTTCTTCTTCATGCCTGCCCTGCTCATATATAAAGTAGGCTGCAGGGCGGGGGACTAATTTTAATGACAAATGTGGCATGTAGTTGAGGGGACCTGAACCGTCCTTCAACTCACCCCCCCCCACCCTGCCACAGTCCTCACCACCAAACTTTTCCCCCCTCTGTTATGGCACATTCTTCTCAAAGAGGTGTGAATGGCCCTGACCTGCAACCCTTGGACACCAGATCAAAATGTTTCTGTTTGCTCCAGCATTTTAAGTTGATCAGTCTGTTTTATGTGTTTTCACAGCCTTTTAATGTTTTGTATGATTGTGTTTTATTTGCATTTTGTAGTTGTATTGCTATTTTTGTTATATTTATTATTAATTGCCTTGATATCTTTTGATGGACAATATCCAACTCAATCAATCAATCAATCAAATGATGTATATTGTATAAGTGAAGGGAGCAGGGCCACCTGAACCATGTATCAATGATCTCTTGAAAACCGTCTTCTAGTAAGATTGTAAACCAGCCACAAGAGGGGTCAAAACCTCTACCCCCCCAACAGGTTCCCAAGCAAAGCCTTCTCCTGGCCCAACCCCTCTATTAAATTTGATTCATAGCCCAGCTGTCTACCAAGAAAATGGCACTCAAGGCAGTTTACAATAATAGGAACTATAAAACACTGAAATAAAAACTTGATTAACACAATAATAAAACAAATGCATTTAAAAAAAGCAATTACAGAATAAAAACAGTACCCAGCCCATCAGACCAGTTCACAGGCCAAAGGCCTCCTTGTATAAGACACCTCTGCGTACTTTCCCCCCTCCCACCAATCATTTGGTCATTTCCTGGCTTTTGTGCAGTTTCTCTTGCCCCCCCCCCTTCCTAAAAGACTGAAATGCCCCTCCTCAGGCTGAGCTACTGGGAGCTTTAAGCTTAGATACGCTGGTACCAGTGGGTTCCCTGCGAACACAGTTCACAGAGAAAAATCAAATCTAACAGACAGTTTAACATAACTAAAGGTGTACACAGGCTTTTGTTGTTTTGTTAAATTTAACAGCTAGAGACTTCGTTTCTGAACAATAACTAAACTTTGACTGGGCTACTTTTAACTGTGGGTGTCTCTTAATTCCTTCATGATTTGTTTACAGCCTGTATATAACTGGCATATCATTGTACTTTGGCCTGCACCTGTGTTTATAAAAGTGTACGGTGGCTTTGTGTGTGTGTGTGTGTGTGTGTGTGTGTTCATATTACATTTTGCTCTAATTTGCAATTATTTATATTTGTTGACATTTTTGTTGACTTGACATTTTTATATTATAAAGTGTTATTTTGTATTAAAAATAGCACTTTATAGCCTAATTCTTTTTTTCAAGGTTTTTGGGCATAAATAAACTGCTGACTTTGAATTATAGTGAAAACCATTGTTATTCATGGAATCTGTATGTCAAGAGCTTTCCAATGAAGTGTGTTTCATGAGAGTTGATCAATGGGAAGGCAGTCAAAAAGGGATGGCCAACTAACTCCCAAATTTGAATGTGTGTGTGTGTGTGTGTGTGTGAGAGAGAGAGAGAGAGAGAGAGAGAGAGAGAGAGAGATTTGGCCCTTCTCCTTTGCCTGTCCACCACTGGAATGCAATCCCCAAAATCTTCCCTGAAATGGAATTTCAAGCTGAAAGAGTTCTGCAGCCCTGAGCTGCAAGTATCACTGCAAAGTTTAAACCTTTTTTAATAATAATAATAATAATAATAATAATAATAATAATAATAATATGGAGGCACAAGCTACAATCTGTTCTCTGTTCATTTTAACAAGTCTTGTGTAAGAGAACTTCCTGGTAGATTTTGGCCTTAGTTAACATTAAAAAGAGAGAACCCTTTGCCTAATTTAGTTGGGCAGGCATGAAGCACATTTTAACAGATGGTTTTAGTACCACATCTTTGTCTGGTTAATTGGATATTTCCAACTTCTGCCTAATGAAGAGGAGCCAGAGCTACAGGCACTGTAGCGGAGAGAATTGTTGAGAGATGAGGTGTGGATTCTAGTTGCATCTGCAGACTGAGAAATATGAATTAGGAATGCTGATATTCCTTTCCCCCCCCCAAAAAAGCCCCTATGAGTGTCCGTGTGAGTGGGAGGCAGTGTGTGTATCTGTGCAAGTGGATGAAATGGGGAATCCTAGCCCCACCCACTGCTAGCCTCACTGCCCCCCCATGTGGTCCTCAAAAGATTATCCCTGAGGGAACGTGTCACTCTTGGATAAAAAGGCTGCCCATCCTTGCCTTAATACTTAAGGCTTAAATGCTTCCTCCCCAGCCTACAATCTTGCTTGCTCCCCAGAGCCCTTGCAACTGCCCTAACTTGCAAGACTAGAAAACGCACCTTTGCTGCCTGGTGTCACCTCCTGCAGGCTCTCATAGGAAATGAGGAAGCCAGCTCCTGCGACAAGGTTCTCATGTCCCCTGGTTCTGAGGCTCCACATTATCCCAAGGAGGATTCCAATTCGCAGATCACTTCACTGCAAGGGCAGATGTCAGCAGCCTCTCCTGTATTGTCCCATCCTGAGGACAGAGATCTCCCATCATCTGACTCAGAGGATGATGCCCCTGCAGCCATGTAGGAGCATAATACTGCAGAAGCAGCCACTGGCCCTTTAAGAGCTGCCATCAGCATCCAGCAGGGGTGAAGCCTCTGAAAGACCAGGCTCTGCCAGCCATCTTAAGGCCCCAGTTGACTGTCTTCCTTTGCTGGGACAACAGCTCCTTGTGGGAGGATATTCCAACTGGCACTTCCTGCAGTGCGCTATCCAAGGTCCTGCTGCCATGGCTCAGAAGGGAGAGGAGGCACTGAGTGAGTTGCCGTTCGCTTTCCCTGAGGCCTTTCCTCAGTTTCTTGTTCTCCCCACCAAGCTGGGTTCCAAGGTCACCCCACACAATGCTTCCAGGTTGGGTCTGGGTCTTGTCTTTGGCCCCTTCAGTGGCCTAATCCATGTCTTGTCCACCTCACTAGCACCCCTCTGGTCTGCATCCTGCCTTCATCTGGCTTGTACCTGAGTTTCGATCCTTGCCAGGGCATCTTGGTCTCGGGAGAGCCTCTTTTGGTGCAACGTCTTCAGCCCCATGGCAGCCAATGACACCAGGAGCTGCCTGGTAAACCCGAGATCCCACAGGTACGCAGGTTTGGCTCCATCACGCCAGCTTCTCACAGCCCAGATGGACACACTTGTTGGTACATTTCAATCCTGGGAGCAAGCATGAAATACAGTTACCTACCAAACTGCTGAGGGGGTGGGGGAGGGGGGGGAGAGACAACAAAAGTCAAGAGTTTAGCCTGCTTTATTTATTTTATTTAGGATATTTATGCACACTCTTCAACGAAAAGTTAAATTGGGCAACAGGTCAAACCTCTTCTAAAGCTTCCACCACATTTCCATCTGCACTCTCTGTTGAGTCTTGCAGGTTCCCCAGGCAGGGAATTTCAGCAACTCCTGACTTTTAGAACTCCTGCCAGAAGAGGCAAGTGATATACAAAGTCCTCTTCCCACCCTCTTGTTGCTGTTATTGCCTGGTCAAGCCTGTGGCAGTCAGGGGGGAACCCCCCCCCCCACGCTGGATACATGTTACTGAGCAGCACTAGGTCCAGGTAATACAAGATGTTAGTGTCCAAAGTGGGGAAGGGCCTTTTTTGTGGGGTGCCTGGGCCCCACAGCTTTCCTGTCACCATTTTGTTACCTATTTAAAGACTGGAGCTGTTTTGTGTGTTCATGCACTGTACACATGTTCATACAGGACAGAAGAGCACAGTGGAGAGAGCATGTAGCTTTGGCTGATGCGAGCTGAACTTAAAATTGTTGACAATCATTCCAGAAGTCATGGTGTGTGAATGGTGGGCCAAACCCACAGGCTGTTGCCCGTCTTGGCTTGTTCAACAGTTGCTTGAGCTGCAGGAAGTTGATGACTCCACAGTGGTGATCATGGCAAGTGGCAGTGCACTGGTCAGGCGATGGACATTGGCATGGAAGAAGGCGGGTGGGTCAGCAAGGGGGAGCAGGGCTGACCGGCCACCTCCACTGCTCCAGCTGCCCACTCCTGCCCAAGAGGAGTCTGCCAGGCTCAAGCTCAGCACCCGCCCACCTGCCTGATGCATGCCCAGGGGTAAGCAATGTCCAGCCGAGCAGAGGAGGATCACATCTGGGATTGTTTTGCTTGGGAAAAAAGGAGGCTAAGGGGAGACCTGAGAGCAGCGTACAAAATGATGCCTGGTGTGGAGAAAGTCGATAGGGAGACATTTTTCTCCCTCTCTCCGGGATCGTCCCATGAAGCTGATTGGTGGGAGATTCAAGACAAATCAAAGGAAGGACTTCTTCACACAGTGCATAGTTAAACTATGGAATTCACTTCCACAAGATGTAGTGATGGCCACCAATTCAGATGGCTTTAAAATGGGGTTGGAAAAATTCCTGGAGGAAAGACATCAATGGCTATGTGCTACCTCCAGAATCAGAAGCAGTAAGCCTATGTACACCTTGGGTGTACATGGGTGGGAGGGTGCTCTTGCACTCATGTTCTGCTTTGGGTCCCTGGTTGACAGCTGGTTGGCCACTGTGTGAACAGAGTGATGGGCTAGATGGACCCATGGCTCTTGGGTAGGGAAGCTGATCTCAGTCTGGCCCATCTGAGTATTGTCTGGAGCATGAGGAGTCTGAGTAAAAGTGTGCATGACTTCCCTTTGTGCTTCATTCCTGTGCATGTCTGGATTGGCACACTTTCTTCAATTACCTGCACTTCTTTTAGGTTACTTCTTGCTTTATGATTATGGCACAGTTCAAGTCTGGATTATGCTGTGATGTGTGGGAGGCTGATATCCCAGGGGGATGTATTGCTTGAGAGCGGGGAAGCTATAAGTATTTTCAGCAGCTACACCCTGGGGTGCTCCCATGATCATCTCTTATTTCAAGCCATGGTGCACTCAGGGCAGGACATTGGCACAAAGGTCCAGGGGCAGAAGTCCAGCAGATTGAGCAGGAACACACACACACACATGCACGCCACACACACACAGCCGGGCCGGCATGCTGCATTTCGGAGTAAGTGGAGGAATGCCCATGACCATCTAAAGAGGAGGGGCTCTGTCCCATGGGACCATGAAGTCCAGAGTCTAAAACTACCTCCCTGCATCACGGATTTGCAGAGCTGGCAATCGTAGCCCAGAAAGGCAAGCAGGCTTCAACTGCAGTGTTTGTGCAGCATGCATGCCTTCTTCACCCTGATCTGTGGAGGAGAAGGGCTGGTGGGCGGGAGTCTTGCCCTGGCATACATGGATAGACTACCTAGCCAGGGGTGGGCAACTTGTGGCCCTTCAGATGCTTTGGCCTACAGCTCCCATAAGGCTTCATCTCAGCTCTACTGGATAAGGCAGATGTGACCTAGACTTTTGGTTCCTTCTAGGCTAAGGACACAACTGGGCAGGATCAACACTACTGCTTTATAATGGTTGATAATGGTATTGACAACTGTTGGGGCTCAGGACACAGAGCTCCAGATACTGTTTTCAAACTGTTTTAAAAGTGTCATATCCTGCTCGGTGTAGATCTGGCCCTGGTGTCCTGAGCCTGATCTGGGGTCGTCCCAGACCTCAATATTGGGTCCCTTGA
Organism: Anniella stebbinsi; assembly: GCA_029215795.1. Classification (NCBI taxonomy): domain Eukaryota; kingdom Metazoa; phylum Chordata; class Lepidosauria; order Squamata; family Anniellidae; genus Anniella; species Anniella stebbinsi. The sequence goes on from JARDYH010000001.1 coordinate 376,742,176, forward strand.
CACTGTGTGGAAATAAAGCCCGAAAAAGCATTTGGATGCCACTGGTGCGTGCGTGTGTGTGTGCGTGTGTGCATGCGTGTGTGTGTGTGTGAGAGAGAGAGATCAGGGTGAACACTTCTGTTCCATCTGTCCCTGCATTTGCCTGCACAATTGTGACACCTCCTACAACTGCTTCCTCTTTTGTTGTCAGTCAAGAACTATCTGCTGGAATTAATTAGCACCAACTAATTGGTTGAGGCAACCCAGCTCTTTTTTCTTCTCTTTGGAGAAACAAGTCAGGGGAATGCAGACGAGCGAAGGGGGAAGCCATGCGAGTGGGATATGCCCTTCTTAATTGCTTCCACTCCGCAGAAGCCTGATGGGATCCTCCTGGCTTCCTTTAATCTTCCTGGGCGTTAATGGGGAGATTATTGCATCCCCTTGAGCACATGGTGGCTCAGAAAATGTCGAGCTGTCGACGTGATTATTAAGATTCTAGAGTGTTGAAGTGGCCACGGAGTAAACTGTCCAGCCTCTCTGAAGGCTTCTGCTTGGCCTGGGTGCTGGAACTGCAGAAAACGAGAGAGGCTGCTGGCTCCAACATATTAAGCTCTATACCAAGGTTTTTGGAGGGATTCCCATAGAGGTAGACACATGGAAAATGTTATGCTGGAGCTAAAAAAAAGTCTTCAAGGCCAACTTTTCCGAGACGTTTTTGTGGTCAGGATTCTTGGGAAAAAAATTATAGTGCTGCCATAGCACATCCCTGCATTGGAATTATTCCAGTAGCATCCTCATGGAGGAAAATGCTTCACCAGAATAAAGTTATTTCTGTAGTATGCAGAGTTCATGGAATTAGATTTGGGGGGTGAAATGTATTTCCTCTCTGAATTGGCAAATATGGGTGCTCCTCCTCTCCACCTTTTTGGTGTTGTAATGTGCTGTTCTGTCACTAGGTGCCACTATAGTGCTGTTTCCTGTCTTTTGCTGTACTAGGGCTATAGCAGCACACAGTTATTATTTTTATTATAATTATATTACATGCAAAGGTATGGACTGTTGATGCACTCAGAACTTACTGCCCATGCCTTCTCTGGAGCAATCCTTACTTCTTAGGAGATATACATAAGCTGGATTTTGTATCGTGCTGCTTCTGCATAGGCTTGAGTGACCACACACTCTAGGAAGCCTTTTCCCACAGGGTTTGTACATGTGCAATTCAACAACTGATGCTGTCAGACCAGCCATGAATTCCTTCCTGGTCTGCCATGGCAGCAAAGCAGCAGCTGCTGCTTTCAAAGCAATGGGAGAAGCTGGAGCATTCTGTAGCAGAAAGGGTTTTTTCTGTAAAGATTAGATGGGATGTGTGGTTAGGGCTGGGGCACTCAACACCCAACCCTCTGATTGGTATCACCACTGGATATAGGGCACAATCCAGGCAAAGTTAAGTATACGAATTACCACTGATTTCAGAGTGAGAGGCCTCCTCCACACGAGATGTTTAATGAGCCTTGAAGGCTCATTATAAATTTTACCTCCACACCAGTGGAGCGCAAAACGGGCGTACAGGCGCGTTATCTCCCCGATAATGCGCATTTTCGAATGCGCGTTAAATAGCGACTTTTATTTTGCTCCGGCCGTTAAAGCGCATTTTCGCCATGTGAACAAGCGATTATGCGCATTAACGTCTTCTAAAGCGCTTTTTGGACATCAATTAATGCGCTTCGCCGCCTCTCGCCGCCTCCCGTGCAGAGGGATTAGGCGTAAATGCGCCTCCGCGATAATGCGCATAATCCCCGAACCGGGCGCAAAAGCGCATCCTTGTGGAGGGGGCCAGAGAGTTAGGTCCCCTCTACAAGGATTTGCTTTTGTGCCTGCCCACAACCCTTCCACTTCAGTGTGCTTAACTTTTTGGGATCCTACCCCAAGATACTTTGTAAATCAAGGAAACCCTGGCTGTAGTAGCATCACAGGAGTGACAAAACCAAACAGAACTGAGTGTGGAGATTAGGAGTCCTGAGCTGCACTTTTAAGCATCCTGATGCTCAAAGAAATCCTATCTTGGGCATCTGCTGTGTGTCACGGTGAGCCAGACAGCTGGGCCTGAGCAGAAATCTGCAGTGAAACCCAACCCCCTTGGGCTGCGTGCTGCTAAATAATATTCACTCCTTTGGGCCTGGAGCACCTTGGCTGTCAAAAGGAAGCTGGGCTTTGCCTCCATCCAACCTCTGGTGGCCCTTGTGAACGGATCTATTGCAAAACATGCGCAGGGATCCTGGGTGAGCTCTAGTGGTGGTATCCTCAAAGATGGAGGGCCACTCCCAGCCGTCACTTTCATCTACATGCACCTCAAGACCCAGAGGTCAATATCCTCACCAAGGCTGCTTCTCGATGTTTTAAAGGATCTCAGTGAATGTCTGCATCCCTCCTGTGATTTGCATTCAGGGCCACTCTCACAGAAACACTGAAAGCTGCCGTTCAATGGTCCATCTAGTCTAGTACTGTCAACACTGACTGGCAGCAAAGGCTCTCCAGGGCTTCAGGCAGGGATTTTTCTAGCCCTATCTGAAGATGCTGCCGGGGATCAAACCTGAGACCTTCCTTGAGTGACCAATCACAAGTGTGTGATAAAAGCCTCATGTAAAGAAGCCCACCCCAAGACGTCTTCTCCTCCCACCAGTCAAGCAATTTTTGAAGCAATATAAAAACCTGCCCAACCTGTTTGTCCAGAGGTGAAAGTGGGGTATGGGTGTGGTACACACCACAAGCACCAGCCCCTCTTTTGAACCACTATCAGCTCTCTGGGGAGGGCAGGGGAGAACGCCATCGGCCCCTAGACTAGCAAGGCGATGGATTCAGAAAGCGAGGGGGGGCAGTGGTTTCATTGCTCACTCTCCAAAAGAAACAGAACTCTCCGCCATGGACTACACGCAGCTCCGGCAAGAATAACTAAACACTTCCTGGAGGGTCAGAGGGCCGGATGCATGGATTGTGAGAGGCCCTTTCCTGTAATTGTGGGTTAATGGGCTTTGTTTGCCAGGGGCCTTTGAACCGTCTTGGCGTTATCTATAAATGAGCTGGGAAGCCCTGGCCTTCAAAAGCCCAGGCCAGGCGGAATTCCATGAATACCAGGATTCTGGCAGGGAAGGAACTCCTTGGCTTTGCCCCCTTCTCCTTTCCCCACTGTCTGGGTGGAAGTTAGTGGAAATACACACACACACACACACACACACACACACACACACACAAGCCCAAATCACAAAAAAAAATCTCAGACATTCCATTTTCAAACATTTTCAAAAGTCCCTTTGGCCATCTGATTTGAGGGTCAGCTTTGAAAACCTCCTTGATAAATGTTAAGGCCCTAACATATTTGCTTGCTCAATTCAGTATGTTCATACCTTGGGGTTTCTCCCCCTAAAATCCATAAATTCAACAGCATTTGTAACAGGGATGTTTTTAGAAGATTGGAGCCGAGAAATAATTTGTTGGGGAATATTTTCTGTTGGCTTCTATCTCTCGTTTCACAATGCTCTTTTGAAGTCCCCTGCCAGGGAAGGGCTGTGCTTTCAAAAGGCTTGCAAGCGTGGGGGCTTCTTTTACATGTTTATATTGCCAGGAGCTCAGCAGTGCCTGCACATCCCCGTTTGGATTGCCCAGTTTGTGCTGTGCACCACAGCTGGGTGGATGGGCCTGCTCGTAGCCACAAAATTTGAGCTCAGTGCCTCTACTCCTGCCCATCTCTCTCTCTCTCTCTCTCTTGGAATATTACATACAGGCAGCGCTGGCCCAAGACATTTTGCTGCCTGAGGCAAAGGATAAGATGGTGCCCCCTCCCATTCCATGTACAAAAGACAACTGGACTGACAGTTGGATCTTTCTTCAACACTGGCAATGGGACATCCTCCTCCTTCACCCTGGAAGGCAGCAGGCTAGTTTAGTGGATCCAGGGCAGGCCATATGGCAGGCACAGCTCTCTCCTCCATCTCCCAGCATCTGCCGCCTGAGGCCACTGCTTCACTCCGCTTAATGGTAGGGCCGGCCCTACCCACAGGTCTGGTTGTCCCATCTCCAAAAGGATATTTATAGACAAGAGCAACCAAAATGATAAGGGGCATAGAGCATGTTCTCTCTGAGGAAAGTCTACAATACTTGGGCTTTTTAGCTTGATTTATTGCTTCTTGATGAGTATGGGTGGAGAGTTAGGGATAAATAGCGTATTAATTGCCCTGTAATTAGCCTCTCTTAGGGTCAGTTCTGTTCTCTGGGAGGGGGGAAGAGGTTTTTCTAATTACTTTTCCCCTTTATTTTTGTTTGTTTATTTTAATGTTTAAAATGCAATAGCAGCAACAGAAATTGACATTTGGGGCAATTAAAAGAGGCTGTTCATCAATAAGCCTGCATCCACACTCATCAGGAAGCAATAAATGGGCTGAACCTATAAACAGGAAGAGTTTTATTAAAAGGCTGAGGGGCTTTTAAATGCCACAATACAGTTCCAGAGAAAATGGCTGGTGTGAAAGAAGAACCCATGGTGCTCTTTGATTAAAAAGCTGGCTTGGAACGTCACACCCTTCTGCCTGGGTGATGATTAAAACCAGTTTGACTAAAAGAACTCAAAGGACAACTGTTAACTCTTTGAGTCGCAGTTGACAGCAAAGAGCCAGATAAGCAATGTACAGTGAGATGACAAAACTATCATGGGCTCTTCCTTCCTTCCTTCCTTCCTTCCTTCCTTCCTTCCTTCCTTCCTCTCTTTTCTCTTTTCTCTCTTTTCTCTCTTTTCTCCCCTCTCCCAACGATCAGCATCAAACATGCAACAGGGTTATATTCTATTCTTCCGGCCGTTCTGCTCTCCATCAAGATATTTGTTTATCCCCAGCGTTTCTGCACAGGATGCGGGGATGGTGCTGCCTCCGTGGATGTGAGCAATTAGGACATAACGATCAGTAATCTTGGAGACAGCCTGTCTGGCTTGGCTTGTGAGCATCAGGGTTGCTTTTCCTGGGGAAGTCGGGCTCTTCACCGTGGTGTCTCAGCAACCTATAATGCTGCAGTTGGAGGCTCCATTTTCATAGGCTTTGCATCACCCTGGATTATTTGAGCTTTGTGGAGATCTCATGGAAGAACTAAATTTAGGATTATTTGCATTTCACAAGTTTTTGCAAATGCAGTGTGTGGTATTGGGAAAAGAGTTCAGCTCTCTGATAATTGCAGCTTTCATTTTTTTAAAAAACGATGTGCCGCCCCTGCCCCCCCCCCCCAGCAGTCTGAAGGCATCCAATGCAGGAAAACCTGCCCTGTGGGATTCTGCTGCTTGAGTGGATTAGGTCTAATTAGGTTTTGGAGGCAATATTTCTCCAGATCTGACCACGGGACCTCAGACCAATGCAATTTGGCATGTCTTTATTTCCAGCTGAACACAACTGTTCAGGCGGCGACCCACTCCAGACAAATGGGACATTTGCTTCAGAGGAATGCAAGGAGAGAGTAATTCCACCCCTTCCCCATTGCACATCATGGTTCTGGTCATTATCACACGGGCGGTTTTAAGCACACTCACCTCGGCTTTGCTCCACTTCTTCAGCGCTGGGTTCGCATGATGTCCGCAACAGGCAAAGTTCAACAGGCCAAGCTGAAGCATCGCAGCTATACTGACCACGTGTGGTTCAAAACGCCAGACTCTAATAGGAAATGGAGGGGGAAGCCGCAGAAACAACCCCGGGGGAAAAATAGTAGGTGTGATAAAGCCCTCTGTCACAGCAGCTTTCAAATGGGAACTGGAAGTGAGAGCTGTGTGCCACTATAGATTTTTTCCATATCTCTATGGTCTGGCGACCCTGAGGATCTATTGCTTATAGCCTGTGGCTTGGCTCAATGGCTCAATTTCTCCTGGGCTCTCTGCTTGGCAAGCGCAGGGCTTATTCTTGTTATGGACACTCATTCTAGGCCAGATCTTCCTTTGGTTAGGGAGGCGGCTGCAGGCTAATTGCTTGGCCTGGGTGGCCAATGCTTCCTCAAGAGGGGCGAATGGTTGGAGATGGACAGCAAACATCCCTGAAATGTGAAAGAAGGTGACTTGCTGCCCCCCAACATACATACCACCTAAGGGTAGGGGCTGATCTGAAGTTTGGGGGTGGGGTGCCATTTTGTGAGTGGCGTAGGGGGAGAAGAAACTGAGCAGTGAGCTCTTGAAGCCTATTAGAGCAGAGGCACCTCCATCTGGAGCTCTGAAGTGGGGCAGTGGAGCTACAGCCTGACTGGGCTGCTCTGCTGCCTGCCTTTGCCTTCGCTCTACTTGGATATGTGTAAAGAAATGCAGTGCTACAAAAGCGCCCTATAAGTCTCCAGTGATCTCCCCTCCAGACAGAAGCCAAACCCTGGTAGCACTGCCCAAGAGCCTTCCCCCCTGCTCGGAGAACTGCAGGGCGCAGAGCAATATTCGTTTGTATTATGACATCATTTCCATCCCCGCTTTCATCAATGAATCGTGACGATGTGGTGCAGATCAGGTTCCCCGACAGCTACCCATCCAGGCGATCCGCAGTCCCGGTCTCGCTTAGCCCCATGGGCCTTCAGACCAAGGCCACGGCATCAGTCCCACCCTGGGGTCTTTTGCCAACTTGCAAGCCCTCTCATTCGAGGCTCCCTTTTAACCCAAAGCCAAAAGGAGATGCTGGATCACCCTGAACAGCAATGGCCTCCTTAATCAAACCAGATCCATGAAATTCCCCCAGTGTTCACTCAACATACATGGAGCTGTTATAACTTTGTTCAAGGCAGGATGTTGCTTCCCTTTCCAAAACTGTTAGAAAGCATCCAGCTCCTTTATCTGAACAGCTCCCACCACTGCGGCCATTAACACTATCATCTGGTTTGGATTAAACCAGATCTCATCCCTGTTTGGTTTGGGAGCTAAAAGAAAAGCTCAGAGTCGTTTCTAGTTGTGCCAAGTATGAACTGAACGCAGTGAACAAATACACCCTCAATGGGTCTCAGAAGTTGCATGTGGGTGGGTGTATGCCTGTATCCTTTGGGAAGGGGGGGGGAGAGGGGGGAACAGCCTTCATTTCTAAAGTTTAGGAAATATGATGGGTTGGATCACTTTGTTTCTTACTGCTAAAAGTTGTGTAATTCTTGTACGGTTAATTGTGTGGGGGGGGGGGCGGAAATCTGTTTTACAATGAGTTCTCCGTCACCCCACTGGAAACTCTCAGTGGAAGCAAAGCTCTGGCACTCTTATCTCTTGAAGAAGGGTGAAACTGCTCAGCTTTCTTTAATTTGCCGCATGCAGACTGTGAAGAGACTGGTGTCTGGTGTAACATCTGGATCCCTGAACATGTTCTGTGCACATGGAGAGAAAGGAATGAGCAGAACTATTTCGCTGTGACAAATCTAGATAATATACCTAGAGGCCCCACTGCATCAGGCGATCCAGGCGCAGCCAGGCCCCCGGCCTTCCGTGTCTAGAACTGAGCCCCCTGGGAAGCGCACAAAACGCAGCATGGAAGCAACAACCCTGCCCCCATTGTTTGTCCCAGCATGTTCAGAGGTCCCTGTCATGAGCATCTGTGAATTTGCCTTTTTTAAAAGTAATAATCTCAACTGCTGGAGTGAATCTGTGGCCACATAGGAAGCAGCTTTATATCTAGCTGGACTATTGGTCTATCTAGCTCCATATTGGTTCCACACACGCAACGGCTTTCTAGGGTTTCAGGCAAGACTCTCTTCTTACCTGGAGATGCCAGGGATCGAACCTGGGGCTTTCTGCTTGCAAAGCAAGTGCTCTGCCACTGAATGATGCCACAGCAGTGCCAAAGGGCATCAGTGTGCAGAGGACCTTTATTTCTAAACGGATTAAAGGCGTAATTCTGTGGTCCCTGGAGAGCATCCCAGGGACCACAGGATTTTCCAGATCCCCCCTCCTGAAGCCGAAGACACTCCTACAACTTTGGGAGAGGGACTCCAAAATCCGGTGCCTCCACCCATCCTCTCCCCTGCCCTCTTGCAGCCACCATGGGAAGAACCCTCACGCCTGCTTTCTGAGGTTGCAAAAGTGGCCTCAGAAGACCTCGTAGAGGTCAAAAAGGGGTGTTCTGGTGGGAGGGGAGGGAAGAGGGTAGGATACCAAAAACATCTTACAGCCTCTCCAACCCCTGACCCACTGCCAGAAGTGCACCTCCTCTAGGCAGGCTCAGAGTCCCCGTTCCCCAAAGGTGGATGGAGAGGCAGGTATTGCCTCCGCTCCACTTCCCAGCACTGGATTTTAGGAAGCCTCTGAGTTTGGAGGCTCCCTTCTAAAGCTCTGCAGATGTCAGGCTTCACAAGTGGGAGAATGGCCACGAGAGACAGCCTGGGGCATTAGAAAGGCTTATTCTGCAGAGTCACAACCAGGTCCATTTAGCACAGTATTGTGTACAAAAGACTTCCCAAAGGTGGTGCCCTTCAGATGTGATGGACAACTCCTACCACCCTCAGCCAGCATGGCCGTGTTGGCTGGGGGTGATGGGAACTGGAATCCAGTACATCAGGCACACACCTGTTTGGTGAGGAAGGCTGCTCTGCGCTGCCTGGCAGCGATGGCTCTGTGAGGTTTCAGGCAGGAGTCTCTTCCCCAGCCCTATCTGGAGATTGGGCCCGGGATTATGGCCGATTTGGTGGTTGTCTGAAGGAGTAGGTCTTTTAGTCAGTCTTGGACCGACTGTCAGTAAGCTTCCCTGGGCGATTCCTCATCTCCCTGGTCATGTCTTTCCATTGACTCACCTCACATCTAAGAACATAACAACATAAGAAGAGCCCTGACGGATCAGACCAAAGCCGTGTCTGCACTAACTGTTTGTTCCTGAATAATATCCCTACCGGGCCGCATGACGTTCACCTACTCCCGCAGGGAATATCACTGACTGGATTTGTAGCAGCTTCCCCCCCCCTCGCTACGATCCCGATGTCTGCGGATGGTGTACCCTCCCTTCCCGAAGCTGTTGCTGTTTGGCCATGAACTCCCGGCTTGGCGAACAGTCAGGGCATGTCCAGCCATTTCAGACGTGTGCGGGAATCAGCATCCGCCATTTTCGGCACATGTTTTGATTGTATATCAGCGTGTTTGGGCACCAACCGTGTGTATTTTTTTTGGTAACACAAACATATTGATGCACAGGAGTGCATCTTCGACATAGTACCTATCCCCCCTGCATTTCTGTGTGTTTGCGCTCATGCGCATTTCGGAAGAGTTATTAAAAATATATATATATTCCGTGCCCGTGCCCATCTGACCAGTCCTGCCCACTTCTGCTGATGCACATTCGGAAGCGCCATCACGGGGCGCACGTCCTCCTGCCACGTCTCCCCTTTATTTGAGGGAAACTTCCCTCGCATGTGCCCCGTGAGTGACGATTGTGGAAGTGGGAAACCTCACAATTATTCCTCCTCCGCTGCGAAAGGGCCATAGGTGCAAATTGGGCCCAAAGGTCCACCTAATCCAGTACTCTGTTCACACAGTGGCCAACCAGCTGTTGGCCAGGGACCAACAAAACAAGACACGGTGCAACAGTACCCTCCCACCCATGTTCCCCAGCAACTGGTGCACACAGGCTTCCTGCCTCGGACACTGGAGGTAGCACATAGCCACCAGGGCTAGTAGCCGTTGGTAGCTTCCTTTTCCTGTTTTTAGAATGTCTAAACTCCATCATTCCCATCAAACCAGGTTTGTTGAAAGGAAAAATTCTGATGAGAAAGGAACAGTTGGAAGTCAAGGGCCAGAATGAGAAATGTAGCAATATATTCCTTCGGATACATTCAAAGGGCACCATAGTGTGGAGCTTCCACACAACTCAGAAGTGAGGCATTCCCTAGCTCAGGTGCTTAGATGAAGAGCTGCATCAGGGGAGCATTTTATTGGATTTTCCTGGGTCTCTCTCACCACGTGGTCTGCCTCCCCAACGCCTCCTGCCCCCTTCTAGCCTTCTTCATGACACACACACACAGAAATCCCAGTAAGTCCGATGTATTTTTTGAGACACGATCTCCTGCCGCTTGCAGGAGAAGCAGGGTGATCAAAACGGCCCACTGAATGGGCCACGTGCACATTGTTTACTTCCTCTTTCGAAAGAGGAAGTAATGAGGGACAAACATGTGAACGAAGAAGCAACGTTAAGGAGATGCGATTCCCCGATTCCCCCCCCCCCACCACCACCACCACCCCATGACGCTCGAAATCTGGGCTGTGTGAGGCATCTGCGGCGTTGCCAGGGGGGAAACCAGACGGGGAAGAGGCCTCCTCTCCGGCCATTCACGAGTTAAGTCAACATGCTGCGCTTTTGCATGTTTGGGAGGGCAAGGACGCCCTCTAGTGGCCAACCCATGCCCACGCAGCGAAGTGAATTGCGAAGGGGGGGGGGGGTTGGTGATGCACGATCCGGCAGCCCAGCGAAGCTACCTGCTTCAGGTGGTGCCATGAGGGGGAGACAGAAGGCACAAAGCGGGCACCAAGAAGACGTCTAGCCAGCAACTCTTGCGGCTCCCAGTCGCTTTGTGCAGCCCGACAACTGCAAGCAAGAGGAAAGTAAAGCGGTCGGAGGGAGATGCTCCCGCCCCGGCATGCATCGGTCAGTCCCACCCACCTCCATGGCCCGTGCATGGGGGCAGTGAAGGTGGTAGGAGGGCTTCCTTGGCCCAGCCCTAGAGTTCCCCCTCCGGATCAGTTTGTCAGCCCCCCACCGCTGCTTGGGTTGTTTTGAGATGGGCTCTAAAAACGTATTTGTTTCCCTTTGGCTTCCCTGATATTTAAGGGTCTTCGTTTGATCACTCCCTCGCAGGCTATATGTTGCTTTTATTGGTGTTTAGTTCATTTGCATTTTCTATTTTTTATTGTATTTATTTTCACCTGTTACTGGAAGTCACCTTGTGAGGACACTGTCCTAAAAGACCCGGTATAAATGCTTAAATAACCAGGGATTTTTGCCTTTGGGCTGCTCTGTGGCAAAACTGTTGCTCCTGTTCTGTTGCTCCCCTCCCCTTTCCATTTCCATTAGGGTTGCCTGATAGAACACGCGCACACACCCACACCCACACACACGCACACGTGGGCTTTGCCACACAGAGGCTACATTTCCATCTCCCTGAGGTCAGATTCAGGGCCAAACTGCTCATGACCTTCAATCCTTGATGGCATTGGACATTTCTATACTCTCCCCACTTTTTAAATGACAGTCACAACCACAGTGTGGCACATGGGGAGGGGGCTTCACCCTTGCTGTGTGCCACTGAAAGTCAACAAAAATCACTCCCAGCCCAAAGCTGATATTCAGCCGTGAAGGAAAGCTTCTGTCATAATACTCATTTTTTGTTAAAAAAAAGAGGGGCTAGAGAGAGCGCCAAGCAAATAGGGTTCAGGATGTCCATCTGTCCTAAACCCAAGCCTCTACAGCAGGGGCAGGCAACCTGGGGCCCTCCAGATGTTGTGGACTACCACTCACATCAGCCTCAGCCACCATGGCCAATAGTCAGGGATTATGAGAGTTGTAGTCCAAAACATCTGGATGCCACCAGGTCACTGACCCCTGCTCTACACGGACAGTCAGCCTCTGAAGGCACCCAGCCCAGAATACGTTTCTTGTACAACCCAAGCTGGAAAGGTTGCAATGCCGGCCAAGAATCACCAGCAAGGCGCAACTCTGAAGAAAGAGAGCAAAGCCAGCATTGGAAAAGTTAATAATTTCTCACTCTGGTGGTGGCTATAATGTCACCCCTGGAACACTATGTAATGATGATTCCTGTAAACAAAAGATGCCAGACCACAATCAGAGATATCAAGCCACACTATTAAAGAAGCATTTAATGCGAGACATACACACCCAGACACACACAGTTTAATGATCTATCATCTGCCCAAAAGATTATAAAAAGCAACATTTCTAGACCCAGATGGGCAACTGAAGGGGCCTAGGATGCCTGGATGCCTCTTCCCATTTCTAAGAGAAGATCATCTTGGAATTCACCCTGCGCTGATCATATGGTGAGCACATGGGAGAGAAGTGCTACGCACACAGCAGGAAGCTAGATGCAAAACCTCTTCTATTTAACCCTTTCTACAGCATCTGAATGGCTCTTCCATAAAGAAAGCCAACGAGAGGCCTTTGCAGATAATCTGTTGCTAATGGGATAAATAGACACAGTGGTTTCCCATTTCTTGCGGCCAGCCCAGACACCTTCCCTTGTGGCTCTGCTTGTGTTGCAGGGAGGCGGCTTGTTCTGAGAGCTCCAGCCATAATTTTTTGTAACTGAGAAAATGTTATTCTCTCTCTGGCTACCCAGACTACCAGATGGTGCAACCGTTGCTTTTGCAACTGCTATATGGAATATGAGCCAGTGCAGCATAGTGATTATAAACAGCTATAAGGCAAGCCAGAAACGTCCAGTTTATATCCCAGTTCAGTGGTGAGTTCAGAATCTCTCAGCACAAGGAAGGGCAACATACCCCTTAGCCCCACAGAGTGGTCTTAAGCAGGGCCAGCCCTCTCATGAGGCAGGATGATTCCCCCGCCTCAGGTGGCGGAGCAGGAAGAGCAGTGAATTGCCTGCTTCCTCCCATCAGGAGGGCTTGCCGCTTCCGCATGCTGCCAAACCAGACACCCCTTTGCAGCCGCCACATCTCCCACCTCCTCCTTACCCCATTCTGACACCGCCTGCTCGGCTGATTTATTTCATTTATTTATTGATTTCATTTACCGTATTTCACCGAATCTAAGACGCTATCGATTCTAAGACGCACTTTAATTTTAGGGCCACTGACAGGAAAATAACATTGCGTCGATTCTAAGACGCACCCGATTTTCAGACACGTTATATTGGGGATAAGTGCATCTTAGAATCGAAGAAATACGGTAGGGCTGTGCATGCCCCCCCTTGATTTGCCACCCAGGGACCTGCTGGGCCAGGCCGGCCCGGGCATGAGTCCCCCTCCTCCCTTGCCCACTCACCGCCAGCGCCGCCCCGGTCCTCACCGCCAGCGCCGCCCCGGTCCTCGCCGCTAGCGCCGCCCTGGTCCTCACCGCCAGCACTGCCCTGGTCCGCGCCGCCCCGGTCCGCGCTGCCAGCACCGCTGGCAGCAGCCTACCCAGCCTGGAAATGCAGCATTATTACAAAGTAGGCCACGATCCTGCGAGATCTCGATTTCAAGTTCTCGTGGGATCATGGCCTATTTCGTAGTAACACCGCGTTTCCAGACCGGAGAGACTGCTGCCAGCGGCGCTGGTGGCGAGGACCAGGGTGGCGATGGGGAAGGCCGTTCCTCACTGCCATGGCGGCAGCTCCTCACTGGCAGCGGCCTACCCGGCCTGGAAACGCACCACTACTAAAAAGTACTCCACGAACCCGTGAGATATCTCGCGGGATCGTGGCTTACTTTGTAGTAACGCTGCATTTCCAGGCTGGGTAGGCCGCTGCCAGCGGTGCTGCCAGTGAGGACCGGTGCAGCGCTGGCGGCAAGGACCGGGGCAGTGATGGGGGAAGGCTGGTCCTCACTGCCGCAGCCGCAGCTCCTCACTGGCAGCGGCCTACCCAGCCTGGAAACGCAGCATTACTACAAAGTAGGCCATGATCCTGCGAGAGATTTCGCGGGATCATGGCCTACTTTGTAGTAACGCTGTGATTCCAGGCCGGATAGGCCACTGCCAGCACAGCTGGTAGTGTGGACTGGGGCGGCGCTGGCGGTGAGGACCTGGGCGGCCCTTGAGGTGCGGACTGGGGCGGCGCTGGAGGCCAAGGAGGTTGGTGCCAGCGGTGTGGAGTGGCGGTGATAGAGGCGAGTAGAGAAGGCCGAGTCGCTTGGGGGGGCATGCAGAGCCCCTTTGTGAAGGCGCTGTGGGTGGGTGGGTGGGGGATGTATCTTCAACCCCATACCAGCGCTGGAGAAATCCGGCGATTCTTAGACACTATCGATTCTAAGACACACTCCATTTTTACAGATGTAAATATGAGAAAAAAAGTGCATCTTAGAATCGAGGAAATACGGTATTTATTCATGCATTTCTTTACCATGCAATAGTTGAAGCTCTGTGGGCACAAAAATTAACACCATAAAATACAACTTGTGCATAAACTTTAAACCACAAAATAAAACCACAATATTAAAGTACAACCAGAATAAAACCAAGCAGCAATGCAGAGATTTAAAATACAGATTTAAAACAACAGGCTAGAAGATCAGGATGGTAAAATACTAAAAAAAACTGGGAAAATATAAAAGTCCAACACTTTTATATTATGAGTATAATGTAGGTGCCGGGTGGGCCTCCCTGGGCAGCTCATTCCACAGCTTGGGTGCCATAACAGAAAAGGCCCTCCTCCTGGTAGCCACCCGCCTCACTTCTTGTGGCAGGGGCTCACGGCTGATCCTCTCAAAGTGAGCAGTGGATAGGCAACCTCTGAAGAGCCAGCCAGGCATAAATGGTACAGAGATTGCCCAGGAGCACCTCTACTACAATGGATGGCTCCAAGGAAGGATCCCTCAAAGCCAGGCACTTGGACCTGGCCAGTTATCACTTTTCTGGCCGACGCAAATCTTCAGAGAGCTGACTTGCCCCCACCCCACCACTACCTCTGAGAAGATCTGCAGAGTGAACAGTGGTGAGGAGGGCGGGAGGAGACACAATAGGCAAACAGCAGGTGGGCGGGCAGAGAGGAGACAAACGCAGCGGTATTTGGGGTGTGGTGGCGGCAATGGCATGTGGTGGCTTCTGCGCATGTGTGCTCTCCCGCTTCATGCTGCGGGAGAGCATGCGCTGACACTGGTCATAACCCTAAATCTGGGTAGCTGTATTCATGGTTTATGAGCCAGGCTCCTCCTCTCCCTTGCTGTTGAAACTGAACGCGTACAATGGAGAACTCCATCAGACGAGCGTTTTATTGCATGCTCATTACTGGGCACTCACAGATTTTTGCGGGTCCCTCTCACAACGACATCTGCCTCCCGTGCGCCTCCCACCCCTTCCAGCCTTCTTCGCGCCACAAAAAAAAACACCCCAGTAAGTCCAACTTGTTCTAAAGACAGAAGTTGCCCCTCTATCCTGCTGTGTGCAAGAGAAGCAGCACAATCAAAATGCCTCCCTGAATGGGCCATGAGCGTGTTGTTTACTTCCCCTTTCAAAAGAGGAAGTAATGAGGGACAAACACGGGGGCGGAGAAGTAACGGTAAGCAAATACAATTTTCCCCCGTTTGATGATGCTCAGAATCTAACCCCATAGTTTGAACCATTTTCAAAATCTTTGTGTCTGCTACTCCTTGAGCACCTCGTTTTGGAGCTGAAAAGCCACTCATGAAAATTCTCAAATATACGTGCTTTTGGGCATGAACTCATGAAACAAGTAATTTAACAATCGGTTTGCTGAAATGTAATGAAAAAGACTTGTATCTTTAAACTGAACTAGAAGTTATTCTGAAGAGACCCAAGTCAGAAATACTCTTCTGCTTTAGACAGATGCCTTTCATCCAATTCATTTTCATTTTAAGTAATTTATTGCTTTTTTTAAAAAAAGGAGCAAGAAACAAAACTGGATGACTCAAAAGTTGACAAAAAAAATCAGATCACTGACAAAAGGATGGGGGCCGGGGGGGGGGGGAGAGGAACTGCATCACTGAGGTCATTTTTCTGCCCTGACATAGGAAAAAGAGCTCTTTTCTGCTCATTCATTGAAGATATTTCAGAAAGAGAGAGGGAGGGAGGGAGAGAGGGAGGGAGGGAGGGAGGGAGGGAGGGAGGGAGGGGGGGGAGAGAGATGTCAGAGTGAATAGGTAGGAGACAGTCTGATATTTTGTCATAATATCAGTTAAACCAGCCCCTGGATTGATGGATAGTTGAATGAGACCTTTTGCTGGCTGAACCTGTTACACAGCCAAGATCTCAGTGAGCAGTAGACTGGGGAAAAAATGATACCAAAGTAAACAGACAAGGAGCCTGGAAGCAAAGTCAATTATTATTATTATTATTATTATTATTATTATTATTATTATTATGCATTTGTATACTGCCCCATAGCCGAAGCTCTCTGGGCGGTTTACATAAGATTAAAACATTTAAAAACAATGTACAAAAATTAAAACTGCAAAACATACAATATACAAATACACTTAAGACCATTATAATAACTTAAAAAGCTATAAACCTAAAAAAACAAAACCAGACCCAGGCTCATCAGATATTGCTAAATGCCTGACAGAAGAGGAAAGTCTTGACCTGGTGCCGAAAAGATAACAATGTTGGCGCCAGGCGGGCCTCGTCGGGGAGATCATTCCACAATTGGGGGGCCACCACAGAGAAAGCTCTCTCCCTTGTTGCCGACCTTGAGCTTCCCTCGGAGGAGGCACTTGGAGGAGGGCCTTAGACGTTGAGCGTTGTGTTCGGGTAGGTTCATGTCGGGAGAGGCGTTCCATCAGGTATTGTGGTCTCAAGCCATGTAAAGCTTTATAAGACATTAAAACTTTTGGAAACTTGCTATTTTGAAAAGTGACCTAGAAGTTTGAGCAATAAAATAAAATAAATCTCACCAGGATTCCTGCCAGACTGCCACCTCTCCCCAAACTCTCCCCAAATATTGTCCTAGCCCCATCAGAGTTGGGGGAAGTCAGTTTGACTGTGGCCTAATCTACACCTGCAGCCCTGTGATTGTGACTTTTCCCACTTCCGCGATTGGCACTCATGGGGCACACGTGGGTGAAGTTTCCTGCAATTTCAGGAGTGCCGTTGCAGGAGGCCGTGTGCCCTGTGACGGCGCTTCCGCATGTGGATCGGCAGAGGTGGGCGGGGCTATGCAGGTAGATCTCCTGTTTTTCTTGCACTTCCTACGGGACTGCACCAGGGGTCCCCAACCTCTTTGGGTCAATGAGCACATGTGGGATTTTGGGCATCATTGGCACTCTCACAAAATGGCTTCTGTGGGAGATAGCCCATTCATAAAATGGCTGCCATTGTGGGCATGGCCAGTCACAAAACACTCATTTCCAAGCAGGTAATCGGTAATACTCAAAGAAAAGTGACTTGCCCAGGAATCTGAGTATAAGGCAGAGATGGGGCCTGAACGCCGAAACGCCAAACCACTCTTTTGAACCCAAGTAAAGATGGCCCCATACGGCAGCACTTTACTTCACAACATGCCAGCATCCCAGTTTTTTAAAATTATTATTATTATTTAAAGTTTTTTATTATTTTCAAACAAAGAAATGAAATTAAAATTAGGAGGGGCAGGGAGACTGGTGGGCACCAGGAGAGGTGTCCATGATGGGCCCATTAGTCGAGAGCACTATGTGATACTTCCATGAACATTGTGTCCTTCCAGACCCTGCTGCACACAAGCCCAAGTCAGCAAACCAGTTGGCCTAGCTTTACTTTGGCCATGAGGCTTTGCCTATGCCCTTATAAGCTTTTATCTATATTTTAATTTATAAGCATCATAATATGTGTAGGTGTATAAGTTTTATGTGCTTACATTGTCCTACAGTGAACAAAGTCTGTAAATCTTAATTAGTGGGCTGGTTCATATGGGGGAAGATGTGCCCAAAAGGCTTAGGCCTTTAGACGTAATTATCAGTCCAGCACTGGAATCCAATCTGACAATAATCTGCACCGGCAGAGCTATCAATCACCTAGGAACAAAGCAGGCCCTGCAAGAGTTTTATTGCCGGAAAAGACAAGAAAATGTAAAGTTGCAGCTGGAATGTTGGATTTAGATCCGTTTTCAAGTCCCGGCTCGGCTGCAAAGCCTCCTGGGAGACCTCAGGCCAGTTACTCTCTCTCAGCCTTGCCTACATCACAGGATTGTTGTGAAGATAAAAGGAGGGGTACTGTCCTAAACTCCTTAGAGGAGAAACAGGATTAAGAAATGTAATTTATTCTTTTCAAGTATTTTCTCTCTTACACCTCTGGTGAATAGAGGGATGCTGTGCTGGATTTTGCCTGTGGATGCATCCAGGGGCGGCTGTAGACGAGCTGCCAGCAACTGGCGCCCCAGGCAAACCAGGCAAACTGCACCCCCAAACCCCAAGGGCTGATTTAGGCTGAGGTTTTTGGTAAACTGAGAAACATTTTGCCCCTGTTTTCCATTTAATGTTATTTAAATGTATTTATTTAAACAGGGTGATAATTATTTATTTTTTTCCCACCTATCTGTCTGTCCATCCAATGTTTCTGAGATTAGACAAAACAGAGACATGAAATTTTCATTTGTATTTGTATCCCCCTCACCTGAATTTGGTGCTCCACGTAACTTGGCGCCCTTGGTGACTGCCTAGTTCACCGCTTGAATGTACCCAAAGCCCACTGGCTCCATCTCCAGATCTGCTCCCTGAACTGGAATGTTCCAGCCCCAGTCCTTGATCCAGTTACCAAAAGGGTTGATTTCAAGGCACAGCTAGACAGGCACTGGCCCCCTGGGTCCTTCTCCAGCCGGCCAGGGAACAGCGCCATTGCAGGGCCAAAATGGAGGTAGAATGGACATCATGATATTTCAGGCTCACATTATTTCAAGATGAAAGAAATATACAGAACAAAAAAACAGCAGAGTGCAAACAGATGCGCTGGTCTAGAGCTCTTGAGCTGCAACCCATCCACCCACCCCACACAGAGCATAGATCACAGGTTAACACAGTGGAAGCTCTCGTCTTTTAACCCTGCGGCAGCAACTCTGTCTTCTATTTTGCATTTCAGAAGAAGAAGAAGACTTCTTTATTGTAGTCTATAGACCATAAAAAGCATACAAATTTAAAATTTACATCAACAGCTGTTAGACAGTTAATCAATTAAGAACCCACCAGTTGTACTCTATACAAGGTAGTAAGATATAAGAATTTGGCAACTTGATTTGTGACCATTTTGTCCTTGGCCTTTCAGAAGAGCAGCCGAACTGCAGATTTCATGCACACTTTTCCTCAGAATTGCCTCACCTCCATGGAACAGTGAAATCATGGGGCAGGGGCAGCAGAGAAAGGAATCCCAGTATTTTCCACAAGAGGGCATTTTCGGGATATTTAAGGGAAATGTCTGCTCTGAAAGTGCCTGGATCCTGAATCTCCACCCCAAATTCAGAAGCATTTGCGATGTGGGTTTTGGTTGAGCTCATCAGGGCTCCCAGCCAAGACAAATCATCTCCTCCATTCTTCTTGAGCGGAATGAAGTTCTGTGGCCTTTGAAACTGACCTCTTGCTATGGATGACCTGTCCCCCTGCCCTCTTCCTTGCCAATAAAGAAGGAGTTTAGAGTCTGGTGCTGCAAAAAAGACCATGAAATATTTCCCCCCTGTAAAAACACACACAACCCAGTACAGATTAAATAATGAGAGCCCTGGACAGGTGCCAAATGTTTCTGTGGAGAGACCGAACAGTTGCCCCAGTTTAATGTTTTTAACAGACCCTGGTGAGTTCATGCAGCCCAAAGTGCAGTTGTTATTATTATTATTATTATTATTATTATTATTATTATTATTATTATTTAGAACTCTGTTAAATGGCTTTCAGGTGTGACAAGAAGGTAGGGTGACCCTATGGAAAGGAGGACAGGGCTCCTGTATCTTTAACAGTTGTGTAGAAAAGGGAATTTCAGCAGGTGTCATTTGTATGCGTGCAGCACCTGGTGAAATTAACTTCATCCCAACAGTTAAAGCTGCAGGAGCCCTGCCTAGAGTGACCAGATACAATAAATACAATAGATATTCCTTCTGGTCCATCTGGGGCAGCTTCCTCTTCTCTGCTCTGCTCAGCTAGGAGTCAGGAACAGGAACCTTTCTAAAGCAAAGGGAGCATTTATTGCTCGCTACTTACTATCACTTCTACGGTCCTAATAATAGCGATTTAAGTGAGGGATATTCTCCATACACTTACTGAGTGCACTGTGAACAAGTGGCTTGACAAGAGGTCAGGCCTGGTGTCAAGGGTAGGCATTGCCAGGCTCCTGCCAAAGGCCCACATCCCAGCAGGGCCCCACTAACGAGAGCCCATTAGATTTGCACCTCCTTTTCACCATTGCAACCTGCTTGTTCACCTGCCTCTTGATTTGGCCCAAGCAACAGCAGTGGGGAGGAGGAGGAGGAGGAGGAGGAGGAGGAGGAGCAGTCGATGGCCCTGCTTCCTGCACACTCCCTGGCTTCCTGCCTGTCATGCAAGCAAGCGGCAGCAATGATGAGAAAGACGATGAACAGCAAGAGCAGCTGGTGCCAACAGCAGGGAGCAGCTAGGCTCAGAGAGGGGAGGAGCCCTCCAAGGAGGATGTCTCACCAGAGGGCCCTGCAAAACTTGGAGATGGCGCTGCGGATGATCTTTGGTCATGTGGGTGTCAGATGGATTCCTTCCTTCAAAGTGGGAAGAAGGCTTCTCGCTGGTGACCTTTGCCCCAATTGCAGGAGGTATCCCACATATAAGATGATCCCAGATTTGGAGCTCACAGGTATCCAGGGCAAACCCTCTTGCTCTATTTTCCTCTTGGTCTCTCATTTTATCCTGCTTCTGCTCTTCTCATGCTATGACTCAGTCTCTTTTCTTTAAAGATCCCTCATCCCCAGGTCTCCTTCTGACCCGCTTGAACCTTCCGCTGCATTTCTCTGCCCAGTCCTTTCTTGCACTAGCAAATCTTTCCCTCTTCCTTCTCCCAGTGATGCCCACCTTTTCCAGGGATCTGTCTAAACCCAAGGAAAGCCCCGGAGTAGGTGTGCAGTGGTGCTGCGTCAATTATACCACACAGCAGTCACCGCACACCCACCCCAGGGATTTACCCTGACTTTTTTCTCCGGAGTGAGGCAAGTATGGCTCATCCACCTTCTAGCCTCGCTCCAGAGTCGCGGTGGAGGCATAGCTGGACGGATGGCGACCCCTGATTGGTCACTGTCCACCCAGGCAGAGGGAAGGGGCGGGCCCAGTGAGCCTAATGGCCGCTGGAAAGCCTGTGCTGACTCCTTTCATATAGATTAGTGGCCGCCATCCCCCACCAGCGCCAACTCAGCACTGTAAAGACAGCTCCAGGCCTCCTCTTCGACCCCCTTGTCGTAACTGCTCCTGTCTCTCCATTTTTCTGTCTCCATTCTTCTCGCTTCCGTCTGTTTTTAATTCTCCTCTTCTCCTTTGCGCCTACCTCGCTGCCATCCTGGAGCAACTGCAGCCAAGGTTTCAATGCTCTTCAGTTGGTAGATGGCAACATCCCCATCCTCCCCACACTGTCTTCATTCTTCTGGGATGGTTGGTGAGCTCCCAATGCTCAGTGGTGATGTCATTTGTGGCCACTTGGGTCCACTAGCAAGCCGAGTCAGAGCCACCAATGCTGGAGAGGAAAAGGGAAGTGATGCTGAACACACACACACACACACACACACACACACACACAGAGAGAGAGAGAGAGAGAGAGAGAGAGAGAGAAATGCACATCCATCAAGAGAGAATTGGGGGTGCCTTCCACAGGATCTGATGACTTGTTCCAATTTTACTGGCAGGAAAAGAAACTGCCATTAGTATGGTGTGTGTGGTAAAGGCATGCGGCTGTAGAGGTGGCTACTAACAGGTTAAAGGTGCATGCAGGTTAAAGGTGCATGCACTATACTAGAGTGACCATATACAAAAGAAGGCAGGGCCCCTGCAACTTTAACAGTTGTGATGAAGAGGGAATTTAATCAGGAACTAATTGCATATAAATGACACTGGCTGAAATTCCCTTTGCTCTACAACTGTTAAAGTTACATGAGCCCTGACCTGGATTTTATCTGGTCACCCTAAATTAAATCCATAGCACACAATACGTGTGTCAGGGAGGCAGAACACAGGACAGTGCATGAGCGAGAGAGAGACCAGTATGGACGGAATCTCAGGGCTCATTTTGACAACGTTGGAAGCGCTGCACACCGGCGAATCGATGCCTCTTACCTGTAAGAGGTGTGATGGGGGCTTTTCCTGGCGCCAGCCGTGCTGCCGCTTGTGGTTCGGCGCAGCGCCAGCTGGAGGGGCGGCTGGGAGCATCGGCTCCCCTGCTGTCCTGTAAGTGCTTTTTTAAATTAAAAAAATATACAGAATGGGGGGAGGACAGCGGAGGTGGTGCAGCGAGTTTACGGCTCGCTATTCCACCCCCTTTCCCTGGGCTGCCCACTCCAACTTTAAAAAGGTAGCACTAAATGGCGACTTTTTTTAAATCACAGCAAAGGCATTTGCTTTGATATGTCTTCATATTGGCGGCTTTGGCCTGTTAACAAAGGTGAGTCCATTGCGAAGTCATATCGACCGCTCGTTTAAAGGGTTCCCTGTCAGCGTGAAGTCAAGGCGGCGGAAACCTCTCGTTTAGAGGCACCCTGACGGGCACAATGTAGCTTGTGCAATCGGAGGGCTGCCTGCATTGTCCAATGCGTCCTCATCCACACACTCCTACCTGAGTGCAGGCACTTTGACAAGATGCTGCTCTGGGAAATGCACCGTTCTACTGGCAAAGGCATTGAGGTCCAGCTTCAGGATGTGGGGGCTCCTGGGTGAATTGGTACGGCACCATGGGGCTCAAATCTAGCAGCTGAATTGAAGCACCACATTCCCTGCCCCATGGGGGCAGCCAGATCCCTGGTCGAGTTGGCAACCCCATGGAACTCTCCATGCAGAAAGATGGGAACACAATGCAAGAGGGGTGGAGGGCTGTGTGAGGGGTGGTTTTGTGTGGGGGTGGTTTTGCACACACACATGTCTCCCACACATTAAGTACCCTGTTTGGGGTCCTGAGGGGAGCCTTTGGCCAATCTCTTTTGTGAGAGCGCTCCGTGCATAGGCAACCCTCTGTCCCCACCCCCAGCATTTGGGCAGCACTTCCTATCCATGGTCTTTCATCCTATTCCTCCTTCTCAAAACAATGGGATCACATGGCAAAATTAGATTGGCTACGTAACATCAGTGTTATTAGAAGGAAAGCAATATTAACACCCAAAGCAGTAGCAAAGCAGCTGCCCATTGGGGGTGCCAACCAGCAGGGGGAAAAAGGAAAAAATTGGGGGGAGGGGTGTCTTTGGGAGACCTCTTGGCACCAAAACTGCACCCTAGACAAGGTTGGGGTGTAGCCCAGGGGCACATGGCAGTCTGTTCCAATTCTGCCTCCAAGGCGGAGATTTCTTCCTAACATGACTGGTATATCAGGATGAAGCCAAACGGATGATAAAAAAGGGGGCGGGGACATAAGAAGGTGAACAAATTCTACCCTGTAGCCATAAAACCACTTTCATTTTAACACAGTGCTTGTTTTTAAGTGAATGAGTGGCAGGCGACTTGGGTACCAACCCCAGATCCTTATTACCAGTAAGATCTCAGGACTCAAAGCCCTGGGCTCTCAGCACCCAGATGGATTTCCTTTCTTCCTCCCTTCCAGACATCCCACCCTGCTGCTTATCATGAAATAAACCGTATGCCGGCTGGGGATTTGAGGCACACTGTTTTATTAATCTGGGGCCCACGCTTGTCCCTCACACAGCTACACACATGTCTTTAACAGGATTAACAGGATGACTCAAGTTTCAGTCCTCTTTCGTCTCCTGCTTTGCCTGCATGGATCGGCCTCTGGGATGGAATCGCTCACAGATTGTTTTGCTGTGGATGGAAGGGATGCCTGGAAAAAGGACAGGGTTACCCCATTGGAAGGAAAGCTGCTGCTGGGGCTCAGCTGAAGGTCAGCTGAAGGTAATGTGTCACGGTGTTTTGTCTCCGGGAGAAGGCCCGATAATTATCACCACATTTCTTCCATCACCCCAGCCTCACATACGTTCAAAGCCCGACGCTTCAGGCAGTTAGCCAGATACATAGACATTTAGCAGGTTAAGCTTTTCCCGGCATAGATGGCGGAATAGCCTGGTGACATCAGATCCCAGATCCCTGTTGAATGCCCCAGTAAAATGCCTGTCTTCTCAAGGGCATTTCTCACATTCATACAAGGGTTGCTACCGTTTACCCCAGATACTGGGCAAGCAACTTTAAATCTTCCTGTACAGCTGGACTGAAATCAGTAACAGCTCCTCCAACCCATTCCTTTTGAGGTCCTGTTGTCAGCCCCCCTCCCTCATCCAACATGTGGCACATCTGGAGTCCTGCTTGCTGCAGCAAGTGAGGAAGCAGGCAGATGACAGGCCCAGGAAGGGAACAGGTAGCCGGCACAATTGCTGTTTTCTCTCTCCTGCTGCGCCAGGAGATTCATTGATACTCATCCAGCATCCAAGGGTCGAAGCCTGGGCAGGTTCATAAGCCAGACACGTTTCTCTGCACTTGGCCTTCATTTGAGTTAAGTCTAGGATCCTTCCAATCTCTGAAACCCTCCTAATCATCCTCATTGCCCCTCTCCAGTTTGTCTGCATCCTTTTTGGAAGTGTGGTGCCCAGAACTGGATGCAAGACTCAAGATGGGGCCTAACCAGTGCCGAATACAGGGGAACCAGTACCTCATACACTTTGGAAGCTATACTTCTATTAATGCAGCCCAAAATAGCTTTTGCTTTTTTTGCAGCCACACCACATTGTTGGCTCATATTCAGCTTATGATCTACAACAATTCCAAGATCCTTCTGGCTTGTAGTATTGCTGAGCCAAGTATCTCCCATCTTATAAAGGTGCATTTGGTTTCTTTTTCCTAAGTGTAGAATTTGGTATATATCCCTATTAAATTTCATTCTGTTCTTTTCAGCCCAGCACTCCAGCCTATCAAGATCACTTTGAAGTTTATTTCTGTCTTCCACACTTCCAGGGTATTATGGGTCCCTGTTTGACAGCTGGTTAGCCACTGTGTGAACAGAATCATAGAATCATAGAATAGTAGAATTGGAAAGGGCCTGCTTGGACGAGTGGGGAGGACAACTTGCCCTCTCTATCCCTGTCCTTCTTGGCTGGTCGCGCAGGGAGGAGATGCAATTAGATCACACCTACAACATATTATTAATGCAACTCTCAGGGAGGGGAGTTTTCCAAAATGTTTAAAAGAAGCGGTAGTACGGCTGCTTCTAAAAAAGCCCTCCCTGGACCCCCTGGATCTTAATAACTACAGACCAGTATAAAATCTTCTGTTTCTGGGCAAGGTGATCGAGAGGGCAGTTGCCTTCCAACTCCAAACAGTTTTCAATGACACAGGTTTTCTAGACCCATTTCAAACTGGCTTCAGGGCAAGATACGGAGTTGAGACTGCCATGGTCACCTTAGTGGATGATCTACGCTTAAGTATGGATGGGGGAGTGTGTCCCTGCTGGTACTCCTGGACCTCTCAGTGGCTTTCGATACCATCGACCATGGTATCCTTCTGGAGTGCCTGAGGGAATTGGGAATCGGGGGCACTGTGCTTCAGTGGTTCCGGTCCTACCTCTCGGGCAGGTTCCAGATGGTGATGCTTGGGGATAGCTGCTCCTCAAAGAAGGAGCTGCTGTATGGTGTGCCATAAGGCACCATCCTATTCCCAATGGTGTTTAACATCTACATGAAACCGCTGGGAGAGATCATCTGGAGGCATGGGGCAGGGTGCTATCAATACGCTGATGACACCCAAATATATTTCTCTATGCCTTTGACAACATCATCAGCTAAGGATAGTGTGTCTCCTCTGAATGAATACTTGGAGGCTGTAATGGGCTGGATGAGGAGACACAAACTCCCCCTGTCAATACTTAAGCGTAGATCATCCACTAAGGCGACCATAGCAGTCTCAACTCCATATCCTGCCCTGAAGCCGGTTTGAAATGGGTCTAGAAAATCTGTATCATCCAAAACTGCTTGCAGTTGGAAGGCAACCACCCTCTCGATCACCTTGCCCAAAAAGGAAGATTTGATACTGGCCTGTAGTTATTAAAGTCCAGGGGATCCAGGGAGGGCTTTTTTAGAAGCGGCCATACTACCGCTTCTTTTAAACATGATGGAAAACTCGCCTCCCTGAGAAATGCATTAATAATATATTGTAATTGTGATCTAACTGCATCTCCTCCCTGGGCGACCAGCCAAGAAGGACAGGGATCGAGAGGGCAAGTCGTCCTCCTCACTCGACCAAGCAGCTTGTCCATGTCCTCAGTACTCACCAACTGAAACTGATCCAATGTAATTCTACTCGCGGAGTTGCTGGACACTCCATTGTCAGCCTCTGCTATAACGATGGCATCTAAATCGGTCTCATCTGAGAGATTTTATCTGTGAAATGATCGTTAAAGGCATCACAGCGAACTACCAAAGGCTCTAAAATTGGGTTCAGGGGGGAGGGTGCCCGGGTTAGACCCCTCACCACCCTGAACAGTTCTGCTGGATGCGAATTTGCAGACGCAATGCGTGCAGAGAAGAATGCTTTCTTCGCTGCACGTATTGCCACCCCATAGGAACGAAGATGTCGAGTTTTCCGCCATCGGCGCTCCAGTTGTCGTCCTTTCCGCTTCAACTCCCTGAGATCTTCTGTATACCAGGGCGCCCGATGAGAAGCGGGTCGGAGAGGACATTTGGGGGCGATCGTGTCTATAGCCCTAGTTAGGTCTTGATTCCATCTAACCAGGGCTTCTACAGGATCGTCAATGATACCAGCCATAGATCCCTCCAAGGCCTTCTGGAATCCAGAAGGATCCATCAGCCTTCGAGGGTGGACCATCTTAATAGGTCCGCCACCCCTGCAGGGGGGGTTGGTAGCCGTGATACTAACCCTGACCAGAAAATGGTCTGTCCATGACAATGCAGAGGTTTGTTACCTCCGCCCACAGATCTCTCTGTTCGGAGCTGAAGACAGCATCGAGGGTGTGACCTGCTGAATGTGTAGGTCCAGAGACCAATTGGGATAGGGCCATGGTTGTCATGGATGCCATGAACTCCCGAGCTGCACCTGACAAACCAGCCTCGAATGGGATGTTGAAATCGCCCAGGACCAAAAGCTTGGGCGAATCCAACACCAACTCCGAGACCAGTTCTGTGAGCTTGGCCAGGGAGTCTGATAGGCAGCGGGGTGGCTGGTACACTAACAGAATCCCTAGTCTATCCCTGGCCTTCAGACTCAGGTACACACATTCAGTGTGATTCAATTCCCGGACAGGATGTCTGGTCAGGTTAAGACTGTCTTTGTAGACCACAGCTACTCCGCCCCCCCCCCGCCCACTTTCCCTCACCTGCTCACTAACACAATACCCAGCTGGGAGGGCCTGGGCCCATGTCGGGCCACTATCATCTCCCAGCCAGGTTTCTGTGAAGCATGCCAGGTCGGCCTCTTCATCTCATCGATCCAGACGGAGAGGCAGGTAAGAAATATATTATTATTATTATTATTTGTTTTATTTTTAACCGACCTGGCATTGCATAGGAGCAAGGAGAGGTTCTGTGGGTGGCCTGGTTCGTTCTCCAAGATCCCCGGGGTAGCAGGGCAACTGGAAGGTAAGATGGGTGTTCAATATCTATCTCTCCTTCCCCTATAATGGCACATCGGCGTGCTATCGCCATATCTCCCCTTGTCCTGCACAACAGATATTGCCGCTCCCAGACATTGGGAGATATTGCCAGGAGAGATCCGTGAACTTACCAGTCTTCAGGAATTTAAACGATCTATAAAGACTGAGCTCTTCCGGCAGGCCTACTCAGATGAATTTTAAGTGTTTTATTGGTATTTTAATGATATATTGGTTTTGTGTATTTTTAATCAGTTTTGTGTGTTTTATGATGATGTTGTTCCCCGCCTCGATCCGGAGGGAGAGGCGGGTAATAAATAAATAAATATATGATTATTATTATTATTATTATTATTAATTTCAGTTCAGCTGCACTCCCAGTCACCTCGAGCGTCTCAGAGGGATGGACTGTGCCAGTGTTCTAAGCCTCTCCGCAGGTGGGCTGGGGCTGCACTGGTGGAGGCGCAGGGAGCCCTTACGTGCACCTCTCTCTCTCCCGCCTGTGTTCTCCGCCTCTCTGCAGGTGGGCTGGGGGCTGGGCTGGAGGAGGCGCAGGGAGCCCTTACACGCACCTCTCCCTCTCTCTCCCGCCGGTGTTCTCCGCCTCTCCACAGATGGGCTGGGGGCTGGGCTGGAGGAGGCGCAGGGAGCCCTTACGTGCACCTCTCTCTCTCTGTCTCTCCCGCCAGTAGAGCTGGAAGGGCCCTATAAGGCCATCGAGTCCAACCCCCTGCTCAATGCAGGAATCTACCTTAAAGCATCCCTGACAGATGGTTGTCCAGCTGCCTCTTGAATGCCTCTAATGTGGGAGAGCCCACCACCTCCCTAGGTCATGGGTTCCATTGTTGTACTGCTCTAACAGTCAGGAAGCTTTTCCTGATGGCCAGCTGGAATCTGGCTTCCTGTAACTTGAGCCCATTATTTCATGTCCTGCATTCTAGGTTGATCGATAAGAGATCCTGGCCCTCTTCTGTGTGACAACCTTTCAAGTATTTGAAGATCCGGAGGGAGAGGCGGGCTACAAATAAATATTATTATTATTATTATTATTATTATTATTATTATTATTATTATCATGTCTCCCCTCAATCTTCTCTTCTCCAGGCTAAACATGTCCAGTTCTTTCAATCTCTCCTCATAGGGCTTTGTTTCCAGACCCCTGATCATCCTCATTTCTCTCCTCTGAACACACTCTAGATTGTCTGCATCCTTCTTGATGTGTGGTGCCCAGAACTGGACACAGTACTCAAGATGGGGCCTAACCAGTGCCAAATAGAGGGAACCAGTACCTCGCGCGATTTGGAAGCTATACTTCTATTAATGCAGCCCAAAATAGCTGGACTAGATGAACGCTTCCTCTTCTATACCTTTCCAAGCTAGGACTTTTGGAATTGGTATACTGACCCATGTGCTTAGGGGTGGATACACGAAGCAAGCCATTTTTCTCCTCTGTAACGAATGTGCATACTTGTGTTATTGAGAACAAATATCTGTAAAAATAAAGTTAATGTTTTTGGATTCTGAATGAGTGAGCA
This sequence comes from Anniella stebbinsi, assembly GCA_029215795.1. Lineage (NCBI taxonomy): Eukaryota > Metazoa > Chordata > Lepidosauria > Squamata > Anniellidae > Anniella > Anniella stebbinsi. The sequence continues at coordinate 376,771,061 of JARDYH010000001.1, forward strand.
AATTCCCACAATTTAGAAGTCGCTATTCCTCAGTCAGAATATAGTGCATACGGGCTTCATCACACCTACATTTCCCCCACCCCCCCAGTTTGCTTCTGCGGGTTCACCCTCCGTTTCCTATGTGAGTCTGTGCCTGGTATTTCTGCGGTACCTTAGCTTGAGTCTGTTGAATATCAGAGTTTCCGGACCTTGCCCGTTGAGGGATAAATCGAAACAGAAACTAAAACCTGCGACCTCAGGGCAAGAGAACAGCACGACGGGGACGATGTCATGCGAGCCCAGGGCTGAAGAAGTGGAGCAAAGTTGAGGTGGGTGTGCTTAAAACCGTGCGTGTGATGATGACCCATGTCTACTGTATGTGCACCAAGCCCCTGGTTGAAGCTCCCCCTTAGACTTGCATTGGTTGTTACATGTGTATATACAGAAGTCACGTGATGGTATGAATGAGGATGTGCAGCAACATCTGGATTGCCCCATGCTCTCTTGACCTGGTTCTGCATCATCTTGCGTCTGGGCCAAACTCACATAAAGAAGAGGAACCAAATATGTGTTTTATATGCCAAATAGCTGACAGAGAGGATATTCTCAGGGGAGGTTAAAGAGTCTATAGCCATTGCCCCTGTTTTTCTTCTCTTTCCTCCCAGCCTTCGGCCCCCACTGCCCTGCAAGTGGAGCAGGAAGTGGCTTGTAAGCTCTGCAAATAGTCTTGGGCCACAGGGTGTATTTTATGTTTCCCCCGTAAATATATTCAGTTCAGCATTCAACAAGGCTCCCTCTTTGCATTCTGTGACTTTATGAGCTGCTGTGCTTGCCGTGTTTGCATGAGCTTTAGGATTTCAGTGGCTTTGTTGCTTGCCTTTGGGACTTAGCCATGTGTAGAGCTTTGCAAGGATTAAACCAGTAAAGAGAAAAATAAAAATTTCTATTCTGTTGGATAGCAGATGCCTTTACAAAAGGAGTAATTCCTCCAGACAGACAAATGGAGGTAGCAGGAACACAGCTAGGCAGAGTGCTTCAAGGAGAAAGAGATAAAACTATCATCCTAATTACAACCATGCAATGCATCGCATTGTATGCGCATAAAGGATTTTATGGAAACATTTCCTAGGGGAAAGGGATCCTCTTTTATTAATGGAATATTTAATTCCTTTTTGCAAATTGAAGAGCCACGCTTTGGTCTGTAATGACTCTGAGTGTTGGTGTACAGTGGAAATCACCAGACTTGAATATTCCTGGCAAGGGGTGATCTGCACTTCAAAAAGGACATTTGATTTGTATGCAGATCAACTTTAGATTCGCCTTTTATTGAAAACATGTTTTTCACAGGGTGTAACTTTTAATTTAGCAGGTTTTAGCAGGCTGTAAGGGAAAAAATCATAAGAGTGAACAAAAGTGTTGTGAATTGATCACAAAACAATTTGGATGTTATGAAATCAACTCAAATTTACTTATTCCATGGATTTTGGTGGGTTGGACCATTGTGAACTCTCTTTTTGAATGTGGCAATTTGCAATCCGGATGTATGATGGAATATTCGCAAGACCAGCTGAAAACATCTGGATTCCTCCCAGCTGATCCATCACTACAGTGACCCTTGGCTCTAGAATCCAAGTGGGCATCAGCATTTCCAGTGATCTGCCAGAAAAATACTGGCAAACAAGACCTGTCAGTTTACAAAGACATTTTGTCCATAGGTTTTGGCTCACATTAAAATCCCAAGCTTTTTAATTTACCAAAAGGACACAATGAAATATTCCTGTTTATGAGACATTTTATTTATTTTGTCATGATTATATAAACAAACATATTTAATACAACCAAAGATTATTTCTGCTGCATGGTGGAATATTTTGACAACAGCACTGCATTTTCTAAAACAACCTTTTAATTTGCTTTCTCTCCACCATAGTTCCCCACCCCCGAGAAACATCTCACTTTTATTTCCTTTGCTTCTGGAAAGCAAGGACATTTGGTTTCCTTTGCATGTGCCAGGAGGCAAGGCTTTCATGATGGGATTCCAATCCCAGAACACTGTGGAGCCAAAAAGGAGCCAGGTGATGAGGTGTCCCAACCCTTAGCTGCCATCCCCAGCACCTATCCAAAAAAGGGCCCAAGGAATAATAATAATAATAATAATAATAATAATAATAATAATAATATATTTCTTACCCGCCTCTCCCTCTGGATCGAGGCGGGGAACAACATCAAATATAAAACACATAAAACTGATTAAAAGCACATAAAACTCATCTATTATTAAAATACCAATCAAATACCAATCAAATGCTTAAAATCTTCTTGGAAGAACAGGGAGCCTAGCGAGCCCATGCTGGACAGCCCACGCACAACACGCGGCGGTCTTAGCATGCTGAAGGATGCTGCCTGGGGACTGGTAAGGCTGCCTTGCTCTTGCAGAAGATGCCAGCCCCAACTGCTGGTGGGGGGGACAAACCTCAGAACCAGTTGAGAAGAGGCTACTGGAATCATCCAGCAGCCCCAGGACCAAGGAAGTGGACTCAGATATCCCCTTGTAGTCAAACACCAGGCGTTTGCTGTTTGGAGATGTCTTCCTGGCAGCATCTGGCTGGCTACTGTGGGAAACAGGATGCAGGAGTAGGTGGACCCACCTTGGTCTGATCCAGGAGGACTCTTCTTATAGATCAGGGGCAGAGGATCTGTGGCACTGCAGATGTTGCCGGGCCAATTCCCATCATTCCTGGCCATTGGCCATTCTGGTTGGGTTGTGGCTGATGGGAGCTGGAGTGCAACAACATCTGCAGGGCCCCAGGCTCCCCACCCCTGCTCTATAAGGAAGGGCAAAGCCTGGCATTTGTTTAGGAAGGGTAGGCTGGATGTGTCCCTGGATCCTTCCCATCAGCTAAGTTATACTGCCGTGGTGCTGACTCTGCTTCTCTGAGAGCTCCACGGGTGAAGTCAGGGCTAATGGGAGCCCTGCAAAGCCACAAGCCCAGCAAAGCAGCTAGAGAGGCACAAGCAGAGGAGCCAAGGGGAAGACATTATCCCCAAAGAAGAGGTATTCTTTCAGGGGAGGAATCCCCAGGAAGGGACCAGCATGACTGCATCGCCTGGGTCCCTTTCAGCTCCCAAGATTTCTGGGGATGGAACTCCATTAGGCATGCCCAGATCCTCCCAGCACATGCCAAAATGTATCAAGGGGATCAAAACTTCCCTAGAATGACTTTGAGGCAAAGCTTTCCAGAAGGAAACAGAGTTCCTCATTCCTGTGGGGCTGGAGGCTGTGCAGGAAATGGAGGCAGTGATGTTGAGATGCAATTTGCACCACCATGCTTAGCTATGCAGTTAATTTTTTCTCTGCAGCCTCACTAATGAGCACCATGTGGACTCCAAGTCACTTGCTGGATTTCCCTCTGACTTGGAAGCAAAGAGCGTTCTCCCCTTGGCAGGCACGGCTTTGTTGTCAGGCAGACTTTGGCAAAAAAAGGGGGGCTTCCCATTTATTCCCTCAAGGCATGGCACTGGCCCTCTGAACCCCTTGCCAGACTCCCAGGGCTACTTTGTGAGTTGACTGGGCTTATCGATCTCATGGGAATTCTCCAACTCATTTGTGAGATTCCCAAAAAAGACAGGGGTGGATTGTTGAGGAATCTTGGCAGTTTTCAGATGCTAATACTCAGAAACAATATTATATAGATTATTCTCTTCTTTCCACTGGAACAGGTTCACAGTGGAGACATTTCAAAGGGAGCCAACTCTTCAGCTGAAGGCTTCTGCAAAAAAAGTTTATTATGAATGCACAAGAACAAATGTCTAGCAGAATCCGTTGCAGATGGCTTGGCCAAATGGGAAATGGATCTCGTGTCTCAAAAATAGGCCTGCTAAAGGTATTTCTAGTATTTGCCATGAAGAGTTAGCAAGATATTAATTTCATGGTGAAATCTGGACAAGGCTGTGAAGGTTTGGCAAAACAACCCATCATGGAAATACATCTGCTGCCAGGGATCAGTTTTAATTATCGTGTTGGCAGTTGGCAGCTCAGAAACATAGGATAAATTCTTCACCAGGAGAAAGCACTCACTGCATCTTGTTGCTGCACTTTGTCCCAGGGAGCAACAGGCTGGGAAGTAACTATCAGAATGGAGGATGGTTGTTCACCAGGAAAGTCTCAGCTGGAGAAAGTATTGGCTGGTGGGCAAACAGGAGCTTGAAAGCTAGAGTGGTTGTTTCTGGAGAACCCTGGGTTTCCATGAACGCTTTTCAGGGAGTGGGGGATTCCCTAGGTAAGAAGACCAGTGACGGGAAACCAGCTGAAAAGCAGCATGGTAGTCATTGCCCATCTTCCCCTACAATATGTCGGCCCAGGACCATGTGAGATATAGGGTTGCCATCTTCTTTTACTGTTTCTTTATTTCATTTATTTATGTTTCGATCACACCCTTCCTCCAAGGAGCCAAGGGTGCACACATGGCTTCCTCACTCTCCCAATCTGATTTATCCTCACAACAACACTGTGAAGCAGGTGAATCTGAGAGAATGTGACTGGGAGGTTCATCACATGAGACTGAAATCCCACATCTTTACCAGGGCTTTCTCCTTCAGTTTTCTTTCCAGGTTTACGATGGGCTTCTTTCGACGGTGGACATGTGATTTGAACTGAGAACTTCCTATCTCAGCAATGTTCTATATGTTCAATAAAATATCACCATCTGGTCGCTGTATTATGGCCGAATGCTGGCAATACACACTGCTGATATGCCGTATTAGCATTTATTTCAGCTTATCTCAGATCTTTTTTAAAGTGGCATGAAGCTGAAAAGGTGCGGGAGACACTCTAGAGGTTTACAACATTATGTAAAGGACCCACAAACATCTGTGAGCGGCCAATAATGAACGTACAATGAAAGTCTTGTGTAGAAATGCTCTTGCTCAGTGGGGATTTGAACCACATCTTCCCAGCCTAGCCATCACACCTCACTAACTCACATGACCTGGCATGTCGATACTAAGTAGGCAGAACTTGTCCTAGCCCACTAGGGAAAGCTTCACCCAACACTTTTCTACACATCCGCCTGCTGTTAATGGCACAAGAGCTAGGCCAGTGCTTTCTTGAAGCTGCTAGGCTCAAGAGCACTCTTACTGTGGCATGTTTCACAAGTGATGCCAAAGTCTCATCATAGTTGTCACAATATTTTTGGGAGTTGCCTTTGGCAACAAGCTCGTTCTGCACCTGCTTGGCTTTAAAAATCCACTTGCAGCCAATGACCCTTTTACTGACTGGCAGTTTCGCTAGAGTCTCCCTGCTGTTTTTGCGTAGTGCCTCCAATTCTTCTTGTGCTGCCCTTTGCCATTTGTTTGCCCAGATATTGATCCTTGTGGTAATGATGACCTTGTGAAGTAGGTGAGTCATTCGGCTGGAACCCCTTTATTGGATGGCAATGAATGTATGGGATTTGGTTCAGGAGTTCAAAGGTATGAGATCTGGTCACTTGCTTCCCTTGGGGAGAGAGAACACATGCTGCCTTTGCAGAGGTAAAGAGGAAGAGGAAGGCAAGGGAGTAGTGGAAAGGAACCAATCAAGTTACAAGATGACAAGGGGGATGAATAAGACTAGCAGCTTTTGATACAAAACATCCTCTATCTCTCCTCCCCCCCCCCCCCCAGTATCTGGAAGCATGTGGAGTTGTTCCTATTATCCAACAGCAAGAAATTTGCAAAGGAAGATTTAGGACTTCTCTACACCAGGCTTTTATGCTGTGATCGAGATTGGTTACTCATGGAAGTTTATGTGTGCTTTACATGACATTGTCAACCTCCAGGGTCTCTCCCGTGCTTTGCGACCATTTCCGTGCTTTTATTCATAAAAGGAAAAATGCAACATTTAAAAATTGTGATTTGAATCCTTCTGTGTAATTACGGATTTGTGTTATAACCACAATGACATCTAGTGGCTGTATAATGAAACATAGAACTTGTGAAGGAATGAAATCCTGGGCGGGGGGAAGCGCATGGAAACGGGCAATCTTAATCCTCCAAAGAACCTGGAAGTAGAAGCCCCGGTAAAGTTGCAGGATAAAATGCCAGCCCCTCTTCCTAGTGCCAGCTGAGTCTCCTGCTGCCCGCATCCCTGCTATTATCTCCAATCTCAGAGTGGGGATTCCAGTGGGCAGGGTTAGACCCACAGGCTATTGCTTCTACACCCCGTACTGAAGGATATGCTGGGCACAGCAATCTTGCACTGCATTTGTGTATACTTTTCAAAGGTAAACCTCTGAAGAACATATTGCAAATGTGTTTTGTAACTAAACAAATATGAATCACCACGGCCAGGTGTGTCTTTTCATGGAACAGACCAAGTTGGCATATCAGCCTTAGTTGGGTAAACACACTCCTTGCCACAAACGCCACCTGAACAGTTAGTGGCAAAAGTCAGGGCAAGAAGCATTTCCAAACTGTGAACCTGATTCTTCAAGGGGACTGCAACCTTATCCAAACATGACGAGACCCACACCTGGAGTATTGTGTATGATTCTGGGCACCACATTTCCAGAAGGACATTGACAGGTTAGGACAGGTTCAGAGGAGGGAAAAAAAGATGATACAGGGATTTGAGGACGTGCCCTATGAGAAGAGGCTGAAGGAACTTGGGATGTCCAGTTTGGAGAAAAGGAGACTGAGGGGAAACGTGATGGCAGTTTTCAAGTACATAAAAGGGTGCCACAGGAAAGATGGTCAAGAACTATTTCCCATGGCCACAGAAATTAGGACCTGAAATAATAGATATAAGTTACAGCTATCTAGATTTCATTTAAATATAAGGAAAAACTTCCTGATGGTAAGATCTGTACAATAGTGGAACAGTCTGCCTACAGAGGTTGTGGGTTCTCCATCTCCGAAGGTTTTTAAGAAGAGGCTGGACAGCCGCCGTTCATAGATGGTTTAATTCAATCAATCAACCTTTATTTACACCCCCTTATCTGCTAGCGGTAGGACTTGATAAGGCAAGAGCAATCATCAAGCAAAGATTAACAGATATAGACACCCAGGAGTTAATTGGGGCAGCAAGGGGCCCCTGTTCACCACAGGCATTGGGGATATCAGTGCTCCTTAGTAAAGAGGGAGCACAATATCTAAGGTGGCTATCAATTCCCAAATATAGGAAGGCCTTTACACTAGCCAGGTTTAATGTTCTCCCGTCTAGGGTATTGGAGGGCCGCTACAAGGGAATTCCTTGGCACAACAGATGCTGCCCCTGCAATGACACCGAGGTCGAATCTATAATACATGTTTTATTTTTTTGTAGGTTTTACCAATCGGCCAGGGTAGACTTAATTTGGCCAATTACACAGTCCCTCCCAGGGCATTCCTCTGAGGCCCTAACAAATATTTTGCTCCAGGGTACAAATAAGCGAATAACGGAACAGGTAGCTAAGTTTCTGAATCTGGCTATTCGAACCAGATCATTAGCAGACGATTAATTTTAACACTCACTATTTATAGTATTTATTTGTAGATTTATAGTCCCTTTTATATCAGCTAAGTTGCAAGCATCATGACTGTATGTTAATTGCTTTTCTTGCACATTGCAGAGGGTTGGACTAGATGATTCTTGTGGTCCCTTCCAACTCAACAATTCTATGATTCTATGATAAGATCCAGTCTCCCAATCTGCATTTTTATGGACCAGGAGCACTTCCATCTTGTCTGGATTAAGCTTCAATTTGTTTGTTCCACATCTCTTTCACTGATTTCAGACACCAGTTCAGAATGTCTGGTTTCCCTGGAGTCAGATGGAAAAGGAAGCTAAAGCTGAATGTCATCCACCTTGATGGCATTGCACTCAGAAGGTCCAGATGGTCTCCCCTAACAATTTCATTTAAATGTTAAGAAGCATATGGAAAAAGACAAAACCTTGTAGGATGCTGTAAGCCAGGACCACAAGGTGGAGCAGAGATCCCAGCTTCTGGAACCCACCCTTCAGGAAGAACTGGAACCAAAACCAGCATCATATGGTGCCCCCAATTCCCATCTCGGAGATATGGCCAGAACAATACCATGGTAGTTGGCATCAAAAGCTCTAAGAGGTCCAGCAGAATGAACAGGGACCTACCTCCTAACATGGATCATCAACCAGGCCTACCAGGGCTGTTCAAATCAATTCAAAAACAGGGCTAGAACACAGTCTGAAAAGGATCTAATCCAAACCACCAGTTTCATCCAGAAATCCTGGGTGTTGGATCACCATCTGTAATAGCCCCACTTTTTCAAGGCACCAGCTGCTCTTGGCAATTACTACAAGATGATGGTAGTGCCTTATCTATTACTCAGTTTGGGATACAGACCCTGAAGAAGATAAGCTCCTTCTGAAGTTGAGAATTCAGGGCAAAATGCTTTCTTTAAATGTCTTTCACCAAAAAAAGAACATGGATCAAATATCCAGAGTGCAAAGAACCCCTGTTTTGGAAAGAAATGAAGGCAGATGCTGGACCCTAAAAGGTCAATGAGAAAAATGCCTGCTAGGCTTTATTGGAATGCAGTTGCCTCCACAATCTTCAGGCCATGTGATAAAAGTTCATTTCTTCTCAATTTCCCAGACATATGCGCTTCTGCATTCTCTCTCTCTCTCTCTCTCTCTCTCTCTCTCTCTCTCTCACACACACACACACACACACACACACAGAGGTTCATCACACAAGGCTGAAATCCTGCATCCTTACTGGGGCTTTCTGCCTCCAGTTTCTTTGCGGGATTAAGATGGGCTTCGTTATACAACAGATATATGACTTGAATTGAATCAACCTGTCTATTTCATTACACAGCATCATCTAGTGGCTGAATTGTAGCACAACGCCCTAAACCCAAACTGTGGATCCAACTAATAGTTGTCCCATCTAGCCTACTTTTAGCTAGTTTGCTAATCAGAATGTCATGGGGCACTTTGTGAAAAGCTTTGCTGAAATCAATTTATATTATGTCCACAGCATTCCCACAGTCCACAAGGGAGGTTACCCGATCAAAAAATGAGATCAGATTAGTCTGGCAGGATTTGTTCTTTACAGATCCATGCTGGCTTCTAGGGATGATGCCCAAGCACCAACATTAAGAGTTGGAGACAGGCAAGGACCATTCCTCCCCAGAAGGTTGCAGTCAGTTTGGAGGAGGAACTGTTGCTTGCTGTGTCTCCACTCTTCCCATCATTGTCTCTGGTCAAGCCGGCTTCACAGATGTTTGTTTCATATCAGAAACCCGTAAAGCTGTTAAGAACAGAGATGACAACAGGATAAAAGATACAAAAGTGGACAGATATCTTGGTCACTGAAGCTGGCGGTTGCAGGTGAGCGGGCTGACCAGCCAAGCCAAAGTGACATTTTGAATGCATTTTTTGGAAAAATTAAATCTGCCAGCTTGAATTTCATATTCTTGACTGTGAAGAACACTTTTTTTAAATGCACTTTTAATGCATTTTATGATTTTGCCAAATTTAGAATTTGACATGCTGTTTTTCTTCCAAGAGCACACACTCTCTCAACAGCATCTATTAAGGCATCTAGTGCTGTATAATGAGGAGGGTTTTTTAAAAAGCAGCATGCACATTTATATTGGGAGAATTGACTTGAGATACTTTTTTTTTACTTTGAAATTTTTGTTTGCAGATCTTGCCAGCCCGGGAGGGGGAATCCCAGCTCCTAGGGGTGGCCCCTCGAGGGTGCTGGGAATTTGCTCCTTGCCTGGTCCTCTCTCCACTCCTCTGCTGCTGCGCCTCCTACAACTTATTCCCTCCCACTTCCTTTCAAGGAGCTGCTTCTGTCAGGGAGTTAGGAAAGGCTTGTGGGATCAGCAGAAAGGGTTCCTGAGAGTTGGGCTACCAGCTGCCTTGGTGCCTTTAGCGGATGGTTTGGCTCGGGTACCACCAGAAACCTCCAGGGCCCACATGGACTTCTGCCGAGTGCTGGTTGTAGCCTGGGCTCTCTGCCTCCTACCAGGTAAGCCTGTTGTGCGTCTAATGCAGCTGCTGAATCGTGCAAAGGCAGAGCCATGCAGCCTGCAGGGCAGCAGTGGCGGCCGGAGGGGTGGGGGGGAGCAAGTATTAGGGAAGTAGAAAGTACCATGTCAGCAATAAGATGTGTTTGCTATGCTTTTAATTTATGCAATGAGAGATGCATCTCCATTAAATATGAGGGTTGAGTGGGGGGGATGTATTCTTTTTTTTAAAAGATGAAGAGATGAAATCGTGCCCGGTTTTGGAGGAAGGAAAAAAGTTCTGTGTATCTTGCATACTTTCAGGCTTCGGATTTTGGCACAGGAACCCAGTTTTGAATTTTTCAATGTGTTTCCTTCTGTGCTTTCCTTGGCACAAGGAGCAAAGTGAAGAATTTCTCAACACAGCTTTGTGTGAGTTTTCGTAGTTTCAGAATCTCTGTTTTTGCAAAAAGGGTGAGAAAGGATTTAAAGTTGAACTCAGAACCTTGCGATGCCAGCATTTGTAGGTGCTCGGACTGTTTTTTTAAGATGTAGTCTAGCCCCCACATATGGTTTGATGCGTGGCTGAAGGCGGCGTATTGAGTTACAGAACAGGAGGGAGAGGGTGAAATTTCGACTTATTATTGGCTGCATTCCTGCACATTTAAAGGGGGGCTTCTGGAACTAGACTATTTTGCTTCAGTTATGTTTGACATCTTTCTGTGCCCAGTTCCAGCTCAGAAGCAAAGAGACCGTTCTCTGAGGTTTTAGAACAAAAGAGAAACTTGCCCTGCTCTTGGACAGAACACTCCTTCTGTAACAAACTAAAGGGTTAGCATCATGCTGATGCTTTGGGAGGGTTTCCAATCCATGAATATTTCTGGGAATGTTTCAGAGGTAATGTGTACCTTTTCCCAAACTGAACAAAACTGGAAGGCAAAGCAAGACGAATTGTGGCTTAGGGAGAGAACTGTCTGGTATGTGCCTTACACGTGGACAAATTGCTGACTTTTGCCTGCAATCGGGATGAGCGCAGCAATGGCTTGGCCCTTTTCCTCCTGGAGGTGGCCTTTCCGCATAGACTTGATGCTTATGGGAGAAACTGCATTGTCACTCCAGCACACAACAATAATAACTAGATCAAGTTGTGTTGATCTTTCAAACTATTCCGTTCATGTTCTTCATGTGTGCTTAAAAGTCTGTAGCATCATTTCAAGGGATCAATTTACAGACTGTAAGTGGATTTGCATCAATCTATCTATCTATCTATCTATCTATCTATCTATCTATCTATCTATCATCTATGTCCCATTAGTAAAAATTGTAGCCATTCTGTAGCCATTCTGAATGTGATGGATAGGTAGAGAATCGCCCAGGACAGGACAGGACAGGACAGGTCTTGCCTTATGGGCTGGGAATGAGACTAGATGAAGAGTGGGTCCTTTTCAGACCCTTCACAGTCAGACCTCCTGTGGTGAAGGAGGCAAGATAGTCTGGGCCCAAATATTCCCATCTGGAGGTCTTTTGCTCCCACGATTATCCAAGTGGCGCAATACCAGGATTTCACTCCTTAAAAAGTTGAAATAAATAAATAGCCGAATCCTCCTCCTGGATCTGCAGAACACATGAGTGCTGGCGATTCACAGCTCCCTCTCCTCTTTCCCCCAACAATACATAGTGAAGCAAAACATGCGACATGGAGTCACTGCATTCCGCCACTTGCAGTGGTGGGAAACCCAGGGGGAGAGGGGAGTAAGAGGCCTGGTTCTGTTGCTGATGCTCCTGGTGGTGGCCTTATCCTAGGGTTGGAAACCTTTGACTGATGGGGATTTGGGGACTGCTTCATTATAGCTATTACCAACACTAAATGGACCTCTGCTCAGATAGATAGATGATAGATAGATAGATAGATAGATAGATAGATAGATAGATAGATAGATAGATGATAGATATGCCATAAAGTGATGATGATCAGTTAGAGAAAGGGTATTCAGTGCCTCCCCACCTCCACCCCATTTAAACTGCTTTCTTCACGTTGTGGTAAGTGAATCGTTTAGAAATGTCTTGCCTGAGTGAATGGAGCCATTGCAGATAGAAGTGAGATGTAATATTCCTTAGGAGAGGCAATGTACACCTTCAGCTGGATTATCTCCCAAGCTGTGAGATATAAAATGATACTGCTTACCACTCCGCTGCTGCCTACCTTGCCCAGGTAGTGGATCCAGGTAGAGCCTGCCACTGCCCTCTGCCCTATCAGCTGTCTCCTCCTACGTTTCATTTCCACCACAGAGTTTTCTTTTAGCCACGCCTCTGAGTCCACTTTATAGTACCCTAGAATCATAGCATTGGAAGGGGCCATTTAGGCCATTGAGTCTGACCATTTGCTTAGTGCAGGAATCTAGTTTAAAGCATCTTCACCAATGGCGTCGTTACATTAAGGGGAAATCGCATTGCCTTACCAAGGCTTTGTGCTTCTTGCTTATTTTGCATGATTGTAATGGGCTGCATTACACAGGCAGAGAGGGGCGACCATGGGCTTTGAATTGCTGACTACGTGCTCATATACATGAATGGGACAGTGCCCTCTACGGGGTGCTTTGTAGCACAGTGTCAACTGTATGCATTAGGAAATCTCGCAATATTTCAGAAGAATCAGGATATCTAGGTGTTTTTTTTTAAAAGAATGGAATTACCAGGGGAAGGCGTGGGAGAAGCCCTGAAGGTTGACAATGCCATGTAATGGACCCACAAACTTCCATGAGTGGAATCATGAGCTTGCAATAAATTGCTCGTGTAGAGACAAACCCAAGTTTTCTAGTAAAGCCATATGTTAAAGAACAAATGTGTTCCTGTCACCTATTTAGTAAGTGAGTATTAGGTCTGAGTGGCTAGCAAGGAACTCTGCTAGGGATTCTTTAAAGAGAAAGGCATCTTCTGAGGAAGCACCACTCTTCGAAAACATACACACACACTCAAGCATAGATCATGAATAAAATCTATCTCAGCCACATAAGCCTTGATATTAAAGCAGTCAGTAAAATACTTAAATGTATCTGCCCATTCCATTCAACTGTCTAAAACAACATTCCCCAACCTCATAACCTCCAGGTGTGTTGGACTACAGTTCCCATGGCCATGGTGGCTGGGGATGATAGGAAATGTAAAACACGTCTGGAGGGAGCCAGCTTGGTGGAGACTGGTGGAGACTCACCACAGCAGGTTTTGTTACATTGCCTATGTTTAGCATCTCAAACTGTGACAATTTCAGCTGTTACAACTGGGACCTTACAATTTAAACTTAGTCATGGGAGAAACAGCCAAAGAAGAGAGCAAATTGGTAATGGGGTGATGAGTGAGGCTAGAGGAGCTAAAATTCCATATAGGACACGGAGGGAGGGGAGGGAAACAGGATGCGGGTGTTTCAGAGGCACACGTGCTCTGGTGGAGTGAGGAGCTGAGGCCCAGACTTCACAGGAAAGGAGGTCAGGGAGGCAACACCACGCAGGTGCTCTGGGTGGCAGCTCCAAGCATCCGGAGCAATAGCAGAAAAAGCGTAGAGTCTTTCGAGGGAGGGGGAGACCTTTGCAAGTAATTCTGTCAGAAAGTTGACAACAATTTACATCATTTATGTTAGTATATATATATTGCCCCCCCCCCCCAATTCTATTCAACTTTTCTCCACATATGTTTTCCCGCATAGCAGATGTCTCAGCAGAAACATGCACATTTTCCTGGGAATGAATTTGTGTAAATTTCAGGACAGTTTTGTTTTTTAAAAAACCAATCGGGAAGCCCGCTGGCTCCATGCAGCCTGGGGAGGCCGGTCTGCAGTGTATTCTGCAGGTTGGATTCTTAGACATTTGAACTCATTTTAGTCTCTCTGGAATTTCTCCAGCATCTTCATCTGAAGCCCTAGAAAGCTGTTGCCAGTCAGTGTCAACAATTCTGGGTAAGATGGACCAATGGCCTGACTCAGTCTGAGGCAGCTCCCTCTGCTCCCTAAAAATAAGTGGCACATAGACTCCTCCGTGTCTTTCACAGGCTGCATAACCACAGCGGCCCCAGCCAGCCCTCCTCTGTGCGGCTGGCCTTGCCCCCCACCCCACCCGGCATAATGCATCCAGGCCATCTGCAGCGTGGCACCTGCTCAACTACAG